>CM034148.1:681280249-682640249 GCA_019776745.2 Taxus chinensis
AGTAATTTTTTATCATTGGTTGGAGTTACATTTTGTAATAATTAAAATTTAATTTCTAAAGGCTAGAAATGATGAAAGCATAATTTAATATAGAGAAAAATGAAAGTCCATACCTTTTTCCCAATGTTTACTAGAGACATCAACTAGGAAAATTTTACCATGGCGCTTGACCGATGAAAAGCATTTGGTTGAAAGCTTCTTATTCATTTTGCTACGAATCCATTCCTTGGATATCTAGCAATCACGGTATTCCATGGGAATAAGCCTTCTTTAGGAAATTTTATAAGCAGTTAACATGTTTTGTGCTTTCTTCCTCACTTTTAAATGAATACAATTTCCCAAATGCAGACACAACACACCGCGAATACTATGCATCAGCCAACTCCAAAGAAGTCCATAATTGTGTGGTGGTATCAAACACTTCCAAGTTCCTCTCGGTATGGGTGTTATCCATGTAAAATTTTCCATCAGAGAAAGCACCATGCGAGTAGCCCATGGACCTGTTCATGTCTGGAAGAGCTTCCCACCTATTTTTTTCTCTTCATAGAACACTTCTTCTCCACGATCTAAACCTCATCCTAGAAAAGATAATAATCCTTGTCTGACCATGTACATCAATCCTCCTCCGTCAGGTGATGCCAAGCAGGCACACAAATATCTCTGATTCAACAACTCGTCTACCTGAGAATAAAAAAATCATAAGAAATAACGGTCTTGAGGTGGTCTAATTGACCGATCATAAATAGTTTCTGTAACAACCCAAAAACCACACACGAACAACACAGTGAAATACAGGATAATTTTTTTTTGACTTGCTTGACACATAACACGATGCAACATGTCGTCACCAAGGAAACAACTAACACTGTGAACAACTTGATACAAGGATGGCCATAAAGGCAGCACGGAGACGTTCACACCTATCAAGGACAATACATACGTTTTTTTTTTTTTCTTCTTCTTTTTGACAAGACAACATGGAAGTCCAACCACATGACACACTTACATTTAGGGCATCCCATGAGGAAAATTCTTGTTAAATTTTCTTGTTTACTAAAATGTCTCTTAATTCTTAACTTACGTTCTTATAAAATTTCATGTAATGATTCACACAATTCTTTTCACAAGGGAGAACTTCTTTCTTTTCAACTATTGACTAAATAGCTTAAGGCCAAGCTTTCTAAACTAGGATCATCAATTTTATGTCCAAGGCTTTTTATTCATTTGATTTTAGAACATTTTCCATTTCTTACAAGGTTAATTAAACTTACTCAAGCCACTAACACATGTTCCACACCTCTATTGCACAGGTGAAGGCATAAGCTCCGATTGAGTGGAAAGTACCGCTTAGGGTTCATAACAATAACCTTCTTGTTTAAGGATCAAATTTTGACCTTGCTTAAGAAATATCACCATGAATCAAGGCAAGGGTTAACAGAACAGGACAACAGAATTTAGCTTCAGGGTCACATTGTTTACTATCAGTCTTTTATTGAGGTTAAGAGTTTATCAAGATTGGTTAAATGTTCCATCTAGACTTTACTTAATTAAGTTTGACAAAGGAGAACATTTCAAACGATAGAGAGATATTTAAGGTTTTATTAATCAATTTCCCTCCTACTTATTAAATCCTATCATCTTCTAAAATCTAACCATTGATTTCACCATGAGATCATTTAAGGTTTCACCATAAAAGGATAGTGTTTATTGGTTTGGCTCGGGAAAAAAAATAAGTAATCATATTTCGTTACAAAAGATAGTTTCCTCTTGATTGTTCCAGGTCTCAAAGGTTATCAAGTAGATCACATCTACATTAATATATTCATATATATAAATTTTAGTTTAACTTTTATCAGGACTATCCAGCTCACTTCATAGTGCTTACAAACTCATTGCTACTATGCCTTAGAAGGATTTACAAGTCAACATTTTAACTCAAGAGCAAAGTTTAACAGTACTCGTTTGCGAGACAAAACAAGGTTACATCAATTCATTCCAACATGATGCACAAACCAAAGGGACATACCATCTCTATTGAACCATGACTAGGGAGCAAGAGAGTAATAACATGGGACATGCCCCGCTAGTATTCTAAGGATTAAAATACACTAGAATATCCCGTAACCAAGCGGTAATCAAATTTCATCTTTCACGTGATAACCAAACAAACCAAAGTTTCAACAGTTACAACAACAATACTCTACAATACATTTACTAAGGCACTGACCCTTCTTCTAAAATGTCCAAAGGCCCTTTCCAAATTTTATAACATAATACTCATTCGTACAAAGGAACATCATAACCAAGATTGATGCAATAATCTACAAGTCTTTCCATCATCTAACCACGTAAGCCATCTGCAACAATTAATAACCTGAGTCAGTTCGCGAGAACTGAGCAAGATAAGACTATACATAGCAACAATAAGCTACTAGCTAACAATACCATGAAAGGAAACATTCTATTTCAAGAAATGGATCAAAGTTCTAACCTCTAACAACCTTTTGAAACAAGATATAATTTTCACCATACCAACTAAGAAGAGAGCCCTATGTTTTAATTATGAACAATATCTCGAAAACCACAAAAGGTTGACAACCAAAATATGCAATACTATGGAATTTATAATGTTAGAACAAAGAGTTGAGAGTATTAGGATTTCAATCATGTAATCCAGTAGAATACGTGGTCGGAATCTAATATGCTGCCCATCAATCAACATTCTCTAGGTGAAGTCGAAAGATGAAAACCAGTCACGATCTTAGTCACCAAAAACAAACAATAGTTCAACAATCATTCTAGAAGGCCATAGGCCTAATAGGTTAGAAGTAAACCACGAGGGTAAGAAGAGAGTTCCATCATGTAAACAAAAGGTTAAATGGCTGAAAATATTATATTCAAACTCAAACCATTATTTCTTATCTAACAAGTGACTTCATAGCTTAATAAGGATGAGTGGAAAGGATGAAAAACAAAGAAAATCAATGTCTGGAATAGGTATTGCCTAGCAGCCTACCTACTAGACATAACCAAGACCGGAATAGAGACAAGCCCCATGACTAACCAAGTCCATTAAGCAAGCTAGAATTCTAAACACATCCATTCAATTTTCATAACACTATA
Organism: Taxus chinensis; assembly: GCA_019776745.2. Classification (NCBI taxonomy): domain Eukaryota; kingdom Viridiplantae; phylum Streptophyta; class Pinopsida; order Cupressales; family Taxaceae; genus Taxus; species Taxus chinensis. Next base: position 681,283,373 of record CM034148.1, read on the forward strand.
AGGCCATAATATTATCAAATTTTACTCTTAAGGAGAGTAGGGTCAAGTGGGGATTCTATCAAAATCATGCCCTTTTAAAACAATAATAACAATCTAAGCATTCATCCCATTCAGGACCTAACAACATAATCGAAAACACAGAGGTATAAACCCAAAAAATATATATATAATTGACCCCAAAGTTCTCAGTTTGGGTTTATACAAAAGTGCCAATTTCTAAACTCATAACAAAAATCAAACTTGCACTTCAACTCGGCTTAGCCCACCAAGACAATGAAATGATACACATATACCCGATTAAGGGTGATTAAAACATTAAGGCTCACTGAGTGAAAGTCGGCCTACCAAAAACAATAATTATGAAGCCATACAACCCAAGAGGTTTAAGAATATTTAAAGCAAGATCAAAGATATGCCTTCTATCAACCCAGGACATATTTTCAGTCCAAAACTTCCTTCTTAAACAAGCATATATATTGATCTTCTAATTTCCAAATACCCTAATAATTTGCACAATACACGAAGTGCATAATTACACTTATCATAAACAAAATAATAATTTAATTGTATATTTTCCTCTAGGGCAATAACATAAAAGGAACCCAATACTAGTCAAAGTTGCAATGTTCCAGGGGTGATTACATACCTAGGTTCACAAAAGAAACAGTGACATTTTTGTAGAAGGAAGTAAATTAAGATTATATATATATATATATATATATATATATATATATATATATATATATATATATATATATATATATATATATATAAGCCGACAAGTTGTTAAAACCAACGTACCCAGAAGACTCGATTTCTAGCACAGGGTATTTTTATCCTTACAGTACCATTATATATATATATATATATATATATATATATATATATATATATATATATATATTTCCATATAATTAATCGAAGCATAAACACCGAGAACATTTTTTTTTATATATAAATGGGTTTGATCACTTCAACAAGAACAACCAACAGAGGCAAATCCAGAAATAACAAACTATTACCCATATACTGAACACAAATCCACAAAATCACAATTTTATACCAATTTCTAGAAAGGAAATGTTTCATTTTAAGAGGTCTGTTAGCTTCTAGCATATTATGTATATGGTTAGTCTATCTTGCCTATTTTAATGCATCCACCAGTCGTGTACATCCATCAGGGACTGCTACAGCCACATGCCATCCGCTTTATCCTTTGCTTTACCGGTCTTTTCTTGCAATATACCATACCAGGATTCCCTTTTGAAGGCACGACTAGAAGAATGCAATAGGTGGCTGTCCAAACACTAGATTGCTTCAATGCAGCTGCTTTGGGGGTGAGAGTCGAACTGCTTACCACTCAGTCCGTGAGCACTTGCGCTAGAAAACTTGCGCTAGAAAACTAAACACCAACCATGGTTTGAATCTCGGACACAAGACATAATGATTACATCACTCCTGGCTCTGAAAGGCATCTACCGTAATGATACATAAACCTTTTCCTTCATCAGATTTGGGGACAACATCAAACTCTTGGTGCAAACATTACAGTTGTAGCTTGTAAGGTATGATAATTCCAATAGAGACCTTTATGCCTGCTAACTCAATGACTCGTTGAAGAAGTCCATATCATTGCAAAGCAAAAGTGCTTCATGAATATTCTGATCTGAAACAGATCCACCCCTATAAGATCCTCTTCCATGAGTTACATCGCAGAACAAGCAAGGTCTCAGTAGAGAATATCTGTAATAAATTTCATCGGGTCTCCTGGTAACACTCTCACTGTCACTTAATCAATTTTGATAAAAATATCTTGTAGGAGAATCTGAATTTGAGGATGCAGAGATATAGAACAGAAAACAACCTAGTTGGATAACCTGCTTGTTGGAGGCGCTCACGAAGGCTTCTACCAAACTGTAGCATGCATGTTGCCTGGCTATTTACTGTTGCAGGTAGATGCTGAGGATCCCCAACAAGAACACACCTTTACATCTCCCAATGAAAGTGGAGGTAACACGCCTACATCCCTAGCTTGTTTCCACGCCCCTCCTCCATAAGGAACCAGTCTCCACCTGGACGGAAGTGACTTTCCAAAATGAAAAGGCAAGACAGCTCAACTAAAACTTTATCTCGTTCTTCTACTACAGCTGCAAGATTTTGCAACAACTAATCACGACTGTGGTCGCGTGCAACCAGAACATCAAGATCAACACCAACGGTTCCTTGGAATCGCCCTGCAACATCTGTCACACTTAACTCTCTCTGGAGGCCACTAATTTTCTAGGATAAGTTTACTTCTCTACCTTGAAGCTGCTGCATATAGCCAATCACTTCCTCATGGCACTTTCCTAGGATAATTTTAGTTCTAGGCTCCACTGAAACTGCCTGTACAACACGATTTTTGAGAATCCACACCCACCCACACAACATCAGGGCGATAGACCTTCATTGCACCATCAATGAATCCACTATCCAGAACACGCCAATGCAAGCTACGCGGCCACCAAAGTTTCTTTACGTGAGCAGGTCAAAATGAGGTGTCAGGGTTATAAATTAAGGTAGCTTGGTGAACAAGTAGGCATGTTGAACAATGAATATAGTTGGTGGAGGCGCCCAACCACACACCACTTGCCAAAAGGACAAAACAACAACAGCCCACGGAATAGCTTCTCCCTCATGCCAGGCAGGTCGCATAGATGGCCATAAAGGATGGCATGAAGGTAGGTGAATGCAACTATTTTCCATTAATTTTAAGCTTGCATGGAGCCAAGGGAAAAAGACTAGAGCTTGCAGTTTTTAAGGCAACACATTTGAATGGCTAACCAAGGCAACAATAATAGGCATCCTCTTCAATTGCGTGAACCCAGGCTCGGTCTACGGGAGTGACCGACAACGTAAAAAAAAACTTAACGATAATAATTAATACTTAAAATTGATAACAATTGAAAATAAAAACACAATCACCAATCGACAATAATAACAATAGTAATATTATTATTATTATTATTATTATTACTTTGTAGATTAAAATAGTTATTAATTATAATCGTAACGGTCAGAAGTCAAGCTCGACAATAGAGAAAAAAACTTATTATTATTATTATGGATATTCCTCTTTAACCGAACCCAACTTAACACACCAAAACGTCATTCCAGCCCTCTACTAGGATAATAGAACACGATATGCCTTTAACAGGGTATTCATAAAGGACACTACGAGGTCTACAACCAGAGGCAACGACAACAAAAAGAGGAGGCAAGACGGAGACAAAGGATGCTAATCCTTCTCTGTGAAAAGGAAGAAGTCATCTAATGAATAAAGAGCGCACTCGCAAATGTTCAATGTTTAGCAACAGGGTCACCGAAACAAGGACTAGGGTACACCAAATGGGGCATTACAGTTTCTTGTTGATGGAAATGGGAACCAACAATCCCACTCTCCCAGGAATGGATGAAAAAATCATTCTCCATTTATCTTCAATGGGGTTCTCCAGAGCATCTTCTCATCTTTTGCACACTTTTCTAAGATTTTGATAATATTTTTATGGGATCCTGAACAAAATTTATATACCGAATTCATCTAGAAGAGTTGGGAAAATCCTTTCCATTATGATCCGCATACAACCAGAAAATAATGGCAATAAAAGTATCCTTCCTCACAGAGACTTTGAACCGGATTCAAATGCAGATAACCGATCTAGATCAATCCACTTGTGTATATAAAGGTGAGGGAAGTATGCGGGTTTAGACTTATCCCAACATGCAGGACTAATTAATACCCAAAGTGTATTAGGATGGTTGTTGTTACAACTTCGTAACACAGTTCCAATTTCCACACCATGTTTTCATCCTCACTACAACCATCTAATTACTACTAACATAGTGGTTACACATTTGGATCTCAAATAGAGTGCTTGTCATGTTATGCAAGGAAGCTGACAGGTTTGAAAAGGTGTTGTAGGATGTGTCACTTCCATTGCATTCCTTGAGCTCCAAAAACTATCTTGCTTCCTGCCAGCACCCGGCTATCAATTCACATTTTTTAAAATGATTTTAATAATTCACCAGATGTTGATAACTAATTATGAGGGGGCACTACATTAAGCATGATTTCAAGTAGAATATTTGTAAGTGTTTAATAAATTTTTTAACAAATGTATAGTATGTTTATAATTCATTTAAGAATGTTTTAGAATGAATTTATATTATAGAAGAATTAAATGTACGTTCTTTATTTTAATCTAGAATTAATTTTAAATATTTAATTTAAACCAAATCGAGATTTTAGAGAAGAAATTGATTACCTCCTCGAGTGCATGTAAGTTCTCTCCCATTGGCTGTCTTTGGCAGCCTCGTGGCTGTTAAAATATCTTCTTATTCTTCTTCTTCTACTACTACTTTTATTTGATAATTTAAATCAGAAAATTGATGATTAAAAATGGAAAGGTGAAATTTGAATAAATGTGGGTCATTAGTGTTAAGCTATAATTTACAATTTTACACTAGAGGATGTGAATAATTAAATCTTTTGTTTCAATATCATTTTTTTTTTCCCATAAATCAAGGTTAAGACTACATTTAAAAGTACATTATCAAGTTTATTGTAATAAATGTAATGTGATGTACCCAACCCTCTCAAGGCGAGGTCCATGCAGAAATCCATACCAGAGGAGTAGAGTCCCATTTGAGAAGCAGTCGATTATCACCCACCAACTCCACCCCATAATATTTTCCACCCTCACTGCAGCAAGACACGACGTACTTTGCATGCATGATAGCCTCCTTGCTAATAAAACCTTCCTTCAAACCACATTTGAGTGGAAAATCCGCCACCTTAACTGATTCTGATTCCTCCTCCTCTCTTCGGAAAAAACTACACATGTTGGGGCCAACGAAATTGCGCTCAACAACGGCCCTCGCAAGTCCATGCTGTGGCAACCCGGCTTCCAGCGAATCAAAAACAGCGCATAAATTCCTCAAAAACCTAGAAAAACGGTCTAGGAAGTCGCCGGACGTTTCATTTCCAACACAGTATGGTCCAATGGCGAGCGTCACTGTGTTCACATTCATGCGACCGACCGCATGCAGGAATTCCCACACCTGCAATTTGCTCCGCTCGGTCATATGAGGCAGACCCCACATACAGTTCACGGCTACAATTTCATCATCAGAGGTCTCAATCTCATGTAAACTTTTTATTTCTTTTTCTTCGAAAGAAAAAGGAATTTCCAGTGATTCTGCGTACTCGGCCAGCCTTCTTCCAGTCTGTTTGCATGCAGAATACAGCAATGGATTTTTACGATGGTCATCGTTCCTCTTTACTGCGGTGATTTTCATGTGATCGACTGCGTGGTTTTCGCTCTTGAGAGCCTCCATCAATGGCGGCCATTGAATGCCCTCCATTATGTCGAAGTCGATGATGTGGAGACAACTGTACCCGCTAAAATTAGAGGCGCCTCTGCGGAGTGCCTCCAAAATGCACTGATTGGCTGTGAAATGGGCTATTCTGATGTACGGATAGACTTGGTGCAGCAGCCTGAACGCTCCCAGAAAGTGGTCTAGTTTGGTGGCGGTGTTCAGGGACTGGTACATAACCATGTGACCTAGGGGGTAGACTTTGGAGTGCAGAATATGGTATAAATAGTAGGCCACCCTTTCCATAGTAAAGCCTGAGGGTGAAACCAGGTTCCTCAGCCTCCGCAGTATAACTTCCGCAAGGTCTTGGGATCCATCTGAAATGGCTTCTGCACAGGCTGTTAAGAGATGAAGAAGCCTCAATCCTTTGTATTCAGTCTCGCTCAACCCACTTCCTGCCCACCGAATGACACAATATCAGTTTATATAACATAATAACATCCCAAAATCCAATAATGCAAATGTAAACAAGATTAGGACAGACTCACAATTATCCATCAAAATCTTGTTCCTCACAATGAATCATGGACCAATGAGAAAATTTAAATAAATTAATATTTTTTTAATTATATTTTTCATTGGTTGAAATCATAGGACCCACTACGTTTGTGTGTTGGATAAGGATACTCCATAGATTTTGACGTAAATGTAAAACCCATTAAAATAAATGTAAACAAGATTAAGACATACAATTATCCATCAAAATCCTGTTCCTACGATAAATCATGGATTATGGTTCCGAACACGTTATTAAAAATCTACACAACGAATCTAAAAAATTATTGCTCCAATTTACTAAACTGTAGAAATATAAGAAATTCAATCGATTAACTATTAAATATAGGGCTACTACCCAAATCACCTTAAACTAGATATTAGAGATTGCCGTACATATCATTGTGTGGATGGAGCTTATTTTAATGTTGTCTTTTAATGATTACAGTGATCAGAGATGAGATTTGACGCCTGTCCTGTACATTTTTGGTCTTTTAAAATGTATTTTATGGTTTCTAAGAAACTGTTAATATTACCAAGGTATATCTGTATTAAATAGTATAAAAATAATAACTTCAAGAGTGGTTACATTTTTGAATGGATATACGTTAAAAAAATAAACCTGCATAAGAAATACAAATTTTGAATGATCAAGACATAACTACAAAAATTGATTTAAAATAAATATAATATTAGAATTAGACAACGATTTTAAATGACTTTCCATCCACGATTTTTTTACAGGCAGGGCCAGCCTTCAAATCTAACCCTTAGTGCTATCTACGCATCGGTGATTAATGGTTAGACCTGTAATTGCATTGAATAGTGATATATACACATCAGCGATATATGGTTAGACCTGTAATCTCATTTAATAGTATATGTTTATTTATCACTCCTTGAAAGCCATGCTTTTTTCATTTGAGCGAGAGAGGGGTACGAATTCTTCATGGTGTATTATTTTTCATTTATTCGCCGAACATTTTGGCAGTGTTTAAGCTGAGCGACCATTCTTGATTTTACCTCATTAATTAATATCCCACCACATTTCTTGGTCTTCAATTCATTATTATCCAGATGAAGGCCACCCATTTGCTTATCTTATCCGGTGGCTAGAGATACCGTCGCAAGCAAAGAAATTTATATTGGTGATCGTGCTTCCTGGTTATGTCTGTGGAAACGGTGATTCCTGGTTATGTCTATTGCATTACTAATGGAGGCCCTATGTCCGTGGAAATGGTGATTGCGTGTAAAAACACTTCTCACAATGGCGGCGGGTGGATGTCATCGATTTGGTATGCAACAAAACATTATACCTCGCACTCTCTCTTTTCGTATACAAAGATTTTAGAATACTGCCATGAATTCTATTTCTTGGTACCTATGAAAGGATTTTTCCAATACTTCCGTGAACTGTACCATTTTATTGCTACATGTGAATTTGGAAATGTTTTAATGATTGAGGATGATGTTGGAAAATTTAACCCTTTCTTCTCTTCCTCATTTAGCAAGCAGCCAACAGCAGTTAGAACAGCCCTTGCCACACTATCTTTTAGCAAGCGGCTCAAGCCCGCTGCCACTCACACATTGAGAAAATTTTCAAACTGCAGATCCCCATGAGTCATTTTGATCTTATATTATGTCATCATCATGTTTTAGTTTGAAGTTCAAGTTAGTGTTTAAGTAGGTGTAGTTTGTAGTTCAAGTTAGTGTTTAAGTCGGTGTCTAGTTTCTGCTATATATACGAGGTTCTTTTCAATTTGTATCGAGGAAGCAATTTGTGAAGTATCGAAGCACTGTTGAAATTAATACATAAATCTATATCAGATTTCAATTGAGCTTGTGTGTATATTGCGATGTACTTGTTTGTATTTTCACAAAGCACATACCCTCTAGAAGGATTGAAACATTCATTCTTTCAAATTGGTATTGGAGCATAGTTATTAGGAGTTTCATACCAACTCTGTTATGGCGGCCATGAGCAACAGTACTCAGCCCCAAATCCCTATTTTCAATTATACAAATTATGACTATTGGTCTATCAAAATGAGAACTCAATTTTGCTTTCAAGATCTATGGGAACTTGTGAATGGATTTGATGAACCTGAAGATGAAGCAGATTATCCACTCTTGACTTTCCCAGAAAAGGACTAGTTGAAAGATAACAAAAAGAAAAATGCTAAAGCATTGTTTATGATTCAACAAGGAATGGATGAAACAATCTTCCCAAGAGTTGCAGCTGCGACCAAGTCCAAGCAAGCATGGGAGATTGGAGACTACATACCAAGGTACCAACAAAGTTAAGACTCCTAAGTTACAAATTTTAAGAAGAATTTTTTAAAATTTACACATGAAAGATACAAAATCTGTAGATGTATTCTTCACCCATGTAATAGGAGTTAACCAGATTAGGTCTCATGGCGAGAGAATAGAAGACCAGAGAATAATTGAAATGATACTTAGAAGCCTCCCTAGTAAATTCGAATGCCATTGTAATGGACACAAACGAGTCCATATACTTATCCCAACTCTCAGAAGATGAGTTGATCCATGTTATCCCATGAAGCCAAATTTAATAAATCCAGCAACTCCTCTCTTGAACATGCATTCAAATCCAAAATGTCATTTGCTAGAAGTAGAGGAACGTCTAGATTTCATAGGGGCAGAAGTAGAAGTCAAATACCTGAGGTGGCAAAGACACTCCTTAGAATGATAGTAGAAGCTCAAACATTAATAATTTAAATTGCAATAACCCAAGAGGCAAAGGCCGCAGTCCAAACCACAGTCATAGTCAACATTTTGATAAGTCCTAGGTTTAGTGTAAATATTGGGAGAAACATGACTGAGCCTATATCTCACGCACGTTCGCAAGGAGATAGGCAGAGAGATAGGCGGATTCGAACTTCCGACCTCCAAAATAATCCGCTAGAGGCCCACCACTGCACCAAAGCATTTGTTACTAAATGATTTGACTACTATTAATTAAATACACCATCCCCGAACGTGCGTGAGGGATAGGTAGATTGGAGAAACATGGGCACTATGCCAATGAATGTAGAGAAAATAGTTTGATATTAATATGAAGAATGTTATTTTTCCTAGATAAACTCATCTCGAGAATTGTCATCAACGTTCAACATTGATAATATGTCATGTGGCACAAGAAAGTTCGAGGATATATGGTTTTTGGATACTTGTAGTAACCACATGATTGATTTACTAGAAATGATTGAAAGCATGGATGAATCTATCATATCAGAGGTAAACCTAGGTAATGACAACATAGTTGCATTCATAAGAAAGGGAACAATAAACATAATAACCAAACATGGACAAAAGAAGCATATAGATGATGTGTGATGCGTCCTAGGTTTGAAACACAATATTATTTGTATTGGACAACTTGTTCAGAAGGGTTATAGGGTCTATTTTGAGAAAAATGCATGTATGATTCTAGATAAATATCCTAGTGATAAAATAATTGCCAACATAAAAATTACTCAAAATAGATTATTTCAACTAAGGATCCAAGTTGATTTTCCACATAATGAATTGACCCCCTCAATGCCCTCATATCCCCAAGTTCTCTCCATTGTGAGTACTTTGTCTCCAGAAAATTCAAAATTCTCGCATGGCCCAAATTTCACCATATTGACTACTCAAAATCATTTTTTTAAAAACAAAACTCCCATTGTAAAAGTCTCGCCGCAACGAGTACTCAAGTTCAAAAAAATCCTTTTTTCCCAATCCTAATGAGTACTCAAAATGGGTGTTTAAATACCACTTCAAAAAATGTTTGTCTTCAATTACTGATGTAGAGATATCTAATATATCCCTTTCATTTAGTGAAAACCACTCTTCAAAGTGTTCAACTATCGTTAGAGAGACACCTTTTTCTGAGAACTTATTTGACCCAAATGCTAACATGAATGTTAACCCCATAATATGCATGCAGGAAACATCTAATGTGGACCCCTTGCATGTTTCACATCCCTCAATTCCCACTAAAGTGACACCTTCTTTAGATTCCCAACAACCTTTAACCATAATAAATGCCAATGCAAGAGGATTCGATGAAGCAACACCTTCCTATATGTTTCCCACTCACCCAGAGTCTACCTCTTCTTCTTTGTTATCCAAATCGACATGTACAAACTCCTACTCAATATTCACAGACCCAAAGTCAGTCAACACCACCAACATCAAACCCCATCATTTGATGGGTCAAAGTCACTAAAGGACCACACATCAGTCATCCAATGTAACATGCTGCCTCTAATACTCATGAGCCAACACCACCTCTCACAACATCGACATAATCAAATGGGACAACTTTAAATGATGTGGTAGATTTTTCAAAAGGCCCTATTTTGTCTTATGCAAAGACATAATCTTCATAGCTCACACATCGGTAATCTAATGTTATGGTATCACGAAAAATGACATCATTGGATGGGTTGAAGTCACTAAAGGCCTACACATCATTCATCCAATGCAATGTTGACACCAAAACTCATGAGACACCACCACCTCTCGTGGTAGTGACATGATTAAACGAGACAACTTTAGATGATGTTGTATATTTTTCAAAAGGCCATATTTTGTCTTATGCAATGACACCTTCTCTAAGGCTCACCAGAGAAAGAACTTTCCACAAAGTTAAAGCGTCATCCAAAGAAAAAAATTCAAGGTAAAATTTGTTCGAACGACATTTATGAAGATCAAAATTTTCAAAATTATTCAAATCCATTTCAAGGAATGCCAACTAGAGCACACCTCAAGGAAGGATGTCATTTTTTTTGCAAAATTGTTTTCTCAAGTAGTCATTCTAGCAACTCCTCATACCAAAAATGGGTTTTTAAGTAAAAATATCTAAATACTTACTTAAGAGAGAACTCAAAATGCATTCAAGATTTCAGCCCAAGATTAATGTTGGCTTTGGCCTTTGAGATTCAACCATTTGAGTTTCACTAGTATGATTTTTTTGCATAGAAAGAATATGGTAGATGGATTTCCATACATTGAAAAGGCTAGTAAAACATGTGAAAGTTGTATTTTGGTGAAGAAACATAGAGAAACCTTTTCAGTAGGAAAATATTACAAGGAAAGAGCTCCTCTTGAGCTTATATATTCAAACTTATGTGGAAATATGCAAGTACCATCAATAAGCAAAATTCTTTATTTTCTAACATTTATTAATGATTTAAAAAAGGTTGCTGGGTATATTTTCTAACATTTTTTGAGTTATTTGAATCGATACATGATTAAATTGTTTGTGTGGAAAGAGTATGTGGCAGCTACATCCGTTGCATGTCAAGTAGTTTGGATGTGCAAATTGTTATCAGACTTAATGCACAAACAAATAGAAGAAACTCAAATATGTTGTGACAAAACTCCACAAACGCATTATCCAAGAATCATGTTTCACAAAAGAAGCAAGAACATTGATACCATGTATCAATTCATCAAGGAGTTAGTAAAACATGGAGAAATATAATTGGACTTTTGCATTTCAAAAGATCAGTTTGTTGATATATCATCAACAAGCCCTTAGTAGAGAAAATTTTTAAATACCTTAGAGATATTTTAGGATTTGTAGACATCAAAATTCAAGTTTAAGGGGTGTTGGGAAATGTATTTACTTTCATATCCTCCTTATTTAACAAGATGCCAACAATTTTTAGAGCAACCCTTGTCAGTCACTCTTTTAGTAAGAGGATCTAGCATACTTTTTAGTCTTCCCCTCACACATGAAAGATATTTTATTCTCAGTCAAATTACAAATCCCCGTGAGTTTTTCTAGATCTTATGTTATGTCATTTTCACTTTTTAGTTTGTATTTTAATTTAGTGTTTCATTGTTTAGTTTCCACCTCTATATATGAGATTCATTTAGGCTTGTATTGAGGAAGCAATTTGTAAAACACTAAAGTGTTGTTGAAATTAATAGATAAATCTATATTGGTTGAGATTGTGTGCACATAATACAACATACTTGTATGTGTTTTCACATGTAACACTCACCCTCTAGAAGGATTGAAACATTCATTATTTCATAGGGGACTAATTAAATAAATAAATACCAGTAATCCATGGATCTTAAATTTGTGCACAACTAATACTAGAAAATAATACCATTTCTTGGTGGAAGAACCTAATTTCTCAGATATCTTAGTGGTTTGACTATTTGGCATCCTAGGAATTCTCATGACCGATGTACTAGGTGAATATATAAAGACAATTTTTTCTTATGTTCCTTTATACCTTTCAACCCTAGATTTAATTAAAATCAGAACCTTGATTTGATGAGAATTATTTTGTTGGGATCCTTTTGAAAACTTTATTTCATGAGAGGTGGACATACATTTTCAATGTGAGAGTATCACAAATACCATTATCTATATTAATACAATTTCCACAAAACTTTTTCTTCTTAACTACTCTCCCAGTAGATGTAGAATATTCTTTTTGGTAGATATCTGGATCTTTTAATGTTATTGTGAAAGTTATCAGCTATGATGAAATGGTACTAGTCACAACCTCCTTTAGAAATCATATATGCACATAAAAAAATCTCAAAGTTCTTCTCAAAGGGTCACAAACTACAATTGGTAGTGTTCTTAAATAATGTAAACCATTTGAGTTCATTGGGAAATGGTTCTTCATAAAATAAAATTTTTTATCAAAATTTCCTTTAGATATTTCTAATGATTCCACTCATTGGAAAATTCAAAGTACTTTAGAATGTTGCCTAAGTTGTCAAATTGTATATCTTATCCTCGTTAAGTTTTTGGTTTATGGATCTTACTTTTTTCTTAGATGAAAGGAAAGGTAATATTCCTTACTCATCTTTATGTGGTTTAATATTTATATAAATGATCTTGTTTATTTCCCAATTTATAAGATATGTGTATTTTATGTTCAATATTTAGGGAAGTACATGACACTAGTGAAAGTGAACACGTTAATAAGAAAACAATGTCCAAAAAACTTGCATTTTTTTTATTGCATATAGTAAGAAATCATGCTAAAAACAATAGAATTTATCATTTTTTAGTTGGGCTCAAACAAGCACATAAAAATTAATACCCAGTTAAAATAATAAATGAGTTAAAATCTATGGCTATCTGGTTAAAAGGAGGAGATAGAAATACGAAGTTTTTTCATATGACCACTTTGAAGAACAGAGCTTGTAATAGGATTATGGAAGTGGCTAAAAGTAACAGCACTATTATAAAAGATCCCAACAGCATCAAAGAGGAAGCTCTCAATTTCTATAAAAAACTTTTTAATGAGAGGAATATCATTGCTAATGAGGTAATTTCTTACATGTTGGAGGCTATTCCCCAAGACAAAATTGAGGAGAAGAGATTTAAAGATATCACTAAAGCTATCACACTTGAAGAACTGCAAAAAGTTGTATTTACTTTAGAAGGTGATAAGGCTCCAAGCCCTGATGGCTTTTCTATTAACTTTTTTCAAAAAATTTGGGAAATATGTGCGGATGATCTTCTCAGAGCGGTGAATGATTTCTATAGAACTGGGGACCTTTTGAAAGAGCTGAATAACACCCACATTTTGCTTGCTCCAAAAAAAATGGATGCTAAGGACTTCAAAGACTTCAGACCCATCAGCCTTGTGAATGTTATCTATAGAATTTTTACCAAAATCATTGCTACCATGCTTCAATTTATTATGAATGATTTAATCTCAAGGCAGCAAAGTAGATTCATTAAAGGTAAGATTATCCAAGATGGAGTGATTATGGTACATGAGATCATACACTCTATGGAAAACAATAAAAAAGTGAATATGGTCCTTAAGCTTGATATGAATAAAGCCTTTGACAAGGTCTCTTGGGTTTTTCTAGACAAATTTTTAATTAAATTTGGCTTTCCTACTAAATTCAAAAAAATTATTAAGGCTTGCATCACTACGGTCGGATTCTCAGTGGTGGTTAATGGTGAGCCGGTGGGCTTTTTCACAAGTAGCAGAGGGCTAAGACAAGGGGACCCCATATCCCCCCTGCTCTTCATTCTTATGGCAGACAGTCTTAGTAGATCAATTGGTAAAGAAGTTATTGACAGTCTTCTGAAAGGTTCAAAGCCCACTTCTATTAGTCAAGCAGCTTCTCATCGGCAATTTGCAGATGATACAATTCTTCTCTTAATGGCATCCATCCTTGAAGCTAAGGCTACCAAGGCTATTCTACAACTTTACGAAGCTGCTTCTGGACAAGAGATCAATTATGATAAAAGCTCCATTTTCTTCTTCAATACTCCTAAGGAAAGACAGCTTAAAATTGCAAAAATTCTAGGATGTAAAATAAGTGCACTTCCAGCCACTCACTTAGGACTCCCTCTTGGTACTAAAAAAGTTTCTACCAAGGTGTGAAATGATCTGTTGGTGAGATTTCAAAAAAAAAATGGCTGGATGGAAAGGATCCATTCTTTCTAGTGCTGGTAAATGCCTGCTCATAAAAATCACTCTTCAAAATCTGCCTATCTATATCATGTCTCTATATAATATCCCTTCTGCCTTCAGAGAAAAAATTGAGCAAATTCAGAAAAACTTCTTATGGCAGGGCATGGAGGAGAAGTTTAAATATCACTTAGTTGCTTGGGATAAGGTTTATACTCTAAAATCTATAGGAGGCTTGGGCATAAAATACATCAAGAAAATGAATGAGGCTCTTATTGTGAAAATGGGATAGAGAATGCTATATGAGAAGCAACCTTAATCAACAAGCTATCGTTTCTTTTCTTCAAGATGAGCATCTTCCTTATGGCTCCATTTTTTGGAATAACTTAGTGAAGAGCAGAAATTTAATAAAACAATGAAGTAAGTGGAAAGTGGGAGATGGTTGTGATATAAAATTCTAGGATGATAACTGGTTTAATTGCAGCCTTATGGACAGATTTGGTGTAGTTAAAGATAGTCTTGAAAGCAAGTATGGCACTAGCATCAAGGATTATATTGAAAGAAAGGGTAACAAAAAGAAATGGAAAAAACTTTCTATGGATAGAGATGATCTGATCCAAACTATTTCCTCCCTACAAGATCAATTGGACCTTATCCCCGTAAGTCAGCTAGAAGTTAAGGATGAGTTGGTCTAGAGTAGTTCTATTGATGGGAACTACTCTGTTAAAACTGGTTATAATACTTTCTTCAACAATAGTCAAACTGAGTTTAAATGGAGTAGAATTTGGATGAATGAGCTAACACCTAAAATTAACTTTTTCTTTTGGCTTGCTCTCAAGGGCAAAATTCTTACCACTGACAACCTGATAAGAAAAGATTTTATAATTCCTAATAGGTGTCATCTATGTAAAAAAGAATCTGAGGATATCAGTCATTTGCTTATCCATTGTGAATATGCTACCAAAATGTGGATTTTTTCCCTCTCTATTTTCAAAGCTTCCTAGGTGGTTCCGAAGGATTTCAGTCAACTCTAGACCCAATGGAGCCCACCCTATAAACATTGTGTTGTGAGAAGGCTCTGGAATTTGGTAATGCCTCATATTATTTAGAGGATATGGAAAGATAGAAATGATATCATCTTTAGAAATAGTAAACAGAATTATAAGCTCAGTATTGGGAAAATTTCTAATGCTATTAAAGAGAATATTGCTAGATTTAAACCCCCCAAGAACAAAATTTATCTAGAAAATGAAGAGCATATCTTGTCCCAATGGCAGATTGGAGCTAACAATATCCGAAATAATTCAGGTAATAATATTGATAGATATTTGATACACTGGCATCCTCCTAATCTCAACTAGTGTAAGTTGAATTTTAATGGGGCCTCTAAGGGTAACCCTGGAATTGCAGCTGGGGGAGGAGTGATCCGGGATCATAAAGGAAGTTTGGTTACTACTTATGTCGGTCAAATGGGAATAAAAACTAATCATTTTGCTGAAGCATTATCCGCTTTATGGGGCCCTAGAATTGCTCAGACTCATAATATCCAAAATCTCATTCTGGAAAGAGACTTGCTTAATATCATTAATCATCTTAATCAGTGTTCACCTCCAAGTTGGAACAAGGACTTCATCTTGGAATCCATAAGTATTTGCCAAACCTTCAATAATATTCGGATCAAGCATACTTACTGGGAGGGTAACAAGGTGGCAGATGTATTGGCTAACTATGGCATAAATGTTAATCACATTATTTGGGATAATAGTGATTGCATTCCTGAGCAGATTGAAAATAGCATACAAGTGGATACTTATGAGCATGCAAATTTGGAATAAGATAAATTAGCATTTGGAGTGGGTCCTTACGAATAAGACTTTCACATGCGCTGATAAGTTTAAAACAGCACTTAAGCAGATCTTGATGGGCAATCAAGGATATAAAAAGTATAATGATGATTTAAAGTAGATTTATCTAAAGATTAAAGCCACACATGCAGGAAATATTGTGCCTATAACAGCTATTAAACAATTTTTTACAGATTTTCAAGTCCGTAGTAAGGTTGACGATGATCTAGAGTGGGTTTCTAAGGGGGCTGATGTTTGTGCATACGGGATCTCATAGGTACAGAGCAGTATTTACGCAGGCATTCGTGGGACGTGTTATGACAACAACGACTACACTATTCATCATTCCCATCGCATGAGAAAAAATAGTGAAAGGCGGGTTGGAAACTGTGTCTATTATAGAAATCCTCATAGGGATTTTGAAGTTTACACTTTTAATCACTTAAGCACGGTGAAAATGGGAGGATCCCCTTGTCAGATCAAACCCAGCGTGGACCCGAAGTGGAAGAATAATAAAGAGCTTTGGAATCTACTCAACCAGGGAGGCATTACTAATTTTATTGAGAAGATACAGGGTCATGACCAAAGCATTTCCATGCAATTTGCAAAGGATTGGAAGGACCGAAAAGTTGAATATGGCGGATAGAAAATTTTGATCAATGAAGAGTTAAGCGCCAAAGCTATAGGCCTTGGAATGGATGGGTACCACTTTTTCAATTAAAGGATTAACAGGCCTGCTAAGGAGCGGAAATTTGTGGAGGGTAATGAGAAACTAGTATTTGTCACGGCGGGTTTGCAGGTCAGCTCTATCCCTCCACCTTTTGACGAGGTCACCCGTATGATGGTGCGATACATCTCTTTAGAGGGGAGATTTGTCATAGTGCCCTTTAAACATCTTGTGTTCCTCAATCACTTCTGTAGAAATTTCACAGTATTTTTCCCTCATTATCTGCTTAATTCTCTTGAGTGCTCCATTTTGGAGTTCCAAAAGCATACTCGTGCGGTCCCTTTGCATCAAGGTCTCATTTTCTTGTTGCATAAACTTTGTATTCTTAAGCTTCCCGACATTCCAACTTCCCCCATCTCTGTTCCATATTTTCCCCCCACCGCTGCCGATATCACTCCTTTTATCCCTATCACTACTACTGCTACCCCTATGCCTTCCTTCTCGGCTCCCCCTGTCATCCCCCCCACCTCTGCTCCCACCCCCTTCACCTCCACTTTGACCAGACCTATAACTAGGTCTTCTAAAAGATTGAACCTGGATACCCCTGTTTCAGGGAGCGTTCATCAGGACTTGGAGGTTGCTCATTATCTCCTCCATATTAGCAGTACGGGTTCTCAGGAGACACACACTGAGAGCTCCACAAAAAGGCTGGAAGCATTAGAAATAGACATGTTGCTCTTGAAAGAAGAGGTCAAAAACTTGGCTAAGCAAAAAGGTAAGAGGATGAAGGAGGAGGAGGCTGATATTGACAATAAACAGGTTAAAGATATCTACAAAAAAATTTACTCCCTGGACAACTGTCTAGGGAAAACCAAGACTCGCCATGACCATAATATGGCTATATTTAGTGTAATAAAGGAATTTATTAAGCAGCATGTCCGCTACATCTCTAATCTCAGTGGAATACCAGCAACTCTTTGGGGCACAGAAAAAGAAAGAAAACAAACCATTCAATAGCTGGATATTACTGACCCTACTCATATGACAGCATTGGCTATGTTCACCTCCTGGCATACTATCAAATCTAGAATTCCCAAAGCCTTCAAGAAGTAATTGTGGATATGCACTACTCTTGCTGCCTTCTATCGTGTTTTTTGCTGTTTTTTTGCTGTTTTTTGGCTACTCTTCTACAGTGTTTGAATTGGTTTGATTTTTTGGGGTAACTGCTCTTTGGTTACCCTAGATTTTTAAGTCTTATCTGGATCTTGATCCTTTTTATAATGTTTTTCATTCCTATTCTGGCTTCTAGGCCCTTTTTGTATACAAGGGTATAGTCCCTTTCAAAAAACTATGTACCAATAATAAAAAAACAAATGAGTTTTTCAAATATATTGATGTAGAGAATATTGATCATAGACAATTATTCATAAGGATTTCTCAATGATTTATCAATATTCTATATACTTGAGGGTAACACATAAATTCCACAATAAATTTGGTTCTCGCAAAAAGGAAAAACTTACAAAATCCAAATTTAACTTTTTCAATGGTCAAAATTTATTAACTTAAAAAAGTTATGTATTGATGAAGAGGTTGTGCTCCCAAAAACTCCAAACAACAAACTATCATGCAGCTATAAAATATGATATTAGGCTTGGGGTGGAAATTAAGTATGAAACACAAAAACAAGAATAAATCTTTGTAAAACTTGAAGAAAATGTTAAATAGAAACAATTTTTCAAAGAGATACTAATTTTTGCAAGAGCCATGTCTTTGCAATGGTAGATAATATTTTGTGATTGGTATGTTATTAATTTTTTTGTCTCCTCTCATTTATCTTCTTTTCTTTCTATAGATCATGTCCACAAATCTTTATAAGTTTTCTAGCTTAAAATAACCATTTTAGTTTAACATAGTATGTGAACAATCCAAAATAATTTTTTTTACAAAACACTTCACTAAGAGATGGCATAAACTCTAATAATTGAAAACTTATTGTTCTTGATGTTGTTTAGGTCAATAGTCAACCTTTGTGACATTTTTTGTTTCTATTTATTTAATAAATTAAATTAAAAAAATTATTTTCCCTACATCCACATTCTTCACTTCAGATGTCACCCTATTGGTGTGACCATTGGACCATTGGGTACGATTATTAGTTTATACAATATTATATTATTCAATATTTGAAAAATATAAAGATTAAGACTTATGTAATATCATACAGTCTAAGTATTAATAAAATAATAGTAATAATATTTTTTATTTTGATATATACATTTACCCAACATCTAAGATGGGTTACATGTGGTTTTAATAGATAAAAAGGGTCAAAATGTTCCCTTTCCCATTATATTCATAATTCTCAAATATATACATGAATTTTTCTTATATTAAGAGTAAAATCCTAGATCACAAAGACAAAAAAACTATATGCTTTAGGTAGCTTATGCCTTCCAAATATATTTTAGGGTGATTTAGCAAATAAATCAAAAACCCCATATCGAGGAGTCATGTTATGCCGTCCTACATTATACTATACATATTAATTTTTATGCCAAACTTGGAATCAAAATCAATTATCTTGGTAGGAATACAACATAATGATGGAGATGAAAGAACTTTAACACTACCTACCACCATTTTCATTATCAAGAGGACTATTATAAGAACCCTTATGACCACTAATGCTCGTAGTAAAACCAACATAACCAGCCAATCATAGTAGATGCCTATAGGATTTCTCCATTCTTACCCTTATTTGGTAATGAATTCTCAAACTTGAAGGAAGGATTGGCTACAATAGGACTTACATATCCAAATACGGAAGTCAAAAATATTATGATGCACTAGACTTGTAGTGGTGTTAAATTAGTACCACATATGATACCAATGATTTTAATCTCTTCTCTTATTCTAAGAAATATTTCATGGAGACCAACCCCCAAAATTGTGCCCTGAGATAGGAAAAATGATAGGTTCATTTAAGGGTAGGTTCTCTCCTTTTTTACAGGAGTGTTAAAATCCAATTCTATGTTTTTTTCTATAAAAAGGAACATTTAATTGGAAGTAAAAATATAGGGAAGGGAAGCCAAGAATCATTTACAGAGTGGGAGAATAATCATACAGATGGTGTAATTTGCAGTATGAATGGGATGAGAACTAACACAAGTAGAAGCCTCCAGAGTTGTAATTAAAATTTTCATCATTCTTCACCCATGGATGGAATGATTAGTTTTATTTTGTACTCACTTATGTGGTAGAGGTTGTGTCATGCACATGGAGGGGGATACCAAACTGGAAAATATCATGTGATATGAGTCTCAAATAATTCTAGTTTAAGGAGAGAATAAGTAAATCACTAGAAAAAAATTATAAAAAACATGCCAAGGTGATTGAGTATTGTCTATTTTAGTCATCTCATCTTATTCCATCCTATACTTGGGGTAGAAGTATGCAACATTATTAGAATCCTTATAATAGAGTTGAATTTCCCATTTAGAGAAGTTATGTATGAGATGTTGGGCTTGACTTAATATGTTTTTCAGTCTTTATGTTTCTGGAATTCCTATATTTTATTTCTTTAAATATTAATGAAGAATATCCTTCTATTGTGGGTTGTTTTATACTACAATTTAGGCCCCAAAATAATGTTGTAGATTTGGCCTCATTAATCGTGCCATCAGAATGATGAAAGTATGTTTTTGAAATCAAATACCCTAGAAATTTATAATCACACAAACCATTCTTGATTTTCCAGTACTATTTCTACAAGATTACCAATTGAAATTTAACTTCAAAATGTTATGCTTGAGGGACAGACAATGGGATTTTTCCTGTCTAATTTCAGTCTAAGTCAGATCCAAAACCCTTGACCCATTAATGTGGGAAAAATATAGGAGGGGAAAGATTTCTTTTGGAGAGGTATCCCAATTTAAGAAGGGAACAAAAAAATAGGATGCATTCACCATGAATATTTATGAAATTTTTGATTAAAAATTAATGCATGATTATAAGATTTATTTCTAAAGATTATCTATGAGACAGTTGTAATATAGTGGCTAGGAGAATCCAATTGAGAAATATTTTTTAAAACATTCATCCCTAACAATTTGTAGAAAATGGAAACTGTAATTGAAGTTTATTGATGTCATTTTTATGATTCTATCATTAAAAATTAAATCATATGACCCAGAACTTCTATCCATTTCCTTCAATATTGTGTGAGAAATTTTCCATAAGTTTTCATCCATGTGAGAACCCCAACCTTTGATGAACACTCATGAGCCTAACAACCATTCCAAAATACATCATTCAAAGTCTCCAATAAGAGGATAAAATTATGTCCTATTTTGAATTTGTATTCTCAAAATCTCATGGACACCCATCTCCTACGAGTGATACATTACATGTTTTCTAAGAACCTCCAAAAAAATTATTTTTATATCCATTGAGATGATGATGAACTCACAAGATGTTTCCACTATTTTATTTAAATCCTTCATATTACTAAATCTCCTAGTAGTATCTGACCTTCAATCCCTATACATTGGATAAAAAATCTTGAATTCCTTTATCATGGGAGTAGTAACTAATGGCAAGACATACTTCTTCTAAGACTCAATCTTGAAAATATAATTTGGATCCATCTGTGACTTCCTAAGAGATAAACCTATGAATATAAATTCATAAACTCAACATGAAGTTCCACATAAGGTTGTATCCAATAGAAGTGGCTTGTATTTTTTGTTGTAGGGGAAGGCCTCACGAAATGTTTTGAAGCCAACAGGAAAAAAAATATTCTCCTTCAAAATATGAGTTTCACTTTATTCGTTGTTCAACTTAAGAGGGGTTTGGAGAGGGGGGTTGGATAGGGGGTGTTGGAATTTTCCCCTACTATTTAGGAATTATTTTGGCTACTTGGAATGATTTTTCAATTCCTGCCATCATGTTTTGGTGATTTTCGAATGGAATTATTTTTGTATTTACTTTTAACTAATTAGTATTTTGCATCCCTCCTAAATTATCTTATCCTGTAGTGTTGAGTAGATTTAAATAATAATAATATGGGACCATATAGTTTCTTAAATAACCCTACAATTTATCAGAAACATCCACATATTTAATTAAGGAGTCCCCGTCCTTAGGAAAAAAACATAAGGGGGGTCTAAAAGAGTGTAGATATGCTCTATGTTAAGATCCAAGGTATTTGATCTAAATAATCTTACACCACTTATCTTTAAGATGCTTATACATATTCCACGCCAGCTTATCCCCTAGGGCTTAGTTTTGGATGTCAACATTCTTATGCCCACTCTGCCAATCTATTTTAAAAATTAAACCAAGTTCCATTTCATCAAAGGGATCTTTATTGTATCCTTTTGTCCTACTATAGCAAGGTGCTCATAATAATGATTAAATTTTTATGGACAATTTCTTGTATTGTTATAACATACATCATATAAATTATAAGAGCATCCAATAATAACTTGATTAGAGCTATATAATCCTCTAATGATAGACATCTTACATTCCACACATTGAGATAGTTCTGGAAAGGTTGGAGAAGAGACTTACAATTTGAGGCCTTTCCAACTCCCGGGGAAAAAGGAATTCCTAAATGCTTGTGAGCAAGAGAACCCATGTTGAAGCGTGAAATATTGCTCATTTGAGTTTAGATATGAGCCAAATATTTGAATAAAATAATGTCGTATTTAACCTTATTGATAATCTACATAGAAGATAATGAGTAGGAATAAATGATTCTTTTAAAACCTGAGGCTTCTCCTCTTCTAAATTACACCAACAACATGGTATCATGTGTAAATTACCGATGGGAGAAAGGCCCCATAAATTTTATTACTTTCATGATCTTAATTTATTGATTAGAACATGCCTGAGACATCAATAGTTGAAGAGCCTATACCATTATGATAAATAACAAGGATGAAAGAGAACCCCCTTTCCTTAATCCATGAATAAGCATTTTATGTCCTTTTTTTGAGATTAGCGAATTTAGAGACCTTAAACCATTTTCTTCTCTGTAGGTTTAAGGAAGGAAGCAAGGGGAAGACTTGGATGATATCTTTGTCATTATCTTAGAAGATATGTGTAGTATCATTAGGTATACCTATTAGGAAGCATAATGCTCTAAGAGAAGACCTTATTTAATTATAAAATAAAATATTTTAAGCATTTAGGCTCTAAATACAAATTGGATAATTAAAAACTAATTTTTTTGGGTCAGACATCATTTGATATGTAGCACCCCTTATGGTTACAAAAGGAGGTTGCTTGGCCATTTAATAATATATTTGAATTCTATTATTTCATAAATATTTCTTGTGAATCATCTCTCTCCCTATCCTAAGAAAAAAAACCCTTGGACCACCTTGCATGAGGATGAAACCTTTCACCAAGACCAGGAAAGAATTCAACACGATAGTATCCACCCCTTGATGGATCTCTTTGTTGTTGTAATCTTCATTTCTAGCCCTAGGATAATTTCTGTAAGGAGCTCAACTGGTCATTAATTGAGGATATTTGTACTACTTATCATTGTTAGTGCATAATTGTCCTTCCTAGAGTAGAGTGACCAAATTTATGGTGTAATTTAGCATATGTGTTAGTTGTTCTAAGAAGGGTGACCATCTTGGAGCAATGGTTTAGTATGTTCTTGAAACAACTTCATACATTTAAGATTAGAATCATGTTCTTAATATTTTTAAATGCCAAGAAATGAAGTTTTATTAATTTTTATAGTGTTTTATTATTTTTCCAAGCTCTCTCAAGTTAGTTACAATTATTGAATATTTAATTAATTTTTGTGTTCAAGGGTCTTATCATAAAAATAGGATATCCTACTTCCAATCTTATAAGAAATAATTTTCTTGCATGATATGATTGTTGGTAATATATAATAATTTTAGAGACTTAAAGGTAGCTTATTTCAAGGGTTATGAGGGCAAAAAAGTGGGGTTTAAACCCCAAAAATTGTTGTTTCACTATTATGGTGTTTGTTGGAAGTAGTTAAGGGTTTTTATATACTTATTTAGCTCACTAACATTCTACTATAAAATTGAAAAATGTTTTTTATCTTCAACTTTGCTTAGTTTCCTAAGAGTCCCCGATAAGGGACATTACATTGGTATCATAACTTCATCCTCCTAGCCTATGAAACATGGAAAAAAGTTAGAAAGGGTCATGAGAACACAAGAAGGGATAACTGAGGCACTAGAAAGGCTTGCCCTAGCCATCCAAAATATGCAGGGTGGTGGATTTCTCAAGGAGAAAAGGGTTTCAAGGGTTGAAAATTTGATAGAAGAGTACCAAGCCCTTATAAAAGGGATGTGTGATGTCTTTTCCTTTGAGGAATTCGTGGAATTAAATAACAAGATAATGGGCATTGGAACAAGGCCTAAGAACTGAACCATGCTAAAGAGCCATGACAGAAAATACTCATCCCTAGAAGGTAAAAACCTTTCCTTCATGAAGAAATAAGTCAAAGACCATGGGGTGGATTAGCTACATGATGGAGAGGACAGCCATCCTTCTAAGTCAAAGAAAGAAGAGGATATATCACAGTTTCTTTCTACCAAGATGGAGAAACCCTTAGGAGTCCTAAACACCCCTAACACTCTAACCCAAGTGGGACTCTTAAGGGATTATTGAGACAACACCCATGAAGATATAAGGGTTTGAAGAAAACTTACATTTACAAGGTGTTGAAGAATCTCAATTCCCTAAAGATAAGAAGAAGGTTGAAACAAATTCTCATGAAAAAAACCAAAGGTATGAGGATAATTCAGATTTTTTACTTTCTATCATGCCATTTGATATTTATGCTCATAGGAAATTTGTGGAAAAAGAGGACCTTGGGGAAAGTTTGATGCTCCATAGTAAATTATGATAAACGTGTAGTTTTCAATAGGCTAAGAATGGAGAAAAATAAAAATTACAAAGGTTCAATGGGTCAAGACCTTTGGGTTACCTTGTTGGAAGCCACATATATGAAGAGAGTGCTTTTCTGGGTGCCTGTAATAACTTTTAGTTTCTTGTAAATTTTAAGACAACAACCTATGGGAAACAATTTCATCATCTTATTAGCAAGGATTTGATACATCACCTTCATGCTATGTAGTTGCAATGTTTTGGTCATCATAAAGGATACTCTAACCACTTTTTGAAGATGAAGTGTACCAAGTGGGAAGAGAAAGAGATTTGTTTACGAAAATTGGGAAGTGAAATTAATATTATTCATCTCATTTGACTATTCCTAATAGTTGTTGATAGCAAAAAAATTAATGACATTTTCATCTTGGAAGAGGAGTCAAAAGATGTTCCCTACAAGAGCACGTTGAACCCAACTTGGAATCTATAAGTGACGAGATTGATGTAAGTAACCCCATACCTCATATTTCAAGGGATGGAAGGGTTATAAGTACCTATTATGAAAAAGAGTGTATGGATGTTTGGATTGAATCTCAAGATTGTTTTCACATAAATCTTGTGTTGAACCCTACAAAAATAGGGATTGTTGATTTCAAAATTAGTATGGGGAAAAAACTATATCATGGTATGTTTTAGGCATCAAAAATATTTTTATTATCTTTTCTATAGATTGCTAACCCATGGTTCGATTGGAGGATTGGAGAGAAGGTTGAAAAGAGGATAAATCATGATGGGATTGTAGTTGTACATATTTCAAACATAGGGGAAATTGATGGTATGAGTTTCTTGTAGAATAAATTATGTACATAGGAGATATTCTAACTACTTATCCTCATAGAAGGTACATGAATTTGAAGGTTGCAAAAAAATATTTTTGGGATTTTTTAATTTCTATTATTAACTATTTAAGTTTTCCCTACAATATGTCTATTGCCATCAATATGAGGAAAACCATGAGATGAGATAGTTTCCAAACTCACAAAAAATAATTATCCATTACAGATTATCCCTTCTCACCTCACTCATCATTACAAGGGTAACAAGGTGTTTGACATGGGAAGATGGTAAGCATGAAAAAAATCATTTAGTTGTTGATAATAGAACTGCTTTCATATGCATTTCCAGCTTGTACAATGACATTTTGTAAGCATACAAGTAGATTAGGCCATGGTAAATGTTGGTTTTCAATTCATAACATTGTTGGAAATCCATATAGGATTATTTCCAACTCATATATCATTTTTATAAGGGTATCATCATGCATATTATACTAAAAATAATGATGAGGTAAGAAGCAAATATTTTATTCAATTTTGAGTTTGTTTTCGTATATGGGATATGTATCTTTGTGAGAATTGTAAAAGGAGAAAATTCTAATTTCAATATTAGCACTACTAATTATTTTATCATTATGAGTATCGAGATGAAGGAAAAGAAAATGAATCTAATGGGTAACATAAGAAATATGATCATCTTCTTATGGAAATTGTTTGCATCATTTTTTATGTCATGCAATTTATGTGTTTGAATCATCAAGGTAAGGATTGTAATTCTGATTTATAGATCTATGGTTCCATGAAAGACCCAAAGGAAATGAGGGATGAAAATTACCTCGACCCAAGGGTAAATTTGAGGACTATCAAATAGAGGAGTTATGTTATTTGGTGCATTTTAAATTGGTTCTTCTCAAGGTTATGGAGCATAAAGAGACATCTTGATAGTTGGGAGTTGTATTCACTATACAACTATATAGTAACATACTTGTACTATTTTGAGAAAGTAAAATTTTAATTATAGCCATCTTAATTTTTATTTTTCGATGAGAAACACAAATTTATATTGGTGTTTAAGACCACATGAGGGAAATTGTTAACAATTAATGTTTGGATGGTAATTATGAGGCCTTGGAAAGCAAGAAGATTTGGTCATCATATCTACAAGGAAAGATTACATGAAGAAGGGGACACATTTTTTGTTTAATAAGTTTTCTTCATGTGTAAGTACATCAAATAAGGATTAGCTGAGGTTTAGTTGGGATCTGGGTACTTGTAATTTTTTGCAGACAAGCAATCTTGATAAGGGGGAACTGTCATGTCCCTTTTTGGAGATTGGCGAATTTGAATAAATTAACCCATTTTCTTCCCTGTGGGTTTAATTAAGGAAGTAAGGGGAAGACTTGGATGTCAATTTTTTCATTATCTTAGTAAATGTTTTTATTATCATCATGTTTTCATATCGGGAATCCTAACACTCCAATTAAAGAACTTATTTAATTAGGAAATAAATTATTTTAAGCATGTAGGCTCCAAATACAAAAGAGATAATTTGAAAGTAATTTTTATTTATAACGTTCATCATTTGAAATGTAACACCCATTATGGTTATAAAATGAGGTTCCTTGGCCATTTGATAATACATGTGAGTTATATTATTTCAAAAATATTTCTTGTGAAACATCTATATCCCTCTCCTAAGGAAAAAACCCTGGGAGAGCCTTGTGTGAGGGAGAAATCCTTCACCAAGACCAAGAAAGACTTCAACATGGGATTCTCCACCCCCTTGAGGGATATCTTTACTGTTGTAATCTTCATTTCCAGTCCTATGTGAATTGTCCTAAGGTTCTCAAGTGGTCATTAATTGAGGATCGTTTCACTACTTATGATGGTTAATACATATTTTTCCTTCCTAAATTGGAGCCACCAAATTTATGGAGTTATAGATGGGGAAATTTGAGTTATCATTTAACTAATCATATTAAAACCACTTTGGATTGACAAGAAATCAATCCAACCTATTCATGATATTTTTACTTCCTATTCTACATTTATTTCTTGAAGTAAACTACACCTATTTTGGATCAATGTTTACCAAGCTATTTAAATTTTTAGTAAAAATTTGAAGTTGTGATTGGAATGAAAGTTTGCCAAATTACTTCTAAACTTGTCATATGCCATGACAATGGAATTTATGTCCCCACTAGCCAAGATCTCTTGTTTATTTTGGCTACGAAGATTCTTAGGTAGGGCCATCCAAAGATGTTTCTTCAAAACAATTTTTTTTGGGCCATTTACATTTGTGAGAATGCATTCCATGCTCAAATCCAAATATTTCACTTCGCAAAGTATCTAGGTAGGATTTTTATTCAAAACGGTAATTGTGACTTTTCTAGTTTTCCAAATGATGCCATTGAAGCTCCTTCATCATATATGAAGATATCATTCCATCATAACTAAATTTTATCCTTTTGTTTCTTGATTCTATTGTCCTCATATTGGTTTTGTGAATAAAAAATGTTCTCTTTTTACACTAAAACAAAATGCCTAATTAGGTGTTATTTGTTAGGTGCAATAATGCTCCTAATGTAAACACTCATTTTTGGCACCCCTCGTGCCCTCATCTCGTATTCACCCCTCATCATCACCTAGTATGTTTATCATACCCTTACCAATTCTTAAATATTTACTTTCCCTCTTAAAAATACACTTTCCCATAAATCCCACCTATTCTCCATGATTCCCCCTTTTCCCCATATTAATCCTTATTTTTAATTATTGATCCTTATTATTATCCATATTCTCTAAACCTATCTAATTTATCTCTAATCCTATCACTTACCCTAATTTTATCCTAAATCCCTCATTTACTACCCCTTTTAGATCCCTACTATCTTTCATCATTTCCCCTTCATTTAATCCTCCCTATGATTCCCCACTACCTTCATTACTCCCCCTCATCATTTCACCATCCAATATTCCCCAATGCCTCATTAACCCACTTTGAAACAATCAAACACCACCCTCTTATCCATTTTTGGCCTCTTTCCATAGAAATCTACATCTTCTCTATAAATTTATCCCTGTTTGTTGCAGTCATCGGTGACTCACCCGGGTTTCCATGTACCCTATATCACCAGATTCACCCCTCCTTTCTCAATGCTGGAACTTTGATATTTTTGAGTATTTTTCCTGATTAATTTCTCCTACATCATCTTTTGAGATTCTATCATCAACTGGATCATATTTTTATCCCCTTGCATGTTGTCTTTGGATCTTGGAGCATTTTAAATATTTCTTGGATATCTTGTTAATATATGTTTGTGTCTATTTTGAAGGTTTACAAGTATCCTCTCGTCCTTTCAGCCACTCATTATCATCCTCAAATCCATATTTTCATCCTATAATTTTTTCAAGTTCCCATATCTTGCTTCGGTTTCTATCAACCTAGCCTTATCACCATCAACCTGGCCACTCTCCTCAACAACCCATCCATCTTTTGCATTCTATCCATCCCATCAGCATCCTAAAATCATCCCAACATCCTAAAATCTTCTTTTAGCTCTATTTCTATAGAATTTGGATTACTCCATTCACCATCAATAATACCAGTTAGACCTGGGTCTCCTTTGACCCACACATGTTTGATTTATTTCTTAGTATTTTCATTATCATATGCTTTATTTTAGTATATTTAGCTTATCAAGTCTTTGTTTTAGATTTATTATCTACATACTTCCATCCACCATCATATATATATATATATATATATATATATATATATATATATATATATATATTCAAAAGATGGTTGACATCCATCCTAGGAAGTTCTCACTTCTCAGGACCGATGTCGTTAGGAAACCTTGCATATTTATTACTAATATTTTTTTTATTATTTCGCTTTCTTGTGCAAGTCATCAAAGCTAATGGCAGAGAGGCTCTCCTCTTTACGCTCGTACCATATTCATCATAATCCACGTCAGAGGGTTAGTTAAACTCTCCCATATTTTGAGGTTTCTTTATTTCTCGTTTATTTTTCACTAATCTGAAACAAGAAGTGTGGAAATCTTATCAAACATTCTGGAACACCTGATGGCACCAACCTTAATTGGTGAATATTTTATTTAGTTTTCATCACTTTCATTTTCCTATTTATCGTTCTCTTTCCACTAATCTTCATGTAGCACTTCCTTATTTGTGTGCTTTGTTAATTGTCTTGCATGGATCATTCTTTATCATGCTTTGGAATTCAAAATAAAATAAGGAGTAGTGTCATCTAGGTATTCCTTGTTTTTGTTCAACATCTTTTCCAACTCTTTGCATCTCTTTTCTACTTCTTTCATCAAATCTCCACATTTCATTTTAGATCTTAAAGAGAATACCCTCATTGTTTACTAGTTCACATAGTATAGCTAGGGGTTAATCCTTTGTATTCACTTATTTCACACACATCCAAACTCACACATTAACTTAAACATCCGATACATCATCTACTAGGTGGAAATATTTGGATTTCATCACCCAATAGGAATGGTGTCGTGTTGTTCTAGCCGCATTACAACTATTTTAGATATCAGTATATTGGCCAAGCGCCTGACATCCTTATCATTGTGGTGCGTGAAGTACGGGGGTACGCCCCAATATCAAGAAATGTACCGATAGTCATCATATATTAATGCTTCACAACATTTGGGTATATCAACTGAATCCATAAAAAATGTCCTGAAACCAACCTTAGATCGACTTTTTTCTAGGTTCTTTCTGAGCCTTATTTTTTCCCACACTTCTTCTAGTAATCAATATAATCAATAATGTGTTGTGTT
The DNA here is from genome assembly GCA_019776745.2 of Taxus chinensis. Classification (NCBI taxonomy): domain Eukaryota; kingdom Viridiplantae; phylum Streptophyta; class Pinopsida; order Cupressales; family Taxaceae; genus Taxus; species Taxus chinensis. Next base: position 681,313,763 of record CM034148.1, read on the forward strand.
ACTTAATTGTTTTAGTAATAATCAACATAGCATTTTGGTTGGTTGTTTCATGCAGATTTTTACTCGGTCATAGATTAGAAAAATGGAACAAGCCTCTTCATCTAACATTCCCATCTCTAGCACCCTTCCTCAGCAAACATCAACCCTTACTATCATTTCCTCTTATATGGTTAATCAACCTATCACTTCTATCACTCCTATTAGTGTGTCACCCAAGGTTCACACCAACACCCATGTTAATACTAACCCCATTCTCTACCATCATTCGATTCCTTCTAAACTAGCTACACCCCCATCTGCCTCTTCCGTAGAGGCCTTCGGGCACTTTTTCATCCCCCATGAATGCATGGATTTCCATGAACACTTAGATGTTAACCTTATGGCCCTTCATGATTACCTCATCTGTAATACCACTCACCTTCCCCTTAATGGACCTCTTCTTTAGAAAATCTATACCTCCCATTCCCATCATGAGTCTACTCAGGTCCTTACCTATCAACTTGGCATCTTCTTCCCTCATCCCATGAATGAGTTTTCCATGTCCCAACATGATTTTGAATCCATTGAGCCTTCCACTCACTAATCTACTCATTTGGTTAACCCCATCCCATTCATTTTACCTCGCATCAACACTACTACCCCATCCTCTATCGCTACTACATCCACTATAGTCACTAACAACCTCACTCATCCTCTTCCAAAATCTAACATTCTTCCTCCTTCATTTGAGTCACCTGTTTAAAACTCATTCCCAATTCCTACATCAAAAATCCATGCTAATGTCATTTATTCACAACCACTCCCTTCAAAATCTACTCAAACACAACAACCCCCTCTTCAAACCACCTTCTAATGCATGTTTCATAATCAACCTATCCATACTTCTAAACCTGACCCATTCTCAATCAAACCATATTATCACACATAAACAACCCCATCAATCTTGACCATCTAATTACATTCTGTTAGTACAAAATCACAACACCCCCTAATGGCCTAAGTATTTGAGTGGGGCATTCAGTGTGATTGCACAACGTGGGACCATCTCTCAAGTTGTGGGACTTGCAATACTTGAGATGGACCTCTAGAGAAAGTCGATTCTTGCTTCCTAGTCTACCTGCCACAAAATACTCCTACACAGGCTGAAACTAAAATATTATAATCTATCCAGTCTAAGGGGAAAGGGAGAGAGAGAGAGAGAGAGAGAGAGAGAGAGAGAGAGAGAGAGGGTGAAAGACCCTACACTAAGTGGTGATACACCAGAAAAGGAAGTGGCTGATCACGGACCCAAACTGACTGAAGTGGAGAGAGGTGAGCAGAGGAGAGGGTGGAAAAAATGCACCATGGAACAGAGATATATTTCACATAGAACACCACTTCAAAACCCATTAAACACATCTCACATGACCTATAAGAAAAATCAAAACATGCACAATATACCCTGTAACGATGAGAGGTAAGAAGAGACAATAAAATGAGCCAAGGATGGATAGGTGCATCACGAAACAGATTCTATTGCTCCAAAAAAGTTACACATTACATTGTTAGTTGTAAAGAGGTAAGGAAATGCCATTACAAAGCCATGAAAGTAGGCTTAGACTCCATGTTTTATCATAAGGAAGAAAGAGATAGGGGGCAGGAGAGAAAAGATGAAAAAAATTTCAAAAATGCCTCTCCTTTATAATATATAAAAGAATGAGATAGAAAGAGAGAGGGAAAATTGAGCTTTTCTCTAACCAACCCTATAATGGATTGAATTCCACCATGAATCTTCCCATAATCTATCAATTTTGGCTCCCTATGTCTATTCGGTGTGTTGAAGAAGGAAGAACGATGGATCGAATCAAATCAGATCTAGTATTTGAAGTAATCAGATTCTATATTAATGGCCTGAAATATGCTTTCCCATTTTCACCTACTTAACCTTGTTAAAATTAAAATTTCAGGTTCCCACAGTGTAGACGATGTCGATACCTTTCCAACGGTGCCCAATTTGTTAAATTTCAGGCACTAGATCGAAAGATATGTTCATTTGAATATTTGAGTCAGGTCTGTACAAAAATGGTCAAAACTAGTTAGTAGAATGGGTCCACAGGCCTAAAACTCACTTTACGCCTTTTGGCACCAAAAATATAAAATGTAAAAAAAGCCCCGTAGCCCCGCAATTCATTTTGCCGAAAAACCATCTTCGGGCCCGCTGGTCCACGTTTTCCATTTGGGAAAAAAAATTACTCTAAGGACTTCCGGCCCACATGTAATTTATGCCTAACACATGGCTCCTTGGGTATCGGTGGAGGTGCAGCTCATTTTTATACTTTACACCTTTTGAACCAAAAAAAAATTGAATGGCCTCCGACGACCTGCCTTCCCACCTTGACTTTTCAACATGGCCACATGGTGAGCCAGCGTGTGTTTTGGGACCACTTTTGGATTTTTTTTTTGAATTTATGCCTAAGAGACACATGGTGCCTTCCATGGCTTGTTCTATTCCTTTGTATTTTGGCTAACTGCCTTTTACTTTACAGGGCCGTAAGTTTGACCCTGGACATGTGAGGCTTCATGCTTGTTTAGAAACCCACTCCAAATTTTAATTTTGAAGTAGCATCAAGCCAACACTTGGCTTATTCCACTGGCCTACCTCTTCTTTGACTATTTAACCCCCTAACTATGTCCTTTTTTTGGATTTGGAACATGTGGAAGCCTGGCACTCATTTAGAAACCTGATCAGGATTTGACCTTTGAAGGATCACCATGTTGACACTTGGCTTCTTCTATCGACACCTTTATACTTAGTCATTTTAGGCCCACTCTGTTCCCCTTTTTGACTTTTAGCTATTGCATATTCCCTTCTTCAGGCTCTGGGACATGCAGAGGCCTGGTGTTTGCTTGAGTCTCCTTTTTTTATTCAATCTTGGGAGGTGCGCCATTTGGACATGTGGCAACTTCTATTGGCATGTGACTTTTCAATGCTGATTTGGGCCTACTTTGTCCCACTTTTAAACTTGGACTACGTGGTGAGCCCACACTCATTTGGGAGCTACTTTTTGAGCTCTTCTCTTGGAATTGCGCTAAGATGACACATAACACCTTCTATGATTCCATTTATACTTGGGTGGTTATGGCCTTGATTTTAATCGTATGTGAAGTATGAAACTTTGAGCCCTTTGATTCAATCTTCTACTATCAAGCTCTGATCTCTCTTGATGCCGTTTGGCCCCATTTTTCGACCCTGCTCCTCCATACTTAGCCAATTTGGGCTCACTTTGAATCATTTGTGAAGCTTGAAGACTCTAAGCCTTTCCCCGTTTCTCTCCTTAGAGCCTTTGGCCTCCTTGACGTTGTTTACCTCCTTAACCAACCCTGATTCTACATTTTCGAGCCCATCTATAACCTGATTGTTAGATTTGAAAGGTGGGCTCGTGTGACAGAGCCGACTCTAGTTTTCTTCATTTTTGGGGTTGTGTTTGACCAATTTTATCCTAGGGAAAAGTTGGGATAACACATTCCTCCTTAGTATCATATCTCACAACCCATTCAATCTCAACCCATCACCTATCTTCCCCCTTATCAACCACCTCCATCCAAACCTACATATTTTCAGCACTACCAATCTCATCCTTAATATAACCCATCAATTTCTTATATCCCACAGCCCCATCCATCAACTTTTCATCCTCCTCCTTACAACAACCCCATGCAATCATTTTTGAGTAGATTTGTTAACTTGGAAGCCATTATTCTAGATCCAAATAACTCATTTACATATGGAAAAAATCTATAATGATTCCAACCATCCTTCTATTCATGTTAAGCCTTATCCTACTTACTGGGAACTTCCTAAGTTATCTAAATTTAATGGCAAGGAGGACCCTCAGCAACACCTCCATGTTTTTTGACATACATGCTACTTTATCACTCATGATCAGGGTCTCATGCTTAGATCCATCCCCATGTCATTTTCTATACCTGCACTAGACTGGTACAACAACACCCCCCATCACTCCTTTTCATTCACACAACTTGCGTAGCTCTTTCTAGAAGATTTATCTATCAACATCTTCATAAAATCACTATAACTAACTTATACACCATTAAATAGTTTGAAGACAAATCCATCACATATTTCATCACAAGATGATGTGGAATTATCAAATAAATATCCTTTTATCTTCCTCAAATCGATCTAATCAAGATCTTTTCACAATTTACGCTAAGCATATTTCTTCCAACCTTTAGATCTAGTCCTTTCTTATCTTCAAAGAAGCTTTCACCATGGATCATAAATTGGTCCACCATGCCCTTGAGAAAGGCCACGTTAAAATCAGATCCAACAAACCTAATTGGGATTTCACCAAATCCTCTTCTTCTCATCATGATAAATCTAATAGTACAAAAAGTGATATTATCGTTAAGTCTTTCTCTGCTTCCACCTCCCACACTGGGCCTTCACAAAGGACTTCTCTATTTGAAGTGTAATGGAATGAGAGGGGGATGAATCAGTCCTTAAAATTAAACTTAAATTTCAGATCACTGAAATAAACCATTAACCATTTATCCATTCATTAATGTGTGCACAACAACATACAACAATCATTCCATACAGACGAAGAGCAAGATAAGTAACACAATAACACAAGATGTAAGTGGGAAACCCTCAAGGGGAAGATAATACCCAGTGAAATTTTTTCTGATATTACATTACAACAAATGAATCAAGTAAATATTACACATCACAAGATATTTATTTAGTGAGGCACCAAACCCCACAAGGGTCACCAACCCCTAGACCATTATTGATATTACACACAACAAGAAACTTGCATGAATATGAATCATCACACAAGATTTTGATGAAGTATGAAAATGTGAAAATATTTTGATTCCACAACTGATAGTGATAAAAAAAATTCAGCTCAAAACTCTTCCAAACCCTTGATCAAACCCTAGTTCTTCAACTTGCACAATCTAGCTCTTTCTTCAAATCTCAATGCTTCAAAGTCTTGCAAACATACTTTATGATCTTCCTAAACCTATAACACACCTTGATCATGAATCTCAATTCATGCTTCATAAACCTGATAAATATCACCTTCACCTAGGTCACACTTCTCACACACATGTATGACACAAACTCAAGTAGTTCCAGAAAGGCACCCAAAAACATGATTTTATATGATTCTCCACCTTCAAAACTTAGGATTAATACTTTTACCTTAATTTGGTTCGACCAATACATTTAAGGAAACAATTTAAAATTTGAAATAAAATATTCAAAAGTGACCCAATTAGGTTTGGCCTAGACTAAAACCCCACATTACATAGTGCCAAAAAAAATGGCTCAAAACTCCATGGGTACAATCTTAATAATGTCCTTGCCTCAACATTTAGTACCATAATTTTTCATAACCAAAAGACCATTTACATATGATTAAAAATATCATAAAACAATTCATACATGGTCATACAATTAATATCAACCAATCAGATTATTTCATTTACTCGGGCCTAGTTCCCTTTATAATTATCAAAACTGATGCTCCCTACACCCTTCAACACCCTGGAAACTTCATAATGACAACAAAATGAACTTATAACTAAACAAAAACATGTCATGTGACCACTAAAAATGGAAATTTCATAATATTTATAAAACTTATAAGAAGTTTATAATTCTATGAAACATCCTTCACTTCAAACCATAACAACATTTTCCTTCGCTAGATCAACCTGCCAAAACAGACTGTTTCCAAAGGTTAGCTCATAAAATAATTTATACATGTAGTAAAGACCTCCATAATATGGATTAATTGGATGAAAAATTCATTCCTTATTCACTTTACAAGGTTATATAAAGCATCAAAAAATCCATTCTCATGCCTTCAAACAACCTCCAAACCTTGCACTAGAACATATCTTGTCTTGAACTGGAAAAAATATTCTTGCTCCAAAGAAATGACCTAGAAACCATGTAAAATGACCTCATAATGAGGCAAGACATTATAGCAATTATAATTATATATGAATACTAATTTACAATAACAACTTTAATAATCTTAAAACTCTCACCTTTATCTCAAGTTATACTCATTTTACTAGTACCCTGCTATTTGAGATCCCAAAACTACCCTTTGACCAGTCAACCTATGTATAGACCTCAAAACACCATGAAACTGCATGAAATTTATGTCCTTAAACCTCAATGGATAATTCAAGATAAAACTCCCAATAATCATGCACCATAAATTTTTCATGCTACTCCTTTGGACCATCTTGTCCTAAACCCTTCTTCTTCGTAGAAATGTACTATTTTTAGGTGGGGCCCACTCAAAACCATGACATCACCCATACATTTATGGAAATAATGAGATAGTCCTATAAAACAAAAAATCATAAAGTTTTATGAAAAAATCAAAAAATGGCTCACAATACTTCACTTTCTTCCAACTGCTCCTAGCTATGGTTTAAGTAGGGTTTTAGACCTCTTTACCTTCTTAACATTTGTTCATAAAAACCTGAAAATCAACTAACCTCAGTATTTTTATGAAACCTTATAAAATCATCACTTTTAAGCATATCCATAAAATCCAAAATTTATCATGCAAATCACATAATATTCACAACGAGTATATGAAGTATAAACTTTGAGCTTGAATTTGACTTGATTTTGACATCGTCTCACATAAATCAGTCATATCTGGACCAAAATACTACATCATGTGAACATGAAATTTTTTGTGAGAGAAATATGAATAATTCCTATAAAATATAAAATCATCATAATATCAACACCATAGTATCAACCTCTCTAACCAGTAACTCATTTTCTTAGCATATCCTTGTATGATAGATCCTCACTATAGACAACTAGGGCTCAGCTGAAATACTATAATAACTTAGACTTGAAACATCTAAAAATGACCCAAAAATACCTCAGTATGGCATTATACATGTTATTTCATGCTTTCATTGGGCTCAAATTTAGCTCCAATACCACACTGTTCACACCTCCAAGTTGTCATACCTATTCCCAATGAACACATGTAACCATAGTGAACTAGCTATACCTGCACCATGCCACTGGTGTGAGTGCACAAAGCACCCTCAAAACATGCTAGCCATTATGTCAAAATGATTCTAACATAGCAAACCACCTGTACCTGAACCATGTCACTATTTTTAGTTCCAAAGCATCCTTAAAAGATGCTAGACATCATGTGAACATGCTTCCCAAGCTTCCAAGAAGCTCCTACTATCAAAATAAATCACCTAGGCACCTGTATAGGCTTGCAAGAGCAATACAAACCTCACTGAATCCTAATTGTAGCAAGCACAATATAAATCTAAAACAACATGTTAGAACCATGTAAAACATCATGAAATCATCATAAAACATTCAATTTGTCATTAATGTGGTTTTTCATCAATGAAAACACCTATTAAGATCACCATGCCAACAATCTCCCCCTTTGTCTTTTATGGAAAACAACCCTGAACTTCTCCTGCCTTTTTAACATTAATGACAAAGGATCATACCTACAGCTCACCTTATTCACCTGTCTTCAACTTCATAGAAACATGACTTTTTTTGGAAACATCAATGAAAGATCTCATCCAATCTTCATTCTCTTAATTTTTCTCAAAAACTATGATTCTTTCGTTCATTTTAGGCATGACAAACACCTATGCTCCCCCTGGGATAAACACATCCAATCATCTTAACATCATCATTAAATAATGAAAGAACCATATTCTTACCTTGTTTGGGGCTAAAACACCTTATTTCACCTCCTTAGACATGCAAAACAAGAAATTTTTCATTATCACCCCTGTTATTGTCCTTCTTGGAAACACTGTATTAGCCTCAGATTTGAGTCATCCATATACTTAAACATGCCAAAAATGTTCAGTTCCAATATTATCATGTTAAACATTATATCACCTTATTTCTTGACCACAAGTTTCCACCTTGTCTAGGTCATAAGACAAGCTCTACTAAGAATCATTATTACTTTTCATGTCATACCATGATGCTAATGAGCCTTAAACAATACCTTTTAGTGAAGCATTTCACAGACAAATTTATGAAAATCTATAAGTCCTGCACATTCATAGCTCTAACTAGATAAATTTTTACACTCCCCCTAGACTTGAGTGACAACCATATCTCAGTAGATTAGCAAAAGCACAATTATCGAGCTACTTTCCTTGATGCCTTGAGCAAGAATTCTGACTTAGACTTCTTTGGAGTAGCTCCCGAATCATCTTTCTCAGTGTATAGACTAGTCACATGGATAAGGTACTAATGCATTCATAGGATCAAATTACTTGTTCTTGGGTGAAGGCCTTCATAACAGAACTATACCTTTATAGCTTTGAGGAACAACTAATCCACCATAAAAAAGACAAATCACATGCACTCCCTTGTCTTGACTGATATTTTACATTCTTTAAGAAACATTTAGGCCACCTATAGCATTATACCTAACCATATTACAATGTCCTGTGAGACAAAATTATTAATGACATAATCATGCTTTAAAGATATTTCATACCTATATCATATCCTAGGCATTGCTCTTTGACATGCACTTAGATGCACATAATAGATTCCTAATTTTTGCACTCCATTACCATGATCATACTATGTAAATTGAGTTACTGTAGAATTAGTTCATATATTGGATGCATAGACTAAGACTTAATATGACACAATAAAGCACTTATAAAGGCAAAATGTTCATTACATATTTCTTCATACAATTCTTTGACATCTCTTAGACCCATTAACCTCAAAGAATGAAGAAAATACACATTTCTTACCTATAATAGCCATCTTGTCAAATTACTGTGGCATTATAGTAACTCAGAGACCACCAAATTTCTTAAGTTAAACATGACTCTCCTTTCCATGTCAAGATGACTACTACATAGAGGCAACATACCTTGACTTTCTTTGGAAATATCAATCCTTAGACTTTGGTATATATTTAAGAATGCTCACTAGAGTATCCCTAATTTGGTAGACTTCTGATCTTGAGTGAAGGCTTTATACACCACATTGAGAAATACACACCAAAATTTAGTCTCCACTACCTAGAAGTTTCTAAGATTCAGAACCTATAGACTGATCAAGACTGAGACTTGTCTCTCATTCACCTATAAGAATAACATCTACATTTCCTAGAAGATGTACATGGACTTGTAGCCTAATTTGGACTTACCACACCTCAGTAAAATCTTTAAATTGATGCCATCATTAACCTATGAGACCTGTAATTATGTATTGTTCTTACCTGTAGACATCTGCAGCATTTTTACCCCAATTAAGGCCATACATAACTTATGAAACCATCCTTTTTCACTCTATTACATCCAATGAAAGGTCATGTTTTTAAAGGTTGGGAAAAAATCCAAATCATTATGTATATCAACCTCTAAAACTAGAGGAATCACATTTTTCTAGATTCCTATACTTGTATGAGCCTATAAACCCTATGAATGCAATGAACTTGTATCTACATACTTCATCACTATAATGACTCACAGAAGGTCTTAAAGTCCTTTGTTGTGTAATTAGTAACTCATCTAGAGATCTCATCAAAGGAGACCTTCAACACAGTCTTCATCTATAAAAAAAACATGAGATTACACCAAAAATACACTGTCTTCTTCACATCAACTTGTAATACACAGTATTACTAACCTTTGGGAGCTTAAACAATGCACTCTTAGATTGATATATACTCGATAATGAATACGTTCATCATGACTACCATACCAGACACATCCATTTTACCTTGAAAAAATGCTTCACATAGCCTTAAAGTACTCAGGTCATTTGAATGAATCATTGTACCCATATTTCAAAGACGTGCACTTATGCATAGATTAGGTCTTCTTAGATCATCTAATATGTCAAATTTCTCAATATTGTCATGAATTCTCATAAAAATGTTTGCACATTTTCATGCCCTCGAGATCACTTGTAATCCTATTTTTCCATCATGTCTATACGAATTTTATGTACAAAATTTTATCTTCATACTTACATCATTTAAGGTCCTAAAAAATAACATTCCATACATTCCACTCAATATCATTATGAAAAACATAGTTCGGGAAAAAATAGACCAGCAAGATGCAAAATTTTCTGGACTTAACTTATCATTATTTTCATAGAAGGATGTTACATAGACTAAGCTCATGATCCTTCATTGACTAGTTGGTAGAAAATTTCAATGATTACAAATGCATAATAACATTAGAACATGGTTGTAGCAATCCATGCCTAGGTCTATTGTGCACCTGATTTTGATCATAACTGTGGCACATATGATTATCGTCTGAAACTATTATTACTGATTAATTTATCACTTGATCAATCTACCCATATTAACTTCACAGATCTTCTCCAACACTTATGAAGAGAGATTCTTACACTTGTAGGACTCATGATATATGCACTAAGCATACTTTTATATTGAGCTTAGACTCTTAGACAACTTACATCATGGACTGATAAACCTTATGAATCTGATGATGGAATTTTGACAATTTTCACGGATAATTTTACACAGGATCATAACTTCAAGAACTTGGAATACCATAAGACACACTTGAAACCTGTAGTTATGCTTCATGATGGATACTTATGAAATCATTAAAGCTCAAACAATAATCTAAAACCTTCATACAACTCAAAGACACAACATAGTCTAGATTGTTTACCAATATAATGAGTATGCTCTTCAAGGCCTCTAGACCATTTACACACTCTTTGAGATTATATCAAGGGGACACAATAACATACATGACCAACATAGATTGACTACACACCATGAAATTACAAACACATACCTCAATTACTTATTATATGTACAACTTAGAGACTCAAGACTAATATCAATACTACAATACTCATTACCATGAACCAAAAATACTAATAATATCATGTACACACATACCTTGGCCTTCTGGAGGAGTCACACAATGACTTAGATATCTCCCCCTCTCCTGAATGCTTCACATGTATTTATATATCTTCAAGAAGCATATTGAATGTATATGTTCTATGAAGACCTAACAGAAGGTAGTGAAGATGTCCCAAGCCTTCTTGGGAACCTTCAAAACTCTGTCCTCTTTTTTGTAATCTAAGTAGTGAGAAACACCTCTTCTTTCATCATCACAAGCTCTTGATATAACACGATTATCTCTCCTAGGATCAAACACTCTTGATTGATTATTATTGTTTATTCTATGCCTTTGAAGGTAATCTTCTTGCGGTATAGTTCCTTGAACTCTTTGATTCTTCCTTGATAGACCATGTTATTAATTCTTTACAACATGACTAGTTATATTACATCTGTAACACACCATTAAATCCTTCCTCATGTAGCTCTCAACTTTTATAAGAGGATTATTCAAGAAATGTCTAGAAACATGACTTATCTTATGGAAATTGTAACATACCACACTCTTAACTTTCTCACCTATACTATTCTTCAATTGATGAGCCTTTCTAACATACCTTCTACACTCCTTTTCCCTATGACCAAATACATTACAAGTAAAATTATAACCATTGAAATATTTTTCATACCTTGATGCATTAGGTTTCCTTATAGGATTTTATTTCATGTTGTCATTGATGAGATTCTCTTTATTTTATTCCTTGGTGATTGATCCACCAATTTCCTTACATGAGATCAAGACCTCTTGCTTTATTTCTTTGTTCTTGACTTCATATTCGAAGCCAAAACTAGCTTTATCACCCGCAACTTTTTGATTTCTCAAGAGCTTATCAAAATCCTTGGTACTTTCTTCAAAATTTTGAAAATACATAGTATTCTTACCAACCTCTATCAAAAAATCCCTTGGGAACTCTATATCTTCTTGATATTTTGAGAAAAAACTATCTTTATCTTCTAAACTTGAAGAAAGATACTTTACCTTCTCCTCCAATAATCTGATTGGATCACTTTGATTGCTTGATTTAGATTGATACATTTCTTCTAGCTTAAGCATATGACTTTCATACTCTTTTACCTGAAATCTCATCTTGTTGTTCTCTTTCTCATCATGTTTTAGTTTTCTTTTAATGCCTTCGAAATCATCTTTTTCATCCTTATCATCTCAACTTGAATAGGTACAATAAACTGAAATAAAATCTCTTAAAAAACAAGATCCCTCACTAGAAGACCTTGTATCTTCATTTTTCATGAACAATGCCTCATTTCCAATATTCTCACAATCAATTTCAGATTCAAAATCTGAAATACCACTAATTGCATCAGATAACTTATCATCTTCATATGTAAAAAAACTCTTTTTGTCCTTAATATTATATTCAACCTTCTTAAATATTTTCTTTCTCTTATCATACTTTTTGTACTTGTGGTCATGATCACTACCATACTTATGTTAATCAACATCTTTCTTCTTATGTTTATGAGGACAATTAACAACAAAATGTCCTATCTTACCACATTTGAAACATTTGTAGAGAAGGTTACCTTTTTACATAGCTGATCCAAGCTTGAATATTCTAGCCATCATAACAAAGAGAACTTCATATTCAATCTCAAGAGTGTCTTCATCATCCTTCACATTTTTTTTTGTAGACTTCATTTCAGACTTGAATGCAACTTCTTTCTTGGCTGGTTTTAAATCACCTATTCTCATCTCATAGGCAGTCAAAGTACCATGCAAATCATCCATCTTCAAAGTAGTCAAGTCCTTTTATTCTTCTATAGCAGATAATTTGGAATAAACCTTTGGATTTAGTGACCTTAAATCCTTTTGAACAACCACTTCTTATTTTACTTCTTCCCCTAATCCTTTCATGTTGGTCCTATATTTATTCAATCCTAAGTAAATATGCAGCAATGTATTTTTCATCATTCATATATAGAGATTCAAACTGATTTCTAACAGTTTGAAGTTTAGAAATTCTTCTTTGAGCCACCTTCATATGGTACTTGAAGTTTCTCTCATGTTTCCTTTGCTGATTTGTAGTACATAACCTTTCCCAACTCAGATTCTCCAAGACTCTGATTCTCTAAGACCCTGATTTTATATTCAACCTTCTTAAATATTTTCTTTCTTTTATCATACTTTTTATACTTGTGGTTATGATCACTACCATACTTATGTTAATCAACGTCTTCCTTCTTATGTTTATGAGGACAAGTAACAAAAAAATGTCTTATATTACCACATTTGAAACATTTCTAGGGAAGGTTACCTTTTTACATACTTGATCCAAGCTTGAATCTTCTAGCCATCATAACAAAGAGAAATTCATCTTCAATATCAAGACTGTCTTCATCATCCTTCACCTTCTTTTTTGTAGACTTCATTTCAGACTTGAATGCAACTTCTTTCTTGGCTGGTTTTAAATCACCTATTTTCATCTCATGGGCAATCAAAGTACCATGCAAATCATCCATCTTCAAAGTAGTCAAGTCCTTTTATTCTTTCATAGCAGATAATTTGGAATAAACCTTTGGAGTTAGTGACCTTAAAAACTTTTGAAAAAACACTTCTTCTTTTACTTTTTCTCCTAATTATTTCATGTTATTGACAATTTATTCAATCCTAAGTAAATATGCAGCAATGGACTTTTCATCATTCATATTTAGAGATTCAAACTGATTTCTACAGGTTTGAATATCAGAAATTCTTAACTCTGAGTTACCTTCATATATTACTTGAAATTTCTCTCACGTTTCCCTTGTTGATTTGTAGTACATAACTTTTCCCAACTCAGGTTCTCTAAGACCCTGAATGATAGCATTAAAGGCCTTAGAATTGTATTCATATACATCATTTTCTTCTTTATCAGTAATAGGAGTGGTAGGAGGAATATATCCATATTCCATTATCTTCCAAACATCAAACCCTTGTCACATAATTTAGGTCTTCATCCTTAGCCTCCAAAATGAATAGTTTGTTCCATCAAAAATTGGTGTTTTCCCTATGATTTTAATACTCAACATTTTGTGCTTCAGGATCTACTTTCAAGTTGTTATACTTATCCAAAAAGAACCCACTATGGTACCAATTGTTAGAATCACAATGGACTAAGAAGGATGGGTGAATCAATCCTCACAAATTAAACTTAAATTTCATATCCCTCACATAAACCATTAACCATTTATCCATTTATAAATGTGTGCACAACAACATACAACATTCAATCAATAAACCAAGAGAAAGATAAGTAAAAACATAACACAATATGTAAGTGGTAAACCCTCAAGGGGAAGAAAACCCACTGAAATTTTTTCTGATATTACACACAACAAATACTTAAGTGAATATTACATATCACAAGACATTTATTTAGTGAGGCACTAACCCCACAAAGAGCACCAACCCCTAAACCCTTGTTAATATTACACAAAAAAAAGAATTGCATGAATATTAATCATCAAAAAATATTTTGATGAAGTATGAACACTGAACGTATGTTGAACCACAGCTGATATTGATCAAAAAATTTAGCTCAAAGTTGAACAATCTAGCTCTTTCTTCACTTCTCAATGCTTCAAAACCTTACTCACATGATTCGTGATCTTCCTCAACCTATAACTAACTTGATATGACTTAAATTCATGCTTAAAAACCTTAAAATATCACCCACCTAGGTTTCACTTCTCACACATACCATGCACATACTCAACTAGCTCAATAAAGCACCCAAAAGTATGCTTTTATAAACTCCTTATCATTTCAAACTAAAGTACAACCTTTTTCCACCTTTTATTTCAACCCATACATCAAACAAATAATTAAAATTTTAAATACAATAGTCACAAGTGATGCAATTATGTTTTCATAACTAAAACCCCGTTACATATGCCAAAAAAATGGCTCAAAACCCCATAGGCACATTCTTAAAAATGCCCATACATCAAATGTATACATATTCATGACCCAAAAATGATTACATATAATTAAAATATAATTTTACATTCAAAAATGGTTGTACATTTGATCAAGCAATTAAATTATTTTATTTACTAGGCCCAGTTCCTTTTGCAAATCTCAAAATAGTTGTTTCATAAACCCTTCAGCACCCTAGAAACTTCATAAGGCCATAAAATCTCTTAAACATGATAAAACCATGCCATGTAACCAATTTATGGAAATTTCATAACCTTTATAACACTTCTAACCAAGTTATAAGCCATAAAACATCCACCTCTTCAAACCATAGCTAATGTTTCCTTCACTAAATCAACCTGTCAAAAACTATGTTTTGAAAGGCTATCTCCTAAAAACATTTATACATATATCTAAGACCTAAAAATGGATTAATTGGATGAAAACGTATTTTCTCTTCACATTCCATGTGATATAAAGTATCACGAAATCCATCTCATGCCTCAAACAACCCTAAATTTGCACTAGAATAAATCATGACTTGAACTGCCAAAAATCTTCCTGTCCAAAACATAACCTAGAAACCTTGTCAAATGACCTCATCATGAGGAAAAAATAATAGCACTAGAAATATATTTGAGTACTATTTCCAAAAAAAAAAATCATCTACAAACTCCACTTGTAGCTCAAGTTATGCCCATTTTATTGAACCATGTTATTTGAGACCCCAAAATTGCCCTTTGACCAATCAACATGTATGGACCTCAAAACACAACGTATCTACATGAACATGTATTTAAACTTCCATGTAAATTAATATCATCTCCCTTTCATAATGAACCATCAATTTTTCATGTTACTGCTTTGGACCATCTAGTTCTAAAACTTTCTTCTTCATTAAATTCCATTTTTATGTGGGGCCCACTCATCACCATGACCTCAATAATACATTTTTGGAAATATAAGAGAGTAATATATAGTATTAAATCATAAAATTTGATGAATCAATCAAAAATTGGTCACTATACTTCACTTTATACAAACTACTCCTTGTTAGGGTTTAACTAGGTTTTTAAACCACTTTAGCTTCTTAAGTTTTGTTCATAAAATCATGACGATAAAAAAACCTTATTATTTTTGTGAAACCTTCTAAAATAACCTTAAAAGAATCCCTAAAATCCAAAATTTCCCATGTAAATCACATTATTCACAACAAGTATTTGAAGTTCAATTTCGAGCTCGAAATACTCTTGATTTTGACCATGTCTTACATAAACAATAATATCTTGCAAAATACTCATTATGGGAACCTAAAATTTTTCTCAAATAATTATGAAACATCCCTATAACATCTCCAATAATAATAATTTCAATACCATACCTCAATCTCTCCAACTTATCTCATTTTCATAGCTTCTCCTTAAGGATTCTCATTGTAGAAGCTAGGGTCAGCTAAAATAATGAAATAACTCATCATAAAACCTCTTTAAATGACCCAAACATACCTAATATACCATTTTATACCTAAATGCAAGATTATATGATCTTATATAGGTCCATTCCACTCTGTTATACCTCAAAGATGCCATACTTTCTCCCAATGAGCACCTGTAACATAGTGAACCACCTGTACCTACACTATGCACTAGTGTGAGTGACCAAGCACCCTCAAAACATGCTAGCCATCATCTCAACATGTTTCTAACATAGTGAAATACATGTACCTGTACCATGACACTTCTATGAGTTCCCAAGAACACTCAAACATGTTATCCATCATGTCAATATGTTGCCCAAGCATCTAAGAAGCTCCTACTTTCATGATACATCATCTAAGAGCCTTAATAGGCTTGCGAGAGAAATAAATCCTCACTGGATTTCACTATACTAGCACAAACACCTCTGAATCATTATGTTAGTGTCATTTACATCATCATGAGACCCTGATCCAACATCAACTTTGTCATTAATATGGTGTTACATAAATGACAACACCTATTATGACCACATGCCAACATCCTCGACCTACCCTGAACTATACCCCCCTTGGGGAGTCTTATAGTTCCATTTTTGATAATATAATGGCTTCTAATATCATCCAAATTTCTCTAATACAACCCTTCGATGACTCATGACCTAAACCCACTTGGTAACGTGAGGAATCCTATCATAAACATCATTGACTCTGCAGTCATGACATTGAGAAATTTTATACCTTTAAGGACATTTTTCAACAACTCATCAACCAAGTGGACCTCTAATCAAATAATCATAATGCCCCTCCCAATCAACCTCTAGATGTCTTCAAGGATCCCTTTCCCAATCACTCACCTAGTAATCAGGATACACCTTCTATATCATAAACACCTGACACTCATACATTCAACACCCTCAATCAAGTATCTACCTCATATCCCCCATCCAGTATATCTACTATCCCTATACCCATCACACATACATCCACCACATCATACCTACTTCCGTTGCATCCATTATACCTCCCTCTCTCTTACCAATACCTACTTCCATATCAGTTTCCTCACCTAAGTTTGTGTTTGCGCCTACATCCACATCTACCCCTATCTCGGTTATCCCACTGAAACTCATACCCATATCTACATCCAAATATATGCCATCTCCCATCTCTACACCTTCTATTAACTCTACCCCAAGTTGCATCCCTGTCCCATCCTCGTCCTCCATAGACTTAACTACTTCCACTCAACTGTCTCTCGCATCTAAGCCTATCCAAGATTCAACTTATCCTTCCACCCCTGCATCTACCACACCATCCACACCTGAGTCACCTGAATTCACCTCTAAGGATGACTCACCCATCAAAATTAATTTCACCCCTGCCAAAGGTAAAACCTCACAATGTATGTCTAAAAACCTTGGCACTCCTATCTAAAAATCACTCACCCATCCACATAAGAATATGGAGCTTCCTCTTTTAAATCCCACTCAATCCCAATAATTTAGCATCCAAACATCCATCTTGTGTGTTGGTTCTCAATTTTAACTCACCCCATTTGTCCTCGAAATTCTTTAATCTGCAGACTCTTTCATCTTTTCTATCTCCCTGTATTGATGCGTGAAAGCTATATCCTTGATTTGGTTGCCATGATAAGTCCTTTCCTTTGGTCAAGGATCACATTAAGTCTAGAATTTGTTTTCCATTCCTTTTTCCATGTGAAATAATTTGTAACTTGGGTCTAAATTCAGTTTTTTTCCCTTCCTTCCATTTTTCCACAGTCACATTTATTTTTTCCTATCAATTTTTGTCGTAACATCTATGGAAATGTGGCCCTTTCTGATTGGATGTGCCTCGGAAGGGAACTTTGAAACTCTAAGGCCTTCTTCAACTCAATTCTTATCCATGTGGAGGGTCTGTGCTCATCTAAAAATTTGCCTCTTGGTTTGACCTTTGGAGTTGCGCCAGGGAGACACGTGGAGGTTTCCACTGGACCTGCCTAGACTTAAACATTTTTTTCGTGTGGCTGGTGCAATTTTGTTGGACCATGGACATGTGGAGGGCCAGCGCTCATTTGAGGATCCACCTCTAGGTCCTACTTTAGCAGGTGTGCTAAGGAGAGAAGTGGTGAGCCCGCACATGTTTACATTCTCTGCTTTTGGACACCATCTCAAAGTTACGCTAGGGAGACACGTAGAGCCTTCTGATGGCTCCTTTTTATACTTAAAATTTTCAAGTAAATTTCTAAGGCCTGGGACACATGGAGGGCCCATGCCTATTTAGGGTCTTTCCCTTGTACTTTACTTTTGAAGAAGCGCCAAAGGGACACTTAGAGGTTTCTGCTAGATCCTACCCATACTTAGAATTTTTTAACAACTGAAGAAAATTTCTCAGACCCAAAGCACGTAGTGCCTTTCATTGGTCCCTAAACTTCTTTCAACAACTATGTTCATCTGAGACACTTGGTGATCCCATGCTTGTTTAGGGTCTCCAATTTTGGGCATCATATCAAAAGTGCACCATTGAGCCACGTGGAGGCTTCCACTAGCTCCTTTTATTCTGTGATTTTTCAAATGCCAAAAGGAAATTTTCTTGGGCCCGAGGCACGTGGAAGGCCCGCACTTGTTTGGAAACTTCCCTTTGTACTTTACCTTTGTAGTTGCACCAAGGAAACACATAGACCAATCTAATATAAAGATGAGAAAGGGGAGAATCAAAGGTTATGCATTGCATCTGCTTTTCTTGCCATTTTTTCTCTGAGACTCCTGGAGACGTGAATATGCATTGTTTTTCTTACAAATCAAACTCATAGTGCAAGTATGTGGAATAATCCATGTGCAGAAACTCCTTTCTCATGGGCATGAAAGCAAGCATCCATGCGAGGGCACTCATTTCTAAAGGTGTATTCTTAAGGGTAAAAAGGATTGCTTGTCAGATCCAGCTATACAAAGCCACTAGAAAATGATTAAAACAGGGATTTCACGCATGATAGTATAAAAAGAATTATTAGAATGACTATCAAAAAGTTGTGGCATGGCATCCTCGTCATTAGTCGAGGATCTGAGAAACATGATCAGTTCATGATTTATCCACCTGGTAGCTGCGGGTGTAAATTTGTTAAACGTCACTTTCTGAGACAAATTGGTAACCAGCAAAGAATTCCTTGAATACTCTTCTTTTTGGGGGAAAATTTGGGATGAGTGAGTTAGTAAATTGTATAAATGTAATGAGGATATTCTTGTAAAGGGTCAGGGGTTGAATTTTTAAGAGAAAATTTGAGAAATCCCATCTTCCTAAGAGACCATCTGAGAAACCTATTAATTTCCTATTTTTTATATTTGATCATGTAAATTTGGTTATAGGTCTACAACCATTGACAAGATCTGATATTGTTCAAAGAAACTTTCCCTTGTTGATGAATCTAATCAACTTTGAATTAGTTTGTATTAATATTGGGCAAATTTGTGTCTGCTTTATTTCAAAATGTCTACAAGTAGTTTTTCTTGTTCCTATTGCAATCTTGTCTTAAAATCCCTTTAAATCACACATGATCTCGTCCCTGTGATAGTTTAGTGGCATTTTTAGTTTAGTTGAGTGGCATTTTTAATTTAAAATCACTTTACTGTCATTTTGTTGAAAAATATTATCTGTAAGCCGTTGAGTGTATCTTAGGCATGAGGAACCAGGGGTCTTTAATATTTAATTGAGTCTTTATCTCAAGCCTTTGTGCTAAATTCTTGGAGATTATGTGAAAAAAATCTAGGCCTCCATTAATGCACAGCTTCTAGTTGAAGGAATATTTTAGTTATTTTGAAGCATTATGTCCTTTAGTTTTCCAAATGTTGTTAAGGTTCTCAAAGATATGGAAAAATCAAGTTTATCCTGCGTAATCTCCCACCAAAATTATTCAAAAACAATGAGTCCCACCTAAATTACCCATGTTTACCCTGTATGTCCACAAATGAATAAATTCTACAGCCAAATATGTAGAAGCAATCAAGATTCCATAATGTCTTAGTAACCTCAACCCTGTTTAGGAAATATCACCATTCTTTAGAAGTGACAACTTGTGAGAGTTAAATTTTTATGCATTGATCATATTTTCTTAGGGTATCCTTTCAAATTTGTGTAAAGAAGGATATCTTCATTCTCCTTCACTGACAAAGGTTACAAAATAGGTCCTCTCACCCTAGTCGAAAGGCACGACCTAAAGCAATGAGGATAGATCAAATTCTTAATGAAGGTTCTATCCATTTCTCTGATACCCGAGTGACAAAGAGTGAGAAGAATCCCCTCCCTGGCTATAAAATGACTCATAATATGATCTATCTATCTCTCAGTGTCTTGCTAAATCTGTGATGCTTCTCGGTTTCAAAGGGAGAATCAATTTGGATACCAACATTGTGGATTCCACCATCACTTCTAAAACCAGGCCCTTCATTCAAAGAACCTACTATCATGCAATCCACATTCAAAACAAATCTCCCTCATCCTTCTAAACCTACATCAAAATCAGAATCCTTTAGCCATCCTCCTAAGTTGACATCCAAAATATCAATCCCTCCTCCATCTACATCATCTATTCCTTTTTCTTCCAAATCAAAATCTAGATCCTCTCTCTATCTTCCTAAATCTGCACCCAAATTATCTACCCCATCTACATCCAAGCCTTCCACCCATCCATCTAAATCCACATCCAACTCATCTATCCCTCCATCCCAATCTCAATCAAAATATTCTCTTCCCTCCACATCCAAATATGATTCTAACACCCCCATTAAGCCTCACAAGAACAAGAACCCTCTTTTAACATCATCTGCTTCTTATCAATCCAACCTATCCCAAGTCCATAAGATTTCATCCTATAAAACGTCTATAGGATCTCATATGAATATCATTCAATGTATCCTATCCTCCATGCATTCGTGGTTATCCATGCGGCATGAAGATCGTGTGGTTTTACTCTAATACTATTTATGTTTACCATTATGTTCCTGTCCATGACACCAAACACTATAAAGCCATCCACACCCTTATTGACAATCTTATAAAGGAATATTATCTTATTTTTAAATAATACCACACTCTTTCATCCTCTAACCCATCCACATACAAATTTGATCCTCCAACTAAATACACAACTTCTAATTTGCACTTCGTCGCTATCCTACCTTCGGCTTCTCTTGATTTTAAGGATAGCCCTCCTCTTTACATAGATGTTGTCAATATCAACACCCATTATCACCCTCATGATACTCAATCATTTACTCCATCTAAATAAAAATTCATCATCATTTCTTCTCTAAGTGAGCCTTCTCTAGCCCCTTCTTCATTTAAGGCTAAGTTTTTTATCCTAGCCACTCTCAATCCTACCAACATCGAACAAACCATCGTAAATTAGTTACATCAAGATCCTGTTAAAATGTCCATTTATGAGATCATCCAAATCTCTCCTAATCACCAACAGGATCTTATTGAAGATTTATAACATATTCTTGTATCATCTGATGAGCATCATCCTCTCATAACCCTTGTTCAGGGTTCATTTTAAGAGACCTCTTAGAAATCGAAGGTGGAAAATACCTGGTGAATATCCTCAGAACCAGTTTTGTGGGAAGGTGAATTTTTTGGGGGTCCGACAAAATTTTTTTTACCTTATTTATAAGAGGTGTGACAGAAGGCTATGGACGCACAACAAGATATTTTCTATTATGCATCAACAAGGAGGTTGACATGCGTCAACAAACCCTTGTTAACATGCATCAACAAGGTGGTTGACACACGTCAACAAGGATCATTGATGCACATAAACAAGGTCATTGATGCGCGTTAATGAGGTTTTTTGAAGCGCATCAACCACCTTATTGTTGTGTGAAAACAAATCTCCTATCGCATGTCTGTAGCCTTTACCCTCTGGTCGCAGAACAATAAAATTTCCATATCACACGTCAACAAACTCTCTGTCACACATCTAGCTCCTTCACACTTTTTCCAGATGTTAACAAACTCTCCATGTTGTGCATCAACAAAATCTCCATGTCACACATCAACAAACTCTATGTTACTCGTATGTATCCTCCACCATCCTATCACACGTATGTAGCCTCTGCCCTCCTATCACGCATTTACTATACTTGATAATACATATGCCCCTAGGTGGTATGAGTGATCTACTAGTGTCCTACCTGGTGAATAATAAAGGATTATATAGGGGATAGTTTCAAGGGTAGGCAAATCCGACCCCTAAAAAAAGTTAAAATGTAATTTTTAGGTAAACAAGTCACTGACCCGCGCTAGAAAAATTACCTTTTCAAATTTTTCAAAAATGGAATATTCGCCATATTATGCATGTTTACCACTAAAATTATCCCTTCCCTTGTTGGAGCTCTTGCAGCTTTCATTGCTATCTCTTTTGATGAATTTGAAATCCTCAATATTCTTCCCAAATACCATGATCTTCCTCTCTTCATCACTCTTCGTATTAATGAAACATCCATCCATCAATCCATGATTGACAATAGTGCTAGTATTAGCATCATCTCTTCCCATACCTTTAATTAGCTTAAAATTCTTGACACCATATCACCCAATCCCATTTTTACTCCATTATTTTAATTACGTTGTTTCCCCTTCCTTGGGCACAATTATCCTTCCCATCTATTTTGGCCATAAAATCCTTTATGAGATCTTCTAAATTATAGAAGGGGAGTTTCAGTATAATTTATTTCTTGAATATCCATGATCTATGCCATGCATTGTTTCTCATGTACCCTCCACCATTGTACCAAATATGAACAAGAGATGAAGATTCACACTCTCCCCGCTGACCTTCCTCCCTTTAAAGCATTCCAAAAGACTTAGATCGACCTTATGAAGAGCTCATTCCTAAGAAATATTCTTCTTCCGAAGCATCTACCAGTTCTTCTGTGGCTTCATCCAAGTTACCCCAAGATGGATCCTTTGATGATGTGATGATGTGCCTCTTTCTAGCGGAGTATCAATTCCTTGCTCTCAATTTCATTCCTTCTCTCAATCACCCTAGTTGCCCTGATAAGGCCCCCACGTATCAAGATAGTTTTGGGTATATCATTTCCTTTAGCCCACCCCATCTCAAAACCAACATTTTCTATGGTTGCGTTAATCACCCTTCTTCTCATTCAGATGATTATCTTCATACCAAGACATACACCAAGGGCTTTGATTTCCTATACAATAACTCATTTTATTATACCTACCTTCATCATTATGCATGAAAATGGTTTGGTCTCGGACGTTATGCAAAGCACATCCATGATCATGTCTTTGACCAATCCTGCAAGCATCATGAGAAGTTTGGCTTGGGATTCAAGAATCCCTCCACTCCTCCATGCACTTATTCCTCATCTCACCTCGCCATTTAAACATCAAACCCTTCCTCATCTTACCATCACATAAACGTGGATGACACCATGTCTCTTCCCACTAACGTTTTTTTTTAATATCCACAATTTCCATTAGACCAATCACCTATTAGGTTGAAAATGAGACTCGGTCTCAAGTAACCTGAGATGATAGAGGAGGATTCCCATATCATTGATGTCCTTCAGTGTAACAATGAAGATTCCATATTTTCTTACATGGTGGCATGAGATTCTCATCTTCATAAGTCATTAACCCCTTACACATCCACCCTTCTCAATGAATCCACTGTTGACATCAACATATGGACTCCCCAAGAGCCCCACATCCTCTAGGTTGGCTAATCTCTTGATCTGCAAGACCTTGAATGATTCACCTCTTACTGATCTAAACATAGTCAAGCCTTTGCATGGTCATACACAGACATGCCTGACCTTGATTTTTCCATCATCATCCATAACATCATCATGTTCCCCGACGCTAAAATTGTTAAACAAAATATGCATCACATACATCCACGTGTTTCCCTTCTTATCAAAAAAGAGCTATAATGTCTTCTTTCCGCTAACTCCATCCATCCCATTGACTATCCAAAATGGTTTTTGAACATTGTACTCATTACCAAATCTTTTATAAACCTTTGCATTTGTACTGAGTTTTGAGATTTAAATCTCTCTTTCCCTAAGGATGACTTTCCTCTTCCCAATATCGATCAACTCATCAACCTCATGGCTATCCATGAGATGATTTCTCTTATGGATGGTTTATATGGCTATAATAATATCCTTATCACTACAGAAGACCAACATAAGACTTCCTTCATCACCCCTTGGGGGCCCTTTTACTACCATGTCATGTCTTTTAGTTTGAAAGGCACTGGGGCCACATACCAGTGTGTTATAAACTATATCTTCCATGACCTTATCCATAA
This sequence comes from Taxus chinensis, assembly GCA_019776745.2. Lineage (NCBI taxonomy): Eukaryota > Viridiplantae > Streptophyta > Pinopsida > Cupressales > Taxaceae > Taxus > Taxus chinensis. The sequence goes on from CM034148.1 coordinate 681,338,452, forward strand.
AACCATAGATGGTTATGTCAATGACCTCTTGGGTAAATCCAATCATTGATGGGACCATCTTTTTCATCCCATAAATCCTATTTAAGCATCTTATCCATTTCCTCCTATATTTCAATCCCACAAAGTGTGTGTTTGGATTTTTAACTAGAAAATGCCTTGGATTCATCATTTGTATTATGGTTATGTAATTAGCCACCTAATCAAATCCATCATTGAGATTCCCCCTCCTTCTGATATTAAACATCTTCGTAGCCTTTAAGTCTGACTTCAATAAGTCTGTCACTTCATCTTGAAACTCTTTGATTGTTTCCAATCTTTTCGTCACCTCCTTCATAAAGAAACCCATTTTAAATGGGATGTCAATTTCTAGAAAGCCTTCAATGATCTTAATCAGTATCTTCTTTCTACCGTTGTGCTCACACCTCCACATGAGGGGAATCCATTCTATCTTTACATATCTGCTACTGACCATGCTCTAGGTTTCATGCCGACACACTGTAATGAAAAAGGTAGGGAGTAGGTTGTCTATTATAGCATCCGTACTCATCACAATTATGAAACCCACTACACTAAAGCTGAGAAGCTTTGTTGCACCCTCTTCTTCGCCACCTATAAGCTTTTTCATTATCTCCTCAATCATAAAAACTTTTTCATAACTATCTTTCACCTTCTTAAAACCATGCATTCTGAGCCTTATCATAGCAACCACATCACTTGATAGCTCATGCTCATGACCAAGTTTCAAATAGAGTTTATCTCTCATAAATCAATAAAGGGCCAAGCTATATTAAAAATCAGCTTCCTCATGAATATTTTCCCAATGAATCTATCTTCACTATTGATCATGAGTTTTCTCCTCTTAAATTGACAATTTTATTTTATGGATATAAGTGTCAGCACGGGGAATGCACTGGCATCATCATTATTACTTGTTGGGAAACTCTTATTCATTTTAAATGTGAATGTACTAACAATATGGCTAAGTATGAAGCTCTCATCTTGGGCCTTGAAACCACTATCATGTTCAATGTCCAAAGCCTCAACATCTATGGTGAATCTCATCTCATCATTAATAAAGTCAAATGAATCTAGCAATGTAAAAATTAATTACTCTAGAAATACAATGACATTGTTAAATTTCTTCTTGAAGCCTTTGACCAATATACCATTCACACCATCCCTCACTAATCCAACCACTTTATAGATACTATATCTTCCCTTTACTCTCTCATCTCTTTGATAAAAAAATAATCTAAGCTATATGTTGTTGTTTAGCATATCGATCAGCCATCTCATGTCCATGAGCTTCCTCATGTCAATCTTGTCGACTGTGATCAATTTGATCTCTAGTATTCTTATATCTTCAACTACTTTTTTTAATCCATAATCCCCTTCAACCTATCTAAAAATGGTAGGAGGTCCTTCCTTCAATGTCCCACCTATTATGTTATCCTTGGTGGCATCCTCTAAAAATATGGGTTTGATGGTGTTGTCTTGTGTTTCCTTACATATTCTAAATCTACCCATGTTATTCAGGAGATCCACAATGGAATCTATAGTGGTCACTTTAGTGGTTTGGCTATTGCTAAGAGCATCCTTTTCCTAGGATATTATATGCCTATGCTCAATCAAATTTATTGTGATTATGTTTAAAAAGTACGTTAAATGTCAACAACATTCCCACCTTATCCACATTCTTAACCAGGCCTTACAGTTGGCTCAAGACCTTTGGCCTTTCTTATAATAGGGAATTGATCTCATTGGCCTCATTAACTCATCCTCTTCTTAGCTCCATAATTATATCATAAGTGCTACCGAATACTTAACTAAATGGGTGGAATCTGTTGGTACCCATTTATTTCCATCCTATTTTTAGTGCTTTTTTTCCCTTGAATCCTTTTTCAGGAAGATAGATCGACGAGGTCTCAATTTTGAGGAGTATTTCTCCTTCCCATTATTTTGAGTACATCTTGAATATAGATGGATGAGTATGCACTTGGTCTTATCATTTCTATGAAATTTCTTAAAATTCTACATGTAATTAAGGTACACAACATTTTCTATTTTGGTGCAAAGTTGGGACTTTAGAAGTGTTTGGATAAATGCAAGTATGGTGAGTGCAGTTTTTCTCCAAATCCTTAATGTTAAATGTTTCCAAAATTACATGAATTAACTTAAAATAAAACCCTAAAGTTCCCTCAGAACTCTAATCTGAGTTTTTCCTTCAATAGTAATAATGGATATGTTTTCAAGCTTTTCCCGTGATTATTGAAAAAGGAAGTTTCTGCGTGACATCCGAGAAAAGGTCCTTATTTGATCTTTCAAGATAAATAATATTTTGGAGCTCAAGGCCTGATTTTTTGTTCTTTGGCATTAACATAACTTGTGAGTTTTGTTCCAGACTCGACTATTTGGTTTAAGTAAGAAAAGAGTAAAGAAAAATAGGTTTTGCCAATTCCTAAGGGAAAACAAGGTGAAAAAAGCCCAATTATTTTTCCCATGCTTTGGTATAATAATGTACGATAAATCAAGATGCATTCGTGAGATGGACTGCTTATCTGGAGGGTGTTATTTTTTATAGGAAAGGAAAAAAAATGTTCGATATGCCTGAATGATTTTAAAAAATGATATTCACACATGTTGCACATTTCAAAGAACAGAAAGGCAATTCAAAGAAACATTTACAAAAGTGAAATTGGGGTTCTATCTAAGGGGCCCTAGCCTTGAACTGTATAATTATATAAAAAAAATAGGAAAAATAAGATACATTTAGATACATATAATATAATGGCATGTATATCAAACTTCTATTAATTTAGTCACATTTGGGGCACCCTTCAGGAACTAGTCTCGACACCAAATAAAGTCCTCATGGGCCACAACACTAAAGATAAATTTTATGTCTCCCGTCAGACCCCTCAACATCCCTATCTCATGTAACTCAAGGATGCTCATTCTCGGCCTATTTCACAATATCAACCAGATCCTTCCTCCTCTTAGGCATGTTCATCCATCCATATAGACTGAGACCTCCCCTTTCATATGATTTGGTACGCTTGCCTCTGGTCGGATGGACTTATGGAACTTATTTCACATGAAAAATTTGAGCATTAGGTAGGGCATGCCTCTTCTAGGATTTAAATTCATGTAGTCTGACCACAACTTGGATATCCTCCAAATCGGAATCTAATGCCATAAGATGCTCCTTTATTCTACTCAGGTGAGAAGATGAGGATGGGCCATAATTTATTAGTTCCTGTGTTTGGGCAAAAAGAGGGAGTTCTATTTCTAGCAAAGTAAGGGGCATAATAGGCCTTAAGAATATGTCAGTGGTCATCATGAACACACGTGGATAATGCTGAGACCAGTGATTCCTCAGTGACTCTAAACTTAAATGGAACTCTAGGTGAAGACTAGGTGGAAGTGAAGGGTTTAGAAAACAAGGAAGGAAACATCTCAGCTAAATGATTAAAGAAGGAAAACAAAAGGGTTTTCTGATGAGGGAAATCTTGGGGATTGGCTCTAATATTTAGCACACTAAAAACCTGACAAATTAGGGCCTCATTCGGCCCTGAGAATTGGAAAAAATTGGCCTATGTGGGGAAATTCCTCTCACGAATAACTTTCACTCAAGGGAGATGAGGCCATGGCTGAGATTAGTGATATGGAATGGGACAATAGGAAGAGGATATGGCTCTAAAATTTTACAGATGGCAGTTTAAATTGGAAAGAAAAAAACTCTAAAAAGATAGGTGATGAATGGAACGATGGTGGACTGATCTAAATAGGAATGATGGTGGCATTAAGATGGCAAAGAAAATAATTTCACTATTAATACCATATCCCATTCCAATTTATAGGTACATGTGAGGTTTAAATAAAAATCAATTATTTATGCAGAACGTGTAGCTGGAGAAAGATTAAAAGCTCACGCATTTCAAAAATGTCTTGTCACATTAAAATATTGGGCCACATCATGCTCATACACATGTGGAAATTCTAAATATTAAATTTTGACATTACTTAGAAAAACATTTGGCTGCATCATGATGACGTATGAAGGACATGGTGACAATTGGTAGAATAGGTGGCCTTTTGTGAGTAGTTATTTGCATTTTTTCTGTGGCGGCCTCTGAGCGAGTTGTATGGATATGGTAGTTTGTGGGAGATCCAAGGAATATGATCTAAAACCCTAAGATGATAAGATGATATATAAGATGAAAGAGGGTTTTGAGAAAAAGGGGAGTTTCTTGGAAAGAGTTAGAAAGAAGGCAGGAATCTTTTGTGGAAAAAAATTGAGGGAATTTACTAAGGCACTGCTAACCAGAAGGAGGGACTATGTTGTAATGAAGGTTTTTTTCCTATGTAACCCAATTATTAGGAATTTATGTTAAGATGATTGCATGTGTACAGTCATTAATGGGATTTAAGAGCATTAATATGTGTTTCCCTTGTCTTTTCCTAAGTTTAATGGGTTTTACTTGGAAAATTTATCAGGATGTATGGTTTTTCTTTGTTTTGATTGCGAAATGATGTTGGGGTGAAAGTGAAATGTGTATTTTTTTTTTTTTTTTTATCAATTTTGAGTCAATTGTGGGTGTAATTCAATTTCAAAAATATCCAGCAACTACTTAGCTCTTGTCTAGGAAGGGTGTGTGCATTTTGACGTTTTTCTGGGGGTACCTGAAAGTGTCATTTTTGAAGCCTATAAAAGTCTCCTATGCGGATTTAATAGGACTTGGGGGTATGATTTGTAGATCTTGGGGGTACCTTGATATAGACTATTCAACATGATTTGCATGGAATAATTTATCCTTAGGTTTACTAAGATGGATTGTTAGGAATTTAGAGTTTGGTCTTCCTAGAGCCTGTCTCCTGCAATACCAGTATCCAATAAGAGTCCCATTCATTTCTTTCACCTATATTCTTGTAGTAAAATGGAGATGTATGGCAGTTGGCATTTTGTTTCTTGAATTCCCCCAGTTATCATTTTGTGTATTTTTTACCTTTTTCCCGTTCTTCATCAAAAATCCCTCTTATCCCCACTAAAGGTCTGAAAAAACTTTGGGAAACATCTTAACACACCACACAGATCTTAGACTATTTATTCATACTTTACAAATCCTCCCTATAGAACATATTATCGATGTGTACACCTTGCATTCTCTCATCCCTGATTTAGTATCCCCATCATTGACCCATTAGAAACTTGTGTAAACCCACAGGATTAATGTGCAAGTTAGGCTAACACTTCCTTTTTAGCGGCCCATATCGGGTCCCTGGGTGCTTTCAATTCTTAAGTGACCACTCTTTCTAAGAAAGCATTGCATCTAGTGGCTACACCTGACCTTGATATCCTAACCCTGTGGATCAAAGATTTCATCATGATATGTAGCCTTTCCTTGCATCCCCTTGACCACATCTCAAGTCCTCTCACCCTGATCAAGGAAGAGGTCAAAATTATCTAGGACATCAGCCACAGCCATTTCTTTGGGTGACTCCATTTTCACTCCCTAGAGAAGGGTTGGATGGTGAGAGAAGAGAAAGACCCCAACTTCAGCTACAAAACGACATTTCATGTGGGCTTGTCTCTATTTCCTTGCCTCTTTCCCCATTTTCTGATCCCAGTCACATTTCCCTTCTTGGGGGTAGATTTAGAAGACAACACCTTTTTGGCGTCATTTATCGGGGTGAAACATTTGGTACTCATCTCGGTTTTTTATTTGACTTATTTTTTTTATCTTTTATGACATTTGAAAAAAAAATTTGACCTGTGATTTACTCTCATGATGTCATATGATTTATTTTTCTAGAGTTATCACTATAGTGGTGACTCTGTTATCCTTTTGATTGTAGTAGACCATTGGTTTTTCATTTGATGAGGTTCAACTAAATTTTTGTGTCTTTTTTAGGCTCTTTATTTCAATGTTTTACCATTATGTCATCTTGACTTTATATGGTGAATATTTATCTATAAAATTCAGTTTTCTAGTGAAGTGTTCCATGGGTATCTGTGATAGTGGTGAGATTTTTCCTCCTTCTAAAGTCCCTTTTAAACCAAGTTCATTCAAACCCTTAGAATTTAAGAAAATATGTGGATACCCCCATCAGATCCCTATCAGGATCAGACTCAAATTTCCTATGTTTCAAGGGTATGTTGATATTTCTATGGAAACAACATCTCGCCATGTTTGAATAAATGATGCATGAATACCATGTGAGTTATGAATGCTTTTTTATGAGGTTATTTGTGTAAACACTCCAAGGAAATGCTAGAGACTAGTTTAATTCTTTACCTTAGAGATCTGTCTGTTCATGGATGGAAATGGTAACTTTATTTGGAAATCAATTCAGTGATGACCCTGCTTCCTTTTTCTATGGATATGATGAAGATGTATTATACTCAGTTGAAGGAATAAGGTTCATGTGTTTCAGGAATGAAGAAATCGACACTACAAAATACATGTCAGGTGTTAAGACATTGATTGATGATTATGTTAAGAAGAATGATCAGATTGGTTATGCTTTATGTCTGGTGTGACAAATGTTTTATGCCCCATGTCCCCTATGTTGTGGACAATGTGCTCAATGTTGACAAAGTGAAACTGGGCACTAAAGAAGAGATGTATTACATGGTTCCACAAACCAAAGTGGTGGGGTGTCTTCCACTAACCTCCTACATGCTAGAAGAAATGATGAGTTATTGTAATATTCTCTCCAGAGTATGTCAGGATTTGATCAAAGGTTTTGATGTAGTGATTTCAGACATAGGTTGTACTTCATCTGCTCATAATTTGTTTTGATAAAGGATGAAATGATTTCTAAATATAACAGAAATGTCCCCTTTGTAGAATACATATGTGTTTCTTATTGATGTAATAGTGGATCAAGAGAAACATCTCAGACTATGGTATAAGTTGTCAGAATTCCTAGAATGTTGATGAGTTGATATCCTTATATGTTCCTGAAACTAGTGTAATGACCTTGGATAAAGGGGAAGATATCACTTTGGTAACAATACTGAGAATTTTGTATCAGTCAATGAAAGGTATAAGGATAGTGATTCGATATTTGGTCCCAGAGGATGTTAGTACTGGATGGCCTGTAAAGAAAGGGGTATATGATCTTGATCCCCTATTTTTTGATCAAGTGATGGAGTAGTAATTTTTTTCCAAAACTTTTGGGAATGTATCAGGTTATTTCACCTAAGGATTACAAGTTTCAATTACAGGTTAGTTTCCCCCCTTCAAAAAATGATATTGATATGTGTATGGATTTTGGTGTCGGTTCCCCACCTGTTCAGAAAAGGGCAATAAGAACAAATGATCTCCTTTCAAAATTAGGTATGGTAAAAAAAATTAAAGGCAAGTATATTGATTGTTGTATTAGTGCCTATGTTGAGTTTAAAAAGGATTGGATGAAAGGAGATTTATCTACTCTAGTAAGATATAAATTTATTAGATATCTTAAGAAACACATGTAGATCCTCATATTAATATATCATGTGGTGTGTTGTGAAAAGGAATTTATCTATGACTGGAGCATTCCTAGAGGGAAAAGTGGATCTACAGATATGAATGGAGACATGATTTTTCTTCTACAAGATGAAGGGTTTCTAGGTGATGGCAAACCAGTTGATAATATGTGTTTCAGTTGATGTGATTTTGATCATTACCTTTAGAATATGGCATGGTAATTTGTGTATTTGGATGGGACATGGGTGTATCATATGGGATCGCAGTGGATTATGATGAAATTTTTTAGGTCCTTGGATCCTGGTGTTTTGCCTCTACATTTTATAATGGTGTGATTTGTCCTTTGGGTTTTTTTAGTTTCTTTTGGTTTTTTGGTTGTTAGATTTTTCTCTCACAATGGTGACATGAAATTTTGATCATATTTTAATTTTATTTCCCATTGGATAGGTGGACTTGTATTCTTATTCCAACATTGTTTCTAGAGTTCTTTTGGACACACAAGGGGGGGATTCCGTCCCTGACCTGGAGCAGATGTTGGTACCCTTTTATGTCCATCCTATTTTCAGTTTTTTTTCCACCCCTTGAATCCTTTTTCGGGAAGATAGATCAATGAGGGATAGATTTTGAAGAGTAATTATCCTTCCTCGTATGTCTACTATGGTCATATGGATGAGTATATAGTTGGTCTTATCATTATTATAAAGGTTCTTAAAATTTAGCATACATAAGGTAGAGAACAATTTTTATTTTGGTGTAAATTCATTGGGACTTCAAAATTGTTTGGATAAATGTGAGTATGGTGAGTGTAGTTTGTCCCTGAATCCCAAAGGTAAATTTTTTATGGAATTGAATGAATTAACTTAAAATAAAACCCTAAAGTTCCCTTTGAAGTGTGATATGGGTTATACCTTCCATAGTAAGAAATGAATGGGTGTTATCTATTTTTGGGCTTTACCTGGGACTATTCAAAAAGGTTGTTTCACCCTGACATCCAAGAAAAGGTCCTTATTTGATATTTCAAAATAAATAATATTTCAGAGGCCGAGGCCCGATTTTTTGTTGTTTTACTTTGAAACAATCTATGAGTTTTTTTTTAGACCTGGCAATCTAGTTGAAGTCAGAAGAGAGTAAAGAAAAGCAATTTCTCCCAAGTCCTAAGGAAAACCAAGGTGACAAATGCCCAATTATTTTTCCTGTGTTTTGGTATAATAATGTGTGATATATGAAGATGCATCCATGAGATGGAGTGTTTATATCAATGGTTTTATTGTTTGCAAGAAAGGAAAACAAAGAAAATGTTAGATATGCCTGAATGATTTCAAGAAATGATATTCACACACGTCACACAGTTCAAAGAACAGAAAGGTAATTCAGAGAAAAATTTACAGTAGAAAAATTGGGCTTATATCTAAGAGACCCCAACCCTCCACTATATAATTGTATAAACAAAATAAGAAAAACAAGATACATTTATATACATATAATATAGTGGTACATATATCAAAATGTCATTACTCCAATAACATTTGGGGCACCCTTCAAGAACTAGTCTCAACACCAAATAAACTCCTTATGGGCCACGAAATTGAAAATGAATTGTATGTCTCTCGTCAAGCCCCTCCACATACCTCTCTCATATAACTCATGGATTCTCATTCTTGGCCCATTTAAAATATCAACTAGCTCATTCCTCTACTCAGGATTTTTCACCCATTCACGTAGACTGAACCCTACCCTTTCGTATGCTTTAGTGTGCCAGCCTCTAGTTAGATGATCCTCTGGAATTGGGGTCACATCGTAAATTTGGGCATCAGGGAGGGCATGCCTCTTATTAGAATTAAAATCATGAAATCTAACCACAGCTTGGATATTCTCCATAGCATACTCTAATGTCGCAAGTCATTCCTTTGTTCTGCTTGTACAAGAATCCAAGGATGGACCATCATTTTTCAGTTCCTATGTTTGGGCCGAAAGAGGGAGCTCTGTTTATAGTAAGGAGGTGTCATAATAGGTGTTAAGCATATGCTAGTGGTTCTCATGAACATGTGGGTAATGGTGAGACCAATGATTCCTTAGGGAATCTGGACACAAATGGAACTCTTGGCAGACCATGTGGAAGTTCAGGGTTTGGAAAATAGGGAAGGGAGGAAACATCTCAGCTGAACGATTCAAGAACGACAACACCAGGGATTCTTAATGAGGGCAATCTTAGGGATTGGCTCTAATATTTGGCACACTAAAAAACCTAAAGAATGAGGGCCTTATTCGGCCCTAAGAGTTAGAAAAAATTGGCCTACATGGGCCAATTCCTTTCTTGAAGGACTTGCACTCAAGGGAGAGGAGGCCATGGCTAAGAGCATTGATATGGAATGGGACAATAAAAAGGGAGATGGCTCTGAAATTTTATAGATGGTGGTGTAAATTGGAAAGCAAAAGAATCTAAATGAGATAAGCAATAAATGGAAGGATGGTAGACCATTTAAATAGGCATGACACTGGTACTTATGTGGATAAGGATATCATTTCACTATTAATAACATATCCCATTCCAATTTATAGGTACGTGTGATCTATAAATAAATATCAACTATTTATGTGGAACATGTTGCTGAAGAAATATTAATTTCCTGCACAGTTTGAAAATGTCTTGTCACATTAAACTCTCGGGGCCACGTCATGCTCATACACATGTGGAAATTCTAAATATAAAATTTTGACATGACCTGGAAAAAAAATTGGTTGTGTCATGATAACGTATGAAGGGCATGGTGGCAATTGGCGAAATTGGTGGTTGTTTATGAGTATTTATTTGTATTTTTTTTGTGATGGCCCCCGAGTAGTTATATGGAGTGGTAGTTTATTGGAGATCTAAGGAATATGCTCTAAAACCCCGAGATGATAAGATGGTAATATAAGATGAAAGATGGTTTTGGAAAAATTAGGTTCTTAGAGAGAGGCCTTTACAAGAAGGAAAAAATGGTAGGAAGCTCTTGAGGAAAAAATTGGAGGGAATTTGTAGAGGCAATGCTTACCAGAAGGAGGGGACTATGTTGTGATGAAGCTTTTTTCCTATGTAAACCCAATTGTCAAGAATTTATGTTAAGATGATTGCATCAGTACAGTCATTAATGAGATTTGAGAGCATTAATATGTGTTTACCTTGTCTTTTCCTAAGTTTTAATGGGTTTTACCTTGCCAATTCATCAGGACCGTATGGTTTCTCTTTGTTTTTCTTATGAAATGATTTTTTGGGTAGAAGTGAAATGTGTATTTTGTTGTTATTTTTTGTTAATCATGACAGTAAGTCAATTTCAAAAAATATCTTGCAACTACTTAGATCTTGTCTAGGAAGGGTATGAGTATTTGACATTTTCTGGGGCTACATAAAAATGTCATTTTTGAAGCTTGTAAAAATATCCTTGTGGACTAAGTCCAGATTTGGGGGTATGATTTGTAAATCTTGGGGGTACCTTGATACAAAGTATTTAGCATGATTTGTATGGGATAATTTAGCCTTAGGTGCACTAAGCTAGATTGTCAGGAATTTAGAGTAATGGGTACATATGATGGTTGGAATTTTGTTTCTTGAATACCCCTAGTTTCCCTTAGACTATTTTTCCCCTATCCCATTCCTTGGCTGAAATTCCTCTTATCCCCACCAAAAAATATGAACGCTATTCGGGAAAGATCTTAGCACACTCCGTGGATCTCAGACTATTTATTCATACTTTACAGATCCACCCCGGATAACACATTACAGACATGTATATAGTTCATGTTCTCAACCCCAATCCAAGATCCCCATCATTGACCTAATAGAAACTTGTGAAAACCTGTAAGATCAATGTGTGGGTCGGGATAACACTGCCCTTTAGCGGTCCCATATCAGGTCCCCGGGTTCTTACAGTTCTTAAGTGACCACTCCTTTCTGAGAGAGTGTTGCATTCGATGGCTGCACTTGACCCTGATAGTCTGATCCTAAAGATCTAGGATTTCATTTTGGAATTCAGCCTTACCTGCATCCCCCTGACTACTTCTCATTTCCTCTCACCCTAACCAAGGAAGAGTTCAAAAGCAGCAAGGACACTAGCCATGCCCTTTGTTTGGGTGCCTCCCGTTTCTCTCCTTCGGGAAGTATTGGCAGGCTAGAGGAGAAGGACTCCACGCATGACTACCAATTGATGTTTCATGTGGACCCGACTCCTTTTCCCCACTTCTTTCCCCATTTTCTAATCCCTTTTTACCCTTCCCCTGGGTGGGGGTGTGGATCCAAGAGTTATTGAATATATTCCACTCACATTTATTAAAGCTAGCCATATCATTAATTTCATCTATCAGCACATCATCTGCCACTTCCGCATTCCTCATAAGCCTCATCATGGACAATGGAAATTCCTTCAAATAACAAAGAACTCAAAAATATTAAAGACTCTCTCAATATGAAGCTTAGCTTTTACTCTCCTTATTATCCCCAAGATAATGATCAAGTTAAAGCCTCCAATAATACCCTTTGTAATATGCTTCCTAAAACCATTGATAGGTTGGGTTGTAATTGACATCTTCACATCCCCTTCACTCCTTCATCTTATCAGACTAGCATCTACACCCCCACAGGTACTACTCCTTTCTCCCTTGTCTATGGATCTAAAGTTGTCCTTCCTTTTGAAGTTAAAATCCCATCCTTATGTGTTTCTCTATGTGAATTTATCTCTAATGATGACTATCATCAGGAACATCTAACACAGCTTAAGTTGTTAGATAAAAATTTCTTGATTTCCCTTCAACATCATCAAGTCTATTAAGATCGAATCAAACATGCCTATAACTAGCATCTTAACCCGCATGAATTTAACATCAGTGACCTTATCTTAAACGAAAAATTAGAATGTCACTACTTTAGAACAGAAACAATGTGGAGATTTTTCTCCCAAATGGATTGGGCCATATGTTATCATGCATAAGCATGGGTCAGAATCTTATCGTTTAAACCTATCTTGATGGTAACCTAAACCAAAAGATTTCAAAACCTTGCACTTGCGACCTTTCTTTTATTAAAATGTCTACTAATGTGATCTCAATCACCTTAATGATCCTCTCTCCATCACTAGCCTCTTCCCATATTTCACTGTAATGATTTGGAATTATTTATTCTACCATTACTATCCTATTTATGACCTTAAATATGGGCATCATGTATTTTCTCATAGTATATTCTTAAGGGTTAAGTTCTTCCTTCTTGGTGAGAACTCTGAGATCATTACTTCCATCTCTTTTTTATCTACCTTGTGGAACCACGTTAAGGGACCACATGTGTAGCTTGTACATCTTTATTACCCCTCCCCAAGTGGTCTACTTAGCTATCCTCATCTCTTCTGTTCTAATCATGGATACTCTTATCAAAGTTATCTTATCCTAAAAATAGACTACTCCCTCGAAGGAAAACTCTTCATATAAAAGAATATTGTAAAATCATGGACTGATCCCTCAAAGGATGGCTATCGTGTATCCTAGCATCAAAAAATAAAAAATAAATGAAATCCAAAAATCTAAAAATGTAGAAAACTCCCTCCAAGGATGTGTACTATCATGTATCATGACAGTAAAAGTCTTCCCGCATTGATTAGTTTGCACTGTATATTCCAAATTTGGGGCATAATCCTAGGAACACCACCTAAGGAGACCATGTTTCCCCTAGACATGCTACATTTTAATTCCCTTGTGGTGTCGATGGTATTTAAGCACAAATTTCCATCTTTCCTCTCAAAATCTTTAGTGTGAGTAACTAATGTTATTTCTATGATAACACCTACCTTTTTTTGCATGTGCATTACTTTTTCTGATTCCATCTCTTTTTTTTCCTCTAATACATTAGGGATCACCCCTTCCATGTACGCTGTTTGTTATAATGTAGTGTCCCTCATACATTTAGGGTCATAAATTTCAAAGTCGCATCTTATCTATCTAATTTGATTCACCTCACCTATATCTGGCTATCTTCATTCATCTAATCTACCATACCATGTCTTATTTTTCATCACTTCATGTCCTACTTAATTTAAATTAATTATCCTTTTCTATCTCTAACATTCATTATCATCCATTACATCCAATGTAAAGTATGTCGTACTTTCTAGCTTCCTATCTAATCTAAATCCATATATCACATCATTTAAATCACATCCATAATCATAATTACGCATCAAAACATACTTATAAATCATTAAATCTACCATCTATGATCATCAACACACATATAAATATTGAAAAAATAACCATTATACATCTTTGGTACATCTCTTCTGGGCTCTATCTTAAAAAAAATTATATCATATCATTAAAATCTATACATCATGCATTTCACGTTCACTCAGTGAATGGTACATTAGAAAATTTAAAACCTCCTCGCATGGGCATATACCCACTCTCACTCAATCCTATCTACACCTCTATCTCACCTTGTCTACACCACACTCACGGTACTCCTTGATGTCACCAGTTGTGTTACTCTTCTCTTGACTATGTATGCAACATATCAAGGTACCTCAAGTAATATTGTAGTCACAATACACTCATAATATCACACCTCCACTCAGAGATCCTAGTACTGATCCATCATCACCATCCTCGATATTTCCATCTTCTTGACTCTCTATTTGGCTCCCTAAGCCTCATCCCTTGTTGCTCCCGATGTAGAAATAAGAGATCCATGTCTATCCTTATAAGCATCTCTCTACCATTAGTATCTATCTCGTTATTGTATGGCGAGATACCTCTCCTGCCATGCAATATCTCGCTCCTTCCTAGTCACATCTAACTCCCTCATGTAGGTGGGATATCTTGGCTTCTACTACTGCTCCATCCCCAACCCCATCACCTATAGGCTCCACCTCCTCTCCTCCAAGTGCTACCACCTCTTCCTTGGCTAGTACTCTGCATCAAATCCTACTTTTACCCTCTCCTTCACTTCCTATGTTTCTCACACTTCTTCCCATTACTCTAAAAACACTTGTCCTACTCCCACATCGTCATCATCATCCCATGGATCCCCTTTCTCCTCTAATGGTTATGTCATCACTAAAGTAGAAATATCCCTCTTTTTCTCCTCTCATCTATATGTAATGGAACTTGCCCCTATCACAACCTAAACTAATATGAATTGTTTGATAACCTGTGGAAACTATATGTCCTCCACCATCTATGGCATCTTCCCCTTTACCCATATAACTATCGTCATACCATGCAACTCTATATCTAAACCAAGCCATGCTGAGAAATCTCAGTATGGCCTCCATCTCACATCATCCACATCTAGTCTACCCAATCTTTCTGTGTACTAGTCCTCATCTTGTGCATCCCCCTCCTCATGAGCCTCATGAGCCTCATTGAATCCCCATCTAAGAAATCATATTGCTAGCTTGATGTGGTCTCCTGTGACCCATGGAATCCCAGGTGACCTATTCACTATTATATGCTCATATTCCCAACAATGCAATAGGAAACCCACATCTAATCTTGATCTCCACTCTATCACGCACATCTAAAACTCATGATAAAATTGAGCTAGCAATGTGGCCCTAAATGAAAATATTATCATGTGCTCTACCAAATATACTAAAACACCTACTACTATCCATGGGAATCTAGCTCCCCCTTAATCGATAGAGCATAGCATGAGATAGTCATCATAATCAAGCATATCAATATTCTCCTCTTATTACCTTCCTCGTATCGGCCCGCTACATGGAATAATCGTGAACTAAACTTGATCCGCTGAGCCTCATTTCTAAAATATCAGCTTAGTGCATCCATCCTCCTATCTACTTTGATAGGTTCTATAGGCTCCTCCTATATCAGTAGCCTCAATATATGGTACACATCCTCTAGAGTGACCTTCATCTCATCAGTCGTAAACTAGAATGTTCTAGTCCACACATCTCATCATTCAATCATCAATCCCACCTCTCTCAGTATCCTTTGATAGTGGCAAAACCCTCCAAACCCCACTGTAGCTAAGTGATCCCACTCCATGCTAGTCACATCCCCCTGATCCGATCCTACAAAATTGGGACTCTGTCTTTGAGGTACAATGTGTCTCTGGCCTAAAAAATATGATTAAACAATCACCCATTTAGTATTCAATCATCAAATTTCACCATTTTCACATCTATTTTATTCACCCATAACATCCAATCCCTAATTGATGTCGATCTCATTCAGGTCGATGCTCCTTTCCTCTTGTCAACACTTCCTTATTCATATCGATGCATTTATTCCTTGGTTGATAGTGATCGTGCCCAGTTACCACCGATCACCCTTGGGTGCTCATCAAATCCATAAATAATACATGAAAATTAAATGAAAACAAACTAAAAATTAAAAAACAAGCTGATATTTTGGTACTTACCATCCTTTGAGTCCTATGGTACTTTCTTTCTGTTTCACCAACCTCCATCGCTCTCAAATCTCAGATATTCTCTCTCTTAGAGCTCTCAATTTTCACACAAGTTGCACCATCCAAATGACCCTCTTTGGCTAACCCTAGTGATGATATAGCTTTCTTCACCCTAGTTTCCATTGACCTACACCAGTCACTGTCGACCCATGCCTAATCGTCACTGACCCATCTAGTCATCATCGAACTAGAGCCTCTTTTGCATCTTTTATCCCCTCCTTATCCAGTTTTCTCATCAATCTCTCTTTTTTTCCCTTCAGGATTATGTGTCACCCAAAAAAAACTTTCCCTTTTCTCACATGACTCATCTTGCAATCTTTTTTGACCTATCTATCGATCTTTACTTTTCCATCTTGTGGCCATTTTTATGTCCTTCCTAGGGAACCATCTCTCATCCTAAGCCCACTGTTAGGGCCATCTTTTTTTCATCTTAATCTAGCTAGGACACATATTTTCACTTCCTCATGCTTGCAAGACAACGCTTATATTTTACCTTTGTTTCCCGACCATCTTGATTGACCATCCTCACATTTTTCCACATAACTTGATGTCTGCCTCTGAACCATTGGTCCTACGAATATCACATCCATCTGAGTGGTTTCCCCTTGGATTTCCTCCATCTCAGAGTGATCCTTTCTAAATCACAAGGTCCATAAGACATTCACATCGCCTCTACCATGTTAGAATGTAATATTAAGTGCATATAAACTTTAGCTTATAATTAAATAATTTAGAATAAGTTATATTCTTAATTATTTGATATAAAATTTATTTTTATGTTTAATTTGTTCATTATTAACTAATTTATATTAAATCGGGGCACAATTTAATCATACCCCATCACTTAATATGGTTCGTGAACCGTGGGGTCAAATAAATATGGTTATAGGTCATATTGTTTTATTCACCTCATGTGGGTTGGTGAAGAGAGGTGAGGAAGGATATCTGGACTCTAATTAAGTTTCTCATTAATGGAATGATCTCTTTTTGTATTTTTTATCCCTTAGGGGTTTTCTACATTAAATTTTTTTTTCTATGTTATTTTATTCTATTGCATTTGTTATAATGTTGTCATAATGTTTGTTATATTAATTTAATTAATATTGAATCTTATTTAATTATTAATGTGTTCAACCCCTCGGATCTGACATGATATCAAAGAAGGTTCAAAAGGTTTAAATTAATTAATTAATTTAATTTGGTGTTTAGGATTTTGGAACTACATTTTTAATACTCGAACTATTTTTCCTCTTTTTATCACAAAAATGCAAGAAATTGTTTTATGATATTGTATTAAAGGCTCAAATATACCTTTCAGAGAGAACTATTTTTTCTAATTTGGAGTTGTGGAGAGAAAATTATGGCCATTTAAAGTTGTGCATCTCGGGAGGAATAATAAGTCAACATGTAGCAATTTTTTATTTGCTTCAAATTTACCTATGTGTGCCTTTGTGATTATTTCCTTCTTTCCCTCATGTCTACCTTTTAATTTTCCACACATCTCCTTTGGCTACCTCAACCCTTCCCAGAACAAAAACTTTTTTATTTTAAACTAGGTTTATTCCACAGACTTGAGGTCTGCGAAATACATTTTGTTGAAAATCTTGCGTAATTACACCATGTGTCCTTCCTTTAGCCATTGGTTTTGAGACACATATATGCCATGTTAAATAAATTTAAACCTTTATATTATTTACTTTCCTTGATTAAATATCATTAAATGCAATTTGATTATTAAATTCAGCTAGTATTTAACATATGTGGCTCGCTTAATACTATTAAGCCTTTGTCATGAACCCGAAGTTACAATGAATATCTTTGAAAAATATGGAAAGATAATCATCACTTTGAGTATTCTCAAATATATTTGTTTTATGTAAATTATTTATTTTAAAAATATTTAACCAATTATCAAAGATAAGTCTTGTTAATGACAAATTAATGGATTTAAAATAAAGATCTAGTTGAGTATATTAGTATGTGATTATTCTTGCATGATTTGGTCATTATTTTTTCAGATTTGTTATCTATCAATATTATCACATTTTTAAAGGCTTATAATAGAAAATGAAGATTTATATGTTGTCGATGACACATTTATAATTTTTAAAATTAGTATGTGATTACTAAAAAATGTTATTATATGTATATCGAATGACATGTAGGGATGCTTTCTATTTATATTGGAGATTGAAAGGAATGATAACCAGATTGTACCAAGCCAAGAACATAGATGTTAATCAAATACCACGATCAAGAAGATGAAAGCAATTCACCAGAATAACTTTACATAAATCCTTTGCAAATAAATGAGAAGCAATATCATATATTATTATGGAACTCAATGCAATACATTGAAAATGGGCCTTGCTTAAATAGAAAAGGAATAATAATCTATGAACCAGTCAAGGTTATAGATCAAGCCATAAATCAAGGAAATAACTAGTCATCAAAGAACTAGTCAAGACCATAGATTTAGGAGAGAACTAGACATCAAGGATCTAGTCAATACCATAGATCAAGGAAAGAACTATACCTAACAACTAGATAATATCTCCTAATATTTAAATAAGATAAAATAAATATCCACACACATAAGTGGGTGAGGATAAATACAATAAAGGTAAATAAAGTACCTAGGTGAACATGAGCTAAGGTAAATACCTACTCTAACACCCCCCATCAAGTGAAGCTAGGGGCCAAAATAGAAGTGGCATGTCCACAGTATGAGTCCTAAAAAATAGGCCTGATTAGGTACTCATGTACAATAATTGGGAAAAAAGGGACACCGCAAGGTACCTAAAACCAGTAACAATAAAGTAAAAAGAGTAAAGACCCACTCCAAGGCATCCCAAGAAGCTCGGCTCAAAAAACCTGTACAATGTTGAAGAAGTTTGGTGTGCACTGTGGTCTAAATCCACTGCTCGATCACAAAACTCAAAAACAACTGACACTGGGCTCCACCAGAATAGCTCCATACAAGGAGACTGTCAACGGAGTGATGTCGAAAGTGCAAAAAAACACCAAACATAATTCGATCAACTACTGCAAATAGGTGTGCCACGATCCAAGAACAATAACCAAAGCAATAAGGCAAGGACACAAAATCCAGAGTGTCACAATCCAAGAAAAGCAAGGTAACAAGGCAAGGACACAAAACCTGAAGAAGCAGGATCAACACCACACCCTCCCATACTGCTGAATGGGTGGAGTGACGCTAAAAATCTGTATGAGTTTCAAAAAAACTACTCAAACACTAACGAAAACTAAGACTGGGATCACTATAATAGATCCCCCACAAGAGATACTGTCAACATGCCAAAAGTGTCAAAAATACAAATACAAAATCTCTTAACAAATAAGAGAGATACACTACACCTACTAAAGAAAAATGCTCAAAACAAGAAGCATCACAATGCAGAAGGTATATAAAGTGGAGCAAGAGGCCAAATGGTGGAGGAGCCACGCCTGTAGAGTCCTCTCAACGAATGCCTATGTCACCTCCATGAGTGATCAGATATCCACCCCAAATCAACATAGATGGATGAAGAAGATGCATGCATATGACTTGGTGCAAAATGCACAATGGGTGCATGCAAAAGAACATCAGAATGTGTGTCAGGTTGATCATGTCTGACAGCTGAAATCTCAGGTTTCTCAAGCCTAAGTGAAGATGTAGAACTCATGTGTTGCTCATGATCCTCAGAAAGAGTTGAGCTGAACAAAAAAATGAGCTCTGTCAATGTGTGATCCCAATGAAGTATCTGCTTGAAAACCAATGTCATGATGAGAATTCCACTTAACATGTGGAATAGAGGAAAAAATACCCTGTGAATGTCTACCAATGACTCCACTAGTGAGACCCATATAACGGAGCATGTGAGAACTGAATGCAGTGGTATGCTTCTCAAAAAAGCCATGCAACTGAGTAGAAAGTAGGATACACAACATGTGGTATTGTAATAGGCATAAATGTGGAAGAGCATGCAGTAACAAGCTTCATAGGTGTATGAGCATCAAGAACAGGAACAGACTCAAAGAATGACAGATCAATGTTAGTGGGTTCAAGAGCAATAACTACAAGTGGACTAGGAGCATGGATGTGGTTGTCCACAATATGATGGTGATGTTGTAGGCTAGCAAGTTTGTTTATGCAGGGAGTGTATTATTGTATCCTTATCATGAATGAGTGATTGTAGAAGAGAATTTCACTTCTTGAGTGATCTATTTTCTTCCACAAATTTTATAATATCCTCTTGAAGTCCACATACTTCAGAGAAAAGCATATCATTCTCAGAATCCATGATAGGTACAAACTGCAACTCCCAAAAGTTTAGGACATTCGGCTCAGCCGAAATTGCATCCACAATTGATTACAACACTCCTCCATATTTGACACTTTATAATTATAGTGCAAGTCTCAAAATAAATATTTCCAATGGAAAGAGCATGAAAAAACAAGCACTTTTGCAAAAAATGGCACTCAAAACTGAGTTACCGATCAAAAGTTACAAGCTTTTTAATATTTTGCTCTCCTTATTTATTTTAGTTGCCACTAAAATAAAATAAATTGTTGTTGCCTTCACCACACAAATAAAATTAAAGGGTGCTGAAGCTAAGCACCTACTAGTAGGAATCACAAGCTTTAAGCCCTCATATGACCATACCATATGACCAAGGGCTAAGGATTTTAATGGGTGTTTGCACAACTTACTATTCTGGGGTGTGTCGCGTGTTTTCGAGAAAGTCACATCCAACTGTCTCTTTAGGTAAAAAAAATTTCTGGACTGTGTAGACAGTAACCTTTATTGCCGAAAATAGCAACCCCTGAAATAGCAAAAACGTGCACAACATCCGTGGACCCTTGCCAAAAAAGGAAAATCGAAATTCTTCTGCACACAAACCAAGAAACAATACTACCGTACCAGAAAAATTACCCTGTGTAGATCTCGAAAAATCCAAAAAACCCAAAAAATTTTTCCATCCTTTTCTTTTCCGTGTGGGCATGAATCCTGAGGTGAACCTATGTGCTTCTTTGCAACAACAAAAAAACCACAAAAATGACTGTCTGCAGAAATGGCTGAGTTTACAGTCGATCTTAGGGTTTTCACACCTTCCGGATCCAATGGAAGCCTCTGTTTTGCATAAAAATACACGTACAGCAACAAAATATGACCAAATCCCAAATATATGAATACATAAAGAATTTATTTACAAAATAAAACTTACAGATAGATGTCAACAGCAATCTCCTGTCTCTGATACCATGAAAGGAATGATAACCAGATCGTACCAAGCCAAGAACACAGATGCTAATCAAACACCACGATCAATAAGATGAAAGCAATTCACCAAAATAACTTTACATAAAATCCTTTGCAAATAAATGAGAAGCAATATCATATATTATTATGGAACTCAATGCAATATATTGAGAATGGGCCTTGCTTAAATAGGCAAGGAATAACAATCTAAGAACCAGGCAAGGTTGTAAATCAAGCCATAAATCAAGGAAATAACTAGTCATCAAAGAACTAGTCAAGACCATAGATTTATGAGAGAATTAGACATCAAGGATCTAGTCAATACTATAGATCAAGGAAAGAACTATACCTAACAACTAGATAATATCTCCTAATATCTAAATAAGATAAAAGAAATATCCACACACATAAGTGGGTGAGGATAAATACAATAAAGGTAAATAAAGTACCTAGGTGAACATGAGCTAAGGTAAATACCTACTCTAACACACATACACTCTCAATACTGATCTGCACACACACACACATTTTGTAGAAATTAGGAACAAGATCCAAAATGTCCCATCAATACTTATTTGCTCCTCATAATCATGGTAATATGAAAACAATTGTAATGAGCAAATAAAAGCACAGTTGCATTGTGTTTAAAGAGTTATCACAATTTGTATGTTAACCTGCATCAATGTAAGTTTTATAGGATGGTGAAGGCATATGAAAATCACTGATGATATGTACCATGAGAGAATGTTATCCTTTCCTTAATGGATAGTCTAATTGCAGTCTAACCATGTTGATACTGTATCGGACATTACATATCCCAACATTGTCCTATGTGTATCAAATTTATTGGTACAGGTTACATTACTTAGAGTAGTATCATGTTATATCCTACTCTTTCCAAGTCTTCTACTAAGGTAATGTACTTGTTCTTCAACTGGAAGCTCCTCAGGAATTCATGTGGCTGAAGCGGTTGTTGGACATAGACCCATATGGAAGACTAATCTACAGTACTCCATCTTCTATGTGATAAACTTTGATTGCAATTTAATCCTGAGAGAGGTTGATAGGTCCAAGATCAAAACATAATCGATGAATATGCCCATATGGCCGACGAACATGTCACCTTGTACTTATAGACAGTCATATTCTCTTAAATGATATCAAGTTATCTTAGTACTACCTGTAAGGTTGAATGAGCAAGAAGATATGT
This sequence comes from Taxus chinensis, assembly GCA_019776745.2. Lineage (NCBI taxonomy): Eukaryota > Viridiplantae > Streptophyta > Pinopsida > Cupressales > Taxaceae > Taxus > Taxus chinensis. Next base: position 681,360,853 of record CM034148.1, read on the forward strand.
TTGAAGCCAATCACCTATTATAAACATTATACACCCTTGTTGTATTATGTTTGGCAACTTTTATATTTTCCATAACAAAAGCACTTATGAGAAGGAAATTAAGCTCAAACATTGAAACATTACTCTCTTAGTGCACATTCTACAATAGAGTTATGCTTGAATTCGTAACAGCACCTATCAATTGTTACCTCTATGATCATTTCTATACACTGAATACACTGCCAAGTGTTTATGATGTACGAGTCTAGGGTTGATTAACCCATGTTACTTGTCATTTTCTAACTTCCAATCCATCATAGAAATCAGAGAACTACATGTGGCTTGATCTCAATTTGGTGTATATAATATTGACGTAATGTAGTGTAATCACTTAGGTGATGTTATGGAAGGATCATGTTGAGGGTATTATCTATTTTCAAATTGTATTAACTTCTTCATTTTTGGATTCAATGAACCTTTATGAATAATTAATAGTGGCTTAAAGACAATAAGATGTCACAAATAAGTCATCACAGGGAGTTCAACGTAGAGCTAGTCTAGGACTCACCTTTGGATTAGCACAGGACACATCTTAGACATGCAAGGTGAACTCAGGTTCTAAATTGTAAATGATGGATCACTTGAAAGTAGTAGAGGACATACTGTAGCATCCTTAGATACACATTCTTTGGGTGAACCTATCCAAAAATGAGTTCATACATGTCTTGGAACCATCATTTCAAGCTCTTATATTTCATGAGCATGGACATTTGTACTAACACCATACACACCCTCCTTATTTAGTAAATTATACTAATGTCCATACAATCCTAGTTAGCCTGATTTGGAGTGAATATGTGATCTAAACACTAACTCTTAGATTTATAATTATCTTACATATATGGAATAAGTTCAAGTTCAGTGAAAATAATATCCTGGCACCACTGATTATCTCAAAGCATTGTCATTTTTGTACCTTATCTATTTTTGAGAGGATTAATCTCAATCCAAACACAATATAGATTAATACCTTCACTTAGATTAGCTAATTAGTCAAAAAACTAGTTACATTTCTGGTAGAAACCCTCTAGTTATATATTAGATTGCATGTCAACCTATAGCTTCATTCCCCACCCCAAGGATTTTACACGAGGGATTCACATACCAAAGCATTATTTAACTGGTGAGTTCATATTAGGGCTTTAAATATAATATGTCAATATGGATGCAATATATTACCCCATATTAAGGGGTATAAGGGATTAAAGTATAAATGATTTTTAAAATATATTGAGGGAAGGGTACATTGAACAATAAGGAGGAGGGAGGAGTAATTATGGAACACATGAATAATCCATACATTTGCATTACCTTTTTTTTATAGTAGTTTGTTTTGTAGAGTAACAACATTAATTCCTAGAGTAGTAACACTATATAACTATTAATAGTTGGGGCATTATTCATATTATCATTGTAGAGTATGTTTTTTCATTTTGATATTTTTTTTTCGTAGGAGAATTAATGTGATGAACATACATGTAAATTTTACTGATAAGAATGTAAACACACATGAACCTTCACATTATTATAGAAAGTTCGATTACTATAACAAATGTATATAGAAAATAAATAAAGAGAAATATCCATATACACATATAAGGTTTGTGATTTAGAAAAAATAGATTTTTAATAATAAACCTTGATTACAGAGTCACATATGATAAATAAATGCTAGAATACAAATTTGACACAAGAAATAAGCTAATAAGATATGAAACCCTAAGTGCAAGAAAAAGAGAAAATGACTTAGCTAATTTCACACTTTTCCTGGAATTGACCTGGATTGAAAAACCAATGAATAGAGAGGGAGGACCATCATCAATGCTCAAATTAAATTAAAACTATCAGATAAGGTCGGACTAGGGCGCTGGACTAGGTCAGGGGAGTTTGGGCGCCAAACTATGCTTTTGGGTGCCTGTGACTGCGAAAATGGTTAGAATTTGATTTTTTTAGTGTTACACAAGTTTCATTGATAGTCGATGTTGGTATCATGTATGTCACATTATGATCGTTGAGTACGCATGTAATTTATAAAATAAATATTCACATACAAACCCCACAATACCAAATAAAATCTAAAAAGAGAAAGATATAATATGGGGAGTTGGATTGACCCTGACGGTCACTCAACGAAGTGAACTTACTACCAAGCGCTAAACTACATCTTAGACTCCATGTAGTTCGTATGCGTGTGTGAAAGAATCGTGCCCTAGGAAGCTCTTGTGTAAGTGCACTCGATAGCAGACGATAGTTAGATGTACCAATGTAAAAAAATGTGTGGATGGAATAATGAAATTCCCCTTCCTATGCAGTGCATGCAGTCCCTTGTCCCTTGAATGGATGCTAGATGGATGCCTTTAGTGCTCTTAGATGCCTTTGGATGTGTTATCAGCTAATTTTGACTTTGCAAAATTAATTTTTTTTATAAAAATTTCAAAGTATTCTTTCACATGATTTTTATCCTTCATCACAATTCGTCTTATTCTCATTGTCATTCTGGCTTTCGTTTCATCCATTTTGAATGAGCCATTCTCCCGTTACGCTACAAATCGTGTTTTAATTATTTAATTAATACTTATCCTGTTATTTAATAAAAATAATATTTATTAAATTTTAGGGTTTTTAATTAATAAATATTAATTTAATACTCATATAAGTTGTTCGACAAACTTGGAAGTACTTTTCTTCTTTTATTAATTGCCGTAACTGCCGTGAGCAATTGCCGAGGGCAATTAATCTTCCGTTTCCAATTGCCGTAGACAATTTCAATTTTGCTTCTGTCATCTGGAAATTGGGAAGGAGACGGTTACAAGAAGTTGTAGAAGTTGGAATTGTTGGGAAGAAGAAGAAGAGATAAGAAAAAAAAATTGGAGACATTCAGGGCCAGAAGAAGGGAAAGCTTATTTTTCAGGCACTCCTTGACTTTCATATGGAAACTTGACATGGAGCATTAGCTAGAGTCAGGCAACCTTGAGGGTTCCAGGTAGTTGTCTCCATCCTTCATGCATTCATGTGTCAACAGTTTGTCAGAGTTCCACATTCCAGTAGAGGAAAATCCAACTGTTAGAAGGAATCAAGGAGAAAATAGATAAACATAGTCCATGCATATTTGTTTTTGTTTGTTGTTTTGCAGTAGTGCCCACGTTGGAGAGAAGAATTAAAAATCATAGTGGAAGGAAGACTACCCACACACATTCCTCAAAAGAATCAATCCACCACGTATCCCATAACAAAGAAAACAGATTTCCACCCCAGGGAGAAATAAAATAGTTGCTCACGTGCCAGGAAGTAATAAACCAATCAAAGAAGAGGATCTACATTTCAGGAAAGAAGCAACAAAATCCAAGGATCATTTTTTCAACACTTAAACACAACCCACGTTGGAGAATACTATAAAAAAATAGATTTCAACACATTTATCAAGTTTTTCCATTCATTAAAATCTCTAAGCATATGTAAAGGAGGGCAGTAAAGTTAAAGCAAATTCTACACAAGTGAGTGAAAGAAATAACATTGACATGCATAGCTGTTAGAGAACAAAGGCCATGCAGTCCAAGAACCAAGTATCCACACACTTTTGGCAGCAAGTAAAAAAAGAGGGAAAGGAGAGAGAGCACACGTATTCTGCATAGGAACACGAGAATTCATGTGCCAGACATAAGAAATTCAGGTTGCACAGGTAAAAGTAAACTCACAATATTCCATGCATTTTCCTTGAACACATAGATGCACGCAATTGAAGAGAAGTCACGGTTCATGCATGCAAAGGAAAGACAAATATGGCTCACGCATTGCCAAATAGCAAAAGATTAAAATCGATCCTGCACGAAGTCATTAACCAAATAGGGAGAATTTAATTAAAAAAATTAATTAAATAATCAATTTATATTATGCATAATTAATTAACCTAACATTACCCCCCCTTAATTGTGCATTGTCTCAAGAGATGAGTAGAGGAACTCTCTTGAATAACTTGCAAACTTGTCACGTGCAAGTGACTTTGTGAAGATATATGCGTGATGTTCAGTTGTTGGACAAAATTGAAGCTACATGTCGTGCTGCAACAAATGTTCACATATGAAATGAACATGTACTTCAATGTGCTTTGTTATCTCATCAAACACTGAATTGTGAACAAGTTTGAGAACACCTTCATTGTTAACATACATGGTGGTTGGTTTGTCCCATGGTATTCTAAGTCCTTCTAGTATGCGACGTAGCAAAATTCGCTTCATAGACAGCTTCTCCTGCAGAACGATACTCAGATTCTATGGGAGAGTGAGAAACGAAGTGTTGTTTCTTGCTTCCCCATGATATTAGTCCAGATCCCATAAAGAATACAAATCCAGATAGTGGATTTTCTATTGTGAATGTTACCTGCATGATCAGAATCCGAATATCCAATCAAGAAGAAGTTTTCATTCTTCTTGTATTTTAGACCAAGATCCACGGATCCTTTTAGATATCTCAAAATGTGCATTGTTACTTTCCAATGACAAACTTTACATTCCTGCATGAACCTAGATAGATATCTTACTACAAATCTGATATGTGGTCTAGTGTAGGTCAAGATAAATGAGACTCCAAATCAACTATCCGATAGAGAATAGTACTTACCTCAGGAGATGGATCTGAAACAAGATAACTAGAATTTGTTTTCCATGGGTGTAGCAATTGGTGTGCAATCCATCATTCTAAATTTCTTAAGCATTGTCTTGGTATATTTCATTTGAGAAATAAAAATGTGACTCTCTTTCTGCCATACTACTAATCCAAGATAATAATGCATCAGCCTGAGATCAATCATGTAGATCGATCGACTAAGATCTTTCTTCATTGCATCGATTATCCTCACTAAACTGCTAGTGAAGAATAGATCATCAACATAAACAGCAAAAATCAAAATCTCACCCCCCTTGTTTTTTGGGGTAGATATTGGGATCTTATGGATTTCTAACAAATCTATGTTGTACGAGATGCTCATCAATCTTAATGTAACCATGCCCGGGGTTCCTGTTTGAGTCTGTACAGAGATTTCTTGAGTCTGCATACCTTTACTTCTTGACCAGGTACAACATATCCCTACAGGTTGAGTCATGTAGAATTCTTCTTGTAAATATCCATGTTTAGGAAGGAAATTTTTACATCCATCTAGTGGAATTACTATCCAAACTGAGCAGTTAGAGCAAAGATATCATCCTAATTCGTTTTGATCTTAGCTGTGGGACCAAATATCTTCTTGTAGTCTATGCCTTCTTTTTGTGCATACCCCTTTTACTACTAGCCTCACTTTATACTTGTCCACTGTCCCATCTTCTTTGTACTTTGTTTTAAATATCCATCTACATCTAATGGGTTTCTTTCTTGGTGGAAGATCGACAAGCTGCCAAGTGTTATTCTTCATCACTGATTGATATTCAGAATCCATGGCATATTTCCAAGATTTTGACTGTAGGGATTCCTGGACTATAGAGGGCTCATCAAATTCAATAACTCTACTCATCAAAGAAAAGTTAACTTCTTCTCTTGCTTTACTACGAGTCCGTGGTCTAGGGGTGGATGTATCCGGTGGAGCATCCATTCTTGCATCTCGTAATGTGCTAGTACACCACTTGGGCATACACTGAACTATTCCCGTGGGTCATGGTTCTATTTGATCAACACCATCATCCCCATCATCACTTTCATCTTCTGAGGGAACATCAGCTTCAATTTTTACAACTGGTGAAAAATCTACATCTGGTGAGTCTGGAGGAGGAGTCTCTGCTTCCTTCTTCTCAAAAAACTCAACATCTCTGCTGGTGTAGAATTTTCTGGTCTTAGGATCCATTAATCTATACCCAAGAGTCTCTTCATTGTACCCAATGAAGACAAGTTTCTATGACTTCATGTCCAATTTATTTATGTTCTTCTTGGGTATGTGCATGCTTGCTTTGCACCCGAATACTCTAAGGTGTGCAATAGATGGTTTCCACTTTGACCATGCTTCTTGTGGTGTTACTCCATCAAGAGCAACTTGTGGGCACTCTGTTCAACAAATACACTGTTGTCTTTGCTGCTTCTGCCCAGAATGTCTTTGCAAGTCTAGAGTCATCGATCATGCATCACACCATTTCCATGATAGTATGATTTCTTCTCTCAACAACACCATTTTGCTGTGGTGTGTGTGGAGGAGGCATTTGTTGACGAATCTCGTGAGTTTGTAGGTAGTCTTTTGAACTCATTACTGGTGAATTCCCCCCCTCGATCTAAGTGGAGAGTTTTGATGTGATGACCAGTTTCATTCTCAACTGCTACTTTGAACTTCTTGAAAGTTTCAAAAGCTTCACTTTTCTTGCGAAGACAAAAAATCCACATTTTTCTTGAATAGTCGTCAACACAAAGCATGAAGTACTAGAACCCAGAATGACTTGGTTGCATCGGACACTACAAATATCAGTATGAACTAGGTCAAGTTTTCCATGAGCTCGAAATGTACTCTTCTAGAATGAAGTTATCTGTGTTGTTTTCCTACTAGGCAGTGAGGACACTTGTATGTATCCTTCTAAAGAGATGGTAGCCCATGTACCATATTACACAGGTGAAGTGTCTCAAGATACTTGAAACTTACATGACCAAGTCTCTGATGCCACAACTATGTTGAGGTAGAGTTCTTAGCCACAAGTGCCTAATCATCTCTGTGGAAAAAATCAAGCTGGAACATGTATCCCACATTAGAGGCTTTCGCAACTATTTTCGAGCCTCATGATTTATCTCGAATCAAACATGTTTTCTTGCCAGAATGACTATCAAAGTTAATTTTTAGATTGTGATCAAGGAGTTGACTGACTGAAAGTAGATTCTTTGTCAACCCAGGGACATATAAGACATCTGAAAGTCTACAGTTGCGTGAACCAAGGGGTAGAGAAATGTTCCCAATCCCCTGAACTGTATATGAAGAATCATCTCCCAACGAAACATGATTTTTCAATGGCATGTCCCTCATTGAAATAAACAAGTCTCTGTGGCTGGTCATGTGTCGAGTGGCCCCTCGAATCAACATACCAAACATCACTAGATGACGTGGATGGTTCACTTGATCGAGCAGTGAACAAGTAGTCTTCATTGTCTGGTTGTTCTTGTTGCTAGCAATATTTCCTTGCTGATGGGGTCTTCTTTTCTAGTTCCCCTTTTTCTACCCGTGATTGTGGTTAGAATGTCCCTTGTAAGACTGTTTTTGTTGAGGTCCAGAGTTTCTAGATGAACCTTTCTTGTAAGTATTATACCAACAATATTTTAGGTCATGTCCTCTTTTGCAGATATGACATTGCTTCTTCTTTTTTTGTCCCCTTGATTCTGATTTTGATTTTGGGATTTTTGATAGGAATTAGGTTTTCCTTTACCTTTTCCTTTCCATTTTTGATGTGAAGAAATTGCCTGCTCCTCTTCATCATCCTTATTGTGTATGGCTTCCTCTTGTTGCAGTAGGTTTACCAATTTGTCAAAACTAACTGGTCGTATCTGACACATTTAGTGTTGTAACAAAAATGTGGTAAGAAGAGGGGAGTGCTCTCAGAAACAATGGGAATGAGAGCATCATCTGAGACCACTTCTCCCAGGGCTAGAAGTGAAGCCCTCAACTCTGTAACTCTTCTTAAGAAAGATTCAATTTTCTCATTCTGTTTGAACTTCAATGTGTGTAACTGACTCTGCAAATTTAGTATAACATTCTTGTTCTTGGCCTCATATACTGTGCTACAACTTATCCCATGCTTCTTTGGTTTTTTTGGCATCTCGTAATGTGGGGTTGCACATCGTCGGAACACTCCAAACAAGATGATGAGTTTGGCCTTCTAATCTACTTTATCAAACTATTGCCACTAGTTGTGTTGTATCAGTAGTTGATCTTGTCAAAGTACCATTCACAGTAGGCCAGATCTCTTCAAACTCAAGTTGTGTCTTGATTTTTGTCTTCCATGTAGCATAGTTGTTTCCTCTGAGTAGTTGTGAATCCGAAAGAAAAAATTTAGGGGCATTGGTGCCCATTTTATCAAAGATCACTGACAGGGTTTGGCTCTTATCACTCCAGGTATAAGGTCTCCCAATCTATATACCGTCAGTCTAGATATACTCAAACCTTTCTATATATGCGTACCCTTCCGATATACTTGGTGGTACGTGGAAGAAGCTCACCCTTTCTATATACCCTGCAGTACATGAAAGAGGCATTAACGTACGTGAAAGAGTTCAATACGTGGTACCAAGAAAATACTGAAAGGGGTCTGTGTGATTATTGACATCAGCTCAAAGAAATATCCTCATATGCATGCGTAACTTCATTATATACTTGGATAATTTCTCAATCTGGATTTATGTCATGCAATTGTTCATAGACAGATGGGATGGCTCATAGTGTGTGCACTGTGACCTTATTACTCCCCATCAATTTAAAGGGTCGATGCCCAGACAAGGTTGTTGTAGCTATATTAGGTGTTAAGTGCAGTAGTAGTCACGACGGATTTACCCGTAAGCACTTCCAAGAGGCACCGTATATACTGAATGCTACAAATGAGATCTAGGATCTCATGAGTGTTACAGAACCAATTTTTTTTAATTCTTTTGTATTACAATTCTGTCAGTTTTTGAGCAGTTACAAAGTTTGCAGTTGAGTATGGCAACCTAAAAATTAGTATAATATTATGAAGTATACAAATTACATTCAAAAAATGGAAAAATTGAATGGCAGGACAGTTTTTTTTTTTGTTTTATAGGCCCTGGTGGCCTCCGGAGCCCAAAATGACCCATTATGCCAAACAAATGCCAAAAATATAGCTGAAAATGTAATTTTTAGATAGGCCTCCTTTACAAAAAATGTCCTAAAATGGAATCAACAAATAGACTTGAATGGGAAACAAAAAAAATTACCCTAAATTAGGGTTTTTCTCGCTAAAATTTTAGAGACTCGTTTAGTTATGACTAATAGGTTTAGTGAAGGTTTTTTTGCCAGATCTCCCTTCAAATTTGGTGGTTTTTATAAATTTTCCTCTAAATTCAAATTGATTTTTTTTAAAAGAACAAGTTGGGGGAGGGGTTTGAACCCCAAACCTCCCACTTTTAAGTCAATCCTCCTATCAACAATTCGACTGTATGAGCGTTTAGCTAATGAAATGAGGCAAAGTATATTTAAATAAGATAAATTTGAACTGAACTTTTTTTTAAATGTGACTTGGCTTGGAGAGGATGCCTGCATGGTAGAGAAGGTAGTCACATGTGATGCTTGCGTGTTGGAGGACGAGATTGCATGCGGATTAGGGTTAATCCAAGCGTGAAAGAAGGATCTAAATGCCTTTTCTTTCCTTCGTCGCTTCTTCATCAATTTTTATTGATTTTTTTATATCTCCTTTGATCATAAATTTGCTTTCCGTTAATTTTATTTTGATTAGATTAGCCACCTCTTCTTCTTTGCATTTTTTGCAATCATTTTTATTGTTTTTGCTTCTGTGTGACTTCAGGTTCACTTGGAGAAATTGATCACCGCCGTTGTTTGTATTGTTGTGTGCACCATTTGACTACAAGGTTGTAGGTTGAGGACGCAGCTCGGCTTCCTTGTTTGTTATTTCCCCTTGTGTAGCTCGATGTGTATTTGTTTTTTGTAGGGACACATTGCAGGGATTATGTTACAGGGGTAACTGTTCAAAATGTGAGGTCGTTGTTTGTTTACAGGTGTAGGTCACAGGTTATAGGCTGGTGGGCTTGCCCTTTTTAATTTTAGGTGGAACTTTTTTTAGCTATTCCAAATAGCTCATCCCAGTGTGATAACATAGACATGGTAATGGCTTGGCCATGAAGCTATGAGCCTGGGTTGTTGTTACTCAAAGAGTCTGGCCGATGAACAAAGGTAGAGAGAGTCGGTTTTAGGGGTCTCCTTTGGTGCCAAATCATCAATGTCCCACCTCTATGGTGCACAAAGTCATCCAAGAGGGCTCGACCCTTCAACTTGGTTCTTCAACATCAAACTCCCCTATCCAAGATGGCTTGAATAACCCAAATAGCTCGACCTCCAAATTTAGCAAAGAAACCTCCAAATGTAACATCCTACTAAAACTAGCAGAGACCAAAGGCACCTCCAATATTATAGGTAAAACCCCTAGATGGGGGATTTTTTTTATTTTCAAATACCTGCAAGAAATTTTACCTGGTGCTGGGAGCACCAGTGCAAAAAAAAAAATTGCGTTCTAAATACCTGGAACAAACAGGAGGATGTGAGGAGGTAGGGATAGGGTTGGGAGGTTGTCAGGAGGCTACACAGGCTCTCAGATGCTGCAAACACTTCTCCAAAACTCCTCTATCTCAACTTCTCTCTCTTTCCACACCTTCATAGGTTCACAGGTCCAGATTCTCACTCTAGTACCAAATGTAAATTGAGAAACAAGGGTGGAAGCCTGATTAACTTTATTAATCTCAATCAACCAAAAATACAATGGAGTGCTACAATTCTTATAGGAATTGAACAACCATGTGCAGACAAAGAAATAGGTTGCACAGGTAAAACTAAACTCACAACAACTTCCAAAATACATTCAGGAAGCACATAAATTTTTATAACAATTATAAAAATTATGCCTATCGAAATAAAATACAAATATGGTTTTAAAACCATATAACAACATACAACAATAATATGGTTTATAATATAACCATATAACATTATTATTTAATTAATAAAATTAATTAAATAATCAATTTATATTATGCATAATTAATTAACCTAACACAAAAATCTTTGTTTTAAGACTCTAGGAAGAAGAAATAATTAGCCTAAGAACATCTATGTTGATGGGAAACTTGCTAGTATACTGGAAGGGAATATGGCCTCTTCTAAATATAGATACCCTGGAAGTCCTATTATTACAGTTTGCATAGGATATGTTCAAATAACAAACGTCCTAATTTACCTAGGATTTATTATCGATGTAATGACCATGGATAGTGTTTCAACACTATCACTTCCTGAAACACAGTAAACCTCCATAGTTTTACAAATGGCAGATCAATCTATAAATAAGCCAAAATGGATTATAGAAGATGTTACCATCACCATAGAATCATGGGATTATTCGGTAGACTTCCAGATCATAAAAATGAAGAATTGAAATATTGGATACCCTTTAATCTTAGGATGCCCTTGGTTAGCCACTACTACCACACTCATTGATTGCAGAATAGGGAATATGGTGATTACCAAAGGACATGATTCCAAAAAATTTATCAATTTACCCTACCAAAAAAAAATTCTATAGAAAATAAAATAGTGGTGTAAATAAAATTAAGATGAATCAGAGGAAATCATCTCTTATTTATCCATGATCATAATTCAAGAACTCTTAGATCAAATTCAAGATGGTGACCATGAGTCCTGTGCTGGAAAAATTATAACTCCTGCACTTGAATCATGTGTTGGGTCTATTTCTAGTCCTATGCTACAACTAATGGAAATAAGAGATGATTTTATGGATGAAAACAACCATCCTAAAATTTTCCATTTTACTTGAAACATATATTTTACTGATTTTATCTTTCAAAATATCAATGTTGTTCACAGATTACTTCCCCATAGGTGTCTGTTGAATGCATTATTGATAGAGCACCCTATTGTAGATTCTCTTCATCTAGATACCGAACAACTATCTATTTTCCCAGGGAAAACATTTTCAGTCAATAGTTAGATGATTAGTCAGGAAGATAATACCATGTTTAAACTCTAATGCTCTAATCGTCAATATTTTTCCTTAATAGACATTGTGAAAACCAAAATTGAAAAACTTTTGAAGGTAGGATTCATTTTTCCAATTTCAAATAGCGAGTGGGTTTCTCCATGAGTTACAGTTCCTAAACAGAATGGGAAATGTAGGGTTTTGTGGATTATAGGGAATTAAATGAGGAAACTCATCAAGATTATTTTCCATTACCTTTTATTGATCAAGTCTTAAACAATTTATCTATAAAAATGTATTTTTCATTCCTTGATGGATTCTTAAACCATGAAAAATGTTTATTTACGATGGAATAAGGGATATTTTTAGGTGATCATATTTCAGTTGAAGGAATCATGGTAGAACCAGAAAGGGTCAGTATAACTGTAAAGATACCATCTGCCACAAACCAAACAGAGGTAAGAATTTTTCTTAGACATGTTAGCTACTATAGAAGGTTTATTTCAAACTTTAGCAATATAGTTTCTCCATTGTTTACTCTCCTAACTAAAGACTCTGAATTTGATTTGATACAGGCATGCCAATAATATTTTGATATTGTCAAAGATAAATTGATAAATACCCCAGTATTGAGAGGCCAAAATTGGAAGCTTCCCTTCCAAATACAAACATATGCTTCCAATGAAGAAGTAGTGGTTGTACTTGGAAAACAAGAAGAAGGAAAATCTATGCATGTTATTTATTATATTAAGAAAAACCTCTCCCTTATTGAAAGGAATTACACCATTACAGAGAAGGAATTTCTTGCAATTGTATATGCAATCAACAAGTTTCATCATTATATCACGGGTTATGAAGTGATTTTTAACACTAACAAGTTTGTTATTAATTATATAATGAATAAACCTTTATAACAAGATAAGATTGTAAGGTGGTTGTTTTTACTGCAAGAATTTAATATTAAAACCATTAACAAGCCAGGGAAATCAAACGTGGTAGCTTATTTTCTTTCAAGGCTGGCCACTTTAGAATAAGAGGAGTAGGTCAATGTTGATTTTCCAGATGAGCATCTATTTGAAATTTCTATATCTATCTTTGGTTCAAAGAATATATGGCTAACTACTTGGCTACAGGGAATTTCCTGACCATTTTCACACAAAAAAAATTGAACAATTAATTAAAAAAAATATGATGCTTACATGGTTGAATGTAATCCTTTTCAAATGTGGACCTGGCCATGTCTTACATAGGTGTGTAGCTAAAGATTAATTATTTGACATACTTAAGGCATGTCATGATGAGCCATTAGGAGGGAATTATTTAGTTCAAAGGACCATTCACCAAGTTTTAGGAGCTGGTTACTATTGGCCTTGCTTGTTTAAAGGATGTCAAAAAGTATGTGTGGAGATGTGATCAATGCTAAAGGATGGGGAAGACATCATTAAATATGAGATTCCAATCCAACCGCAAGTTGTCTTGGAACCATTTTAGAAGTGGGGATTGTATTTCATTAGACCAATTGACCCAACCTTTAAAGGGAAGGAGTACATTCTAGTTTTAATAGATTATGTCACTAAATGGGTTGAGGTGCAAGCACTACAATATGCAAGAAATGAAAAATTTATAGATTTCGTATATGAACATATCTTTCAGATCTTTTAAGCATCAAGATCCATTATTTCATATCAAGGACCACAGTTCATTTCATGTGTAATCAATTCCTTTGTGAAAACATACTAGTTGAAGAACAAGAATTCAACACCATACTGATTCTATAAAATTTGAAATTTTATTATGAATCTAGGAGTACAACAATGAAATAAATAGAATATATAATAATTTAAATACTAAATAATTTATTTTATATTCTAAATGAAAGGAAATGAAAGGGAAAGGTACTTATCTGGATTGGACTTACCTCGCAGTGATTTGGGACTGAATAGAGTGATGAAATGATGGAATAGAGTGTCACAACGAAGGAATATCTTACCAGACTAGGGTGCCTTGGGAAGGATGAGGGTGCCTAGGGAACCCTAGTCTGTGGAATAGCTGAGAAGATGATCCTGGTAGGGTCACTAGGTCTTAGCAATACTTCAATTTTTTCGTATTAATGTCATAATTGCTTCGTTGATGTCTATGTAAACCTACAATAAAGAATCACCTATAGAACCCCAAACTAAGCATCAAACCCTAAAAAATAAATATGAATATGAAGGGTTTATATTGTCCTTAGCGGCCACAATGGTGGACTTACAACTATGTCGTGCACTACATCTCATACCCAATGTAGTTCTATGTGATTTTTTTTGTAATAATGTTCATAGATTTCCTTAGCCAATGACATGGAGATAGCAGACAATAGCTAGATAAAAATGCAAAATGGTGGATGGAATAGAATAATCTCCCCTTCTTGTTCCCCTTCTTGTGTAGTGTGTGATACAGAATAGTTCCTAAATGCAATCTCATGCTCTATGTAGATAGTTAGCCCTTAGTATAAATAGTTCTCCCATTAGGTAGTGTGTATGTTGTATTTATATAGGGATCTCTTGCTAAAATTTCAACACTAATGACCTGAAATGTTGACCAACACCTAGGGATATAAGAGGGAAAATTGAAAATAATGACCTTAAATTTCTAAAACAAAACCAATTGTGATGGGGACTAGGACTCCTAGAAATCACGACCAAGGGGCCCCAGACACCATAATCCCTATCTAGACACCCTAGTCAAAGACTAGTGATGAAACCAAGTGAGTACTGATGATAAGAATCATGTAGAACTTACCAAAACTGTGCGAGTGAGTGATAAATATACGAGACAAAAAATGACAAAGACCAACAAGACAGTTGAATGGACAATGGAATGGGTCATCAGTGAATACTTTTCTTACACAAGATACATATATAAAACAACATACTTGGCGGTATAATAATAGTAGTTAATGTGGTATAAATTTGATGTGGTGTATTAGTAAATGTTCTAAAATGTAATTAGAAGTGTTAAATGATTGCGTAGTGGTGTAATGAGAATTATAGGATGACCCCAATCATATGCCCCCATTTCAATGAAAGGGGACATGATGATAAGAATGAATGCTAAGTCAAAAGTAAGCATGTAATAAATAATGCATGATGGATATTACAAAAATGTGTGTAGATTGAGTGAATAAAACATCAAGGATTAATAACATATGTGTCATGTGTACAATATGATGGTGGGTGGAATTCTTAAGAGAAATCCATAAACGGGGTAAAAATTAGAGTAGAAATGCTTAAGATATTGGTAAAATCATGTGACACATATTAGTTGTGTACTAAAGGAGAAATATGGCCATAATAGAGTGAATAATGAAAGGTGACTATAAATATTAAGGTAAAAAAGTGATTGGTCAACTCATTTGTCTTTTACACGAGTGTGAGAATGAGCTCTGAGTGTGTAAGGATGCCACAAGTTAGAGTGCCATGACTTATCCATTTCGAGATGGTAGTGACCACCATAGAATCATGTATGATGATGGAGTTGGTAAGTGTGATTGTTTTTAAATGCATGTGTAGTAGTCATTTTGGTTGAATTTTTGTGAAATTTTGATCTTTATTTTTCTTAGAGTTTTGGACCCGGACCAAAGTAGTGAAGGAGTTAGTGGCCTTCAGGATAGGAGCACCTAGTCTTGGGCACTGATTTCTTACTCCTATGCACCCTAGTCCTTCTTTTGGGTACCCCTGTCCAGAAAGTCTGATTTTTTTCCAGAGTAGTGTAAATGTGAAATTTAATGTGTAACCATGTCGTGATTGATCATGTGTGTATTTTTATGGTGTTCTAACACTATGTTTGGTGTTATTTTGTTGTGTGTAAAGGGATATCCATTCAAGGGATTTTTGTGGTGGTCTCCACTTGAGTAGTTTACTCAGGTTGGGTTTATCAAATCATGATTAGGAGGTTATGTAATGTGACAGCCATTAAAACACAACAATAATGGGGGATTTTCCCCCATAATATGTCCATGTTGACAACGTTGTGTGAGAGATGGTGTGCAGATACTTGTACATTTTGGCTACCTATAGGTGAGATGACAGTCACACTAGAAGATGTATATCATATACTATGATTACTAATTGTTGGCAAGAGGTTACATGTCATGGTTGTGGAGAATATGGAGAGATACATGAGGGCCCCTAGGTGGTATTTTGTGGGGACTTGAGTACCTGTTGAGGCCCATATTATCTTGGATGTGATCTTGAGGTCAAGGGTTATGTGCTTGCAGAAGTTTATAGCTGTGGTTATTGTATCATCGATTGCAGTGGACAGAGGTGGTGTGGGCATCTTATATAATATGCACAATAATTACCACCGAATAGAGGAGGAGAGTATGAGGTTTAGGTGGGCACAATGTGTGTTGGCCCACCTATATAGAGATCTCTACATATTTACATAGGAGGAGCATGGAGGTGTGATTGGAGCTACTATGTTATTTCATGTATATTCCTATGATCATATAGAAGTATTGAGTCTAGTTGGTAGTCCACAAATAGAGTGGGCTAGGCCATACATATTTACTAGGACGTGGGTTGGTCTCTGTGGGCAAAATATGGATATTAACACCTATAGAGCATTGATAGATTGGATGGGGCTTGAGGTAGTGATATGGAGGCCATATCAAAACTATGGAGGATGGACAAAGGATGTGGTAGAGTTACGATGCATATACAGAACTATGTGGTTTGAGGATTGGTTTCTAAGGAGTTACCAAGTTATTTCATGTGGAGTGGGTATCTCAAAAGTTTTATATGGCCCAATATGTTCCCTTATAGTCATATGTGTGGGTTAGAGCAATTAGAGCATGGAAGTGGAATCAGAGCTAAGTGGGCCGTACAAGGAGATCAACTAATACCTCTGAAGATGTTAGACATGAGGCCGATCCGGTGATAGAGCACAATAAACTACGGACAATATGAGGGTGTGCAAAAGGCGGGTATTGAAAAATGCAAACATGTTCAATTTTGAACATTTTTATTTCCATTATTCATGGATGTGGTGGGATTACAAATGAGAGGAGGCAGCTGGAAGAAGTTCAAGCACTCTTCCTGTGATAGTTCATGTAGCATTTGATCTTTTGTTATAGTGGACCATAAATGTATGTATATGATTATGTTTATGGTTTGTTATCCTAGTTACATGATGGTTATGGTTGTGTAAAGTGTTATGTTATTTATTGTAGGTAACATTTTATTGGTCCTTGAGTCTTTTGGACACATCAATACATAATGTGCCCACCATCAATACTTGTGGGTGAATGGATGTTGGAGCATTTGGATGACACGGATGTTCATGCCCATTTTTTTGAGCCAGTAGCCATAGCAAAATGACATGTATTGTGCTACTGAGTGAGAGTGACAAGGCATGCAAGGAGACATGATGAGCTAGAGAGGCGGTGGGTGCTGGTCCATTATCTCATCTAGATGTGTTTGCATAATTTATTGTGTTACAGAGTCACTTTGTATAGTAGTCTATAGAGGTGACATCTACTATTTAGGAAAGTGTAGGAGGTATCAAAGGTTGTGATCAGTGGCGTAGAGTTAGTGGTGAGGCATCAAGTTCTAGAGCTCTTACAGTACTAGAGAGTGACTAATCATGAAGAGATATGAGTTACTTATTGATGTATTCATCATTGATATAGGAGTTTCTCCTTAATGATGAGATGTTTTGTAACTATGGTTGTAATTGATATATATGGATATGTTGAAAGATATGATTATATTCGTTAAGTATTGATGTATATGATGTGATTGATGAAATATGATTTATTTGATTGTCATGTATGATGCTTTGAACTAGTTTATTATTATTCATGTGTGTTGAGTGGACTTGTAATACATATCTAATGTGATGATCACAGTATAATGTATGTGATGATACATAATGGATGATTGATAAATAACATTTTGTGATGAATGTTTGGTGATGTAAAAGTGTGATGCGGTTGTAATATATTAGTGTGATGAGTATAGGTGGGAGAAGATTAATGATTCTCCCCAATGTATAGATGATGAGGTTCATTTAGTTAAAACCCCTCAGAAGTCAAGAATGAACCAATTAAAACAAGAGTGCATCATCAGGAAATGATTTGATAGTGCAGTAGGTAAATTGACGAAGTGCGTGAAGAGATGTTCTTATTGTAGAAGATCCCTCAACAGTCATGTAAGAACCATGAATAACATGAATGCATAATTTGGGGGTAAGGTGATAATAATCACCTACCAAAGACTGAGGCAATGCTAAGTGGTGGAAGCATGTGGAATGGAAGAAGCATGAGCATAAGAACCAAAATTGAATATCATATGGTGTGGTGGTGGGAGGTGTAGATTCCAAGGGTTATCGAAGCCAATGTAAAGTAGTAACATGATGTGGTGGATGAGATGGTATAAGGGCACGATGGATGTACATGATGGAGATTACACATGAGTGACAACCTATGGTGATGGATGAATAATGACCTTAGCACCAGATGGAGGAGACGAATCAGCCGTAGTAGTAGTTTTCCAATGAGGGAGAGGAGATATGGACTGTTCACATGAGTGAGAGCCAAAGGACGTATGATTCCCTCATCCTCTAGCTATTGTATCAAATGATCATGAAGGGAAAATCAATCATTTTCCCTATGGCCATTGATATGATGATAACTACAGTAGGGCCGAACACGCTGACGATGCTAAATGATGTTGTGGGTGATGATGGTTAGAGAGTAAACAAATTAAACACTTGTTAAGAAAATCTGGTAGCACATCATGTGGTCAAGCATGATGAGAGAAATCATAATGTACCTCATGAAAAATAGGTGTAGAAGATTGAGGTGTATCCTACCACGGAGTAAGAGAAGAAGGATGCTTTTATGATGTTGTAGATTGAGCTTTCTTGTGAGGACCCCCAAGATATAGAACCGTGTAGGACACTCAACCGATTGAAATGGAGAAGAACTAGATGATGTATAAGTAATAAAAATAGGTGGAGGATCTATAACATGTCCTCCATAACATGTGTAGCAATGAAGTCTTTCTCTATATCAATGACTCTATAGCATAGAAGTGTGAATGACTCACATGTGTCATATTGTAATCTGTTATTTAGTGTGGGAATCAAACCATGCAAAAGATAAGTTTCTTCTCCAAATTGATAGGTTGAAATACTAATTTATGCATATAAAATTGAATCGTAATAATATAATCCATGATTGGGCTGTGTTTCCTTGATGTAAGGTAGGTAGATGATCATAGGAAACTCTAGGGCCATTTTTTTATGATAAAGAAAAAAAGAAAATGCTCTTCCATCTCATGATAAGTGCTAATAGATCTAAATGGGAAATGAGTATACCATTGTAAAGAATCATCAGTAATACCATCTCGGAATGCCTTAATAAGTAATAGATCATTAGATCATATGCAGCCATAGCCATACGGTAATGTTTGAGATGAAAAAGGTTTTCCAGTACCATCAAAACATGAAAATGTAGGCATGATAAAGTCCTTTGTAAATTGCAAGTCGGAATGAATCTTCTTAGGAATAGGGTTGTATGCAATGAATTGTTATCAAAGAAATGTTAGAGAATTTCTTTCTAAGTGTAAGTGGTTACTTAATTGACTAGTGACTCTCGCTTAGGAATCATGCATATAAATGAAGTATTTAGAGGCTATATGTACATAGTAAGTAATGTGATTTAGTGACTACAAACCTTTCCATTAAAGAGGGGGGTCTTCAGGACATGTTCATAGAGGAGACAAATGACCTGATATCAAGGCACACTAGGTGTAGGTTCACACAAAATTCTCATAGGAGATGAAGTTACATTGAACATACATAGAAGCAGTAGGACTAGAACCACACAAACATCCCTAGGAGATGAATCGTACGGATGGTTATGCGGTGACAGTATGAAATGACACAAAGGCATGGGGGCCTAATGAATCATGTACATGGTTATTGGGACATAACCTTAGACATCACTATGTTATTTGGGCCAAATAACTATGCAGAGGGGATAAAGGGGTGGAATAACAATGCAAAGGCTATGGGGGTCAAGGTATCTTGACGGAGAAGAAAAGACCCCAAATTTGAAAACTTGAAATAGCCAATACTATCTTGTAAATTACATGAGAAATTTGAAAAAAATATGGAACATGCTTTGAAGAACTAGGTGCAAATATTGGAAAATCTTGATATATCTTGGTAAAAAATGTTGGAAATGTGTGTCAAAATATGATAAATTGGGTGAGAATCTTAAAAGGCTCAGAAAAGCTTGACAAGTCTATCAAAAACTGACATGGGATTGATACTTGGTCATATAGAATGTCACTAGGTTTGATTATATATGATTACTTTGTTTAAAGTTTGTTTGAATCTTTGAAGTAAGACCATTGTATGCCCCCCTTTTGATATAAGGGAAATAAATTGAAACATTTTTTTTTATCACTCATCTCAAAATAAATGGTTAAGCACACATGTGTTAAGTATATAAAGATAAACTATATAAAACATGTATGCATGACATGGTTAGATATGTGATCATATAAAAGATTTCATTGTTAGCAACAAAGATGAAACATGTTATCAAAGGCATGGTTATAAGTGAACATGGTTATAAATTGAGACTAGTAATCAACAAAGCACATTACAACATTTAGGAAATATGTGATAAAAACCATGGCAACATCAGTGTAATCACAGTCATGTAAGAATCACAAGCAAATGTGTGTGATATAAATCATGACAATAAGCTCATGTAAGTATTATAACAAGTATCAACATCAAAAAGCACACAAGAAAAATATGAATTAACAATACAAGAGGATTCAATAACATGTGATCACATGACATGGCAATAGTTTTCACAAATAATTGGGCCCGATGTGGGACTTGACAAGATAATGACTGGATAAACATGACAACTCAATGATGTAACTAGCTACCAATAACAAGTACATAGTAAACACATATGTAATCAAAAAGCACAAATCATGTAATAATCATATAATTATTAAATGATCAACATATATTGGATAATTGACAATGAATGAGCATGGAGTAAACAATGTCAATGCATATGTGCAAACAATGTCTATCATCAAGTAAAGCACAATATAATATACATAGTAAATACATGTGAAGTGCATTTAAGTAAGGGAAAAACATGTATAATAGTTATAAGTAGCTCTATATCATCAATGGAATAACAAAGAGAGATATAAGCTAAAATTTGTGCAACATGCTCCTAGATTAGGCATGCCCCCAATGTAAAATCGTATTACCCCTAAGTGGTGGCTAATGTAAGGTCGTAAAACATGTGTATCCATGATAATGTTTAGCCTATATATCATGCATCTAAAATCTTGTAGATCGTCAAATGTATGTGCATAATATAAATATAAATATGTAAATAATATGTGCATGATAAGTTAAAATTTAAGAATCTAAGCACAAATTGTAGTCACTAAATCATGCACTTAGAGTCAATATTTAGTCTCAGTCTCATACTACTATTCATATGATTCTTGAGTGAAGAGAGCAATAACTAACCCATGTCTTTGGCCATTTGTATTACTTGATGTCGTATTTTTTATCTTACACCTGCACTTGCCCAGTCTATGTTGTCATATTGTGTTTTTCCTATTTTCTGACTGGGGCGCCTCAAGTGCCCTGGTTCCCTCTAGGGTGCCCTGATCCTCTTTGCACTTTGCTCTCGCCTTTTGGGAACATCCTAGTTGTTTGAGCTTTTTTATCTTTTTGGTGGTCAGCCTTTTTGGGGTTAAAACAAGAGAGAACCATATAAATATAAAGTTATGTGACCATAATGAGGGACCAAGCACTAAGCATCTACTATCACCATCTAGAGTTACATCCATTTAGCTTCATCATCAAGGCACACAAGGTTGGTTCATATGCATCACACTTCATATGAGGGGAGTCTATTATTTCCATGCACACATTTACTACAATTTACATCTAGTTACTTGCTCACTACTTCACAAAGTACGACTGGCACAAGAGCAACCTAAGGCACAATTTTCACACACACACCTTAAACTACATTGGGTCTGAGATGTAGTGCAACACTTAGTTAGTAAGTCCACCATTGTGGCCACTAAGGACAGTCCGACCCCTTCATATGCATCATTCTTTTTTTAGGGTTTTGATGCTTTATCTAGGGTTTTTCAGGTGATTCTTTTTGCAGGTCTTCTAACGACATCCATCTTAGTTCAGGGATATACATACGACAAAAGGTGAACATAGGCGAATATCCAAAAACACCTTAGAGGAGATTTTTGGTCCATTTCCGCAAACCAAGGCACCCAAATATTAGACTAGGGCACCCACAAGTACCCTTATCCCTTTCAAGGCACCTCAGTCTAGTCAGAGAGACTGTATTTGAACTTTCTTAGGCTTTTGTATGGTCGTTTCCTCCTCCTGTTCACCTAGTTTACACTGCAACATAGTCCCGCACCTGTGTCAAATCAACTAAGGACTTCTTAAAACCTCTCTTACATATAAGGGTTTCATCTTTCATTTGCTTAGTTTCTTGAGTGAATTTTGTAATATATTATTCCATTTATTTATTGCTTCTATAGCATCAAATTAGGCTAGGATATTACATCTTAGCATAATCATTTTGGTGAACCTGATCTTCTAATACACTTTCTCTTTGGGTCTTTTCTTTGTATGCTCGTCACTCATAGTGGTCGTTTTGGGTCTTTTCAATATTGTGGGCTTCCTTCATTCTCCCGTAGGGTTTCCAAACCAATGGTTGATATCCCTACTTCTGTAGCTACAACTGAGAATCCCTTGGATTCATCTCGACAAGTTCCTCTTCATGAAATATAAGCCTCTGGTAGTGAAAAGTCCTACGATGAAGATACCAATGTTGACCAAGACAAATTAAACACACTTACTAATTTTAGAAAAGCTTTATATGAAAATCCTACCCATCTTCTGTATTTATTTAACTACTTGATCATCTTCTCCTTTACGAGTCCATCCATATGGGAAGTTAGAAGTTAAACAACAATGACGACGATGACATCACTTGGCATCACACACAATATACTAACATGTAGGTACATTACACACATTGGCATCTACACAAGTGTTTTTGCCCTAGGTTCACTCTCATCAATTTTTACACTTTTACATCTTTAGACTCCACACTCCATCTTTTTTGTCACTCCACACTTTTGTCTAGTCCCTCAACATATTTTCTACTGCACTCTACATGGATATTTTTTTTGCACTTTACTCTTACCTTTTGAGAACTTTCTAGTCATTTGAGATTTGTATAATTTTTGTGGTCATCCTTTTCGAGGTTAATTACAAAATTAGAACAATAGAGCCATATAAATAAAAAGTAATGATATCATAATGAGGGATTAGACATAAAGCAATTACTATCACCACCTAAGGTTGGATCCATCCAAGGCATCTAGAGCTCCAATTGCATCCATCTAGCTCCATCACAAGTGATAAAGGTTGGTTCATCTACATCACACTTCATAGGAGGGGAGTTTATTCTATTCTATGCACCATCTATTTATATTCTACATATAATTATTTCTCGCTACTCACAAAGCGTTACTGGAACAAGAGCACCTAGGGCACGATTTCTGCACAAAACACACACACACACACACACACACACACACACACACACACACACACACACACACACACACACCTAGAACTACATTGGGTTTGATATGTAGTGTTACACTCAGTTAGTAAGTCCACTATTATGGCCGCTGAGGAAAATATGACCTATTCATATGAGTCATTATTTTTTAGGGTTTTGATTCTTTTTCTATATTTTTGGAGGTGTTTCTTTCATCTCTGATTTGCACTGACATCCAACAAAGTTCAGCAACATCCATGTGACAAAAGGAGAACACATGTCAACATTCAACTACACCTTAGAGGAGGTTTCTTGGTCATTTTCACATACCAGGGCACACATATCTCATACTAGGGTGCCCCAGGTGTCCCTATCCCTCTCCAAGTGCCCCAATCTTTCCAGAAAGTCTAGATCTAAATTTTCCCAAGCTCCTGTGTGGTTCTTTCCTCCTCCTGTTCATCTAGAATCCACTGCGACACAGTCCTACAATCTTGATGAATCAAATAAGGAATTTCTAACTCTCTTTTCACATTAGCGTTTCACATTTCATTGCTTAAATTTCTTAGGTACTTTCATAATTGTATTTACTTATTTATTTAATGCTTCTATAACATCTAGATTAGACTATTATATCCCATTTTAGTTAAATCTTTTTGGTGAACCCAATATTTGAATATACTTTCTCCTTGGGATTTTTATTTCATATGCCCATCACTTGTAGTGGTCGTTTTGGGTATTTTCAATATTATGAGATTCCTTCAATCACTCATAGGGTTTCTAAACTAATGGTTGATATCCCTACTTCTATACCTACCACTGAAAATCCTTTGGATAATTCAACCTCTTTACGAAATAGAGGCATTTGATAGTGAAAATTTATACGATGAGGATACCAATGTTGACCAAGACAAAATTACACACACTTACTAATTTTTGAAAATCTTTGCATGACAATCCTATCCATCTTCTGTATATCTTACATGCTTTGATTGCTGCTAAGAATAATTGTGATGCTTCCGCATTTATAGTTGCTCATTATTCGGATCCCATGGTCTCCACCCACCCATTTATGTTTCATCTTCCATTCCTACTAATACCTCTCCCACCATTCACTTTAGCACTCCTAATATGTAGTTTGGCTCTTCTTCAAATACTCGTGATTTAAACTCTTTATATAAGGACTTGCAAACCCAAATTCACCAACTCTAGCTCACTACTTCTCTTGCATCACCACCTTTAGATTCTAATTCACTACTACATACTCCTTTTTCACCTACTATATCTACCTATCCATTGCCACCTAATTTCAATGTCTCCCAAATTACCCATCTCTAAGGGCTATGGTGATCCATGAGAAGTAGCTATAGGAAAACTTAAATACCAAGACCAAACACCGACCTATATACATTTTCCAAGTAATTCAACATTTAAAACATCTAAAACTAAACAAACTGACACAAAAACTACCATTAACCGAATATCTACTACTAAATATATTTTATCACAACCACATCAGCATATCTTCACTAAGTTTAGTGTACCTCCATGTATTTTATTACTGCAACTTGTCAATATCAATCTCATTTCGCTACCTTCTCCACTAAAAATAGATCAATCTCAACCAAAAGGGAATAATTTAAATGAAATTTCCCATTGTGAATATCATCAATGTGTAGGACACTCCACAGATCGTTTCTTATGAATCTGATTTATCATTCATGGTTTGATTGATAGTAGTTAAATTGAGCTTCCAGAACCTATAGTTTCTCCACTTGTCAATGAAAATCATAAGCTCAAAATATTTAATAACCCTATACCCAAGCATGACACAACAACAACTGAATATTTAGCTATATCAAGAAGTGCCTCCTCCTCCATCAAGGACTCTTGAATTTTTAGTTGCACATACTAATGCTTCTCCATTAATCATCTCCTTCTCTGACCACGATTAGAAAATGGCTTTCACATCTAATTGTTTGCATATCAATATCTCTATTGGATTTTTTTCTATCAATAATAGTAAGGTTTACCCGTCTTGGCCCATTATTGCATGCTCTATTCCACTTCTCATCACTATTGGCTATAAAATATCACAAATTTCATATCCCATGAATAATTCATATGTTGTCATCAAACTTCACATTACAGTAGTTTCTCTTAATTTCTTGTACCCTTCCTTTTCAGGAAAGTAGCAGACAATTGTTAGATATAACCTCACTAGAATATGATAATGGAGTGGGATATTCACACTCAACAGTATGTAAATTAGTATAATCATGACTATCAATTGTTTCATCAAAATTAGATAGAGACTCAAATATGAAAATTTCATTAAGTGTATTATCAATTGGATCATCAACATAGTATGAAGAAGTATGTAAACTAGTATGTGATAGATCACAAGAAGCACTATAAGAGATAGGTGAAGCATGATATGGAGCTATAGAATTGTTCTGAATATGAGGAGAATTGGTATGTACATGGTACTATCACCAAGACTAAGCATGAAATAAATAAGAGAATCATCTAGAATTTATTTGGAAATTTCAAAAGGAGGATCATGGGTAGCCACATAACATGGTGTAAAATGACTAAAGCTCATCACATCAAAAACAAGTCCAATATAATAATTTTCAAAACTAGTAGGAAGATGGAGTTTGGCAACTATGATTTGTTCGTTAAACTCATCTGATATAGTAAGATTTCTATAGAGAGTTGTGAGCTCAGTGATAGTGGCCTTATCATACATTGGATTAACACTAACATAAGGATAAGATTCATCCTTATCCATTAGGGTTTTAGTGGATCCTAGGGAAAAATGTTCTAATCTATAAGTTCACCAAAATGATTCTATAAAGTTTAAAATTTTATTATGAATCTAAGAGTATAACAATGCAATAAATAGAATATACTGAAATATAAAATCTAAATAATTTATGTAATATTTTAGATTAAATTAAATGAAAGGGGAAATATACTTACCTGGATTGGACTTACCTCGCAGTGATTTGCGATTGAATAGAGTGATGAAATGGCAGAATAGAGTGTCGTAACAAACATCAGAAAAATTTAGCGGAGGCATATCTGTCCAGATTAGGCGCCTGGGTGAGGATGAGGGTGCCTAGGGTGCCCTGGTCTACAACATATGTGCTTTGGTATGTGGAATAACTTGGAACCTGATCCTCATAGGGTCACAAGGTCTTTGCAATACTTCACCTTTATCACGTTAATGTCACACTTACTTCATTGATGTTGAAGTAAACAAACAATGAAGAATCACCTATAGAACCCCACACTTAGCATCCAACCTGAAAAGTATAGAGATTCATATGAAGGGGTCATATTGTCCTTAATAGCCACAATGGTGGACTAACAACCAAGCATTACACTACATCTCAGACTCAATGTAATTTTGTGTGCTTATGTCTGCAATAATGTGCCTAGGTTTCACTACCATCAATGACGTAGAGATAACAAGAAGTAGCTATATACAAATGAAAAATGGTGGATGGAATAGAATAGACTCCCCTTCATATGCATTTTTTGATGCAGAATAGTGCCCAAATGCAGTCCCCTGCCCTACGTAAATAGCTATCCCTTAGTAGAAATAGTTCCCCAAATAGGTAGTGTGTATGTTGTGTTTATATAGGGATATATTTCTCAAATTTTGACACTAATGACCTGAAATGTCAAATAGTACCTAAGGAGATGAGAGGGAAAACTAAAAATAATGACCTCAAATTTCTAAAACAAAACAAGTGTGACATGGACCAAGGCACCTAGAAATACGGACCAGGGCACCTCAGGTGCCCTAGTCAAATAAAAGTGATGACACCGAGAGATTACCAATAGATAAGACTCCTTGAGATTTGACCAAAATTGTGCGAGTGAGTGACAAATGTGCAAGACAAAAAATTATAAAGACCAACAAGATAGATGACTAGACAATGGAATGGGGTATGAGTGAATACTTTTCTTACACAAGATCCATATATAAAATAACATATTTGTCGGTATAATAATAATAGTAAGTTCATGATTTTGTGACTACACATACCATCTAAAATCCAATGGTCAAGTAGAGGTTACTAAGAGAGATTGGCAGAATATCCTAACAAAAACAGTGGACATATTAAGGAAAAATTGGGTTCAAAAACTTCCTAAAGCAGTATGGGCCTATAATACTCCTTGGAAAACAACAACGGGATTCATTAATATGAGTTGGTTTAAGGGAAGAATCCCATTCTTCCCATAGAATTTGAGATTCAAACCTTCAGAACATCTTTTGAAGTGGGAATTGATTTAACATGAGCACAAAAAGCAAGGATTCTTCAACTAGATGATTTTTATGAGATGAGACTACAAGCATTGCATCAAATTGAAATAATCCAACATGAGAGATAGGTATGGCATGAAAAGCACACTAAGCCAAGGAAATTTTAAAATGTAGATTGGGCTCTACTATTTTATTCCAAATACAAGGATTTCAAGGGGAAGTTGGAGATAGGGTGGATGGGACCATATCAAATTGAAAAAGTATTCAACAATGGGACAGTTCAACTGATTTAATTCATGGTGAGAGGAAAGTGATGTTGTACAATGGAAATAGATTGAGGTTGTACCATAAACTAGCTTTCAGAGAATAATTTCAGAAGATGCTTCAAGAATATTCAACTCTAAATTATTTGGACAAAATTTCTTTGTCCAACTCAACTTAGAACTGAGCTATTTTTCAGCAAGAATAAAGAGGAGATGACTGAAAACTAGAAATGGAGGCCATCATCCTCTAAGGAATTGGCTAAAAACAACCAATGGTAACCACTGCCTCTAAAAATATACAAGAAAAAAAAATTGAAAAAAAAATGTAAGTGGCTGAAAACTAGCAATGGTAGTCACCACCCCTAAATTACGTAGGTAATAAATGAAGAAAACTTCATGGAGGAAGGATCAAAGAAACATTGAAATGATGGTCAACGATGTGAAAAGTTAAATTAATAAGGTATGTGTGATTATTCCTTTCCTAAATGTTGTAATGTTTAATTCATGATATGCTCGTTATTGTACTCGTGCAAATTGATGACCTTCTTCATTCCCAATGCCTTCCCACACTTCACATATCCCAAAAAATATACCATCCATTTCCATATTAATCACCCACACGTACCCAATTACTCCATCCTTTAATCCCTATCACCTTGAGATTTGTAGAACCTTTCCCAATCGATGGTGTTTTATACATAACCATTTTGTCTCCACTGTATTTTTCACAATTACACTGCTACGTTGCTACCCACTCCATTAGTGTGCTTATTTCCATCTCTACAAAATTATATTTCGAGTCTTGTTCTTTGTTCTTTTCCAATTACTTTCTCTACACATCAGTCATGGGGTTTAGACTTCGCCATGAACCAACAAATTTATCAAAGTTATTAGCTGATGCAAGGTCACTAGAAATATTTGAAAAGGTGAGGTGGCTTGATTTACTACTTACATATGAATATTTCAACACAAAAATGATAGAGGAGTTCACCAAAAACATAGAGGATTGATATTTTATTGTATAAGGTAAGAAAATTCCATTCATTCCCACTTTAATTAGTCATCTTTTAGGGATACCAGAAGAAGGTCAACCATTTAATAATAGGACACAATATTATGAAATTAATAAAATATTTTTGTTGGGAAAAAATGAAAAATTAGAACTGGTTGTGGAAAGTAAGGGAAAGGGAAAAGGCATAAAAAATAAGTACCCGTGTTGAGCCTTGGGCTGAAGAACCTAAATCTATAATCATATATTTTACTTGTGAGGGTTGGTACGAAATAGTTTTGGGCCCTGTTTTGAGAATTCTTATCCACATTTTCCATGGCTAAGTTAAACCCCAAAACAAAGAAAATTTTCCTCGGTTATTTTTTTATTCTATCTCCTCTGCCACTGAGAAATTTCATTGGGGTGGCTATTACTTGAAATTCCAGGGCCTAATACATTTTATTTGTAAACATTAGTTTGTTAAGAAAAGGCATAATGTTCCAAAAGAAGTATGTCGTAAAGTCTGAATTGGTTCTAGATCTAGAGGCTTCCACTTCAAAGAAACTGAATGAATTCCCTAGTACATATAGATAGGCACAGACCCTCAAAGAGCCATCTCTAGAGACTATTCCTTCTCAGGAAGAACAAAAAGCAAAAACCATTATGTAAACCCTACTTCAAACACCACATGTGTCTGCCCCTCACTCTGTATCACCCTTTGTTCTAGTTCCTAAGAAATAAATAGATCAAACCCAAACCACTACTATTGATTTCCCCATTGTGGAAAAGGGTAAGACACCCATGATAGAGGGAGAACCTATTTCTCCTCCAGATTCCGATAAAAAATTTCCACGAGTCTTGTCCCTTTCTAAAATATAGTTTTAACTTCAACATGCCCAAGACATAATTACACACATATAGCTTCTCCTTCAAGCCAAGGATTTCAGACTCTCTTAGATAGAATCTAAAAAAGTCCAAAAATTTCAACAACTCCAACATAATATAGAGTAGCAAGAAGAGGCTACTCTTTAACTTCAGCTTGCTCTAGAGAAGAAAGAGAACAACATATTCATTCCCTTCAAATTAGGACATAGGAGCTAAATGTATTACTTGTAATTTTGTAATAAAATAGAAAGGAAAAAAATCATGTCACCACCATAGAACGGATAATTCAGACATATTTTTTTGTTTCCTCAAATTATTGTTTTAAGAGGAATGGATAAGTGGATGCAAGAGTTTTATAAGCTCATTCAGTTGATGATGAAAATAAGGCTTTAAACGAAGAGAAAAATTTTCTTAAAGAGAATGTGTTTAATTTCTTTCGGTTATATGATCGGGTCCTCTCATTTAGGCCCCCATCTAATTTTTATGCACTGTTTTTAAAAGAGAAATTTATAAAATGGCATATTTATATTGTTTTTTCTATGAAAGATATAGAATTTGATAATGTACGCAATTTGTTAAGAATCTACTCTATGAATTTTATGTTCATAAGTTCCTTCTTACAGAGAAGATTAAGATTCCAATAAATTTATATGTGGGGGAGGTATACTTGAGGACATTTATCTCTACTTTAAGGTACCATTCTGAATGGAGGGAACAAAGAGGAGCATATGTTCAAACAAAATATAATATAGGCCTCTTAATGAGGCATGATCTTCCTTCCCCCATCTGGTTTTTCAACAGATTTTGGTCTTAGGTATAAAGACATTCTAAGAACTTGTGTAAAGAATTTCAGGGAGTAAGCACTCCCAATATTTAATGTTAATTTCCTTACTTGTCAATTGAGGTATCAACTACTTGCAGAGCATTACAAGAAGAAGGAGGTGATTTTACCCACTAACCTCCGCTGGTCATTGAAAAGGACCAAGGATCTTTGTAATATCATGCTAGAAATGTAGGAGCATTGGATTGGAATGAGGTATAGGCCTCCTTTAGTCATTTCCCCAGTGTCGTGATGGAATTCCACAATGGATCAACCTGAGGACAATTATAAAACCTGGAGAAATTTGGTCACTAAGTTCTTTGGTTTTTGTAACACTTAATTGGATGAGACTTGGAAAACATTTGCCCATGAAAACAATTGTTTAAGGATAGTTGAAAAATTGAATAAGTGGCAAGAGGACCTGATAGATCTTAATTGTGGGGAGGTAATGAACCCTTGTTTTGCCATATTTTATCTTATGTAAAACCGTGTGTTACTTTGATATTATTTTGCACTATGTATAATATTGATGTTTTATAATTAATACTTTACTATGTTTTGGAAGGACATTTTTTACATATTCTATTATTTTCATCTTGTTATTACTTCTTCAATTATGGCTTGAAATAACCTTTATGATTAATTAATAGTCTATTTGGAAAAGCATATGTTGAGTCATCATAGGGGTTAACTGCATGTTAGCGCAAGACTCGTTTATGTACTGGCACAAGACTCTCCTTATAGTGCAGGTTTCACCTTTGCATTAACGTGGGACTCATCGTGGAGCACAAGACTCATCCAGATCACCAATTCAGATCACTTGAAATAAGTTACTTGCATGAAAGAAATAAACGGTTTGGATGGCTGAAATATGAGTTGATACAACTGACACATCATTTAACAAAATGACATGAGCATGGAGCATGTACTACTACCTCGACCTTAATATAGATTATGTGGTCCATGATATTCTAGTTAACTTTATTTTCTTGAAGACATGATACAAACCAACACTTGCGGATTTATAATCATCATAATTATAATTAATTAATTCAATATTTGCAATATCTTCCAGCATCGGTTGACTATCTCAAAGGAGTCAATTATGGACCCGATCGATTGTTAAGAGGATTAATTCAATCCAAACATGTGACATAGATTAATCCTGACCCACGATTGTAATTATTTAAACAACTATGTTTTTTTATAGGCATCGTCCAATTAAAGTAGTTATTATTAATTTATAATAACAAATCTTGTCCTAGAAAGACTGGGATTGCTCTGAATATAAAAGAGTGAATGTTGTAAGAATAAAATTTATTCGATTATTGTAAAAGTAGTCCTTTCAATTCAATAATTTATAGATTCTGGGAAAAAAATTATTTTTGTGACTTGCAACATTAAACCTGGTTAAAGGGAAGAAGAAAGGGTCACTCCTCCCCAACGAGAAGGGATAATTTACTATTCATTTCCTTTTTGTTATTGCGTACTCATTTGATTTTTAGCATTGCATTATTTTCAGTTCCTTTAATTTTGTACTCAATACTATTTTACTTCAAACTTATTTCATTTCTTAATTACAATTTGCATAGTATTCTGTTAATTCAGTTATTAAATAAGTACCAATAATAAGTCAAATTGTTCACTTTGTTGCAAATAGCCATGGGCACCTTCATGGACTCACAAACATTATATAACTAAAGTGAGAGTATTAACAATGCTCATCACTAGTGTGTTGGATCTATTTGTAGAGGAGGTACTTGTGTTATAAAAGAGTCCTAGAGATGTTGTTTGAGATTTTTTCCATGAGAAATTGTGAGATGTAGTCTCACAAATGATGCTTAGCCTAAATCATAACTTCTGATATATGGATTCCCAAATCCTTTCGTACCAAAAGGTGATTTGAGCATGATGAAGGTGTTATAAAATCTTCAAAAGTAATATGCTAGCCTAAACCTTCACTAATGGTTTATAGATTTGTAAATCCTATTGTCCAAATAGGTAATGTTGACATATGGTTCCCCACTTAATATTAAGGGGAAGTGTTAGAACATAATATTAAGTTCCTATAAACTTTAGTTTATAATTAAATAATTTAGAATAAGTTATATTCTTAATTATTTAATACAAAATTTATTGTTATGTTTTTTTGTAAGGTTATCTAGGGAGAAGGCCCTAGTCCATTGTGACATCACCAACCCACACTGACCATGGAACCATCTAAGGATGGAATTTTTAAGCTCTCAACTAGCCCATGGATTAAACCACATTATCATGGTGCCCTATCACCAATGTATCTAAACCGTCAATAGTAGGTCACCATAACATAGAGCTGAGATTTGAACCTTCGACCTTCCAATTATTAGGAGACCCAAGAACCATTACACAACTACCCATTGGATAACTTTATGTTTATGTTTAATTGGTTAATTATTAACTAATTTTTATTAAATCGGGGTATGATTTAATCATACCTTGTTACTTAATATGGTTTGTGACCCATGGGGTCAAATAAATATGGTTATAGGTCATATTGTTTTATTCACATCATGTGGATTGGTGGAGAGTAGTGAGGAAGGAGATCTGGATTGTAATTTTGTTTCTCATCAATGGAATTATCTCTTTTTGTGGTTTTTTACCCCTTAGTGGGTTTTACACATTAAATATTAGTATCTCTATTATTTTATTGTATTGCATTTGTTATAATGTTTGTTATATTAATTTAATTAATATTGAAT
The DNA here is from genome assembly GCA_019776745.2 of Taxus chinensis. Classification (NCBI taxonomy): domain Eukaryota; kingdom Viridiplantae; phylum Streptophyta; class Pinopsida; order Cupressales; family Taxaceae; genus Taxus; species Taxus chinensis. The sequence goes on from CM034148.1 coordinate 681,394,202, forward strand.
CTTATTTGATTATTAATGTGTTTAACCTCAAATATCTGACATGCCATAGTTTGTGCTTTGTCTCTACCGATGTGTTTCCAAGCTCACCGCCATACTTTTACCTTTTCTTTTACATTTTATCCTATCAATCATCACCCCCTTCACTTGGGGCATCATTCTTTTTCCTTGCCCCTCCTTCTATTTACCCTCCCCTTCTCCATCTATCTCTTTCAAACTCGTAATTGATTCCCCTTCATTTCATCGATCACTAATTTGAGGCAGAGAACATCAATCATCATCATTCACCCGTTTTAGTTTTTTTCTAACAATTTTCTTTAGCGCAAACCACTCAACAATAGGGGAAAATGTAGACACCCATTTTCGGCTTCCCTCATGTCCTCATCTCGTGTTCACCCCTCATCATCACCTCACATGTTCATCCTATTCTTCCCACTTTTTAAATATCTACTTTCCCTCCTAAAAATCCCATTTCCCCCATAGCCCACCTATTCTGCATGATTCTCTAGTTTCCCTATATTAATCCTTATTTTAAATTAGTAATCCTTATTATTATTCTTATTCACTAAACCTATTTAATTTATCCCTAATCCTATTAGTTACCCTTCTTCTATCTTGAATCCCTCTTTTACTACCCTCCTTGGATCCCCACTGTGTTTCATTGTTTCCCCTTCATTTAATGCTCCCTAGGATTCCCCACTACCTTCAGTACTCCCCCTCATCATTTCCCGTCCATGCCTCATTAACCCACCTTGAAATGGTCAAAATTCGCCCTCTTATCCATATTTGGCCTCTTTTGCATCAAAATCCACATTTTCTCCATTAATCTTCCCTTTTCTATATTAGTCCTTGGCAACTCACTCGGGTCGTCATCGACCCTATATCACCACATTCACTAATCCTTTCTCAAGGCTAGAAATTTGATATTTCTAGGATATTTTTCATGATTACTACCTCTTGCATTGTCTTTCGAGCTTTTTTCATCAGCTAGATCATCTTGTTATCCCCTTACATGTTGCATTTGGAGCTTGGAGTATTTTGAATCTATTCCTTGGAGATCTTTTTCGTGCATGTTTTTGTCTATTTTGCAGGTTTACAGATCTTCTCTTAGCATTGTCCAACATTTTAGCCACTTTTGATTATCCTCAAATCCATCTTGTCATTTTTTCAAGTTCCCATATCTTTCTCTAGTTTTCATCGTCCTGTTTGAATCACTGTCGACATGGCCTCCTGAAAAAATCAGCCATCTTTTGCATCCTACCCATCCCATCAGCATCCTGAAATCAATCCCAGCATCCCAGAATCTACCTTCAGCTCTTTTTTTGTAGACTTTGGATCAACTCTACTTTGGTCACCTTCGACTGTACCAATTAGACTCGAGTCTCCATCGAGTTGCACAACTTTGGTTTATTTTTTGGCATTTTCATTATCAAATCCTTTATTTAAGTATCTTTAACTTATCAAGTCTTTGTTTCAGATTTATTATCTACATACTTCCATCCACCATCAATTATACATCTTTATTATTAAAATAGGGTTGACATCCATTCTAGTAAGTTTGTACTTCTCGGGACCGATGTCGTCAGGCAACCCTCCATCTTTATAACTAATTTTTTTTATGTTTTGGTTCTCTTTGTCATGCAGGTCATCAAAGATCACGATGGAGAGGTTATCTTCTTTGTGACCATACCATCTTCATCACCATCCACATCACGAGGTCACTTAAACCCTCCCATATTTTGAGGTTTCTTGATTTCTCGTTTAGTTTTCACTAATCGAAACAAGACGTGCAAAAAATCTTGTCAAACACATAACATTCTTGGGGATTATCTTCATTCAGAAGCTGGGGGTACCTCCACCTCCTACTTCTTAGATATGAAAAAGGAACTAATCAAGTTTTGGTTCTCTGCAACATCAACCAAGGCCAACTCCAGTTTAGACTTCGTAAAGCTTCTTCATTTTGGGGGCGTAAATGGCTTGTCTCATAGGGGTGCCAGAGGAATGTCTTGTGATTTTGGTTAGAGATTTCTCTTCATCCTCATCGTCTAATATATTTATATTAGTGTTATTCACCCAATCCTCCATATCTTTGAAGTTTTTCCACCCCTTGCTCCAATTTTTGATGGAGAATTGTCGTGAAATATGAAAATGCTTTTGTAAGGTCTATAGTTTCCTTGAAAAGGGTCGTGGGGAAATTTTATAATGAGAGAGATTGGAATGGATCTACTCTAGGAGATAAAATGTTACGACTATATCCTTGGGGTTGATTTCAAGGAAGCTAGGTCCAATAGCCAAAAATTCAGTCATAATAAAATTCCTTTGGTGGGTTGTCTAGCCTATACTATCAAAACTTATGTTGTGATGGGGGTTTTTTATTCAAACAATGTGTCTTCACGTGTCCTAGTTGATGACACATGTAACACTTGAAATGAAGCATTTGAATGTAAACAACTTGCTTGTAGTGACCAAGCATTGATTGAAGTTGAGTGATTTTTAGGATAGGTTTAGATATATATATATGGAGATGCACATATGGGCATATGGCACAAGTGATGCTTCTAATGTCCTTTTGTTGATTTGTATCACCATTCTCATACTCTCCTTATCTTATTTAATACCTCTTCTGTATATACTATTCCACTGGGAATGCATATAATTAAATCCAAATAGGAGAATCTCCAATTCAGAAAGTTGGGGTATTGAAGTTTGACACTCAAGGTTTCAAGTATGGTCCCACATTTTCCAAAAGCCAATCAATTTCTTGCTTTTGGACTTCACCACCAAAAGTTATTACAAAGAAACCCTTGGGAAGAAACCATAGGAGTAGATCTTTCCCCACACACAACTACTCAAGTGCCTTAATGGCTAGCCATTTTCTCACGAATTTCCAATTAGGGCTCTCTATGAAGGATATCCACCAACTCTTTGATTTCTCCTAAAATGCCTACGGTCTACCGCTAGGAGAAAGGTACCAGTATATGAGCACCCTAACATTAAGGGTTTATAAGTCCGCTTAAGAGCCACGTACGATTGTCATATTAACATGGTCAAGAAGCCTATGAGATTAGCGTCTTATATATGTTCTTTGAGTCCCTTTCCAACCCATTTATACAGATTATTCAGGCTCATCTTTTCAAGGTATAATGGCATTGAGTAAAATTAATGTGCACTGAAAGTTGATGCATGGATACTCTAGTGGTTGAACAAGCAAAGCACCATTAATTAACCACCAGATAGACCCGGTGATTGTAGGTACCAGTCTATAAGATTTTCATTATAGTATTTAAAGTTTTATGTCCGATGTGTGTGTTTGCACATGAACACTTCATTCTTTGTGCATCCTTCCTTAATTTCTTACACTACAAATCATATATTTTGTGATGGGAGATGTCACAATGTATGGATTTTTAAATGTATGTAAATATATGTGTAGATGATATTGGTGGATCACGACATTGGTGGGTTCAATTTAAGTTTGACAATGGACCAGTTTCCACACAAGATTTCAGCTGCTGCTTTGATTGAGGTTTTGTCGAGAATCGGAAGCTTTGCAGACTCATAAATGGGCAAGATAATCCACCAACAACCATCACACTTCTTGGCAAGTAGTTTTCGCACAAATTCTTGTTACAGAACACTCCCTCTGCTGCAGTAGGTTTCTTATATAAACCAAATTTTGGCTTTAAATTGCAGAATTATACAGAAATTGATTTTAGAGAAGTTAAAGTGCTAGTAGTTTTTGTAAGGCTATGAAGCAATGTCATTGTTCTTCATGATTTATTTTACTTCTTTTAATTTATTGGGTATATTCATTTGTAATATTCAGCTGAAGTTGCAGTTTTGTTCTTTTTTTTTCTGTCTATACTTTTTGAAACTATTTACATGTTTCTGGGCAATATGTTTGTATGAACGCTTATATTCTAATGCAAATACATATAGGGTTAGAGTTTTATGTTTTCACAGTTTATGAGATTGTAAACGGGTTTCTTAATAAACTGTGAGAGTTTTTTATCTCAATACATTGTTGTCTTGATAATAATATATCTAAATTTTTAAAATAGATTGTAACATGTATATTAATTATACAAACTTGAATATCATAAATAAAATCTTTAATGTTTCCACAGTCTATAGTCTGCAAATAAGTTTTCTCAGTTAATTATGAGAGAAATTTTACATACGACATTTCAAACCAGACTTTTGATCCATCATCAGAAAGATTAAAATTTATTATTCCTGATGACGAATCAGAGGTTGGATCGGAAACATATGTGTAAAACTCTCACACAATTAACTCAGAAAACTCATTTGAATAGCACTATAATTTTTTCAAAGTCAAATCAGCAGCTTTTATGCACGAATGATGAAATTGAGATACATTTTTATTCAATCAATGATCAATTTAGTTGAAGAAGGCATACCAGATATCATAATTTGGATGTAACATTATTTTTAGTACTTATTTATGTTAATACTGACACCTCTCTACGTAACTATCATCTCAAATACTGGTAGACGTTCACCACTCCCGTACATCTGAATCTTCCCGTTCTTTACTGATCTTGTCTTCTTTTACCGACTTTTTAATATTTCAATTGGGCTAAATGTGTTTAATGTATCTTTCTTAAAAAATTAAAAAAATACAAATATCCAAAATATTATTTAAAAATTTATCTAAACTATAATGGATATCATTTTTATGTTCAAGGAGAAAATTCAGAAGAGAACATCGAAGTCTTGTGAATGATGAAGAAAACTTCTGTGATTAAAACGAGCACAGAAACCAAGATTTTAAAATTTTCAAGTTATTAATTATTGTAGCTTAAAAATTATTCTAAAACATTTCTAACACTTAAAAAAAAAAATGAAATTCAATCATAGTGACATTATTCGATTCTATTAAATCATACCTTGTTGTAGGACTAGGCGGCCATTATCGACAGAAGAGGATTCGTTCACAGTGATTCCAATTGATTTACTATTGCTATTTGTATTTGTGATGGTATTGGGTATTGTGAAATCATCGTGCAGATCCATTATTAATTCTGAACGAGGTAGATCTGTAAAACAGTCCATCACGTCAACTTCTCCATTAGAAATGATGAAGTCATCGTCGATCTCGGGCTCGCTGGTTTTTATTTGATATTCTTCTTGATCTGGGACGTGGGAATCCATTAAATAGGCTTCAATGGCGTGCAAGGCTGCAGTGAAGGATGATGATGCAGTAATCGTTTCGTTTATGTTTTCATTTTCATGGTCATTGAATAACCATTCGCTGACATCCCAATCCATTCGGAAGGTATCAATAGGAATATCCAACATATTACTGAATATATCATCCCAGTCTTGTTCATCACAAAAACTGTATATACCCACCTCCGCCATTGACTCTGCCACAAATTACTACTTGAACATAAACGACCTGACGAGCTCAGAGCTTTACTAGCAAATCTGTGTGAATTCAAATGCAACTATATACAGTGGGAAGTTATCTGTGGTGGATGTTTCAAGGGGGCTGAAAGTAAAAAGACCACTGCATTCGCTTTGATTGTTCGTAGTTTAACAGTCAAACAACACACAAAAGTGGTAAACAGTGGGAGTTTTACGCATTGACAGTGGAAAACAGTTGAAAATAGAACAAACACACTGACTACATAGAGACTTCTTTTAAAGGAAAAATGTTTCTAATGTAGGACACAGACAGCGAGAACGCATGGTATGCGGTGCATTCGGGTGTGCATTCATATTAAACTATATATAGTGGGAAGTTATCTATGGTGGATATTTCAAGGGGTTAAGCGTTAAAAACCCCTGCATTCACTTTGATTGTTCGTAGTTTAACAGTCAACAACACACAAAGGTGGTGAACCGTCAGAGTTTTACTTATCAACTGTGAAAAACAGTTGAAAATAGTACAAACACACTGACTGCATAGAGACTTCTTTTAAAGAAAAGATGTCTCCAATGTAGGACTCAGATTTTGGATAATATTTGTTATTTTGGTGTGTCCAAATCTTTATTGGAATTGGGGACGCCAAGATATTATCCAACCACGCCTCTAATATATATATACATACCATGTTGTGACTTGTGAGTTGGGTTTTACTTGTAGAAATAACTTTTGTTCGGGTATAAAACAATATATTAGATTTAGTTGCATCTTTATTATGTTTGATAACTACTTCACACCATAATCACCAATAGTCAACTACAACAATTAAATCAAATAGAAAAATAGTACTTGCTCTTTTAATGGCACACGAATATTTTGAAATCATAGTTCAAAAAGGGTTTGTATTTTAATATGGTCCAATAATTGAAATGTGTCTTAATATCATAGTAAGTTAATAGTAATCAATCACATCATGATATGTAAGAGTAGTGACTATTAAATATAATCAAACTTACTATTGTGTATGTAAATATTGAATTATACCATATTTATAATGCATTTGAAATCTGTTATTTCAAATCAATTCAAAATTATGCTTCATCCCCAATTAAAAGCCCTACAAAAATAACATACACTAAACATATAGTGAATCAAATATATAATAAATTCCAAGTATTGATGTGACACCATTTAAGTATAGCGTGGTTGACAAGTCAAGGTGGTCCACTACCCACCTACCTTCTCTAATGGGCAATATGTGGTGCATGCAGCTTATTATTTTTTCAATCCAAGGTACTTACCCTTGTAACAAGGTGCTTATGACTTGCACTTCCATAGGAGTGCAAGTTTATGCCACGAAAACTTTAACATTTTATATTTCAAACATGAAGTATTGTGTATGGGAAATGACATGGAATATACTTGTGTAACATTAGTGGATTTTATTTGTAGAAAAGAAGTGGTAATATATGTGTGTGTGTGTGTGTGTGTGTGTGTGTGTGTGTGTGTGTGTGTGTGTGTGTGTGTGTGTGTGTGTGTGATCTCTTTTGTCTTATGCAAAGACACCTTCTCTAAGGCTCGTCGAAGCAAGAACTTGCCATGAAATTAAAGCCTCATCCAACAAAATTTGTCCAATTCAAAAGTTGTTAGAGCAACATTTATGAAGATGATTTTTTTCAAAATTATTCTGAAACACACCTCAAGGTGGGAAGTTGATTTTTTTTACAGATATTTTTCTCAATTAGTCAATGCAATGACTCTTGAGATCCAAAAAAAAATTCTTTTCAGTGAAAATTGTTAAATACTCACTAAAGAGAGAACTCAAACTACATTCAAGATTTCAACCCAAGATCAATCTTGTCTTTGGCATTTGAGATTCAACCATTTGAGTTTCAATGGTCTCAATTTATTCCACAGAAAGAATATGGTACATGGATTGTCATACATTGAACATGATAGTAAAGCATGTTAAAGATGTATTCTAGTGAAGCAACACAGAAAAACCTTTCTAGTTAAAAAAACTTATAGGGCAAGAGCTCCTTTTGTAAACACCCATTTCCCCCGCACCAGGAAAAGGGCAACCAACACCATTTATCATATCAACAAACAATCATACACAAAACAATACTTCCTACACCAAATTATACAAGGTAAAAAGATTTTCCACATAAAAGAAACGATGACATATTACCATATAACAAATCCTACTAATGTATTATAAACACTTCATTAACTACCTATTTAATTATATTTATATCTACTGCACATATTTCTCAAATTATATCCATTATCTTTATAAATATAAAAACATTATAATAATATTTTTTATATTTATATAATGCTAAACTAAAAAGATAAAGACTACTTTTTTAAAATAATAATAAATAAAACATTATATGTTTAAATAACTCCAACGTAAGTACTTTAGTTTAAAATTTGAAGTTTTAATTTATTTAACCATATATAGGTCTTAAATATGGGTAAGGATAATGTTAAAATTTGTATAGCCGTTAGGATTAGGTAGTTAAGATTTAGGTTTAAACTTTGTAATGTTTAATACTTAGGCCGCCAACCCACACACAAACACACACACACACACACACACACACACACACACACACACACACACACACACACACACACACACACATTATAGTTTTTAATTTATAAAATTACATGTACAGGTCAAACTAGCCAACACAATAGACAAACCATATTAAAACATTATATAATTCATTACTATCTTAAGTTATAGTATATAGTGTAGTATATACATAGGTTTAGGTTTAGAACATGACATGGTATATGTTAGAATTTTTTTAAATAAATATTATAATATGAGAAGGGAAATGTGATAGGGTTTTAGGTATAGTTTTATAACTATAATATTTAATAAAACGTGTCTTTTAAAACGTTTAGAAAATATGTGGTAGTTTATTCTAATTTAATTAACTACTTAGGTTATAAATTTAAGTTAGGAATTAATATGGTATAACACATAAGTATTAATATTTAAATATATAATTTAATATGCATAAAAGAAATGTAAGAATAAATTGGGTCAATAATACACATAGGGTAGTACCATTAAAACATATAGTTTTTAGGATTGCAATAGAAAATTAGAAGGGGACATAAGAATACTTTATTCCAATATAAATCTAATCAAGTTTATTTAAAGAGGTATTTTCAGACATGGAAAATTATTATTATTATTTTTTGAATAATAAAGATGAAAATACACACTTAGAATTTTACACGGGGAACAAGAGTAAATTACAAACCAATAGGAAAAATTGATTTACTATTCTCAAGGAGAGTTGTCTCCCGTAGAAACCTTATGTAAATTAAATTCACTTGATGTTTTATGTAGGTGTTTTCCACCACTAAAACAAACTAATTAAATATAAATATGAATATAAGTCTATAATAAACACAAGTATTTTAATTTAAATATTTTTTATTTTTTTTTAAAATATTAAACCTTTTCCAAAAGCATTTATTAATAAAACCATATTATTTTTCTTTGAAACTATTAAAATGCATGAATTTTATTTAATTTTACTATACAAGTAAAAATAAACAAAACAGGAGTTAATAATTTTTTACTTAGTAAAATTAAATAAAACAAGAGTTAATAATTTTCCACTCAATTAATTGTTTGATTTTAATATAAAATTTTATTTATTTTAAATCAACCAACCACAAAACACCTGTGTAAATTTATTTATTTATTTATTTATTTGGAAATAAATTAATATAGTTTCATATCATAATTAAATTAAATATATATTCGAAAAAAATAAATAAAAGAACCATAATAATTTACTCTTTTATTGAATTTCTTTCCAAAATTTACAGAGAAGGAACTTATCTTGATTTGGCAATGGATTTTGCGATGCTCAATTCCCGGTCCACTTGGATGTAAGCACCAGAACCATGGCCGCATTAACGAGGGGAAGAAAATATGCTTAAAAGCACAAACTGATGCCCTGGCTAGGAACCATCCAGGGTTCTACTCTGTACCCTCGATTAGGACTCCTCAGGAGCCCCTCCCTCTTGCCCACAACCCTACTTACAAACCTAGCTTTCCTGGAAAATTTCCACAAATTCTTTGAAATTTCCAAAGATCTAAAACCTTCTCATTTTTTTATTTTGAAGTTACACATCAATATTCCAAAGTACTCATGATAAAGATATATTTTAAATTTTTTTTGTTAATCAATATCATATCAAGGATTTTGGCACATCACGATTCTCACCCCCTTGAATCAACTACTATCCTCAGTAGATCCAAAGCTACTTAGAAAAACACCACGCATAAAAAACATGAGTGATTAGTAAAACAGATGAGGATATTTTTCTTTAAAATAATATTTTCTTTCCCAAGTAGTGCTATCCACATCACAAGAAGACCATTTTACTTTAATTTATATAATTTCTCTGTTCCTAAGTTTCCTAGTTCTAGTTTCCAAAATCATTTCTGGTTTAATTTGAAACTCACAAGTAGGTTCTACAGCTATGTTCTTCCAATCTACAACATGTTTATCATCAAAAACATATCTTTTCAAAATAATCACATGAAAAACATTATGAATTCTAGACAACTCAGGAGGTAGAGCCAATCTATATGCCAAGGTTCATATTCTTTCAATAATTTCAAAAGGCCCACAAAACCGAGGAGCAATTTTAGTGTATTTCTCTAACTTAAAAGAACTCCTTTTTGGTTTAACTTTCAAAAACACTTTATCACCTACAACAAACTCTCTAACAATCCTCTTAAAATCAGCAAATTGTTTATGTCTATCCTGAACAACTTTCATATTATATTTTTCCCTAGCTATGATTTCTTCCATTTCTATTACATTTTCATTGCCATACCAGGATCTATGCTCGAGATTAGACCAGGAAATAGGGGTAGCACAATTTCTACCATAAACAGCCTCAAAAGGAGTCATCTTAGTAGAACTATGATAACCTTGATTGTAACAAAATTCAATCAAGTGTAAATATTGCTCCCAGTTTCCGGGTTTATCCCCAGTATACATTCTAAGCATATCCTCTAAAATTCTATTAATCCTTTCAGTTTGGCCATCAGACTCAGGATGATATGTAGTGCTAAAGTTAAAGGTAGTACCCAACTCATCAACTAAAGATCTCCAAAATGAAGAAGTAAATCTAGGATCTCTATTAGTTACAAGATTTTTAAGAATTCCATGCAGACGAAATATCTCTTTGGAAAATAAATGAGCTACATCAGAAGCAGAAGACTTAATTTTAGTAGGAAGAAAATGAGCCATTTCAGTTAATCTATTATCAACAAGAAGAATAGAATCATGTCCATTCCTAGTTTTAGGAAAAACCAGTAATAAAATCCATACTAATAGATTCCCATTTCCGGTCAGGTATAGGTAAAGGTTGTAACAAACCAGGTTTACTACATTACTCAATTTTTACCTTTTGACAAGTCATACATTTACGTACATAATCACAAATGTCTTTTTTCATCTTTGGCCAAAAATATTTTTTCTTAATAGAGGAGTAAGTTTTATGAAACCCAGGATGACCAACTATAGGTATGTCATGAGAATATTTCAAAATTTGTTTCTTTAGATCAACAAGATTAGGAATGCACATTCTATTTTTATAATACAATAATCCACAATTATCAAGCAAATAATGAGAGATTTTATCTGCAAATGCACATTTTGAGTTCTATTTTTAAAACCAACATATATATCATGAAAATATTTATCAGTAGGTAAAGCTTATTTTATAACTTCCTCAAAATTACTTCTTTTTATAGACACAATATTACAATAAATTATTTTTCTCCTTAAAGCATCAGCCACAACATTTTCTCTGCAAGGAACATACTGAATATCAAAATTATATTGGCTTAACAATTCGACCCATCTTCTGTGCATCATATTTAACAAGGGTTGTGTGAAGATATATTCTAAACCTCTATGATCAGTTTTCAAGTCAAATTTATTTCCTAATAGATAGTGTCTCCTAATCCTTAAAGCATGAATAATTCCAAGCAATTCTAAATCATGAGTAGGGTAGTTTTTTTCAGTAGGCATTAATTTTGTAGAACCAAAACAAACAACTCTATTTTATTGCATTAACACAACCAATTCCAAAATTACAAGCATCAGTAACAATGGTAAATGGTTTAGAAAAATTAGGAGTGCATAATACAGGTGCAATAATTTAAGCCTATTTTAATTTATTAAAAGCAAGGTCACACTCTTCAATCCAACAATACTTTCTATCCTTTTTAGTTAAATCAGTAAGTGGAGAAGCAATTCTTGAATAGTTTTTAATAAATCTACGATAAAAACCAGATAATCCAAGAAAACTTCAAACTTCATGGGAATCTTTAGGTATATGTAATTTTTCTACAACTTTTACTTTTGATGGATCGGGGGCAATACCTTTTTCATAAATAATATGGCCTAAATAAGAAACTTCCCTTTTAAAGAATTCACATTTACTCAGTTTCCTAAAAATTTGATGCTTCCTTAAATTTTCTAACACCATTCTAAGATGATTTTTATGTTCCTCTTCAGTTTTAGAATAAATCAGAATGTCATCAAGAAAAATGATCACAAACACATCTAGAAAAGGACGAAAAACATCATGCATCAAAGTCATAAAAGTGGCTAGAGCATTAGTCAAACCAAAAGGTATCACAACAAACTCATAATGGCCATATCTAGTACGAAAAGTAGTTTTAGGAATATTATACTTTTTAACTATAATTTGATGATAGCCAGAACGTAGATCAATTTTAGCAAAAAAATTAGCACCATTTAACCGATCTAACAAATCATCAATTCTAGGTAAAGGATACTTGTTTTTAATAGTCACTTTATTCAACTACCTATAGTCTATGCATAGTCTCATGGTGCCATCTTTCTTTTTAACAAAAAAAATAGGAGCACCCCATGGATAAACACTAGGTCTAATTTTTCCTAATTTAATCAATTCAGCCAATTGAATTTTTAACTCAGCCAATTCAAGTATGGATTGCCTATATGGTACTCTAGAAATAGGTTCACTACCAAGAAAAATTTCAATAGAATGCTCAAAAGATCTATTAGGAGGTAACTCTTCAACATCAGAAGGAAAAACATCCATAATCTCATTAACTAAGGGATGAACATAAACATCTATTTTACTTTTCCATTATTTTCAGTCACAACAGAACAATATATTTTACATTTTTTCTTAATACATCTTCTAACTTGAATAGAAGAAATAGTTGTCAAAGTAAGAGGTCTTTTCATTCCTTGTAGAACATGAATATTTTTACAAAAGTCTTGAATGCAAACTTGCTTGATTTTGCAACTAATAAGAGCATGATTTCTTTCTAACCAAGTCATTTAGAATAGCATCATACTGACCCAAATTCAACACATGAAAATAGTCCATAGAATTAAAACTATCAATTTGAAATTCTAAGTCTTCCACTAAAGCTCCAGTTTGTCAGACTATTCTTCCATTTGTCATCTCTACTGAAAATTGGTTTTATGTTTCTGGAAAACAAACTCAAAATTTTAACTATTTTAGAAGAAATAAAACTATGACTATTGCCAGCATCAATTAAGAAAACAAGATCAATACCATTAACAAATCCTGATAATTCTACTAAAGACACTTGGTTATGAACAGTACCCGTGTCCACAGCAGCAAAAACTTTTTTTTTTCCTTCTTTTTTCTCCTTCGTCTTCAGCCCCTTGTTTTCCCACTTTTTTTATGAGGAAAACCTCTGCGAAGATGATTTCCACCGCAATTACAACACTTAATAACTTCACGTTTTAATTTTTCATAATCTTTCCTTCCTTGTTGATTTTTAAACTGAGAGTTTTTACATTGAACATTTTCTATGAAGGGTCTCTTTCTATTCTTGAACTGAAAACTAATATTTTTCTTTTTGAACTCATCCCATTTTTGAATAATCATAGTTTTAGATTTCTCAAATTGTTCTACAATTTGTGCGGTCTCATCTACTAACTGCGGTTTACCACACCAAACATTTTTTTTATACTCTTCCCTCAAAATTTATAAATCTAACCACTCTATCAAAACCAGTAATAAAAGGTACAAATCTATTTAATTTTTCATAAAATTGCTTATATTCATTCACATTTTTCAAACATTGCTTCAAATCAAAGAACTCATTTTGTCATTGCTGCAAGAAATGATCAAAGAGATACTTCTTTTTAAACAAGCTTTTAAATTTACTCCATTTATCCTTGTGAGGTTTAAGATTTTCATTTTTTAATGTGTCTTCCCACCAGTTTAAAACAGTGTCTTTTAATTGAAAAGCAACAATTTGAGTTTTGCCTAGCTTACTAGTCCTTTTGTAATTCAAAATACCTTTCTAAATTTTTTAACCAAGTTTCAGCTTATTCACTTGACCCTACTTCTCCAGCATATTCGGGAAATTTAATTTTCCTAGAAAATAATTGCATTTCCTTTGAATTTCTATGACTACTAACATTTTCTTTTTCAGAATCCGAAGAACTAGAAGAATCAGAAGAACTTTCCATTTTATCAATAGAAGTAGATTCATTATCAGAAGGTGTTTTTCTCTTTCTAGTAGATTTTTCTGATTTAATAGATTTATCTCTCTTGTTATTACAAATGACTTCTGCAAATTGATTTTTCAAAGATTCTAATTGCAAGTTAAGATTTTCAACTTCCCTTCCCAATTGTTGATTTTGTCATTCCAGTTACTCATTGTATTTTGCACCCTTTGAGTAACTCATCCCTGCAATGTGATATCCACTATCTGGAGATACAAAAAAAACACAAATAACAAAATCACTTACTTACAGGACTCATAACTCACAGACAAGGACATCAAAAATGCTCTGATACCAAATTATAAACACCCTTTTCCACCGCATCAGGAAAAGGACCGCTGACACCATTTATCATATCGACAAACAATCATACATAAAATAACACTTCCTACACCAAATTATACAAGGTAAAAAGATTTTCCACATAAAAGAAACAATGACATATTACCATATAACAAATCCTACTAATATATTATAAACACTTGTATTAACTACATGTTTAATTATATTTATATCTACTCACATATTCCTCAAATTATATCCATTATCTTTATAAATATAAATTTAATATTATAATAATATTTTAATTAAATATTTATATAATGCTTAGTTTAAAAAGATAAAAGACTACCTTTAGATTTAAAATAATAATAAATAACTACATTAGGGTAGATTAAATTTAAGTTACATTGGAAAGTATGCAGTGAAAGCAGAGAAAAGATCTGAAATAACATCAAATGAAGTGGATTTAGAAAAAGATGAAATGGCAGCAACAGTATTTAAATATTAGTGCACAAGAAACATGTCACATGTTGATAGTCCCTTTGGTAGAGAGTATAGAATTTGTTGATGAATCACGAGGTGTTCAAAATTTAAACTGATGGGGACCATGAATAACATGCAATAACATTGATGGGTACAAGTACTTAGACATATAATACGGGATTTTTATTGGAGAGTGTTCCCAATAAATCTCATAAATAGGTTGATTTTTGTTGGTCAGAGTTGTTGCTTTACTATAGAGATATTAGACTTGATTCTGATTCAATAGTTCAAACTGGGAATCGTTCCATTATAATCCATGGCTATAGTAGAAGACGTTGAAAATAACAGTGATTCTAAAGAGGAAATTAATCAATGTTCAACAGAATACAATAGAAATGATTGGGAAATCATGTGTAGGCTTCATTTATTTTACAAGTTAGATAAGGATATTGATAGACAAGCACCATGGAATGCTGAATATCAAGGTGAAGAAACAAGAACTTGATATAATAATGAAATGTCAAAATAAAATTCCATTTATGATAGTTCAAGGAATTAGGAACAGGAAAAATTTGATTAATTCATCAGGCACTTTTTGATGCATCATTCCCATAACACTCTCCTCTTCTATTGCTTACACCAATAGGAGTTACAGCTTTTATTGGTGCCTTGACGATCCATTCGCAAATTTGAATCCCTATTACATTTTACAGAATTGGAAGGATCGAGACTTGCAACATTCCAACAAGAGATCTGCCAAATAAAATATGTATTGATTATGAATTCATTGGAAAAAGTTTTCTAGAAAACGTGGACTCCTGACTTCATAGCATTCCCTGAAAGAGCAGACATGAAGGATATTGGGGCAATTTCCTCTTGTTATATTCCATATGATAGTAATTCTCATTCAGAATAACATTAAATAAGTTTTATGAAACAAAAATGTTTTCAACAACTTTTTCAGAGATGCAAATCCAACACTGGATGATTGGATTTTAATTAGAACAAATTAGAAAAAAAAGCAATGAAGAATTCAATAATAATATTCACTTGATGGCGACAAAGATTTTCAACAACAAAAAATTACATTCATTGAAAACACGTAGCATTGCAACTTACCGAAATGCAGGTCTGAATTTTATTTAATTTTACTATGACAAGTAAAAATAAACAAAACAAGAAGTTAATGCAACCTCGTTTCCACCACTCAAGTAAATAGTTACTTCAGAATACTATTTAATAGAACTTTGCGTAAAATTACACCAATATTGCACACACCAATTACCCTTTTGGCATGGGAATTGACGATACATCAATCGCAAGGTTTGAATCTTTCCAAGGCTACAGTTGTGAAGAAAGAGAAACAATGGGGTTAACATTTGTTTTATCTCTATAATTCATTGCAGAGTCTAAAAATATCTCCACCATTCATATGAGCAATGCAAAGATGAAGAATGGAAAACTACTTTCAATGGAACTGAGGAAAAAAGACATGTCCTGGAATGTAAATAATGTACCATGTGTAACACACATTTCATTCTTATTTGTCATTACATGTGAATACATCAATTAATATAGTTTCATATCATAAAAATTAAATTAAATATTTATTCTCATGGTTCCTACTTTAAAATTTATGATGTTCCTTGTAAAATAAAAGAACCATAGGTATTATAATTTACTCTTTTATTTATATATTACATATATTATATAAATATTTCTGTGAACTTCACCTCTCTGCATATTTTACAACAATAGAACATAAATCAAAACATGACATGTAAAATATGCCGAGAGAGAAGGAACTATATCTCAATAAATATGGCAATGGTATAATTACATTTGTCAAACTATGCTCAATTCCATAGGTTTAGGTCCACTTGGATGTAAGCACCAGTTTATTCTAATTTAATTAAACCATATGGTATAACACATAAGTATTAATATTTAAATATATAAATTAATGAGGGGAAGAAAATATGCTTAAAATCACAAACATGAAAATTTATTATTAGTATTATTATTTTAATAATAAAGATGCCCTGGCCAGGAACCAATGGGAAAAATTGATTTATTATCTCAGGGTTGTACTTGATGTACCACTAAAACAAACTAATTAAATATAAATATGAATTAGGTATTAAATATTAAATAAATTCTCTTCAACTATAACAGTATTTTAATATACATATTTTTTAAAAATAAAATTAAAAAAAATAAAAATAAATAGAGCCCCTTAATCTCCTGCCACAACCCTGGAAATCTTACAAACCTAGCTTTCCGAAATTTGGAAAATTTCCACTATGCTCAATTCCCGGTCCACTTGGATGTAAGCACCAGAACCATGGCCGTATTAACGAGGAGAAGAAAATATCTTAAAATCACAAACGGATGCCCTAGCCAGGAACGATCAGGGGTTTCTGTACCCCCAATTAGGACTCCTTCCCTCCTGCCCACAACTCTGCTTACAATCCTAGCTTTCCTGGAAAATTTCCCCAGGATCCTCAACAAGTCTTACAAATCCATTTAAATATTAATTTTTCCAATTCATTTTCATTACCAAAGTTGGTTACAATGGTAACTTCCAAATTACAAATTTACAATTAGTTTAATATAAATAATAATGTCCCGACAAGTTCCTCTCTAATTACACCTTCTCATTTTTTTTATTTAGAAGTTACACATCAATATTCCAGAGTACTCATGATAAATATATATATTATTTTTTTTTGTTAACCAATATGATATCGGGGATTTTGGCACATCACACCTTTTTGATATTATATATTCATATTTATGTGGAAACATGCAAACACCATCAATAGGTAGAAATCTTTATTTTGAAAAATTTAATGGTGATTAAAGCACAAGTCAGAGATGTTTGGAAAATTCAAATAATTTAAATCCATGGTTGAGAAACAAAGTAGCTACTATATCAAGGTACTCAAAATCGATAGAGGAGGTGTTTACATATCAAATTAATTCATAACTTTTTTTAAATACCATGGTATAAAGAAGTTGTTCACAACCAAATACACACAACATAATGGTGTTGCATAGAGAGAGAATAGAACTATCATGGAAATGGCCCAAAACATGTTGATGGAAAAAGATTTGGCAAATGAGTATTGGGCAAAATTTGTAGCTTGTAATGTCTATATATTGAACATGTCCTATAAAGAGTGTAAAGGAAAAATTTCCTCAAGAAGTATGAAACAAGAAGAAGAATAGAGTTTCTCACATGAGATTATTGGTTGTGTGGTATATGCACTCACGTTAGATGAAAAGAGGAATAAATTGGATGAAAAAGGTGGAAAAAGTATTTTTGTGAGGTTACAGTAAGCAATCAAATGCCTATAAAATGTATAATCCCATCACCAAGCAATCTATAATTAATAGAGATGTTGATTTTATTGCAGATGAAACATGAGATGAAGGTATTATAAGAACTCTGAATAATAATTTAACATAGGAGTTGTAATGCTTCGTTCAACATTTACTCTAGTCCTTACTTTAGTGACCTGGTTGCTAAGTGTCAAACATTTTTGTGTGCCCCATTGATCATTGGTTGACTTCAACCTTGTCGCAGTGAAGGATTAGCATCCTTCCTCCTTGTCTTGTCTCCACATGTCATTTTTGATGCCTCTAGTGGTGGGCCTCTGTAACTTCCTTTACGATTACCCTGTTAAAGGCTGATCGTTTTCTCGAATCCTAGTAAGCGACTTGAATTGTTGATCTTTGGTTATCATTTTAATTATCAAGCTTGACTTTCGACTATTATGATTATGATTATGATTAATAATTATTTTAAGCTGTAAAATTATTATTATTATTATATTATTATTATTTTAATTGTCGATTGATGATTGTATTTTATTATTATTTTATTGTCGATTGTTATCAATTTTATTATTAATTATCGTTAAACTATTCTATTATTTTTTTGATCATTCCCATGATGGGAGCCTCGATTCATACAATTAAAGAGGATTCCCCGTTGTGGCGCCATGGTTAGTTGGTGTCTTGTATTACCTTTGAAACTCCAACCTCTAGTCTCTTTCTCTTGGTCAATTAGGCATGCATTCCTGCTTGCTTTAATTGTTTAAATTAAAGGAGAATTTTATTTGTCACCCACCGCCCTACCATCCTTTATGGAAATTCTATCTTTCTTGTTTGGCGTGGGGTCTATTAGACTCCTTTTCTCCTTGTTTTTGGTCTTTTTTGGCATATGGTGGGTAGTTGGGTGCCTCACCCATACCTTTTTCCATGTTGGATGCTTCTTTTTTCCTATGTGGTCAATGTTGTGTCAATCTTATTGAGAGTTGTTCGTAGCCCCTTCTGGTCACCTATGTTGACGTGTAAATTCCAAGTCAAAAAAAAATATCTGAGTTTTTCAGTGTTGTATTTGTGTGTGTATTAGTGGGCGTTATAGGAGCTATGATTTCATTGTATTATATTCACCACACTCTAATTTTCTATTTCTTATAGTCGAATCACTACACACACATATATAGGAAAGTATTTCCTATGTATTAGGAATATCAGTATCCATTTCATTCTCTAGAATATCTTGTGATCTCTTATAACAGTGACTTGGTTTATTCAATCCAAAAAATAACTATATCTTATATTATTAACTAACTTACCATAGTAAATACTAAATCCTAACATTCCCCCCTTTGTATTTATACAGTGGAAAAAACTCTTCTTCTAGAACAGGCTAACCAATGCTCACTCATGATCTTGGCACACAACTCAAACTAAAGGTAGAAGAAATACATAAAATTCATATCAACCAGACACTTTTGGGAGCACCTCTAACAAAAATAGTGTGTGAACACGTACATGAACCATTTTTTTATCATCCATTCACTATAGGCAACACATCTTACCTAATCATTGTGAGAATCAAGTAGGAACCATCCGCCTATCCTTCAATGGTTTTGAAAATTTTAACCACAAATCTAGGTATGAACATGAATATATATGACTGTTAAACCTCTTCAAGTATCATGATACTACATTTCACTAAGGCTGAGGGAAGTATATAGGAACTACTACTCATTGTTTACAATCTTGAACACAAGAACAGATTGCAAACTGAACATGAACAAATACATGTACTTTGAAGAATGGAGCATATCATAGAAAACACACAATTGAAACTGGAACTTTGAAAATGTATTACACCACAAAAAAGAAAGAAACACACCATAGAATGTCACCATATATTCATGCAGCCTTTTCGTTGATTTAATTCTAACCTATTTTGCTTCCATCCTTCAGTGAATAATGTTTTTACCTCAGTGGAATGTGATCATGTCATTAGAATATTTTCATATTGTTTATTATTCCCCCCGCAATGTGAAATTGCTTATTTTTTGGACGTCAGGTAACACTTAAAATGCATTTGTAAGGCAATTTTTCTGACACTTTTGAGACTCTTGACACCAGGATATGACCATAACAAGATAATAAAAATCTAAAATCAGCTATTTGAATTTTACGACACTTAACTTTGAGAATGAGAACATACTTTGAACCTTACAATACATCAACATTGAGAATGACAATACTCATTTTTTACATAACCATAATTTTTAATAAAGTCTAAGGCTATTATTAAAAATTACAATGATTAACAAAAGGACAAAAGACTAGAAACTTATGATGACTCGTAATTATACTATATTGATCAAATCGATTAAACTAATCTTCAACAACTTTAAAACTTAGCTTCTATTTATTAATAAAGCTAAAAGCTATTTACTAAAAAAAAGACAAATACCATAACCACCTAGTAAACTATATCTTAAAAATAAAAGACCTATCACCTTTATACGACACTTTGTATGGAATGAAAAACATGACCAACTATAACGAGTTGGCCAGTAAGGAGCTTGGATGTAGTCAAAATGTAAGGAAACCTTTAACAATGGAATATGAAAATGTATAATTTTGTATTGTGACAACACACATATAGATCAAGATGTATACATGAAAAATAGATGCCAACCCAAGTTAATTACTATATTTTCATAATGGAATGCATTTTCACGAATCAAATTTTGATAGAATAATTGATATATCAGCATGCAAAAGAAGAAACATTGATGACACTGATGAGATTTGAGGCTATATTCTCATGATATTAATCTAATGATGTAGAGGATTTAATTGTTTCTTTCTCATGGATGTATGTCTAAACATAAGCTCTCTGTATTGTCTATTTTTCCATATATAAGAATGGACTACGCACTAAGAATTTAGAGGGCTCACTCTACTTTTGAAAACTAGGAAAGTGCCAAAGACACTTAGTGAATTGATAACTTATTCTAAACCTAAAATGAATATAAAATAATCTTAAATATTCTCACATAATAGTTTCACCATGCACATGGACAAAGCATAATTTCCTATAATAGTGAGTTAGGTATTTCACTCCAAGAAATTAATTATATATTATATTATTAACTCACTTACCAGAGTAAATACTAAATCCTAACATAGGATGGATCTATTACTCCAATCACAATAGTGATACCTCCAAATGAAGATGAGGTGTACAAAGATCATGAAGCTCGACAAGGTCTCACTCCAAAGACATTTCCCAATGCTCTCATATTTCAAAATCCAACAAGATATCACAATGGAGAAGCATCTAAACATGCGGGAAATCACTCATCTAGTTCTCACAACAATGATTACTTATATTCTTACCCGCACAACAAAGAAGTCTCAAGGAAAACAATAAGCTTGAGAGAGATCTATGATGAAATACAAGGTGTTTAGTGTAGATATTAGTGGGTAATCTTCATTAATTAATAAATATTTGAGTTTTTAAATTTTGGATTTGGGTAATTTTTAGGGGTTAGGTTTCTTTTTATTTAGCCTCAATTTTTTGGGTACAAGTTAATTTTTAAGGTTGATCTGCCTAATATTTACAGTAATAGCCATTTTTTATATCCAAATTGCCTTTACCACGTGCACAAAATTGAAATTTACTACCTTTTGGTAGCCTACTGCTACCATATGACAGTTGATACCATCTGATAACATTTCCTTTCAATTCGTGGCATTTACCAAGATTTTGAAAGTCATTTAAAGAATTTTGCTAAGTAATATTTATGGGTTTTTTTTTTGGGGGGGGGTCTTAAAATTTACCCTAAAGGTGATGATTATTTTGATTTATTTTTAAATTTCTTCCTATTTTCACAAGGTCATCTCATTCACTTATAATATGCAATTCAAGATGAGAAATGGATTAAAACTATGTATGAAGAAATTAAATTCGATTGAAAGGAATCATACATGGGATCTTGTTAATAGTCCTAAAGGATAAGTAGTTATTGGTGTAAAGTTGGTCTATCAAACCAAGTATAATGCATAAGGTAATGTGGAGAATAAAAATCAAGGTTTGTTGTAAGGGTTTTTTCACAACAACTTAGAATCAATTAAAATGAAACATTTTCCCCAGTGCATATATTAAATAGTATCAAAACTATATTAGCCATAGCAACTCAAAACCAATGGAATTTTTATCATATTATATCAAGATAACATTCTTGAATGGTTTTCTAGAGAAAGAGGTTTATGTGTAGCTTACACCAAGGTATGAAGTCGAAGGTCAAGAATATAAAGTTTGTAGACTGAAGAAATCTCTTTATGGGCTCAAGTAAGCACCAAAAGCTTGGTATAGTCACATTGAATCATACCTATTAAGTAATGGCTTCATCAAAAGAAACAATGAACCCAAACTATACATCAAAATTAAGAACCATGGTCAATATTTGATCATTTTCTTATGACTTAATATTCATAGGAAATAGTCAGTTGATTTTTTCAAGTCAACAATGAAGAGAGAGAGTTTGAAAAAAGTATTTCCTTGGCATCAAAGTCAATTAGCCT
The DNA here is from genome assembly GCA_019776745.2 of Taxus chinensis. Lineage (NCBI taxonomy): Eukaryota > Viridiplantae > Streptophyta > Pinopsida > Cupressales > Taxaceae > Taxus > Taxus chinensis. Next base: position 681,416,861 of record CM034148.1, read on the forward strand.
GAAGATTGCCATTACGTCAGTCAAATTATGCTAATGATGTTTTGAATAGGTTCAAGACGTGGAATAACAAGTTAACATTGAAACGAATTGGATGATAAGGGATCCAATGTTGATCCAACTTTGTACAAATGACTAGTTGGAGGTCTAATATACTTGATGGCCACAAGGCCTAATATTATGTATGGTATAAGTCATATTTCAAGGTTTATGGAATCTCCAAAATACTCTTACATTAGCAAGATAGAAAACTAACTTTGAGATATATAATTGGAACAATAGCCCATGGAATTTTGTATTCCACTATAAATGATTTCAAGTTAGTTGGTTATATTGATAATGAATTTCCAAGAAGAGTTGCTGATAGAAAAAACACTTTTGGATATGTGTTCCACTTTGGTTCAGTGTTGGTCAGAAGAAATGGCTAAGTGTTAATCCATGCACGGAAGTTGGAATCTGTGCACAGGAGTGCACACAAGAAAAAATAAGGAAAGAGAGAAGGTGAACGTATCACATAGGAACATGTTAGCACGCAAGTGTCCGCGCGCATGTAAAACATTCATGACTTGGTTGTTTTTTAAGCATTAGCTAAAAATAAGAGAAAAAAATGTTGACATGATGTGCATGCAAAGTCCATAAATAGGAGAGAAATGAGGTAAAATCACATGTAAAAAGACAACTAAATATAGGATTAAATCAAGATAAATATGAGATATTTATAGCTTGAAATATAGTCAAAAAAAGTTGTAAAAAACATGCAAGTTAAGAATAACATGTCTATTATTAGGAAAATGCATATAAGCGGTGAAGGGAAAGTCCCCACCATGTAAAAATAGGAGATGTGTTAGTGTAGGTTATTATTTATCCTTTTATTTATTTATTAGGATAATAATTACTCTTGTGTTATCCCTACACTTGTTGGGTTAGCTTTCTTAGGTGAACTAGTTGTGTGGAGTTAGCTTACTAGTTATGTTGAGTTAACTTCTTAGTTATGTGGAGTTAGCTTACTAGTCTTATGGAGTTAACTTAACTACCAGTATCAGTTAGTGGGAGTTCTTCACCACTGATTTAAGTAGAAGTCGCACTTCCCTCCTCCTATATGTACATCTTTCTTATTGAATAATTCAATTCATTGTATTGTAATGTATTGAGCATTATGGATTATGATGGATTTCCATATATGGTATTTTAGCTCTTCTGTTTTGAAAATCTAAAGTGATCTACTATTATCATCTGAGATCACGGCTTGGAACAATCTTCTTATCGTTCCTTTCATGGTGTCAGTTCTGCATGACTTGAAATATGTATTTTTTCGATATCTACACATTGGAGACTTTTTTAAACACGTATTTCAAATTAAAAAGGTACTTTTTCTCATTGTAATATTTACACGCACTCAATTATGAAGTGCCAAATTTGGGAGGGTGTTGTAATCAATTGCGGACGTAATTTCAATTGAGCTTGACATCCTAAACATTTGGGTGTTCATTCTTATATCTATGGGTGTATGTTATTGGTGCTCAAATTAGTCTCACCCTGTTTGCCATTAAAATCCCTTAGTTTGTGGCCTCTATCACATTTTTTATCTCCCCGTGTTGGTGCTTGAAGACTTTCATCCTCCATTTGGTTGCCATGATTAGTTCCCTTCCTTGGTCGAAGATCACTTAAAAATCTAGAATTTGTTTTCATTTCTCTGTCCATCTGAAGGTGTCTGTAAATTGGGCATAAAACTTGGGTTGTTCCTTTCCTTCCATTTTCTACAGTCATGTGTTGTTGTCCCTACCATTTTTTGTCCCAAATACCTGAGGAAACGTGATTGAATGTAGCTCGGAGGATCATCTTTGAAACTTACAATATTTCCAAATTCTCTATCCTTGAAGAAAATTTCATCTCCGGGCTCAAACGATGGTTTCCCTGCATTTTTATGGTTTGACGGGTGTGTTTTTCCCATCAAATTTACATCTCTACATCAGTGGCAATGTGGCCCTTTTTGGTTGGATGTGGCTTGGCGGGGCACTCTAAAAAATTTGTGGATCATTTTAAACCCAAAAACTTGTCCACGTGGAGGAACGACGCTCATTTGAAGACTCACCTTTTGGTTTGGCCTTGGAGTTACATCAGAGGGGACATGTGGAGGATTCCACTACTTTTCCCGGACTTAGAAAATTTTTTTCATGTAGCTGGTACAGTTTTGGCAGGCCATGGACACGTGGTGGGCTAGCACTCATTTGAAGATCTTCCTCAGGGTCCCACCTTAACAAATATGACAGAGGGACAGTGGAGGCTTTCTGCCGGCTCCGCTATGTACTTAAACTTTTTAAAGAAATTTTCTAAGGCCTGGGACATGTGGTGAGCCCACACTCATTCAGATTCTTTGCTCTTGGGGACCATCTTGAAGTTACGCCATAAAGACACGTGGAGGTTTCCATCAAGGCCTTCCTTTACTTAGACTTTTCAAGTAACTTCCTAAAAGGCCTAAGACACATGGAGGGACCACGCATGTTTAGGGACTAGACCCTTGAGTTTTATTTTGAAGAAGCGCCAGGAGGACACTTGGAGGCTTCCGCTCACTTTCCTTTTTGCTTGGACTTTTCAATGGCCAAAGAAGACTATCTCAGACCTTGGACACATGGCACCTTCCGCTGAACTTCTCAAATCTTTTTTAACAAACTTTTCTGGACTGAGACACGTGTTGAGCCCGTGCTTGTTTGGGGTCTCTACTTTTTGGGACCATCTCAAGATGTGCCATTGAGAGTTTAAAAAGTCAAAAGGCGGGGAGGCGGGCCATTGGAGGAAACTTGGAATTTTTTCCCCTTAATTTAAAAGATTAAAGTCATCAAAGTGGCAAGCCTGACAGAGAATAGTCAAAATTTGAGTCAACGGCAAAGATGCGGACTCTCGGGGAAAATTTGGAAAATTTTCCTTTTTTCAAAAAATAGGTAAAATAGCATAATTGAGCCACGGTTCCTCTGGGACCCACATTGGGACACATGTTAAGCCCATTTTTCAAAGGTGGAGGGGCAGAGAAAAATGAGAAATTTTGCAATTTTTCCCAAAGGGTGTAAAAGGTAAAAAGGAACCCCCATGCCCATCTTAACTCGGATCTCCCACATGGAAGGTCCAAATTCAAAAGGGAAATCGATGGCAACTGTGTCTGTATCTTATTTTCTACCATTTCTACTCCAAATCTCCTGGGGATGTGAATTTTTATGGTTTTTTTATCATTTCTTGGTGTCTCCTACATGCCAAATGAAGAGGAACATTAATTTGATATCCTGGTTTGGTGGGAAGATCTAAAAACCATCTTTTACCATTAAGATGTAATCTGACTGTCAGATTCGAATCTGATTTTCTAATCTTTCTTTGGCACGCAAGAAACCAGTTGATATCTTGATTTGGTGGGAAAGATCTGAAAACATCTTTTACCATTAAGATGTGATCTGACTATTGGACTCGATCTGATTTTCCAATATTTCTTTCCTTGGCACGCAAGAAACTAGATTTGACAGATTAGAGGAGGAAGTAGTTGGCGCGTGAAGTGAAGAATGACTTACCAGGTGAAAAATTGAATGCTGGAAATATTTGAAGAGATTTTCCCTTTGAGCACCTAACAATTTTTTTTGCAAATCTGATTTTGGGAGTCATGATCAAAGTCATAACATGCAATGGTGCTTTGAATGTTTTTGGTTTTGGGGGAAAAACTCTGTTGTAAATGAAATGTTATAAATTGCATGAATTTGTCATGCAAATGGTTGGAGTGTTAGAGGTCGGGAAGCTAATTCCTAAGAGAAAAGTTTGACAGAGCCCATCTTTCTGAGAAATCATCTGAGGAACCTGTTTATTTCTTTTGTGTTAAATTTGATCATGTCAAGGTGGTTGTAAGTGTACAACCATTGACAAGCTCTGAGATTGTTCTAGAAACTTTCCCCTGCTGATGCATTTAATCATATTTGAGTTAATCTTGTGTTTGATTTTGAGAAAAATTGTGTCTGCTTCATTTCTGAATGTCTGCAAATAGTTTTTCTTGTTCCCATTACAATCTTACATTGAAATCTTTGTGAATCACACAAGATCTTATCCTTGTGATAGTTTGGTGGCATTTTCAATTTCATTTATCAGAAGAGCTTTCATTTGATAGTGAAATAAAAAAATTTAAAATCACTTTACTCCTAGCATGATGATAAGGATTGTTTGTTAGCCTTTGAGGGTATCTTAGGCGTGATAAAACAAAGGTTGATAATGTTCAATTAAGTTTTTCAATTTGAGCCTTCATTTTGGATTCTTAAAGTTTGTGTGAAAACATGTTGATTTGGGCCTCCACTAAAAGCACACCTTTTGGTTAAAGGAACATTTTAGCTATTCTGAAGCATTCTGTTGATCAATCCTTCCATTTTTGTAAAAAATCTCAAAGATCTAGTGAATCAAAATCCACTCTGCCTCACCTCCCACCAAAATTCATTTAAAAACAACCAATCCTACCCATACTACCCCTGTTTTTCCTGTGTGTGTACAAATGCATAATTTCTATTACCAAAACATGCAGAAGAAATCAAGTTTTCATTGTCTTTAGTAGCCTAAACCTTGCTTGGAAAATATCTCCATTATCTAGGGTGACAACTCATGAGAGTTAGATTTTTGTTGTATTGATCATATTTTCTTCAAGGTCTTCTTAATAACTTTGCAAAGAAGGATATCTCCATCTCCTCCACAAACAATAGGCTACAAAAGGGTCCTCTCACCCTAGTTGAAAGGCACAACCATAAAGTAGTGAGGATAGATCAAATCCTCTTAAGGGTGCTACCCATTTCTCCACATCTGAGTGACAAAGAGCAAGCTGCATTTCTTCCCCGGCTACAAAATGACACACAACATGGTCTACTTGTCTCTAAGCTTCCTGTCAAAACCATGATGCTTGCTCAGCTTCTGAGGGAGAATCAATTTGGGTACCAACAACTGATTTTTGAATTGATTTTGTGCTGCCGAGACTGATTCAGTTACCATTTGTATCCCGACCATCAACAGGACATTGGGATTGCAGTTCATATTCAGACCCTGGTAAACATTTCTTATATGCTCTAAGTGCTAGTACATTGTTTCAACATCATCCTGTGTTCAGGCCTGTAAGAAGTGTTCAAAGTTACAAGTGTCTGTGTGTAATATTTCCAAGTTTCTACAGTTATTGCACTAAGTTTCATTGATAAATATGGGTAAAGGAAGGTCAGATCTTTCCATTTCCAGTTTCTAGTGTTGACAGACATTTGACAGATCATATTTTTTAGTGCATTTGCACAACTAAGGTGGAAATCCTTAGTGGTGACTCCATGTTAATTTTATTTTTTGATAAATACCAGTGTCTTAACCTCTGTCAAGTGATATTTGTTACTAATATTTGCAAAGCTGGAAGGAAGAAGATCTTTCTTCGCTAGGGATCCTACTAGGACATTATTTCCAGAGCTAGGAAAAACAAAGTTCAGAAGGAAGAAGAGCCTGGAGAGTTGTTGGAGATCAGCAGTCAAGAAAAGAGATCTCCATTGATGAAAGTGATCAGCCTATCATTAAAGATTTCCATTCAAGTGCTTCTAAATCAGGTAGTCTTTTTGTGGAATTAAATTCTCCATCTGGAGAGGGGCCTTCATTTGAATTTGAAAAGTTTTCTTCTCATTCTGCCCCTGTGTTTTCCAAAGTTGATAGGGTTTTCCAAGAAACAAAGCCTTTAGGGGATATCCATTTTGGAAAGTTATACTCATGTGTTTCAAAGACCCCTTGTCCCTTATCAGTTTGATTCTCCTCCAAGGTCACCTCCTCAAAACAACATGGCCCATCCCCCACCCAGACCTCCATTTTGTTGTAAATACTTTTGGTCCTATAAATTTTAGAGGGATGGCTGGTTATCCAAATGCAGTTCCCCAAGATGTAAGAAATAGACTACCAAAGTTCCAAGGAAATAATGCTATAACTGGTGATCAACACTTAAAGCTTTTCATCAACATGATGGAAGACTTTGAGATTGAATTTGAAGATGTATATATCAAATTGTTTATCCATACTTTGGAAGAAGATGCAAGGGACTGGTATAAATCTTTCCAGATAATTCCATTGATTCTTGGACTGAAATGAATAATTCATTTAGACTGCAGTATGGTGACAAAATGGATCCTAGGTTTCTTTTGTCATAATTTGAGAATATTAAAAAGAATCCCAATGAATTAGTGCATGACTTCAACACTAGATTTAATAAGACATTGAGGATATTTCCTGTGAGTTTAAGGCCATGTGATGAATCTTGTCTTATAAAGTATTCAGATGCATTTGATAAGAAATTTGCTTACTACTTGAGGGACAAAAACCCTACCAATTTGAGGCAAGCCTTTACCATGGCTCTGCAAATTGAGAATAACATCAAAGCAATTGGAAAACCTCCTAAGAGGGAAGGTGTGAAACTGGTTAACCCAGAAATACCTCAAGCAAGTAAGGTTGCTGATTTGGAGGAAGTTGTGAAAACTTTGGCAGGAGAGCTGTCAAAGAAATCTCATACAAATTAGCCCGGGTAGAGAAAGGAATTGGGTAGAGTTCACAAGGCCAGCATAAGCAACAAGGCCAAGAGATTTTCCAACCATCCTAGAAATGATCAGAGATCTGATGATAGAGGCAAGGGACCCATGGGATCTACAAATAGACATCCCCAAGCTAGGGAAAATAGAATGGTGCCTGATCCTTTGGCTTCTAGAGTTGTTGTTGTTGAAGAAACATATGTAATTGATTGGTGTGACAGATGTTTCATGCCCCATGCTCCATGTGAAGTAGATCAGCAAGTAGAAGAGGAAGTTGATGATGATAACACTGATGATGATGCATGCATGATGGAGTGCTCTATAAGCTCACAGCAAGGAGCAACTTCAACTTAGGTAATAAGTGCTAGAACTGCTGCTGATTTTTGGGATTGCATTCACCAGGTACCTCTTCTTCCTCCCTCTCATACTTTAGAAATAGATATTGTACAAGATTTTGAATTTCCCAATAATGACTTTGAATATTTAAGAGCTTTAATGATAAAGAAGTATGATGGAGGAATCCCATATGAGGAGGATAGGTAGTTATTGATGAATGTTGTTGTTGCTCAAGAGAAGGATTATAATACTAGGAGTAGAGTTGTCAAAGGAGCAGGGCCTCAAGCCAAACCTAAAGCTCCATTGCTTTCAAATATTCCTAAAGAGGTTCCTAAGAAAGATACACCTTCCAAAGGCCTTGTTGTCCCAAACAAGATACATACTTCTCCTCATGCTCAAACTGTCAAAAATCCCATGCCATCTGATGAATGTGTTAATCTCCCTTCCAATGTTGCCTTGCCAAAGTGTGTTCCATATGACATTGCCCAAGTTTTGAGTCAAATCAAAGTTAGTGTTCCAATTGTTGAGCTTCTTAGGATTCCTGAGCACAAGAAGAGGGCATTTGAGTACTTGGGATTGAAAGAAGAGAAGAGTACCCTAGGCAGAAATGTAAACATTGTGGAGACTCCTCCAATCATTGAAGAGCTAGAAACACCACCAGCATTGGAAGAACTAGGTGAACCACCTAAGGTTTATTTGGGAACATCCTTGGTAGAGTATCAACTAAATGTAGATCCATTCTTCACCACTTTGATCATTAAGGACAGATTACTACACAACTGTATGTTTGATTCAGGGGCATCATGCAATGTTATGCCTCTGGAAGTCATGAATGAACTGGATATCAAAGTAAAATCAACATATGGGAAGTGTACTGCCATGGATTCTAGAGAGGTGCCAGTGGTGGGATGTGTGAAAGGTTTGGTGGTACAACTTGCAGCTTATCCGGGTAGGAACTTGAAACTTGATGTTGTTATTGTTGATTACCCAGCCAAGTGGGGTATGCTGTTGTCTAGAAAATGGGCTACAAGTGTTGGTGGGAGTTTTCAAATGGATATGTCCTATGCTACCATCCCAATTGAGGGAAGCCTTGTCAAGTTGTATGGAGAAAAGAAGATGTTGCACCTCATTGAAGATCCCAACAATGCATCTTATGAAGTGTTGTACACAAGTGTTGATGTTGATAACTTTATTGGATTCACTGATGGGAAAGAGAACAAAATGGATCAATGTAAGAGTCTTGAACAAGTAGGCTCTCCATGGACTTTTCTATTTGATGGAGCTTGCTCCAAATTTGGAAATGGTGTCGGTGTAGTTCTGATTTCTCCAAGCTTGGAAGAGTTTGTTTTTCTTTCAAACTTAACTTTGAGTGTACTAACAACATTGCTGAGTATAAAGCATTGTTGTTAGGCTTTGATAATTGCTTGGAAATACTATGTTAAAGACATCATTGTTAAGGGAGATTCAGAACTAATTGTTAAACAAATCAGAAAACTGTATGCTACTAAGAATCAGAGAATGAAACAGTACAAGTATGTAGTCTGGGACTTGATTGAGATGTTTGATTCATTTAACATTGTGCATCATGATAGGAAGTTCAATGTTATGGAAGACAAGCTTGCAGTATTGGGATCTCGGTTTGATAATTGTGCAATGTCCCCATATTGTGAATATGATGTTGAAGTGTTAACAAGGCCATCTTTCCCTGACAACATTAAACATTGGCAAATTTTTGATGATGATGCTCAGGTCAAAATATTTCTACAGAAACAAAGGGGAGTTTTCTGATCAATGTATTGATTGGGAGCCAATGGTGTGTGCAGCAGAAGGGAAAGAGACTTTGTTTGGCAAAGACATCATCCAACTGAAAACTAATACCATTCCTAGAGGACTGGTTGCTCTTGAATCAAACTTTGATAATGTTGATTGCATTATTAACAGGAATATAACAGCCTCAAGGGATGTTGAGGAGCATGACCTGGTACAAAGGAGAAACCAAGGAAGATCTGGTTGGGAAGCAATCTGAACAAGGAGGAAAAACAGTCCTATGTCCAATTGTTGAAGAAATATCAGGATTGCTTGGCTTGGTCTTATTCTGAGTTGAAGGCATATAGAGAGGATCTGTTTCAACATGAAATTCCTTTGGAGTCTAATGCAAATCCATTCAAGGCATAGAAACAAAGGCTGATCAATCCACTCCTATCTCTTAAAATGCAAGAAGAACTAAAGAAACTGAGGGATGGAGGGATCATTCAGCCAACAAGGTATTCTTCTTGGGTTGCAAACTTAGTGCCAGTTAGGAAAAAGAATGGTGATATCAGGTTGTGCATGGATTTTAGAAATATGAATAGAGCATCAATGAAGGATAATTATCCTTTACCAAACATGGATAACATGCTGTAACTAGTGACTGGTTCTGAGTTGCTTTCTACCTTGGATGGTTTCTCTGGCTACAATCAAGTTGTTGTGAAGGAATCAGAAAGAATTAAGACAACCTTTACCACTCCTTGGGGAACTTATGTCTATGTTAGAATTCCCTTTGGTTTGATGAATGCTGGAGCAACCTTTCAAAGAGCAATGGATGTTGCTTTTTCTGGTTACATTAATGATTTTATTATTGTTTACCAAGATGATGTGACTATGTTTTCTAGAAAGAGAAGTGATCACTTGCAGCACTTGGAAAAAATGATGATAAGATGCAGAGAGTATGGCATTTCACTCAATCCAAAGAAGTGCCATTTCAGAGTGCCAAAAGCCAAGCTGCTTGGTCACATTGTGTCAAAGGATGGTGTCATGATTGATCCTGAGAGGGTAGAGGCCATCAACAAGGTCCCAATTCCAAGAACCAAGAAGGGAATTCAGTCCTTCTTTGGGAAAATAAACTTTATCAGAAGATTCATATCAAACTTTGTTGAGTTGACCATTCCAATTACTTGCATGCTAAAGAAGGACCAAGTTATCAAATGGGAAGAGGCTGCCATTTAGGATTTCAATGGGATCAAAGAAGCATTAAAGCATGCCCCTGTTTTAGCAGCCCCAGATTATAAGAATCCTTTTCAAATATTTTCTTTTTCTTCAGAGAACACTATTGCATCTGTCTTGTTGTAGAAGGATGATGAAGGGGATGAGAGGCCAATTTCCTTTTTCAGTAAGGCATTACAAGGGGCTGAGTTGAAGTACACCATTATGGAGAAGAAAGAATTTTCCTTGGTAAAAGAAACAAAGGTTTTCAGACCTTACATTTTGAGCTCTAAAGTTGTTGCTTATGTTCCCCACACCATGGTGAAAGATGTCTTATCAGAGATGGAGGTCTCAAGAAAAAGATGTAGATGGGTGAACAAGTTGCAGGAGTATGACATGGATATCCAAACCACAAAATTGGTAAGAGGTTTGGGCTTAGCTAAAATTATGGCTGAGAGCAACCTGCAAACTATTGAGGTGAATGAAGTAGAAGAAGGAAGGGTGGATGTCCTTGAAAATTTGGTGAGTTCTGAATGGTACAAAGATATAATTTTTTATCTCAGACATCTATACTACCCTGAGTATTTGAGTAAAAATTAGAAAAGGGCTCTTAAGTTGGCTTCCCAGAAATATGTCATTACTGATTTTGGGTTAGCTTGGAAGAACCCTGAGGGAGTTCTCTTAAGGTGCATTACTGAAGATGAAGCCCCTAAGATAATTGCTGATCTCCATGGAGGAGTTTGTGGGGGGAATTTTTCTAGAAAAGTCACAAGCACACAAGATCTTGAGGGTTGGTTATTAGTGGCCAAATCTTTTCAAGGATACAACTTTGTTGGTTAGAAGATGTGAGAGTTGCCAACATTTTTCTGGAAGACTGAAAGCTTCAGGCTCCCTTCCTTTGCATCATGTATCAATTGAATCCCCATTCAAGCAATGGGGAATGGATTTCATTGGTGAGATTTCAGACCCTTCAAGTGTTGGCCATAAGTGGATTCTTGTAGCCACTGATTACTTCACTAAGTGGGTGGAGGAAATCCCCACCAAGAGAGCAACACACCAAATTGTCATGGACTTCATGTTGAACCATATCATCTACAGGTTTGGAGTGCCAGTAAAAATTATTGCTGACAATGCCATGAGCTTTAGAGCTAAACCTTTGGTGGCAATGTGTAAAGAATATGGGATCAATTTGACATATGCCTCCAACTATAACCCCCAAGGCAATGGAAAAGTAGAGTCCAGCAATAAAAATTTATTAAAAATCATTAGGAGAACCTTGGAGCTGAACAAAAGGAAATGGGGTGAGCAGTTGAAGTTTTGTTGTTTGGGCTGATAGAATTATTGTTAAAAGAGCTACTGGAAAAATTCCATTTGAATTGGTGTATGGAACTCAAGCTCTGCTGCCCCTACATATGCAATTTTCCTCATATCAGTTCATTCAAAAACTGGAAGATCAAGAAGTTAGTCCATATGATGCTCGCATTAACCAGATTGTTGAACTTGATGAAGAAAGGAGGGCATCTCACCAAAGGCATGTGAAGTTCAGAGAAAATTTGAAGAAGCTATTTGACAAAAAGGTAACACCCAGAGCTTTCAGCATTGGAGATCTTGTGTTGTTATGGGATAGCAAGGCATGAAGACAAGGGAAAGCATGGTAAATTTGATGCACTATGGATGGGCCCTTACTCCATTGACATTCGGATTGGTGAACATACCTTCTTCTTGAAAGACTTGGATGGGGAATTGCTCGAATTTCTGTTAATGGCAGGCACTTGAAACATTTCCTGGATTGATTCCTTAGAATCAAGGTGAGCATCATTTGTACAGTGTATAGTTCGTTGGTTGCTTTCTATCTTTTGTGTTTTTTGCTCATTCTGGTCCTTGGTGACCTGGTTTTGTTGGTTTCTCGGTTTTTTTTTTGGAGATGGTTCTGGTTTTCTACTCTGCAAGCTGACTCCTTTTCCCAATGGATGTTTTTTGGCACTTGGTCTATTATTTGGTTCTTTGGCACTCACAAGGAGTTCCCATCCCTGATTCAGAGCCGATGTTGGTGCTCAAATTAGTCTCGCCCCATTTGCCATTAAAATCCCTTAGTTTTTGGCCTCTGTCACGTTTTTTATCTCCCGTGTTGGTGCTTGAAGATTTTCCTCCATTTGGTTCCCATGATTAGTTCCTCCTTGGTCAAAGGTCACTTAAAAATCCAGAATTTGTTGTTCATTTCTCTGTCCATCTGAAGGTGTCTATAAATTGGGCATAAAACTCGAGTTGTTCCTTTCCTTCTATTTTTTGTAGTCGTGTGTTGTTGTCCCTATCATTTTTTCCCAAATACCTAGGGAAACGTATTGAATGTAGCTCAGAGGATCATGTTTGAACTTTACAAAAATTCCAAATTCTCTGTCCTTGAAGAAAATTTCATCTCCGGGCTCAAACGGTGGTTTCCATATATTTTTACGGTTTGACGGGTGTGTTTTTCCCGCCAAGCTTCTTATATACATCAGTGGAAATGTGGCCCTTTTTAGTTAGATGTGGCTCAACAGGGCACTCTAAAAATTTGTGTATCACTTCAACCCAAAACCTATCCACATGGAGGAACATCACTCATTTGAAGACTCACCCTTTCGTTTGACCTTGGAGTTGCACCGGGGAGGACACATGCAAGATTCCCTTGCTTTTCCAAAACTTAGAAAAAAATTTCATGTAGCTGATATAGCTTTGGTGGGCCATGGACACGCGGTAAGCTAGCACTCATTTGAAATATCTACCTCAGGGTCCCACCTTAACAAATGTGACAGAGGGACAGGTGGAGGCTTCCGTCAGCTCCACTCTGTACTTAAACTTTTTAAAGAAATTTTCTAAGGCCTGGGACACATGGTGAGCCCACGCTCATTCAGATTCTTTCACTCTTGGGGACCATCTTGAAGTTACGCCATAAAGACACGTGGAGGTTTCCATCGGGCCTTCCTTACTTAGACTTTTCAAGAAACTTCCTAAAAGGCTTAAGACAAGTGGAGGGACCACGCATGTTTGGGGACCGACCCTTGAGTTTTATTTTGAAGAAGCACAAGGAGGACACTTGGAGGCTTCTGCTCACTTTGCCTTTTTGCTTGGAATTTTCAACGGCCAAAGAAGACTGTCTCAGACCTTAGACACATGGCATCTTCCGCTGAACTCTCAAACTTTTTAACAGAATCTACCAGAATGAGACACATGTTGAGCCCATATTTGTTTGGGGTCTCTACTTTTCAGAACCATCTCAAAATGTGCAATTGAGACGCGTGGCGGTTTGAAAATTCAAAAGGTGAGGAGTGGGGCCATCGGAGGCAACTTGTATTTTTTGCCCTTATTGTTTAAAAGATTAAAGTAATCAAAATAACCTGCAAGCCCAATAGAGAATAGTCAAAATTTGCTTCAGTCAACAGAGGAGGTGTAGATTCGGGGAAAATTTGGAAAAAAATTCTTTTTCCAAAAAAGAGGTAAAATTGTAGAATTGAGCCGTGGTTCCTCTGGGACCCACATTGGGACACGTGTCAAGCCCATTTTTCAAAGGCGGAGGGGAAGAGAAAAATGAGAAATTTTACATTTTTCCCAAAAGTTGTAAAAGGTAAAAAGGAACCCCCAGGCCTGTCTTAACTTGGATCTCCCACGTGGACGGTCCAAATTCAAAAGGGAAATCGATGGCAATTGTGCATCTATATCTAATTTTCCACCATTTTTTCTCTAAATCTCCTGGGGATGCGAATTTTTATGGTTTTTTATCATTTCTTGGTGTCTCCTAAACACTAAATGAAGAGGAACATTAATTTGATATCTTGGTTTGGTGGGGAAGATCTAAAAACATCTTTTACCATTAAGATGTAATCTAACTGTTGGATTTGATCTGATTTTCTAATCTTTCCTTGGCATGCAAGAAACAAGTTGATACCTTGATTTGGTGGGAAATATCTGAAAACATATTTTACCATTAATATGTGATTTGACTATTGGACTCGATGTGATTTTCCAATATTTCCTTTCTTGGTACACAAGAAACAAGATTTGATAGAGTAGACGAGGAAGTAGTTAGCACATGAAGTGCAGAGTGACTTACCAAGCAAAGAATTGAATGCTAGAAATATTTGAAGAGATTTTCCCTAGGAGCACTTGACAACTTTTTTGTAAATTTGATTCTGGGAGTCACGATCAAAGTCGTAACATGCAATGGTGCTTTAAATGTCTTTGTTTTTTTGGGGGGAAAACTTTTTTGTAAATAAAATGTTATAAATTTCATGAATTTGTCATGCAAATGGTTGGAGTGTTAGAGGTCAGAAACTAATTCCTAAGAGAAAAGTTTGACAAAGCCCATTTTTTTGAGAAATCATCTGAGGAACTTGTTTATCTCTTTTTGTGTTAAATTTGATCATGTCAAGGTGGTTGCAAGTGTACAGCCATTAACAAGCTCTGAGATTGTTCTAGAAACTTTCCTCTGCTGATGCATTTAATCAAATTTGAGTAAATCTTATGTTTGATTTTGAGAAAAATTGTGTTTGCTTCAATTCTAAATGTCTACAAATAGTTTTTCTTATTCCCATTGAAATCTTTATTGAAATCTTTGTGAATCACAAGATCTTATCCTTGTGACAGTTTCATGGCATTTTCAGTTTGATTTATCATAAGAGCTTTCATTTGATAGTGGAATAAACAAATTTCAAATCACTTTACTCCTAGCATGATGATAAGATTGTTTGTCAACCTTTGAGGGTATCTTAGGCATGGTAAAACAAAGGTTGACAATGTTCAAATAAGTTTTTCAATTTGAGCCTTCATTTTGGATTCTTAAAGTTTGTGTGAAAACATACTTATTTGGACATCCACTGAAAGCAAGCCTTCTGGTTAAAGGAACATTTTAGCTATTCTGAAGCATTATGTTGATCAAGCCTTCCATTTTTTGTAAAAGTTCTCAAAGAACTGGCAAATCAAAGTCCACTCTGGCTCACCTCCTACCAAAATTCATTTAAAAACAACCAATCCTACCCATACTGCCATTTTTTGTCCTGTGTGTGTACAAATGCATAATTTCTATTACCAAAACATGTAGAAGCAATCAGGTTTTCATTGTCTTTAGTAGACTGAACCTTTCTTGGAAAATATCTCCATTATCTAGGGTGACAACTCATGAGAGTTAGATTTTTGTTGTGTTGATCATATTTTCTTCAAGGTCTTCTTAATAACTTTGCAAAGAAGGATATCTCCAATCTCCTCCACAAACAATAGGCTACAAAATGGTCCTCTCACCCTAGTTGAAAGGTACAACCATAAAGTACTGAGGATAGATCAAATCCTCTTAAGGGTGCTACCCATTTCTCCACATCTGAGTGACAAAGAGCAAGTTGTATTTCTTCCCAAGATAAAAAATGAAACACAACATGGTTTGCTTGTCTCTAAGCTTCCTATCAAAACTTTGATGCTGCTCAGCTTCTGAGAGAGAATCAATTTGGGTACCAACATATGCATTTATATCTCTCTTTTTTGTTGAGATATTCTGGATCTGTATTTTCGACACTTTATTTTTTAGCATGTTGACAGTATCTCTTATGGGGGAGCTATTCTAGTGAAGCCTAATGTTAGTTTGTCAGTGTTTGAGTAGTTGATTTTGGCAACTCATACAAATCTATAATGTCACTCTACCCATTCAGCAGTATGGGAGAGTATGTTGTTAATACTGATTCTTTGGGTTTCGTGTCCTTGCCTTATTACATGTTGATACTACTTCTTTGGGTTTCCTGTCCTTGCCTTGTTACCTTGGCTTTTCTTGGATCGTGGTACTCCTATTTATTTGGATCTCATGTCCTTTCCTTGTTTCCTTTGTTTTTCTTAGATCATCGCACACCTATTTGTAGTAGTTGATCAAATTATGTTTGGTGCTTTTTTTTCACTTCCGACGTCACTCCATTGACAATCTCCTTGTACGGAGCTATTTTGTGAAGCCCACTGTAAGTTGTTTTTGAGTTCTATGATTGAGCAGTGGATTCAGACCATAATACACACCAAACTTATTCAACATTGTATGATTTTTTGGAGCTGAGCTTCTTGGGATATCTTGCGGCGGGATTTTTCTTTCTCTACTTTGTTATTACTCATTTTGGGTACCTTGCGGTGTCTATTTTTACAAGTTGTTGTACATGGGTACCTCATCAGGCCTTGTTACTAGGACCCACCTTCTTTTTCACCCACCTAAGCTATGTTTATGGGAGGGTGTTAGTTTAGGTTATTATTTATCCTTTTATTTATTTATCAGGATAATACTTACACTTGTGTTAGCCCTACATTTGTTGGGTTAGCTTTCTTAGGTGTATTAGCTATGTGGAGTTAGCTTACTAGTCTTATGGAGTTAACTTAACTACTAGTATCAGTTAGTGAGAGTTCTTCACCACTTATTTAGGTAGTAGTTGCACTTCCCTCCTCTTATATGTACATCTTTCTTATTGAATAATTCAAGTCATTGTATTGTAATGTATTGAGCATTATGGATTATGATGGATTTCCTTATATGGTATTTTAGCTCTTCTGTTTTGCAAATCTAATGTGATGTGCTATTATCATCTGAGATCGTGGCTTGGAACAATATTCTTATCATTCCTTTCAAGATGCAATCTTGTATTTAGTAGTTTTTGGGGTGTGTGTTTATGTTAGAGTTTGTAAGTGAGTCTTGGTATGCACACATGGTCCAACGCATGGATGTATCAGATTATTGGATGTGATCAGCTATTTGTTATGTAATCAATTGTGTTTGTAACATATAATTGTGTTTGGGTAGAAAAAATTACCATGTCTGAGTATGGAATTATGAAACACTTATTTAAGTAAATCCTAGACATATTCCGGTGAATCTGGACACCATTATTTTAAGTATTGTAAGAAATCCATCTCCATTTTTGTGTATATTGAATTCCATTTTTGGCTAGACTAGATTCAATTATTACTATTATTGAATTCCATTGGTAGCAGTATTGTATTCCAATATTATCATTATTGGACTTATTCGAGTTCCAATTTCACTATTATTGGATTCCAATAACGTAACTAATGGAATTCCAATTTCACCACTAATGGAATCCAGATTCTAAATCCTGATTTTTGGATTTTAGTTTTGCTATGTTAGGATATATATTTTGTTATTATTTGATTTTCCCCACATAAGCCTCATGGCTGCTAACTTATATACACCAAGCAATTGCTAACTTACATAATCCAAGCAGCCGGCAACTTACATAAGGCAAGCGGCCAACAACTTACATAAGCCAAGCGGCTACTAACGTCAAGATAGTGTGTAAGTGATTGTTGTCATTTATGCCACATATCAATCTTGATATCATCATACATGTATGACTATTTATGCATGCCTTATTCAAATCAATAAACATTGACATTGGAAATCATATCCTTGAACATCCTTGAATGGTATTAAATTTGACGGTTGTTTAGACATTTTTCATGATTTTAGACGTAACATACTTTTAAATATTTTATATAACTAGCACGTGTGACTCGCTTGTTTAAAAGGTGACCAAGTTAAGAAAATTATTCGTATATATAGTTTAAAAAATCTAGAATTTTCATTTATAAATTTTGTAAGTATTGTATAAATGCGATTGATTGCACATACAAGTGCAAGAGATCACACTTACAAGTGCGATTAGTCACACATCTAAGTGTGAGCCTCAAGTCGCACTTCTCTCAACTCGTACTTTTAAATGAGAGTACTTGCACTTTTAAGTGTGAGTCTCGACTCGCACTTCTAAGTTCCATTCTCAACTCACATTTCTAAGTGTGAGTCTTCATTCACACAACTAAGTGTGATAACTTACATTTGAAACAATTTTTGGGTAATGGTAATTTTTCAACACTTTCCTTCAAAAATACAAAACAATGTTTATTTATACCAATTATTATGTATAAATTTCATTATTTTTAATATGTATTGATGTAAATTTTTATAATTTTTTATATAAATCTATATTAATAATTAGCAGTTAAATATTAATTATGTAATTCATGTCTTCCATTTATTGCAAATATTTGCAAGTATTTTATGGCTACAACCAACAAAAATGTCTAAACGGGCATCAAGAGTCACATGTCGATGTGTAAGCACAAGAATTAAGGGCTTTATTTTACCTGAATTATTTAATGGATTTTATTTACAGTATAAAAATTATAAGATTAAATTCTTACATTAATTATTTACAATACCAAATGCAGTATTAATAATGATATCCATTTTGTAAGGAAAAAAGCCAATTAATGATACGATCACCTCAACATTAATTAGCCATTAAAACAAGCTATGTAAAATTCCCCATTTAAAATTACATGTGCCATTTGAAATATGTGCGCCTTTTGGAGCATGTAAATTTTATTAGCCATTAATTTGCCATTTAATGTAAAGTAATGTAAAATCATATGCGTGCCCTCTTCAATTTGCGCACCAATGAAATTGGCGGCAGGATTTGTTAGTTACATATCACTATAAATAGACATTTTTTGAATTTAGATTTTTAAAATTTGCGTTTCTATTATCTTCGTCAATGCGTAAGCTTATTCATCAATAGAAAAATATCACCTGGGAAAGCATCAAAAATTTTGTGCTCGATTTCTGGAAACGTTTTGGTTTCCTTTCCATGCCAAAAATTGGTATGCATTCTCACCTTCAGCCCCTCCAAAATTATGAAATTTTGTGAATGTAAAATTTCACATAAATGATTAGGGCTTATATCCCTGTAGGGATTTCGTAGATAATTAAACAAAAGCAAGTCTTTTTATTTGATATTTTGTAGAAGGTATAGTTTTGTCTGTCAAATAAATAATTTTGTAATATAGTAAACATTTGTTAGAGTAGTGAAAGAGGACAGAATAGAGCATATCTTGACAGATAAACAATGTAGATTAATACGTAATAACATGAGAGGAAAATTTACAAAAATTTTAAAACCCGTAACACCTACCAAGAACTTGTTTTCTTGTGTCTTGAAAAAGAAACCTAGTGGTATGGATGGTGGCTCAATTTGTGCAATAAAAAATTTAATATCAGAATCAATTTATGGTCATGGTGGTGCACAAGAATAGATGAGCAGATGTATTTGATAAAATTTATATTATTTTTATGGTATTATTATTTTCCACAAATAGTCCTCCGTTGGACATACTCAGCAAAATTCAATGGCTACGACGTCATTGACATTTTCAATGACAATTATTTAGAATATATTCATGTTAAGAATGATTTGTCATTCAATGTGTTGGTGTTGGATTATAGTGACCTATTTGTGAAAAAATATAGTAATGCAAGAGTAAGAGAACAAAAGAAAGAATACATATTTGTGAAAGGATAATTTGAGGAATAAGGAAACTCTAAGATTTTTCTTATTATCTTTAATAGAAGCACCATTACTTCTACTGTGGAAGAAGCACATGTCCTCAAAACTATTCACAAAATGTAAATTATCTCTGTTTGGGTCGTGTAGATGAGGCTTTTTGTCTTTTGTTGCCTATGGGAATTCTCTTTTATATGCTTCAATGTCATATTCTTCCTTAAGGATCTTTTTGTAAAAGGATGTCAGTCCTTTCAAACCCCCCATTTTCACCCTTATAAAAAAAATGGACATATTTTTTGTACATCGAAATATGTTGTTATGGCATAACCTAGCAGACTCTATGATGATAATATCTTACTTTATTTTGTTAAATCCTATCGACTGATAATATCTAATTACTATGGTGTAGCATAAGCTAACGAACGCTAAGTTAAAAATAATATTCTTTGACTTGTTAAATGCTAGTGATCCATAAGCGTAAAATATTATATTGGGGAAGAATTAGGTGCTAAGCTCAAAACATCTTACTTTAAATTTCTCCTCAATCCACCAATCAAAATAAAAAAAATTCTATAACTTTTCAAGTTTCTAATGTTTATATTTTACTTAAATAATTTTTTAATCTACAAAACTTATTTATATTTTTCTTTATTTTCTAGTTAATACTGATTTTAAAAATATGAGGCCTTGTTGCAACAGTGATTTATTCTATTTAATAAAAATCATAATTCTAAGAAATACATTTGTCCAATCTTTAAATAATATATGAGATTTAGAAGAAAAAAATATTAATATAATATTCACTGCATTTAATATTTATCCAAAAAGGAATATGTATTTGCATGCTTGGACAAGTGGCACATCCAAAATAGTACACTATTCATAAAAATTAATAAATTTTATTTTAAAAATCACATTATAAATAGTTCTAAATTAAATCCCATCCCACTCTTTATATATTTTTTACTATTTTGTTTTTGCTAGTGAAAAATTTTAATCTTTGCTTTGTCCCCATTTGCAATAAAACTTAGATTTGTAAGTTAAATTTTATAAAATACAATTTTTTCTATGTTTGTATTAATTTTTTTTAACCATAATTTTTTTATATGGATTATATTGTGTTAAAGACAAGAAAAATAATACTATTATTAGTTAATTTTATTGTGATAAATATTTTAACTGATTTATTTCGGCTATTCCATTTAATATCAAACTTTTATCTTTAGGTAGACATGTTCAACTTGTAAAATCGTGGTGGTTTTTTTTATTGCACCTGAAAAATCTAGGATATTATGTATTTCAAAATGCAACTTATATTGTTGCTATCTTTTCAAGCATAATATGATTATAGGTCACTCTATGTTTTTCCAAAGAATTATATATTTCATGCAAAATTTTATTTTATTTTTTATTTTCTACTAAAATTTTAACGTGGGTATTTACAATATGTGCAACGTTTAAATTGGTTACTTACAGTATATGCATATTTTATGCATTCAAAATCATTTAATAGGGGAATTCTATTTTTTATCATTTTGTGGATGTCGACATACCGTCTGTGCATAATTTATACATTAAGTATCGATACTTTCTTAGCAATATAAAGCACATAATGCAAAATATTATAGAAAACTTTTAAAACAATCACACAACTAGCACATCTCCCAAACCTGAGGCATGAACTTGCCTCTTTGTCTTGTTTAATTTAAAATTTCGTTAACAAAAATACTATTAACAAGGTTTATTAAATATACGTGAACATAATGATTGGATACTTTATACAGGGATTAAGGAACCCAATAACCTTATAATAGAATGCGTCATGGGCATCACCAAGAGTGAAGAAAAAAGAAACAGAACAAAAAGGGATAAAACAGCTTATCCCAAACTATAAACCAATAGATCAATACAAGGGAAAATCACAAAATATGGAGGGGAAAACATCCCAAACAATACAGTCCTCAAACAGTCAAACAAAATATCCAAGAGTTGACAGACTAGTTATTCTTCAAACGTTTGTACTCCTCCAGTTGACACTCTTCCTGTCCTTTCATCTGATCATCCTACTCACTCGAGATAGGGATTTTATCTTTAACCTGCTCTTCCTCATCAAAACTATTGAGGTGTAGATTATACCTGCAAACTTTGTGTCCCTGCTCCAGCTTGAGCACACAACCCTGCAACTCCAAAACCAAAATTTTGATTTCTACCATATCAGCCATAATAGAGTTTTGGGTGATGAAAATTTTCTTAGAGGAATTGATGCAATGCATGACACTATTTCCCATATCCATTGCAAATTTTCCTAAGGATTCCATATCCATTTCCACATGACTCACCCTAAGAACAATTTTATCAAAATCCGCATTCCAACCCAACTCCGCTCTCTCTTTCCCTTTAGATGACTCCCCTTTCATATCAATCAAATAACCTGCAGCCCCAATACTAATATTTCCCTTCCCTTGTGGTATCATACTCTTCTTTCTCATAATTTTGTTCATACGGTCTGCAAGAGTACACTTTTCATCTGAATCCCTAAATTTAGGCTCTAATTCCTTTGCCACCACTACTAATTTTCCATTCTTAAAAAGGAAAAGAATTCGACCATGTTGTATCAGGGTATCAATATTTCCCTGTTGAAAATCATTCACTGATGTAGGGATAGACATAAACAAGAAAAAGGAAATGCTCATAGAAATATTATACCTAAACATATTAAGCACAGTAAGATGGTGAATAAATATATTTCTATATTTCACTAAATAAGAGTAATGTACCTCATAAGGTTGAGGCAGACAGTATTCTAAATATCAGGGATGCAGAATCTAGCTATACCATCTACTAGTAGGTAAACCATTTCTTTGCCACGGAAGAAAGTCTCAATTTCGTGTTTGCGTCTGGAGCGGTATTTGAATATCTTTAAGCCCTTTGTTGCCATTCCAATTTCATGTGTTATCTAATCCTCTAAAACCTAAATTTCCATGCCGAGGATAACCATGTTGTTATTGTTCCATGCTCGACCAAACTCCAATGCAAGATAATGATCATACCCTATGATTTTTGAGATGAAATTCCTAAACCCCCCGATTTTCAAAATGTGCCACAAGGAGGGGTTATCCTCCATGACACCATAGCTTGTGGGATCTGTTATTAAACAACCACCTCCCATGGTTTTAGTAGACTAAGATTGAAATTTGAAGAAACAATGGCTAAAATGAATCGTAAGATAAAATTTAATACAAATCCCACCATATATACTACACATGTGAAGGGTCATGCTAACCATAAGTACAAGGATTACATCCCTACAGCTGAAAAGAGCCACCCACACATTAGTACTTAATTTTCTTAATGAGATTAATAACATTGGTGATATCATCTCCCCTCTCACACAATTTAAAATAACTACCTTTAGCCCCCAAATTGGCAAGATAATCCACACATTTATTACCCTTTCTAGGGGTATAAATAATTACATTTATCAAACTCTTTCAAAAAAAATTCTTTAGTATCTTTAAGGATATTTCTTATGGTCCAATTATTAATTGTATCCTTTCTCACATTTTCCAAGGTTAAAATAGTGTTTTAAATAGCTAACCCAAAAAAATATGTTGACATTAGGGAGTAAATCCTTAATCCAATTTTTCCTCTACAAATCCCTTGCAAGACAACATATATTTAGACAATGAATATGTTTGGTCCAAGAACTGATATGCCAGGTGTTATACTTGAGCATTGTATTCATTGATCTCCATCAACACATGTAGGAAAAGAATTTTTGTGAAAATAATTAATCTAGGACATTTAAAACACATCAAATTATTTTAGAAACATGTTAAATATTTTTCATTCAAACAACAATATATTATAAGTACAACATAAAAGGTATTTTCTAGTAATTAAAAAATCTTTCAACCCTTCCAATCAGAAGAAATTTTAACATCCATGACGTTAGTCACACTTCTGTTCGAGTGGTGAAAAATTTAAAATACATGTCACAAATTCCACTTCAATCCCAAATTACTATACCTTTTTTTGTTATATCAATTCAATCCTCCAACCAGGTGGAAGTTCATCATGAGATTAACACTAGAGATACTAGTGGAAACTAAACTCAATATGTATTTCTCTAGCTTGTTAAACGATATAGACTCTTTATCTCAAAATATTATACTCCTCAAATACATTCAACTGCTAAGCTCAAACTAGGTTGACTCAATTTCTTAAATCCTAGTGACCACTAAAATCCAAATAATATCTCACTTTATTTTTTGAAAACCTAGAGACCATGAAGTTCCAAATATTATGGTGTGTCATAAGCTAGCAGACGTTAAGTTCAAAATATAATTCAGTAACTTGTTAAATGAAAGCAACCACTAAGCTCGAAATAATATAAACAACCAATTACCTATTGTACCTGTAACAAAACAATCTTGATTTAAGTTAACATATATACCCACACTAGTCTGAAGTCATGTAAGGGTTCAACATAAGAATAAATTTTAACATCCACCAGGCTAGTTAAAAGATGAAAAAACATATTATTCTTTTCATGTACCTGTAATTGTAGATGTAATTGTACATGTAAGAGAACACAACCCCAATAAGCATATTATTCTTGCCATGTACCTGTAATTTTATTTACATTTATTTTTATCTTGGTCTGAAATAAACACACTGCTATCCATTGAAAACATTAGACCCCGAGATAGAGAGGACTCGTGGGATGCATTTTTTTCGAAGCAACATCGTCCCCATCTCATTCTAGTCAAACAATTATTTTTGAAATCACCTCACCAAATATCACAAAAAACTTCACTTCACAAGTTCTTCGTGTGCTCCCTATAACATCTTTATGCTTACCCTCTTCATTTCCATGTGTAGAATGAACAACCTTGGAGAACATAAATGTAACAAATAGATGTGTCGATAAATACATTATAATAAGATATTGCTTTACGATTTGTTGTCTAATAATCTATACAGTATAAAATCATGTCTAGCAATGTTATTTATTTCACATTGCTCCATTTTTTTTTAGATTCTTCCTTTATAATATATATTAACTAAATAGATCTAATATCACTAACATTCAAACCGTCAACCTCTACTAAATGCAGTAATTGCAAGAACATTATTTCTAATTAATGTTGTGGTTTCCTAAACATTAACTAAGATGACAATATAATTTGTTAGGTTTTGTTCATGCATAACCTCTTTTGGCAGTGGCGAGAGGATATGATATTTTTGGGTTTTTTGGAAATTTATGGCATTCATATATTGTGTTTGTGTGATGGACGGGATCAATTAATGACTATTACTAATTAGGATAGATCTCAATTAGAAAGATTGGAGACATTTGTTGAAGATTGGTATGAAGGTGCCTGACATCTCTATTTAATCATTGTCTATATCCAACCTTTGACAATCATTCTCACAATAGCCCAGTTAACTATAGGTGGCACCATCAAACACATTGAGCCTTCTTCTTGTGAAGAGATCAAGGATGACCTGGTAGTATGGAATATTTTACATGATGGTGGTGTTATGTCATTTATGGAAAGACTATCTGGTCACTATGTCTAAGTGACCAGTAGTGTGCTAGAAACCTAGAAGAAAGGAAGAGTCAAAGTGGGAAAGATGAAAAAAATTAGTTTGACAGAGTCTATTATGACTACGACAGGGCTCCCTATAGAGGGATATAATTATTTTAAACATTTGCTTCAAGAGGATATGGATGATTTCTTGTGTCCTGGTGAAAATATGAGAATGTATCACTTGGGCTATGAATGAGACTCGCTTCCACAACATTAGGATAGGGTTGATAAGAAATTGAGGAGGTACTTCAAGTTGGAGTGATGCTAAAAAGTGATATATGGACCTCAGCTTTTTCTTCTTGCACATCTTCTAAATGATCGAATGGTAAACTTTATAGATTTTTTGTTTCAATTAGTTGGGAATTCCCTTAAACTGGCTAGAGAAGATGAAGGTCCTTTCCTACACCAAGTCCTTTTGTATTTGATCTTTAAAATGGAAACTTCCCAAAAAGAAATCTCATGCTTCCCCTTTAATCTAGGAAAGAAGTTTCGTGTCCCCCCTCCTCTTCCACAACCAACTCCCTCTTTCCGTCATTGTCACTACTACCTTCTTCTTCCTTTTGACTCTGATTCAAAAATCATGATCATGAGCTAGAGTGGTCTGGTGGTCTCCTGGGCCATTTTTTCACTTTTATGTCTCCCTCTTCTTCTCTCATGGATCTTAACCCTTCAAACTCCTTGGAGAAATATCTTAAGGTCTCTGAACCACTTTTAGACTCAGCATCTACTTCCTCTCCACCTCTTTCCAAAACTTCTTTGGCTTCTCTTGTCAACTCTCTAAACATTGTAATGGCTACAACCAACTCAACTCACCAAATCACAAAAGCACACGTGACTTCCCTCCCTCCTTTTTGCATGGAAGTTAGCATGGAATCAAAAATTATACATGTGTTGCAAGATCTCTCCTCAGTTTACTCTATTTCTCCTATGTCAGAGAAAATGGTATCCCTCACTGTAGATTTGTAATACCATTAGCATTTAGATAAGATATCTCCTAATCCACACAAGGCCATTGAAGATTGTGTTACACTCAATATCTGCTATCAAGGAATGGAAAATCTACATGGACACGACTTGGATAAAAATCAACAAAGAATTCTTGGAACACATTAAGTTAGTGTATGTGTTGGTTGAAGGAAGCCCTATTGTTGATGCTAAGGATGAAGCAACTACTCTCATGAATATCCAAAAAATGTAATTTGGCTTTGTTCGGTTTGGGACTTTTTGGTTTTTTTATTTTTGTTGCATACGGGATTATTCTTTTCTTGTTTCACTATAATATCTGGCCGTGAGGGATTTTTTGTGCAAGTACGCGGGTCATTTGGAAAAACCCACTTTTACTCTAATTCCAAATAGTTTTATGTTTTGGTATATCATAGTCGCAGCTAAGATCCTAATATCTTAATGAGTTTTCTTACATCTGTGATATCGCTATGCTCCAAATTTTATTTCTTGGTATAACCTATTTGCTTCTCAGATCATAATATCCTACTTTATTTTGATAAAACATGGCAACCACCAAGCTCCAAAAATTTATGGTGTGGCATAACGTACCATTGTCTAATATAAAAATATTATTCTCTTACTAGTTAGGTGCTAGAGAAAACTAAGCTCAGAATATTATAGTTTGGGATTAGCACCAAAAAATTTATAAATATATTCCTCTAATTTGTTAGATGCTGTAAAATATATTAATTATGAATTATTAAACCCTAGTGATGAAATCTCCAAATAACATGTTGTGGAAACACCTAACGGCCGTGAAGATCAAAATATATTTCTTTTGTTTGTTAACTTCTATTGTCTTTCGAGATTGAAATAATATATTGTTTAAGTACCTAGCGACTGCTAAGCTCGAACTATGTTAATTCAAAAAATTTAAATCCCAGTGACCATTAAGATCCGAATATTATTTTTTGGTGTTACCTACTAGCAACTAAGCTAATAATATATTATTTCTTGTGTTTAAACCTAGTGATCACTAAACACAAAATATTATGTTGTGTCATAATCTAGCATCCATGTTAAGCTAAAAATATCATTTAGTAACTTGTTAAATGATAACAACAACTATGCTCAAAATAATATGTTATGGAAGTACCTAGTCTGGACTTAGTTAGAAATATGTTAATTTAATTTGTTTAATCCTATCAACTGTAACTTCCATATATTATTTTTTTGTTTAAACTAGCATCATCTAAGTTCAAAATATCTTCTTGTAATTTTTTAAGTGTTGTAAAATATCGTAACTATGAATTATTGAACCCTAGTGAATTCGATCTCCAAATAATATCTTATGGCATAAGTTATTGGATGCTAATCTCAAAGTATCTTAAACCACCGGTAGTCTCCAAATATTATGTGGTGGCATAACCTAGCAGGTGCTAAGCTAGAAATATCTTATTTCCAAATCCTAAATTCATACAAAATTTTCAACTAATTTATATTGGTCTTGTTTGCTTTAAAGATATCCAAAGTCAATGTCATTGATAAACTTAGAGTTCGCTAAGCTCAAAAAAATGTAATTTAACTTGTTGAAACCTAGAAACTTCTAAGTCTAATATATAAATTTATTATATTCAAGCATAACCTAGAGGATATTGGACTCAAAATTTCTTTCTTTTGTTTGTTAAATATTATTGAATTTTTAGCTCAAAATATTATATTGTTTAAGTACCTAAACCCTAAACCTTTTTTGGTGGCAACAAGAGGATATGGCATGTGTGGCTTTAATGGGAATTTATGACATTAATAGATTGCATTTGTGTAATAGATCGAATCGATTAAGGGTTATACGCATGCAAGATGTAAGATGGCGTTGGGAATTTAATATTTTTAATGTGAATCATGATATTTATGATTAAGACATCCAATCAATGATCTTCGATACACTCACACTTTCCTAATTTCATGTATTGTGTGCTAGTGGTTTTATATCTCCAGACCAACTTGATATTTCACTACCCCTTTCCTCTTTTTATTTTTGGTCATTGTGTTTCCTCTCTCTCCCTATGACTGTGACAAGGGTGCTTGTGGTTTCCTGGATAGTATGGATTTTGGTCCTAACAAGAAGAGGCAAAGAGCTATGAAAGGAAAGGATGTTGGGGAATCATTTACTTCTTGGATGAATAGGAAAATTCATAACATAGTTATGCAAAATTGGCTTGAGGAGGTCTAGTCAGTCGTGGAGTGTTTCGAAGAAGAATAGGATGATGATATTTGTGAGAGCATGCGTAAGTTGATGCTTGACCCGAACCAGTCTAAAGGGAGGAGGAACATTTTTGACATGGCGCAAGGGTTAAGTGTGGAAAACATAATGTCCAAATCTTTGGGGAAATTTATCTTTCATAAGGAAAATGAGAAGTTGGAAGAGTGTTTAGCTAGCCTTTTGTATCACCTCCATGCATTAACGTGGGGGATGCATGTGATTGCTCATGGTCTAGAGGAAGTTGCAGAAAATTAGGGTATAGAACTCCCTGCTTGTGCTAAATTGAAAATGTTGGAATGTTATGTCGATATGCCCTCCTCCTCTTATCATAGTAAAGGGGACACGGATGTCAATATCATCAAAGAGGTGGATCTGAGAGGCCAAATTGCCTAATCTTTCCTTGATGGATTTGTCTTTAGTTTTTTATTAAGAGCCAGAATGGTTGTCTGTATAACAAAGTCTATAAATATAGGAAGTATTTATGGGTGAAGTAAATCTGATTACAACTCTTCCCCATATTTTGGCATATATTTAGTACGATAAGTTGTTTCTTATCATCATGGGAGTCCACTACTAGAATACTTATCATGGATTGGTTCCACATGTACTATTTTTTGAAGGCTTATCATCGAAATATCCTAGTTTAAAATCTTAAAATCATATAATGAATTAAACTAGTTTTATATATATATATATATATATATATATATATATATATATTTGGGTAATTCAATTCGACTAGGTTATGTATCACAAACATGATATGTATTGCAATATATATATATATATATATATATATATATATATTGCAATACATATCATGTTTGTGATACATAACCTAGTGAATTGAATACCCAAATAATATGTTATGGCATAACCTAGTAGCCGCTAATCTCATAATACCTTAATTTAGTTTATTAAATCCTAATCACCACTAATTTCCAACGATTGTGTGGTAGCATAACCTAGCAGGAACTAAGATTGAAATATCTTAATTTAAAATCTTAAAATCATATGATAAATTCAACTAATTTATACACATCTTGTTTGTATCTTCAAATATTACACTATCATTTGTTGAAGTTTTGTTGAAACAAAACCTAGTAGAAACTTAACTCAATATGTATTTCTTTAGTTTTGAAATTCTAGTGACTCTTTCTGTCAAAATAATATATTTTTTAAATACCTAGCGGCCGCTAAGCTTGAACTATGTTGATTTAAT
This sequence comes from Taxus chinensis, assembly GCA_019776745.2. Lineage (NCBI taxonomy): Eukaryota > Viridiplantae > Streptophyta > Pinopsida > Cupressales > Taxaceae > Taxus > Taxus chinensis. The sequence goes on from CM034148.1 coordinate 681,446,083, forward strand.
TTTTTAAATCCCAGTATTCACTAAGATCATATTAGTATGTTTTGGCATAACCTATCAGCCACTAAGCTTATAATATCTTACTTTCTTTTACTGAAATCTTAATACTTCTAAAATACAAATATTATGTTGTGTCATAAGCTAGTGAATGCTAAGCTCAAAATATCATTAGGTAACTTGATAGATTATAGCGCCCACTAAGCTCGAAATATTATAGTGTGGAATTACTTAGCGTCCACTTAGGTCAAACTATTTTAATTTTATTTGTTTAATCTAACCAATCATAATCTCTTAATACTATGTCTTGGGCTAACCTAGTGGACAAGAGACCACGAATATTTACAACAAATTTGTTATATACAATGTGATATACTCGATGAATCATAGCGGCCACTAAGCTATTCTTAAATGTAAATATATTGTTTTTATAATGAAGCTATGTTATGAATTTAATTGTTAATATTTACGTATTTAAAGTGTGTTTCCTATAAAAAAATCCACTTATCTGCGATTTTGCAAAGGTAAATAAAGACTACATCCAAATAAGAATTATAGCCTAGAGTTCACTAGAGTAGGAAACATTTTTCATTTAGATTGTATTCAAATAGGAGTTTATATAAACGGTAAAAAATAAATTTGGAATTTATATAATAGTATGTGTATAGAATTGTACTCATTGTATCCTAGCATCCGCTAAGCTATTCTTAAAGGAAAATATATCATGTTCATAATGGCACTGTGTTATAAATCTAAATTGTTAATCTCTATGTATATAACAAGATACAAACAAAAAAAGCGATCGCTTAGCACCAAATAATAGTGTGTTGCCTATATAAACAAAAACCTTCTCTAGGAGACCGCAAAAGGTAAATGAATTTTTTCTCTAAATAATAATTATTACTTAGCAGGCGCTAGTGTACACAAGTGTTTTCATGTAGATTGTATTCATACAAGAGAAATCATATCAAAAAGATATAAGCGATAACAAATAAATATGGATTTTATATAATGGATACATAAATATACGTTTAAAATCATCTTTTTCATGTGTTACACAACTATATGTCTAGAATTCGCTATTTATCATGATATTTTGGCAGAATATTTTTTACATTTAGGACAAAAAAAAATGGACTAGCGACCTAGAAGTTATACTACAAGTTTTTAAATACAACTTGATCTACTCGTTGCACCCAAATGGCCGCTAAGTTATTACTAAAGGTGAATATATCATGTTCATAATGAAGCTATGGTATAAATCTAAATTCTTAATTTTTGCATATATAATAGGAGACAAACAACAAAAGTGATTTCTAACACCAAATAAATGGTTTCTCTAATCAGAATTATAGCCTAATGGGTGCTACTGCATGTAAATTTTTCCATGTAGAGTGTATTCATATAAGAGAAATCATATTGAAAAGCTATAAAAGATAAAAAAATAAATATGACATTTATATAATGGATACATAAATATATGTGTAAAATTGTATATTTAATATGTTATATAGGTATACATATAGATTTCTCTACTTACAATATTCTAGCAAAATTATTTAACCTTTATGAAAAATATAGAAACTCGAAATTGCGACTGAGAATATATAAAACAAGTTTTTACATACGATACCATCTACTCATTGCATCCTAGTTGCCGCTAATCTATTCTTAAAGGTAAATATATCATGTTCATAATGAAGTTGTTTTATAAATCTAAATTGTTAATCTTTGCGAATATAACAGTAGACAAAGAACAAAATTGATCGCTAGGACCAAAAAAAATTGTGTCACCTATATAAAAACAACTCATCCACAAGGGGCCAAGGAAAACCAATGTTTTTTCCAAATTAGAATTATAGCCTAGCAGACGCTAGGGTAGACAAATTTTCCTTCCTATGGTAGATTTTATTCATAAAAAAGAAATCATATTAAAAATATACAAGTGATAACAAATAAATCTGGAATTTATATAATGGATATATAAATATACATGTAGAATCCTGTATGAAATTCAAAATAAATTTGGGGTTTCGTAAATAGGTTGTCAAAAAAAAGAATTATATCGTTGAAGCCTCAAAGCTATGTGAATTTTTGGCATAGAGTAGTGGGCTCAAAAGGAATAACATATTAATTATAAAATGCATAGTGATTAAAATTACATTTAATAATATTAATGCATATATAATGTGTTTAAATTCCTATGTACATAACATAAAATTGTTGAATACATTACATTTGGTCAATTCTACATGGAAACGCATATATAATTGGAAATAATTATCATAAAATTGAATTCTTAATATGGTTTTATAGTTTTGAATTAATTTTTTAACATCATATATTTTCCTAAAATGTCTAAGCGGCAACCATGTAAAAAATGTAATATGCATTAATTAGTGATGTTTCTTTGCATCATATTAATGAACAACATTGAACTGAATTGGTTCTGCGGACCAAAATTAAATTTTAAAAATGGTGACTATGCCAGAAGCTATGATTATCATTAAAAAATAATCAGAGGAACGCGAATGAAAAGCTCAAAATGAAAATAGAAAAAGAGAGATATAGAATGGCGGAATTGGGAAAGCGTTAAACAGAGATAAATACTAGAGTAGAAAAGGGATTAAAATTTATTTCATGAATGCACAAAAAACTATGTTTTCATGAAGAACAAGGTATTTTTGCGTGGAGATAAAAAGCAACTGGAAAGTGAGGCTTTATTACAGAGAAAAATTCATTAGGACAAAGTAGGGCTTGTGCAGATCACAATTGGACTATCGTGTAAAACGTAAGAACTAGTCGACTACAAAGAATTTAGTAGATCCCACAATAAAAAAGGTACACCTTTACTATAAATAATAGATTTAGTAATATCTCAGGTTATTTTGTGCTTTATGTTGTCTTTGAAACCTCCATCTACTACCTCAATCAAATAATCTACGCGATTCTTTTTGCAACCTCTACTTCTATCCTCCTTCATGTGCATTCTTTGTGTGCATCCTTTCTATGTGTCTTTTGTGTGCCTTATCTGCAAACAAGATTATAATCGAATGCAAAAAATAGTTGGGATTCGAACCTGTAATATACGGCCTTGTGCGTATTTTTTTTAATTTTAAAGACATGCTTTTCTGGTTGACCAAAAAAATTAAAAACCCTAATCAACATTTCTCTGAGGTATTTAATAAATTTTTTAGCACATTCCACGAAAGAAATTTCAAACATATAAAAAGAGCGGGATACGAAAAATTGCAATTTTTACTTTCCCCCTCTAAAAGCAAAAGGGTGACCTATTGAAAATTCAAATATCTAAAAATGTGAGGGAATTCAAATTTCCTTATTTTTATTTTTCCATGGTTTAAAAATTAAAACTAAACATGAATTAAAAACAATGTAATTTTTTCACTGACTATAAACTATAATAATATAAACATAATAAAAAATATATTATACAACATATATTAAAACAAACATAGTAAAAAAAATCTATTATAGGAAAATAGAGGAAATAAATACTAAACATAGTTTAGAAGTTTATTATAATAATATACATACATTTACATTCCATTCCTTATCAAAATTGATTTCTACATTGTTAGGTATAGTATGCGCTAATTTAAATTAATTATCCAATTAAAACATGCCACGTGGCAAGTTTCGAACAAGCTATTTGGGATACATAATAAGGCTAGTGATCCAAGACTCTACAGATAGTGTTAATGTATGGCTATTTTCAAAATAAGAAACATTTGAGCCTAAGGTATGATATGTTGTTTCTCTCAATAACTTAAGGAGCATAGAAGACACTAAGGGTTTTCTTTGTTAGGAAACGATGTCAAATATGTCTTATGAACCATGTATCTTATGGAAACTAAATACGAAGTCTAGCAATCCACAACTTTACAGATAGTGTTTATAATGAGAAGAGGTAAAGGGTAGCAGCCTAGTGGTCGTTAAGCTAAACTATGATTTATTATTTTATGGCTATTTTCAAAATAAGAAACTTTTGAGCCTAAGGTCTGATATGCCATTTCTATCAATAAGTAAAGTATCTTAGCGGGCACTAATCATTTTCTTTGATAGGAAACGATGTGAAGTATGAGTTGAAAACCATTTATCGCATTGGAACTACATACCAAGGCTAGCGATCCAAAATTGTAAAGATAGAGTTTATAATGAGAAGAGGTAAAGGTATGAGCCTAGCGTCTACTAAGCTATACCATGATTTGTTATTTTATGGCTATTTTCAAAGTAAGAAAATTTTGAGACTAGTGTATGATATGACATTATATATCAATAAGTAAAGAAACTTAGTGATCGATGAGTTCAAAACAATGTATCTTATGGGAACTACATATTAATTCTAGCGATCCAAAACTATAAAGATAGTGTTTATAATTAGATGAGGTAAAGGTAGGATCCTAGCGGCCTCTAAGCTATACTATGAGTTATTATTTTATGGCTATTTTCAAAAATAAGAAACTTTTGAGTCTATGGAAAACACATAATACGTCTTGATCCATTTAGAGGGTATATAATGCAAGACTTTCTCTCTGCCACACATATCCTAAAAAATATGGTACAATTAAAATATATGGATAACACTATCATTTAAAATCCATGCACATAGTGTTGAAATAAGAAACATTTGATCCTAGCAGTCATTATGTACTTCCATTCAATACATATAAAATTTTAGCGGTTGCTAAGCATTTTCTTTTGTATGAACAAATGTGAATTATATGTTGCAAACAATACATCTTGTGAGTACTATATAATCACATGAAAACATAATAGCGACCCAAAGTTGAACATATTATATTTATAATGACTGATAGTAATGGTGGGATCCTAGTGATAGCTAAAATAGAGCATGGTCTTTTATTTTATCATTATTTTCAAATTATGAAACTGTTGATCCTAGTGTCCAATATGTCGTTACTTTTCATAAAGAAAAAATACTTAGTGTTTGCTAAGCATTTTCTCCCATAAGGTCTGATGTGAATTATGTGTTTCAATCAATATACCTTATGGGAACTATGTAATGTTTGATCCCTCTATGTGGTATGCAGTGTAGCTATTGTCTCCGTCAGGTACATTCCAGCCAACGTGATATAATTATAATCAATGAAAAAACACTATTGATCCAAAGTTGTACAGGGTAAGTACACAAAGTTGGGGGGCCAAAAGCAGAAAAAATCTTAAAAAAAAAGGAAAACATGTATGTGTTCTATTATAACGTGATCACGTTTTAAATTTTCAGGTTTGGGATTTACCAAGGCATAATACGTACGTGTTATGCCTACTATAAAGAAAAAAAGAGGCCCGAGCCTCTATCATTTTATCTCCCGAGCCTCTATCATTTTATCTCCCTCAAACATGATTTTTAGAGTTTATACGTGCCCTCGCATTTTTTATTCAGCTATATCTCAAGCTCAAAGGATCATTTCTATATTTTTAGGAAGATCTGAATCGACGATGGTGTCACGGAGAAGAGGTAAGCAGAATTCCTTTCTCAAAATTGCATTAAAATATGATAATTATAGATTAAAATTTGAATTGAATACATATTTTTTATTGTTACAATTAGAGGTCGAGGGAATCAACCAAAACCAAACCCTCCTATTCCTGTCATCCCTCCTGAAACTCCCACAATTGCTCAACATCCCTCAAGTAGTCAAGAAGATTTAACAACCCACATATTTGAAAAAAAAATTGAAATTAAGGATTTAATCAAAACAATGAGATATTTACAATCTACAAACCCCCACCGTGCCTCTCTTGCAAACACATTGGAGGCATTACTCGTTCAAGTTGATGTGGAAACGGAGAAAATTTATCATTAGACAACTTATAGAGAGGGTTTGTAGGGTTTATTATTCCAACAAATTTTCATATGTGGAAGTAAAGAAAAAAGAAATTTCAAAAGACCTCATATGTGCCTTATTCACGAACCCCCGCACTAATTTTCCTGTTCTATTTTCATGTAAACGGTTTCCCATCCATTGGTGCAATAATAATTTGATTAAAAATAATTTTTGGGACCGATGGTGGATGGTATTTTATTTTCCACCTTGTAATAACAACGAGGTGCCACTATACTTTCTAAGGAAAATCTATTGCGAGTTTATCCTCAACAAGATCCCAAATTATTTTGATTTTTGAGATTTCCAAGGCCGAGGAAAAGGATGTACACATAATCACCTAGATTCACAATGTGAACCTTTTCAGTAGGGTAGATTCCCCACATAGAAGCCCCCTCACCCTGAGATTGTCCCCCAAGTAGTGAAGGAGATAGTAGAGATTGATACACTCCATGCACTTCAAGATCTATCTGCGACCCTTGTTCGACATACGAGGGAGATTTCTGAGCCAAATGCTCACAGAGTTACATAGAGTATTCCCTCAGGGAGTACTAACATGAGGCCACATCTTTTCTCATCATGTGATAGCATATTTTTAGGGCCTGAGGAGGACAATACTTTCATGTGTATTGATTTTGGTGCACCAGGTGCTAGGGGTGCACACGATAATGTCACTATGTCAAATGTCCTTTTGAGTGATACATTTGGATTACATTCACTGGCGTCATCTTTGTAGGTAAATTTGTTATGTTTTGTTATGTGTGTTACAAAAAGTTTGGAGTACTTGATTTACTTATATATGTTAAATTTTTGAAATAATTGTATTTGTACATGTATATGCATTAATATTACAGTGCACGGGAGGTGCATTTTGTACATGTTTGTAATGTATTTAATTATAGAATTATTAAATTATGTTTATAATTTCCTTCATTGTGTATATGCAGGAGTTACCTATGACAGGTAGTAGCCCTGTTCATTTGATTCACATGCATGGCGGGGTAAAAAACAATAGTTCTATATTGATAAAATTAGTTAATATATTTTTCATTATGTACATACATGTACTTAGTTCTATTTTCGCTAATTTTGATGTTAGATTTTTTGATCTTATGTGTATGTAGGGAACTTTAACCCCCTCCATCTTGACTTCGAGGGCACGGGAATTCTCCATCTCGTCTTCTTCGTACCCCCATTCATACTGCAAGAGCTCCTGATGACTCATCTGAGCATGAGATGAAAATTCAGAGTGATTGAAAACTTGCGGTAAGTTTGTGTATTTATGTAAATACTTTCATTCTAGCATGGTCTTAAATACATGTTGAAAACATATATAAAATTAAGTTTTGACAAAAAAAACAGTGTTTGCATTTACAAGCTCATCTACAGGTGAGTATTCAGCAAAAGAGGACTCGAAGCATGGGCTCGAATGATCCAAAGTCATCTCATGGATCTCCATATTTATCTAAGGGAGGGCCTTCTTCGAGCAAGGCCGAGAGAGGGATAGATTTTGATGAGTAGGAAATATATATGTCTTACATGGCATTGTTTTTGTATGCCTATGTGCATGGCATTGTATGTACGCCTATATGGCATTTGAACTTGATGGTATATGACCTATTTGGGCATTTTTGTATTTATTATGAACATTAAATTACTATTTGGAACTTGATAATTTGGTATGATACCTTACATTTCTGAGATTATTTTTGCATGAAACTAATATGATGTGCACTTGACAATGTTTAAGACATTATGGATTATTTTTTCATTTATTGGTGATGTACATGTAATAGCATTTTCAATGTATAATATGCATCAAACTTTGGAAATAAATATTTATATAATGTATGTATATAAAGAGTAACCTAATCTGAGTAATTATTCATTCTCAATGTGTATATGTTTATTTACCTTACTTGCGCTTGTTCTTGCTCATGGTCTCTTTGTACTGGTTCCTATCTTATCATGCACTTACTACATTATTCTATGCTTCTTAGTCTTCTTCCCTGTTAAAAACACCTGAGAGTCGTCACAATTTTATGCCTTTCATCTATTGATATTTTGAGAATGTCTCTCCATATATATACATTACTCCAATGCTTGAGAATGTCTCCAGTCGCAATAACATTCTGATTCAGACACTCAATAATTCTTGATTATCTAATCCTATCCAATTCGTGTTATTACCTTTAAATTTTTAGGCATTTCGAGTTATTTGGAAATCACATCACACCCTTCACTAGGCTTGATAACTACCCCTATCCTTTTGAAGGTGCTTTTGAAAGCATCAATCAGTTTATCATAGCATAAATTATCAATGAATGGAAGGTGACTAAGCCGAAGGGCAAGCTGACTCCCATCTAGAACTAAACAAAAATATTTACTAGGTGATTGATAACTCCCATGTGTTCTTAGACATACCCCTATCAAATTCATTCTTAAGCCAATCTAGTCATTCAGGGCTCTTAAGGGACTACGCCCAGACGAGGTAGCCCGAAAGCTCAGAGAGTGTAGGGAACCAAAACGAAGACTCCACTATTGTTCACCTGGCCACCCCGATGTGTTAGCATAGTTGGTTTGGTCCCACAAGCTTCCGTTTGCAAACTACAATGTCTGGGAGCCCTACACTGACTCAAACTGCAGTATTTTACGCCTTTACAAACAAAAGGATAACGAGAGAACCAAATGGAGAAGGATAAAAATACATGAGGATTTTATAGAGAGCCCCAACATGGAGGTCTCAAATCTAATGAGATGTTTCTAGGTGCCACAGAGTCTGAGAAATCACCCATCAAAGATATGGCATGTTTGGGCCTCAGGACTCTTAAGGGAGTACGCCCAGACGAGGTAGCCTGAAAGCACGAGGAACGTAGGGAACCAAAAAAGAAGACTCCAATAGTATTCACCTGGCCACCCCAATGTGTTGGCGTAGTTGGTTTGGTCCCATGAGCTTCCGTTTGTAAAATATAGCATCTAGCAGCCTTAAACTGACTCAGACTACACTATTTCGTGTGTTTGCAAACAATAAGACAGTGAGATAACCGAATGGAGATGGATAAAACTATGATATAATTTAGTAGAGGGCCTCAACATGGAGGTCTCAAATCTGATGAGATGTCTCCAGGTGCCATGGAGTCTGAGAAATTACCCGTCGAAGATATAATGTGTTTTGGCCTCATGGCTCTTAAGGGACTACGCCCAGAAGAGATAGCCTAAAAGCATGGGGAGCATAGGGAACCAAAAATAAGAATCCACTAGCATTCACCGTAGCTACCTTGATGTGTTGGTGTAGTTGGTTTGGTCCCCACGAGCTTCCGTTTTCAAACTACAGCATCTGGGAGCCCTACAATGTCTCAGACTGTAGTATTTCACGTATTTGCAAACAATAGGAAAGTGAGAGAACCGAATGGAGATGGATAAAACTGTGAGATTATTTTGTAGAGGGCCCCAACTTAGAGGTCTCAAATCTAATGAGATGTCTCTAGGTGCCACGGAGTTTGAGAAATCACCTATCGAAGATATGGCGTGTTTGGGCCTTAGGGCTCTTAAGGGACTACTTCCGGACGAGATAGCCCGAAAGTACGGGGAGTGTAGGGAACCAAAAAAAAATCTTCCACTAGCATTCACCTGGCCACCCCAATGTGTTGGCATAGTTTGTTCGGTCCTACGAGCTTCCGTTTACAAAAATAACATCTAGCAGCCTTACACTAACTCAAACTCCAATATTTTGGGCCTTTACAAACAATAAGACAGCAAGATAACTGAATGGAGATGGAGAAAACTGGGAGAGACTTTTGTATAGGGCTTCAACATGTAGGTTTTAGATCTGACGAGACATCTCTAGGTGCCACGGAGTCTGAGAAATCACATGTCGAAGATATAAAGTGTTTTGGCCTCAGGGCTCTTAAGGGACTACACCTATATGAGGTAGCCCAAAAGCACAGGTAACGTGGGGAACCAAAAAATTACTCCACTAGTGTTGAATAGGCCACCCTGACGTGTTGGCATAGTTGGTTTGGTTCCATGAGCTTCTGTTTGCAAACTATAACATCTAGCAGCCCTACACTTACTCAGACTCCAATATTTTGTGCCTTTGCAAACAATAAGATAGCGAGAGAAATGAATGGAGATGGATAAAACCACGAGAGGATTTCGTAGAGGGCCCTAACATGGAGGTCTTAGATCTAACGAGATGTATCTAGGTTCCATGAAGTCCGATAAATCACCTGTCGAAGATATGGCGTGTTTGGGCCTCAGGGCTTTTAAGGGACTGACGCCCAGATGAGGTAGCCCAAAAGCACAGAGAGCATAGGGAACCAAAAAAATCCTCCACTAGCTTTCACCTGGACACCCTGACATGTTGGCATATTTTTTTTGGTCCCACAAGCTATCGTTTGCAAAATACAACATCTAGCATCCTTACACTGACTCAAACTGCACTATTTCGCACGTTTGCAAATAATAGGACAATGAGAGAACCGGATGGATATGGATAAAACTACGAGATTATTTTGTAGAGGGATTCAACATGGAGGGTTTTGAATCTAACGAGACATCTATAGGTACCATATATTTTGAGAAATTACCCGTCAAAGATATAGCATGTTTTGGCCTCAGGGATCTTAAGGGACTACGCCCGAATGAGGTAGCCCGAAAATCACAGGTGGAGGAAACCACCAATGTTCAATGATTTTTCCATAGGATGCAACTATGTAGACTATGTAGAGGAGGAAACCATTCATCTTTCCTTTAAAAATTTAAACCAGAGGCATCCACGTGGGAGAAATTTACTGGAGTGGGCATGGAGGATGCCTTTTTGTATTTTGTGACTTTATGGATATTTGGCATTTTTTAGATTTTTGGTCCACCCTTCTGCTTTTAATATAAGCCTAACATGTGGCTTCACTTGATTGGCAAAACGAATCACGGCTCAACCTCAAAGTTCTCCGCCGACCCGCTTCCCTGCTTTGACTTTTAATGCGGACTCAACATTTGACTTTTTCCTCATAGCATGATTGGGGGTTGCGGGTCACTTTATGACTTTGAGCCCTTTTTTAAAAAGTCTTAAAACATAAATTACTCTGCTAGCCCACCTCCCCACTTTGACCTTCGATGCGGGATTAATATGTGACTTTTCCCTTGGCTGTGGGCGGTGTTGTGGGTCACTTTTTAACTTTAAGCCCATTTAATGAAAACAAGGCTCAAATTCTCAAATCTCCCCAACGACCCGTTTCCCCGCCTTCACTCTTTTGATGCAGGCTCAACATTTGACTTTTTCCCTCTTGGAAACAAGGCTCAAAAACTCAAAAGGCTTCAACAATCTGCCTCCCCCACTTTGAATCTTTTGATGCGGGCTCAACATTTGAATTTTTCCCTCTTAGCATGATCAGGGCTGCAGGTCACTTTATGACTTTTTGCCTTTTCACCACAATGTCTCAAAATGAAAAAATGATCTTTCTTCCCACATTCAATTAGATATTTCCACATACCCATGGATAATGGAGCCAAATTTTGATGGGGAAGAAAATGTCTATCATTCACGACTTGGAAAAAATGTAGAGAATTAATTTTGTTGGGGAGACCACCAATGTTCCAACTATTCATTTTGAAAGAATGAATATCTTCAATCAAACAGAGAATGAAGAGCCTAAATTTTTTTTGGACATTACAAAAGGTTGTTTGTGCCCAAAAAGAAGCCGAAGGCCATATAAATTTTCAGTCTTCAACTTTAGATGACAATGAACATCGTGAAGAAAAACAATTAGGTGAAAATTTCACTATGATTCAATGAAATTTTGAAGCTCTTCAGTACTAACATGGAAAAAAATTTTAGGGCCCTATGAAAGCTTCTCGCGGTTTTATCCATATCCATTTGGTTCTCTCATTATCCTATTGTTTTCAAATGCATGAAATAGTGCAGTCTGCATTAGTGTAAGGCTATCAGACGCTATATTTTTCAAATGGTAGCTCATGGGACTAAACAGTGTGGGCCAACACATCTTCATTTCTTATTGAATACTAGTGGAGTCTTCATTTTGGTTCCCTACGCTCCCCGTGCTTTCGGGTTACCTCATCCGGGTGTAGTCCCTTAAGAACCCTGAGGCACAAACACGCCATATCTTCGACAGGTGATTTCTTGGACTCCATGGCACCTAGAGACGTCTCGTCAGATCTAAGACCTCCATATTGGGGCCCTATAAAAAATCCTCTCGTGGTTTTATCCATCTCCATTTTATTCTCTTGATGTCCTATTGTTTTCAAAGGCATGAAATACTACAATCTGAGTCAATGTAGGGCTCCAAAATGTTGTAGTTTGCAAACAGAAACTCGTGGGACCAAACCAACTACGCCAAAACTTCAGGGTGTGGCCAGGTGAATCTGAGTGGAGTCATTTTTTGGTTCCCTATGCTCCACGTGCTTTCAAGTTACCTCATCCTGTGTAGTCCCTTAAAATCCCTAAGGTTAAAACACGCTATATCTTTGACGAGTGATTTCTAGGACTTTGTGACACCTAGAGATGTCTCGTCAGATCCGATACCTCCATGTCGGGGCCCTCTACAAAATCCAATCACGGTTTTATTCATCTCCATTAGGTTCTCTTGTTTTCCTATTGTTCACAAACGTGCAAAATATTGTCGTTTGAGTCAGTGTAAGGCTGCTAGATTCTGTATTTTTGCAAACGGTAGCTTGTGGGACTGAACCAACTACGCCAACACATTGGGGTGGCTAGGTGAATGCTAGTGGAGGATTTTTTTAATTTCCCTATGCTCCCCAGGCTTTCGGGCTACCTCACCTAGATGTAGTCCCTTAAGAGCCCTGAGGCCCAAACACTCCATATCTTTGACAGGTGATTTCTCAGACTCCATGGTACCTAGAAACATCTCGTCATATCCGAGACCTCCAAGTTGGGGCCCTCTACGAAATCCTCTCATAGTTTTATCCATCTCTATTTGGTTCTCTCTTTATCCTATTGTTTATGAATGTATGAAATAATGCAGTCTGATTCAGTGTAGGGCTCCCAAATGTTGTAGTTTACAAATGGAAGATCGTGGGACCAATCCAACTACGCAAAAATTTTGAGGTGGCCAAGTGAACACTAGTGGAGTCTTTGTTTTGGTTCCCTATGCTCCCCGTGCTTTTGGGTTACCTCATCTAGGCGTAGTCCCTTAAAAGCCCTTAGGCCCAAACACATCATATCTTTGACGGGTAATTTCTCAGACTCTGTGGCATATAGAGATGTCTCGTTAGATTCAAGACCTCCACGTTGGTGCCCTCTACAAAATTCTCTCCTGGTTTTCTCCATCTCCATTTAGTTCTCTCGTTGTCCTATTTTTTACAAAGGCATGAAATACTGGAGTTTGAGTCAGTGTAGGGTTGTCAGACGCTATAGTTTGCAAACGGAAGCTCGTGGAACCGAACCAACTACGCCAACATTTCAAAGTGACCTAGTGAACACCAGTGGACGAATTTTTTGGTTCCCTACACCACCCATTCTTTCAGGCTACCTTGTCTGGGTGTAGTCCCTTAAGAGCCCTAAGGCCCAAACATGTCATATCTTTGACGGGTGATTTCTTAGACTCCGTGGCACCTAGAGACATCTCATCAGATCCAAGACCTCCACATTGGGGCCCTCTAAGAAATCCTTTTGTGGTTTTCTCCATCTCCATTCAAATTGAGTTAGTGTAAGGTTGTGCATTTTCAATCCCCTGAATAACATAGATGGTTCATACAATATAAGTGGTGAAATGATAATTTTAATAAGATATTTTTACAATATAGGTGGTGAAATGAGAATTTTTGTTTATTTTTTCTTTCTAATATTTAATTTCTCTTAACTTCACTTGGGTTTGAGAATAATAAATTCTCTACTAACAGTGTCAACCACGTGAATGTGGAAGCTTTTTTGGCACCACTAACCTACATAAACATGTTAGTAAGCAATTAAATAGAATTTTAAATCATACAAAATTTAAACAAAATCATTTAAGTAAATATTAAAATTAAATTCATGAAGAACATACCTTTGCAAATTCAATCCAATAAACTGCAAGGATCAACTCTATTATTGACAATAGCAAGAATTGCTTCATGATCTGATTCTCGAACCTTCCATAGATTCTTGTTTGATGGCCGACCTCAATATTTAATCAATTTAATATTTGTTGCAAGGACCAAATGTGAATAGTGAAGTATCTTCCAATGTACTTCATAGTCTTCAAACAATCAAATGTTTGATATTTTGATAGGATATCGTTGAATCCAAGTTCCAATGACTACCACTGACCCAGTGAGATACTCAAGGTCTTCACCATCAGTGACTGTGGAAGTCAAAAAAAATTCCCCTCTACACAATGAGACAAGAAGTAGTATGTTCCCTCTTCGTTAAATTTTGTCACAATAACTATAAAAATGTGCCCTATGTATCCCAAAGTAAAATTGTTAAGTCAATTTAAAAATACATTAAGACTTGACCATTTAATAATTTATAAATCTAAAACATGGCAAGTACATATATGTATGTACCTTGTTGCACTAAATTAGAGACTTGGTTAAAGTCAGATGATGTTGTCATTTGATCTGAAGACCCTGCAAGTTGTAATGCTTGTGGAACTTGATGTGTGTCGAGTGGAATTAGAGATCTAAAATTCCATTCATCCACCCACTGTTATGACTCACATTCATTCCACGCAAAATCAATGCATGATATATAAAAACATGTCATGCACCTAGTATAAATAGTCCAAGAATTTGCATCTAAACTACGGAATGAGTGCATATCACTTGATCCTAAAACAGTCATACAATCTTCAAAGTTTTCATGATGTTGTTCCTCTATCTACCAAAAATATCTACGAACCCTTGATCTCTCTTGAGATTCATGGCCCATATTCTTGACACACCAATCAAAAATGTTTTTTACATTTTCAAATTTAGCACCATCCTTAAACTTTAACTCTTCTCTTGCAAGTGCTCTTTTCACACATGCTCTTGCACCATCATGCTCTCCTTTTCCATGTCATGCTTTAATAAAACTCTAGATATGTTGTACATTTGTTTCTTTGTGCATCCTTTTGAGCCAATAAAAAATCTGTGCATTCTTGAATTGTGATGTGCAGTTGTTCGACCAAATGTAATTTTGATCAAAACTAATGTTCCTCTCATTCAAGTTCACATAAAATACCTAGAAACACCCTTGTACATATTATGTACAATGTGTCTGATCATCGTTGATGTAGAAATGATACTCTCTTAATATTTTTTTATCTTTCTCAGTGCTTTCAAGAGAGTGCATGAATGTTATATGCACGAAAATAGGAACTTGACTAATTTATAATATTGAGGCTGAACCTCCATTTGTGGATGTAATGTGTAATTATCTGCGAAGCCAAACTACTGAAACAATAATACCAAGTGCTAATGTGTCCTTGCTTAACATGAATTTTTCATCCAATGGTATCGAGCTTTATGTGTGTGCCTTGCATACTCATAAAACATTTTCTCTCTAAATTTGGCCATATATTTTGATACAGGTAATTTTTTTCTAACAAGCTCACACCTCTGAGATTATTTTCCATATTTTAATTGATATAATACCGATTTATGTTTCGTGAAATCAACCAATTCTTTTCCTATTGAATATTTACTCTCCTCGTGGATACAAATTTTCAAATTTGACAATCCACTGCATACATTGCATGTTCCATCCAAACATGCTTTGTTATAAAAAAATTGTCTTGTTGATTTTTCACAAAATATTGTCGGAATAAATTCCCTTCAAGATTTTTGTGGGACATTTATTCCACACTCCTGCCACATGATGTCAGTATGTAAAACATGACATATTTGACAAAAAAACATCATAATGCATTAAAAATTGAACATGATGCCTACAACAAGTGGTACGTGAGTGATTGATTTTTACATAAAAGGGTTTACTCATTTCAAATAATCTTTGTCTAATGTTAATTTGTGGATTTTCATTCTTAAACTTAGAGAACAATTCTATTTGAGTCATATCTAATAAATGTTTTGCACACAATTCACGATTATAAGAACATATTCTTCTTTTTACTGTATCTCTTCTATTCAGTGACACCCTTGTGTTCTCATTCCAAAATTTTATAATTAATTCTTGTAGAATATCAGATGTATTATTGTTTTTTCATGGAATTCTGCTAGAGAAAGCCCAATAGTTAGTGTTATTGACTAACTCAAGACATTTACGTCTCTTTATTGCTTTCATTAGTGTTTTTCTGTTTAGCTTCAAAGCACTGCTTGTTTTTCTAATCAAGCGTTTATTAATAGTTTTATCACTTACTATACAATTAGTAAGTATACGTCATGTAGCATTACTATCTTTGGTGCGTCTTTTGCCACCTACAGTTTGGTATACTTTATGTATGTTTTCAACAATTGACACATTTTGATCAACAACATTAGATGTTCTTAACCCCAGGGTATTCATTATAGGTCTCATCTTAATTAATTTCATCAATGAAACAAATAATTGACATATTTGTGTGTCATTTAAATTCTCAAAGTAATTATCCCAAATTCCACTAGTTTTTCTTCTCATATTTCTTTCAGACATTTTGTTAGGAATTGGTTTTATAATGTTTTCAACAATTGGATTCATATCAATTTATTCATCCATACCAACGTTATCATTCAATTCAATATCATTATTCATTGCAAAATCATTATTCTCTACATTTTCATTATATATTTCATCCCCATTTTCTAATACATTAGCTACATTTGATATAGCGGATGTACCTTGCCCTGTTTGAAGTTTTTGCATTCTCTTCAATTTCTTTATTCTTTTCTCTTCCAATTGCTCTGGTGTTTTTTTTCTTGACTTTCCTCTTATCTATAGCTCAATGTTTATCGCCCATGATTAGAAAAAATCAACTAATGGGTTAGGAGACAAAATGAACTACCAAAAAATCATGCAAGAATGTAGAGAAAATTGCAGACAAAACAGAATGTTTGCAGAATTCTCGTGAAAGAGATGAAAGGGACGTTGGGGGGGCACAATATATAAACAAATAAAACCATGTACATGTTTTTTATTTTCTCTTTTTCCAAGCCATGCCTCAAGGCTTGGGATCTGGTTTGGATCCCGAAGCCTGAGCCATGGACCTGTACAAACATAGCAAATAGTGTGTTTTTGCAAGAAAATGTAAAAAATTCCACTTCCTATATGATAAATCAAAATTAAAAAATTGATCCATTTTTAAAAAATTATACCATGACGTAGAGAAGAGTTTCTTCTTTCTAAAAATATAATTTTTCAAATTTTCTGACTAATATAAGGTTTCCATATTATTTATTTTCTAACTATGCCTTTTATAGCTATTTTTTGAAGTGTAAATATGTCTATCTTTCGTGGTGTATCTTTTTTTTGGGTGATCGAAATTTTAAAAATTATACTAGCCCAGACTAGACATAATTCTATACATATTCAAAAAAGAAAACTAATTTTTGATATTTTTGAGGTAGTTACGGGAGGGGCATGGTCAAAGCTCCGTTATTTTTCAAAACATAAAATTTATCTACTATAAAAATCATAAATAAAAAATATTTCCTAAAAAAATCTTTTAAAAAATGGAACCCAAACTAGATGCTCCTAGCTATCTTTCTACCAAAGGGTTTTCAAAAACACTAAATGGTGCTCAAAAAATGGTGGGGGGCATGAAAGTCACTCTATTATGTTTTTTAACAAAAATAGGAGCATCTATTGATATTTTAGTTGTTTGACCAACTTAAACTTATCCGTTTTCAATAAAATATAGTAACTTAGAAACTAGACTCAAAATGCTACGATTCATATTTCTACAACATCTTCTAATTTTGAGTGTAACTATTTCAAAAAACTCGTACAAGTTGAAGTTTTTATTTTTTCAAAAAAATGCGTCCACTTAAGATCCCCTTTTGGTCCCCCCAACTTGGTGCACTTACCCTACATATAGTGTTTAAAATGACCGTAATGGTAGGATCCTCACGGTCTTTTATCTATGTTGTGATTTATTATTTTATCACAATTTTCAATTAAAAAAATTGAAACTAGCATCCGTTGTGCCATTACATTCGATAAGTAATGAAACTAAGTGTTAGGTAAATAGTTTTTCCAATACAAAAAGTTGTGAATTATATGTTACAAACAATATATTTTATGGAAAAAAACATATGGCTTGATCCCTATGGAGGATTTGTAGAGTATTACTTGTTTCCACAATGGATATTCTATCGAATATTATACAATTATAATAAATGAAAATCACTAGCAAGAAAAAAGTGTACAGATAGTGATTACAATGACAAGATGAAATGATAAGGCCTTACCTTTTGCTAAGCTAGGTTGTGATTTGTTATTTTATCACTATTTTTAAATTCTTTGTGCTTTTTACCCTCAATCAATTCAACATATCGGACAATAAATGTTTGCATCCTAAGAAGACTGGCACTCTAATGTGTTAATACAAGTTCGAACAATTTGGAATAAATTTCTTCAATTAGTATTGTAAATATAACTTATATTCAGAGTAAGAGAGAATGGACCATTATTTTAGTGGTTCTCACTAAACATTGTTAATAATCAAATATTTTCTCAAATAGGTATAACCCACCCTGACCTTATAGAGAGAATTGTTTCAACAAAAATGGCTATTGTGATGAGGGATATACTTACATTTAGGAAAAGTGTAGTCATTCCCATTTTTTTTCTAGCTTGTTTTGGAATTTCCCACTAAGCGCTACACTTAAAATATTGTACTTAAACTATTAATAAACATTAAAACATAATGAATAAAGTATGTCCAATATACATATATTTCGCATTGTCTTATATAACAAAAAATGATGAGCTATCACTAACTCCATTAATGTGATTTGTTGCTCAAATAATCTCCTCAAAATACTAAACATTTGATCTTCTGACCACTATCCTTTAAACATCTTCCTTATTCTCGTTACAGGAATTTAATCCTCACCACTACAATATGACCGATATACACATAAATCATATCATCTTCTAAAATATAAAATCCCGAGCTACCAAAAACTCTGTTATTTTGATTTGTTGTTCAAATACTCTCTTCGAAATACTAAATATTAGATCGTAATGTCCTCCACACTTTATCATTCAATAGGTGTAAAGGGCTTTAAAAAAATTTAGGATGTTCTTTTATATGTTAAATAGAAGTCCATCTGCCAATAAAGTGTATATTTTTTATCATGCCATCTATGTAATGTTATAGCTTGTTCAAATCATATGTAATATTTTCAAAAGGTGCAAATGGTTTCACATCTTTCAATGCATCATAATTTGATTTTATACTTTTAGAAAAAATCAATTATTATTGATTTGATCCACAAAATATGAATTATTATAACCAGTTAAATAATACACAAGATGTCCTATCAAAGCCTAGTGGTTACTAACCATTAAGTTAATTACTCTGTTATGATACATAGTAAAGAAATCTCGAGGTTGGTGTCCCTTAGGGTAGTATTTAAATTCATTATTAGACAATGCGAGAAAAACACTTTAAATTTCAGAAATGGCCTAATTATTAATGTATTTTACTCTAATTATAGGTAAAATGGCTTCCATTGTTTGCTCTCCATTCAAAACAATTCCATTTGAATCATAGGCAATATTTGTTAGAAGAAAATATAGAAGGAATGGTTTGTGGAATTCCATTCCCCTGAAAAATACCATGTCAACCTGTGGTTTTTTGTGTTATAGATGAAAATCATGAGGAGGTTGGTATTGTTCTATAATTTGAAGTTATTGATTTGGGGACACTGTGTGTCCAAGTGGAATGCTTTGAATTTTTAAAAAATAAGTGTCTTATTCTGGATATGGAGTTGGATGTTTCTTTGTTCAAGAAAATGGAAATGCATGCCTCCATAAACAACGGACCATATTCCTATTCAAAATATGGTTGGAATTTAGGGATTCTGATAGATTCTGAAAAAACTTGTTCAAATACATAAGACATTCAAAATGGTATATTTAGAGTATTCAAAAAATTGTATAGAAATAAGAAAACATATTCTGTTTTTCATTTCTTGCATAGAAAAGTTTTTCTTTCACCTCCAAAACATGCCAAGTTGTTTACTATGCTTAGATGAACATATTTGACTAAATTGGAGATAGACCCATATAAACCAAAATTACATGGGTTAAAAAGGAATACTAAATCAACTAGATATTTTGAGGCTAGTGTAATAGCAGATACATTTGATTCTTATTGTCGAAGAATAAAACGAGACAAAAAAAATGAGAGAAAAAGTTATACATTATTTGAGAAATAACTATCCGAATAATATTATATTGACATCCTGTAGTGAATCAAATGTAGTCAAAAAAATTAAATTGCATGAATCACACTACCACCAGTTGTCTGTACTATTGGGTGAAGAGATAAATGGAAAAATAAAATTTGATTCCCATATAAGGGGAAAAAATGTAAAACGGAATAAATATCATGAGGTGGAAGAAGTTCTTCTCATCAAGGCTTAGACAATATTAGAAAACTATGTGATTTCACTGGAAGGAAATATACCATCAAGGAGATAAGTCACAGAAAATTTTTCTTGTAAATGTTCATATCCATTGCAACTTTCATCAACTTTATCAACTATTCCTTTGACTAATCCTTTCAATGTTAAATGTGTGATCGCTGATTTTTGTAATTTGGCTAGCGATATTTCTTTGGATGTAATAACAAAGATTTTAACAGTTATCAAAACCGGTGTGCTGGATTTTATTATTATTATTTTAATACCAGTTTTTTATTCAAAAATGTTAAGAGACACATTAAAAAGATACATGGAAAAGGTTAAAGATGTTGGAGTATCCGTTCTAGATGGATTCTACAGACTCTATGATAACAATGGGATATTAAAAAATTTGTCTCTTATGTACACAATAACTGGTATGCATAACCACGACAATAATGATGATTATAGAGAAGAGGTCACTAGGGATTAGATGGAGAAATTGCCAAATAATTAATAACTGCAAGATAAATTGGCCTATAAGGAAACATCCATCCTTTTCCTTGTGAAATATCATATGAGTTCTAGGCTGATATGTTCACTCGATGCTATTCTGAAAATTCTCTAGTACTAGTGTTTTACGGTGGTAGTGTCACACTTCGTGCTTCGGTGGATTCCAAACTATCTATTTTTTTATTGTTGATACACATAGTGAAGAAATGTTTTTGAAACATTACCATTCTCATATGAATAAAGGTTCGTCACCAAAGAAAACTTCAAAAAGTGATTTTGTTTAATGGATTTTAAACTAAATATGCTACTTAAACAATTATTATTTATGAGGACAACCACAAAGCATTAAAATTTGATGTATAACCATTTCACCTTGACGCTACACAACTAGTTCAACATGGTGATTTACTTTCAATAATTTTATAAATATGTTTATTGATCTCTATCTTCAATTATCATGGTTTTCAATTTTTTAACAAATTTTTGTTTTTTATAGTTCATTGACAAATGTGGAGGAGGAGGGAAAATTGGAAACGAATATGCCATCACATCCAGATATGTTAATCATTTGAATTTATAAAGAAAATCGCTAATAAGCCCATCATATTTATAAGACAATAAATTATTATGCAAACAACCAACAACCGGAGAACGTAACTATGGAGAGTGCGGAGGTATCCAACATGAATAAACACTCACAACCTATTATTATATCCATGTGTATTTTTATAGGAAATGATAACTAAAAGACATTAGTTTATATGTTTGACATAGGGTCAAAGAAAGATGTTAAGGAAGTCCATTTGTAAGATACGATAACAATTTAAAATGAAGTATATAGAGCTTAGAAAACTCTATGCATCCACGTTCAATATAATAATGGTTTGACTAAAAAAATGTACATTCATCAATATCTTGTTGATTTATAACTGTATATTGTCTACAATGTTTCATTGATTCACTACTACATACTTACTACTTACATTGAATTAACATTATTTTGGATTCAAAATCATCATAAACAGAATTGTATACGGCTTGATCCAACTTGTATGTATGTAAATCAGCACTTGGCTAGTCTCATTAAAGGTTATCCAACCAAGTGGAGTTTGGCCAATGATGGCATAGCCTAGCGGTCGCAAATCCTCATCAATAGTTGAGGATTGTTTTCCACTAAAGGGTAGTTCAATGAATATAAATGTGGCCTAGCTACTGCTAAATTTTAATTATAAGATAGAGAACAATAGATATTGTACTTACAATATCATCACAGAAACCACTATGTTTATCCATTTAAGATTTTATTTTCCACAACATGAAATCAATTATGAATTTATTAATTTTTATTTCAAATATATTATGCTCACATTTTCAATAGAAAGAAATAGATTATGAATTGATGATTGTTTATTTGAAATAGATTTAACATCAACAGATCTAGCAGTGTGTAATGGTGGTGTAATCTAATCCGCAATCTCAATTGGTAACTGTTAGTCATAAGATAAAATGTTTTTTATTTTGATTGGTTATAATTGATATGTGGACGATGAAAATAATTTTTTTTACTTCCCTGCAGGTAGCGATAAGAGTTATTTACTTATTTTGGATATGGAGGACCTGGTATATGGGATAAACAAAACATACAATAGGAAGATGTCATTAAAGTTTGGTATGAAAGTTGTCAACCTGCAAGGTGGCCTGTCAAAATTTATAAAATTATTCTCACCATATTGTGAAGTGGGATTCTTGTCTGACAATCTCATTTTTAATGATGTTAAAAAGATATCAACATTCTTCAATAAAAAAAATATTGACCATATTGAATCCAAGACTCACTTCAAGAAAGGAACATTGCAATATAGTCAAGGGAATAGAAATAAGAGACCTAGAAAATTTTTGGAGTAGAAATGATTTTTCATACAGTTCTAAAAACACTTTGTGTATTACATTAGGTGCAAAGGGAAACCCTCCTAAAAATTTAATGGTGGGGATGAAAAGAAAACGCAAATATTGTACGAAAGATAAATGGTTGATGGTCGATTTGTATAAAACAATATCACAAATACTATCTTAGGGATTGAATGTGGTAGAGGGCATCAAATATTTGGAGCAAGAAAATGCTAAATAACTATTTATCTTTTTAGAATGTTGTTATGATCGTACTACTTAACATTATCAGTAATAGATACATACATATGTTATCATGAAAGTACTGTGTAACTTTATTATATTATGAAGTGATTTTCAGAATATAAGTTGGGAAGATTTAGATTTCGCTGATTATAAGCTGATAGTATGATTGAATAACTTCTGTGGTGAATTATCAAAAAAAAAATCCCTTGAAAATTTGTAAAATAGTATTTTTTTTCATTGTTCATAAAATATATATAAAATTATATTGTATATACTTAATTGCTTTTAATATTTTTTAATATAATTAATATATAAATAAATCTCTAGAGAAATTGACGGTCATATCCAAAATATGCAATTCGTATGTGACGGTTATTTCAAATATTTGCAACTATTTTACAAATAAAAACTATAAAAAAAAGTTTAACTGGGTTTCAAATTTAACACTGTATTGCGGCCTTTGTTGCAACCATTGAAGGACAAGAGAAGATGTTCGTTATCCCGTATAAAACAAAAACATGTTCTATACATAACATGTCATAAATAATGCCTAGCATCTGCTAGACCATATAAAAACATAAACATGTTTTTTTATATAACAAAGCATAAATAATGCTTAGTGGCCACAAGCCCATTTAAAACATAATTTTTTTCTTTATATAACATAGCATAAATAATGGCTAGCGGCCGCTAGCTCTAATAAAATAGAAACATGTTTTGTACATATCAAATCATAAATAATGCCTAGCAGTTACTAGCCCTTATAAAATAGATACATGTTCTGTTTAGTCCAAAGCATACATAAATGTGTAGCGGATGCTATCCCGTATAATGGATTCCAATGTTTGACTTTTTGGATTCCAATATATGGGACTTTGGAGTGCAGTAAATTCCAATAGATGTGATTTGGATTCCAATATATGTGATTTTCGATTCCACTATATGTTATTCTGGATTCCAATACATGCGATATTGGAATGCAATATGTGTGATTTTGTGGTCCATATAATTCCAATATTTAACATTTTGGAATCAAAAAAACTATTTTTGGATTCTAATATTGGCTATATTTTTTTCCTACTCAGACTAGAATGATTCTAAATTTAGTTAAATAGGTGTTATGGGAATTCAATTGTTGATATTGATTGTTTATGTTGAATAACTTCCTTGTTATATGTGTTGCAAGGTTCATTTTAAGATCCCCCCTCTGAAAAATTATTATAGAAAGGTTGGTGGATATCTGATACAGTCTTTCAAATTGATGGCGAATATCCAAAAAAATGATTTGTGGCAAAGACAATTTGGTATGGCATTTTTTCATATAGTTTCGTACAGTTGGATGGGTGTTGGACAAACATCTATTTATCACTGTATGAAATTCCTGATGGATGGTTATCTAACCTACATTGGAAAGTATTCTAACCTATGCATTAGATAGAATCCATTGCTCATGGGACAACACCACCTCTCACAGTAGCAAAAGGATAAAAGAGGAAAGCTTAAAATGATGTAATATCTTTTTATAATGACCGTATTTTTTCTTATGCAAAGACACCTTCTCTAAATCTTGCCAAAGAGAGAACTCACCATGAAACTAAAGCCTCATCCAAACAAAAAAATTTCAATGCAAAATTTGTTAGAGAAAAATTTATGAAGATGAAGTTTTCTAAAATTATTCTTAATCACACCTCAAGGATGGAAGTCAAATTTTTTTTAGATCTTTTTCTCAAGTAGTCAATGTAATGACTCTTGAGACCAAAAAATTATTGTTTTTCATTGAAAATTGTTAAATACCACTGAAGAGAGAACTCAAAATACATTCAATATTTCATCCCAAGATCAATCTTGGCTTTGGAATTTGAGATTTGGCCATTTGAGTTTCAGTGGTCTCAATTTATTCCACAGAAAGAATATGTCACATGGATTTTCATACCTTGGACAGACTAGTAAATCATGTTAAAGATGTGTTTTAGTGAAGCAACATAGAGAAACCTTTCCTTTTGAGCTTATATATTCATATTTATGTGGAAATATATAAACACCATCAATAGGCATAAGTATTTTTTTTCTAAAATTTATTGATGATCGAAGCACAAGTCAAAAATGCTTCACAAATTCAAATAATTTAAAGCCATGGTTAAGCAAAAAAGTGGTTCCTATATCAAGGGACTCAAAACCAGTAGAGAAGGTGTTTACGTATCAAATGAATTCATAAGTTTTGTAAATATCATGTTTTAAATAATTTGTTCACCACAAGATACACACCACAACAAAATAGTGTTGCAGAGAGAAAGAATAGAACTATCATGGAAATGGCCCAAAATATGTTGAAGGAAAAATATAGAATTTGTAGCTTGTAATGTCTATATATTGAACATGGACCCTACAAAGAGTGTAAATGACAGATTTCCTCAAGAAGCATGAAGCAACAAGAAAAACAGAGTTTCTCACTTGAGATTATTGGTTGTGTGGTATATCCACTCATGCTAGACAAAAAGAGGAGTAAATTTGATGATAAAGGCTAGAAACATATTTTTGTGAGGTTACAGTGAGTAGTCAAAGGCCTATAAAATGTATAATCATGTCATCAAGTAAGCTATCATTAATATCGATGTTGAGTGTATTACAAATGAAGCATGGGATGAAGATATTCTAATAACTCTAAATAATAATTTAACACAACAATAATGATTTCATTGTATTATATTCAACACACTCTAATTTTATATTGCTTATAATCAAGCCACTACACACATATATATGAAATTATTTCCTATTTATTAAGAATCTCACTAACCACTCCATTATCTAGAATATCTCACAATATATTATAATAATGAGTTGGGTAATTCACTCCAACAAATTTATTATATATTTTATTTAACAAAAATAGAAATAAAGTTGTTAAATCCTAATTGTAAAGTAATTGATAGAAACAAATAAAGTATAAATGCTAGATACAATTAACACAAGTAATAAGATAATAAATTATGAAGCCCTAATAGTTGATTTGCACCTTTCCTAGGACTGATATGGACTGGGGAGACTGTTGAATAGATATGGCAGTGCATCATCAATTCTCAAATTAAATTATTCAATTGTCGAATAAGGTCAGACTAGGGTGCCTGGACTAGGGTGTCTGAGCGCCAGAATCTACTTCTTTGGGGTTGTGACTATGAAAGTGGTTGGAACCTAATTTTTCTAATGTTGCATGATTTTCACCGATATTCATTGTTGGTCCCTTATACACCACAATATGATCACTAATTGTGACTGTAACCTATAAAATAAAGACTCACCTATAAAACCCATAATACTACATCAAATCAAAAACAAATATGTAATATGGGGAGTCAGACTGATCCCAATGGTCACCTAACTAAGTAAACTTTCAGCCAATCACTGCACTACATCTCAAAATCCATGTAGTTATTGTGTGTTTGTCATAGAATCATGCCCGGGGATTCCCTTGTGTAAGTGCACTTGATAGAGGACAGTAGCTAGATGTAACAATGTAAATAGATGTGTGGATGGAATAATAAACTTTCCCTTCCTATGTAGTGTATGAAAAAAATGCATTCCCTTGTCCCTTGAAGGGATGTTATATGCATTCCTTTGATTCTCTTAGATTCCTTTGGATGCAATATTAGCTGATGCTAATAGATGTTAAGAGCTTGACCCTTTATTTTGGTCACTTAGCTTTGTATTTATATGATTCCTTTGGTTAAATTTTGTAATTGACAACTAGAAGGTTGACCCATAAGTAAATAAGATTCTTAAAAGATAAAAGAGGCCCAAAAAGAGCGAGTAAGATGTTAATAGGTCAGGGGAACCCAAAGGAGATGATGGCACCTAGGCGTTGGCATCCTGGCTAGGTGCTGGTGTCCAAAGTCATGAAAGATAAAGCAATAAAGTTCTAACTAGGTTATAGAGTGTAAAAGACTAGAAAGAAGACAAGAAACAAAGTGAAGAGGCCAGAGATAGATGTCAATTACTACTTTTCTTGCTTAGGAATCATATGAATGCATGTATGCTTTTAGGACCTAGAAATGTACCCAAATGCGTGATTTTGTGTCTACATTTTCCCCCGCTTTTTTTTTTAAGTGAATACTCGATAACATAAATTTGATAAGAGATGTGTACCTAATAACTATGTAGAATGTGATGGCAATAACGTGCCGAGGAGACAAGTGAAAGTTTGAAGTGATACAAATGAAGCATGAAAACTAAGAAAGAGGAAGTGACCCTAGGGGTGATGTGTATTGTGTTATACCATATTATACCTATTGTTTTCCTTGATGTAGGGATACTTCTTGTTGCATATTAAGGAGAGAACTATAAAAAACAGTGAAAGATTAATCAAAGTCATGTATTATGAAAAATTTATAAAAGTATGCTAGAGTATGTAAATGTGTCTAAAAGTAGTAAAAGGAAAGTGTGCACCTAATGATCATGGGTGTAAAATGATAGAAAGATGTCCTGAAAATGTGGTGTAGAGTGATTTTTTGGGTGATCTCATGCCAAGTGCAATATTTTGGGGTGATCTCATGCCAAGTGCAAATTTTTTGGATGATCTCATGCTAAAGAGCAAGTGTTGGGGAGATAGGTCTAGTGTTACTCTCCTTCCATGAATCTTCCCTGATTATACACCACTGTAGATGGTGTGATATTATTTTTTTCCTATTGTCCCTAGTTTTTTATGTATGTATTGATTATACAAATTGAAAAAGGAGATAGAATGCATTATTCTTGTTGGAGGAATCTTCTTGTATTGTGAAACTTCTTTATGAAATGTGACGATCTAAGAATATTACTATGTGTTCCCCAAGGAAATTAGCACCTGGGGGAGGACACAAGTAGTTGGAAGATCCTATCTGAGCATAAGCATTGGTTTCTTTGTTGTGTTGAGGACCTAATTGAGGTTCTAGGTCATTATGTGACAGTCTGACTACTATGTTCTTGTACTGTGTAGGCTTGTACTATAGCTCTGAGCTATTGTATGAGGTGAATAATTTACCGAATGTATGCCCCCCTCATTTAGGGTGCATGTGACATTAAGAATGCGGCCTCAAAAGAGGAATTGATGCTAAACTAAATTGTGTCCCTACAAGGGAGGGAATATGCATGGTAGAAACCAAGGCACATGCCAAAAGAGTGGCTAGATACATATGTTAGTAGAAAAAATATATCAAGCATGCCATAGAAAAATATTGTCACGAACAAATGTGCATACAAGATAGACTGCGAAAAGTGCATTTGAAACATGGGACATCTGTCAAATGTCACAATACAATTAGGGTCAAAGTGGCCAAAATAAAACAAACAATTATCAAGAAAGACATAAGGCAAAGCCCGCAAACAATGGCATACAATAGTAAGAAATGGAAAGAAAAGTGTAACAAATAACCATGGTGGCAAATAGTTCCTACAAAGAAAATGTTACACATGACGTACCCATTGACAGGTTAGAAAGATCAAGAGTATGTCAAAGTGTGTATGTATCAATGTAAAGTAGTGTGCCAGTAAGAAGAGGATGTAGTAAATAATGAAACAATAGAACCTATAGTGTGTGAAAAATTAGATTCCCATAGGAGCCTCATGGGACTAGTAAGAGGTATAGTGTCAAGTATCGTTGTAGCGTGTAATAATCTGTAGTGAGTCTCTATTCACATCTAGAGAACAAGTGAACGTGCATGTGCATATATAAGAGATAATGACATACTAGATATCTGGCTAACATAGTAAGTAAAGTGTAACATCTAAGTATAAGAAAGAAAGAATAAGTACAACTAAGATATGCAATATGGGTAAGTGCACAAAGTTGGGGGGCCAAAAAGAGGAAAAAAAACCTGAAAACAGAAAAAACGTGTACGCTTTTTGCCAAAACATGATCACATTTACCAATCCTATAACACATGTGTTTTAAAGTAGCCAAAACACTTACACATTTCAGAGAAGGCTAAACGCGTACATGTTTTGGAGAAGTTAAAAAGCGTACTCGTTTTGTATACTATGGACTATGTATGTGTATTTGGGTGTCTTATACTTACAAAAAACAAATGTTGAATATTTCTTTTATTATTTCTTATACTTTAAATTTATTTTAGTAAATATAAGAATTAGGGTCACTCTACACCTGATGGAAGTGGTCCCATAGCTCCAACAGTTATAATCTAGAAGATAGTTTTTCAAAATCTAATCTGGTCAGTACTTACTCATTTTTCAGGATTTCAGCAAAGGACCTAAAATTTTTAGGGCATATATATTGTAGTCGGTCTTTGTTTTGGGAAAGCATATAGTCATTTTTTAGGTTTTTTGACCTTATAAATTAGATTTTGGCCCTACCACTACTTGAATTGGTACCAATTTTTAAATTTGGTCCATAATTCACTTTAGTGACCATGAATCAACTCTATGATGCTTGTCTACTTCTTACTAAAAAGAGATCCTCCACTTTGTAGATAGAGGATTGTTCCCTGAATGGGATTCCTATCCTATGGCCAAAATGAGGTGATTGTAATGTGCCTCCTCCTTAAGGTGTGATAACACTACTAGGTGCTGAATGAGTTTTTACGAATAGTACCAAGTGAATTGCATCAAGTGAACTCAGATGATTGCTCATTCTTAGAAACATGGTGCTCCATATAAAGATCATCCCCTCACCTTTCCTAGCTCTAAAAGCATCCTTTCATGGAATCAAATTCATGATTCTCATACATGTTTTTTCTCATATGTCTCTTATGGAGACAAACGATGCCTTAATACTTCACACATAATGGTCCTTGATACCTTGGTGACATGACTAACTCATTTTAGCTTGTTCTGAAGGGTGTTCAATTAGCTACATAATGGCCAAAAATGCCTTTTTAGGCCTTCAGAGAAAGTAGTCTCTCATCAAAACTAAATGAGTCGATTGATCACCTTAGACACTATTCCCTACACACTGAAACATGCTAAATGATCTTATTAGGACTTTCCTTTGGGTGAGGGTTTATATTTAGGGTTTAGGGATTTAGGGTTTAGGGCTCAGGGTTTAGGACTCAAGGTTTAGAGTTTATGGTATAAGGTTTAGTGTTTAAGGCTCATAGTTCAGATTTTAGGGTTTAAGGTTTAGGGTTTAAGGCTCATAGATTCAGGGCTTAGGGTTCATGGTTTAGGGTTTATGGCTTAGGGTTAAGGGTTCAGGGTTTAGGATTTAGGGTTTAGGGCTCAAGTTTAGGGTTTAGGGTTTAGGGATCAGGGTTGAGGGTTTAGGGTTTATGGCTCAAGGTTTAGGGTTTAGTGTTTAGGGATCAAGGTTCAGGGTTTAGGGTTTAGGGTTGAGAGTTGAGGGTTCAAGGTTTAGGGCTTGAGGGTTTAGGGTTTAGGGTTTAGGGTTTGAGGGTTTATGTTTAGGGTTTTGGTTTAGGGTATTAGGGCTTAGGGATTAGGGTTTAGGGTTTAGGGCTCAAGGTTTAGGGTTTAGTGTTTAGGGATCAGGGTTTAGGGTTTAGGGTTTAGGGTTTAGGGTTTAGGGATTAAGATTTAGGGTTTAGGTTTTAGGGTTTATGTTTAGGGTTTAGGGTTTAGGTTTAGGGTATATGGTTTAAGGTTTAGGGATTTAGGGTTTATGGTTTAGGGTTTAAGGTTTAAAGGTTAGGATATTCAGGGTTTAGGTTTAAAGGTTTAGGGTTTAGGGTTTAAGGCTTAGGTTTAGGGTTTAGGGGTTAGGTATTAGGGATTAGGGCTCAGGGTTTAAGGCTCATGGATTAGGCTCACCCATTCACTCACTGTAATGTTCTATGTCTTACCCATTCTTATAAGTATTGATAGAGAGTATTCAACTAAAAAGGGTTCATCTACTTCATAGGCAGAACATTCAAGGGAGTCATCACAATTTGATGCCTTTCATCTACTGATATTTTAAAGGAGGGAAATTACAGATATCAAGAACAATTTGGTACAAATAAATGTTACCCAATACATAGCTATCTTCTTCTTCCCATTGCATGTGAACTATTTCACTCATTGTAATGTTTTGTGTCTTACCCATTCTTATTAGTATTGACAGAGAGTATTCAACTGAAAAAGGGTTCATCGACTTCATAGGAACAAAATTCAAAGAGATTCATCAAAATTTGATGTCTTTCATCTGTTGATATTTTGAAGGAGGGAAATTCCCACCTCTCATAAACAAGGTAGTTGTAAAAGCAGACTTAATGATGGTTCTAGGCACAAGACTAGGATGAATATGGTCCTAAGATATTCAAAAATATGAACTCACTCATGAGACCTACTAGAAATATATGAGATTTTTAGCTCAGGGTTCTAGCATTTAGTGGCTAGGATTTTCTGGCTCAACTACCCAATTAAGGTTTGAGAATCCTTTAGGGGTTGATGTAACATTTACGTGCTTGAGGTTTAAGGTTTATTTTTTGCATACATCAGGGTTTAGGGGTTAGGGGTTAGGGTGCATGGTTTAGGGTTCAGGTTATAATCAAATTCAGGGTTTACCGATGTTAGGATTTACAGGTTTAAATTAGATAAATCAGACCACTCTTTAGGATTTAGGATTTAAGGCTCAGGAGCATCATGGTTTAAGGTTTAGGGTTTACACCTCAAGGATTAGGGTATAATCAAGGCTTGATTTGTCATGAAGGTTTATGGTTTAGGGATTACGGTCGATTAGGGTACCATTTAGGGTTCATATTTCATGGGATGAGCTTAGGGTTTGAAAGTGGCCAGGAGGATAATATTTGATTTAAGGGTTTAATTGGGTTCAGAGCTTATCAAGGGGCTCTAGATTAAGTGTTTAGGGTTAGTAACATGCAAGAAATAGATGGATCTAGGCTAAGTAAGGGTGCTAGGAGCTTAGGGAGGGTTAACGGGTTTAGGGTTTAGGGTCAAGGATGAGGACATATGGATCGTACCAAGCCAAGAATACAGATGCTAATCAGGGTGGAGGGAATTGGATAATTTGGTGGTTTTCGACAGATGGTTGCTTTACATATAAGGGACAAATGAGCAACATAATGGAGTTATAATGTAGACTCAATAGACTAAATGTTTAGGATTTAAACTCAATGGATTATTGCAACTACTACCTAAATCAGTGGCTCGAATTCTAAATGATTCAATGTTTACTGGTTTAAGTTAACTCTAGGATTTAAGCTTTTCCAAGTTTTAGGGTTCTAATGCCACACAACTAGTCCACCTAAGCAAGCTAACCCACTAAATAGGGTAACACATGTGTTAGATGAATAGGTAAATAAAATGATAAATAATAACCTACACTATCAATCTCTGATGGAATTAATATTACATGGGAAAAAAAGAAGGTTGAAATTAGCAACATAGGCTTGGCTTAGGACCCACGTTATATGCAAGGTCTAGGAAAATTGGACACCGTCAGGGTACCCAAGGGATAATAACGTTTTTTAGCATAAATCCTCTGAGTTGTAAGATATCCTCATAAATTGGCTCCATAATACTCGTACTAATAGTTCCAAAAGAAGTGTGAGTGCACTAGTGGTCTAAATACTAAATCATATAACTAGAAAACTGAATAGGGAAGGCTCTTGACTGTCAATCGATGTATGTCGAAAATGCAAAAATACATATTCACAAACAATAATTTGATCAGATGTACTACAATATGGTAGTTGTGCCATGATCCATTCAATGAAGCCAACGGGTGAAACATTTCATCACCGCTGAAATCCTATGAGTAAATATGGGAGTGCCTTGTCCAAGAAAGCCAAAGTAACAATCTTTGGACATAAAACCCGAAGAAGATTCAACACCACACCCTGATAGTGGTTGAATTGTCAGTAGAGTGATACCACTGATTTGTATGAGTTTCCAAAATCTATCTCTCTCAAGACTCTGAGAAATCTAACATTGGGCTTCTTGGAGATTGGGCTATCCTAAAGGAGAGATGTCAAGTTTTAAGTGAAAAAATATGTCAATTCATTTTTGAAAATACAGATCCAAAATATGTAAGAGGACCATTGACAGATATAATTGAATCCTTGCCATGGTGATACAAGATGCAACACCCAAAAGTTTAGGAATGTCGGGCTCAACCAAGAATTGTGTCCACAATCTATCACAACATCCTCCCCAATAGGACACTTTAGTAATTGTAGATGTATCTGTAAATATAATGAGATGGCGTTATAATAGGACATTCTTACATTTTAAATGTGTATAAAAATCATCACCAATGCATAAGTGTCTATTGAAAAAGGTGGACACAGATTTCATGAAAAATATCACCTGGAAATACTAGTAGCATGACAATCAAGAAGTTATGAGCTCATAGAGAGGTGAGATGCTATGTAAAATAATATATTAATGCTGATTTTTTTAAAGGTAACATGACACCCAGAAGTAGTATGAAAGGGTAAAAGAGTGCATCCACACAATTCACATTTTTCAACAATTGGATACTATTCTCACTGAGCTCTCAAATTCTAGTGTATCACTAAAATGTCTGGAGGTGTAGAAATCATTGTATTACATGTACACGTTAATCTCCAATGGTCCCTTAAAAAGTTAGCACCCAGGAGTGTATAGTTCACATCTCAGTGGAATAGATACTGCATCCAAAAGAAATATTAGGAGTAAAAGAACTACTTTCATATGGAGGTATATCTCAATAGCTTATACAATCATTAGGAAGATTAGTGCACCCATGGTACAGCCATATGCATCCAGTGCATGAGATCATTGCATCGACTTTACACTTGTGCATATCCAGAGGGTAAAAGTATGATCCAGAGATAACACTTATGGTCCAATAGGATAAAATTTATGCACTCAGAGGGTACAGATCTGTGTCTAATAGTATCAAAAACGGCATCCAAAACCAAACATAGAGGATATATAAGAATGCATCCATCAAGGACGTTTCCAATGAAGTAGAAGAATACACCCAAAGGGCTCAAATTTGTCCATGGTAACAACGATTACATTGGGAAAACTGAAATATCCTTAACATAATGCATGAGGGCTTAAGGTTCAAAACTATAGGAATTGTGTGATCATAATGGCATAAAAGCAATGCTTTAACCCATTATCAGGGTCACATTGAGCATAACATCCAAATTTGACTTCTCAGAAATTTAGCCTCAAGTTTACAGTCGATTCTATGGTTTTGGCACCTTCGAAATCTAATGGTGCACTCTGTTTTGCATAAAAATTCATGTTACAGAAAAGTGATAAGAAATTCCAAATATATAAAAAAATAAACCCTTGCTTGCAAAGAAAAACATACAAATGGATGTCTAGTGGATCTATAGCTTCGATAATATGAAATCTAATGATAACCAGATCATACCAAGCCTAAGAACACAGATGCTAATCAAACACCACAATTGAATAAGATGAAAGCAATTGACTAGAATCCATACTTCACATACAAACCTTTGCAAGCAATTGAGTAGCAATATCATATATTATAATGGAACTCTAAATAAGAAACTATGTACAGTATAGGAGATAGAGATAAGTGCAACTACTACCTAATTTTTCTTAGTGGTGAAGAACTCCCACTGAATTGGAACAACTGGTAGTTACAGTTAACTCTAAAAGAATAATAAGCTAGACTCCACTTGAGGGATATTTTTAGTGGCGAACTATTCATAATATGGCAAATATTCCAGAGCACCTACAAAAAATTAGAGGCAAGGTGATTTTTCTGGCGTGGGTCAGCGACCTGTCTCACCTAAAAGATTACAGTTTAACTTTTGTAGAGGGTCGAGGACCTGCCTATTGCTAGTGTCAATATATCCCCTATATAATCCTACCCTTCATTCGCTAGGTAGAACACTTCTACTTCACTCATACCACCTAGGGAAGATCATCTAATTATCAAGTATAATAAACTTGCGAAGCAACATAATATCCTATAAAACCCCAACACAAAGTGTAGTTCTTAAAGATATTCATCAAATTATGCAGCCAGGTAATGAAGTAGTACACGACTGACCCAGGTGGTCCATTGACGACATGACAAAGTGAATTTTTTGACAATGCGACAGGAGGGCAGAGGCTGCAGACTACATGACAAGAGGATGGAGGCTGTAGATGCGTGAAAGTAGGGTGGTGTTGATGTGCAATAGGAGTGTGCGGAGGACACAGACACATGACAGGAGGGTTTCCCTCGCGTCAATGCCTGATAAGAGGTTCAGAGGCTGCAGATGCTAGACAAATTGAAAATATGTGGATGGAATTAAAAAATTCCCCTCGGTTAGGTAGTGTATGACCCGTAATAATCAACAAACCTGCTATTGCACGTCAGCAAGCTGTCATGTGACAACAACCTTGCTGATGCATGACAGGAGGCCCTTGTTATCGCGCGTCAACAACCTTGCTGACGTGTGACAAAAAATAATCCTGTATGTGCGTCTATAGACTTTTTGTCAGGTGAAACATTTGCACACAAACCTTGAATTTGAAAACTTCTTGACAAACATGTGAAACCGGTGGGACATCGGATATTCACCAGGTATTTTCCACCTCCAAAGGCTGACCAAGAGGTCTCTTAAAATGAACCTCGAACTCCACATAATTGAGAAGCTAACTCAACACAACTAGTAAGCTAACTCCACACAACTAGTACACCTAAGAAAGCTAACCCAAGAAGTGTAGGGCTAACACAAGTGTAAGAATTATCCTAATAAATAAATAAAAGGATAAATAATAACCTACACTAACAAGGGCTTAAGGATTAGGGTGTAGGGTTCAAGGCTTAAGGTTTAGGGTTTATGGTTTAGGGATTATGGTGTAGGTTTTAGGGTTCATAGTTCATGGTTTATGGCTTAAGGTTTGGGGTTTGGAGTTATTAGTTTAAGGTTTAGGGGTTATAGCACGGGGCTCTAGATTTAGTGTTTAGGGTTTAGGGTTTAGGGTTCAGGATTTAGGGTATAGGGTATAGGGTTTAGGGATTAGAGCATGGGGCTCTAGATTTATTGTTTAGGGTTTAGGGATTAGGGTTCAAGATTTAGGGTCTAGGGTCTAGGGTTTAGGGGTTAGAGCTCGGGGCTCTGGATTGAGTGTTTAGGGTTCAGGGCTTAGGGATCAGGGTTTAGGGTCTAGGGTTTAGGGTTTAGGGTTAAGGGTTTAGGGTTTAGGGTTTAGGATTTAGTGTTTAGGGTTTAGGATTTATTAGTTTCGTTTTAGGGTTTAGGGTTTATAATTTAGGGTTTAGGTCTCATGGTTGAGGGTTAAGGGTTTAGGTCATAAATTTTAGGGTTTAGGGTTTAGTGTTTAGGATTTAGAGCTTGTGGTTTTGGGCTTAGGGCTCAGGATTTAGGGTTTATGATTCAGTGTTTAGGGTTTAGGGTTTAGGATTTAGTTTTCAAGGTTTAGGTTTTAGGGTTTAACATTTAAGGCTCATGGTTCATGGTTTAGGGTTTAGGGTTTAGGGCTTAAGGCTCAAGGTTTAGGATTTAGGGCTCATGTGTAAGGGTTGAATATTTAGGGATTAGGGCTTAGGGCTTAGGATTTAGGGTTTAAGATTTATGGTTTAGGTTTTAGGGTTTAGGGATCATCGTTTAGGGTTTAGGTTTAGGGCCTCGAGTTTAGGGTTTAAGGTTTAGGGTTTATGGTTTCGATTGTAGAATTTAAATGCTAAAATATTTAGGCTGAATGGTGAAATCCTGAAAATTATCTATGTACTGACCAAATTATACTATAAAAAAACTATCTCCTAAACCGTGACTAATGGAGTTGTGAGACTAGTTCCATGAGGTGCAGAGTGACCCTAATTTTTGATATTTTCTAAAATAAATTTAATGTATAATAAATAATAAAATATAAATAATAATAAATGAAAAACTTAAACATTTATTTTTGTACATAGAAGCTTGCCAAAATTATATACAATGTTTATACTATACATAACACGTATGTGTTATAGTGCGTACGTGTTATAACGCGCACTCGTTTAGCATTTTCACTTTTTCCAAGCCATGCCTCGAGGCTTGGGATCCATTTTGGATCCCCAAGCCTGAGGCATGTACTTGCACAGACACAGTAAATAACGTGTTTTTGCAAGAAAATGTAAAAATGTCACTTCCTCCATGATAAATCAACATAAAACAATCGATTCGTTTAAAAAAATTATACCAAGATGTAGAGCAAAGTTTCTTCTTTCTAAAAATATAATTTTTCAAATTTTCTGACTAATATAAGGTTTCCATATTATTTATTTTCTAACTATGCTTTTTTATAGCTATTTTTGAAGTTTAAATATGACTATCTTTCATCGTGTATCTTTTTTGGGGTTCATCGAAATTGAAAACAAATTATACTAACACAAACTAGGCCTAATTCTATACATATTCAAAAAAAACTAATTTTCTATATTTTTTGAGGTAGTTAGGTGGGGGGGCATGGTTAGAGCTCTGTTATTTTTCAAAACATAAAATTTACATGCTAGAAAAATCATTAAAAAAATAAATATTTGCTAAAAAAATCTAAAATAAATTCTAGCACAAACTAGATGCTCTTAGCTATCTTTCTACCAAATGGTTTTCAAAACTAATAATTGGTACTCAAAAAATGGTGGGGGTACGAAACTCACTATGTTATATTTTTTAACAAAAATAGGAGCACTTGTTGGTATTTTAGTTATTTGACCCACTTAAACTTATCCATTTTCAATAAAATTTAATAGTTTAGAAACTAAACTCAAAATTCTACGATTCATGTTTACACAACATCTTCCAATTTTGAGTGTAACTATTTCAAAAAACTCATACAAGTTAATTTTTTATTTTTCAAAAAAATGTGTCCACTTAAGACCCCCTTTTGGCTCCCCAACTTGGTGCACTTACTCATATGCAGCGTGTGAATGAGATGGAATGGTATAAAATGTGAGTGTGATAGAGTCAACGTGCCCCCCAATGGATGTGTACGAGTATGAGATGAAGTTCATTTATAAAATATCCCTCAACAACCAAGAATGAACCATAGAACAAGAGTGTGTCATCTAAAATTGGTTTGAAAGAGATGCTAGAAAGATATGTCATGAAGTGCAAAGCATAAAGAGTGAATGTGGTGAGGTTCATTTCAAATTTATACCCTCAGCAGTCAAGTATGAACCGCGGAACTAGAGTACTTCATATGGTAGTATGGTGTGTGAGAATGCTAGAAATATGTGTCGTGAAGCGTGAAGTGTGAATTGTGTACTGCTTGAGGTTCATGGATGTAGTATTCCCTCAACATTCAATTTTGAATCATAGCACAAGTGTGCATCATAGGGTGGCAATGATACAAGATGTGTATCAAATGGTATTAAAATGCTTAGAAAAATTAATCATGAAGCATGGTGCATTAACATAGAAATAATTAATAGTACTAGAAGGGGGGAGAAGTGCAATACCCCCCAAGTGCATAAGAGATGAAGATCTTTGGCAGTGTTTGAAACGTTTCAGGGCCATTAATGTAAGGAATAGTTTGTTTGACAAAATTAATTGGTGGTAGCCTATGTAGGATTGATAACGTTGTAGAAGACTTGAGAGGAGATGAGGATGGACTGATTTTGAGAGGAAGTTACTTAGTTTGACTTGGTAAGGTTGTATAAGACTTAAGAGGAGGAGGCGTTGGACTGATTCTGAGAGGAATTTGTTTAGTTTGATTTGGTAATTTGTTATATGACTTGAGAGGAGGAGAGGTTGGACCGATTTTGAGAGGAATTTGTGCAGGTGGCTCTCGACTTACTGTAGAAGGAACATGATTAACAATGGTATGATGCTCATTAGACATAGATGAATAATATTTAGGAACCCAATTAGGATGTAGTGATTGGAGATGAACATATAGAAGCATTTTTTGTTGCAAATGAAATGAGACAATAATGCTTAAGGTGGTCAATTTGTCATTTTAGATCATAGGAATCATTATCATTATGTCCATTGATTCGATGATAATGGCAATATGGATGACCTTCATATTTTACAAGCTGATAAGGAGGATAGTAATGAGTATATGAAAATATTATCAATTGATGAGTGAGAAGCTAAGGAATAATATCATTTTGTTTATCATTGAGATCAAACTTGAAAGGTACATGGAGTGGTAAGACTTGGGTTTCACGGATATGAGCACATTTGGAAGTCATAGAAGTAGAATGAGATGTAAAAGAAGAACTGGCATGGCCCTAAGAAGCTTCCTTAAAATGTTGAATTTCAGCTTTAAGAGATGTGATTGTGGTTTCCATAGCTTGAAACTTGTCTTGAAATAAATAATGTAATGCTTGAATTGATTTACAAATAGATTGATGGGGTGTGATATATGGGTCAGTAGGGTCATTAGAGAGATTATCGAAGAGGGAACTTAATTGTGAAGGTGGCGTATCAAGAAGGAGGAAGATAGTGTGTACGGATTTTTGGAGAGAATATTTACAATGTGGGTACATTTGAAGTAATTGATACAAGGGGGCCTGAGGAATTTTAGGGGCCATGAGAGAAGAAAAATAAAGATCCAAGTGTATTTGAATGTGGGTTCACAAAATGATTTAATAAAAATATAATTAAAGGTGTTAAATCGTAATTATAGAGTAATTGATAGAAACAAATAAAGTACAGCTACTAGATATAATTGAAAAAATCAATAAGCTAATAAAATATGAAACCCTAAGTGAAAGAGAAAGAGAAGGAATTACCTAATTTGTGTCTTTCCAAGGATTGATTTGGACTAGGGAAACTGATGAACAGAGAGGGAATACCATCATCAATTCTCAGATTAAATTTTACAAGAGTCAGATAAAGTCAGACTTGGGTGCCTAGACTGGGTCAAGGGTGCGTGGGTGCTAGAGTATTCTTCTGGGCGCTTATGATTGTGAAAGTGGTCGGAACTTTATTTTTTTGGTGTTATGTGATTATCGTTGATAGTCATTCTTGGTCTTTTGTATGCCACAATATGATTTCTGAGTGTAATTATAACTTGCAAAATAAATACTCGACTACAAAACCCACAATACCACATCAAATCTGAAAAAATAAAGATGCAATATGGGGATTTGGACTGACCCTAGTGGTCATCCGAGTGAGTGTTGCACTACATCTCAGAATCCATGTAGTTCTTGTGCGTGTGTGATAGAATTTATCCCTAGGATAGCAGAAAGTAGCTAGATGTATTAATGTAGATAGATTTGTGGATGAAATAGTAAAATTCGCCTTCCTATGTAGTATATGTAGTCTCATGTCCCTTGAATGGATGCTAGATGGATGCATTTGATGCTCTTAGATTCCTTTTGATGTAAGCTTAGATGATGATAATAGATGCTTAGAGCTTGGTCATTTATTTTGGTCACATAGTGTTGTATTTATATGATTCTCTTGGTCGAATTTCGTAATTTACAACTGAAGGTCGACCCATAAGAAAGTAAGATGCCCAAAAGATAAAAGAGGCCCAAAAAGAGAAAATAAGATGTAAAGAGCTCAAGGGTGCCCAGAGGGGACAAGGGTGCTTGGGCGCTAGTGTCCGAAGTCATGAAAGATAAACCAATAAAGTTCTAAATGGGCTATAGGGTGTAAAAGAACATAAAGAAGACAAGAAACAAAGAAAAGAAGCCAAATATAGTTGTCAATTACTAGTTTTATCGCTTAGTAATCATATGAATCCAAGTATTCTCTTAGGACCTATAAATGTACTCAAGTGCATGATTTTGTGTCTATAATATTATATTTATAACTAACTTACCATATAGTAGATACTAAATCTTAACATGCCTCCCCTCCCCTTAGTATTTACATAGTAGAAAAAATATTCACACTTCTTCTGCAACATACTCACCTCTTCTCGCTCATGATCTTGGCACATAACTCGAACTAAAAGTAGAAGAAGGAATACATCAACTTATTATCAATCATACACTGTCGAGAACACAACTGACCGAACTAGTTTGGGAACATGTACAAGAACTATGTTCTTATTAACCATTAATTGTAGGGAACACATCTAACCTACTCAATATAGGAACTCAAATAGGAAGCATTTGCATAGCTTTAAATGGTTTTACAAAGGCTAACCACAAACCTAGGCATGAACAGGAACACGTCTAAATGTTTAACTTGTTCAAGTATCGTGATGTTGCATTTCACCATGCTTTATGTTCTTCGTTATGGTATTACATCAGGGAAGTATATAGGAACCACTATTCAATGTTTATAATCTTGAACACAAGAACACACTGCAAATTGAACATGAACAACTACATGTACTCTAAAGAATGAATCATACTATAGAAAACACAAATTGAAATTGGAAATTTGAAAATATAATACTCCACAGCAAAAAGCAAGACACACACCACAAAATGGGACCATAGCTTCATGCGGTCCTATCATAAGTGACTAACGAGAGGTCATTGATTGACATCCTGACTCATGTGCCTCCATCCTCTAGTGAATGACGATGTTACCTCAGTGGAATGTGATCATGTTGCTCAAATATTTCCACATTGTTTATTATTTCACCCCACAATGTGAAATTGTTTATTTAACGAACATCGGATAACACTGAAAATGCATATGTAAGGTAAAAAAAATTTAACACTTTTGAGACTCTCGACACCACAATACAACCATAACAAGAAAATAAAAAACCTAAAATCACCTATTTGACTTTTACCACACTTAACTTTGACAATAACAACATACATTAAACCTTACAATATATCAACATTAAGAATGACAATACCCATATTTACTTGACCACAATTTTAATATAGGCAAAAACTATTATTAAAAATTAGAATTATTAACAAAAAGACAAAATACTAGCACTTGTGATGACTCGAAATGATACTATAATGATCAAATCAATTAAACAAAGATTTTAAAAACTTTAAAACTTAACTTTTATTCTTTAATAAAAATAAAAACTATTTATTAAAAAATAATACAAATGCCATAACCACGTAACAAACTATATCTTAAAAATAAAAGACATAATACATTTATACAACACTTTACAATGGAATGAAAAATAGAAGGTACGCTCGGTAAAATCTATCAATGCAATGTGAGTGTACACACTCTGAGAAAGTCATGAGTACAATGAAAGTCTTTTTGAGTGGATCCATCGAGTCTGAGGAGATGTGAGTCGATTCCAACGTAGGATGAAGAATTCATGCAATTCGAGGAAGGGTTGAATCCCTGAGACAAACAGATGTCTTCACATCACACAACCACAACTACTTTTCCATTAAGGAGCTTGGAAACAGTCAAAATGCCAGAAAACCTTTGACGGTGGAATATGAGACTTGTGATTTTTTACTATGAAACCGCACATAGAGATCAGGACATATGTTACATGTACATGATAAAGAGATGCCAACCAAGTAAATTTCCAAATGTTCAGAATGGAATGCATTGTCACGCATCAAATTTTGACAGAATAATTGATATATCAGCATGCATGCATGCATGTACAAGAAGAAACATTGATGAACTGATGAGATTTGAGGCTATCTTCTCTTGATGTTAATCTAAAGACGTAGAGGATTTGATTGCTTCTTTCTCAGCGATGTATGCCTAAACACAAGATCCACGTATTGTTTCGTTTTCCACATATAAGAATGGACTACGCACTAAGCATTTAGAGGGATCACTATACTTTTGAAAACAAGGAAAGTGTCAAAGATACTCGGTGAATTGAAAACTTATTCTAAACATAAAATGAATATAAACTAATCTTAAATATTCTCACATAATACTTTCACCATGCACAGGGACAAATCACAGTGCAACTATCTCTCATTATCCTTCGAATTCTATTATAAAGGATTAGA
This sequence comes from Taxus chinensis, assembly GCA_019776745.2. NCBI lineage: Eukaryota > Viridiplantae > Streptophyta > Pinopsida > Cupressales > Taxaceae > Taxus > Taxus chinensis. The sequence goes on from CM034148.1 coordinate 681,488,881, forward strand.
CACTACTCTAATACCAAATGAAGGTTATTTAACATCGCATTAATTATTTCATTGTATTATATTTAGCGTACTCTTATTTTTTATTGCTTATAATCGAACCACTACACACACACAGAGGAAAGTATTTCCTATATATTAGGAATGTCACTAACCACTCCATTATCTAGAATACCTCACAATCTCTTATAATAGTGAGTTGGGTAATTCACTCCAACAAACTATTAGTAAATACTAAATCCTAACATGGGATGGATCCATTACTCCAATCACAACAATGATACCTCCAAATGAAGATGAGGTGTACAAAGATCATGAAGCTCGACAATGTCTCACTCTAGAGACATCTCTCATTGCTCTCATATTTCAAAATCCAACAAGATATCACAATGGAGAAGCATCCGAACATGCATGAAATCACTCATCTAGTTCTCACAACAACAATTACTTATATTCTTTCCCTCGCGACAAAGAAGTCTCAAGGAAGACAAGAAGCTTGAGAGAAATCTATGATGAAATACAGGGTGATTAGTGTAGATATTATTGGCTAATATTTGTTAATTAACAAATATTTGTGTAGAAATTGGCTAACTATTTGAATCTATGCCTTGGAGTGACTTGTCAGGTCCATAACTTGAGTATAAGGAGGATTTGTTTTACCTCAAGTGAATTTTCATTATCATCAAAATTACCATCAGAGCATATATATATAATCTAGTTCAAGGAAAAAATTTCACATGTATTCTTAACCATGATAAAATACATTTTAAAACATATAAAGATCATTATATTTAAGTCATGTCATATCAATACATCTTATTTATCTAACATCTCAAAATCTCGTCCCAAACTCATATGCAACATCTTATAAAATTAACAACACATGAATCCAAAATATATATATATATATATATCATCGAAAGTTTATACAAAAATATTCAAAAGGGCTCTATACATCTAAATCATATACAAAATCAGCATACTATGTGGTAAACTCAAAATCATACACTTGATCACCACCCTGGGCTCTCGCCTCTCTGATGTTGTGTGACACTTCTAGTGCTCGCTACGATAGCTTGTCAAGTGGATCTACAATCGATCACTCTATGATCCACATAACAAGGTGCATCTGGGAAGTTCTCTATCACAAGTCACTCATATTATTGCATCTCCTCCCCTAACATTTGATATTTGTCAATAGTCACAAAACCTAGAGGCCTCATCTGTCCTCCACCTATTTTCCCCTCTCCTCCTACAAGTACTACGGTCGGCCCTGTGCTCGGCCTTGCTCCTTATGACACACTCCCTGAGTCCTTTGAATCTTCCCTTACCTCTCCATACTTCACCTGCAACACCTCCTACTCCTAACAATATATCTACCTCTATCATTGGAAAGGATCACGCTCTAAGCATGATCGATCCCACTCCTACTATAGAATATGTCTCTCCTAATTAGTGGTGTCCCACTCCACTATCAACCAATCTCTTCTAGTTTTATCACATCAAAAACTTCAGGTGCCCTTGCCACCTCTCCATCTCCATCACTCTCTTCCTCCCCCTCCCCACACCTTTATGTCTTCTCCACTCTATCACCTTAGGTTACCCACTGTTGCGTCCACCACTCATTGAATCCCTCTACAACTCTAGCATCATCGAAATCTATACCCTCTCGCTCCCCCTCCTCCTCTACCTACTCTATCTCATCTACCACTAGAACTGGTAGGTCCCTCTTAGAATCATCTCTTCGATATACAATTAGCTCACTTGGTATATTTTTAACAATTCCATCCTGCCTTCACACCCTAGGAAAATGCACAACATCAATCATCTCTACTCTCCTACCCCGAATCCATTTTAATTGTCTCAACCCCACCATCTCCATATCCATGTCATGTCATGCAATAAATGTAACTTATGGCCTCCAAACTACATCATGCACAGATAAATCACATAGCCTATCAGTATAATACTTTTGATATCACTCCATACCATCATCTCGCATCTGACCATATCTTCATCTCATGAAACCCACCACATACTCTATTGGAACCCCTGCTCTCCAAGGTATGCCTAGAGGCCTCGCAATAGCTATGTGCTCATGCACCCAACAATGTAACAAAAATACCATAGCCAATCAAACCTCTTCCTAGTCACATACATCCATAGCTCATAGTATACCTGAGCTAGCAAACGACACCCCCAATATTATATTGTCTAGTGCTCTATGATCTTAGCTATGACACCCGCTAGTGTCCATGGAAATATGCCTCCTTCTAAGTCTGAAAGTGTGTAAAATGAAATTTCCATCATAACCACTGACATTAGTTCACTCCCCGGCACCTATGCATCATAATAACTCTCAATGTCAAACCACCTACTATATTTCTTATATCATGGGTATCAAATCTATATAACCACTACATAGTATATAGATAGACCTCCCATGTAATAGGAACTATCTTCTTCCCTAGATAGGTAGTCTCATAATATGATATACATCCTCTAATGTAATAGTCATCTCACCAGTGTGTTGCCAGAATGTCCCTATATTTGGATCCTATCTGTGAGACAATGCAATAATTAACCTGACATCTCTAGGAATCTACTGGTAGCGATGGAATCCTCCTAAACCAATAGCAATCAGATGATCCCACTCCATGTTAATCACATCTCCCTTGGTATTCTCAATCATCTCAGGGACTCTATCATGGAGGTATATGGTATCCATCGCTTGCAAAAAACAAAAATCACATTTCTTATCAATTTTTAATTGATCATTTTTTATTAAGGATAAATAGTTTTGAAGGGACTATACCCTGAGTACAAAAAGGCTCAAGTAGCCAGATACCAAAAGGAGAAAACCCAACTAAGAAAGGCTAAACTCCTTAAACATGTAGACTCAAAAGCTAGATATATCAGTAAAGTGAGTACAAAAATATCTATCCAAACTAAGATCTGAAGAAGAACAAAAGGACCAAAATACTTCAAAGAGGGATCCAAAAGAGGGCATCCCAGCAAGAAAACAATAGCAAAACCACCAAAAAATAGCAACTTCACAACAACTAAACAACAGCTGGGCATTGCACTATTTGACTGCCCTATCAATCTTGACCTTAACTTTCTGAAGAGAGGTGAATAGTGTAATGGCCGTGGCATGTGAAGGATCATTCATGTCTGAGCAAGGGAAAGGTCACGAGTCTCTTTAGAATCCTAGATGTCATCAGGAATGCCACTAAGGCTGCAAACACTTCTCACGTGATGCTCTATAAAATTATAAACACCTTTCAGTGTAGAGATGATGCAGTTGTGACATCCCTTGGCATTGCCCAACCTGGCATCAAGTGAAAGGAGCTTTTTAAAAATCTCAGCAGTAGTATCATTGTCCTCAGAATTTTGTAACTTCCTCTTTCCTTTTATTTTTTCTGAATTTCTAGGAGCATTTTTGAGGTCTTTAATCTCCTCTTTAAGATTTCCAACCCTAGTACGAAGATCCACATCTCTGCAATTCTTAATAGGTTTACTGATATGCAATAAGTTCTTGGCAAGTTCAATGTCCATGTGGCTACGTAAAATCCTTTGTGAAGAAGGCAAGGAAACCTTAGCCTTTTTGCCTTTCATCTTTCTACTAGAGGTAGCAGAGTCGAAACCTTTGTTGACAGTGATAGGGAGAATAACAGGGGGAGTAGGCAGAGGGCGAGAGCAAGAGATGCAGTGGTGGTGTATGAGTAGAATCAGACCTTGGTGTAGGGGTACAACCCAGGTATGATTCTAGACTTCGAAAATAGACCTCTCTAAGGAATTTAACAAATAATGCCAGAAATTGATAGTTAGATTCCTGTGAAAATGATTAAGAAATATTAAATGCTTCAGGGGAATGGTGACATATCTTCCCTCAAGTGTGACGTACCTAACCATCATCCGTGCTATCTCAACAAAGGGCTCAGGGATAGAGGCCACTTTTATTCCAGCCACAAAAAACTCGAGGTGCTCCCCTTCCTCGAGAAATTTTGTAGCCTCAACCTCACGGTCGACTCTTTTTTTGAAGAACTTGGCTCCATCCAGGTTCAACCCCGTGACCTGGGTGATGAGTTCATCAGAGATCTCAACCCTGACTTCTCCATACTCAACAGTACGTTTTCTCTAACCATTTGTGAATTTCATCGAGATGTTCTGGTCAAAACCCTGCATCTTTTCAATGAGATTTGAAATACCCCCCATTTGTAGATAATGCCAAAGAATTGTGTCACTTTTCCAAGTTGGATCGTGAATGGGTTCGGTCTTTCATGGAGGCCCCCCCATATTTCTAGTATTGTTCCTGCTCTGCACAACAGTTAAAATTTGAATTTTGTTTGACTCTATATCGTCTCTACTTTTGGGGACCTCTAAAGTATGGGGGCAAACCCATTTCTGGTTGAAATTCTCAAAAATAAGATGCCAAACTTTGGAAGTATACTTACAATGTAGAAAGAGGTGTTTAATGTCTTTAGCTTCTTCTTGGCACATGCAACATCTTTTATGCATGATAAAACCCTTCCTAATGAGATTGTCATTTGTGAGAATCTTACCCTTGATGATAAGCCACTAGAAGAAATTTACTTTAGGATTTAGCTCAAGCATCTAGAGCTTGTGCCAATCAATTTCACTTTCAATAAAAGCAAAAAAAGAATTGTAACCAGATTTAACTGAATATTCTCCAGCAAAGGAGTCTATCCAAATATTATCATCCTTATTATCATATTGACTGATATGTATTAGGGAGAGATGAGTCTGCATGGAGGAGATAGCGGGCTGCATATTTTCCTCATCAACTTTGAGTTGCTTCCAGTTCCTTCTGTTGTCAGACACCTCAATATAGTCTTTAACTTTCTTTCCATAATTTTTAATTAGGTTATCTTTGATGGAGCTAAAAGTGGTATCCCAAATTATGTCAGACCAGATGTCATGCCAGAAATCAATGTCTTGTCCATTTCCAAGTTTCCATCTACAGCCCTGAGAGAGAATATGTCTGATGTGAAGAAGATTTTTAATTGATCATTGCCTATGTATAATCAGTAATGATTTCTTTATCAAGATCAACATTGATCCACTAATCACATTCAATCATGTGATCATCAACGATTTGGCGTTCCCACACAAATATTATCAAAATCACAAAAAAAATATAATAAAATGAAACACAAAAATAAAATAAAAACTACAAAAATTAAGCCTACTTACCCCTCTCCTTGTCTACTACCTCTTCCTATCGCTTCCTCTCACCTCCATCTCTAAAAAAAAACTCAAACTCAACCAATCAAATCTCTCGAATCAAAAGTGAACACATCACAAATGATCCATTTACATGCCCAACTTGGGTTGTATAATTTTTGTTTTTACGATCACCAGCAATCATAAATTGTTGGATATCGTCCATTTTAAATGTCGTCAATCCAAGCCCATTTTACGCACCTTATCGATTTCGGTCACCTTGATCTCTTTCAATAATACTATGATACCATCAAGAGCTCATATGATTTTTCTTTGATACCCATCACCTTGTCAAAATTATGTTCTTGATCATACATCAAGTTTTACACACATTATGGATGTTTTCCTTTAACGCTTTGGTCCCATGCCTTCATGTTTAACAAGAATTCATGCTCCTATTACAAGTTAATAAAAGGGATAAAATAAATCAAGAAATAAAAAATTATGGGGGGATTTAAGGCTACCTCTTGATGCAGATGAGGGTGTCTATGATGAAGGTACGAGAAAAAAATAACATCCTCATTACAAGCTCGATGACCTACACAACAAAGAGAGACTAACATGAAAAACATTAGCAAATAAGATGGAGGGTTTCCTGACCAACTCATTCCCAAGAGAGCAATAGCTTCCTATGATGGATATCAACCCACATTTGATAATAAACATAAATGATAACTGATAAAAAGGATGAAGAAAATAGTTTGAAACAGAGATCTAATAAAAAGTATAGATTCAAAAATGGAGATCTAACAATGTGAAATGTTGATATGCAAAGTAAACCTGAGTGGGTCAAAGACAACCTGATACTAACTAGTATAGTTGATGGAGAATAGTGAAGATTTGATTGAAAGATAAGAATAAATAGAGGTGGGACATATTATGGGATGTTGGATCTGATGCGAAGATAGTGATAGAAAGAGATGATGTAACTCGAGGTAGATATGAAGAAGGATCTAGTAGGGTCGACAGTGACTAGGCTGGGACTACAGAAATTGGGGCCAAGAAAACCATATTAGGGTTGATAAATAGGTGGCTAATTGAGATAGAGTGTAGTGGAAAAGGGGGAAGATATAGAACAAAATCAGATGATGAGGCAGAGATGAAGGGGAATTAATATAGGGTGAGTTGATGGCGAATAGGATGGGTTGACGGTGACTGAAGAAGGATTTGGGACTTAATAAGATGAGAGGATGAAAAAGGTGGGTTTGATAATGATCATAGATGGATGAAGAGATGGCTGAGCTCTAAGATGACCTGTAAAAACTTGCAAGAAGGTAATGACAACACCTGAAAGAAGGATTCTTGACAAACTCAAGATATTCACACTTTTATGGATGGCATTCAAATCTCTAGAGAGGGAACCAAAATGTAGATTGTGTCTTGCAAGAATAGAAAAACACATTAATATCGTAGAATAAAGTGAAATCCATAAATTTCTCATGTTTTCAAGGAGGAGGGTGGAGGTGTATAAATAGGTTCGATGGTGACCCACATGAGTCATTGATGACTAGAGTAGAATGCAAATTAGGTAAGTGAAGACCAGATATTATTTTGATAAATGATGTGTTAGAATATAAAAAATGGAGGTGACAGGCTATTTTGTGGCTGCATGGTTGCGTGAGGAGAAATTAGGGGGAGTTAAAAGGGGTGGTAGGTGATGAATCTTAGGGATATTAAATGGGGGCAAGAAATAAATATAATAATATTAATGTAAGAATGGGGTGACTAAAAATGTGGATAATTAAGTAGGATTAATATGAGATAAAATGGGGATAAATAATGCTAGGATTAGAATAGGATGAAAATAAGAATCAAGAGGGGCAATGGGGGGTTTAAGAGGTACATAAGCATTTAGGAGGGAAAATATAAATTTGAATAGGAAGAGGAGGATGAATGTATGAGATGACGAATGAATGCAGGATGGGGGCCAATGTACCAAAAAAGAGGTGTCGATGTTTTACCCTTTTTGTTAAGTGGATTGTGTTTAAGGAAGTCACAAGACAAAAAATAGAAGTGATGAAGAATGGTGATGGTTAAGGTGCTCCCCCTCAAACTAGGGATCAATGACACAAATGGGAGTTGATGACGAGTTTGAATGAGATAGATGGAGGGAAAAGGGAAGGAAACAGGTGGGAAAAAGAGATAGGAAGATGCCTCAAGTGAAAGTGGATGACCATAGATGGGATAAAAACAAAAACAAAAATATGGTAGTGACCTTAGAAACACATTGGTAGGGTCTAGCACACCCTGCAATGGAGGTGATGTTAATGACCTACAGACCTTATGAGTTGGAAAATGTCACTACAAGATGGAGGGAATCCAATGAGAATCTACTTTGATGGATGTGTAAGCCGTGGGACCAATGGGTCAAAGGATAACATTGAAATATACATAAATATATGCGAGGATGATAAAAATTAAAGGTCTGACAGATGGCCATGAAACAAAGTAAGGAAAATGATTATGTGCTATCCTTCAAGAGTGAGAAAGAAAAAAATATGCAACCTAGAGGGACGGAGATGAAAGATGGCCATAATGGTGGGTTATAAGATGATTAATGATTTCCCCAAAGGGAACACAAAGATGGTCATGGAGTAGGTTAGAAGATGTGATAAAAATGATAAAAGATAGATAGATAGTTCAAAAGATGGCAGAATGAGCTATGCAAGATGAGATGAAGTGTGTTATGGGTGACACACAAGCCTGAGGATAAGATAGTTTCATGAGGTGAAAGGATGAGATAGGATAAAAAGAGGAAAGCAGGGTAAGGTTGATCAGTGACCACGTGGGTTGTTGACAACTTAGCTTGGATCAAAGGAAACTACGGTGAGTTGATGATGATTGGGGTCAAAGGATTATATAAGAGACAAATTTTCTTGATACAACTCATTTGGACGATGTGGGTTGTGATAATTGAGATCTCCAAGTGAGAGAAAAAATTGAGATTAGAGTGAGATAGAGGCTAGCGAGAGAGTGCGGAAGCACCAAATGACTTAAAAGATGGTAAGAGTCTAAACCCTAGCTTTTTTTTATATATTTTTAGTTTTTTTTGTTATTTTTTTCCTTTTTCTGAATTTTGGATGGATGTCAAGGGGTGTTCAGAGGTGACTAGACATGATCATCATCAACCGGGGTAAAACGGCATCGACCCAAGTTGGGCGGCATCGACTGGGGAAAAATATGTATCGACCTGAACTAGGTCAGCATCAACTAGGTAGATGAGGTAATTTTATTGATTAGAGTAGGTGAAAGATGATGTTTTTTGATGATTGGATGTTGATGTGTGATTGTTTGATTGATTTGGTTATCCAGAGATAGATTTTATCTCATAGATAATGTCTAGGCTATGTTTGATCAGATTAGAGGGAACATGATAGATGGAGAGTGGGATCACTTGAAGGTAGTCAAGATGGGTAGATTCCACCACTACCAGAGGGTACCTAGGGATATAAGGTTGATGATAACACTAATTTATAGGTGGGATACAAGGACTAAAACATTTTGGTTCTGGACTAAAGAGATGAAGGTTACACTAGAGGACGTGTACCTTATTTTGATATTACTGATACATGGAGATCCGATAGTGCCCATTACAGTAGAGAGGAGGTGTTATCACCAAATAACTACACCCTATGACTACTCAACATGTGAGTGTGTCAAGGCAATCATAGTAACTGGGTAACATGGAATTTCTTCAAGGTGTGGGACCTTTCAATTGAAGTAATTCTCCAGAGAAGGTTGGTTCCTCTTCCTAAACTAGTGCAACAACTAACTCTAATGGAAAGAAATCTAACTACTACTTCTAATCTATGACTTCTAAGTGACCAAGGAGAGAGAAATAGCATAAATGAAACAAAATATAATCTAATGAGGTGATACACCAAAAGGGGAGTGTAGGGAATCTCTTGAATGTGTGGAAATAATAGAAAAATGAAGTGTAGAGAGGATATAACAGTCACCACAGTCAATAACAACATCAAACTAACACCTCCATGAAAGAGCAATAGTAATGAAACCTACAAGTCAATTTAGATTGACACTATATAACTACAAGTGAATTAAAAATGTAAGTAAAGATAATGGACACAATAAAAGGGAAGAACACATCCACAATACTCAAATCCACAACTTCATTAATATACACAATTCAATTAATTATAGAGAAAGGAAATAATCATCATGCAAGATGACCAAAATGAAGAATCATGCCTTTGCAAATGAAACAAGCCTCCAATTTATAGAAGATTTTGGTGAAGAGAGAGAAAATTAGGTTTCTCGGATGCATGTATTTCTCACCTACCAAATGAAGAATTTAATTCAAAACAGCATGGGACATCTACATATCTTGTCACTATTGTATTGTAGCTTATGGGACAATAAATTGCTAGCCACTCCCCATTAATTGTGGTAGATAGCTTTACAGTACCCTATAGTGTAGGAGAAAAAATGTCACTTTTGACCCCCTTCCACTCATCAAAACTGATATCTGAAGCTTCTAGTGTGTAGAGGACTCAAATACCTTTCTAGAAAGTCTAATTTTGTATGAAATAGAGCTCTTGGGAGAAAATTATGGCATTTTGAAGTTACAGATCAGTGGGAGAGCCAGGGGCCATCACTGCTACTTCCAAATTCATTTTGGTGATCCGATCATGCATTACTCCCCCTTTGTCGTCACTTTTCTCCATTTGCATTACTTCACCTTTTTTTGAATTAAAACAACTTACTTTTATCACATAACTTTATTTTGCACATGCTTTCTAGTTCTGCAGTGAATTGAGGTTGCATTACTACTTTGGGGTATGGACTAGCTCACTCTCCAACTTGATTTTTCACTGCGGAAATCTCAAGTTGACTTTTCTTTGTAGTTGGCTCACCATAAGCAAAGGTTTTATCCCCCATTTCACCACTTTACTCCAACTTGGCTAACTCTCCCTTAGATTACAGTGATTTGAAGGTGCTTCACAATTTACCTAGGGTGGTGAGCTAACTCGCCACCCAACTCACCATTTAGCCCAGTTCATAGCTCCCTCATAACTTGATTAATGGCTCAGTATTTATCATCCATCGAACGGGCAAATGCCTTTACTTTGCATGGCTCAGTCCTTAAGACTTCCAACCCCAAAATACCCCTTTACAAGATGACATGGCGGCCTTTTTTTGGATGTGATTTGATTTTCTTTTACTTCACTTGGGCTCATGGCGAGTTGAAGTGGTTTTGATCACCATCATTACACTACCCGATGATCCATCGACTTGTCCTTCATTGTGTCGATTTTGCATAGATCTACTTGTTTTAACTTGCTTCCCAACATAATTTTTATCTCATCAAATCACCGCATTGAACTATGATGCGCTCATCCCATTACGTCGATTACCATCCTACTTTACTCAACATATCTTCAGAGAATTGTAAAAGTATTTTACTTCGGTGCTTAGCACTAACTACCTCATCCTTTCCTTTTCACTGAAAAATTCTCGCTTTTCTTCCTTTAGTGGTCCTCCAAATCAAGACTTCTACCTCGTGAACACCACATGACACTGAGCTAACTCAACCTTTTGTATTGGGTCGATTCCAAGTTACTCTACTTTCCTTCACCAGCACCTATGAGGAGTGGAATTTGTTTAAAATGCCACTCAACATTCAACCTGGGTCGGCTCCCTCCTTTAATGTGTCAAACCCCTGTTATTTTTCTTTTCGTAAATAACCCATCGAATGCAAATAATTTTCCCATCTAGTCACCAATTTTCATTGTGATCGGCTCAACTATTCATTGCGTTACTTTCATTTCTTTCACTTCGCATAGCCCACCTCCAACGCAAGACTTTCCCCCCAATTTCATTGCATTGTCCCTTTCATTTTCATCATCCAACTCGCTCAGATCTCCTCATTTATCTTGCCTTGTCGAGATCATTGGGCCAACACGGCCTCTAAATTTCACTCCACCTCGTCAAGCTCCAAGGGAACTTGCCCATTCGTTCAGCCCACCGCCTTTCTTCATGCCTCGACTTAATGTCAATGTTGCGACTGACCCTGTTACCAAGTGAGCTCGCTTTGAGGCTGAGCTCATTTGTTACACCACTCCTTGATGCCTCATTATATGGCTGATCTTAGGTTTCGGCCAGCCCTAGCTCATCATCCTATTACCTCACCTTGGTGATTTTCCCCCTTGTGTCAATTACTGTGACTCTCTCCCTCAATTTATCTCATTGTAACTTCTTAATTTCTGATTTGGCCTTACCGCACTTTCCAGAATCACCATCCTCTTGCCGATATTTTGGCCTTAACACTGCCATAGCGAGACTTCCTTTTCTGTGATCTCGGTTCACTCTTCTACATGTGAGCTCGAGACTTTCCTCTTTCTCAAACACCGAGCCACATGACTTCTTCTCTCTCCTATGCTCCCAGATCACCAGAGTAGCTCGATGAGATACTCAGGGAGCTCACCTTGCAACACCTACACTAGCATAGCTCAGTGAGCTATGACTCAACTTGCAATCCTGATATTTGATAATCAGGCCAATGATTCAAACAACCAACCAACTCACTATTTAGCTCGGAGAGTTGTTGGGACTCTGCAGCACTTTGACCCCCCTTCCTTCAATATTCCTAATTTTTTATATTTTTTGGGGAACTTCTCAGCATAAAGGACCATGAAGGTGCTAGTGGGATGCCTAGGAGCTATTTTTCCAGCGTTGGACATTTTCAGCCTAATGTGGGCCCTTAGGACCAACATTCCATTATGTTTAAGTTGATCATCAAAACACAAAAGAGGAAAAAAATCCTCAATATGATTTTCACTCCTGAATTCCTTGAATGAGCTCCTGAACCCTCGAAAACTACCTATAACCCAATTTCATCGTTAAGTACCCCTCTCAGTGCCCAGGTCTAGTTATATACTATTTGTCCATTTTTCCTAGGGGGAATGGATAACAATTTTGGTGACTCGTGGGGCCATCTTCCTACTAGATGTGGTTAACCAGTTGCTGGAAAGCATCCATTGGGCATGGAGTCTTCTATATCAACCCTAAACTGATCTAAACCTAAAAAACTTGTACCCTAAAGCCTACAATTTTGGACATCATGGAACTTTATTAATTTTTGATTTTCTTTTTTCTTCTGAAAATTCCATCTCTAACACGCCTCTTGGAAAGATGCTAGAAATGGAGCTATTGGGCATGAGTGAAGCACTAAAACCTACACAATGCTATGGAACTACCACATTACCTTGGTTGTCCCTTAAAACTAATTTTCTAAATCCGTAAGAGGCAAGAGACACTTAGCTATTGATCCAAAGGAGCATAAGAATTAACACATTGAAATAAACCACTTGATTTGATTTTAGTTTCTTTGTATTTGAATAACTTTGAAGATAGAAACTTCTTCAGACAACTATGATCTACTTGATACAACTACTTACAAGGAACATGGTGCACTACACTACTGGAGAAACCATGAACAAAAGATATATACAAAAATAAAAATCATACATGCCTCAAGTAAGACATGCAGAGTGTTCTTAAGCACTTATTCTACTGAAAACAAACCTACTCCTACCCTACTCTAACAGGAGAAATGAGAAACTCAAACAAATCCTGCTACTGGAAATGTAGAAGTAGCTTCCTTTTCTCATAATAGGCAGCCATGCAGATGATTTGGCACTAGACACAAATGTAATTAAGAGAGAAAAAATGAGTACAAACTGATTTTCCACTCCACTCATCAAGGTACCAACTAAGAATAAGACAAATACCTCCTTCTAGTTGCTCTTCCTTTGATTCTGAGAGGTATTTCAGTGGATCCTTGGCACTCTAAAACTCATCCTCATGCTCAGAAGTAAGTATGATTGGTTTTGGCTCCTCCTTTGGCTCTAATGAAGCCAAATACCTAATTGGGCAAGGCATGATCTGCTGGATTTTCTTACTACTCTAATATTTAAATCCAATAAGGAAGTCTTCTCATAGACATTCCTGGAAAGGGTGACTGTCTATGAGCTAATTCTATTTTTTTTGCTCATCCATAGACAATTGATCTTCTACATTGATGACTGGTATGAAATGGTTTTCATCCTTGTTTTTCTCTTCCTCCTTATCCATTGTGAAACATGAAAGCTTCAAGTCTTTCTATATTGATTCAAGAGGACTTTTATGAGATGTAGATTTCTTTGATATGCTTTTCCCCATGGTAACAAGCTCTTGTTGTTGAAGGATACATGATGGAGTAGCAAAAGATGTGATTTCTATAAGCTCTTCTCCATCAAAGCATTTATCCAAGTCAAATAAGAAATAAAGCTCATCATTTTCCTATTATGCCAATTTTTCTCCCTCTTGTATTATGACCTCCAAATCTACAACTTGTTCATCCTGCGTAGCTTCCTCATCAAGCATAAATCTGGTAAGCTTAAACTCTTTGAAAAAAATAATATTTTTTGAGAGATGAAGTGGGAGAGAGATTTGAAATCTCTTGGGTAACATACTCTTGGTTCAAGACCTATGAATTTGTCTTGCTCACCTCCAAGTGTTCTTCTTTCTTTGAGATTAGAGATGATTATTTTTCCTCTTCCTTGACTAATTTTACAACTAATAATGGATCAACAACATGTGAAAAGATATTTCTATCATGTATACTGCACTCATAGCACATAGACTACTGGTCATCACTTCCTTCTTCTTTCTCTGTTGTTACTATAGAATCATCCTTCACCTCTTGTTCTTGGATCTCAACCTTCACTTGAGGCTTAACCATTAAGGAAATTTTCTTGATATCAAACTTGGTAGCCCACTCTTTCAAGTTTCTTTCCAATTATTCCCTACAAATCTCTTCTTTCTTCTCTTCCCCTCTATTGATTTTATGATTTTTTTCTTCCCAGAATGGATTTAGGACTACAAGAGGAGGGCAGGTTTGGTTACAAATAATTTTTGCATTGCTTGTGATGGAAGGGAAGGTTTTTTATTTTTCTCTTATGGAGGGGAATTGGGTTTGGAAGGGAAAAGGGAAGAAAAACTGAGGTGGGATGGAATACTATAAGATGAGTAAGTGGATTCCACAATGGGGGCAACGTGTGAGAAGCTTGGAAATTGAATCTTGGGATGAGATGGTGTTACTTGGGGAATGGGGAGAGGGATGTGGGATGATAATGCAGGTATCTCTCATTGATAGGATGGACCAACATTGGATTCATAAGCCTCTATCTATGAGACCCATCATTGAATTTGAGGCAACATCTTGATTATGAAACCAAACTTCTGGTATAGGCTATAGTGCATTGGCATGGGACCAACCTATAGACAAGGTGTCATGAAAACAATCCTAAATGCCTTGAGTTGAGTTGTGGCCTTTATTTACACCATAGTTTCCTCCATCTTTTGAATCTCCAACTACAAATCAGCATCACTAGGTGTGAGATAGCCTCCAAAATTTATGTACCCCTACCCTTCAACAACTCCATATTTTGTTGGATGACAAAAATGGTTTGAATCTTGCTCATATGGGTATGCATTCTATTGATCTTCATTGTAGTATGGATCTGGAGGTGTTTGATAGTAACCTAAAGATGAATCTTACAAGCTTGGAGGTGGATTGAACTGATATGGATGCTGCTGCAAGTGTGAATTCCATGCAAGGAATGAAGTTGTGATTTTACAACTTCATGGAATGGAAGAAGAATGAAATATGTGGAAAGAAAAATTTATGGAAATGGATGGAAAGAAAGGTCTACAACTCAAAGAGTGGGTTTCTTGGATCATTGGAGTCATCAAATGTGTTTGTTTTGGATCCTTAATTGCTTAAGCTTTCAATATGTTGCATCTTGAAATAAATCTTCAACTTTAAATAATCAGCTTGCTTGAAGTAATACAACTTACTTCTTCATCTTACTACTCTTATCAGTGATCTTGACTTGCATTACTTCCCTTTGTTAATTGGTCTTTTGAGGGTTGATTACTTCAAATTCCTTCTTATTTTTTTTCATCAATGATTTGAAATTGCTTTACTTCACTCCTTTAGTCCATTGTGGTGTTCTCAACCTTCTTTGGTTAGGTCTTTTTACTAGGGGAAACTACTT
Source organism: Taxus chinensis (assembly GCA_019776745.2). Taxonomy (NCBI): domain Eukaryota; kingdom Viridiplantae; phylum Streptophyta; class Pinopsida; order Cupressales; family Taxaceae; genus Taxus; species Taxus chinensis. The sequence continues at coordinate 681,504,186 of CM034148.1, forward strand.
TACTTAAGTAATAGTTCCTCAGGATGACACAAATTGAAGTGAAGTAAATTCTTTTTCTTTGGAGAAATGAATTTACTTAAGTAGTGCAACTACTTTAGTCTTTCAATTTGAAGCAAAATAAATTCTTTTCTTCTCACAACTTAAAGTAAGTCTTTTCCACTTTTGACCTGACTTAAAGTAATGTAACTCAACATTGAAATTATTTAAGTCTTTCAATTTGAAGTAATTGACATACTTACTTTTCATCTTAAAGTAAAGACTTTCAATGAGGAGAAATGCAACAACTTAAAATCACACAACTTACTTTCCCTTTATTATCGATGATCTTAGGTGTAATCACTTACTCTCCTTTTTGCATTGATTGGGTTGCTGATTACTTAGCAGTAAAGCAAGTTGAGATTGTTGATTACTTCTTCTTCTCCTGTGGTTATCTAGGACCTCATTACTTCAACTTCTCTCTACTATAAGGTTTCTAAAACTGCAAGTTCTTATTCCAACAACACATCAACTTAGCAAAATGGAAATTCTTCAACTACACTCCAGCTAAATATTTTGACTTTTGTGATGTCTAACCAGGTGTACGAGAACTGTTATCACAAAATAATTACACCCTCTGATTTCTCAACCTATGAGTATATTAAGGCAAGTAGAGTGACTGGGTAACATGGAATTGCTTCAAGGTATGGGACCTTGCATTTAAAGCAATTCTCCAGAGAAGTTTGGTTCCTCTTCCTAAACTAGTGCAACAGCTAACTATAATGGAAAGAAATCTAAAAACTACTTCTAATCTACAAATTCCAAGGGACCAGGGAGAGAGAAATAGCATAAAGGAAAGAAAATCTACTCTAATGAGGTGATGCACCAAAGGGGGTGTAGGGAATCTCTTGAATGTGTGGAAATAAAAGAAAATGAAGTGCAGAGAGGGTGTAATAGTCATCACATTCAACAGCAACATCAAACTAGCACCTTCATGAAATCACAATAGTAATGAAACCTACAAAACAATTTATACCAGCACAGTATAGCTGTAAGTGAATTGAAAAGGTAAGTAAAGAAAAAAGACACAATAAAAGGGAAGAACACATCCACAATACTCAAATCCACAGCTCCATTGATAAACACAATTCAATTAATTAGAGATAAATTCTAGGATAATCATGCAATATATCCAAAATGAAGGCCTACATCACATTTTCTTCCTATACAAATTTTGCTAGAGTTTCAGTAAGCAAAGAATCCCCCCTTGTAAATTAAAGGAGCCTCTAATTTATTGAACAATTTTGTAAGGAGAGAGAAATTTATTTTTCTCGGATATATGCATTTCTCACCTACCAAATAAAAAATTGAATTCAAAACATCATGGTACAGCTACATAGCCCATCACTACTATATTGTAGCTTATGGGACAAGAAATTTCTCCCCATGCCCCATTAATGGTGGTAGCTGGCTATATAGTGCCCTGGAGTGTAGGAGAATAAATGTCACTTTTTTCCCTTTCCACTCACTAAAACTGAAATTTGAAGCTTCTGGTGCATAGAGGACTCCAAAACCTTTCTATAAAGTCCAATTTTGTGTGATACTGATTTCTTGGGAGAAATTTATGGCATTTTGAAGTTACAGATTAGTGGGAGAGCCAGGGGCCATCACTGCTACTTCCCAGTTCAGTTCAGTGATCCAATCATCCATTACTCACCCTTTTTCATCACTTTTCTCCATTTATTTTACTTCACCCTTTTTTTGAAGTAAATCAACTTAATTTTTCCACATAGCTTTATTTTTCACTTGCTTCCTAGTTCTGCGGTGAATTGAGGGTGCATTATTGCCTCGAGGTATGGACTAGCTCACTCTCCAACTCAATTTATCACTGCGAAAATCTCAAGTTACTTTGCTTTGTAGTTGGCTTGTTAGAAGCAAAGGCTCTCTCCCCCATTTCACCACTTTACTATAATTTGGATAACTTTCCCTTAGATTACAGTGATTTGAAGGTGCTTCACTGCCTAGGGTGGCGAGCCAACTCACCACTCAGCTCACCATTTAGCCCGGTTCATAAGTCCCTCATAACTTGATTAATGGCTCAATATTTATCATGTATCGAATGGGTATGCCTTTACTTGCATGGCTTAGTCCTTAAGAATTCCAACCCCAAAATACCACTTTGCAAGATGACTTGGTGGCCTTTTTTGGCAGTGATTTTATTTTCTTTTACTTCGCATGGGCTCATGGGGAGTTGAAGTGGTTTTTATCATCACATTACACTACCCAATGATCCATCAAGTTTTCCTTCATTACGTCAATTTGGCATAGCTCTACTTGTTTTAACTTTCTTCCCAACATAATTTTTAGCTCATCAAATTGCTGCATTGAACTATGATGTGCTCAGCCCATTGTGTCAATTCCATCCTACTTTTCTTAGCATATCTTAGAGAAGTAAAAGTCTTTTACTTTTTCATGTAGCACTAACTACCTTTCCCTTTTCTTTACATTGAAAAAGTTTCACTTTGCTTCCTTTATAAGCCCTCCAAAGAAAGACTTCCACCTCATGAACATTGCGTGACACTGAGGTAACTCAGCCTTTTGTATTGTGTTGATTCCAAGTTACTCTACTTTCCTTCACCAACACCCATGAGGAGTAGAAGAAGTTTAAAACTCTACTCAACATTAAAATTTCTCGGCTCCCTCCTTCAATGCATCAAACCCCTGTTACTTTGCTTTGCATAAGTGGCCTACCAAATCCAAAGACTTCTCCCATCTATTTTCCAATTTACATTGTGAGCACCTCACTTATTCATTATGTTAATTTCATTTCTTCTACTTTACATAGCCCACCTCCAATGCAAGACTTGTCCCTCAATTTTTCCGTATTTTATTTCCTTTTCATCGGCCAATTCATTGATTTCTCTTCATTTAGATCACTTCACCAAGATCACTGGCCCAACACGGCCTCTGAATTTTCTTCCACCTCTCGAACTTGCCTCTTCGTTCGGCCCACCACCTTTTTTCATGCCTTGAAACCATTTCATTTTTGTGCCTGACCATTTACCTGGTGAGATCACCTCAATGCTAATTCATTTGTTGCATCACTCCCCGATTCCCCTTACATGACCGAGATTGGGGAGCTCATCCCTAGCTCGTCATCATATTACCTCGCCACAGAGAGTTTCCCTCTCACTCCATGACTACAACTCGCCCCCTTGATTTAGATCGTTGTGACATCTTCATTGCTGAGTTGGCCTTGCCTCACTATTCAACATCACCATGCTGTCACCAATATTTTAGCCTTAACACCACCACAGCAAGCTTTCCCTTTCTCTGATCTCATTTCACCTTTTTCCTATGAGCTCAAGACTCACCTCTTTCTCTAATGGCGAGCTGCATGAGCATTACTCTATCCTATGCTCCCAGATCACCTATGTAGCTCGATGAGCTACTCAGGGAGCTCACCCTGTAACACCTGCACTATCATAGTGTGGTGAGTTATGACTCAACTCACCCCTGAGATTTAGTAACCAACCTGACTCGACTAACCAACCAACTTTTCATTTAGCTCAATGACCCATTTTCCTTCAATATTCCTGACTTTGTGGATTTTCTGGGGAACTTCTTAACATAGAGGACCATAAAGGTGGTAGTGGGTTTCCCGGGAGCTATTTTTCTACCTTTTTCCATTTTCAGCCCAATATGGGCCCATAGGGCCTGCATTCCTTCATTTTTAAGTTAATCTTAAGGATCAAAACCCAAAAGAGGAAATAATTCCTCAATATGATTTTCACTCCTAAATTCCCAACGAGCTCTCAAACCCATGAAACTACTTGTAACCTAATTTCATCGATAGGTGCCCCTCTCAGTGCTCGGGTCTAGTCACATCCCCATTATCTATTTTTCCTATGGGAAATGGATAACAAGAGGATCAGTGTATTAGCACATTTGTTTTGAGTCTATGCCCCACATATTTCATTCACTTCTGGGGCATTTCATATTGAGGCATGATATCATCCGGTGATGCCAAGGAGTAGGTTGATATGTTTAACTATGATGGCTATTTTCATGTTATGCCTTACCAAATTCAAGAGAAGCAAGGTTCTTATGGACATTATCAGGGGTTTTAGCTGACATATAGGAGTAAATGATAGTGTATTCATTCAGGATAGCTCTACTAATCATATATATCATAAATTATGGATGTATGTTACCCAAAGGAGATCATGATTGGATATGGTATACTTACTTCATTGTTGGGCCTATAAGGATATGGTCATCGTGAGGCTTCCAAGGTTTCCATGGGTGATGAGAGATCATATAGAGCTAGTTGTAGGATTTCTTAAATGGAAAGCCAATCATGCCCACGGGGACAGGGAGGATTGGAGAAGGATTGGTATAAAGAGAGGTTGGGGAGACTAGATTTGGAGAAGGTGAGATGGAGGCCATACTAACGGTTCCCACCATGGTCAGGGATATATATCTAGCTATTTGGTATGAGGAGGTTCATATGGGTACAAGATTGGAGGAAGGATATGGTGGATTAATTTCATTTTCCACGAGTGATGATACAACTTGGGTTCGTACAGACAGTGTCAGGGGCACCAATTACATACATACTATAAGAAACATAGCAAGATCTTCCTTGACTAGTGATTGCAGACCCAAATGATGAGGAAGGGGAGTCATGAGATAGTGATGATGATGTGGGAGTTGGAGCAAGGTTTGTAGAGTGTGTGGTAGAGGCATGGGCTAGGTGGCTGGGGAGAGGGAACAGGTAGGAGAGGGGGAGGAGGAGGTGATTTCATTAGGAGAGGAGGAGGTGATGTCATTAGGAGAGGAGAGTACAGATGGAGGGGCGGCAGCTGAGATAGCTAGGATACGGAAAGAGTTAGGTGTCATGTACCAGGAGAGGGACACAACACCACAGGATGCTGCAAGGTTACACCATGGGAGGGACTTGGCCATACAACAACGAGATTGATACCATGGGAAAAGGGAGACCTACAGGGCCATATATTTAGATCTTGGATCCATATCTAAGGCTACATGGAGTGAGGCATTGGGGGCTTCTCAATAAGCTAGTCAGATAACAAAACCTAGTATTGTTTCATTAGTGTAGTACAAGGCACTAGACAAGGAGGCACACTATTATGAGTGCATTGTTCTAGCCAAATTACCTGATGTTTTGTGCTACATAACATATCTAGTAGGAGAGATGATATCAGGGAGATCAACATGACCAAATCCATAAGAGATCATAGATAACATAGCACATCTGCGGTGAGATATAGGTCTAGACGATGGATAAGATGGTGGACAGGAAAATATATAGGCCCATGTTCAAGGAGTGCAAGACTTGGCTCTTAGAGCGTCTAATCTATAGTTCACTGCATAGTGGGTGAACATATATTTTTGAGATAGTGCCCAATAAAGGTTTATCATAGATATATAGAATGCATTTTATGATGATATATATATATATATGATTTTTTCATGACTTATATGTGTTATGATGAGTAGATTAGATACATGGTGACAATTTATATGATGATGTTATGTATAGATTAGATTTTAAATTTTAGAATGGTTAAATGTTTTCATTTATATGTGATGTATTATATGGATTAGATACTCTAGATGAAAAATCATGCACATATTACTATTTTATTATGTCATCAAGTATGTTGTTATATGCATGGATCTTTAGCAAGAAAATTATTCACTAGTGACATTATCCCTTGTCTTTCCACTTGTTTATTTTGATTTCTATTGTATTTATCTTTCACATTCGGCACTTCCATACTTTTTCTGGTCAGATCACAAAGATCCATGTCTTTTAGTATTTTCACATCTGTCATCATTTATCCTAGGACACCAATGCCCATTCTCGACACTAGCACCCAAGTACTCCTATCCATTTCAGGTGCTTCTATCCTTTTATTCTTGTTTACATTTGTGGTCATCCTATTTGTTTTTCTTATCCTTATCCTAAGGTCTTAGTCGGCATTTTGTGTCACTAGTGACAAAATTCAAACAAGAGATCCATATATATACACAACATACATACCATTATATGGGCAGACAATTCTAAAGAGAAATAATATCTACATACTATCAAAGAGACTTCAATTTTGGGTTGCTTACTTTGCATACACTACATAAGAATGGGAAGTTATGAATTCAATCTTACACATTTACATTTTTATCTAGCCATATCCCGCTATCTTGGCATCATTAGCATGAGGGAAATGTAAGGACACTATTTCACACACAAGCACAAATAACAATAAGGAGTTTGGAATGTATTGCAGTGCTCAGTTGTAAGTTCATTATTTGGATGACCTTCGGGATCAGTCTGACTTCACATTTTTCATTTTTCATTCTAATTTGATGTGTGTGAGAGCTTGTGTACGTAGCTAAGGTTTTTTTTGTAGGTTATAGGTACCTTGATGATCTAAGTGTGAATATCAGGTGATCAATAGGAAGTGATAGTGAAATCCTAGCGACATAAGAAAAATAATATTCTGGTCCTCTGCATATTCACCAGCACCTAGAAGAGTTCTCTAGCCACCAGGCACCCATGTCTAGCTCTTTCCGTAGGCTCCATAATTAATATAGATCATTTTTGACACCCTACCTAGCCTATTCATCAGTTTTTCTAGTTCACATATGTTCTAGGATAAGCATAAATTGGATAATTTCCCTAGATTTCTTATTTGGTTACACAAATACATCTTTAGAGTTCTTATCATTTGTATTTTTTATATTTTATCATAGCAGTGACTCTAAAATTAGATTTAATATTAAGATTTTAATAAATCATTTAGTGAACCCCATCCTTAGTATAACTCCTTGCCCTAGGATCCCCAAAAACCTCATGGCTAAAAATGGATCCTCATTGCCCAAGAAATCTATGCATCATGTTAGTGTGAATCATATCCTTGATGATGTTGTTGAGGCTAAACTTAGTGCCCTTTATCACAATGTTAAGTTCAATAACAAATTCCAAAAAATTCTTTCCCACCAAGACACCATTCCTCTTAGCACTAATAACAGTGATATTTTTATGCTCCCACATGACCAAAGTTATGTTACATATTATCCCTCATCTTCCATGGCCACTCATGTTGTTGTAGTTTCTTCTCCTCCTATTATCATGCATGATAATGTTATTATAGATCATTTGTTTGGTGATATGTTAACTTATATATATGCAAATAAATCTACATCTAAGGATACAACTGCACATGTGCATGATGATGTTTCAAATAGTAGTCAAGATGAATTTAAAGCTATATCTTATGTTTCTTCTATTTTTGAAAATGTTCCCAATGATTGCAAAGATACATCTTATGTTAGTTATCCTACTACTTCTTTATAGGTTGATGATAGTCTTGAAGAATTACTTGCTTGCGAAAATATGACTGATAGTGATGATGATTATGTTTCTAATCATGAACATGTTAGTGAGGATGTTACTTCTCTTAAGACTGCTAAATGTGAATATTCCACTCCTCTTTCTTCCACCTATGATTTTGCTTCCAATGTCATTTATGATGATTCTACTCCTTCCACTAGTGTACCTCTCATTGTGACTCCTGAATCTACATCTAGCATTCCTATAGAACCTCCATGTTCTTCACCTCCTTCCTCATCTTCTTCTACTCCTTCCACTAGTGCACCTCTCATTGTGACTCTTGATTCTACATATAGCATTCCTATAGAGCCTCCATGTTCTTCACCTCCTTCTCCTCCTTCCACATCCACTCCTCCTTCTCAATTCCCCGTGATCACTCATAATGGAAATCTTCAAACCTCTTAATGTGCCTCTCACATCTTCTACCATTCCTTCGCATGATATTTTATTACTCATGCATGTTGTTGGCAATTTGGAATCCCAAGTTCACTCTCTCACTCTCAAAATCAAATCCTATTATGCTTCCATTGACAATGATTCTCTTCATGGAAATCCTATCCCTAAGAAAATTCACAATTCATATTTTCCTAAGGGTTTTATCATGCCAACCTTTTCATGTTTTAATGGTATCAAAAATCCTTATTTACATCTTAGGCACTATCATTTATCTATGGATTTGTATTCTAATGACTAATTGCTACTAAAATCCTTTCATCATAGTCTATTTATGATGTTATTCAATGGTATACTCATTTACCTTATGGATCTATTAGCACATACTCTTATATGGAAGATTTTTTTCTTAGACAGTTTATAGTTAACAACGGTCCTAGAGTTACACATTATCACTTGCCTACTTTTCATCAAACAAAAATAGATCCAATTTTAGATTACATGTTTACGTTTCAATTCTTGCATGCATCAGTTATTATTTCATCCCATTGATCTATAAAATCAATTTATCTTTTATCATGGTTTGATTCCTACATTTAAAGAAAAAATATTATATGGTATAATTGAATATTTTATGCATTTTTGCTATAAATTCATAGAGCTAGAACAAGATTTAATTACAAAACATGTTATTCCATCTCCTTCTATTTATTTTACTACTACATTACAAACTTCTTCTTCTCCTCTTCCATCTATTGAGCGTCCTCCACTGTCTCTACCTCCTCCTCCATGAAAACATCTTCCTTCCCCTCCACCACATCAGTCTCCACCTAATTCTTCTCTATCTCCTACTCGTGAGCCATTACACTTTCCATGTGGTGTTAAACCTCGTGATGTTTTTATTTTTTTTCTTGATGAGCGCTTAATTCACTTTCCCTCTAATCAGCATCATCCTCCTTATTTCTTACATCGACAGCGCGATCATTCTTATTGCAATTTCCACCACATCAATGGTCATCATGACAATGACTATTGTTCCCTTCATGAAAATTTACAAGAATTATAATAAAAAGGTTTCATTTCCTTTGGCTCTCACTCTCTTGAGTGGTCTCTTTCTCCCATTCTGCATAAGCATGATTCCACCTATGTTCACTTGTCTCCTCTACCTACTTCTAAGGTCATCATTCTTCCATTTTCTAATATCATTATCCATGTATGCCCTCCACCTAGCTCATACATCACAACATCATTCTCATTGGCTTCCTAATTCATTATAATTTTTGCTTCCTACCACTACATCTCCCATCATTGGCACCATTTCATCATACATTCATTTTGGCTCCTACACTCATGTTGCTTACGCCTCACATTCTTCTACCATCCCTTGTCAGCCTATCAATATTTGTTAGGTGATCTCCATATGATCACCTCATTACCCAAGATGCACTTGGTTTTTATAAGGTTATTACATGACTGTTGAGGGATCTGTTACAAAATGAACCTCATTTTACTCATTTTTTTATGCTTTGTGTTTCATTAGCCATCTTTCTAGCATATAATTTCCAACCATTTCCCATTGGTGCATTCTTGTTCTATGTTTCATTATTAATTGTCCATGGGTATTATATAAATGAACCTCATTTTCCTACACATATGTTGGGGGCATCTCTCTTCTTCCCCCCTCTTCATCATACTTACATGGGATTACATACATTATTTTCCATCTCTTATTGCACTACTTTGTATCATCTCAATCACATTGATATCTCACATTATTCATTATATTACATCACTTACATCTCATCCTATTCATCATATACTTTTTTCTTCATTATCATTTAACTAATCCTATTTTCCCACATTACTTATCTATCCATTTCAAATCTAAACAACCATTTACGCAATACATATCAAAAATATTAACTCAAAATGCAAACAACAATCGTCACATCATTCATCAACACAACACAATGATACCAATAATCCATCTATATATATGTCATTAAAAATCATAGTTTCAAAATAAAATCACTAAGGGGTTAGCCCCCATCCATCAATATAACTAGATACAACATATTTCATCCTCACTATTGCTATATCCAATCACGGGAGCTCTAGAACTAGATTCTTTAGGGCTTGATCTATGTCATTTGTCACGACCTCTATATCTCTACATGTCTCTGTAGTATGGAAACCTCGGCTGACTACTCTACAAATAGTCCTTAAAGCTCCACATATATCGTGACTATATATTGAGCTAGGGATCCTCATCCTAGATCCTCTCTCGTTTGTTCAGTCTCCACACAAGCCTCATCCCACTTGCTCAATAGTACATTACATTTGGTTACCACTATAGCCACCAGCTCAAACAAATGGGCATGCTCATTCTCAATAGCATCTATGCGCTTTAGCATCCCACCTTATTGAGAAGAAACACAATAGATTCACGGGAGAGAACATGACATATTAAAATGCATGGATGGAAAGGGGAGAACACACGTGTGGAATGTAAGGGAATATTTGGGAATTATCCATTTTCACATGTACAGGATATTTTTGGAGATAGCGTGTAGAGCATATAAACTGGGAAAAGACTTGTGTAACATGCATCGACTATTTTTGGAAGAGTGGCTATGGAGCACTTTACATGGATGCAGGTTAAAGATAGAATTGCTACTGGTAGTTAACTAGAAGAGGCCTATTATTAGCGCACTTGCATGTGTCACTGCGATTGTAAAGGCGTGTGGCTATTTTCAGCATGTGACATATTTTTGGAATTATGTAAGCGGTGAAGGGAAATTCCTTATCCATATTAATATGTAATGATATCTATAGTATAGTAGTGGTGTGAGAACTGAATTATTATGAAGCTATGCTGCCAAATCTGATGTGTGCATAAGATATGGTATTATCTATTGTAATGAGCTTCTGTGTATTTATCAGGTTTAATATAATGGAGTGTATTAGCTGAAATAGGGTATTAACCCTAAGTATAATTGGTTCTTGTATGTTTGATTTCATCATGGTTATCATTTCGGTCTATTATTCTTTAGATATAGATCTAAACATACACTGTAGAATGATATATTTATTATGGATCTGAATGCATTAAGTCTTCATCATGCTAACATCTTACAAAAGAAACCTTAAAGAGGGGCCTGGTACCTTTACGCACTTTGGGTGAACACTTAGTCTAGGTTGAGTGATGTGCAAGTGCACCTGGGATTTTACTGGTAAATTCTAGGCTGCATCATTGGTTCCTTTGTTGGGACATCTTTTTCAGTTGTTATCAGGATGGTTCGCAATAAAGACATACCAATTGACCCTAGTGAGTATTGAGGAGTGGATTAAAGGTCTGGAAGAAGAATACGCATAGAGTTTAAGCATTGGATCTGAGTTTGACAGACACACGTGGGTGGAGCAGAATCTGTATGATTGTTTGTAGGAGAGCTTCTTCATTATCTTTCCGATAGAACTGTACGAGTGGCTGGTTGCTTATGCATCTAAATGGAATTGGAGGTATCGCACACTTGTCTAGATGTAGGAATAATTTTAGACCCTTTATGATGCTGATATGATTTGGACTCGCATTGTGGATACGTGGTTCTATGGTTTTTTGAACAACTATATCTTGGAGTACTCAATTTCCACTTATTCCTACCTAGAGGTAGTTGAATTCCAATTTTTATGATATCCCAGGGGAACTTATCTGTGAGGCATTCCACTTGTGATCAAAATTTTGATGGTAACCCTAAACTTAGAGAGAAAACTAATGGCTAACTAAACCCCACCACACGCGGGGGGCAGGAATAGGTTTGGTGAAAGATGGCAGACCTAGCGGTAAAGAGGTGAAGAGAAGAAAGATGTCTTAAGTACAATGAGGCAAGTGAGAGGGAGATAGAGAAGTAGTATTATGTTGCAGAGTGAATGGCGTTAAGGAGGGAGATGGATAACAAAGGATTTGGAGCTCAGGTAGAAGGCATGGAGCCAAAGCATCAGGAACTCCCCCATTTGGGAAAGCATGATAGGGAACCCTCCTTGGCCTCACATGGAAGTGCGCCAGTAGAGACGACTTGGGCCGTGGGTGCACATCTGAGTCTACCTAGAAATTTGCCCTTGCACTTGGTCTTCCAGTATCTAGTATGAAGAATAGTCAGCAAGCTAATTTAGGCAGTGGGAGAGGAGGAGTAAGTCATATAAAAATCAAATTGATGGCAGCGCAAACATCTTCATTATTTTTTGGGGGAACCATTTCATGTGTATCTTCTACATAGAATTCAGGCGCGCTAAATTTTGTACTCTTTTTTAGGAGTAATAACACTTCACAGACAATAGGGGTGTAGTTCAGTACTACTATTGGGACATAGGGAAGTACATCTTCTGGTCTGACTCCAGCTACAGGCTTAGGATCAGGAGGTATATGTGGTTCTAGTTCTAGTGGATCTGGTGGTTCTGGAGGCAGAGGAAATATAGGAGGTTTTGGATCAGGTGGGAAAGGTCTGCACCAACCCTAGAATATTTACATGGAGATGTCTCTTCACCTTCCAGAGTATAAGGGCATAGAAGATGTTGTTGAACACGTGCACATGTGTGAAATATTGCAGCGTGCAAAAGTAATCATAGGTTTTGAGCGTAGGGAAAGTCAATTCGCTACTATGTTACAAGGGTGCATACATATTTGGTACAGAAAGTTTGACCCTTATCAAACTTACGTAGACTATCCAGCTTTAAAAGATGATTTCCTTAAATAATTCCATATCCCTGAGTTTGAGTAGAAGAGTATAAGTGCACTCAAGGATATTAAGTAAGGCACTACTGAGAGTGTCAGAGAGCATGATGCTCATTTAAAAATGTTGTTATCTAAGATTTCTTATGATATTCATGCAAGCCAACATGTGCAATGGTTTGTTAGAGGTCTGATTACACCTTTTAGAAGGGCACTATCACATAAGACATATATTGATCCATGTGAAGCACTAGAAGTAGCCTTATGTACTAAATTATTTAGAAGTATAGATACTAGGGTGAGCCCATTTTTAAAAGCACATATCACAGCTATGGTGAAATAGTTGGAGAGGCTATCAGAAAATTTAGCACATTGGACACGCACAACAATTTGGTGCATGGATTATGGAGTGGAAGGTCACAAAAAGGATAGTTGTCCCCAAAGATCAATGCATTCATTACTATTAGACCATGAGATATTCCATTTAAACCATGATGTTAGCCGCTACCCATTATGCCAATATGCAATAAGGAAAAACATCTCATACTACTGTAAAATCTGCAGGTCCACAATTCACAATACGTAAGACTTCCAACTAATTATTCAGATCCATTACGCTATAGATATTGGTGTATGACAGACAGGAGTTTAAGATAACTCTAAATGCAAGAACGAGCATCAGGGTTGGGATCAGAATGAAGCACTCTATGATCAGAATGAAGGGCCTTTTGAAGACGGACATGGAAGAGGTCGAGGGTACCTTGGTTGATTTGGAAGATGCGGCCGTGGTGGTGGAAGAGATGAGTTACCTCACAGAACATGTTATACATGTGGATCTCCTAACCACTATAGGTGTGAATTCCCTCATAATATTACATGTTCTTTCTGTGGAAAGAATCATAGTTATGAGGAATGCCTAAACTTGTATGATCATCATAACAAGCAACATAAACAAGAAAATAAAGGCTCAGGGATGGTTAGGATATAGTGCACTATGGAAAATCAGTGGATGCCCAAGTTGGAACCAAAATCTGAGGCATTGCAAGTAAAGATCACTACCCGTGCTTAAGCGGTGTGTGCGAAAGAAGCATTGTAACAAAATCCTACCATCACTAAGGAGGAGGTTCTACATGCATGGTATCCAAATCCTTCCCATCAGAAGGAGCTTTATCAGGAAACCATGGAGGTACTCAAAAATCTTCAGGGTGAAATACAGTATTCAAAGGAGAAATCGCGGAAGATGGAGCAAAATAAAGCATCAGAGATGGTCCAATTTGATATGGACGACTTGAAAGAAGTGTACAATATTTTGCGCAAGGATAATATCATTCCACTGTTATGGAATTGGTTAAATGGAAACACTCTATGTGTAAGTATTGATACTAGACGGAAGATTGTGCATGCAAATCTTCCCCCTCATAGCCTAGATTATGAAAAGGAAATCACTTTGAATTTTGTTTTGGATGGGTGGTTTTTGAGTAATATATTGATTGATACATGCGCAGAAGTCAATGTTCTTACCTTAGATGCATGGGTACAAATGGGGAGACCTCCATTGCATCCATCTTTGAATGCATTGTTCATGACTAACTAGACTAAGGCCACTCCCATCAGATTTTTAATGGATGCATCCAATACCATATAGGGAGCAAAGTTCACTTGATATTTTAAGGTTTTAGCACTAGCAAAGGCACATAGATTCCCATCTCTACTAGGACGTCCTTGGTGCTATGTAAATAATGATTATCTTTAGTTCAACAAGGTTTATATAAGATTTGAAAACAAGGAGGAAAGGGTTATCATCCCCTTAACAGATGGAAAATATGCGCGTTATGTTGAGCCCTTGAGTGAGGAATACCTAAATAGGATTTATGTACTCGTCGTCTAGGACCCAGAGGTTCATGATCCATCTAAAGAATGAATCATTCAGTGGGATGATGCACAGTCTATTAGCAAAACTAAAAGTGTTTTTTTTGTGATAATTGGGCTCATAGCACTTATTAGTTGGTAGGGTGTGAAGTAAAGAGTATATTTACTAGGGATAGCAGACCGCGTTATATCAGGAGAATAGGTAACAACTCGGTACCTTGTTATAATGGAGAAGGAGACCCTATGGTGTTCATGTGTGCTATAGAGGAACAATGGATAGACCTGTTAGAGAGAAGGAATATGCTAGCATATACCCTACAAGGTTTTTTCTTTGATCCAGCTATAGTTGTAGTCATTATCAGCCTAAAATAGCCTACCAATCAAAGAAAGGTGCACAAATTCTTGGGTCACATGGGGTATTATAGGAAATTCATAAAGGGGTATGCCAAAGTTGTCGCACCTTTGGAGGAGTTACTAAAAGGAAAAGGTACATTCTACTGGGGAGAACTGCAGCAACGTGCATCTGAGACATTGAAGGAGAAACTTACTACCACGCCTATTTTGCAATTTCCTTCATATGACCAACCATTTCATGTACATGTGGACGCCTCTGACATGGCCATTGGCACGGTGTCGTCTCAGCCAAGAGAAGTTATTATAGATCATCCTATCTACTTTGCTAGTATAAATATTACTCCTGTAGAGAAAAATTACACAACTATAGAGTGCAAAGATTTGTCAATGATCTATGTGCTACATAAATTTAGATAGTACCTGTGAGCTACATAATTTTTATTTTATACAGATCACATGGCATTGAATTATTTGGTGAACAATCCCATTTTACAGGGGCGCATATACAGATGGGTAATCTTATTCCAATAATTTGATTTCACGGTTATGGTAAAACCAAGGAAAAGTAATTCTAGACCAGACCATTTATCCAAGATACAATCAGGAGAAGAAGTATAGTCCATGAAAGATACAATGCTTGATGCACATTTATATAGGTTATAAAGAGCACCATCGAAATTAAAGGACATTTTTTTCTTTCTACGAACATGTATACCACCATAAGGAATGAAATCCTTAGAGAAGAAATAACTTTCTATATGTGCGGTAGCCTATATGTTGATTAGTGGTGACCTATACAAGTTAGGTCAAGATGAAGTATTGTGCCACTATGTACTGGAACATGAGCGCACAGATATCATGGAGGAACCTCATGGTGGTATTGCAGGTGGCCAATATATAGGTGATGCCACTGTGCATGAGATTCTACTCTCTAGATTATGGTGGGAGGTTGTGTATAAAGATTGTAAGGCATATTCTAAGGCTTGTGATCGTTATCAACACCTTGGGAAACCAATTCAACGAGATGAAATTCCTTTAATACCTATTACTAGTGCAAAAACCATTTGAGAAATGGGCTATTGATTTTTTGGGTACTATTTCACCATCTGCGTGGAGGAATAGATCGAGCTATATCATCACTTGCACAGACTATCTGACACGGTGGGCAGAAGTAGCACCTACAAAGGATTGTACAGCGGCTACAAAATCCAAATTTTTATGGGAAAATATTCTTACAAAGTATGCATGCCCACTAAGTTTTACAAGTGATAGGGGCACACATTTTTTGAATGAGACTATTAGAATTTTATAAGATGAATTCATGATTACACACCATAAGACTACACCATATCATCCTCAAAAAAAATGGGACTGCTGAGGCCTTCAACAAGATTTTGAGCCAGACACTGACAAAAATTTGTGATGTTGGAAGGAAGGATTGGGATGACATAGTTTATGTAGTACTTTGGGCATATAGAACAACGTACAAGTGGATAAACAAGACCACACCTTTTCAATTGGTGTTTGGCACAGAAGTAGTTCTTCCTATGAAATTCATGTTACCTTCTTTGTGTATTGCACATGCTAGAGGTCTAACTGATGAACAAGCATTAGAAGAATGGATTGAAAATTTAATCAAGCTAGATGAGTGACAAGAAATAGCACGTTTGAGTCAAAAATAATAAAAGGCCAAGTAGAAAGCACGGCATGACAAGCACATCAATGATAAAAATTTTGACATTGGATAGATGGTGCTCCTTTATAATTCTAAGTTTTTGTGTCATCCAGGAAAACTCAAGGTACATTGGTTGGGGCCATATGTTATCACTCACATACTTGAAACAGGTGCTTGCCAATCAGAGGTGCTTGATGGAACAAGGTTACCTAGGTACTTCAACGGGAGCATGTTGAATCCCTACTATAAATAATTCTTCTTAGTGTTTGTAATAAGGAATTGTTGCCATTTAGATTAGGTTTTCAATTTTGTATTCCCTTAATTTCTTTCTTTCTTCATCACTATGCTTTGTCAATTTAGTTGGTTTTTTTGGTGTAATAAGCGTGTTTGCATGCCAGAAGCTAATTATTATCTGAAGAATTTTTCTGTGTAGATGACTGCACATACCATTAGTGTGGGGTGGTTATTGATATCCAGGTATAGGACTATTGAAAATAAGTTCACATAAAAGGAACAAACTACTACGGGTGTTATTCAAGTTGGAGAATTGTTAAAAAAAATAGATTGCTTCTAGAAACAAGGATCATATGTGGAGATGAATGAAGAAATAAGTATAATGTGAAGTAAGCAGGGACCATGAGAAATACCAAGGGAAGGCACAGTGGCGAGGTAATTGGATGCATGGAGGCACGTTGAAGAGAATTATGTGGCTAGAAGGTAGGAAGACACGCTAGTGAAAGAGGGTTTAAAACCCGCAAGTGAGGATCACGAGGGATGATGTGCACATCAATGGATGTGTGAACGGCAGTGTGAAGAGATCTCATGAGGAGTGAGCATCTACCGAATGTGCATGCAAATATTTGAAACATGGGTAGAACCTGGTTAAGAGATAAAACTCTCCTCTATCTCATAGATCAAATGGGGTGTACATATAGGAGGTGTTGAGTAACCCCCAGTGCTGCAATCATGACAACTTGAGTAGAGAGGGGGAGTTGCATTCCCAGAATAGAAGTGTAACTCCCAATGATGCATATTACACATACGTGCTGACACATTGACACATTAGAGAATCTCATAATGATCCCTAAATGACACATGGACCTACGATCTCACCTAAGTGAGATGACTCACCTAATGATGTGGAAAATACACACACCAACACCCCCCTTCATCATAACTTAAGATGAGGTGACAAGTCAAAAATGAGAAATGGGTCCTGACACAAAGCCTGATGAGGTACCCATGTATAAGAAAAAGATCCAAAGCAGTGAAGGAAAACCTAGTGGGAAAAACATCCACCACAAGAGAAAAAAATACAATCTATAATCTAAGAAAGATGCCAAATATGGGTCCCAACCATAGATGAGCTTGAAAAGGTACCCATGTACAAAGAGGCAACATCTCAAAAAGAAGAAGAAGAGAGAAGAAGAAGGAGACTAGAGGAATGCAGAAGAGGCCATGGATGGATCTAAACTCTAAAACTCTAGGAAGTCTCCCAGAAGAATGTCAATGATGAGATCCTCTACCTCTGGACAAAAGAAGAGCCACCCGCAATGAACTATGCGCCTACCCTTAGGAAGGACAGAAATGACGTGCTGGAAGTCTACCCATTCTGCAAAGGAAACTAAAGGTAGTAGCACGAATAACTTTGAATCTGGTGCACAGAAGTGTGACATAGGTCTAGCGAGTGAGTGCCAAGGAACCAAAGGTAATGCCACATGCATAGAACTATCAGAGTGAAAAAGAGGAACACCCATAGAAAGGATTTCTAGGTGATGTGAAGGGGAAAAAAACATCCTCAACAACAGAAAAGGGATCCACAGTTGAGGGTGAATCAATGAAGGTCTCTGGAAATGTGGAAGTGACATGATTCTTGGAAGGGGCACTGCTAACAACAGAGATGATGAACTCCTATGAAACATTTGTAGATGGATGAGGGACCTGTAGTGCATCATGAGTAGACTCTGTGAAAATATGACTAAGGTCAGGCAGATACTTGTCCCAATGAGGGGGCTCAACAAACAGAAGAGTGATGTCAGATAGGTATGATTCATCCAATGAAGGTAGAGGAGTGAAGTGGGCCTCGTACACTAGAAGTGGAAAGGAGGCTGGTGTAATGACGGTGTGAGACTAAGTATGAGACTACTCGATATCTGATGAGATGTGGGATATGTCAACACTCTCTGGAATAGTGAGAGAAAGATGACAAGAGTCCTTTAAAGTACTCTCAACATCAGAACTAGGTGCACAATCCTTGTCAATAGAAGTAGAACCAAGTGAGTCTATGTCAGTGGAATTGTCATCACACGAAGAAGAGGAGACAACTAAATCAGCGGTAGCAACAACAACTGTGATATGTGAAGGGTCTCCATAGAGGGACTGAAGAATGCTCTAGACACAATGAGGTGGATCTAAGTCTGCCACGTGAAACCAGAGAGAAAGAGAGACATGCATCATCATGTGACCAAAGACATGGTCACAAGTGTCAAGGAAGTCCTCTAGATGACAATGATCAGTGGTTGCAGGAACTGGCCCAAGCAAGAAGGGTGAAAGACCCTCGTGAGTGAAGTAACATTCCATGGAGGCATGCCAAGCTGAATAGTTCCCTCTACCGATGATAAGTGGCGAAGGTTGTAAAGTGATCCTATGACACTCAAGTCTAGAAAGAGCACTCTCCATGATGAAAAATGCAAGATGCACAAAAGCAAGACGTCGGACTTGGCTGATAATGCATCTGCGAGTGAGAGCCCAATAGTACAGTCAACCCCCCAGAATGTGGCACTTTATAAAGTAGTGCATCTATAAAATTGATAATGCCATCATGTAATGTGTGAAAAATCATGCAACTTTGACTAAAGAAGCACTCAAAAATGAGCAACAAGTCAAAAGTTATAGCATTAAATTGATTCCTGTAACTGATGGAAAATTCCACTAAACATTGCAAATGCATTAAAAAGTACATGAAATGGGTGCAAAGGGTATCGTGTGGGTACCCATTGGAAGTGGCATAGAATTTTAGGTAGGGTTTTTTTTTCTTGCGAGGGGGTTTAGCCTCCTACCAACCTTGGACCTCGCCCTCCATCTTCGACGCTCGTA
The DNA here is from genome assembly GCA_019776745.2 of Taxus chinensis. Taxonomy (NCBI): domain Eukaryota; kingdom Viridiplantae; phylum Streptophyta; class Pinopsida; order Cupressales; family Taxaceae; genus Taxus; species Taxus chinensis. The sequence goes on from CM034148.1 coordinate 681,523,695, forward strand.
GGAAGGCAATTGAACAAGAAAATAAAGCCTAGAAAATTAATTACATGCCATGTGAAATGAATGTTTTTAACTTAAAAAACATCAAAAAAAGGATTGTTTTATCCTCCAAACAAGTTCTAAAAGGAGTGGATCCCACGTTATGGTGTCAAGCCATGGTGGAAGTTTGTGCAAAAAACGTCCAAGGCTGCAGAGCCAAACCACAGGGATTCAACGCCACATGTTGGAGGAGAGTGGTGTTCGAGTGCCAAGTTGAGCTACAGCAATGATTGTAAGGCCACGTGTGAAGTTGGAGTAGATGGTGGATGCTACAAGTGAGTTGCATGAGCTAGAGGAGACGTTAAAAATGACTGAAACCAGCCAGTAAAAACAGTGACAGCTGAGTTTTGCATGGAGAGGTGAAAATTCTGTCAATGTTGTGTAGGAGATTGTTATTCCATGCAGGTTGTTGTTCCACGCAGGTTGCAGAGGTAGAAATTCCCAAGGCCACGTGTGGAGGATTCCAAGGCAGGTGGGAGTAGAAAATTTATGTTTGTAACAAAAAATGTGCCAAGCAAACAAAAAATGTGTTGGTAGGAAGGAACGCTGAGACTTCTTGAAACGGTTTCCAATGCAAAAGCTCTTTGTGGTGGATACAACAAGTGGGAGATGAAATGTTGAACCAGTAGAGGATAGTCCAAGGCAGCTATGAGTCACGTGGAGGAAGTTACAGGGTTGTTATGTTGCTGTGTTTGACCAGGCTGAGCAATAACGAACGCCAAGCAAAGATCCCATGAGCTGGCAGGAGGTCTGAGATGGCTCACAATCCACAAACCAGCACAGCTAACATAGGGATTTGAAGGCTCATAATCCATGAACCAGTAACGACAGTCATCCAATAATCTAAAACACAGGCCAATGCAAAAGCTGAACCACCAAACCAATGTAGAGAGGCTCAATTCACCAGGAGGAGGATGCATGCAGACAAGAAAGGCGAGTAGTTGGAGTATAGCTCAAACACAAAACTCTTAAATCTATAACCCGAAGTCCACAAAACATGCATACAACCCCAGAGAATATATCGGTCAAAGACACTAAACTTGAAAACACCATAAACTTGAACAATAACCTCGAACACCCGAGCGAGAAATTGGAACCCACAAACATGAATAGAGGTAGAAATGCCCGAAATCAATGCAAGAAGAGCACGGTCGGAATAACCATTACGACACACACAATGATATCTAGATATCATGCCAGAAGCTAAAAAACATGCACAAAAACACCAATGAGATGAGTGCATGGATCCACAAGATCCACTCTAATACCATGAAAGAGGATTTAAAACCTGCAATCGAGGATCATGAGGGACGACATGCACATCAACGGACGTGCGAACGGTAGCGTGAAGAGATCTCAGAAGGAGTGAGCATCAACAAAATGTGCATGCAAAGATTTAAAACATGGGCTAAACTTGGTTAAGCCATAAAACTCTCCTCTATCTCATAGATCAAATGGGGTGTACATATAGTAGGTGTTGAGTAACCTCCAGTGCTGCAATCATGACAACTCGAGTAGAGAGGGGGAGTTACATTCCCAGAATAGAAGTGTAACTCCTAATGACGCATATGATGCACTGACATGCTGATGTGCTGATGCGTACGAGAATCTCATAGTGATCCCTAAATGACACATGGACCTATGATCTCACCTAAGTGAGATGACTCACCTAATGATGTGGAAAATACACACACCAACAGCTAGAAGGTTATATCTTAGGTGCAAAGATGTACCGCATGGAAAGAATGAAAATGGTCATTTAATGAGAGGATTTTTGGTAGGTGAAGGAGAAATAAATGCACTAACTTTTGGAAAATCTATATTAGGATGGGATGCGAGTTCATTCTTACCATTGAAATTGTGATAATTTGAAAAGAGATAAGTGTAAACGAGCCGAGAAAATCGTGTTGAGGTGCGAAGAGTGTGAAACCAAACGTGGAAAGAAGATTTGTGTGCATGAGAAGCTTACATCCCCATAGATGAAGGTTTTGAGTGAAGAAGATGCGTTACAAAAGAGCTAGGGAATGGAGATTGGAACTAGGGTTTTAGCTTTCTTGTTATAGAGGATAAAAAGGATATATTTTCAAATGGCACTAAAGAAACCACCTACAGTAGGAGTAAAAGGGAAGAATAAGGTCGAAGTTGAAAAATAAATTGCTCCCGAGAGTAATTTCTCAAAAATGTAGTATTTAGAGGGTGTTATTGTGGGACAAGAATGGGATTCCCACATCTGTAAATGTAAGATCAGTGATTACAACCATCACACATCAGATAATAAGAAGGAACTAGATGTGTTGTTGACCATGAAAAAAAATCACACAGAAGAAGACATGTCAGTGTATGATGACGTTGGAGAGAAGTTACTAAAGAAAATTGGAATCTACTAGTTATATGAGTTGCCATACTTTGGAAAGTATGAACCATTGTATCAATGGTTGATGATCAAATTCCATGAGGACTTAGTCTAATTCACTGAATGGAGGGTTAGAATCACATCCTCCTTAATTTCAACTGTGACGGGATTAAGGGCCTCAGGAGCATATCTAGAGAGTGACTTAATAGATAAAGTAGAACTCATGGAGATGGGGAAGGAGCTAGGATATACCAATGGTTTGCATGGCATGGACATTGATAAATTAAAGAAGTGCCCATTGGAACACGCAACTGCACATCTGATAAAAAAGTTGAATGACCAAGAAAGGTAGTCGTATGTGAATACAATGTGGTTACACGTTGTAAAGAAAATGTCTCAAGGAGTGATCTACAATATTGCGGGTTACATAGCAGGGACAATCGTTAAAGAAGCATGTATATGTGATAGAATTGTTTTTGGAACTATTTTATCATATTTGGTGTTTATAGAGATTTGAGTGCCTAATGGGCCAAAGAAAAAGATTTGGGAGTACCCTACGGAAAATAAATCTTTGTCAGAAAGATTTGATACATATTTATACGAAGGGACCATGGGTGCGCCATTTAAACATAGGGTGGATATGTGGTATGACAGGCTTTGCATGGCATTCAAAGAGGAGTGGTGCATACCAAAAGAGTTACCTTCAGTGGTGGGTAAGGAAGTACAGTTCTCCGTCTACCAACATTTTTACATCATGTGATTTGAAATGAAGGATGGAACTTGGATCCCTTGGTGTAAACTGCAATATACCTTCATAGCACACTACTTCTAGGCATCATTTAACTGGTTCACAGATGCACACTGCCTAAGCTTCATCATAGATAAGGTAAATTGTGATTATCACACTCTGAGAAAAACATATGTATATCCAGGATGGAATGCCTACATTAAGAGGCTTATATCAGATGTAATAAGCATGAAGCTGGTAAGCTTGGAAGTCAAAGACGTTGGAGCACTATTTATGAATCTTCAACTCAATCCCAAGCTAGAGAACAAAAAAAATGTGGAAAATGAGTTCACGCTTCCAGGGCCACCAAAGGATAAGTATATAGTAGAGAATGTGCCAACTCCACAACGTACAGAGACAATAGTGGTGGATGAAGAGGAGGATGAACAAGAAGATAGTGGTCACTTGGATCATAAAGGATGAAGGTAGGATACAAACAAGGTAGGAACTAAGTGTGTGACTACACCACCACTTGTGTAAGAAGGAGGTGATGTGGACTTGGATGCAGTACAAGGAGAGCATTGTTTCAAAAGGGTATTCAAAATAATTAGAACCCAAGGTGCTACACCACAGTCAGTTTGTAGATCACCACAACTCTCTCCACATAAGGAGACATCTGAGAAAAGAAGGAGAAAGTTGAAGCTAGACGAGGAGGTGGAAGAGTCTGAGGAGAGCGTACCTGAATCTCCTACACCACTAGAGCACGTGGAAGAGCCAAAGGATTAAGAAATGAAGGATGGATAAGGAGTAAAGGAGGTAGATGGGACAGTACAAGAGACTTCTCAAGGCATATTAGAACAAGCTCCAAATCTTGGTGCTCAAGTTCCTAAGGGTCAAGATTGAAGAGGACAAGTGGGGAGTATACTTTACCAGTCATGGGCTATGCTGAGGACATAAGTAAAATTGTCCATGCCCATTTCCAAAGCATGGTGGGCCTTAAGGAATTGTATGGATGGGAGATGATGGATGAGGACATGGCCACTATGCGCACAAGGAAACAGTTGTCTTGATCAATGCAGACACATACAGAAGAACCATAATTCAATGTATGTGAAGATTCCTATGTATCAATAAGATTGAAGAAGACACCTTAGGCCAGACACATAACATTAAATCCTACTATTATGTTGGATGAACAAGTAAGTAATGCCTTGGTGAAGGTATCTACAAAGCTAGAAAGGAGGAATGTGGATAAATTTGTAACTATTGGGGCATTGAAAGAAGAGATCAAGGCCAAAGATATAGAGATAGTGTGCCTATGATAAGAGAAGGACTTAGATAAGAAGAAGAACAATGATTTCATTAGCATGGCAGAGGAAATTGGATACCATGTCCTGAAAGCAAGACCACATTTGGAGTCCTAAGTACCCAAAAAAATTCCTTCAGAAATGCATTATGTACGTACCTTGGTGGATTTAGTGCTTGAGGATGGACCTATGCACATGTCAGCACCAAAAGATCCTGAGCAAGAAGTAGAGCTAGAAAAGGATTTAGTCATGAGGAAGATTGTATCTTATGAGGAATTTCTCCAAACCTTGCATGAGGAGCTAAGGAAAGTAGACCAAGCATTAAATATTCACACAACTCTAAAGGCGGTCATCAGGATAAAGACCATGGTGGTGGACAATGAATTCCTAAGAGTGATGAAGGATGAGACATTGGGTCGTGAAGAGAGGTTCACATTGGTAAAACAAAAGCGTGAGGCCCTTATAACAGCACAGGAACCCCATAAGGAGAGGTTAGATGAGATGGGGAATATTATAGTGTAGAAGATGGATCTACTAGAAGGAAGAATGCCTATAATGTCCAACATTGTTCTATTTTTGTAGAATGAAAAGGGAGAAATTTTCCAAGATGAGCTAGAGTCTATTGCGGTATATATTCCATAAAAAGTAGAGGCTGTGCTAAATGAGTGGAAGACATTAGAGGTAGAGATAAAGGAATAATATCCAAAATTTATTCTTCCGGTTGAAGCAGAGGGTGGTGCAGAGTGAATAACTATTCTTTGTATAGAGATTCTTTAACATTCTTTCCATTACTTTATTCTTTATTGTTCAAGAGTAGCCATTTTGGGGGCGGTAATGCGTAATACTCAGCTGAAGGCACACAATAGGTTCGCATGAGAGAATAGGGTGCAGTCAAAGGCACAGATGGATAGGGAAGAAAATGCGCATGGAATATAAGGGCAGATTTGGAACTTAGCAGTTTTTAAATGTACACGTTATTTTTGGAAATAGCATGTAGAGCACTAAACTGAGAAAATAATTGTGTGACACACATCGGCTATTTTTAGAAGAGCAGCTATGGAGCGCTTTACATGGATGTGGGCTAAAGATAGAATTGCTACTGACAGTTAACTAGAAGAGGATTATTGTTAGCGCACTTTCATGTGTGGCTACAATTGTAAAGGCATGTGGCTATATACAGCATGTGACATATTTTTTGAATTTTGTAAGCGATGAAGGGAAAGTCCCCACCCATATAAATATGTAATGATCTACGTAGTAGAGTAGTGGTGTGAGGACTGAATTATTGAAGTTATGCAACCAAATATGATGTGTGCATAAGCTATGGTATTATCTATTGTAATGAGCTTTTGTGTATTTATCAGGTTTAATATAATGGAGTGTATTGGCTAAAACAGAGTATTAACCCTGAGAATAATTGGTTCTTGCATGTTTGATTTCATCATGGTTATCATTTAAGTTTGTTATTCTTTAGATATAGATCTAAACATGCACTATAGAATGATGTATTGATTATGGATCTGAATGCATTAATTCTTCATCATGCTAACATTCTGCAATAGCAACCCTAAAGAGGGTCCCGGTACCTTTGCATTCTTTGGGTGAACACTCAATCTAGGCTGAGTGATGTGTCAGCATGTTTGGGATTTTACTAGTAAATTCTAGGTTATAGCACACCTCGAATAAGCACATCTGGAAGTAAATTCCACATCATCATGAGAATCAATAAATACACAATCAATGACCAATAGGAATCACCTGAAATCATCCAATACCATATTAGTTACTGAACACTTTTATATGTATACAGTGCCCAAGTGATAATCAACAAATACCAATGAACAATATTTACACTCCACTAGTGTTGTTGTTATGGCATCTACATTGGGTGCAGGTTCCTGTCCCTCTCCTCCTCTAACTGGAACTCCACCTGTTGCATCTACAATAACTAGAAATAATACCCATTGGTGTTCTTCCCACCACTCACTCTAAGCCTAGGTACACCCTGCATCATCCACCTGTATTGGTTTTATGGACACATTTGCCTCATCTAGACCAGTATGCACTAGTTGTGCTCCTATCGGACTCAGATTCACTCCTAGTTGCCTCGGTGCTCTAGTATCTCTTACCCATACATATGGCTCTAGTGACACATACTGGGCCATACCTAATTGTCTCGACACATGCTCGACCTAGAATAACTTTTCCACTCTAAGAAATCAGTCCTCCAACCACATGGTTCATTGAATGCACCGAAACTCTACTCCATCATCTAACCAAACACCGTAGTCTCTATATGGCCTCCATATGATGGTCCCTAGTCCCATATGATAAATCATTGACCTATAAGTGGTCATGTCTAATATCCTTCTCTATGTTCCTACTCACCTCGCTATAAATATATCAGGTCTCGCTTAATCAACACATGGCCCACTGAGTGGCCTCAGTATTGCAATATGCTCATATGCCCATACATGTAACAATGTGGTGGCACCTAGTCTACCCCCATGGTCCTCATGTGTGAATCTATATAAATCCTTGTACAAATGGGCTATCACACATCACACCCATGAAAATCTCATCCCATGCTCCTTTATGTGCTGATAAATATTATGCATCTTATACAATATACCCACTCCTCCACCCTCTACTACTACCAATGAAGTTATAACCACTTGAATAAACTTATGAAACCATAGAACACCAAATCTTGATATAACATCTAAACTAATATGGATATCTTTCTATACTCGTTTCCTAGTAAAATACCACCTCACTACCCTCATCTTCCTCTGGGAATCCACTTTACTAATAACTTGTACTCTCTCTCTCTCTCTCTGATAATCGATAGTCGTAATATCTTATATAAATCCTCCAAGGCCATCGTCATCTCACAAGTAGGAAACCAAAAGGTACATGTATCAATACACCATCTCTTGCACAATGAAATCACCATATGCATATTATGGGTAACCTCCCCTAATCTCACTATGTGTTGTAAACCAACATGGTCTAGTATGTCCCACTCAGCATCATATAACCCCAAGATCAACAATGTGTTTAAATTTCGACCCACATGGAACTCTCTCTAGTGTATATCTCTATGCGCAACACAAATACCAAAAACAAATTGACATTATTAATTCATACATATTCAAAACTAGCTAATCATAGTCCAAAAATTAATCAAAATACCAATAATTCACTATTCACTATTAAAACCCTCTCCTAGATTACCAACGCCCAGAATCAGGTCATGGGTGCCTCGAAACAAGTCACCATTTCCTGGGACTGGGCACTAGTGTCCCAGAAGATGTCAATGCCCTGGACGCTCCCACCTAGATCAGAAATGCACAAAAATACAAAACTTACAATTTTACAAAAAATGATAAATTTAGACAAATTTCACTAGATTTCTCAAAAATAACCTTACTCGCAAACTCATCAGCTATCTGTGAAGCCACACTTGCCACTACTCTCTCAAATCTCATCAAACTTGATGCTCTAATACGCAGAATGCTCACAAGCTCAAAGCTCCAATTATCACTCAATCACAGTACAAATGAAATTACTATTCACTTTTTACTATTCCTATATAGTAATTTTAAATTTTTTACATACTATAGTTACTATTTAAAATCATTTTTCCACCTAATACATGGAACATAGTTTTGTTCATATCTTGAGCCTCACTAATCCATTTTCCTCCCTATTTGTGTCATTCAGATCAAAAACATTCTTAGCACCATATTATATACTTTACATCATTCCATATTCAAATCCAAAATATGCACAAATCAATCTATATACATGCTTCAACAATATTACTATCTTTTCTATACTACCTTTCATTCACTCTTACACACCTTTGCAACATTTATTTCAGCTCAATGATCGTTTCTCTACCCATCACCCTTTCATCGAAAGGGGGGAATATAATTTGTATCATAGTGTAATTCCTCTCAAGATACTATACAATCAATCGATACTCCTAATACATCATTATTCCAATTTTTCTCTAATTCTATTCTAACAAAGGTATAAATCATCTCATCCAATATTCAACACTTTCTATTATTCCAAATCTATTCCCCCTAAGGACCTAAGTTGGGGGAAAATAAAAAAAATATCTCTATGATTAATTTATCGAATACATCCTATCTCAATTATATCTCCTACTAGTCAAATCTAAGCAATAAATTGGTACGATAATCACATTATTCTATCTCTCCCAAATTACCTAACTTGGGAGCTACATTACATTACTATATCTCACATATGACCTAACTTAGAAGTTGTATTACATCATTATCACTTCCAGATGACCTAACTTGGAAGTCATTCAATACATTTTGAATTAGAATAATATAGGATAATAAGAAACTAAATTTGGTCTCTATCTGCCTGTTGTAGTTGGACCTTTTGAGATTTTAGTCATACATGGAGAGAGAAACTATACCTCTCTCCCAAATACTCTTCCTTTGGCAATAGGATTCCCAAATACTCCCATTGTCAAATTTACAAAAATAGGTTAGGAATTGATCACTCCCTACCTCTTCGAAATCTCCATTGCCAACAATCAAAATCTCAAAATTCTACAAGTAGTCTCGATTATTTTCTCTAAGTTCTCCTGACGATGGCTCACTCTCTCTATTTATGCCACATGGTATGACACATCAATCCATGGTTCACCATGCTACATGTTTTTACATTCTACGTTCAGTTATGTGACAAGGATTCTCTAGACTTCTCACATGTATGTTCCTTACTTCCTTTACACTACTTGAATTTCATTCAAATAGAATAAAGGGGGGGAAATGTAGACACAAAATCACACATATATTACTATTTATTATGCCATCAAGTATGTTGTTATACACATGGATCTTGAGTAAGAAAAGTATTCATTGTTGACATAATCCCTTTTTCGTCTGCTTGTTTAGTTTGATTTCTATTATATTACTCTTTTACATTTGTCACTTCCACACTTGTTTCTATTCAAGTCACAGGGATCCCTGTATGTCATTATTTTCACATCTATCATCATTTATCCTAGGACACCAACTCTCATTCTAAAAACTAGCGTGTAGGCACTGTTATCCATATTTTACACCTCTACAAAATGGACAACAAAACATGTCAAGGCGTTAGCAATTGATTGGTCAAGTAGTGCCTTGTAATCGTTCAGTTAGCAATTGGTATTAACTCACAGTGAGCTACAGCAAAGGTTTGGAGCCATATCTTCTCGGTGTGCGTCAACCATGTGTCAAATGTTTTTTATTGTTACGTAAAAACCACTACTTCTTGACGCGAGACATCCATTTTTCTAACGTGCATCAACTATTTCAAAATCATGTGTCAACAACCATGTACGGTTCACACATCAAACTTCCTTCTTTATGCGCATCAACCATTTTCTTGTCGTGCATTAACCACTCTTTGTTGATGCATTTCATTGGCCTCCCCCTTATCACATGTCAACACCATGTCTTCCTACCGTGCATCACCACCATCTTCTTGATGTGTGTGAACCATTCCTTCTTGACGTGTGTCATCACTTTCCTCCTGTCAGATGATAGTATTCCATCTTGACATGCATCAACCTTCCCTCATTGTAGCATGACAAAATTTCTTCTTTCTGTGCAACAACTCATTTCCTTGTCAGTGGTGAATCATCCCATTCTTGTCAGGTGTCAGGTGGTGGTTCTTATCAGGCATTAGTAACAAATTTCAGCTACGGATCGAGCATTAATTTCATCGTACAAGGTAGCTCAACAACTGGTTTAATGAGTTATGGAACCCATGTTCATCGTGCAAGAAAAGTACCATTAGAAATCGAACTAGTATGGTCACCCATACCTCTGTATGAGAAATTAATGAAAATTATCAGTTGGTAGCTCCCCTTCTCTATATATATGAAATTCTACCTCATTTGTGAGGGAGAGATTCTAGATTGTAAAGGAATTCTACCAAAATTGTTCCATCACTCTTATAAGCCATAGGCCTCGAATTTATGCATTTTGTAAAGGATTTATGCCTTGTGCCTATATTGTAATGGATTGTGCAATATTTTAAGTAATAAAATTGGTGTTTTGTGGCTTTTCTTTCCCTAGATCAAGTTGTATTTCCTCTTTTACCTTTCATTGCATTTTCAGGTATATTGTACATGTTATATTCTTTTGTAGGGTTTTAATTCATTGTGTTCCACGAAATTGGAGGTTTGAATGTGTTATTTGAACTTTGGAACTTTTGTTTGCCCTCTTCTACCTCATTTTCTTCCATCTTCACTCACTAAGGATATCTCCATCCCCTTTTCTTGGTGCTATTACCTCCCTCAGTTTAGTACTTTCATTTTATGCATCTCTTTCTTCCCTGGTCCCATGGAAATTTAGGTTATCATTAGAATAGTTGTATTTCCCTTTGTAGTAGTAGTTTTAGCATTAGAATGGGTATAGGAACTAGCATTCTCTAGAGGTTTGTCTCATTTGCGAGGGTCCCACACCTTGAGACAATCCCATGTTAGTAAAAATTAGGGTTTTATAATGTGTAAATCTTAGGGTGCTAATTTTTTGACATAACAGTTTTGGCATGCCCAATGTGACCAAAAGTCAACACTTCCAAGTTTACCAAGATTGCGTGTGTCTTGGTGAATTTCCCACCTTTAGAGGCTTTGCAACAACTCATCTGGTGACTCCAATCATAAAATCAACTAGTTCCAGTAGTGCTAGCTTCCAAGTACATGAGAAGGATTGAAACTCAGTCCATAGTAAGAGAAGAAGGTGTCTTCGAGTATTTTTAGTTATCCCCAGGAAGAGGAAGGAGAGGAAGAAGAGTATGAAAGTATCCATCTCCACCAAATATAACCTTATCAACCCCTCTACAAGGTATACCCTTCCCTCAATCAACTAGGGTTCTCAATCCAATCAGGATGACACATCAATAGCCACCATAAGGACCACCAAATCCTTTTACAAATTTTACTGGCAACATCCCACTTGCCCTTAATGCGTAGAATCTAGTTCCTATGGAAGTATTAAAGAAAATTCCATTCTTCAATGGGGAGAATCACACAACACCAATTGATCACATTCAAGACATCACAAATTCCTATGTCATACATGAGATTATTGAAAGGGATGTGGAGGTAAAGAATCTAGTTTCTTATTTCAAAGGAAAAACTATACAATGGTTTAGGATCTTGGGAGTAGGGTCAATCTAAAATTGGGATCAATTATGTACAGATCTATGTATCCAGTTAGGAGAAAATGCAGACAATCTATCTCTACTAGAGAAACTGGCTACAATCAAGAGAGCACAAAATGAGTAGATGGCCAACTTCAATTTCATATTCCAAAGAATGTGGGACAGGATTCCAGTCACCGTCAGACCAAATGTTGAAGGTTCATTCCTTTATTTCCTTAAAACTTTTAATTCTTATATATCTTTAATGATTCAATCTATTGGAGGGATAACATTACCTGGGGCTTATTTCATAGCCATCAAAGCTGAGAATTTCCTAATCGAAGCTGGTAAACTAGTACCTAGGCCACCTATGCCTATTTATCCATAAATGGGGAATCATATTTATAGTCAAAGTCCTACATTAGACCATATTCCTTCCCCTATAACTTAGAGTTCCAATGAATCTTATACCTCTTCTTCTAGTACCCCAGCTGAACTCCAAGAATTTATGAAGTAATTGCAAAACCTAGGAAATGAATTGGTGACCCTCAAGAGGTAAGAAGCCCAAAACTTCAGACTTTATCAGCCTCAGGCACAACAAAATAGGCCTCCATATCAACCTAATAGAGCTCATGCCCAAGCTACAAACAAACATGAAGGACAACCCCCAACCATAAGGCCATTCCAACCATACAATCCTAATACACCTTTAACATCCTAGCCCTTGGTTCTAGTCCAAAATAATTTTTCATAGGAATATGAATGGTGTTTTCCTTATGGCCAACCTCATAACCAAGCAACATGGTTCAATGGTATGCTAAACCAGGCCATGATGGTACAAATTTTTGGTGTGCCTCAAGAGACAAGCCAAGAAGAAAATCAATAGTAAAAAGCTACTCAAGAGGCAACTTCAAGTGAAACCACACTTGTGAACTGACAAGTAGAGGATTGTTTTGGTATAAATCAATCTCCTTCTTAGGGAGTAGTAGCCAACACAAGGTCTCAAAATATGAACATAAAGGAAGGGCTGACATCTAACCCAATTGCTTCTCAAACTGTTGTCACTCTACAAGCAGTCAACAATCCAAGTGTAGCTCCATGTATGCAAAACCAACCCGAACCACCTTCTAATTCATGTACCTTTTGTAGCATCCCATGTACAAGAGAATACAATGCCAAGCAGAGGGCAGAAGAAGGACAACCCACTTTTATTAAATATCATCAATCACATGAAGAAGACTAATGTAAGCATCTCTATGTGGGAATATTTGAAAATTTTGAGGTAAAAGTACCTTTTGCAAGTAGCCATAACCAAATTTCCCATCTCAAATGAGTTGTCCAAGAATCAAGAGAAGGTTCTCACTAATGCAGCTCTACAAGAAGGAAATCAAGGATGTCAACAGGGAAAAAACATGAAGCCTCCTCCATTCTATATATATTGATCATCAAAAACATTCTTGTACACAACTACATGATTGATTTGGGAGCAAGCAATTCAGTGATGCCCAAACAAATAGTTGATCATTTGGGCCTTTAGAATGAATTCATTTCTAGAGGTGTAGTGCAATTATATGGAATAGAAGTGACAATTATTGGTGTGATCAAAGGTTTGAGCCTTACACTGCATTCATGCCCAAATGTTACAGTATTGCAAGATGTGTCAGTTATTGACTGGCCACCACTATTTTCCTTATGCTTATTAAGGGAAATCACATCTAAAATTGGTGGGAACTTATTAGTTGATTTCTCACATATTCTCTTTAGGAAAATGTATGGAGCTAGAACCTATCGCAAACATCCATATTGAGCCTCATGTACCAATTCCAATCTGTATAAATTTCTCAACTTTTGATCAGGAAGGTTTCCCAAGCACTTTGGAGATGAATATCAAAGTAGGATGTATTCTAAACTTAACTCTCAATGAGTGGGAGAACAAAAGGCATGCATTTTATCCCTACAAAGAAATGGAGGAATCTGAGATGGTAATTTATTACTTACATGAAGAAAACCCACCTCCCCCTAGTATCAACAAACCAGATGGTAAAGATGACAACGAAGTATGGTAGTTATTCTTTGATGGATTAAGGAGTAGACAAGGTGCTGGAGGAGGAAAAATTCTTGTGTCACCTCAAGGTATAAAATAATACTCATCTTTCTGTTTTCATATTGCTTGTTCAAATAACACAACTGAATATGAAGCTCAGATCCATGGATTAAATTAGGCAACAAAGAAAGGTATTTAGAACATGCAAGTTTTTAGGGACATTGAGCTGATATTAAACTAGGTCAAAAGGTCCCATGCAGATAAGAATGACCTTCTAAAGAGATAAAAACATTGGGTATAGGATCTCATCGAATACTTTGAAGCATTCAACATTTAGGCCATACTAAGGAAGAAGAATGAGGCCGCATATATACTTCTAGTAGTAGGGGAAGCATCCGATGTTGTTGAAAGTATCAAGAGAGATCAGACTCAACCTCATATTAAATTAATTATAAGGTTGGCTATTCCAGATAACAATACAAGTTGGTAAGTCTTCGAGAATGATCAGTAAATCATAATTTTATTGCAAGAAGAATTTGAGTTCTCTATTACAAACCAAGATAAATAAGAGAAGAAATTTGGTGACTAAGTGGTTCAAATAAGAAAAACAAATTACCAAAGGGTCTTATAACTTTGGATTCAATATTCAACCCCAATGATCAATTCCGAGAAGAAAAATCAAACATTTAGGTAAGGGGCAAATACCTAGAGCCTATTCCAGTAGGAGAAGGCAAGGTATTCAAAATTGGAAAGGTAAGTGCTCAGCAAGAAAAAACTGAATTTATCCACATTTTTCAAGAGTTTCCTGATGTCTATTCCTAGAATTATAAAAATTTGAGAGGCTTCAATCCAAATTTGGCACAACATACTATTGATTTGGATCCAAAATCCAAGCCCATCAGGTAAAAGCAAAGGCTGCTGAATCCTCACATTGAACCTATCATGAGGAAAGAGATGAATAAGTTGATAGAGGTTAGGATCATCTTTCCTATCAAGCATTCAAGTTGGGTTGCAAATTTTGTGCCAATAAGGAAGAGAAATGGAGAAATCAGACTGTATGTGGATTTTTCGAGATCTAAATAGAGCATCACTCAAATACCATTATCCACTCCCTTCAATGGAGCATATTTTATAGGTTGTATCCATTTCAGAATGGTTCACATTACTGAATGGCTACTCAAGCTATAATCAGATAGTGGCCAAAGAAGAGGATCAATTCAAGACATCCTTCACTACAAAGTGGGGCACTTGTGCTTATAGGAAGATGTCATTTGGACTATCTAACACCAAAGAAACACTTCAAAAAGCTATGGATATGGTGTTTAAGGGATTAATAAACAAGATATTACTGGTGTGCCTAGATGATATCACATTGTTCTCTAAAAATTCAGGAAACCACCTCTTTCATCTCGTGAAAATGTTTCAAAGTTGCAGAAGATTCGAAGTGTCTTTAAATCCCAAAAAGTGTATATTCTTGGCACATGAAGGAAATATCTTGGGTCATATTATTTCAAAGGAAGGACTAACCATTGATCTTGAAATATTTGAAGCTATCCAAGCACTTCCATTTCCAAGCCACAAGAAGGCTCTCCATATTTTTTTTGGGGAAAATTAATTTTTTTAGGAGGTTTGTTCCTAACTTTGCTAATTTGGTCAAGCCATTAACATTGATGTTGAAGAAGAACATGGATTTCAAATGGAATTCCGAAGGAAAGGATAAATTTTAATCTATAAATCATGCCATTGCATAGGCTCCAACCCTCATCAATCCATATTTCTCAAAGGATTTCACCCTATATGATTTTGTTGGCACAAATGCAATATCTGCAATAATGGTACAACCAAACCAAGAAGGACTAGAGAAGCCTATTGCATTCTTCACTCAGGGACTTGAAGGTTATGAGGTGAGATATTCGTTTATTGAGAAACATGTCCTAGTTGTAATAAGAAGTTTAAATAAATTCAAGCATCTAGTGTCAAATAATAGAATTCATTTAATAGTTTCACATGCCAATGTAAAATAATTTCTTTTGAATAAGGATCTTAATGAGAAAAGAGCTAGCTGGATAACCAAGGTCATGGAATATAACATTTATATCAAGGAGACCAAACTATTTAGTGGAAAAGGTTTATATGACCAACTAACTTCATGTCAACATGCTAAATCGAGAAAGGAAGAAGAACGTGTTTTGGTGTTACAATATGATCAAGGAAAAATAGCAGATAGTGTGCCAACTCAATGTTAAACCTAGGATATAGTCCACTTCCTCCAAACGGTTCAATGTCCTTAAGGTTTGAGTAAGGAAAAAAGAAGGTATTTCAGGTTGTGAAATATACTCTATGTGTTTGTAGAAAAAAAATTGTTTAAAAGGGATGTGCATGGTGTCCTTCTAAGATGTATCAAAATAGATCATGTAGAAAGGATATTGCATCAGTTTCATGATGGAGAAATAGGTGGCCACTTCACCCCAAAATAAAAATCTCTTAGAATCATGAAATCTTGTTATTACTGGCCTAATATTTTCAATGATTGCTACTCATGGATCAAGAAATGTAAGAAGTGTGCCTTTGTAACACCCTTGACTATTGTTATTTTCCTCCTTTGCATTCAAGTGTGGATATGTGATTTTCCGTATAGGATATGTTCTTATGATTATTGGAAATCATGCTTGATATGGATAATTCTTTTCTACTCTTAAGATCCTTTGACTGAACTGGAATGACTTCTCTAAATCCATTTTTCACTTCTGGTAGGTGATTTGCAATCTAGTTTAAGAGTGTAAACTTGTCTCTTTATCTGACTCATCCTTGGATCAATTTCAGTGATCCAAGGGATGTTTTAAATCTACTCCATTGAACAAATGGTAAAATTGACATTCCAAGAGTTAAGATACATGTTGGACTGAACTTTTTTGTTGCAAGTTCTTTAATTTCTATGTGAATTTACTTCCATTCAGTAGGTTGTTTGGCTTGGGTCCTTGAAGATCGACCATGACAGGTCATTGCTGATAAAATGGGAATGCAGCTTATTCACGGCATAAGAGATATCCAGGACCCTATTGAGGATTAACCTACGAGATCCTAATACTACAAGGTATTATTTGTAACCTAACCTAGTGTTTTAATCTATGGCACTTTGAATTATGTACCTATATGGAAATTATCTAACCTAATTGCTAAGGCCATGGTGGGGGTTAGTTGTTAGTGTTATATCCTAAGGTATAAATTTAAATTCTACCTAAGATCTAACCTAAGCAATCTAACCTATCCTAAACTAATGGATATGAATTGGGACTTAAGGGGGTACATGCATAGTGGTGATGGTTCCTAAGGAATTTATGATGATGTTGATAAGGTTTATTAATGCATACGGACTTCCAGCTTTGGCAGGGGTTAGTTGGTTTGGTGCAGAGGCTTAGGTGGCAGTATCACTAAAAATGGAAATACATGTTATTTTTTATTTGATGATTGCCAGAATTGGCAGGTGGTGGCAAGGAAGATTGGGCGGGAGATATGGAGTAAATGAAATTAATTGTTTTTTGCTATTGAGCCCAAACCACCTAGGTAGGCATGTCAGTGGATTTTTGTTGGGTTGTTTCATTTTGCATGTTCTCTGATTTTCTTTCTACATGTGCTTTGGTTTTTCAAACCAGCAGTTTAAACTGACACTTCATGGCTATTTTGGAGGTTTCAAATCTATTTTCATTTCGTGGAGTGTATAAGAAGCATTGTGGAAGAAGTATTTGGTTGTTTGATCTTTCGTGGAGAAGAGGAGAAGAAGCGAGTTTGGCTAGAGGTCTTCTTCAATTTTATAGCAACACTATCAGGCATGATAGGCTCTAACTGTTAAAATCTCATTCTTTCCTCTAAGTGTTTTCATTAAAACAACTTTTCTCTGATGATTTTGTGCATTTCATGCTTTATCTGGTTAATAGATTGATGGGTTTTGTAAAACTTACATTCTGGGTTTCGAATCTATGTTATACATGATTCTGTTGAAAGCTTTTGTTGTATTGTCTTTTGCACAAAGGAACTATGCATTTGTGAACAAAACCGGTAACTCTGTTTAGCTTCTTAGTTGTTGGAAATTGTTGTTTGTTTCGACTTATTTTACGGCCTATAATTGTTACTGAGATCTGCCTGTGTTTGTTGAGTTTAGTGTTTGCAAACTTGTTGTGTTTTGTGAACTCGAACTGGTAAGGAACTCCAGTTCTTATGGATATTTGCAAACAAGTTTGAGCTATTTGTTGGAATCTTGTTTCAGTAGATAGAGCCGTTTGTAGAGATTCTTGGCTCTATGGTGTTAGCATTTTATTTCATAGTTAAACAGACTGTGGATTATTCCATATATGGCTTGTTGTTTTTGTATCTCACCTTGCAGAAACTTTGACTGTTGTAAAGTTTGCATGCACTAGAAAAACCATATAGGACTTGGTTTTTGTATTACAACTTGCGAAAAACTATGGCTGTTGTTGAAAACCGCATCTAACTTGGAACCTGTGTTTGTTATCTTGGATAAGTTAGACTGTTGTTCGAAGCCTCTTAAGGCATGGTGCTTGTGAACTATTGTCCTTATGACTATTTAACTATTATTATCGATTCGTTATGAACCTGGCTTTCATATCTTGTTGCCATCAGGTCTGAGCTCTATTAATAATCTTACAGTCCATATGAAACAGGGTTTGATAGGATGATTAACTGAAAATGGAAGCATTTCTTCTTACTCTGAACTGTTTATAAGTAGTTTCAGTGTACTCGGTCTAGCATCACGGTGCTGGTGTATTTATGAATTCGTGAATGTGATATTGTGAGGCAACACTATGCAATCAGTCTGTTACTTGGTGTTTTAATGGAAATAGGTAACCTGAACAATGTGTTGGTTTAGTCATTATAGAATTTAGACTAATTTATAAACTAAAGAGGGAACATGTTGTTACCCGAACTTGGTTAAAAGCATTTAAATGATCTTGATCCTTCGAGGGAGCTTATGCTTTACATTGTGTTCAGATTTGTAATTCGAGTCTTTGACTGAATGTATTTTTAATTAGTTGTTCGATCTTGTCATTTAAATTAAGTTTATTACTGGATGGAGTGGTTCTAGGTTCAAAATCCTTTTAATAAACTACATGTGTAAGAGAAAACTGGAAGCATGGCTTAGTAGGTTGTTAGATAAACTCTTTGAGATTTTGATTGGAATTAGCTGGCTGGTTGTCTTGTATTTGGAATCTCAATCTGTAGTTCTTGCAATGATGCATGGGAATACTGTTGAGATAGTTCTACCTTAACTATTGGAAAATTTGAATGTAGCATCTACTCAGATTTCTTGTCTCTTGATGGGTCTAATAAATGAATGTTAAGTTTGGAAGGTTAATTGCGATTCAAACTTGACTGTGACTGTGTGTTGAACTTCACTATTTTATTATCGAGTATAGAAAGGGGAGGAAATTAATGGTATGGATTGATGGAACTTCACTGTTGGATGGTAAAGGGTCCTAAGAAAGAAAAATGTTGCATGTTTTCTTCTTACCTTGAGGCTGTTCTGGTCCAATGAAAGAGTGATAAGTCTTTGAAAGATAAACTGTGAAACTTTACTATCCTTGGACTGTGTATGAACTTCATTGTTACAATGCTCCCAATGGAAGGTAGAATTCATGCATTATAATGTGAAGATTTAGAAGGGAAGGTAGCATTTAGTTTTCTTTTTCCTTGAAATTGATCTTGTTCTCTTTCCTTGGAACTCTTGCATGAACTTAAACTGTATGTATGAGAGGAGGTAAAACTTTTTTATTAAGTTGAAAGAAATGAATATAGTTTGGGATCTTATCCTGTTAGGACTCCTTTTCTAATGCAGTTGGGTTAAGTTCATTGTTTGGAACCTTCTAATTTTATTCTTATTGGAAAGAGAATCGGTACTTAATTAGTCTTTTTACACTTGTCATTTGACTGAAATGAAGCAGAAAGAGATTGATGATAGGTTGGCAAAAAGAAATTACAAACTAGTGGTTGTATGTTAATCCATCATTCCTTCTTGGATTTCTTTCATTTGGATCTGTTATGATGAATACCTTAAAATGTTGAATTTTAAAGTAGAGGACCTTTAAAGGAATAGTTTTAATCTTGATATACACTTGTTTCTGCCTTGTTAATGTTATGTACTTTGGCATAATGGAAATGGTTTCTCTCCTTCTTACTTGAAAGTTAGATGAAACATCCAAAGAGGGAATATACTGTAAACACTCTTGTATCTTATAGTAAAGATAAGTGTTGTATTATATTTGGTAGAATTGGAAGCAATAATATATTATGATTTGTTGTTTGGTAAAGATAATTGATGGGATCAATTATACTTTAATTTGTAAGACAGATTTTATAGATTATATTATGTTCTTCTTTTTGTTAATCTTGGTTTAGTATTGCTCTTCTTTTATTGATATTACTTATGCTTAGGGTGTATGAAATACTAGTTATTCATTAAAGCAGGGTTGTTTTTATTGGAACAATTAGTGGAATGCACTTCATTTTAAGGCTTAGTGCTTATCATGCTCAGTTCATTGAACTGACCCGTGCTAGCAATTTTTGTAGATGGACTTCGTAAGTGATAAAAGAAGGCAAAAACTTATATGATGCATTAGCTGATCTAAGTTGATTCTTGTGAAGAATTCTGATCTGTTCTTAAGTTGTATTGAAAAAAGAAAAGAAATTTTATTCTCTTTTGAATGAAGGTTGTTGTCATGTAGTATGTTTGAAATGCATAAGTTGTAAATGTATAAGTTTTGAAAATGAAATGTAGAATGAGAATTTACTTGCATGAAGTATGTAAATTATCTTGTACTTTTGTAAAAGAAATGGAATCCTATCCTGTTGATATTCTTCATGTTATTTATATGTTTCAATGAGTGTTCTTGGATAAGTAGGAAAAAGGTGATTTAGAGTAATTCCCTAATTGTGATGCAACTAAATAAGTTGCAGAAGTTTCAATGATCCTATTAAAACATCTCTTACTATAAAAGTAACGTATAATGAACTTACAATGGAAACTATGAAATTTGTAAAGGACATAAAGGGTGTGTTAAACCCTAGAACTTAACCATGAAGAGGAAGACTCTTCCTCTCTTATGAAAAAGTGGACAAGAAGGAAGATATGATATATATCATTTGACTTCATTTAATAAAAACTACTATGTTTCAACCTCGGTGGTTGTTACACTTCCTTGAGTGGTTAAGTCACGTTAAATGGAACTTAAGAGGTTGTTGTCCTTTCTTCTTGGTAGTTGCTTGTTGAGCCAAAATTAATGAACATCGAATGCAATCTTAAGTTAAGGAAGTTCTGCAAGGGTTAATGGAACCTGATTTGGAAAAGAACTTAGGGAAGAGTTGGATTAGAGTTGGGTAGGGTTGCTGAAATCTACCTTTAAGAATCCAAATTAATTAAACTTTAATAATCTCCTAAGGTGTATGTATATCTCGACGAGGCTGTTCTATAGGATGCTGGCACACACCAACTATAGGGTTGTACCTTCGAGAAGATTAGGATCTTCTTGAGGATACAACACTGTAGTTGACATGTGGCAACACCCTTCTGCATTGATCGTCTAGATCTACACACTTTTGGACTTGAACTTAGTTTCTCTCCAGGACTGGGAAGTAGCGTAGTTATGATAAGAAGTATCCCTCTAGGACTCAAGGTACCTTGGCACACAGGGTTGACTTAGGTTGACCCAGTATGCCAATCTATCCTAAGTCTTTGTGAGCTCCTTCCTATCATAACCTACGTTGTTAACCAGAACTAGGGTTAAACCTTGGGCAAGAGGACTGACAGAAGTCAGTAAAGGACATTCTAGATAACAATAGAGTGGGGTGAAGGATATATTCTAGGATTGACAAGTATGCCATCAAGGAATAAGTAATACGAACAGTATGTTAAAATCTTTGGCCAAAGTATCGCAAGCTGCTGGTTGCATTGTCCTATGTCACCTAGTCTAAGGATCGTGATGCAGATGAATATTGGTAACAACTATTCAGTTAGGTTCCTTAGATAGATCACTCAATACCTAGAACAGGGTAAGAGAACCAAGTATACGTAGTATACAGAAAATTATTCAATACTTAGTGTTAAACATGAATAGATCGGTAGTTTACCGAGTCATGAAATGAATAGATCGGTAGTTTACCGAGTCATTACAGCTGCATATGGTTATCTGTTATAAGAATGGTTGTTTTGGAATGTGTGTTCTAAATTATGTATTTAGAACAGGGAACATTACTAAAAAAAATTCCCTTGTTTCTAAAGTCTTAAAATAGAATGGTACAGCCTTCTTCACAGGTAAAGAGAAACTAGCAGCCCTCCCATTATGCCCCATCTCTATAAATGAACCATTCATGCAAAATGGGGTTTGGAAGTTATTGGGGTAATCAACCCAAATTCCATCTGAGGCCACAAATGGATCCTTACAGCTACAGACTACTTCACGAAGTGGACCAAAGCAGTGGCACTTAAAGAGGTAAATGATTCTAGCATATTGGAATTTTATGAGGAGATAGTGACAATGTTTAGTGTTCCTTCCACAATTAGATCAGATAATGCCTTATCTTTTCTTGGGACAAATAGATTTTAATGGGAAGTGAGAAATGACATCTATTTAAGCACTTCCTAAAATTATTACCCTCGGGGTAATGAGCAAGCTGATTCCACCAACAAAAATATTTTTTAAACTATAAGGAGGACTCTAGACGAGAACCAAAGGACTTGGCATACTAAGCTAAAATCAGCCCTGTGGGCTGATAGAATTACCCCTAAGAAGTAAATTGGTTATTCTTCGTTCAAGTTGGTCTATGGTAGGGAAATGATCCTACCAATATCCCTAGAGTTACCAACATTGGAGCTTATTAAGTAGCTAGAATTGTTTGAGTTCTCAGCCATGGAAGTCAAGTATGTTGAGCTCATGGAGCTAGCGGAGCTGAGAAATTAGGATATGCAAGAAATGGATAAATACCAATCCCAAATCAAGATGAGATTTGACATAAAGGAAAAATCTAGAGACTTCTAGGAAGGGAAATTGGTCCTAAAATGGGATGTAGATAGAGCCAAACAAGGGAGACACTCCAAGTTTGATGTAATATGGAGTGGCCCTTATACGATTTCAGGATGCAAGAGTAACAATGCTTTCCAACTATCCAAGTTGGATGGATAATAATTACAAATTTCGGTCAATAGGATCTATCTCAAGCATTGTTACTAAAGTAAAGTATCTTCCTTGTGAACATTAGATTAGTTCATTTCCTCCAAGTACTTGTAGCACATTTATCTGTTATAGTTTAGGTTGATTTTTTAATAAGTGCTTGTGCACTTTTTGCATGTTCTGTTTAAGATGTGTATGAATTTTATTTTTTGTACATAGTCGTGCTTTGTTGCTGTTGCACCTTCTAGTTTCAGGCAAGATCCGGTGATGAAGCAATGTCCCAACAATGTTCTAGAAGTTTAAGAGGTTTTAGGCATCAAATCAAGTTCAAAAATCAAAATGACTCCATGCCCAATGGATCCTCTAAGGTTAATGGTCTTTCAGATCTAGCAGGAAGATCACCCCTCAAGTCACCAATTGTTATCCATATTTTTTACCTCTACAAAATGGACAAAAAAATAGGTCAAGCAGTTAGCACTTGATTGGTCAAGCAATGCATTGTAATCCTTCAGTCAGCAATTGGTCTTAAATCACAGTGTACTAGCAAGCCACAACATAGGTTTAGAGCCATATCTTATTTTCACATGTCAACTACTTCTTCTTATCAACTGACAACAACTGCTTCTTGATGCATGACAACCATTTTGTTAACGTACATGAACCATTTCCCAGTCGCTCATCAACAACCATCTGTTGTCACGCATCAACCTTACTTCTTGATGTGCATCAACCATTTTCTTGCCACGCATCAACCACTCTTTCCTTATGCATGTCAGCCACCTCCCCCTTACTGCATGTCAGCACCACATCTAACATACCATTTTGATACGCGTCAACGTTTCCTCATTGTCATGCGATAGGATTTCTTATTATGGTGAAAAAACTCATTTCCTTGACGGCGGCGACTCCTCCCGTTCTTGTCGAGCGTTAGTAGGTGGTTCCTTTCGGGTGTCAACAAGGAATGTCAACTACAAACTGTGAATTAATTTCATCGTACAAGGTAGCTCAACAACCGTTTTAATGAGGTATGACACCCATGTTCACCAAGTAAGAAAAGTACCATTGGAAATCGAACTGGTATGGTCACCCATACCTCCATACAAGGAATTAATGAAATTTGTTAGTTGGTATCTCCCCTTCTCTATACATATGAAATTACACCTCAATTGTGAGGGAGAGATTCTAGATTGTAAAGGAACTCTTCCAAAATAGTTCCAGCACTCTTGTGAGCCAAAAACCTCAAATTTATGCATTTTGTAAAGGATTTATGCCTTGTACCTATATTGTAATGGATTGTACATCATTTTAAGCAATAAAATTGGTGTTTTGTGGCTTTTATTTTCCTAGCTCAAGTTGTATTGCCTCGTTTGCCTTTCATTAAATTTACAGGTATATTGTGCATGTTGTATTCTTTTGCATGGTTTTAATTCATTTTACTCCACCAAATTAAAGGTTTGAATGTGTTCTTTGAACTATAGCACTTTTTTTTGCCCTCTTCTACCTCATTTTCTTCCATTTTCACTCACTAGGGATATCTCCAACCCATTTTATAGATGTTATCACCTCCTTTAGTTTAGGAATTTCATTTTGTGCATCCCTTTCTTCCTTAGTCCCTTGGAAATCTAGGTTAGCATTAGAATAGTTGCATTCCCCTTTCTAGGAGTAGTTTTAGCATTAGAATAGGTAAAGGAACCAACCTTCTCTAGAGGTTTGTCTCATTTACGAGGGTCCCACACCTTGAGACAATCCCATGTTAGTCAAAATTAGGGTTTTATAATGTGTAAATCCTTTGGTGCTACTTTTTTGACATAAAAGGAACTCTTATCCGTTCTTGGTGCTTTTGTCCTCTTTTTTCTTGTTTACACTTTTGACGTTTGTGGTCAGCCTTTTCGGTTTTCTTATCCTTATCCCAAGGTCTTAGTCAAAATATCTTGTCACTATGGTCAAAATTCAAACAAGAGATCCATATATATACACAACATACATACCATTATATGGGCAAGAAATTATAAAGGGAAATCATATCTACATACTATTAAAGGGACTGCATTTTCAGGATGCTTACTCTACATACAATTCATAGGAAGGGGAAGTTGTGAATTCCATCTCACATATTTTCATTTTTATCTAGCCATATCCCACTATCTTGGAGTCATTGGAGTGAGGGAAACCTAAGGATGTTATTTCACACACAAGCACAAAGAACTACATGGAGTCTGGAATGTAGTGCAACTCTTGGTCATAAGTTCATCCTTCAAATGACCATCAAGGTCACTTTGACCTCACATATTACATTTTTCATTCCAATTTGATGTGTTTGTGATCTTGTGTAGGTAGCTAGGTTTTCTATTGCAAGTTACAGGGATCTCGGCAATCCAAGTTTGAATATCAGGTGATCAATAAGAATTGATAGGGAAACCCTAGAGACATAGGAAAAATCATATTTCAACCCTCTCTACAGTCACCAACACCCAGAAGAGGCCTCTATCACCTAGGATCCCTCGTCATAGGCCATATGTCTATGTCCAACTTTGTCCGTAGGTTATAGAATAAATATCAAGCATTTCAGACACCCTTCTCAGCCTGTTCATCAGTTGTTCTATTTCAAATCTATTACAAGATAAGTGTAAATAAGATAAGTTCCCTATGTCTCCTATTTTCTTACACGGTTTCATCTTTAGAGTATTTAGAATTTTTATTCTGTTGTATTTTATCATAGTAATGACTCTGAAATTAGATTTAATATTTAGATTTTATTAATTTAGATACATGATGATGTGATGTGTACATTGGATTTTAGATTTTAGAATGATTGAATGTGATGACATGGTATATATATTGGTTAACAAATAATATATATCATATGACTTGGATTAGAATAGATGTGATGAGTTTTGATGGAAAATGTATATGTTAGATTAGATTTATGTAATGTATTAATATATAGTTATGTGGATTTGATTTGATGGATGTTGATGTGATGTGTTTGTATGATGATGATTTAAAAATTTGGATAGTTAGGAATATATGATGGATTTTGATTAAATGTTGTGATAGATGTCTATCCACTATAGATTAGATGTGATACGATGGGTTGGATATAGATGAAAAATTTATAATAGTGCCATTGGAAAGGGTGCAATCTTAACAGGGTTATCCCAGCATGAGAAATTACACTTTTTAATAGAGATGAGTGTACATGGAAAATATACTTTTAAACTAGATTACAGGTAAAACACAAGAGGGAACAATGTAGAGCAATGCACTTGTGGCCCTTGACAGGTGTTAACACATAACTAACCGTAGTTAGTCATACTTAAGATCATGAGGGAAGGACATATGGTGTGCTTATAGACCAACTATAGTCATGAAAAATGGGTTAAAATGGAGCTTGTACAAGGAAAGAAAGGCTCTCCTTAGGTTTTAGTCATATGTCTATGCCCCAATCCTGAGCAATGTGGTGCAAACTAATCAATATAGAAAGTTTACAAAGGATGGGAAAGATGATCGACGTGGGAAAATTTCTGCGGATGCTTGCTTTTGATATTTTGATTTTAATTTTGAGATTTTTAGAAAGATGATCAATGCAAGAAGCCTTTACTACCATGATATAAGGGAGTATCCATCCTTTGAAGGATTTTTTATTTTGATTTTGACTTTTGACTTTTTAGATGGTAGGATAAGGTATGTATGATAGTTGTCCTTCGAGGGAGAATTATATTTTTTAGATAATATATCTTTTGATATGAGCATCCTAAATTTTGAGTTTTGGGAGAGAGCTGGGGATAGCCAAGAAGACCACTTGGGGAGGGGAAGATAAGATGTACAAGTGACACCTATGGACCCTTATTATGGTTCCAGTAGGTAGATAAGAATGTGATGAATGTAATGATTGTGGGGTTACCACCAAAAAGGAGGAACTTTTCCATGAAGATTATGTTATGGGAATATTTGCGATGCCCATATTTAAGGTCATAGATATGAAATTAACAGTAGACCACATAGTTTCAAATCATTATGATGAGAGATAGAAAGGCCAGTGATGGAAATGAGATCTTATAATCTAACTAAGATCATGTTGGTAAGTTTTTTGATAGAAGAAAGGTCACAAGTGCAGATCATTGAGAGGTTCCATTTCATGTTCACCATCAAGGAAGGCTAAAATATAGGCTCCAAACCCTTACTTATGTGTGATAATGTATGGTCTAATCCAACTAGGAGAAAACTTTCCACGTTGGCTCATTTCTAAAGTAGTGACATTCTAATTTTATTTTAAGACGAGGTCGCCAATGTTAAATTTGTGTTTCTTAATATGTTTTTTATAGGCACATTTGATATGCTCTTGATATACATAATGGTGTTGAAGATAAATTAAGTTAAATTCATCTAGCGATTTGAGTTGGGTTAGACGCTCCTGATGATAGTCTTCATCAAAGATGAAGTCACAGAGAGAAACACACAAGGATGGGATTTGAACTTCAAGAGGAATAATGGCTTTAGAGACGTTAAAAAAAGACAATGGAGTAGTGAAATTGGTAGTGTGGATACTATTCTGAAGGCCCAAAGATCTAAAGAGATGTGAAGATGTCAATTACATCTTGACTTGTCGATTTTTTAGCAAGAACATTACAAATAGTTTTCTTAGTGGCTTTGGTTTGGCTATTAGCTTGAGGATAGTATGGAGAAAAAAAACTAAGCTTGATGTTAAAGGAGTCACAAAGCTTCTTAATGTATTTATTTTTGAGGGAATTTTCATTGTCCATGATGAGGTTATGAGGAACGCCAAAACGATAGAAGATATAATGATAAATAAAGTCAATGATTTTGTAAGTTTTGGTGGATGCGAGTGTAATTTCTTCCACCCATTTGGTGAAGTATTCAGTAGTGGTGATGATGGAATGATGATGCTGAAAAGAGTGTGTATTGATGAGGTCAATGAGGTCAAGGCCCCATTATCAGAAAGGCTGAAGATATTGATCAAACTATAAGGCTTAGTTGGGGATGCAGATGAGATTATAATTTTGTTGACATTTGACACACTTTTTAAAAAATTCACAATAGTATTGATTGAGAGTGGACCAGTAATAGCCTAGGTGAAGGATGCGTTGGGTGACAGCTAAACTGCTAAAGTGTCTACCATAGATACTATTGTGGACTTCTTGGATAACGTGGATGGATTCATGTAATTTAAAGAAATGTAGTAAAATGTCATCAAAACCACACTTGTAAAGGATACCTCTAAGGATAACATAGTGGTTATTGTGTTGAAGAAATGACCTCCTACCATTTTTGGATAGGTTGGAAGGATATTTTGTCACAAATAAATAATCAAAGATCTAAGAGTACCAAATATTTGATTGATTGGACTCAAAAATATTGATGTGAGGAAGCTCATGGGTATGAAATGGTTGATCAAGATGATGGAAAAACAATGGAGAGTTTATATTCTTCAGTGTACCCATGGGATGAGATATGTAAGAGATGTCATAGTGTCAACAAAATGGTTGGATGAGTGAGGGACAAATTGAATGGTATATTGATCAAAAGCCTCAAGAAGAAAGTCAACAATGTCCTTGTATTTCTAAAGGAATTCATTTTTGCATTGATAATTTCCCTTGACTTGATTAATGATAAAAGCTAGGGATCACCATAGATATCAAGGATTTGAATGCCAAGCATGATAGTAGTTTAAAGACCTAGGATGAGGGCTTCATACTCGACCATGTTGTTAGTGCACTTGAATTTGAGCTTGTAAGTGATGGGGATGGGAGTATCCCAAGGAGAATGATGATGATGCCAACGCATGCCCCCTCTGTCAACACTTAGATCCATCAAAGAAGAGTTTCATTTTGAGGGGAGAGAATTCATGATCGATGGTATGGATAGATTCATCTAGGGAATGTCTCATGAGGAAGGTGATTTTCTAGGAAGAGGGGCTTCGGAAAGCTGATCAGTGATAGCTTGGACCTTGATAGATTTCTGAGAGATGAAATCTAGATCAAACTTAGTCATGAGCATGAGCCATGGATTGAATGTGATCGTTATGATAAGGCTTGGAAATGCATGGTTTTTAGAAGATTGAAGCTAGTGATAATGTAGGTTTTGTGATTAAGAAGATAGTGGGAAGCTTAGTAAGTGGCAAAGAAAAGAGTGCAACAAATCTTTTTAGTTTCAGTGTAGTAGGTTTCATAATCATGAAGGATGTAAATAATATAATAGACAAATTTCTCCCTACCTTGCTCATCATGGTGTGCCAACATGACACCTAGAGTCATGATCGGAGGCAAATATATAGAAATAGAAGGGATCCCCTCATGTGGAGGCAGTGAGAACAAGTGAAGAGATAAATATTACTTGAGATCATTGAATTCCTTCTAGAAATTGGCATCCCAGTTGAACTGGGTTTCTTTGCGAAGGAGATGATGAAAAGGCTGGAAATGGTCAGAAAGTTGTGAGATGAAGTGGTGGACTAATTGAAGTCAGCCTTAGATATTGTAAAGTTTCTTAAGATTAGAAGGAGGGGGCATCTGGAGGATGGATTTGATTTTGGTTGGGTCAAATTCAATATCCCTGATAGAAACAATGAAGCCAAGGAGTTATCCAGTCTAGGACACCAAACACACACTTAGCGGGATTAAGGACAGAGGAAGAATTGGATAAGATGTTTGAAGAGGATTTTAAGGATGGAAAGATGGTTGTTGATGGTTAGATTTACCCAAGAGGTCATAAACATAGTCTATATAGTTTTATGGATAAGATCATGGAATATGTAAGTCATAACAGCGTTGATAGGTGGCCCCCATGTTTTTCAAACCAAAGGGCATGACGTCGATAGAAGAAGGTTCCCCTAAGGGGTGATGAAAGAAGTATTATGTTGTTCTTCTGGTGCAATGAGAAGTTGATTATAACTGAAGAAACCATCCATAAGAGACAACATTTCATGGTCGGATGTTAAGTCAACTAGTTGATCGATGTTAGGAAGGGGAAAGTCATCCTTATGCGCAAGTGAGATTTAAATCTCGAAAATTGGTACAAATGCAGAAATTTCTAGAGGATTTGGAAACAAGTACGATGTTTGGGAAACCCATTATGGATAGTCAATGGGTTGGATGAAGTTAGTAATAAAGAAGGCATTGTTATATCTCTTCTTTGACAAGGAGGTCAAATGCGAGGATGCATGTGGACAAAGCTTCTACTTAACAGGTTTAGCATCGGAGATGGTGACAATGTTATGGACAATGATGGAGGATCAAAGCCTCACATATTGGTGCATGACCATGCGAAGGCATTGCCTATGTCTTGGATAGAAAAGAGGTAAAGGCTTCGAGCTCTTGTGGATCAAGAGATTGGCCAACTTCAAGGATGTGGGGATCTTGCAGAGTCCCTATATTGATGTTGATGGTGGATTCATTGAGAAGGGTGGAAGTGTTAGGAGGTAAGGACTTATGAAGATGATAATCTTTGCCCCCATGTAGGAAATAATAAATTCTTCATCGCTACCTTGGAGAATATCAATGGTAGGGGAATCCTCCTCTATCATATCAGGGAAAATGAGGGGAAGGGACCTAGTTTCACCCCTTGTACTTGATAAGTGACCGGTCCAAAGTGAAATGGTGGAGATTAAAAAACGTTAGAGGAAATAGGACATGGTGTCATCCATGTCCATGGTGATCATCAGATGAGGAAGGAGTAGATGATGAATCGATGTGCATGGGAGATGTTGAGAAGAATGCATGTGTAAGGGAGTCAGTGGGTTGTTCCTTGAAACCCAAGACAAAATTCTCATGAGGCTTTATGGGATTGGTCAATAGAAAATATCATGCATGCCTTGTTCATAACATCTAAGACCAAATCCCTTCCATGCATAGCAATGGTGGAGGTAGGTATAGGTGAAATATTTGTTATAGAGGAAATCGAAGCCATTAGTATATGTTTGGTGTAATGGGGTTGATCTATGTGAGAGGAAGGGTGATCAATTACACCATAGATGAGGTTGGTTTTGAGATGAGGTGGACCAAAAGGAAATGATATCCTTGACATTGGATTGATACATAGGTTACTTTATTACAGGTATACCAAGTTGATTAAGGGAGGGAAGAGAAATGAGAGCTGAGGAATTGATACTCCCCAAGAGAGAGAC
Source organism: Taxus chinensis (assembly GCA_019776745.2). NCBI lineage: Eukaryota > Viridiplantae > Streptophyta > Pinopsida > Cupressales > Taxaceae > Taxus > Taxus chinensis. Next base: position 681,554,663 of record CM034148.1, read on the forward strand.
ATTGCATTACATTATCAAGAGATTCAGTCATTAGGTAATTTGGATGTAGGTATAGAAGAACTGGTGGATGCTTTGGAGGATTCAAGTCTTAGTTACAGATGAGTACATGTCATTTGGATGATAGGTCATGTGACATGCCTTAAATGGAGGAAGGTCAATAGGGAGAGTATGGATTGTCCCCTCATGTTCATACTTGATGCAGTGATGGAGAGTGGATGGGACACAAACGTATGGCACATGAATCCATGGGAACTCCAAGTAAGATGTTATATTAGAACTCCCCTCTTGATAATGTAGAAGACTTCATGGAGGAGTTTTTCACCAACACAGATGAGGAGGATAATTGTTCCCAAAATGAAGGGGTCACAATAGTCATTGAATTAAAGGCACGAAGAACCATAGGTGATTGAGAAATGATAGATTTGGGAAGTTTGATGTTGGTCGAAGGTATGAGATGAGATGATATTGATGTTGGCACCATTTAGTCAATCATAGAGTGATGGATAAATGTGTCATTGATATACAGATAATGATGAAAAGAGGGAGGTCATGATCTTCAGGTAAGATGTATGGGATTTTTGAATCATCAAAAGAAATAGTGATGGAAGCGGTGAGGGCCCCAACAAGGGCCAAAGGGGTGGTATTCTTCAGATGAGAATAGGATGCACTGTAAGGCCTTAATAAGAGTCTTGTCAATGATTAGGGGAGATTTGATAATCTCATAAAGAGGATATCTTAATGAGAGTTTGGTGTAACTTGTTTACGATGCTCTATTCTCAATGGTGATTGATTTTGAGTTTGCGGTGCATGGCTAGGATGGACACCTTGTCCTTGGATGAAGAAGGGGATGGATTAGGTTCATTAGAGGGAGGCAATGACAAATTTTTATTTGATTTTGAGTAGGTGGCTTGAGGGCTTATGAGGATGAGAACAAGTGGTGATATACAAATGCATCGATATAAAGGGGATGGCCATCCTTAGAAGAGAGAGAAGTTGGTGGAGGGATGGGACAAAATATGAGGATGAGGAAGTAAATTTAGAGGCTTTAGAGGTCATGGATTTGATTGGAGGGGATTGGGTTTGGATGTGGATGGGTTAGGGGATGGAAGAGGGTGGTCTTCTTTAATGAGAAGATCATCTTCTTCTATAAGATTATTTGATGAGGGTTTGGAGGGCCCTGTAATGTTCAGTGTCATGTCCAGGGACACGATGGTAGGACACAAATAGTGTTGGAATCAAACCACGTGGGATTTAGACCTATGTGGATCAAAGGGATTCATGGGTGGAAGGGTGATTGCAGATTCTTGGAGAAGATGTTGAAATATTTCAGTATAGGATCTGATGGGAGTTTGTGAGGGTGAAGTGTTGTGTATTTGGGGTGGATTTGGTTTAGGTGAGGGCGATGAAGGAAAGAGATGTGCCTTATTTTTGTGAGGATTTTTGTGGGGCCTAGATTTTTCTTTAGATGGTTTTGATTCAGACTTAGGGGAAGAGGTGGATGATTTTGATTCATATTTGGAAGGAGGAATAGATTATTTAGATATGGATTTGGGAGGAGGGACAAATGGTTTGTATTAGGTGGTAGATGATGGGTGATTTAGGAGGAGGTCTTATGACTTGGATAAATTGGGTGGGAATGGTCCTAAAATAGAAGGTTGAGAGCCCTAAGAATAGATGTTTGGATGTTGGATGGATTGGATTGATGGGGACTTCGAGGGAGGGAGAGTTCCAACTTTTTATGTAGGTGAGTGAGGGATTTCTGAGTGGGGATGCCAAGGTTCTTAGATTTTTGTTGTGAGGTTTTACCCTTGGTAAGGATGATGATAATTTCAATCTGGAGGATCCTTAGAGGATGGAACTGGGTGATGTAAATGTAGGTTTTGAAGATGGGGAGAAGATGGGGTTTTTGGATGATATGTTTGATGATATTGGAAGGAGTTGTAGATGGTTTAGGTTTTGAAGGTGTAGAAGTGGCAGTAGTAATGGGAGATGAGGATGGGATTGAGGCATCCTTTGAGGTCATGTCAAGTGAGGATGTTTGTCATAGTATATGTTGAAAGGGGCAGTGTGGATATATGGGATTCAATTCAGGTGTAGATGTGAATTCAATCAAAGTGTAGAAGATGTAGAGATGGGTTATATGGCGTGGTCATAGAAGATGTAGATGTGTTGTTTGGATGTATCAGAGAAGAATCAAGAGGGTGGTTGTAATATATGACAGATGGGGTGGATGTAGTATTAGATATATGTGGGATGGGGGGGTGGGTCGATGTAATTGTAGATGTCAAAGGAATAGAGCAAGTGTATAGATTTATGGAGGGATGATGGAGCAGATGATGATGTTGATTCTTGGTTTAAGGATATTGATTGTATGAGAATTGGTCACTTGGGATGTAGAATGATCAGTTGTTTTTTTAGTTGTAGATGGTTTAGGGAATGGTTGTTTGAATCTAAAGGCTGGTTGGGAGGGGCTGTTAGGATTATCCAAGTGGAAGTACCCATGATTGATAAGGCATTGGACGAGGTATTTGAAGGTGCGCACTTTTCAATGTCATGAGACTTGATGGTGTTTGTAATAGTGGTCTTCATGGTACCACACATGGGTTTAGGACTATGTGTTATCGATGAGGTGGATAGGAGGGAGTTGGATGAGCTGAGTTTCCATGAGCTTATCAAAAGGATGAACTATATGACTCCCAAGGGGGGTATAGTTGGGAGTAGGTCAAGGTCTTTATGGGGATTGGTATGAGAGGTAGATGGAAGAGGATCTTAACAACAATGGTGTTAACACATTTTCAAGATTTATTATTGTGATTGGAGGACTTGGTGAATTTGGGTTTTGGTTTGTTGGATCAAATTTTGACATGTGGCCTTGCTCAAGGGCACAAAGTTCTAGTTTACGAGCCATGGTGAACCCTTCTTCAAAGGATTGGAAGGATTGGATTTGAAGAGTTTGATGAGATATGTCTTACACATGATTGGGAGAAGAGATCAATGAGATTAGTTTGAGGAAGGGAGAAAGATAACTGATTAATGAGACCACACCACCTAGATGAAATTTGTGATGGATTCATCATCGAATTTTTTAATGTCATAAAGGTCAGTGATGGTGATTTTACACGTAATATTAATGGAGAATTTTTCTAAGAAACAATTACATCATTTGGGTAAATGAAAAGAGGGAATGCTGTAGAATGCCATTGTACCAGTCCAAGGTGGGGATGAACCAATGACATGGGGAAGGTACAGAGCATGAGGTCTTGGTCATGTATGATGAGATAACATGCATGCCTAAAGGCATGGAGGTGTTGTTAAGGGTCCTACTTACTGTTGAATTTTGAAAATTTAGGGAGTTCCCAATGTAGAGGATAAGGTTTGATAGGGATAGATGGATGGATGGGCTCATTACAAATTTTTTCATAAGTGAATGAGATTTTGGGACCCAAAGTAGTGGCTTCCAAGTTGGCCAACCTACTTAGCAAAGATTGCATGGGGTCATTAGGATGAGAAGATGACTGGATGAGGTTATGGATTATAGAAGTGGATGGGTTAGATTGTGGATGAGATTGATCAGTGATGAGGATATGTAGGAGTTTGATGGAGGTGGTTGATAAGGGGGAGGTATTTAAAGGCTTGTGATTGAATAGGTTGTGAGATAGGTTGTTAAAGGAATGTAGGTATGTGGGAAAGATAGGAGGTTGTTGTATGATAAGTAGGGTTAGATTGAAGATGTGTAGGATGGGGTGGTTGAGATGTTTGGATAGGGTGATGATGAAACATGTGTTGGAAGGTGCTTCAAAGTGGGGATTGGTTGGTTTGAATGGACTCAAAGGGTGGGATGTAAAGTAATAATATTGGTGTGGATTTGAGATGTAAGGATAGGCACCAAGATCTGAATGGGATACTTGAGTGGTGGGGGAAGTGAATATGATCCTTGAGGATTTTGGATAGGGTGTCGATAACGAAAATATATGAGGATGAAGATGGGAAGAGAAGATGTAGGAATGGTGTTAATGCGGGGTAGATTGGGTGGAATGGGAACCACTAACTGAGTGGATTGGTGAGTTTGAGGGATTTTGGTGGAAGATTCATGGGAAGCATGTTCATGTTGGGCTATGACTAGCTCATTCATGGCTCTAGGGAAAATCACAACAAGTTAAGAGGTGAGGAATTGAGTGGATTCAGGTTGAGAGTGATAGGCATATATTTGTTGAAGAGGTAGGTCCGTTGATGGGAAGATTGGTGGATTTATAGATGGGGTAATCATGAAGAGAAGCATGGTTAGCATCTAGGAGTTCTTGGAATCTCCAAGCATCCATGAGGGATAAGGGGAGGCCCAAAGGTATCCAAATGAGGTGGAAAATGGGGTGTAGCTGGTCTGGATGGGATAGAGTGGTGATAGAGGAAATGGTTAGTCTCAACATGGGAATTGGTTTGAACTGCGGGGGGGGGGGGGGTCCCACTAGAGGGTATCATAGAAATGATAGGTTGGGGAACCAAAGAGGGAGTGATAAAAGGGGTGGAAGAAACAATGGAAAGAGCAAAATGTTTGTTGGGAAATGTTATTGGAGATGGGATGTTGGATGAGGAAGCGTGTTCCATTTTTTTATTTTAGATCTAGTAAGAATGGGCATGAAACAAACAAGAACCTATGCATAGATGTTACTAAGACAAACAAGACAAGAAAAAGTGTTTTAATTATCTTATTTATTTAAGAAGATGTGAAAAAGGAAAAAGAAAAGGCTTCAAAGGGAACCTACGAAATGGTCAAACTAAGGCTGGTTTCAGGATGTTTTAGATGGCCTCCTTGATATACCCGAAGGTAGGTGAGGAAAAAAAATGTGATGACTACCAATACATGTGCCTTGATATAGAGGGCATACCCCCACACTTCATGCACCGCATAGCGATAAGGGTGTTCGGGCGCTTGGCCAATATACTGATAGTCAAAAAATTTATAACGCAGCCAAAACATCACGATGAAAATTTCCTATTTGGTGATGAAATCCCAATAGTTCCACTTGGTAGAAGATGTTTAAGATGTGTAAGTTTTATTCATGAGTTTGGATGTGTGTGGAAGAATTTGAATGGAGTAGATTACGTCCTACTTAGACTAAACGATGAACAAGTAGGTATGAAGGGGTGTTATGTTTTAAATCCAAAAATCCAAATGTTAATTTTGATGAGATCATGTGGACATAGGAGGTGAGAGAAAGATGTGGAAAGGAGAAAATAAGGAAAAAAATGAAGAATACTTGGATAAATATTATTTTCCTTATTATATTATTTATTATTAATTTAGCAAGCGCGTTGTTGACCAAAGTGAGAAAACCACCACGTACACAAGTGAGAGCAAAGCTTCTACATGCGATGGTTATTGGAAGGGAAATAAAGTGGAATATGAAATTAACGAATAAAATAAAAGAACACACTAAAGAGGAAGGGTGGGTCCCACCATTGGCGTGCTAGAATGTTTCACGAGAATTCCTACTCTTGTTACAAGTTAATACAAGGGGATACAAGAAATCAAGAAACAACGAAACTATCATAGCGTTTAAGGATACCTCCTAATGTAGATGATGATGGAAATGTTGAATGTGTACGGTCGTAATAGAACCTTTTCTGCTGATAATATTGATGACCTGTACATGACAAAGAGAAAGCTAACACGACAAATGATTAGTAAATAATATGGTGGGTTTTCCTGACAAGGTCAATCCCGAGAAAGCAGACAACTTCTTAGGATGGATATCAACCCATGTTTGATGATAAAAAAAGATAAATGATAAATGATGAACTAATAAAAAGGATGTAGATAATAATCTAACCCAGAGATATGATATAAACTAGACATGTTGAGATGAGAGATCTGAGTAATGTGAAATACTAATATGCAAACCAAATCTCAGCGGGGTCGATGACGACTTGAGATCCTAACTGGTACGGGTCGATGGTGACTATGGTGTAGAGATGATTGAAAGATAAGAAAAAAAAGAGGTGGAACTTGTTATGGGTTGCTAGATCCGATGCATAGATAGTGATGAACATAAATGATGGAAACTTGAAGGTAGATCCAATGTGGGAACTGGTAGGGTTGATGACCGTGTCTGGGTCGAATTGACATTGGTCGGGGCTGAGAAAACTAGATCATGGTTAGATAAAAAGGTGGGTGGCTGAGATAGAGTGCTCTGGATAAAGGGGAAACTATAGAACAGAAGTAGATGATGATGATGACATGAAGGATGGTTAAAACAGGGTGAGGTCGAATGCGAGACTACGGCTGGGTTGAAGCGATGACCAAAGTAGGATTCAATATTTGAAGGTGAGTCTATGGAGACTAGGATGAGAGGATGAAAAATTTGGGCTTGATAACAATCATAGAGGGATGACGAGATGGATGATCTCCAAGCTGACCTAAGAAAACCTATAATAAGGTAATGATAACACATGAAGGAGGATTCCCACATAAATCAAGGTCTTCGCGCTTATATGGATGACATGCAAAGCTCTAGACATGGCACCACGTTATAGACTATGTCTCACAAGAACAACAAAGCACAGTAAGAATGTAGAATATCTCAAAATCTAGTAATTTCCTGTGCTTGAGAGGAGGAGGGTGAAGGTGTATAAGTAGGGGTCGACTGATGACCCACATTGGTCACCAGTAATTAGAGAAGAATGCAAATTAGGTAGATGGAGGTCAGAATTGATTTTGAAAGAATGAGGTGTTAGACATGGTGAAGGACATGGAGGTAACAAGCTGTTTTAGGTCGCATGGTTGTGTGGGGAGATAATTTGGGGTGACTTAAAAGGGGGTGGTAGGTGAGGAATCTTATGGATATTAGATAGGGGGTAGAAATAAATATAATAATAATATTAATAAAGGTTAAAATGGGGGGTGACTAAAAATGTGGATAATTAATTAGGATTAAAATGAGATAAAAGGGCGGATAAACAATGCTAGGATTAGGATTAGGATATGAAAATAAGAATTAAGAGGGTAAATGGGGGGTTTAAGAGGAACATAAGTGTTTAAGAGGGGAAATTAAAATTTGAAAAGGAAGATGAGGATGAATGTATGAGATGATGATTGAACATGGAATGGGGGGACGATATACCGAAAAGAGGCGTCTACACTTCAAACATCCTCGTTAGGTCGTACAATGTACCCTGCCAAGTGTTTCAAAGATTACTACCATCTCTACAAACTCCTCCAACATGGTCATTCTAGAATATAATCAAGCCCTAGAGCATCTTTAATAAAATCTATCCAATCAATCTAACTCTTTTCAATCCAATGACCAATAAATTCGGCCATTGGTTTGAGGGGGAATAATATCTTATCACAATATTGGGGCATTCTCACGCTAGTTTTTGTCTTACAGCCTATGCCTACAAACATCTTAACAAAAAGGGGAAAATGTAGGGACCAATATTTCACCCCTAGGTGACCCGACACATATTAACTAAATTATCATTATTATCACTATCTTATGTCCATCCTCCTTATAATAAAATTTACCATCGTAAATAGTAGTTTACTCGGGTAGAATCTTACTTACCATCCTCTAACCATCTAAACCCAACCTAGCCTAATTTATCCTACCCATACTAACCCCCTAACCTCTTCCTACCCAGATTCATAACCTCTCACCATTCATAAAAATACAACAAGCCTCGAATGGCAAGTTTTTTCAAACATTTTCCATTCTCCCTTGTTTTTTCAACCATTTTGACCAAAATCGACGGTGAACTGTGATCACTGGTGATCATTGTAGATGTAGCCAATTCCATTTAGCCACCTTCTTCCTCCATTTCTCAGTTGGTCAGAGATTGCATTTGGAAACAAATTTTTTCACCTCCATGTGACATCATAACACTGAGATATCAATACTCTATTTCTAGTCTTTGAGGAAATATTTTCAAACAATCTATTATCTTTTTGCAACTCTTTCATCCTCATAAGCATTCAACAAGGTTAGTACATTTTTATTTACCCTTTTCATTCAAATTTTTTGTTACTTGTAGTATAAAAACCTTTTTCCACACCATCCTCCATAGCCACTTTGCATTCATTTCTTCATTTAATCACATTATCAAATTTTAGAATATTTACAGTAATGACAGTGATCATCGCCAATCCCTGATTGTCGTCGATCGATGGCCAAGTCACCTTTTCCATCTCATCATTGCTAAACTTTATTTTACATCAAATAAAAAAAATTATCAAGCTTTTATCAAAATAATCCTTTTGTCTGGGATCATCGTTGATTCCTGATTGTCATTAATCTCTATCAATTTAGTCATTTTTAGTCATTATCGTATCTTTATCAATAAGTTATGGCCAAATTTTTTGTCTTGCAAGATGTATTCTTTGTAGATGAATGTTCCAAATGCATCACACCCCATCATAAGCATATACTATCTCCCAATTTTCCAACATCCTATCATGTGGGAGTAGTTCAATATCACACATAATCTTACCCTATGTGTTATTGCCTTGAATCCTGAAATCAAAGACATCAAGGAACAACTTTAAATCGTACGTGAAATACAGGACATAGCAGAATAAACTTAGTTCAAATATTTCCTGGATTTTGATCTCGCCACAGCCCTGGCATGGGTCACATATCAAGAAAATTAAGATCTTTCCATCCCCCTTGAATTCTAATTTTGTTATTATTATCTTATCTTATTATCATATCACTCTATTGTACAACACGAGTTGACACCCTTCAAGGAATCCGTTTGGATTCTTGGGATCGGCCTTTTCCAAGCAACTCGTTAAATCCTTATCTAATATTTGTCTTGTATAGATTTTTTGCATAAATATATTCTCGCTCAGTGAAAGGAGGATCCTCTTACATTGTCCAGGTATCCAATCTTCCCAACATTGTGTATGTCAGCGTAGGTATCGATAAACCCTCTTTTATTTATATTTTTTGGTATTTCAGCCTAATAGCAACTAACTAAAAAATCACCATAAACATTGTAGTCCAAATAAAATTCATAGTCAACATTTTGATAATTCCCAGGTTTAGTGTAACTACTGCAAAAAATATGGGCACTATGTTAATGAATGTAGAAAAAATAGTTTAATTTGAATAGGAGGAATGCTAATTTTTCTAGATAAAGTTAGCCTGAGAGTAGTTATCAAGGTTCAATATTCATAATATGTCTTATGGCATAGGAATGTTCCAAGGATATATGGTTTTTGGATAGTGGTTACAATAACCACCTGAGTGGTTCACTAGAAATGATTACAAGCATGGATGAATCCGTCATATCAGAGGTAAACCTAGGTGATGACAACATAGTTACATTCACAGGAAAGGGAAAAAATAAGTTCATAATAACCAAAAATGGAGAAAAGAAACATGTAGATGATGTGTATTGCGTCCAAGGTTTGAAACACAGCCTTATAAGTATCAGACAACTTGATTAGAAGGGTTATAAGGTCTATTTTGAGAATAATGCATGTATGATTCTAGATAAATATCTTAGTGATAAAATAATTTGCAATGTAAAAATTAATAAAAATAGAATGTTTCCACTAAGGATCCAAGGTGATTTTCCGTAGAATGAATCGTGAGTACTCCATCTACCAAAAAAATTTAAAAAACTTGCAGAGCCCATATCTCCCCATATTGATTACTCAAAATCTAAAATTTTCAAAAATAATCCCTTGTCAAAGTCTTGCCACAACGAGTACTCAAGTTCAAAAAATTCCTCTTGTCCAAATATCGCCCTGGTGAGTACTCAAAATGGGTGTTTAAATACCACTTAAAAAATTAATTTGTATTAAATTGTCAATGTAGAGACATCTAATGTATCCCTTTCATTTATTAAAAACCAATCTCAAAGCTTTGAGTAGTCATTAGAGTGACACCTTTGTTTGAGCATTTATTTGACCCAAATTCCAACATGAATGTTAATCCCATAAGACCCATGTGGAAATAATATCATGTGGACCCCTTGCATTGGCATATATTTCATTTAATGATTTCAAGTAATATAAATAATTTGTCACTCCAATGGGAATTCAGGGCTTCTTCTTCTTGAAAACCAATCTTCAAAGCTTCTAGTAGTCATTAGAGTGACACCTTTTGTTTGAGCACTTATTTGACCCAAATGCCAACATGAATGTTAATCCCATAATACCCATGTGGAAAATATATCATGTGGACCCCTTGCATGTTTCAAAGCCCTCAATTCCCATTGGAGTGATAACTTCTTTATATTACTTGAAATCATTAAATGAAATATATGCCAATGCAAGAGGAGTCATTGAAGTGAAACCTTCCTGTATATTTCCCATTCACCCAGAGTCGACCTATTCTTATTTTTTTCCAATTTGACATGTACAAGATCCTATTCAATATTCACATACCCAAATTTAGTCAACACCACCAACACCAAACCCTAGGTATCGCAACAAAGACATCATTACAATGATCAAATTCATCGGTCATCTAATGCAATGCTAACTTCAAGACTCATAAGGCAACATCACCTCTTGCAGAAATGACATGATAAAAGGGGAAAACTTTAAATGATGTGGTAGATTTTTCAAAAGGCCTTTTTTTCTCATGCAAATACACCTTCTTTGAGGCTCACCGAAGCAAGAAATTTTCACCAAGCTAAAGCCTCATCTAAACAAAAAAAAAAATCAATACAAAATTTGTTTGAGCGACATTTATGAAGATGAACTTTTCAAAATTATTCAAATGCATTTCAAGGATTTCCATCCGGAGAGAACACCTTAAGGAGGGAAGTCAAAAAAAAAAATTCAAAATTATTTTATTAAGTAGTCACTATAGCAACTCCTTAGACCAAAAATAATTTTTCAGTGAAAATTGTTAAATACTCTTTGAAAAGAGAAATCAAAATGCATTCAATATTTGAGGCCAATATTAATCTTGGATTTGGCATTTGAGATTTAACCATTTGAGTTTCAGTGGTCTCATTTTATTACATAGAAATAATATGGTACATGGATTTCCATACATTGAGCAATCTAGTCAAACATGTGAAAGCTATATTTTGGCGAAGCAACATAGAGAAACCTTTCCAGCAAGAAAATATTATAAGGAAAGATCTCCTCCTAAGATTATATATTCAAATTGTTGGAGTTTAACCATATAACACTGCTGAACAGATCTAAAAAGTAGATAAACCATACAAGCAATGAATGCAGAAATAAACTAGAAGATAAAATAAACAAGAGAAAGATAACACCAAATTTAATGTGGTTCACCCAGTGTGGGATATGTCCACCAAGAAACAACCAAATTTATTATTCAGTGCTTTACAAAGGAAATACAATGAATATTTTTTGTCTTCCAACACCTCATAGGATGTTCAATGTTTTTCTCTCACTCAGCTACTCTTTCTTACTCACCAAGAAAACTAACATGCAAAAAAATTATATTTTCTTCTCTCTTACCCTCATACAATGCATACATGCGTATATATATATATATATATATATATATATATATATATATATATATATATATATATATATATATATATATATATATATATATATATATTCTTGGAAACTAAATATGCTTTTAAAATCAAGAAATCATCTTTAAAGCAAAATAATTATTCTAATTCTCAGCCAAAAAATAAAGCATCGTCGCATAGGTTGATCGTTTTCGGTTACTGTCTGACCGATGTTAGTCACTACTTGACCGATGTCAGTCACTTCCTGACCCATATTGGTTGATAATTGACTGATACCGGTCACTACCTGACTGATGTGGATCACTTTCAAATCCAAAAACATGTAAGAAGCAATTAAGCTCCACTCTCAACAATATCCCACTTGGATATCAATTGTTGCATTGTACTGTGCATCACCATCATTGGATCCTTGTCCTTGGCCTATTTCTTTCTCTTCAAGTCTCAAACTCGAAGACCAACAAAAGTGGAGTGAAGCTCCAACTTCTACTTTACCAATGGCTTCGTTATCATATCCGCAGGGTGCTCATCCATATGGATTTTCTCTAACTTCAATTTCCCATCCTCTAACACGTATTGTGTGAAGTGATACCTCAATTGAATGTGTTTAGTTCTTTAATGAAATGTTGAGTTCTTTGTCAGATGGATCACACTTTGAATATCACTGTATAATCTACAATCTTCTTGCTCCTTACCCAATTCTTCCATGTACCTATTCATATGTATGATCTCCATGCTAGCTTCTGTAGCTGAAAAATACTCTACCTCTATAGTAAAAAAAGCCACAACCTTCTGCAATCTCAAAATCTAGTTAACTATCATTCCATTTATGGTGAAAAAATATTCAGTGGTGCTCCTCCTACCATCCAAATCTCCATCCATATTTGAATCAACATAGCTGTGTAAAGAAGTATTCGACCCTCCTTAGCATAACTTCATGTCAGATTTCCCTCTCAAATACCTGATAATCCATTGGACTTATTTTTAATGTTCTTTACCTAAATTAGCCATAAACCTTCTCAAAACTCCCACTGCCTGTGCAATGTTTGGTCTAGCACAAACTATGGCGTACATAAGACTACCTACTGCTGAAGCATGGGGAACATGTGCCATACTCAACCTCCTCATGTGATGAAGGACACTAATATTTTCTCAATTTGAAGTGTCCAGCCATAGGTGTACTAACAAGTTTTGAATCTTGCATGTTAAACCTTTCCAACACCTTATTGATATAAGCCTCCTAATACAAATACAACTTCTTGTTTTTCTTGTCTCAGTGAATTTACATGTCGAGGGTTTTCTTTGCAGCTCCCAAATCCTTCATTTCAAATGTGTGAACTAGCCTTTCTTTAAGTTTACCAATGTCCTACATACTAGATCCTGAAATTAGCATATCATCCACATACAATAACAAAATAACATAGCTCCCATTTTAAAGCTTCTTAAAATAAACACAACGGTCATATTCACATCTCATATAACCATGCTCATGCATAAAATTGTCAAATATCAAATGTCATTGCCTTGGAACTTGTTTGAGCTCATATAGGCTCTTTTTAAATCTACACACAAGTTACTCCTTACCCTTGACTTCATAACCAAGTGGTTGTTGCATATAAATATCTTCCTCCAAATCACCATGAAGAAAATTCATCTTAACATCAAGTTGTTCTAAATGTAAATCTTTGGTTACAACCAAACTTAGAACAGTATGAATAGAATTCATCTTAACTACAGGAGAAAAAATATCATCAAATTCAATACCTACTTTCTATGAAAATCCCTTTACCACAAGCCTCACCTTATATCTTTTCAGTCCACCCTCTTCTTCCTTGATCTTGTAAACTCATTTTTTCTGTAGTGATTTATTACATGCTGACAACTTGACCAAATCCCATGTATGATTTTGTTTCAAGGAGTCCATCTCCTCATCCATGTCATACTCCCACTACATGTGGGTATCTACCTACATTTCTTCTTCAAATATTTTTGGTTCACCACTATCAATCAATAATAAATAAGAAAATGAAGGTGAAAATATCTTTGGAGGTCTACTTACTCTTTGTGACCTTCTCACTGAGATATGGGGTGTCTAGGGCTTGTTTTTTTCCAATTGCATGTTTCTGTCAATCTCTATTAGTAACTGGCGTCAATCTCTTGATACCAACTGTAGCTCTACAAGCCGGTCATGGTTCCTCTGTCTATCGACCGACTGTGGTTTCCTCACCACCACTAGTTCAAGGAGTACCGACACCAGTTCCATTAGTTTTCTATTACGAACTTGATCTTGTCTTCTAATATCAGATAGCCTGGTCGGCACCAGCTTCTGTAGAACTGATGTCAATGTCTGTGGATGTCTTTTTTAGATCCGAAAGTTGATTTTCCTTCAAAATATCATCAACGTGTTCATGTTTAGGCACCAAAACTTGATCCCTATACATTCTTTTTTCATTCCAATCAACATCACGACTCCTAACAATCTTAGAATCTTCTAAATCCAAAAAAAAATATCCGAAATCATCAAAGCCATAACGAATGAAAGTACATCTCTTATATTTTACATCCAAATTCTTCCTATTTTCCCTATCAACATGCATAAAAGCTTTTGAGCCAAAAACTATAAGAAAAGAAAAATCTACCTCTTTTCTAGACCAAGCTTCTTTGGGTTTTCTTCCATCTAGTGTTGGTGAATGCCCACAGTTGATCAAGTACACTGTTGTATCCACTAATTCTACCCAAATTTTCAAAGGCAAACCGTCATGTATCTTCATGCTTCTAGCAATTTTCATGATCATTATGTTCATTCTTTTTGCAACTCTATTCTCTTGTGGATTTATAGGAACCATTCTTTCTCTTCGTATTCTATTCACTAAACAATAATCATTGAAATTCTTGTTGCAATACTCACCACCATTGTCAAATCTAAGTAACTTTAATTTTAATTTTGTTTCATTTTCCACAAGGACTTTCCACCTTTTGAAACTCTCAAAAACATCAAATTTACGCTTAATAAAATAAATACATACCTTCGTTGTGGCATCATCAATGAAAGTCACATAATATTGGGATCCTCTAACATAAGCTACCTGAGAAGGTTCCCACACATCTGAGTGTACAAGCTCCAATTTCTGCTCCTTCTTTGTTGACCCAACCTTGAGAAATATCACTCTCTTCTACTTTCCAAATATGTAATGCTCACAAAATTCAAGATCTAATTGTTTCAAATATGATAACTTACCCTTAGCCTTTAGGATCTACATTCATTTTTCACTCATATAGCCTAACCGATTATGCCACATGGTTGCATTTGGATCTGTAGTAGATAGTACAAAAAAGGAATTAGTAACAAAGGTAGACTTATATAAAGTTCCTACCTTCTTACCTCTTACCACAACAAGAGATCCCTTGGTAACCTTCTAAGAATTGGCTGTAAATGTAACCACGCATCCAAATTCACCTAGTTTCACTGTAGATATTAGATTTCTCTTGAGGCTTGGTACATGCCTCACATGCTTTCAATACCCATGGATTTCCATTTTACAGCTTTAGATGAACATCACCTTTACCAGTATTATTTCATGCCTCATCATCTCCTAAATAAACTTGTCCAAAATCACCCTGAACATTATTTTTAAAATAACCCTTACTAACCCAAGATTCTAAGTTATTATCCAAGGAGAGAATAAGGGCATCTTGCTTTACCTCACTTGGAACATTTTCCTCTTTACTTTTGTCTAATGTATTCTCTTTGTTTTCCTTAGACCAACACTCCTTCTTTACGTGTCCTCTCTTTCCACAATTCCAGCAAAGTACACCTTTGTACTTGGATCTAGATCTGTCATTTCTTGACTTTGATCTCCCATTCTTCTTTCTCTTTGATGATCTCTCCTTAGATCTTCCCCTACTTTCTACATTTAAAGTGTTTCCAGATGATGCTTCTCCTAATCTTTTCCTGTGTATTTCCTCTACACTAACCACATCATCAAATTTCAAACCTTTAGAAGTAGACATTGTATTACTAACAGCCATTTCCAAGTTATCCCAACTATCTAGAAAATATCATAAGAATAAAGTGCTTTCACTTCATCATCAAACAAAATTTCTACCTATTTTAATTAATTTACAATAAACCAGAAATCATTCAAATTATTAGATACAGATCCACCTTCTTGCATCTTAGAATTTAAAAAAAAATCATTAAATAAACCTTATTCAAAGCACTAGGAGTTTCATACAAATTTGCTAAATATTTCATCATCTCTACCTTGGTTTTTACATATGTAAAATTTGAAGTCACTGATGTTGCCAAGCTCAATCTTATAGATCTCATAGCCTTTCTGTCAAGAACCTTCCATTATTCATCAGTCATCGTGACCGGTTGTGCATGCTCATCTAACAATAAGTATAGATCCTTCCGATACAAATAATCCTCCACCCTGCATATTCCATAGTTGATAATTATAACCGTCAAGATTCTTTACTTGGTATTTATTATCTTATGCCATTGTTATACTCCCACTCAATCAGAAAACCCTATGTGAGTAAATCATGTCAACACACAAGACCTCCAAACAAAGCTCTTATACCAATTGTTGGGGTTTAACCATATAACAGTGTTGCACAAACCTAAAAAATAGATAAATCATATAAGCAATGAATGCGGAAATAAACTAGATAAAGATAACACCATATTTAACTTATTTCACCCAGTGTGGGCTACGCCCACCAAGAAATGGCCAAAATTATTATTCAATGCTTTACAGAGGAAATACAATGAAAATTTGTTATCTTCCAACATGTCACAAGATGTTCAATATTTTTCCCTCACTCAGCTACTCTTTCTTGCTCACCAAGAAAACTAACATGCAAACAATTGTTATTTTCTTCTCTCTTACCCTCATACAATTCATATATGCATATATATCTATTCTGGGCAATTAATTATGCTTTTACGATCAAGAAATCGTCTTTAAAGAAAAATATTTATTCTAATCCTTGTCCAAAAAAGCACTACCACACAGGTTGACCGATGCCGGTTATTATCTAACCAATGTCGGTCACTGCCTGACCGATGTCGGGCACTTTCTGACTGATATCAGTTACATCCTGACCCATGATGGTTGATAACTAACCGATTTTAGTCACTTCCTGACTCATTCTGGTCACTGTCAAATCGAGTAACATGTAAAAACAATCTTTATGTGAAGTAATTAAGTTCCACACTCAACACAAATGTTTATGTGGAAATATGAAAGCACCATCAATACATAGAAGTCTTTATTTTCTTGCATTTATTGATGATTTTAACAAAAAAAATTGGGTATATTTTCTAACATTTATTGAGTTAGTTGAATTAGTACAAGATTAAATTACTTGTGCATAAAGGGTATGTGGAAACCACAAGCCTTCCATGTCTAGTAGTTTGGATGTGTATAGTGTTGTCAGACTTAATGCATGAGCAAACAAAAACAACTAAAATATTTTGTGACAACTCCATAATGACATTTTCTAAGAATTTGTGTTCCAAAAAAGGAGAAAGAACATTGATACCATATATCACGTCATCAAGGATTTAGTCAAAATGGAGAAATATAATTAGCCTTTTGCATATCAAAAGATCAGTTTGTTGATATCTTCATCAATCCCTTAACAAAAGACAATTTTAAATACCTCAAAGATTTTCTAGGAGTTGTAGACATCAGAAGTCAAGTTTAAGGGGGGTGTTGGAAAATTTAAACTTTCTTCTCCTGATCATTTAGCAAGATGCCAACAACAGCTAGAGTAGGCCTTATTGGTCACTCTTTTAGTAAGTGGCTCTAGCAAACTTGTCAGTCTTCCCCTTACGCATGTGAGATATTTTTCTTCTCAGTCAAACTACAGATCCCCATGAGTTTTCTAGAATTTATGTTATTTCATTTTCATGTTTTAGATTATATTTCAAGTTATTGTTTCATTTTTTAGTTTCCACCTCTGTAAGTAATGAAAAACTTATCTATAATGTAATACAAGCAATATAAACACAACAAAACTTTCTCCTATCTCTCCTTTGCAAACATCAATGATAATATTGCAGAAGTATTATAGTTGTATAATATTTGAATGGTTGGATTATGGGTGCTCTAAAATATTCTCCAAATGAATAAGTGGAAATGCTACGAGAAAATTTAGACACAAGGAAGGATTTTTCAATATGTATATATCAAAAAAAATTGGTATAGTTTTATTACAAAGCTTATAGGGATCATTGAAAATGATATGGCATGTTTTTTTATAGAGGGTATGTAGTGGTTAAAGGTTATAAATGAAGTTTTGAATGTATATTCTTAAAATAGCATTTGGAGGAAGTTGCAGTAGTTCGAACAGATTGAATGTCCATTAAGGGGCGGTAAATTTGGTTGTCAATAAGTTTACATTTAGGAAGATGGTTGTGTTAGTGCAAAATCACAACACCCCCAAATGAGTTATGGATCTGCTTTTCTAAGGCAAAGTCATTTGGTGTGATTACACAACATTGAGCTTTCCCAAAGTGTGGGACCTTTGTAAATGGGGAAATCTCTCCAGAGAAGGTTGGTTCCTCTTCCTAAACTACCTGCCACAAGCTATTCCAATGTAGGTAAGCTAATCTAATCCTAATCTAACTTTTAAAGAGATAGGGAGAGAAAGAAAACTAGAAAAAACAGAGCCTATACTAAAATGGTGATACACCGGAGAAGGAAAATGTTGATCATCTATCAAAACTGCCATGGAACAAGAAGAGGTGAGCAATGGAAAGGGATGGACAAGTGCATCACAGACCAAAGATGGATTTCACACAGAAAATGTTCCAAAACTCCATGAACACAGCTCTAAAACCTATAATGAACATCCAAACATGCACAAATACCTGCAATGAAGAGAGGTAAGAAGAAAACAACCAAAAAATGAGCAAGGATGGAAAAATGCATCACAAAACACATTTTTTATTGCTCCAGAAGTTTGCACAGAACATCATTTCATGAGTAAGAGGGAAAAATTCCATTACAGAGTAGGGGAGGAGGTTCAAACTCTATTTTCGACCCTGGGGGAAGAAAAGAAGGGAGAGGCAGAGAAGAAGGATGAACAACTTTTACAAAATGAACCAAAACTAGCTTTTATCGCTAGAACAAATTGTTTGAGTAGGTATTTACCTTAGCTCATGTTCACCTAGGTACATTATTTACCTTTATTGTATTTATCCTCACCCACTTATGTGTGTGAATATTTCTTTTTATTTATTTAGATATTAGGAGATATTATCTAGTTGTTAGGTATAGTTCTTTCCTTGATCTATGGTATTAACTAGTTCTTTCCTAGATCTATGGTATTGACTAGATCCTTGATGTCTAGTTCTCTCATAAATCTATGGACTTGACTAATTCTTTGATGACTAGTTCTTTCCATGATTTATGGCTTGATCTATGACTTTGACTGGTTCTTAGATTGTTATTCCTTGCCTATATAAGCAAGGTCCATTCTCATTGTATTTCATTGAGTTCCATAATAATATATGATATTACTACTCATTTGTTTGCAAAGGTTTATGTAGAGTTATTCTGGTGAATTGCTTTCATCTTATTGATCATGATGTTTAATTAGCATCTGTGTTCTTGGCTTGGCACAATCTGGTTATCATTCCTTTTACAAAATGAAGGAAATGAGAAAACATGGAAAATTTTGATTTAAAACTCCAACTATCGACAAGATTCATTAAAATAGAAAGGGCACCCTCACAAATCCATTTTTTTGATGCATTCAGCCATGCTGGAGAAGAAATAGACACCATACTTCATCAATTTTGGTGGTTGGGGGTTGGTTCTACATTTTTTCCCATGCCAGAGACATTTCCTCAATTTTCTCCCACCAAACTCCATAAAAATTTAAAATTTAGGGGTCCATCATGTTGAGGATTTCAACAGATTTCCAATGATATAAGGATCATGAAAATTCAAGATGTGGATCAAAATATATGGCCCTCTGAAGATTTAGGAAAAAAATGGTGAAATTAGGGAAAAAAATCGGGTTCACGGGGCAAAACTTGACCTTTTTCCCTCTTTTTTCAAATTGGGAAAATTTCCCAAAAAATCTCCGCACCTCGCTCCTCCAATGTTGATGTGAACACGTGGCACCTTCTAATTCTGTGTGGGGATGTGGTTCAAATTTTCACCTTTGCGCCTTTATGGTTTTGGCAAAAAACCAAAAATCCTCCTGATGCCTCAATTCCCACTGCTGACTTGGACACGTGGCATCATTTCATTTCCTTTACAGGCTCGCGGAAGCACAAATGACTTTTGTGCTTTTAGCCCAAAAAGTTCTAAGTTCTCAATTTCTTCCTCTGCTCCGCCAGCCTAAACCTCTTTGGCACAAAACTCTCCTAAGCTCCGTGGGCCCACCTTGGGAAAATTTTCCCTCCAAACTCCGTCAAGCCATAACTCAAAAAATATAAGGAGTTTGGAGGACTTCTTTACCTTTCTAGAAAGGGGAAGAAAAATCCTATATGATGAAGCCATTTCCAGAATCTTTTGAGTACTTGTAATGTGTGAAAATTGAATTTGAAGCAAAAGGAAGGAAAGAATGAAGGTAAGTTAGCCAAAATAAGTATGGGATCATTTTGGATAATAGGTTGTATATGTAAAAAAAAATTCCCCCACCTTTGTAGCATTCTAGAAGTGAATTTCAGTGGAGTGACTAGGATAGTGAAGAGGCGGATGAGTAGGAAAATAGATTTATTTCTATTTTAAATAACTAATTTAATTATCTATGACGTGTGAGATATTAATTAACTATTTAATTAAATAAGTTTTTAATAAAATTAGCTCAAGGGTGGTTTTCATGTGTTTTTTCAATGGCAAAATTCAACTTGAAAACATGACAACTTTACCCTAGTGTCAAAAAATTTCATTGTAAACCTTCCCAAACAAACTTCTAG
The DNA here is from genome assembly GCA_019776745.2 of Taxus chinensis. Taxonomy (NCBI): domain Eukaryota; kingdom Viridiplantae; phylum Streptophyta; class Pinopsida; order Cupressales; family Taxaceae; genus Taxus; species Taxus chinensis. Next base: position 681,575,076 of record CM034148.1, read on the forward strand.
GTCAATTTCTCCCTTGTGTCAAGCATATCCCCATCCTTTTAGTGCTCATGTATTTTATCTTAACATTTTCCATGTTTTGAATATATGTAAGAAAGTTCAAAATTTTCTTCTGAGACAGTGTCTTCAAAGGCAAATCTTTCAATAGGCTTAGGAATGGCTATTTTTAGCCTTTATAAGGTTAGTGAATATTCTTAGAAGTATATTTCATGTCCTAAATTCATCAAAAAGAGGTATTAATGATCCAAAAACATTTTGTAAGTGATTTGGTAATATTTAGGAAAGATTCAGAGGTTTAGGATCCAGTTCAACAAAAGCAGGTATTTAGGGCAAAAGAGTTTACACTGCAAAAAAACACATGAGCTTTAGAAGATGATTCTTGGAGCTCCAAAATGATATGGACAAAAAATAAGATATAAATGGAAATATGATTCAATTCCCTACATGTTGGTATTTTCATATTTCTCACAAGACCCATGCATTTCTTTCCACAACTCATTCTTGGCAAGAACAACTAGAGATCCCAAGAAAGAAGGACATTTTTAAAGATGTTTCATTATAAATCAGACCTTGATAACCATCCCATTATTCTAAAAATTTCTTTTTCATTAAAATTCATATAAATAAGTTCCTAAAAATACCTTTGGGGAGCTCCAGAAACTTCATTTTCAAGGCCCTTCCCAAGGTACGATCTTCGTACTTAGTCAATTTTTCCAGTTCTATGTGGCATCCCTTAATCCCTTTCCAATGGTACTACTAGGATATAAAAAATTTACCCTCACCCCTTTGAGCTCCTAAACCCAGCACATGACCCTGGGAGGCTGCCGTAAACATCTTTTAGTAATTGTCTAGCCCACGCCTCATGCCATGTATGCCCACCACTTTTCACCATGAGGTTGAGGTGCATGTTTTTGTCCATGTTATACCTTTCCAAGGGGATAAATAGGACATAAAAATTCACCCCCCAACTTTCTCACACATGGTTCCTCATGTGACTTCACTCATCCCCAGGTGCTGAAAATAAGCTCCTTCCTCTCATCCATCCACCAGTGCATGCCTGCCACTTTTCCTCTTAGGGATAGGGCGTACATTTTTTTTCCCTTCATCCCTTTCCAAGTATACAAGGGGTAAAAAGCAATTACCCCCCCCAAATTCATAAAAATAAAGGAGATAATGTATTTTTTATCTTCCTCAATTTTGCTCTAAATCTACCCAGAACTCTAGCAAAAAATTTAAAGATTATTTCTCCTCCATTGTTCCTCCTCCATTCCTCCCTAGATGTTTCTATGATTTCAATCAATAAATATTTCAAAAAAATTACAAATTTTTAAAGGCTCCATGCTCATGTTTTTTCCTAAATGGCTTTGTACCTGAGAAAGTGAAATTTTTATATCTCACAAACTGATGCACAGATTGGAGGTGGGGTTTTTTGTAATATTTTTCGTTTCAGAATTCCTTCAAAGAGACATTGATAGCATATTAAATTATACCCAAAAAAATTTTATGGTTAAAGAACCCTCATTTTTTTCCCTATCTTTCATTCCTTCAATTTCCCATCATTCTGCTAGACGAATCGAGCTAAAAACTTGAACACAAAGTCCAGATGAAAAACCTATTCCAATGAAGCTGATTTCGTCACAATCCAAGGTGGAAAAGAAAAAATTTCAAAAATATGTGGAACTCTATTAATTTCTTCCATGAATCAGTAGTGAAAAGGAAACGGGGTACTTCTTTACTTCCTAGGGTTCTAGAGGGCAGAATCACACAAAAATTGAAGCAGAGCTTCAAAATGAATTATGTAAACTTCTACAAGTGGTTATGTTTGAATCTGACACCGGGAAGACCACTTTCTATTTTTATTAATTTTCTATGGTATCACCTACTATAAACCGTAATTTTAAGAAAAATTTTGCATTCGTACTCCTTATTTCACTCCCTCATGATCGAGTCACTCCAAAATTGACAAGATTTACAAAATTGGCAAAAAATGGCTAAATGATACCATAATGGCGAATATTCTAAAAAAAAAAGAGTGAAAGGAGCTTAAGGTGGTCACATTTCAGTCATTCACTCATCTTATGATGGTCTTGACACTTAGGGGAGCTCCTCTCTCTGTATTCAAGTCGATTCCCGCATTCCCTGATGTGGTGACTAAAATGAAAAAAAAAATCCAATTTTTTATTGAAGACCCTTTCAGTTCATTTCACATGTGATGCATGATCAACTGGTGGATGAAATTGATTTTGGTATCATTCTCCTTTCTCACTCCAGAATCAAAAGTATTTTTTCACATGTCTCACTCATCATCAGTGTGTCCACAGTGGCAAGATCAATATCATGGATGAGTGAACAAGTACATCCACTTTATCCCATTTGAATGATTGATCATGAAGCTAATTGTCTCAAATATCATAAGGATTTTTCAATGATGGGAGTCATCTTCCGATGTTCTTAGTGGTCTTTTTCTCAAATTTACATCTTCCCTTTTCTCATTGTATCCAAGTAGTGTGTAGAAGTGTGTTATTTAAAAGAGTTTTCAAAAGGGTCAAAGTGTTCAAAAGTGTCTAAAAAGAGAAACCTTCATCAGCGGATCATGGCAGTGTTATAGAGGGTCATCTTGGGACAAGTTTCAAAATTCAACATCATTGGATATGATCTTCATCGAAGGTGGAGTCATCCTCATCCATTCTTTGGGGCATTCATTCTCTTCTCTTTGGATTCTTTCTCCTCTTCTATATCCCCTTTATAATTCTTTGTTATAAGAAATCATGAATTTTGTCCTATTCAGTTAAATGTTACTATAGTAAATATTGTAATAAATCACCCTCAATTAATAAAAAGGGGACTTAATTTCATCCCTAGGGAATCAAAGAGCCACATGTTGTTGAAGACAAATGAAAATTCATGTGGGTGATGGGTGAAGAGCTCTCTTGAAATCTATAAAGTGTAATGACTCCCCCATTCTAAAGGGTTGTCAATTTTGTATGTTCAAGAGTAGATAACTACTTGTGATAAGAAAAAGAGATAACTATTTTCTTCCATTCTTCTTCTCATATGTTATTACATTCCTCTCATTATACAACTTTGTGAATGTCAATAAAGAAGAAAGTAATTTCTTGTTTTTCTTGATAAGTTAATTAACGAGACTTTGTGCTTATAATTCCATCTTGTCTTGGTGTTAGTAACAAGGTTTTTTTTTTCTTTCTGAATATTTGTGTTGAAATTCTCTGATTATTCTTTGCAGGCATCTGAATTTTCTACCTGTGATATTAATCCCCTCTCCTTAATTAACCACTCCCTTTTCCCACCTTTCTAGCAAATTCCTCCCTTGCAAGAAATTGCAAGCATTTTCCACAGGTTAAGTGGAGTGTCCCTATTGGATCCCTAGCCTCTAGGCCAACACAATATTTTTATTTTGTTCACACATAATAATGGAGCTTCCCCATTTAAGCAAAGGGACCTAGTCCAATAGCATTGGTGGAAATCTACCTATTTGTCCTACCAAAAAAAATTTCTCGCCAATAATTTTTGGATGCCCACCGTGGGGTAAACATGGCATCACTTTTTCACCCAAACATATGAACCACATACTCCAAAAATTTAAATATCAGAAAACTAAAAAAGAGTTGATTGTAAAACCAGTTGCTAAAAAACCCACTATGTTGATTCTTGTGAGTGATCCTTCATATTCCATAGCATGCCATTTTATATTCTCATTACAATATTTTCCTGAAGCTGGCTAAAAGAAGGTATACACCATCTTAAACAGGTTGAGAGGAATTATTGATCTTTTTTTCGAGGCCTTGAAAAATCCACAAGAACAAATCATAGATAATCCCTATTGCTTCTCTCAAGACTCGTCTCCATTTGAGTCTTCAATTGGTACCCCTATAAATCCTATTCAAACCCCTATTGATACTCCTGTAAATCCCCTTGACTCCCCCATCTTTTAACCGCCATTAAACTATGAATTCCCTAGTGAAGAAGAGCAGGGACCAGAAGAATAATTGGGAGAAGAATTTATAGAATTGGAAGCTGAAGTAGAAGCAAAAGTAGAAGAAATAATGGTACACAAAGATGAAAGACCCCAACCCATTGTTCCATGGGGAATGAATACAGGTCTACTCATCCTTGCAACTCCCCTTCATACTAAAATTCAAAGGTGGTGGCACATAACTTCATGAATAACACATCTATGCCTTCATCGCATCATGCAGGATTATTGGAATCAAACTTGAAGATGTTGATGTGAGACTGTTTGTAGAATCTCTAAAAGAAAATGCAGCAGAATAGTTCTATTCCCTACCGACTAGATCCATCACATGTTGGGAAGAAATTAAAGCAAATTTCATAGAAAGATTCAAATCAGCTGAAGAGTTCTAATTCCTCCTCATTCAATTGGTAAGAATGAGGAAAGAATCTAATGAAATTATGAGAGACTTCATGGCCCGTTTCAACTAGTTACTCCACAGAATACCAAAATATGCTTCACCATCTAAAAAAAAAATTCAAGAGATTCTTCATCAATGCATAACCTCTGGAAATTGGATTCATATTATGAAGAGTTCGACCTCATAGTCTTGATCTTGCCCAAGAGGATGAAATTGAGATTGAAGATGATTTAATCTTTTCTAGAAAAATGAAGAATCCAACTAGAAAGCAAAGGGGTAAAGTTTAGAAGGAAGGTGTCACTGAATCTCTTGTCCAAAAATTGGAAAATGAATTGAATGAAATAAAGAAAAAAATAGTCCAAAATATTCCACTTCAAAATCAGAATAGGGATTGGACTTCTGGAGCACTGCGAAGGCTTTCCTTGGAAGCTTCACCTGTCAAAGTAATCTATAGAACTTGAGCATATGAAGGACTTTAGCATGAGGGCAGTGATTTCTTACAGATTGAAGAAGTAGAGAATGATGCACAGATCATATTCTATGAGTATTATGGAGGCAATGAATATGATGACGAAGATGCACCCAGTTTTTTATGTGTGGTATTCACCCATTCTTAGTCCCAAAAAGGAGTTTCTCCCTCCGCTACCATAAAAAATAACATCAAAGATCCTCTTGTGGCAACTCTACAAACTAAAATAATCAGTCGAGGATCTCTACTTCCTCCCTCCATGGAGTCTGCATTGAAGAAACCTGACCTCGTGGCAAGCAATAGGTCACTAACTGTTCCAAGTAAGTCTTCCCGTGTTCCTTCTAAACCAAACTCTTCTCCTACAAAATCCATTCCTTCAAGATCCTCTAATGTACTTGCGAAATCATCCTCTTTTTCCCAAACATCCACTCCCACTTCAAAGCCTATCATGACTTCAAAATCAATATCTTCATCCCTGATGTCTGCATATGTTCCTTTTGATATCATAAAACATGTGAAAAAATCCAAAGTGCAGATTTCTAAATATGAGTATTTGCAAACTCATCTCAAGCAATTTGAGAAGCTTGTCTGTCATATTAAGGGTAGTAAGTTCAAATACCTATACTGTAGATTCCTCTGTTTTAAAGGACTACTGCCAAACCTCACCTATAACTCCATCACTAGAGCATGCTTACTCATGACTACATAAAATACTTGATAATGATTGATCCTTTTTATGTATCCTTTCTTTTTTGAAGATACTATGATGAATAACTACAGAATAGATTCAGGTGCTTCCAGAAAATGTAATTCCTATAAAGGTGGCCAATACTCTTAGAATAACCTTGACATGAGCCAGTTGCTTTTGTTACTCCATGGAATGAAAGGAGGTCCCACTTATGGGAAATATAAACGATGCACATGTGGTCTCTTGTCTAAATTATCCAGATAAGGATGGTGTCAATGAATATCTCGGGTAGCACAACATTCCAGACTTCATTTGGATTTGTTAAGTGAGGATAATATTCTTATGTCATAGTTGGGAGGAGAAATGCATATAAATTGGTTATTTCACAAACATTACGGTTAAAGGAGATATGGAAAATTTTCTTCCTATGAAAAATATGAAATATACAATGCAAAAGTTAGAGGAATCCAAAAGCTATCATCCTGTACAAAGATAGCAAGTAATATGAATCATTTTAGTAACAACTTAAGATTAGAGTATGAGATTTCTATATTGAATAGGACCAATCATACCTCTCCAAAGTGGGTATTGATCTTGAAAGAAATATGGAGGAACCTTGAGTTGCAAGAGAATAGTCCCTGAGTTGTTGGATGAAGCAAACCATGATGAAGAGGAAATGGTTCCTAATGAATTCCAAAGCTGAGGAATTCATATGACATGGGTTTACCCATGATGAAGAGGTTTTCTCATTCACTTTTTTGAAGATGAATGTTCTCTTGATCATGTCACCCATGAAGAAGAAAATCCAACTTGCAATGAGTACTTTGGAGGGTTTGGAGGAAGAAATCTTTAGAAGAAATGCTAATATTTGTAGAAGAAACAAAAGACCCTTATCTCATTATTGAACTCCTGATGAAAGCCATGGATTTGCAAGGACAGGTGTGAATCTAATTTTGAATTCATAAACATAATTCAAAAATTAGTCACGTGATAAAATATAAGAAAGGTGGAAAATTATGATGTCCCTCCTGGGAAAATGATTAATGAATGGGTAACAACGAAATTTAAGTCATTCTCTTTCCTCATTATAAGATGAATGATTTGATCTATATGATGAAAAAGTTGAAGTACAGATAGTTTTGGGTCCTCCAAAGATGATTAGAATTCTCAAAATCAAATGAAGTAGTGGAATGCAACGAGCTTCGGGATGATGAATCAATTCCTCTGAATGGTTTCCTTTAATTTCAAAATGATGATTCTTTGAATGAATGTAAAGGTGAGCTTTTTGAAAATTTCAAATAAGTCCATGAAAGAAATATTGAAATCGACAGAAGGTATGGAAGATCCCAAGTTAAGTCTTAACCTTTTGACTCAAGATATGGCCATGCAATATAGGTATGAGGTTAGGTCTAATCCTTCACTTAGTTTCCAAACACCTCACAGTGAAATATAACAAAAAGATGAATTCAAGGTCTGTGATGAAAAAAAATTCAACAAACATGAATGTGGGAAAGAACAAAACTCATAATATTCATGAAATTCAAACAAAAATCAGCCCTGGGTAATGATGAGATTTTGAATGATGAATCAACAATGTAGGTGAACACATAAGGAAATTTACACTCTGAAACTGACTTCAAACACGATAAGAGCAATGGAATTTATGAGTGAAGCTCTGAACATAAAAAATATCATGTAGGCTCACTCCTCCCAACTATACAAGAATTCATGAGAATACATGGCTTTCATAATTAGTTGAGGAAATCATGCTAATTTCTTGAACCAGTCAATGGCTTCATGGAACATCATCATTCAATGTTACTCCTTCAAAGGTAATTTCTGAATAGAAAAGTGCTATAATGAAAGCGGGTTGTCCCCTACATTTTTACCATATGTGATTTAGGTATGTGTTTCCCTTTATTGCTTTTTATTTTTTTCCATTCTGTGTGTTGTGTGTTTCCTTTTTTTTTGTGTGTTTGTTCGTCCTTTCATTCCATTCTTGTTTTTGTTAAGACTCTATAACCTAATGGATAAGGCACTAATCTGAATTATAAAATGATATCCTAGAGTTCATTCTCATCCTTTCCTTGATTTTTTTAATCCAAAATGAGTCCGTAAGTGTGAGCCATCTGTTGTCATGTGTTTTTGCAAGGGAAAAAATCAACTTGAAAACATGATAACTTTACCCTAGTGTCGAAATTCTTCATAGTAAACCTTCCTGGAAACCCTTCCAGATCGGTTCATCCCCTAGGTCAGGCCTATCCCCATCCTTTTATTTCTCATGTTTTTGGTCTTAACCTTTCCCATGTGTTGAAGATATTTAAACAAGTTCACAAGATTCTTCTAAGATAGTATCTTTCAAGGAAGATCTTTTAGTAGGCTTAGGAATGGTTGTTTTTAGCCTTTCTAAGGTTGGTGTATATTCTTTAGAGAATATTTGAAGGCCCAAATTCATCACAGAGCCATATTATTGAGCCAATAAAAATTTTCAATTGATTTAGGAATATTTAAGAAATATTTAGAGGTTAAGGATCTAATTCAGCAAAAGCGGGTTTTTCAGGGCAAAGGAGCTTGCACTATAAAAAAGCACCTAACCTTTAGAAGATGATTCTAGGAGCTCCGCAATGAGTTTGATGTCAAACAAGATATCAATGGAAATATGATTCAATTTCCTAAATGGTTTTATTTTCATATTTTTCACAAGACCCGTGCATTTCTTTCCATAGCTCATTCATGGCAAGCATAACTATTGATCCCGAGAAAGAAGGCCATTTTTTAGGATGTTTCATTCTTAATCAGACCTTAAGACCCATTTGATTCTTGTAAAAATTATTTTTTTAATAAAATTCATATAAATAAGTGCCCAAAAATACCTTCGAGAGCTCTAGTAACTTCATTTTCAAGGCCCTTCCCAAGATACGAGCTTTGTACTTGGTCAATTTTTCTAGTGCCATGTGGTAGCAAGAGGCTAATGTTCACTTATGTGTCCCCCTTATCCCCTTCCAAGGGGACAAGGGGGACATTAAAATGTGTCACTCCCCCCTTTGAGCTCTTTGACCCACCACATGACCCTGTGAGGTTCCTGTAAGCATCTTTTGGCAATTTTCTAGCCCCCGCCTCATGCCATGCATGCTCACCACTTGTCACCATGAGGTTGAGGTGCATTTTTGTGTCCCCTTCATCACTTTCCAAGGGGAAAATTGGGAAAAAAAAATCACCCCCCACCTTTCCCCCACATGGTTCTTCACATGAGTCTAAAACATGTGAACAAATCCCTTATGTCCACATTTGTTCCTTTTGATATCATAGAACATGTGAAAAAATACAAAGTGCAGATTTATGAATATGAGTATTTGCAAACTCATCCCAAGAAATTAGAGAATGTTTTCCATCATATCAAGGGTAGTAGTTCAAATCCCAATACCGTGATTCCTAGTTTTTAAGGACTACTACCAACCCCACCTATGCCTCCATCACAAAACATGTTTACTCTGAGTGTATCAAATACTTATAAGATTGATCCTTTCTATGTCTCCCTTCTTGTTGGAATATACATGTTGAATAATTGTATAATAGATTTAGGTGCTTTTGAAAATGTAATTCCTATAAAGGTGTCCAACACTCTTAGACTCACCTTGACATGAGCCAGTGGCTCATGTTACTCCATGGAATCAAAGGAGGTCCCACTTGTGGGAAAGATCAATGATGCACATGTGGATCTTTTTGAATTTCTAGATAAGAATGTGTCAATGACTATCTTGGTGGTACACATTTCAGCTTCATTTGGAATTTTTTTAAGTAGAACATTTTTTCGAAGCTTGGGAGGAAAAGTTTAGATGAATTAGTTTTCTGCTACCGTTTCAGTTAAGGGAGATATATAAAATTTTCTTCCTACGAAAAATATGACATATACGGTGCAAAATTCAAGAAATACAAGAGCTAACATCTTGTACCAATATAGTGGGAAGTTGAATCATTTTGTAACAACTGAAGATGAGGATGAGATTCCCACATTGATAGTACCAAGCATCCATTTCCGAGGGGGTATTGATCTTGAAGAAGTGTTAAGAAGTTTTGAGTGGCAAGAAGGTGGCCCTGAGTTACCAGATGATGCAAGCCCTGAAGAAGAGGAAATGGTTATTGATGAATTTTAAGTGGAGAAATCAAATGACATGTTTCCCCATGATGAGGAGGTGTTCTTATTCCCATTTTAAGATAAATATTCTCTTGATCATGTCATCCGTGAAGAAGGAAATACAACTTGCAATGATCCTTTAAAGGGTTTAAAGGAAGAATCTTTGCAAGAGATGCTAAGAATTGCAGAAGAAACAAAATACCCTCATCTTATTCTTGAACTCCTAATGTAATCAAAGGATTTTCAAGACAAGTATGAATCCAATATAAATTCTCAACCAATTCAAAAATTGGTCGTGATAAATTCTATCCTGGTGAAAAATTTAATGTCCCTTCTAAGCAAATGATTGATGGATGGGTTAGTGAAATTTAATTCTTCTCTTTCCCATTCGAGGAGGATGATTATCTCTTTGATTAAAAAGTTGAAACAAAGACTATTGGGTCCTCTAGAGATTAGACTTCCCACAGTAAATAAGTAGTGGCATGCAATGAGTTTCGGGAAGATGAAGTAATTCCTCCAAATGGTTTGATTCCTTAAATGAATGTAAAGGTGAGATTTTGGAAATTTCAAATAAGTTCATACAAGAAATCTTAAAATTCACATAAGGTATGGAAGATCCCGAGATAAGTCTCAACCTCTTAACTCAGGATATTTCCATGCATAATAGGTATGAGGTTATGTTTGATCCTTCACTCAATTTTAAAACACCTCATAATGAAATAGAACAAAACGATGAATCTAAGTCCTATGATGAATTTGTTTTCAAAAAACATGAATGTGAGAAAGAAGAAAACTTAGGATATTCATGTAATTTAAAAAAACTTAACCCTGGGGAAATGATGAGATGTTAAATGAGGAATCAGCAATGTGGGTGAACACAAAAGGTAATTTGCACTTTGAAACTGACTCCAAAGATGATAAGAGAAATGAAATTTCTAACGAAGCTCTAAACATAAAAAATATCATGTAGGCTCACTCCTCCCAAGTATACAGTCAGTCATGAAATCACATGACTTTTATAAGAAATTGAGGAAATGATGTTACTTTCTTAAACCAGTCAATGGCTTCGTGGAACATCATCATTCAGTGTTATCCCTTCAGAAGTAACTTCTGAAAAGAAAACTATTTTATAAAAAGTGGGTTGTCCCCTACATTTGTACCATAGGTGTTTTAGGTGTGTGTTTCCCTTTCATCATGTGTGTGTTTTTCCCTTCCATGTGTTGTGTGTTTCCTTTTTGTGTGTCTCTCTCTTCATCCTTTCAGTCCATTCTTGTTTCTGTTGAGACTTTATAGCCCAATGGATAAGGCACTAGTCCCAATTGTAAATTGATATTCTGGAGTTCATTATCATCCTTTCCTCACTTTTTTCAATCCAAATTAAGTCCCCAAGTGAGAGCCATATGTTTTCATGTGTTTTTTCAAGGTAAAAATTCAACTTGAAAACATGACAACCTTACCCTAGTGTTGAAATTTTTCATTATAAACCTTCCCAAAAACCCTCCTAAATCAGTTCATCCCCTGTGTCAGGTCTATCCCCATCCTTTTATTTCTCGTGTTTTTGGTTTTAACCTTTCCCATGTGTTTAAGATATTTTAAAAAGTTCACAAGATTCTTCTAATACAGTTTTTTTCAAGGAAGATCTTTCAGTAGGCTTAGGAATGGCTATTTTGAGCCTTTCTAAGGCTAGTGCATATTATTTGGAGTAGATTAAAGGAACAAATTCATCAATTAGTAGTATTATTTATCCAAGAACATTTTTAAAATTGATTTAGGAATATTTAGGAAATATTTAGAGGTTTAGGATCCAATTCAGCAAAAGTGGGTTTTTGAGGGCAAAGGAACTTACACTGCAAAAACTCGCCTGAGCTTCAGAATATGATTCTAGTAGTTCCACAATGATTTGGATACCAAAAAATATATCAATGGAAATATTATTCAATTCCCTACATGGTGGTATTTTCATATTTCTCACAAGACCCGTGCATTTCTTTCCATAACTCATTATTGGCAGGAACAACTAGCAATCCCAAGAAAGAAGGAATTTTTTTAGGAGGTTTCATTCTTAATCAAACCTTCAGACCCATTTAATTCTTCTCAAAATTCCTTTTTTCAATCAAACTCATATAAATAAGTTCCCAAAAATAATCTTCAGGAGCTCTAGCAACTTCATTTTCAAGGCCCTTCCCAACGTACGAGCTTCGTACTTAGTCCAATTTTTCTAGTTCCATGTGGAAGCATGAGTTTGAGGTGCACTTTTTCGTCCCCTTCATCCCTTTCCAATGGGATAATTATGATATAAAAAAATTTCCCTCCCCCTTTGAGCTCCAAGACCTACCACATGACCCTGGGAGGCCCCTGTAAGCACCTTTTTGCAATTTTCTAGCGCCCGCCTCGTGCCATGCATGCCTGCCACTTGTCACCATGAGGCTGAGGTGAATTTTTTTGTCCACTTCATACCTTTCCAAGGGTGCAAGGAAGATATTAAAAATCTCCCCTCACCTTTCTCCCAAATGGTTCCTCACATGAGTTCACTCAGGCCCCGGGTGCTGAAAATAAGCTCCTTCCTCTCACTCATCTGTCAGTACATGTCTGCCACTTGTCCTCTCAGGGATAGGATGTATTTATTGTATCCCCTTAATAAATTTTCAAGGGGAAAAGGGAGGAAAAAAATTCAACCCCCCGAAGGCATAAAAATTAAGGAGATAGTGTATTTTTTTATCTTCCTCCATTTTGCTCAAAATCTACCCGGAACTCTGGCAAACAATTTCCATATTCTTTCTCCTCCATTGTTTCTCCTCCATTCCTCCCTCCATGTTTCCATGATCTTAGAAAATAAATATTTCACAAAATTTACAATTTTTTAAAGGATCCATTCTCATGTTTTTTCCTGAATGACTTCATACCTGAGAAAGTGAAATTTTCATATCTCACAAATCGGTGCACGGATCAAGGTGGGTTTTTTGCAATCTTCTTCATTTAAAAATTCCTTAAAGGAGAAAGTGAAAAAATATTAAATGATTCCCCAAATTTTTTAATGGTGAAAAAACCCTTATTTTTTTCCCTATATTTCATTCATTCAATTTCCCATCATTCTGGCAGACAAATCTAGCTAAACATTTGAACAAAAAGTCCAGATGAAAAACCCATTCCGGTGAAGCTAATTTTTTCACAATCCATGGTGGAAAAGAAAATTCCAAAAATATTAGGGACTCAATTAATGGCTTCCATGACTTGGTAGCGAAAAGGTGGTGAGGTACTTCTTCACTTCCCAGGGTTCCAATCTCCGAAATCATGCAAAAATTGGAACAGAGTTTCGAAATGAATTATGTACACTTCTGCAAGTGTTTTATTTTGAATCCAACACCTGGAATTCCACTTTATATTTTTATTAAGTATCTATGGGATTACCTACTATAAATAGTAATTTCAATAATATTGTGCATTTTTACTCCTCATTTCACTCCCTCATGATTGAGACACTCCAAAATTGAAAAGATTGACAAAAGTGGCAAAAAAATTGGCTAAATGAGTCCATAATGGCGAATATTGTAAAAATAGAAAATTATTGAAATGATCTAAAGGTTGTAAAATTTCATTTATTCGCTCATCTTATGATGGTCTCAGTACTCACAAGCTCCTCTCTCTATTTTCAAGTCAATTCCCGCATTCCCTAATGTGGTGAACAAAGAGCTCCATAACGAGAAAATTACCAATTTTGTACTGAAGACTCTTTTAGTTCATTTCACATATGATGCATGATCAACTGGTGGATGAAATTGATTTTGGTATCATTCCCCTTTCGTCACTCCAGAATCAAAAGGAGTTTTTCACATGTCTTTCTCATCATCAATGCATCCACAGTGGCAGGATCAAGATCATGGCTGAGTGAACAAAGTGCATCCAATTTCTCCCATGGGAATGATTGATCATGAAGATGTTATAGTGTCTAAAAGATAAGAATTATTTTCTTAATGAGGGGAGTCATATTTCGATGTTCTGAGTGGTCTTCTTCTCAAGTTCTCTTCTTCCCTCTTCTCGGTGTATCCAGGCAATGTGTAGAAGTGCATTATTTCAAAGAGTTTTCAAAAGGGGAAAAGTGTTCGAAATTGTATAAAAAGATTAATGTTCATCAGCAGAGCAGGACAATGTTGTATAGGTTCATCTTGGGATAAGTTTCAATCTTCAACATTAGTGGATTTAATCTTCATTGAATGTGGAGGCATCCTCATCCATGCTTTGGGGCATTCCTTCTCTTCTCTTTGCATTCTTTCTCCTCTTCTCTACCCCCTTTCTAATTCTCTATTATAAGAAAACATGAATTTCATCCCTAGGGAATCGAAGACTCACATGTTGTTAAAGATAAATGAAAAGCCAAGAGTAGATAACTACTTGTGATAAGAAAAAGAGGTAGCTATTTTATTCCATTCTCCTTCTCATATGTTCCTCCATTCCTCTCAATGTACAATTTTTCCAATATACCAATGAAGAAGAAATGAATTTCTTGCTTTTCTTGATGAGATAATTAATGAGACTTTTTGTTTATAATTCCATCATGTCTTTGTGTTAGTAACAAGGTTGTTTTATTTATGATTATGTGTGATGATATATTTTGATTAATCCTTATAGGAATCTTATTTTCTACCTATGATATTAATTCCCCATCCTAATTTCGCACTCCCTTTTCCCACCTACTCAGTAAATTCCTCCCTTGCAAGAAATTGCAAGAATTTTCCACATGTTTAGTGGAGTGTTCCTGTTAGATCCACAAAATCTAGGCCACCCACATATTTTATTTTCATTCACGCACAATAAATGGAGATGCACCATTCAAGTAGAGGAACATAAGTCATAGAGAGTTAGTGGATATCCACCAATTTATCTAACTGAAATTTTTTCTATCTAACAGTGTAGGAGTTATATCTCATTCTGAATTTCATAAGTATAATAGAACTTAGAATATTTGAGACTTCCCTAAAGGCTATGATAGATCTTAATACCCATATTGTAAAGGGATGGATTAACTTAGTTAACTCTGAAGGGATTTTTTTTTGTTTTTTAATTTATCCAAGAATTGTTTAGAGATTAGGTATCATATTTTTTAGGGTGTATGAAATTGTTTCATAAACCACAAACCATAAAACAAAAATAAGAAGCTTGGTTTTAGATATTATTTCAAAGATTATTAGTATACATGTAGATCCACTTTATTTTGGATCTGATAAGCATCATGTTGGTGACTAGCATATATAGATTCTTAGGAAAACTTCAGTGTACAATTCTATATTGTGGATGCTCATCTTATTCAGTGGATGGGTGATGTATTCAAATCAGTGGATAACCACTTTATATTATATAACTTGGATTTCATATTACATAAGGTTAGATATTAGGAATTGTAATTTTGCACGTAGCAAGGGCTTTCAGTATTATATCATGAAAGTTAGAGCTACATTGTGTTTTTTGCTAAACTGTTAGGATATATTTTCATCCTACATTCATAAGCTTTAGACTTGTAATGTTTAACCCATTCCATGTGCGTTATTAAACACACATATCTAAAAAAGTGAAAAATGAAAACATAGTTCAATAAACTTACAGTAGTAGTCAGGCATCATGCTTAGTAAGTGAACCAGAAATATTAACAGACTATTTGTTAATTCGTCTATTGCATGTAATAAGAGAAGAAGACCATTTAGGAACTTCTCTTTTAGAAAGTAACTAATTTCGATTTGTATTTAAATTCATCTCACTTAGGTTCGATGACAAAATAAATGCATTTGAATCCATAACATGGAACAACACTCCAATGTAACAACCAAGCTCCATATAACCAAACATATTAACTTTGCCCTTAATGTGTTCCACAGTGACAAGTTAGAAAACATCCTAATGCAACTAACCTAACAACATCTCCAAAGGGATTGGATTGGACCAAAGAGTGGAGTTACTACTCCTCAAAACACTCTCAAAATACATAAGAACACATTGAAGTGATACATATGAGACTGATAAGATGTCATTACCAAGAGTTATTTAACCACAGGCATCTTAGATTTCTCTCATTCAAGTCTTAGAACTGACATGCACGAAATTTGGTTCTAGTGAAGACACACGTAAGATATATAAGTAACTCTGAATTTCCCCTATCTATGACCATCTGACATCCAAGCCATTAATAGTAGTTGTGATAGTTGTTCGATGATTGGAACTCCTGATCACTAGGGTATGAACCACGCAGTGGTCACTCATCCTCCACTATGATATGAATGTTAGGATTTGTCAAGTATTTTCGAGTAGATTTTTGTGACATTTGTCCTTGTGTCCCTGGACTCCTTTGTGATTTTGCTAAGTTGTGAAAATCACAAGATGATATGTTTGAATTTTTGATATTTTAATACTGAGATTTTAGTATTTCACATGTTACACCTTAACTACCTCACTCATCGTAATCACATAATCATAAATTCTAAAATAGTGAGGCAAGATTGCAAGACAAACCCTTATCGCATACAGTAATCTTCTCATGCCAAGATTATAACACTTTTACTATAGATGCTAACAAGACTTCTTACTCTTGTATTAACATCTTCCCTCTCAATCTAACACATGGCCTTGCTAGATCAATGACATGTGATTATTCCCCTAATAACCATTTCATACTGATGAATCAACCAAACACTAATACTTCTCCCATTCACTAACCATGACATATGACCAAGGAACTATGTACTGGACCAATTATCAGAGAACCATACTTCATCGTGACACTCTGAGTCAGATCCCATATGCTTTTTGCTTCCCTCAATAAACATTGTATTTCGATTGGCTCTCCAAGAAAGGATCATATATGAGGAACCTTCCTCTCACCTTTCCCAAATATTTAAAATCCTACACGTCGATTGATTCATGCCATCCCGAAGGACTACCTGATGATATCTACCATAATCACAATTCTATCATTTCATACATCTAGACTACGCGTTGGTTACCAATATTACACCCCAGGGACTTGGTAGCAACTTTAATGACATAATGGCTTTAAGAATGATAGATTTTGAAGGATATGGTCGATTTGAAGGCCTAGGGATATATCTAACATTATCTTATCACCAGGTCCTAGAATGACTAGGAGGCATCTCATTAAAGGGGATGTAGACCCTTCACTTTTGGCTCTTCCTATGGTGAGATAACCCAAAGGCAACTTGAATGAGGGAGGGATATTATAATTCAATCTCCTTCAAAGTTTTGGTCTTTCAATCATGAGCTAAGCTACATAGCCATGAGTGCAATATCTACTCGCAATTAGTTGTCACATGTATATCACACATGCTTAATGTATCAGACATAAGTTACTGAAGAAGATAATAAATACGATTCACAAGCATCATCTCTGCGTAAACAGACAAATGAAATGGATCTTAATGATGTTTGGAATGACCTAATCTTTACAAAGCCTCAAGGAAAATGCATTCATGATAAACAAAGGTAATGCAATTTTCAGACAAACACATGTATGGTATGTAGATTTAATGTGTTTGTAATGGGTAGATGGTAGGATATTTTCAGTTTAGAGAAAAAGGGGGATGGATGATGGATGATTTATAACACATGGTGCTAATGACTGCCATGAGAGAAATGTGTTACTTCCAAAATGTAGAGAAAACACAAATCAAATAAATATAACTTCTGAAAGGGAATTTACATTCATTGATACCCAATTCATGCAAATGTTACCATATAATCTTCAAAATCCTTAACACAAACACTTGTGAAAGAACCATAACAAAATATTCATTGCTTCCATTTTATACACCCAAGATACACTCAAGGGATGACAAAAATCACTCGAAAAACTATTCCAACAAGGGTTTTATAACAAACCAAAATATTGCAAAGTATACACTACAACACAATATTTATGTAGTGACCAAGAAAATACAATAACCAAAAGTTAAATATGTGTAATCCATAGATGCAACAAACATAAGATTGCAATAAATGCTATATCTCATTGATCAAATATTCACATACATAGTAAAATTCCATGACTGAATCAAAACAGTTTGTTCTATTCATGTTGGTTTTAACAAGGGGACATAAACTGGATGCCCTCAATGCCTGCTAATGGTTGTACAGTGCAACCACCTTAGCATTACAACCTCAGAAAATTATAACTTCATGCACTCCTCAGAGATGAAAACCTAGAGCTAGAGAAATTAACAACTAACTATCAACAAAAACCACCTACCAACCCTTTAGAATGAGGATAGGCCCTCATTCTTATACAATGTTTACACAAGGGAATATACCCAAATCCCCCCCCCCATTAAAAACCAATTGAGAGAATCCAAAATGTGGGGAAAAGGATGTTGAACATTCCAAAGTGAAAAGAGAGACTCCTCTAACCATAAAGATTCCATTTTGATGTTCCAGGATGGAGCTATTTTGTTTTATGATTGCAAACATGGAGGTGCATAGGATATTCCTTTTTTCAATTCAACCACTTTTGTCTTCTATTCCTCGATCATCCTCCATGCGTGCATCATCACAGGGAATTTTTTATCTACCTCAATCATTTGAACTGATTCTTCCTCCTTATTGC
Organism: Taxus chinensis; assembly: GCA_019776745.2. Lineage (NCBI taxonomy): Eukaryota > Viridiplantae > Streptophyta > Pinopsida > Cupressales > Taxaceae > Taxus > Taxus chinensis. The sequence goes on from CM034148.1 coordinate 681,593,358, forward strand.
TTTTGGAAAAGATAGCAAGTCACACAAAGAATAAATAATAAGGATCAAGGAATAATGGAATAAAGAATGAGCTCAGGATGGGTCGAGCTCAATGGTCTTGATCTCTTCTTTTGCCTTTGACTTGTCTATGAATGCATCATAACATGTTTAAACATGTTCAAAACAAAATCCTCATCTGGCCCCATGTGAAACAGAAAGATTGTTTCCTTCCTAGACAAGGTGTGGACACATTCTGCAGATATAGCCTTTTCCTTCTTTATTTTCTTGGCCAATTTATTAAGATATCCCTTTAAGTGAACAAAACATTTGAAGGGAAGAATAATTGAACACCTTTTGAGTCTCAAACTCCCTATAACATGCTTCTTGAGTATATCAATTAACTTATCCACATCTGCAATTTTTGAGTTATATCTTCCTTCAAGGGGAAGCATCTTCTCAATCTTAGACTCAATGTCATCAACATACTCATCTGCTTTATCCATCATAGTATGGAGCTTTCCAATACAAATCCCCAATGTTTCAATTCTTAATTTAATAGCATCCTCACATTGAAAATGCTTTCCTTTGCAATTCGGGGGACTATTCCTTCCTTCTCCAATTCCTCTTCATTCATGGCATTTATGGTTTCAATATTAGGCAACATGTCATCCCAACTATTCTACCTCACCTTGATATTTCTCAATTAGTGCAGTACCATCCTCCAAATGTTCAGTAACTTGATTGTAATATGCAATTAATTTTGTGAGGATTTTTCTGCCCCTCTCAATCAATTTCCTCTCCCACTCCTTTTGTGGCTTCATTCCTTGCAGTAATATCCTCATCATTTTTCATAATTGTATTTGTGATTTCAAGGATGAGGGCCTTATGTGGTTTGGGGAACCTGGAAAATTTTCCTGATAATGCTTGATAGAGCCTCAATTTTTTCCTTCAGTTGCTCCTTAGTTTCTTTATCTCTATCAATTCTCTGAACAACATCCTGAAAAACCACATTAAGTTCATGCTTGAGCCCTTCAATGGACTACTTACCTAATGGGATCTGGGTGATTTGGAAATCAGTAAGAGTTGCTTCTCCCTTAGGAATATCCTTTTGTGGAGTAGACAATCTCCAAGAACCTCTTACCTAGATTTCCCACCAATTTCCTAGACATAGTCTTTGCTTTCTTTGGTGGCCTTGAAGAACTTAGGAATGTGGTGCTTATTAGATCATCTATATTTATTTGCACTTTTATCTTTTTCTACTTCGGAAGATCTTCTTCCAACCATCCCCCAAGGGGTAGCTCTTCACCTGGCACCGGTGGTCTAACTGGTGCTACAATCATTTCCTGAGAAGAATGGGGAGTCACCTGAGTTCCAACAATTGATACCTCATCCTTGGTTAATTATTTTCCATCTATTTCTTTCTCATTTGTAGGATTTGTGGTTGTAGTGCAAGATTCCATCTCAGCCCCTTATTCTTGTGCAACTACTTCAATGGGCTTCATGACCCTGGCCTCCTCACCTATGGGGGGTGGGGATGATTGTTTAATTTTTTCACTGGACTCAGGGAATGAATCCACATGTTTACCATAAGTCCCTACATCTGCAATTTCTTCATGGATTTGTATGCATGACTCCTTTTCATTTGTTTTACCTTCCATATCAATGTCTTCCACACTCCCCAATATAACAACAGTGGGCTCTTGAATATCATGGGGCTTCCCAGTACCTTCTTGTGGGTCCCCCACACTGTGTTCTATTGCAGGTTGCACCATAATTTCCTTTGTGCCTCCTTCCTCTTGATTCTTTGGATCTTCACTTGGAGTGGGACCCTTTTCTTTTTCACCACTAATTTCCTCTTAGCTTGTATTCATAACAATACCACCCCCTTGATCCACCCCCATATTTTTCAATAAATTATAAGAATATCTTTTCATGCTCAGGGTTTACTCCATGTTTTTCAACCCCTTTGTCATCTCATGCCTTTGAGGGAAACTGTATTTTCAATTTGTGAAGCCATTTGTTCCTTCTTTTCTTGAATACCTCAGTCTAACAACCTGAGTCATGACCACAATTTGCACTTGATATTAAGATGTTTTCTGGGGGTTCAGGAACCTGTGGCATAGGGACTGGTATAGGCACCCTAGTCACTTGAACTGGAATTTTATCCTCAGAAGTCCTCTCAATCCCAGTCTGCATGGTAGCTTCCTTTATAACCAAATTTGTAACCCTTGGTCTTTTCTTTCTAATGAGAGGGACATTATCTCAATCCTCTTCTTCTTCATTGAGACCTTCCAGGGCCAATCCTCCTGAATGAGTATGTTCTTCAACCTTTCTTTTTCCACCACCCATGTTAGGATTATTGGCCAGCACCACCCTTCTTTCCATGTCTTTTTGAGGCATATACCTTAGGTGTTGGAGAAGTAGATGGGATTGTCTAGAGAGGGGTAACAATAATGGGGGTAGTTCTTCTCAAAATATCCTCCATTTTTTGAGCCATCTAGGAAATATAAGTCCCAGCTTTGCTAGCATAGGCACTTGGCTCATCTCTAGCTTGAGAAGTGAGGGTGTCTTGAAAGGACATTTGTGGAGTCCCATGTGTAATTTTTGTTTCCTTCCTGAAAGTTGGTAGCACATCATCAATAATACCACTGGCCCTGTACTCACTAAGAACAATGGTATTTTGTTGACTTATGTCAACTCTCTGATCCAACAGCCAAGTGAGGGTCCTCCTCATAACATCAACAGTCCTTTGGTGTAAGGACTTGATCTCTTGAACATCCCAGTTTACACTGGGAGGGGTTGCATTGCTATGTTATTTTGGGTGTACTCTGAGCTTACTGTATTTACATCATCTTCCACCCCTTGAGGCACCATTTCTACCTTGTAATCAATAATTTGCATCAAATACATCTGGGAGTAACTCCTTAATCTAACCTCTTCCTCTCCCCAGCAGTCCATCCAATAATCCTCATAATGAGGTTCATGTTCTAATGTAGAACCCAGGTCTTGATGCATAAACCACTTTATATCATAATTATTTCTTAGGGAAAAATTGCTCCACTGAGAAACTCCTCATTTCATCCTATACTAGCTTATCCTTGACCAAGGTAGGGAAAGTATACCTACCAACAGTGATAGGGAACTTAATATTTTTTTTATGCTTAGCTGTCAGAATTTTGTGAACATAGATAAGTTGTCTCACCAATTCCAATAGTACCCACTTGTCATCCATGTGTCTTGGTAGCATGTATGGGGCACCTGTGAATCCACTTACATGGATGTAATAAAAGGTAGGTAATTGAATAAAGTAACATCCCCATCCAGTTATGCTTCTTCTGGCTTCAGGGGACATCCTTTCATACTATCAGGTTGTGGAGAAAAAACACGTGACAGGGGAAAAGAATGTATCAATCACCCCCTATAATTGAGCCCCATAATTTATCATATTTAGTTGGGGGTATACATCATACACTTTGAAAGTATTGGCATCCCTTTCCTATCTTAGCCCTAGAAAAACCTGTAGGATGCAATATTGTATACCAAGTAAGATGTCATGAAGAATTCAAGGATGTTGGCAGATTCTCCCTTGGCTATGACAACCACCTGCATCATTTGTGAACAGATGGAAGTTACTGATTAAAACCCCCCAATGGATGGGAGGGTTAGTTGACAACATGAGAAAGATGAAAAGGCACATCCATTCCTGAAACATAAAATCATAATCATTCCCCACAAAAATAGTTCAATAGTGTTATACAATCTTCTATTTCTTCAATGAACTCTGTTCTAGCCAACTTCTTTGGGAGTCTGGTAATGGAGGCCCTAGGCTTTGTCCAACCATTGATAATTTAGTAACTTGCTCAATTCAACCAGAATTATCATTCCAGTACTCCTCCCCCTTTTTAACACTTGCATCAACTACATGGCTCACATTGGGGAGGCCCAACATTCTGTCAAATGAAGCTTGTTGTTAGGGATAGTACCAAGGCACCACTCCCATCCCTAATTTCCCTAGTTTCCGGGTTGTAGTTATCAAGCACATTCCCATACTAACTCAGGGTACTGAAGTTTAAGGAGGGAAGGTGGTGTCCAATGCAATCCCACTATCATCAATTTGCTTCATTATCTTACTCCTTCCAGGGGATTTTAATCTTAAGTTGAATTTGGCCAAGTTAGCTCCACACAAGTTTGTATCAGTTATTATATCAAAATGGGAGGTCAAGTTCAAAGAATTTTGAGGGAAATTTGGAAAGGTCTTCATCTTTGTGGTATCTTGAATTGATGACTAGGGAAAGATAAAATTCACCGCAACCTTTAACAGAAACTCCTACCCTTCAAATTATGCAACCAATGATTCAAAAACCACATGAAAATACCAAGGGGTTTCCAAGCTAGGGCAATTGTTTTATAAGATATGTGTTCAGTTCAGGAATGAAGAAACAACTCATGCATTGCCCCAACTCCTTCAAAAATGTAATTCAACACCAGAAATCACTTAGCACTTGCTAAAAGGCTCTCTAAATTGATCGTTTGAAAGCAAAGTGTCAATTTTGGGTTTTTCTTCAATTATACATATCACAATGGTAGCATTAATGGCCTAATGGGCCAACTAGAACTTTCTCCTTATTTCTTTATTTATATTTTGATTCATTGGTGCTTTATTGGTTAATACACTACGTACCCTTCTTTACGGGATTTGAGACGAGGGGTGCATCTTGCATGAATGCAATGATGAAAATGTGCAAGTTGTAATTTTCAAAGCTTAATCGGATGTCAATTATCGTGCCACGTTTCTTTTCCTTTGACTTATTGACTTGGTCGAGTTGCGGGGATAAACTTGCATCTTACATGGATGCAATGATGCAAGTTACAAAGTGCATAGGTGTCCTAAAATTCCAAACAGCTGAGGTTATGCTACGAAGCTTCATAAAAAGGTGAGAATCACTTAAATTCCCATAAAACCTCTTGAGTCAAGTAAGATTGATCCACTAATGCCCTCTTCTCTTCATTAGCATCCAAATGTGTCTTTCTCAGTGACAAAACCTTTCCATAAAAGGCATCTAAGAAAAAAAATTCATGAGCATTCTAACGATGATTCCATTCAGAGAAGATCTCAGAGCTAGGAAAGGTAAGAAGGTTATGATCTTCATTTGGAGCATCATATTTTCAAAAATTGGCAATCATCTTTGTTTCATTTATTTTCATCCACTTGGTAGTGTTCTTAAACACTCACCTAAAACCTTGTATTTTGATCATGCCTCGAGAAGGAAGGACATTACCATCACCTTGTTTCATTCCAACAGGTGTCCACATGACAATAATTCCACTCATGGGTAATCCTTTCACCCACACGATGAAGACCCGTCACAATAAGAGGAGGGAAAGAATAAAAAGGTTTGAGCATTATAGAGTTGTCTCTCGTGATCATTGGAATAATTTTGAAAGCCTAAGAAGAAAGAAAGTGATCCTTATGACCTAACTTCTACTATAGAAACGATCATGTTTCCATCACAATGCAGATATCATAACAGTGTTCTTCAACACTAATACAATGTCTTTGATTGTTTCTACATATCATCAAAGGAGTAATTTGGGTATTATAACTCCACAGATGGTCACTCGGGAAATAGGTGAAGACAAGAACATCATGAAGACTATGGGGGTGTTAAAACATCATAATTCATGTCATTAAGGAAATGGTCATGAAAATCATGACAGGAGAGGATCATCATGGGTGATGTTAGTGGTCATCCTAGGTTCACTTTGCAATGCCTCGCAACAGTTTTTCTAAACACTTATTCAACACTTTAGAGTGTTTTCGCATCTCACAATAGGAGGAAGCATATGCAATCTCAGTGTTTAAGTTCAACGGGAAATCATAGGTCAAGATTCTTATCCATGAAGAATTTCCTCAAAGTTCTATCAGTAAAGCTTCACTTCCTTCAGATTAGTCAACCCTTATTTCTCTCTTTATTTCTCCTTCTCTCTTCATATTCTAAATTCCCATTAAGAACGTACTTTTTGCTATTTCATCCTATTCACTTAAGTGACCCCCGACATTAACATCGTAAGAGTTATTTTTCATTAATAAGAAAAAGACTCACCTCCTAGCAATATGGAAGGTCACAAGTGATGGGGATAAATGAACACTCATGTGGGGGGTAGATGAAGAGACATTTTTGTATGTTATAAATTGAAATGGATTTTACATTCCAAGGAGTTGGGAATTGTTGATTGATTATATGTCATTGAGATTTACCACTACTACATCAAGCAATAAAATCTCTCTCTCTCTCTCTCTCTCTCTCTCTCTCTCTCTCTCTCTCTCTCTCTCTCTCTCTCTCTCTCTCATAAATGAATCAAAGTAATTATGTGTCTATGATTTTTTTTTCTTATCATTGTTTACATTGTTGTGTTCTTCTAATTGAATGCGGGCTTACTTTGGTTATTGTATTTGAATTTTGTAAGCCTACTCACAACATCAACCCTCTCTCACCTTATTTCCCCAACTCCCCTTTACCACTCTTCAATGTGAATTCCTCCCTTGTACCTTGTACAAGCATTTTCCATAGGTTTAGTGGAGTATTCCTATGTGATCCCCAGCCAAGCGGTCACCCACATCTTGTAGGTAGTTTACATTCAATAATGGGAGCCTCCCCATATCAAAGGAGGGGCTTAGCCCCATGACCGTTGGTGAAAACCAACAATTTGCAATGCAAAAAATTATTTCACCAATAATGTTTCTTTCTCTCTATGCCATGGTTGGTGCCATGCATAGCCCCTTTTTAGGTATAGGTTATCATAAGTGACCACCTTTATAGCCTTTTATGTGATTCTATGCATATTACCATACATATGGTAATGGGTACACATCTATTATATTGTGTTATGTGTTCAATTTTTTTACGACACATGCCTCAAAACAGGTGGCATTCACAAAGGTATTTTAATAGCTACAAAGAAATTACAATATATAAGAACAAATATTGACATGGCTCATATCCTTAGAAAAGGTCACATATACTAAAATATGGTAGAATTCAAGCAAGGCCAAAATTATATAGTACAATCAAGACTGTGGTATGATCTTGACCATTTCAGACATAGGATAGTTTCAACCCACCATGTTGTTTTCATCCCTTATAGAATGTAATCCAATGCTCCTACTCTCATCTTCACTTAGGGTAGATGCTCATAAAATTTGATCAAGAAGTTGTTGAAACTAAATGTGCTGAAATATTGTGGAATATATATCACCTCTATTTGCACCATCCTCATAGGAATAAATTCATGTTCTCTACACATTAAATTATCCAAATATGCATTTGAGACTTTGTTGGTTGAGGAAGTTAATTCCCAATGAATACAAATTTTACCATTTAGTTCAGTGTATTCTTAACGAGTTTGTGAAAAGTCGTCAAGACTACCTATTTCGGACTTGGTAGGTGACATGATGCCATATTACAAAGCTTTATATGCAAAATTATTTCCTTTTGTGAAACCTTGGTTATTTCCAATGGTTTTTACAAAGGTTGCACACATACTACTTTCCACATGTGTTTTTTCATACTTGCAAACTCTTATCTTGGTCAGTAATCCAATTTGAATTGTTTTTTGTGTCACATGCATATGGGTACATTGGCTCCTTTGTGATAGTATAAGGATTTTGTTCATTCTTATTCATGGGTATGACAACTATAGAACCGTTCATATGTGCTTTCATCTTATTAATGATTGTGTTAATTTTCATATTCCCATAATTATCCCATTTCTTGCCAATTAAGACTAGATAGTGGGTCTGGTTTTATTAATGTCAATAACTTAAAAATTTCCTTACAAACTGAGATCTCCAACCCTTATTTATGCATCCTCTAATAAACTAATGGGATCAACTCTTCTATAATCACCTAGGATCAATGTCACTAGATTGTATGCTAAAATGGGTGCACCCATGACTTCCCACATTGATGTGGGAATTATATTAGTAGTGCTCCTAAAGTAAAACACAACATCCCTTATTCCATATCCTCCTAAAATGGTGTTCAACCAAGTATCCACTTCCCATGGCTTATATTTTTAACATACCAGGTTGCCTTATTAGTGTGTATGCTCAATAGCACTTGTCGAGAGAGTTTTGAGAAGATTGGATATGTTTTTGGAAATGTCTTCATTGTGCAATACATTAACTATCTTGAGTAGGTCAATGAGAGAATATACGACCTTGTCTTGCTTTGAAATGCATACTACTTTCCCATACACCTATGCTTCAGTTTCCCTAATGTTTCAAGTCCCTACTTATGGATTCTAAATAGAATTCAACAACCATTTTTCTTCTTCTATAAATTCCTTTTCTCTCCTTGGGTCTGGGTATTTATCCTCTTGTTTACATCATATTTTGGGCTCAACAATAATCTCCATGGATCCCAAAGATTTCTCTTTTATATGCATCATTTCCGCAACATACAAACTCCCACTCTCTTTGGGCAGTACATTAACCATTTTAACATTATGCAATTGATTCTCCTTTTATTGCTTCTCCAAAGCAAGACAATCCTTTTTATGATGTTATGAATCCACTCTATAGTGTGTAAAATACATCTCCCATGTTGTATAGATGGACAATTCAACACAATTTGGTTCAGTTCTCTATGAGGTAACATACCATTGCTTGTCTCTTAGGTCAAGTCAATGTCCTGCTTTGCTAGTAACCACATTGATATCCTCTTTTTTCTACATTGTATGGTATTGGTATTTGTGAAGTGTCCCACCCTTGAGCCTAATTTGGATATCGTCCATAAGGTCCTTAAGGTGGAGGTGTGTTCCATTAAGGTGGGTTTTTCAACAAAGGAGGTGTCAAACCCATTATGTTTTCTAGAGATGGTAGATCCCAATTTATGGTTTGTTCTAGAAATGGAAGAGCCCTCTTTGCCTTATGTTGTGGAGATAGAGGATCCCACCCTCTCATGTATGCCATGTCCATAGCTAGAGTAGGTGACTATTGTTTCGAGTCAATTTCACTTGTACTGTAAAAAAACTTTTATCCTTGCTCAAGGTTAAGCTACAGTCCACATGTAAGTGGATAGATATAAGGAAATATTTACCAAGTAACTTTACCTAATCATAAGAAAAATTCTATTCCGCTAAATTTTTCAAGGCAAATCAAATAGAACATAGAATTTTCAAGCCAAGCATTGCTTATAGGCCAAACCAATCAATCGTACACAATCCATACTCCCATGGCCAAGTAAAATGAATCAAATGAATTTAGTTTTTGAATGTTATTCCAAAATCTTATCATACCTAAACCACACTTATTGACTACAATCCATTGTGGGTTATAGATTGAAAGGGGTCCAAAAAAGAATGTAATTCTTCTTTCTATAATTCACAAATCCATATAAGAGGGGCTCCGATCTCATGAAAATTGAATGCAAAACAAATGTCTTCCTCTTACTACCTATAATCTATATCATCTTCTCAATCCATTGGGTTGGATCAAATACATTATGCCAAATTTTTTATATAGCCTTATATATGGGATTAATAGTGTGGACTATCCCATCATCATCTAATAACAAGTAAGAATGTCAGGGTAAATATTTGAGTAAGGTTTCCAAGCAAAATAATGTGACAATACCTTATCAAAGTTCCCTTAAAATATAGTGGTTTGTTCTTTTGTTTTCTTCAATCAAATAGAAATGAACCTGGAATAGGATCATATGCAGTCAAGTCCACCAGAATTTCTATGAAGAAATGTCATGAGCAACATTCATAACTAGGGTTAACAACCTACGACAAGAAAACCCCATAAAATCGATCTTATGCATACACTTAATCGATTAAAGTCATTATTGATATTCGAATCCAAATCTAGGTTTTTCACATTTCATTCTTATTTACCAAACCAAGAAAACATGAAGTGAAAATGTTATGCAATGTTATCTCTTTCTCAAAGAGAGTGGGGGTGTTAGAATATAAAGAACCATGCCTAATAAAAGGAATAATACCCAAGTAAGTTGGATACCTTAGTGACTCAAACCATTCTCCAAGCTTCTTTGAATCTCCCACTGCTTCAGTAACTCTTCACACTTTCTCCTAATGTCCTTGCTACGTTGTATTTTTTGTATCCTCTCACCTTTCGATCCATATTTGACAGGGCTTTATCTTCTAATTTCGGCCCTTAATTAAGTGATTGTTACAAATTCCAAACCATTCTTGAAAACCTTCACTCATCAGGAATTTTACTATTGCCATCATGAATGGTCCTTCGTTCTAGTTTTGTAGCTAGAAGAATGGAGATAATCAAGTGACAGTCATGCTCATTCAATCCCAGGTTTCTCTCTAGAGTGCGCCTTAATGGCAGTAGCCATCATCTAACTTTTTTACATACTCTTCATGTTACAAGATTGCAAGTGTCATCATGCCCTAAGTTGGAATTTTTAATGAATATCCAAAAATCATGACTTTGAAAGGAAACTCTCATTTCTCATTCCAAAATGTTGATAAACTATATTTATAATTTTTTATTTGAATGCAATTCAATTCAAATAAGACTCTTTGGTTGATGGTCAACCACTCCCGATTGGTGAATCCAAATAGAATTATTTTATTTTTGTAACATAGAGGGATCAACAAATACCCAGTATATCAAAACTTCGAAAAGCAATGCTCTAACACGAGGTGAGTGCCAACAATCAACCTCTAGGGTAGTGTGCAAATGTCCCACTCCACATGTAAATCAAGCATTGAACCCACAACCTAAATATTTTTAAATGATGATGATAATGAAAAATATAGTTGGACTTGGATCCTTAATGTCTCTAAAATGACCCACTATTTGGAGTCTCATCTATTGTTAAAACTTCAAATTTCCTTATTACACCCACCAATACACATATAATGCACTAGAATGTATATACACTATATAATAAATTACAAAACCTTGAAGATAAGCTAATAATATAATTGATCTAAAGATTTCTTGGATTTTTAACCCGAAAGGGCTCTCTCATGTGAGAACTAATATAATGTTTCATTCTTGTGGAATTATATTTTTATATCATAGCTCCTCTATTTTTACTACACATGGATTTAGGTGAGGTCTTTTCCCAAGATGCAGAATAAAAAATACTTTTATAAATCCTTGGTTATATTTACTTTTATTTACAGTTTCAATATGATTTCTTTCCTACTTTGAAATGTTATGGCAAAATGTGCACCTAAAAATAGCTACGAATATGTAAGTAGTATAGTTGTATCATGCTTGTAATTTTTTCAATGATTGGTTTAAATTTTGACATCATCAACATTTTCTTCATCACAACTTTTTTTGTTTTGTTTTAAAGCTTCTAAGCAATTTAAAAGTGTTTAAAATAGTGCTTGCTCATTTTAAAATTTGGGCAATTAAAAAATGTTTTAAAATGTTACTCATGGGCCTCCTCTTTAGATCTTTCACAATCAGATTTTGTACCCATCATTGTATCATCTTTTTCACTTTTCAACCATTATAAATTAATTAAGAAAGATCTTAATGCAAATTCAACTCAAATTCATAAATATTATATAATTCATTTACATTCATAAAAAAATGTAATTAAAGATAGATATTAGGTTTGAGTTGGTTAATTGAACCTTAAAACAAAGTATAGAAACTTGACATTTTTTCATCATGATCCCTTTTGTTCGTTTTGTTTAAAGCTTCAAAACAATTTGAAAGTGTTTAAAACAATGTTGCTCATATGTCTCCCTTCTAGAATTTGGGCAATTAAAAAATGTTTAAAACAATGTTACTCATTTGCCTACTTTCTAGGTCTTTCACAATCAAAATTTACACCCATCAATTTCACTCGTCTTTTTCCCTTTTCAACCATTATATATTAATTTAAAAAATAAGATCTTAATGCAAATTCAACTTAAATTCACAAATATTATATAATTTATTCGCATTCATATAAGATGTGATTAAAGATTTAAATACAAGTATTTTATGAGAGACATTGGGCTCCAGTTGGTTAATTGAACCCAAAGGAAAACAACAAATGTGTTGTGAATTTACAGCCCACAAATCTTCAGATGTAAAATAACAAACAAGTAATATGTCTCCATTCTGAAACACCATTTAGAACTATCGTGAATCTAGACATGTTTGAAGAACACTAAGAAAACTAACATTAGATTACAGCGAATGAAAGTAGCAGCAACACATTTGAAGAAAAATAAAAGGTGCCCCCTCCCATAGGCATTTGTACACAAATCTTTTTTGAATGGAACCAGCTCATCTCCAACCAATAGACTTTCACCCCCTCACATAAAAATAAATGATTGGTTCCACATTTGGCACAATCAATTAATCATACCAACAAATGAATGAGGCACATTCAATCTGCCTACAATCAGCATTGTTTCTTCATCATCATCTATACTCCAACCCACCCTACACCACTACATTTATTTGTTAGTTCTTAATCTATCTGATCTCAATGTTTTCTCCCATTCCTCCTTTTGCCCCCACTGCTAGTCTTGGGATCCTGTGACTGCACCACATAAGAACAAATCAAACTCAAAACCATCATTTGACAATGTCTTTACACCCATTTCACATCTTAGAAAAATTCACAACTGTCATATGGACAAAACAAATTGGTTGGAAAAAAACATAATATGCTAAAAGAGTTCAACACCCAAAATAAGAGGGTAATGAAAAATGGTATCTAAAGGCTACACTTAAGATAAGGTTAGAATGTTAATCACATCATTTGAAGGTGTGAGACTGGTAGATGGACAGTCCCCAAAGAAAATTGGGAAGAAAGAACCTTGTTTTTTTGCAATAAAGGGGTTGTTGAAAAATTGAAGGGCAAGTAAGGCTTATGATATACCATCACAATATGATTTGAAGGTGGGCAGGCCAAATGAGTTTATGATTTGAAGGTGGGCAGCCCAAATGAGTTATTCGCCGAGGAAAGACTCTACAAAATGACTGGCTTTTCTGGTCAAGATTCATAATAGAAGATCCGACATCGAAAAGAAACTAGAAAATGGTCTCCTAAGCGTCCTTAAGTGTCTTTCTTTCAAAATTGTGCATGGGCTAAAAATGCAAGGATATCACACTTACTCCCACACAAAAGGATTGTACATTGAAAGAAGAACAGGAGGTGCCTATCATGAAGCTGGTGCCCTCCATTGTCACAGATCCACAGAAATTTCTCTTACTGCCACAGCTGCTCTGCATTGCAGGCTTCCCATGGAGGTCGCCCTCGAACATTTCCATAAACAAGTCTTGTAATTCCTCAAAGCTGTCAGATCCGCTCGTCTACACAAAACACATCCACATCTTATAACAAAACTACTTCATTCAAACCACTCTAAATTTTCCCCTCTATTGAAATATAAGACAGCGGGGGAAAAACCAAATAAGTGACTCGCCTCTGTCTTGGTGTCGTTCATCATCACCATCATCTCATCCAGAAACTCCCTCATCCCCTGCAAATACATTCATTGCATCAATAAATGAAGAAAAAATCCAAGTTCTTTTATATCCTTCTTCAAATAGATGCTTACATTGTCGTCGTCATCCTCATAGACCCCTGCATCATAGAGAAACCTCTTCTTGTCGTCGGATAAAACTGTAAAAATTCAACAAATGTCAGTAAGGCAAATTTTCCAAAATTTATGTCATTTTCTTCTGTGGGTGCGGAAAAATAAAAATTAAAAACCTGAATAAGCCTGTTGGATCGCCTGGAAATTCTTCTTCGACTCCTCTGCAACCTTTGGATTTCCCGACGCCGACCACCTATCCGGGTGCCATTTCTGCAGGAGCCCAACTCAAAAACTTAAACTCGTCACAATCCCATCAATCCAAACCACAATTCTATTAAAAAAACAACAGAAATCTGAGGACGAAAAAGAAAAAAAACAATAGGATTGAGAATCCAAACCATGGCAAGCTTCTTATACGCATTTCTGAGCTCCGAGTTAGTGCAGTCCGATTTGAGCCCCAGAACAGAGTAAAAATTCTCCGCGCCTTCGCCTTCGCCTCCGCCAGGCATATTAACATGTATCAGATGAAATCGAAGTAAAAATGGCAAACCCTGGCTGCTGTGTCGACGAATTAATCGATCCACAGAAAATTCTCCCAAAATAACGAATTGGGCATTAACCTCTGCTAATTTGGCAAAAACACTATCGGGTTCCTGCCAAAAAAAGCAGAGAGAGGGGGAGAAGAGGAACAGAGATTGAGGAAAAGGAAGGGAAGAGAAGAAGAAAAAGGGCGGCGCCGGAACGACGAACAATCTAGATGCACAGATTCCGGCGATCTGGTCTAATCTGATGGCTCGCATTCGTCGGGCGGCAAGATATTTTATGGAACTCTACACTCCAGAAGCTTCTGCGCACATATCCGACGGCCCTGATTTTTCGAGTCATACAAGATATTCCTTTTTGCCTGAATTTTCATCGTACTTAAATATTATAATAATATTCTTGCATCTATACACAAAGCGTGGCTTGGGGTTAAATTTGACGCCGTTTAGACGTTTTCGGTGATTTAGCCGTAAAATATTTGTAATAAGGGTCACACGTGATTTGCATATTTAATATTTGATCGTCAATTTTTTATATAGATTTATATAAAAATTATAAAAAATATATATTTAAAATAATTAAATATGGAATGATCGGTACAAATAACATTGTTTGGTATTTTTGAAAGCAGTGTTCAAAAATTACCATATACTCATAGGGGGCCATCAAATTTAACCCTTGGGGCCTGTCTTGGGTTAAATTGGAGGGTTTTTTAGATTTTTTCGTGATTTTAGACATAAAATACTTACAAATATTATATAGAACCGTCACATGTGACTTACATATCTAAAATGTGACTGTCAATATATATAATAGCTAGTATATAAATATGGAATAGTCGTTTATAAATTTTATAAGTAGTGTATAAATACCATTGTTTTGTATTTTTGACCGATAACATTAAAAATTTACCGTCACTTGAGAATTGTTTGAAAGGCATAGGTGGCTGTGAAATTTAACCTCTGTCGCCCGTAATATTCTCTTAGTAATGATAATTGAAAAGATTTTTCATTATTTTTTTATTTTTTATTATTTAAGAATGGGTTAAAACTAGCAATTGCAATCAAGGTTGCAATGGGATGCCCTAAGGGAGTTGGAGGAAATGGAAGAATGTATTGTTGTATGGAAATGGAAGAATGTATTGTTGTATGGAAACCAAAGCTTTTTATTGGAAATTCTAGAAAAAGTATAGAAAGACAAAGAGGTGGTGAAGATATGGGGCGAAGTCGTAGGTCATCATATTTGTTTGGCTTCAATATGTGTTCTTGTCTTTGTTGTTTTACATTGTTGGAAACAAAATCTAAGGGGTTGTGAATGTCTTGAAGTCTATGGATGCTTCATATTATGGCTATTTTTTAAACACAAGTTTGTAGAATTAGTTGGACCGATTAAGGGTAAAGTGCTTCAATAAACAACAAGTTCAAGATATAGGATACATGTTGGACAAGATTTATTCTACTCCATGCCCAACATGGAACCCTACTGGCAAATTGTCAAAGGGCCCTCCATGTTGATTCAAATTGAGAGAGACAAATATGAACTATCTAACATCCTGATGATGTACCAAGAAGTGTGCCCTCAAATTTTCTCATTCGAAATGACCGAAATCTTCATGTGCAAATTTTCTTAAAACCTAAAAAAATTGCATTCCTAATATATAACATAAGAAATAAATTGTCAAAAAAATAAAATACATTGAGAGATTTCGAGAGACACGACTCCTTTCTAACTTCTCCCTAAATTTGATTGTTAAGTTACAATGCACAAGTGCATCTTGTACTTTCAAATAGAGTTGTCATTATTTTCTATAATTGAGCCTTTTTATAAGAAGTACAAATCACATTCCCAATAACATAAATATAAATTGTCAAAAGAAGAAAACAAATTTAGAGATTTCAAGGGACACAACTCCTCTCTAACTTCTACCTACATTTGATTGTCAAGCTATGATACAAAGTACATTTCATCCTTTCAAATAGAGTTGACATTATTTTCTCGTATTAAGCCTTTTTCTTGAATAAGAAGTATTTTATTTATTCTCCATCCATATTTGTAGCATTATATTCTATTTATATCATATATTCATGCCTTGTAACTTGTAGATAGATTTACATGAAAAAAGTATTACGCATAATTTTTCCGTATTTAATGTCTTGAAATAAATTTAAGTAGTATAAGTGATAGTTTATTCCATCTAGTTCGAGATATAGAGTAAGACACCATATAGAAGGAAATTAAGTCTTTTGAAAGGCATGGACATGGACTGTCGTCGTGTGAAAGTGTCTCACCATTACAAGAACAAATTACTCCAACTATCCATTACCATTATACTTTTGTTGTTAAATTATACCATATTTGAATTAAGTGGTTGCAACCTGCTACCCTAAATAGACTCTTCAAAATAATTCTAGTTATAATTAATTACCGAAACCAAAGAACCAAACCTTTTTTCCATATTTGAAATGAAGGTTTGAAGATAGATTTAAATCCCGATACCGATTTATAAGCTTAGAGCCTTTCTTTAATACATAGAATCTGAGAACTATATAAATAATTTAATAATTTACTTAATGAGTGTACTTACTTAGGTTGAACATGGACCCTATTATTGTTACATTGTTAAAAACAGGCCACCAATTCTCACTTGGGGTATAACATGGATCTTATTACTTAGCTTAACATATCGAATGTACTTGTTTAAGTTTAATAAATCCTAATAACAAGAGTTAATCTAATATTTCAAGTCACCCATGCTCACAATGGTTAGTATAAGTACAATAGCCATAACATTAATTTCTCGTAAGACATTAACCAAATCTCCCTACACCTCCCATGACATATATCCAAACTAGATGTTTGGGTTGTAAAAATACAAGGCTTTAAGAAAAAATCTTATGAATTTTACGTTTGTCAATCCTACATCAATCACGCAATGGAGTAAAAATTAGCTCATCACTCATATTATAAGAACATTCAAATTGATCAAAATGTGATCTCTTTATTGCCTTTTATACCCATTTATGTTCACGAGGGATAACTTGGAAACAAATTCTAAAACACATTTGATCGTGGGATTCTAAATATTACCCATTATATTTTATGATTTACCACTACATATTCTCATTATTGGGGTCCCCTTTTACACTACTACCCTTAATAATATCGATATACCGATGTAAAAAATGTAAATAAAAATTATGGCATGTATGAATGCTCATCTTATATTCCACCTTACCACCTCCCATGTTGATGTTTCCTCTATACTTCCTCAAACCTCCATTCAAAGTCTAACCACGCATCCTAAACAAGATTATTTTGATGAGTTTGAAAATACTTTGCTTGAAAAAATCTAATAAGAACTATTATCTTTTATTTCTATGCTACCTAATATGCCTACATATATGGAAATCACCCATACCTACTTATAGTCTCAAAATCATAACACTTCACCTCTTATTCCATGGCCACAAATTGGTTTGTCACCCATTAATTACTACATTACTGAAGAATTTTTTGCAATGGCCTTTCCTTTCCTTTACCCTTTCAATCAAGCCATGGTTGTTTGCAATAGATAGAAAATATTATCTCATTGTAAGAGTATGTGCCTCTTAAATTCTTTCTCCCTAATGAGGTTAAATAAGACGTGTATATATATGATTCATTTTCTTAAGTTTCGTCATTAACAAGTGAAAGGTCGACTAAGACTGGTAAACAAATATAAGAAAGAAGTAACATCTGAAAAAGAAAAATAAAAAGAGAAAGTGGACAAAAGCACACAAAGTGGACAATAACACTCGGGTGTTCCTGTCCCTAATGGGCGGTCCTATACAGGCTGCTAAAAGATGTAAATAGTGAAATCAAAGCTGAGAAAGATGTTGGCTAGTATATAAAACTGCAAGTTGCAAAATAGAAATAGTAGGCAATAAAGATGAAAAGGATAAAAGCAATGTCAAAGCAAGTAAAAAATGTTGTTAATGACTAGTTCTATTGCTTACGAATCATACATATAAATGAAGTATTTTGAGGCTAGATGTACATAATAAGTGTGTGATTTAGTGACTACAGGTACTACTAATTGTTTTATGCACAATTAATTTACTATCGAGGAAGAAAACTATACAAGTTAAACGAATGAACAATATAATCTACTTAAAAGATAAATTTGAATACCTTTATTACTTATATTTTTATTCTTGCATGTGTTATGTGTTTAAGTATAAGACTCATAAATTGAGAGGCATCAATTTTTATTCTCGTTAGCTAGGTGATTCAGAATTCCAGTTAAAAAAATCTTGTGTGTTTTTCATGTCTCTCGCCAAGAGGTCGCTACATTAATCAATTAAATCCCATAAATATTCTCTCAAATTTCATGGATTGTGGGAATATAAAAACTCTCAACATATTCAATATTTCTACGTAGCATTTCTATACTTTGATTACAATGAGAAGCTTCTCACTAAGCTATTTCCAAGAAGTCTTAAATATTATGCATTACAATGATTTTATGAACTACCTCTCCAATATGTGAGGAAATTCAATCATTTGGCTGATCAGTTTCTAATGCATTTTTCAATCAATATCAATGAATATTTCTCTTATGCATAAATGGTGAAGCTCCAACAAGGATCTAATGACCTCATCGATGATTATGTGTTAAGATATAAACTATGCTTATTAAGACGACCAATTCACTTGCGGATAATGAGCTTTGATATTTATTTACATAGAGTCTACTAGAACCTTTGCAAGAATCAATCATGTTTGAAATTTTTTTATCTTTTGATGAGCTATGTTACACCCTTAAAGAAAGATAACTCAAGCTCTTGACATTGAACAAACTCAGTTATGTGCCTAATGTACCAACTACATATAATATAAAGTTTCAAGGAAAACCAAGCTACAAAGGCAAATCTAATAAAGGAAATAATGAAGCAAAGATAACAATTAATGTTATATCTCATCTAACTAAGATTCAATTACAAAAATATCCTAGGTAGAAATTCACACAATTGCACCATATGTTATTTATCAAAAACTAGGACATGGGCATGCTTGATTTGTTAGTTTATACTTTACATATGTTATTTAAATCATTTGATTTGGTAGATATCATACTCTATTTTTCTACATATACTTGCACTTCGTGTGGCATGTGACCATGATGTAGGACACATATGGCTTCAATATGCTATACTTTCCCTTCACTTGATGGCATTTCCTTACCGAGGGCACCTTTCTACATAGAGCACACTATGCAAGGTTATTTTTTATATTCTATTTTGAAACTCTCTTTATTTCTAGCACATATATGTATTGCTCATGTTTATGGTTTACATTGTGATATGATTCTACCAAGATTTGATATTAACACATATGGATTGTATACATTATTGTCTTTTATCCTATGCACCTACTATTTACTTGTGTGTACAATGTATTTGTTATTTCTTGTCTCTTGTGTGTGTCCCTTGAACCTTATTTGTGTGTGTGACACTCTTGTGACTTTTGTTTGCAACCTCAGTAGCCTTTCTTGTGTGTTCCTGGGCTCTTATTTGTTTTTGGGACACATTTATTTCCCTTTTATGTGATCCCTTGGCCTATTATATGGAATCATGTGTGATCTTATGTGCTTGTTTATGTAAGGATCCACATCATGAATCCCTTCACTTTGGTGCCATGATTCATATCATGCATTCCTACACAACATTTTATCCATATCAAATTGGCAACACACAGTTACACTCCACATGTGTGTATTATTTTACACATTGTTATCTTCTTCTAGATGGCATAGTGCAATTAATATTTTTAGATGAGTGATCTATAATTTATCTCCCTCATCTTAAAACAAGGGGCATCTGGCGGGCTTATTATAGAAATACAAGTGAAATTTTAGGCAAACTAAAATACAAGATACAAAATATAGTGAAGTGGGTACAAATATAGAAACACAAGGTTACAAACATGTTACAGATGCACAAGTCAATGACAGAAAAAACCAAAAAAATGGACAAGATTGATTGGTTTATTACATCCCTTTTGGCTGATTTTTTCCAATGCATTTGGAAAGTCAAATACAATTTTTTTTTCAAAAAATCAGAATACAAAATTATTCAAGAAGTGAATCAGGAATAGTGATAAAAAAAAATTCAATACAACACAAGCCAATTTGTTAGAAATGCAGGGGGCATGATGCTAGCTCAATGGTTTAATTTTGATTTACAAGTTTTCTATGACACACTATTATTTTTCAAATTCCAATATTATCAATTATGGGGGTCGGAATATTTCACTTATGAGAATTTAAATTATTTTGAGTAAGGTGGGGACATGTGTATACTTCATTTCCTTCTAATCTTGCAAACTTGGAATATATATTTATATGTGGCAGTGTTGTTTATTTAGAATGGGTAATGTATGCTGAGTCTACTGACACCTATTGGCATTGGCATTATTCCTAGTGGACCCATAGTGGTTCCCCCTTATTCAAGTGGTACTTAAGGTACTACTAAAAATCGTGAGTGTTGGGTCTATTGTGCCCCCAATCTCTGTGGATAGCATATGTAAATTGGGGATTGATCATCACCAATTATCCATCTTGGTCAGAAAGAGTTTTCTTCTCTATGTGCCCTAGCAAGGGAGAACAACCTACTCCAAATGCTTCACCAAGAAGCCTCAATCTTTACAAATCAAAGTGGGCCTCTACACATACATGTGTACTCCTTCCTTCTCTCTGTATTTTTAATTTCAATTTCAATAGTTTAGAGTTAAATTTCCAAATTCCATATATGGACATTGAGTACACTTTTGTTTTTCTAGTTTCACTTTGGACACCTCTCAAACACTCAAACACTCAAGAATTCAAGCAAATTCCATGCATGTCTACAAACTCAGGTAAACATTTCCTTTAACTATTAAATTGCATTTACAAGATTAAAGAGGTGGCAAATGTAGACACCCAAATTTGGTCATTTGGAAGTTGATAATATTGATTTTGGCCTATATCCATTACACATGACTTGTACGCATAACCAAACTTAAACACACTATCCTAATCTATCCAAAGGCTTGCAATTTGTCATTCCAATACTCAAATGCCTACAAGAATACCTTTTTCATTCAAAAGTAACTTATATCTCATGTGCAGACCCTTTCATATCATTAACTAAGCTTTTTTCCCTACTCAACAAAATTATTAAGGAGGGACATAATCAACTCGTCAAGTATGTCCATGTTGGTTGACTTTATCTGTAGTTCTCTTTGTTGGACCACGATTTCTATTAGACCAAAACCCATAGGTATTAATCTCTGCTACAATCATTAGAGTTAGGATCTACGAGAGGTGGTTAGTCCATGTCATTAAACTCGCGGGGAGCGCTGCACACACATGCCAACAATATCCCCCTCAGCGTTACCCGAGTGATTTTCGAACTCGAGACTTGTCACTCTAATACCATTTGCGTCAAAATCTGTCAGTAGTTTCATCAGCTTCTGTTACACAATTTCGTTAACCAAATACATCAATAATTAAGCCTTTAACATCAATGACAATATTTCCAACAATCTCCCCCTTTGTCATTAATGGCAACCTTCCAAAAAAAATCTTTTCTACAACTCCCCCTTGTTGTAACTCCCCCTTACTATCATTCTCCCCCTTTGACATCAATGGAAAAGGGTCAATCTAAAAGTTGAATATTGCAATGTTTAGTTGAATATTGGAAATTATGTCATCTATATAGACAACAACAACCAGCTGATGCTCACCTTCAATTTTAATGTAATTTTGGAGAGAAGCGGTAAATACAGTTGTTCATATGTATACTTCCTCTTCTAACTTCCCATTACATTAAAATTGAAGCAGCGGTAAGAAAATTCATAAGCATTTGAGAAGTTCAAAGCTTTCAAGGCTCTAGTAGAAAATGAAACCGGATTGAAAATAAAGTGCCTAAGGTTAAATCGTGGAGGTGAGTTCACCTCAAATGAATTCATTGAATATTGTGAAGATCATGGAATCAAAAGACAATACTCAGCTACAAGGACTCAACACGGGAGTATATCGATGCATTACAAGATTCCCATTTGAAAATTTGATCTTAAGAGTGTTGGCATGTGTGTGCAACTCCCCTTTGTTGTAACTCCCTCTTACTGTCATTCTCCCCCTTTGACATAAATGGAAAAGGGTCAATCTAGGAGCTGAATATTGCAATGTTTATCTCCCCCTCAACCAATTCTTCTCTTGGTTTTTCAATGGGAAGAAGTAAAGGATAGTACTCCCAACTTCTGCCATAGAAGGTGTTGATTTTGAAGAAACTTTTGCTCTTGTTACTAAATTAGAAGCGATTAGAATGTTTCTTGCTTTTGCGGTATTCAAGAACTTCAAAGTCTATCAAATGGATGTCAAATCAACATTTCTAAATGGGAAGTTAGAAGAGGAAATATATATATAACAGCCTGAAGGGTTCCTCCTATCAAAAAATGAATATTATGTGTGTAAGTTGAAGAAGGCCTTGAACGAATTAAAACAAGCCCCCAGAGCATGGTACTCTAGGCTCAATAAGTTCTACAAGACCAAGGGTTCAAGAGAGGACTTGCTGATAACAATCTTTACATTAAAATTGAAGGTGAGCACCAGTTGATTGTTGTTGTGTATGTCGATGACATAATTTTTGGATGAGACAATGAGGAAATGTCTAAGAAATTTGTTGAAGACATGTGCAAAGGAATTTGAGATGCCTATGTTGGGAGAGTTATCATTTTTCCTTGGATTACAAATTTCTCAATCCGATAAAGGAATATTTATATCCCAAACCAAGTATGTGAAGGAAATGTTGAAGAAATTTGGCATGGAGGAGTGTGCACCTGTTAGCACACCTATGGCCACTGGGACTAAGTTGAGCAAAGATGATGAATCTTTTAATGCTGATCAAACTCTCTATAGATCAATGATTGGGAGTTTACTATATGTGACGACATCTAGACCAGACATCATGTAAGTTGTGGGTATAGCTGCACATTTTCAAGCAGGTCTGAAAGAAACACATGTGCAAGCTATAAAATACATATTCATATATCTAAAGGGAAATATGGATTATGGGTTATGGTACCCAAGGGGTAAAGACATCACATTGGTAGCTTATACAGATTCAGATTGGGCAGGATGTGTGGATGATAGAAAAATTACAAGTGGAGGAGCATTCTTCCTTGGAGACATCCTGGTATCTTGGTTAAGTAAAAAGTAAAACTATGTATCCTTATCAGCCGCAGAAGTAGAGTATATAGTAGCAGTATTATATTGTACTCAAATTTTATGGATGAAGCAAACCTTGAAAGATATCAAAGTAGAGTATGATCATTCAATCTCCATATTATGTGATAATACCAGTGCGATAAGTATTTCAAAGAATCCGGTTATGCATTCCAGAATAAAGCATATTCCCATAAGATATCACTTCTTAAGAGAGCAAGTGGCAGAAAAGCAGGTAAAGTTGGAATTTGTTGCTACATCTGAACAAATAGAAGATATCTTCACCAAACCACTTCCAAAGGAGACATTTGAATATCTACGATAGAATTTGGAAGTAATATCCTTTGCTTCTTCCCACTGAAAAACCAAGAGAATCATCGGTTGAGGGGGAGCTAAACATTGTGATATTCAGCTCTAAGATTGCCCCTTTGCCATTGATGTCAAAGGGGGAGAATGACAGTAAGGGGGAGTTATAGTGAGGGGGAGTTGCACACACATGCCAACACTCTTAAGATCAAAATTTCAAATGGGAATCTTGTAATGCGTCGATATACTCCCTTTAGGTTGTCCTTAGTGTGAAATGTTATTTGTGGAGCCGTATACATACAAATCAAACACACTCATTTACTCACTTGGTAGTTACTTGGAAATCATTTAGAAATACTTGGTCTTCACCATAAAACATCAAGGAAAGTTTCCCTATTCTTCCTTATTGTAGGATCATACATTAGGAGGGACACCTATGTAGGTATGAATCATTTTAGGCTAAGCCAAAAGCATTCTAATCCAAGTCAAAGCAAGCATTATCAAATGTTCATGAATCAAATTTTAGTTGCATGTGTATATGAAAACAACACAATTGCACTTCCAATAGGTTGAGATGGGTTTGAGGCCTCTTTGGAGTATTTCTATGTAGGCAGTGTAGGGGCACCTCTACCCAAAGTGTTGACCCCTTTTAAATGGGCTTTTAAGGAAGCTAGGGTTCAAGAAGAGAAGACCAATTTCAACAACCTGAACACATCTTTTACATCCTCGATCACACACAGAGCATGATATTAAAGAGTCATAAGTGGTCGTGTAGTCACAAATGGGCAATTTTTTCTAGAGGCAGGTAAAGACCTAATTTTGGAGATGAAGCAAATATATCACATTTCTAGCATGTTTCCTCCACTTTTACATCCGGATCAGTTGCGAAAATAAAGAAAAGCTAAGCACACTGTCCTCTTGTATTTTTATTATATTTAATGTGTGCCATAAATTTATCTAATCTCTTAATATTAAGTAATCACTTATTTTATGTTCATATATGTACATTAAATAATATGAATATACATTTTTTCTCGATTCCAATATTATTTATTAGACAAGTAGGGAGCTTTAATCCCCATATACCTAATTTTTAGGGTAAAATCCCCCCTTAGAATGGGCGTTGCAGAACCAAACTAATAGCATTTTTTGTGTTTTATATACATTATAAACGTGTTTAGTTGTTTCTTGATTCCAGCATAAATAAAATGTATACACATAGTATTTAACTTTAACATACTTGATTTGGAGGGACATGTTCTTGCATTTCACTTCCTCTAAAAAAACATTCCTTTTAGAAATCTAGGGTTCATTTACACATTTAACTTGACAACCTTATTTTAAATTTTCTTTGCATACAAGACACATGTTTGGAGAGAATGTGCTTCATACATTCATCAAAATGCTCATACAAAAAATCAAACATACTTAATACCAAAAAAAACACTACCACCCCTCCAAAATATTTTGGGTATAAAAAAAACACTACCACTACTTAATACAATTGCTAATTACGTCGAAAGGCGTTTGCACTGCCGGAAGGCAGGTGCCTCTCTGACACTAAATGGACATGAAGGGCGAGGATTCAACTGTTGACGACGTACAGAATTCCATCCACGTTACACGTGTCATCCGCTTCTGACTCTCTGTATTGTACTTGTCCATCCTAATCGTCTTCTTCGCTTTTCGTATCGTCGACCAAATTAATCTCGGTCATCCACGTTTATGTTATGCATTTGGCTTCAGTGGAGACTCGCAGGGGTTAATTTTGACGGTCACCTTTGTCTGTCACACATTTTTATCCCTATTTTTTCCAAGTTTAAAAAAATAATTTTTCCTTTGGAAGTTTTATATTTTTGGTGTTTAGGGTTCTCTATTAATGTTATGCTTTTGTCATTCCAATATACCTAGCCTGAGTTTTTTTTCATCCTTTGTTTTTATTCTTTTGTTATAAATTTCTAATCCAAGGCACTTTAATTTTTGCATACATGAATGTTCGAATCTGATGTCTTTATGTAAAATTTATGGAACAAATAGGTCCATTTGCTATATGCGGAATCTAACTGAAAATAAGAAAATATGTTTTCTGTAGATTTATGAATAATGGTCTAAGTCTTCAATACTGAATCCTGTTTTTGCAAGTTTTAAAACCAGTTTTTACTTTGGAATTTTTTTGTTTATGAAATCAGTAATTTTATAAACGTAAATTGCTTTTGGGTTTAACTCAGATAGTTTCATTTAGCATCCTTTTTTTAATGTTGCTTGCAAAAGAAATCTTAGATTGTAGACTTTTTTTGCATTTCCTTGTAGTATATTGGTGTATAGTTTTTAGTCGTTTACTATGTGGGTCCTACAATATATGAGCATGAAAAAAAAGGAACTTTTGTAAGCTTTAAACCACACTGGCATGAAGGAGCAAGTGCCTTTGCCGATGGCAGGATTCGATGTGTGCTGAGGGGTTTCCACCCCTGGGAGGCCTCACCGAAATGCTCGCATTAGACTACCTATCGCCAAGGTTTTTAAAGTTTCCTGCCATAATAGATTATACCCATTTACATGTCTTTACATGGTTTATTCAGATTTAGGAATAAAACATTGTGTGTTTTGATTCCCTCTTTGCCTTGGAGATGAATGTAATACTTGTTTGATATAGATTCTCACTTGGTATTTGACATACTGTGCTTATTTTCTCTTCGTTTCCATCTTAAAGAAATGAAGACAAGAAACACAATTGTTGTTCCTCCACATGGTGTGACCATCACCACTCCCCACTTGGAGAGAGAAGAGTAGTTTAATTGAACTAAGTTTGTTGTTAACGTGTTACATTGCAGACAGCTCCAGGCCACCTAAGCCAGTGATTGTTGAACTTGTTAGAGAACACCTACATTTGCTTCCTGCGAACCCTTTGTACCTCTCCAAGTTTCACACAACAAGTTCAAATTCTCGAGGGTTTGGGTTGGCCTATGACAGCAATGAAAGAATGCACAAACTGAAAAAAAAGTCCCTAGCTATAATTTCTAAAGGGAAAATGACACATAGGCCAAAAAATATTGTCATGTTTGCAGTAAAAAAAACTGAAAATTAAAAAAAAATGGGTGTCCCTAGCTTGAAGATAATTTTTGGAGATGAAAATGAAACATAGTGCAGTATTCAAAAAGATTGTCAATGTTTGCAGTATTGTCAAAAATTTTGGAAAATTAAAAAAAATGAATGCATGCTTGATTATGTAGTTCCCTAAAGCTTATGTATAGACATATGGAGACAATAATGTATATAGATGAAAAGCTCTACTTACTATTATCCCAAAACTATCAGAACAAACCCCGCACAGGGAAAACGTTTGCTCAAATAACGAGGCAAAGGAAAAAAGTTCTTAGATCTGGTTTTTTTGCTCTTTTTGGACCTTGAGCAGATTTTGTTTCCTTGGCTGGGCTAGACATTGGCTATATTGTCAAAAACTCTTTTTGCAAAACTTATAAATATGGTTTATTTCAGGTGGACATGTTGTTAGAAGCGACCTTCTTTTGGCTTTCAAAGTGAGATTTTTCTCATGGTGTTAGAGTAAGATTCGACATTCTTTCTAAATATTGTAAGAGAGGAGAATCTGGGCATAGAGAAATGTGTCAAATCGAAGCCATTTTTTTAGCGAACCTTTCCCACCTTGGAAAATGTATTTGTGCCTCTATTCCAGAAATGTAATGGGTATTGCACCTTTAGTGCAATAAAAACATTCTTCAACCCTTTGCAAAATTTGTTTTTCTGTGCATGTAACATTTGCGGGTAGGTTGTTGTGTTTCATGGACTTGGCGAATTTGAAGATCTAGGCTATGTTACTTCTGTCTGACCTCCCTCATCTCCTTTTTTTGTTTTCTTTCTCCCTCAACAAAATAAGTGTATCGCCGCTTTATGTAGGCTTTTTTTTCCCTCTTTCTCTTTTGGTTCCTTGGAATGGTTAGATTAGGTTAGATTTAGTTTACCTGCACTGGAGTAGCTCGTGGAAGGTAGTTTTAGGAATGAACTAGCCTTTAATTGGGGAGCTTTCCCACTTTTGCAAGGTCCCACACATTGGGGAGTTCAATGTTATGCAATAAAATAGATGATTCTGCCTTAGAAAAGCAGATTTTTAGAACTCATTTGGGGGTGCTGTGATTTCATACATGAATTATTTGTGTTTTTTATTATAACAAATCGAGATGTTAATATAGCTTGGTAATGATGTGATTTTTTATTGAAATAATGTTATTAAATGGAATGTTGATTATGTTGTATGATTGTTCACATCATTATTTTTTATTGTTGGACATTAATTTTAAATGTATAACAAGAAAGAGTTAATTTTTTTTCACTATCTTTTCTTTACAATTGCATTTTTTTGTCAATTATAAATATATATTATCGAAATGGTCTCTTGAATTATTGTACTTGGAATGTTTTATTTGGTATTGATTGCAATTAACTTGCTTTTAGAAATCATGGCAATGAGAACATAACAATGACAACTAATATCGACACATATAACTAACAACAAATGGCTCCAAGAAATTGTTCTTGATAAGGCGGATTCATTTTCGTAAATGCATACGTTTCTTTAGAGAATCTTGCCTTCCCCCCATTTCTTTTCTTGGTCCGTGACTTGCCACATGAAGTCAAAATAGTTTAGAAACAGAAATACAATACATTTGGCTATTTAGTCCCCATCTTCGTGACTTTGACTGATAAAATTAAATATTTTTATTTGAAGGTTTATATTTTTTAATAAATGTTTTCATTTATACATTGTTTGTAATTTCTTTATTGAAAAGTTTGTATGCGTTATTTTTTAGATTTTGAAACTATATTTATTTAGCATACACACTTTCAATATCTTTTTGACATTTATATTTTGAATGATTAAACAAAAAATTATACCACTATCTTATTTGGGAAAAAAAGAATTATGCAGGATGCATTTACTTTATAGGATTATAGTTGGCAAACATTTTCCTATATAAATAGGTGCCCCGAACTCTAAAACGGAAAAAACATTGTTTCCTTTGCTATTGTTACATAACATCTCTAGCCCAAATTTGATTTCTATCCTATTGAAAAGCAAGCACGCAACACCATTTCGACTTCACCTTGTGTGCCTGCATATCTACCCTAATAAAAAAAATGCATGCAAAGTTAGTGTGTTTTCCCCTTCAAAGCTTGCATATATTTCATTTGCTTTCAGGTTAAGAGCTTCGGTTGCAAATGTTGGATAGTTAAGTGATTGATATTTTTTTGCATTGAAAGTTTTCGAGGGTAATATTTGTGTCATGGCCATAACTTTGACAATTGGGGGACTTTCCTTATTGATTAAGGGTTGTTATGATATTCAACCAAAGTCTAGCTTCTCAACTTTTCCCCCCTCCGTATGGGAATTTTAAATGTTGAACGCCAACATCCGTGTCGATCTCTCAGATAATGATGCACTTTCTTGGCTACCCCTGCCCTCCAAATTTGCTGAGCCTGCAAATTTCAGATTGAAGTTTGAAAGAGGGATCCATTGTTCAGCTTCACTGAAAACTCTTTACAGAATGATCAACCGTGAATTGTACGTACATACTCCTTTTTTGACATTGATGTTATTGAGAAATTGATGCTTTCCCTTCCAACACTAATGCTTCCCCCTCCATTTTTTGGGTGAATTGCAGGTCATCTGTAATTGTGAATAAAAATGGAAATATTTGTTGGGAACACATTCCAAAATTGCTACTCCCACTCCACT
Source organism: Taxus chinensis (assembly GCA_019776745.2). Lineage (NCBI taxonomy): Eukaryota > Viridiplantae > Streptophyta > Pinopsida > Cupressales > Taxaceae > Taxus > Taxus chinensis. The sequence goes on from CM034148.1 coordinate 681,622,715, forward strand.
GCCTGCACATATCATACGTGGAAAATAATCTCATATCTGAGATGCCCTCAAATTGTGCGCTTGGCAATGTCTCCATCCCACCCACACCTCCTCAAAAACTATTTGGCTTTCCTAATAGTTCAAGAAGAACTCTACAAATCAGTGATTTGAATACAACATATGAGCACATGGTCTATTGAAGGTCGGGCTGTCGGGAAAACAACTTTTCGAGAATATAACAATACAAAAGGTAGTGGCTACAAACTTATGAGGGACTTTGCTCCTTCTGGTTAAAAAGGGGCTGAAATCCATGTTACTGGCTTCAACGAACTTGTAGAAATGTTCTTCAGCCAAATAATTGGGCTTGAGTCACTTTAAGGCATCAGACACAAAGTGTACGGACCTTCAAAAATATGATAGCATAGGGAATGCAAAAATGATGTTGCTCGGGCCATTTGAAACAACGGTTTCGAGATTTTCCTCCAAGCACATTCAACTTTGTCATCCTCATCTTGTAGCTGATGAAACAATGCATATACATAGATTCACTATATTGCAAAAATCAAAGATATATCTTATAAACCACCTTGGATTCCTCCATTGAGACTACTGGTACAGTTTTGGTAATACTCTTCGTGCTCCACCATAATCTCTTTCACTGACGAGCAGTGAAACTGTAAAAAAAACTCTTCAGCTCATATTGACATGTCTGGATTTAGTGTTTCCATCACCTTATGGGGAAACCATTTATAGGATCACAGGTATGAATGGCAACATAGCAGGATCTACACATGTGCATGGTTTTCCTTGGCTAGCTAACGCTCTTGATGTTCTAGCTTTAATTGGATGAGTACGCAAATCTCCAATTTCAAGCTAGGCAAACTTGATTTGATACATTTTTGCTTGGAACCCAATGTTTTGTCAACCCTCAAATACCCAAAACTACCTAGTAAAGATCACTCGAAGATGATTGCCTGTTGCACATCCGATAGATTTCTCTGCTACTTCAACTTCTTCATGACCTATAGGAATTAATTAATCATGCCCAGTGTCACACAAGATGCCTGAAACCTGCAGCCACAATCTCACATAACTACCCTCATTGATCGATATAATGCACCAAGACAGACTAGCTCTGGCTCTACATTGTTTCATTGATGAGAGTGGTGCAATTACATACCTCCCTTCCAGAAATGATGAACGATTGAACACACACAATCAACTAATGTTATCCATATGGAGGGCCAACATTGATTGTCAGCCAGTTCTTTCCCGACATGCAGTCCTGAAATACATTGCAAAATATGCTTCCAAAGTAGAACAAAGGTCAGAAACATACCACCGGATGCTCTCTAGAATATCCAAAGGCTCAGATCCTAGATTTTCCCTCGCACATCGCACTCATAAAATGATAATAGAAAGTGTTGTTGAGCATGGCATTAGTGTCGTAGGAAACATGCCACATGCTCCTAAAATTACTGCTTCTATTGTGCAGTCGTGCTTTTGTTACACGCAATGTAGGAAGAAATTTTTTACAGCAAATTGGTTGAAGCTGAATGTGAAGATCCGGAGACATACCTTTTTTTGGATGCTTATAGGACACGTCCTACTAGTATGGAGTCCCTTTCCCTCATTGAAGTTGCATGGCACTGGAGTTACAACAAATATCATAATGGCAACAAATGGAAGTTTCGATCATGCCCCACTATTGATCGTGTCTTTCTAAAATTTCAATGCATTCCTTCACAAGAATTTCCTTCCTTTGAGCTTTTCTATTGGTGCAAACTCTTATTGTACAAGCCTTTTCACCTTATCCCTATAGATATTGGTTTCCACCCCTCAAGAAACCATATCTTCCTGGAAGCTTTTCAAGAACTAATACAAGCCGTGAAATGTAGCCCACTCAGAGAAAAATACCACACAACATTCCGGAAGTTTTTCTGACTTCAACACAGAAGCATCAGAAGCTCCCGGGGTCTTGCATGAATGGACAATAATTTATCGCATAGGGCCCGACATCACCTCTTGTCCTTGATATCCTCCACATATTAGGTCTCTGTGACTTTGACACCATGCATAAATGGAATGCTCATAACGTACCGCCTACTCTGCAATCCATTGACCCAAATTTTATTGAAGATTAAAATCCTAATCTCATTCCACCCTTGCATACAAACTAGTCTACCCTCACCTGCCTTTTCTTTATCTCCAGAATAGCAACTAGCTTTTCATACTCTTCTTCTCCATTATTCAAGTTGTGTCAACATACCTCCGCTGAAACTAATAATCCAAGGCACTGCAGGTATACGGGAAAAACATTCCTAATAAATGCTTTGAGGTCCTCATGTTTGTAATTTCTTCCTCGCCATATTTCACATGCTTCCTATGCATATGTACTTTCTACCACTCCTTCGGTCCCCGTCTTTCAGGCGTTACCATCTCACACCTAGTGTGCGATTGCTAGTGTGTACTCATTGTGAACTTTTTTCCCTCATTATTTTTATTTTCTTTCCTAAACATTTAATATTGGTCACCCTTTAAAAATTATTTCATATGCAATTTTTGAGTGGACAATTTGAGTATTTGCATATGCTATTTTGAAACAACTTTGATAATGAAAATCCACTTTCCCAATGTTGACTATAGTTGCTCGTCATTACCTACTTAGATATTTTGGAGGGGACACACAAAAAAATCTTTGGAATTCAGTTAATAAGAAGGGACCCACACATTCGAATGTGGGCCCGCTTGTGGCTTGTGACGTAGTTATCATGCAGTTGGCAGAAACACTTTCCACATTTAAACTCTGTCCCGTCGGTCTCTGTCAACCCCCAAAATATCTAATCTTGGAAAAATATACGCATTAAATTGTAAATACAACATTAATTGCATGTTTTATACCCATAATTAGATTGGAGGGAAGTTGGTACAACTTTCAACGTTCATTGGATCTAATCAATGGGAAATTGACAGCTGGTATGGACTAGAGGGGTTTCGGTCGCATGGATTACTTACATATCACATAATCGAGTAAGATTAATAAAAAATTTAAAAAGTTTTTACAACTATTTGGAAAATATTTGTATAATGAGTATATATATAGGGATTGCTTCTAAAAACATTAACATATCAATAATGCTTTAAAATATAATAACAATTTAGAATGAATTATTAAGAATTGTGATATGATATGGATAAGAATACTTAATTATATCTATTTTTTAAACTATCTATGTAATTATTGATAAATAATTGACTATTATAAAATTAGGATTCACTCTTTAAAAAAAATTATTATTATTTTTAACCGACATTCAAATAGATGTGAAATTATCATCAAAATTACTTTTTGATGGTCAAATAGAAATCAAATTTAATATAGAAAATAAAACCTTGCACGATCATATTATCACATCCCACCCCCAGTTGCCATTGTAGAAGGCATATCCACATAATTAACATGGGATTGCACAAAATGAATTCCAAAATCCAATATATTGGTGTACTTATGTTAATGAATCCCTAATATATTGGTGTAGTCTTGCCAATGTTTAAATTAAAAATACGTGCATTGACTAGCTTTGAGTGGTTATCGTTAAACCTGCAATATTGTTAGCTTCCTATATATGTGTGTTGCATAGTGAAAGGATCCACTTAGTATGATGCCTTCTATTATTTTTCAAACTATTGTGCACTTTTAACGTGGGCTATGCAAAAAAAAAAAACCTTTACACATTGACTTGCTACTAATTTCCTAACATTGTGACAAAAAAATTAGAAGAAATAACATGTTGATATGTAGGTCACAATGAGAGGCTACAATTAATTATTGGAGTTGTTTTATCTAGCATTGTGTTTAATGTTAAAAAAAAATTAGGATCAAATGTTTATGTGGGTGTAGGTGATGTTTTTTTAGACCATTGAAGACAATACCACCTATAAGACATGAGTACGATTAAATTATTGGAGTAAGATACTTTTAAAGTTTATATTCTAGATGAATTTGAATGTGAAATGTTGTTAGCTTCTTCTATAACAATATTGCAATGTGAAAGGATCAACTCAGAATAATGCCCTCTATAATTTTACAAACTACAATGGACCTCCATCATAGGGTATGCCAAAACAGAGCTTTACAACATGATATTGTCAATTGCCATGACATATTAAAATGAGTTTGAACTATACCCCAAAAAACAAAATGAGGGTTATGGTTAAAGATAATAATAACATAAATCCCGCAATACATATTAATTGGATTCTCTACCACTCACATTTGAAGCTTCCTAATAAAAAAAAGGCTTTACACAATCCTCATTCATGGGATTACATCAAAAGAAAACAAACCCCAAAATTACCTAAGCTTGGAGGTTTACCTGTAAATAAAATAACAAATTGTAAAGAGAATGAAGAAAGGTAGGCATACAATGAAGAAAGGTAAGGATTAGGGGAGATGCCACCAAGGAAAATAAAAAATTTAGGCACGCAAGATATCCACCAACAATAGTAATTTCAATTTCATAGTGCTATGTAAGAAGGGTTTGTTTTGAAAGGCGATCCACCTTTTGTACATTATACCCATGTGTGCACATGAAATTCATTTTTAGAGCCAATCCACTCCCAAAACCACTTAAATCATGTCGAAGTAATGTCAATTAAAAATATAAATATTTTTGGAACATACTCAACTCACCTTTCTTGGCATACTCTAAAATAATAAAAGAGAAACCAAAATGAGTGCATCCAAGACACATGGCTCCCAAGGCTTCAGTGTAATTCATATGGCTCAAAAGGAAGGTCGCTTCATCCTTACCCATCGCAGTGGTTCCCAACATGATGCCATCTCTAACTTTGGATTCTCAAACAACTCCTTTTGACAATTTCTCCCATGACTTTATATATCTCTCAACAACACACAACATAATCTACCATTCAATGGCTTATGCAAAAACATGAGCTTGTCAGTGAATATTGCATGGGTACAAAGAGCCATATCAATGTTGTCAATGACCTATTGGAAAGAAAAAACATATAGGAAAATTCTTAATGGCTAATCAGTTCACCTTTTCCACCATAATTACAACCTTATATTCTAAAGGTTTGAATAGGTTATGCACATCCCTCCAATGATAGCAGATGGATAATCCACACCAAAAATCCTACAAAAATCAAATAACATTACTTGCAATTGAACATAAGTTACAAACTATGCCGAAAGAGATGTCAATTAAAAGTTAGTTTGTAAATTAATTTTGATGTGATAATTTTGTAATATATGTGTCAACATCATTTTGCTCAGATAATGTACAAGTTAATTAGAAAGATTCAATGTTAATAAATCTCATACACATTATGGACTATATGTGTTATTGTATGAATTAAACAACATGTTTCTAGATATTGAAAAACTTTGAAAATAATATTTTCGAAAACTGGAAATAAAACATGGTCCCTTCTTTATCACTTAAGGTACAACACAATGCACCTTATTATAGTGTTAAACTATGTCTACAGATTGCTTTATATAGCATTACCAATGATCTCTACAAGGACAATGTGTTTTTTTAAATGATGGAGCCTGTTTGTATCTCTCACACCAATTTATATTCAAAAATCCTTAGAGATAAACTTTTTGTAGTGTACAAATCAACACAAACATGAGGGTTCTCCACAAATCCAACAGTTTTCCTAGGGGCATGTTTAACAATCCAAACATAACTGCTAACTCCATACTATGGTAGTAGAGGAATAATTCTTTCTCCTCTTTGTCCACATCACTCAATACACATTATGAATTTTAAAAATTGATGCCTTCATCTCCCAAGGACATTTTCTCCTACTTTACATAGATCTTCTATATCTATGGGTGTGAATTGTCTCCTCCATAAATAAGCATGCACCATTTTATGGGTTGTAATCCAAATACATCCAATTATCATTTTAATTCCTCTATCCTTCATCAATCTCCTTACCTTTAGATTCTCACCCAACCAATATGTTGAAGATCCAACTCAAAACATAAGAGTTACATAAGTTTTAACATTTTTAAGATATGACTCAAAAGGAATAGTATGAATTCTTGCTAGGAGAATTTCATTTATAATTGTGCCACTCAACAAAATAATACAAAAAAAATCTTATAAATAAGTAAATACACTTTGGTAAGCTATAGACCTATATGGCCTAAGGGACACAAAACTCTGTCTCATGATCATCTAATATCATTTTTCTTCAGCAGCTATGGTTGAGGATTTGAGTTCAAAAGTTGGGAATGCACATAACCAACCCTTTCTAATGAAGGAACATAGAAGATGAAATTTTGGTGAGGTTGGAGGTGGTACTATAGCCGAATTTGTAGCCATTGTGTGTTTCCCTTGTGCTCTGTTGTATTTGGTTGTTTTTTCCTTCGTGAAGTTACATGCAAGTATATGAAAAAGGGCATGGATAAAAGCAAAAATAAAGTAGAGAAATAAGAGCAATAAATTCCATGTGAATGATACTGCAAGTGAGGATTCAGACATGGAAGATTTTTTCTAGGACTTATTCCCAGGATGAATTATTGACTTCGAGAAAACATAGTATAAATGCTCTAGCAATAGAATGACCTTCTGTCAGTACCATTTTGTTTGGGAGGAATTTGTAGGAAAGATCTATGTGGGGTTTTGGAGGAATCTCTCAAATATGAAGCAAAACTCTGACTCTAGTTTAGATTCTCCCTTAAGAAGAATTAATATTCAAAGTAGAGTGTCCTAGAGGGTTTCTGATTTCACTTTTTATTGTGAATATTTCATTCATTTTACAAAAATTTAGAATGTTATCTAATTATAAATACAAAAATATTAATATTTGTTACAAGTGAATATTCTAATCCAATTAACTTCTAACATTAATTTCACAAATTAGAATAACACTTTCCAAAGTGACTATTGATCTAACAAATATCAAAACACAAGGGAAATATTGTACTTAGCTAATTTTGTGTGGATCTAGAATATTCTGGTGATATGAGTGCAAGAACAAATTGATATGAGATTGAGAATGCTTTGTTGCTAAAAATGGAACCTAAAACTGTGCCCAGTCAAAACCATACATTTTTTGATATTGTACGGTCTTGACCCTTATGTATGATCTTGGACCTACTTGGAATCTGAGTCAGAAATTTCATAGATTTTTTTCCTGCCTAGAAATGTGTCAATGTGTTGTAGTTTTATTTTCTCACCTTCAAAATGGCTCTGTAAACTCTATTCAGATGCTAGAACCCTAGTAGTGTAAAAATGAGTTTATGCAAAACAAAGTTACGTAGGTTGTGATCACACCTGTGCACTGTCGACATTACCAATACTTCGACAAGGGATCAAATAGCACATCATTATCCTAGGATGTGATATATATTGTAATGTAATCAGAACTTGACAACTGTATTTTGACAATACTTTGGTTGAGTTTCACACTTGATCAACCGTGAATGGTACATACTTACCCTTTTTTGACATTGATGTTATTGTTCATGCTTTCCCTTCCAACACTAATGCTTCCCCCTTCATTTTTTGGGTGAATTGCAGGACTATACTTGTTTTAGAAATGGAAATATTGTTGGGAACACATTCTAAAATTTCTACTCCCACTCCACTACCTACACATATCATACGTGGAAAACAATTTGCTCTGGATGCAAATTGTGCACTTGCCAATGTCACCGTCCCACAGACACCTCCTCAGAAAAAAATAGGCTTTCCTAATAGTTCAAGAAGAACTCTACAAATCAGTGATTTGAATACAACAATGCGTACATGGTCTATTGAAGGTCGGGCTGTTAGGAAAACAACTTTTCGAGAATATAACAATACAAAAGGTAGTGGCTCCTATTTTGGCTTTGATTTTGTGGATAACAAAGGGGCCAAAATCCACATTACTTGCTTCAACAAAGTTGTAGAAATGTTCTTCAGCCAAATAGAGAGTGGGAAAATGTACACCATCACAAATGGCAGGATAGGGAATGCAAAAACGGGTTACAACCATTTGAACAACAATTTCGAGATTTTCCTCCAAGCGCCTTCAACTATCTCTCCTCTTCTTGGCAGCGAGGAAACAATACCTATGCATAATTTCCATTTTGCGGGAATCAAAGATATACCCAATAAACTTGTTAGATCCTCCATTGACATTATTGGTATTGTTTTGGCAATATCTCCGTGCTCCACCATACGTAGGCATGACGAGAGTGAAACTGTACAGAGAACTCTTCAAGTTAAGGACATGTCTGGATTTAGTGTTTCTGTCACCTTATGGGGAAACCATTTATAGGATCTTGGTAAAGAACTGTAGGAACTGCTTTCTGTTCCTTTACTACCATTCCTCGCATTAAAAGCAACGCGGATCTCTAATTTCAATGGAACTTCCCTAGATACTATCTCCTGCACCAAATGTTTTGTCAACCCTCAAATACCCGAAACTAAAACACTAAATGATTGGGTCACATCAGATAGTTACTCTGTTGTAACAAACATCCATCACAAACATATTTCTCAGCCCGTCTACCAACGTGAAACCTGCGGCCACAATCTCGCAAATCCCGAAGATGGGTAATACAGATGGTAATGAATGGGTTACACTGAAAGTTGTTATCGAAAACATTTCAATGGATTTCCCTATCATGAATGGTGACAAACAGTGCAACAAAAAAGTTCTTGCGGAACAAGATGGATCGTGGCTTTGTGCAACTTGTAAGACACATGTCCAACAATGTGAGTATAGATACGCACTTCGTGTAGATTTAAAAATGCCACAGGGGAGCTACAATTGGTTACCGTGTTTGATAGTTCAGTAGAATCCATCATGGGAGTCACCGTAAAAGACTTGTGATTTCTTTGCATAGACGACGATGCCACCTCTGACATTAGTTTACCACTTGTATTGTGTAGTCATGCTTTTGTTACACTCAATATAGGAAGAAAATTTTTGTGCAGATTGGTTGAAGCTGAATGCGAAGATCCGGAGATATCCCTTTTTTTAGATGCTTAGTAGGACATGTCCTACTAGTATGGAGCCCCTTTCACTCATTGCAGTTGCATGGCACTGGAGTTACAACAAATATCGTAACGGTAGTAAGTGGAAGCTTCGATCACACCCCGCTATTGTTCGTGTCTTTCCAAAATTTCAATGCATTCCTTCACAAGAATCACCTTCCTTCCATCTTTTATGTTGGTCCGAGCTCCTGTTGTACAAGCCTCTTCACCTTATCCCTGTAGATATTGGTTCCACCCCTCAAGAAACCATATCTGCCTGGAACCTTTTCAACAACCATTACAAACCATGGCATGTTGCCCACTCAGAGACAAATTCCACACATCATTCCGAAAGTTTTTCTGACTCCGACACAGAAGCATCAGAAGCTCCCAAAATTTTGCAAGAATGACAGATACTTTGTTGCGTACGACCCGACATCACCTCTAGCCTTGATAGCCTCCACATGTTGGGTCTCCGCGACTTTGACACCATGCATAATTGGAATGAACATAACGTACCGCCTACTTTGCAATCCATTGGCCCAACTTTTATTGAAGATAAAAAGCCTACTCTCGTTCTAACCTGCATATAAACTACTCTCGCCCCGCCTGCCTTTGCTTTATCTCCAAAACAACAATTGGCTTTCGATATTGTTCTTCTCCATTATTTGAGTTGTGTCAATGTACCTCCAAGGAAACTAATAATCCAGGGCATTACAGGCACAGGAAAAATCATTCCTAATAAATGCTTTGAGGTCCTCATGTTTGTAATTTCTTCCTCACCATATTTCACATGCTTCCTATGCATATGTACTTTCTACCACTCCTTCGGTCCCCATCTTTGGGCGTTACCATTGCACACCTAGCGTGCAATTTGCTAGTGTGTACTCATTGTGAACTTTTTTCCCTGATTATTTTAATTTTCTTTCCTAAACATTTAATATTGGTCACCCTTGAAAAATTATTTCATATGCAATTTTTGAGTGGACTATGAGTATTTGCATTTACTATTTTGAAACAAATTTGATAATGAAAATCCACTTTGCCAATGTTGACTATAGTTGCTCGTCATTACCTACTTAGATATTTTGGAGGGGACATACAAAAAAATCTTTGGAATTCTATGGTTGGAACTTGGAAGTTAATAAGAAGGGACCCACACATTAGAATGTGGGCCCGCTTGTGGCTTGTGACGTAGTTATCATGCAGTTGGCAGCAGAGGTTAAATTTGACGGCCACCTGTGTCTGTCAAACAATTTTTAGGTGACGGCAAATTTTAAATTTTGCCCTTCAAAAATACAAAATAGTGTTATTTTTTTATGTTAATAAAATATATAAAATATTATTTTATATATATTTAACTATTTCAAATATATTTTTGTATAATTTACCTATAAATCTATATTAAAAATAATGGTCTCCCTTAAAATCTGCAAGTCGTACGTGACGGTTTTTTCCAAATATTTGCAAGTATTTTATGGCTAAAATCATGAAAAACGTCTAAACGACCGTCAAATTTAACCCCTGGTTGGCAGAAACACTTTCCACATTTAAACTCTGTCCCGTCGGTCTCTGTCAACCCCCAAAAAAATCTTGGAAAAATATACGCCCTTTGCTTATCATTGCATTAAATTGTAAATACAACATTAATTGCATGTTTTATACCCATAATTAGATTGGAGGGAAGTTGGTAGAACTTTCAACGTTCATTGGATCTAATCAATGGGAAATTGACAGCTGGTATGGAATAGAGGGGTTTCGGTCACTTGGATTACTTACATATCACATAATCGAGTAAGATTAATAAAAAATTAAAGAAGTGTTTACAACTATATGAAAAAATATTTGTATAATGAGTATATATATAGGGATCGCTTATAAAAACATTAACATATCAACTAACAACTGCAAATGAGTTGCAAGTTACGCTGGAGAGGGCTTGAATTGTATGTGTATAATATGGTTTGGATGTAAAATATATTCTGTGATCTATGATAGATGTTTGAGCGAAGAACATAAGTTACATTTTGTTAAACAGTTCACATGTCTTGATGTAAGGTTCCACATTCTGCATACATGTCTATCAAAACATTTACAACTATATCTAACAAAATTCCTCTATATTTTGGCACAGGTTGGGAGTACTTTGGCAAATTTAAACTAATTGGGTTGGAGCCCTATTTGTTGCATATGGTGAAACACGACAAGGAGTACGCTGCAAAATGTAAACAGGAAACCACTCTCTATGCCTGAGTGGTGCAAGCAGTTGTAAAAGCTGATGAATATGTACAATAGGAGTAGAATCAGATGGATAAGAACACAAAGATGGAAGCCTCGTTTATAAGAAGCGTGGAGATGCTCTTCCGCTACAACATCTTGGGTATCATTGGCAGGTTTCTTAATCTCATCTACCCACCAAACATAAAATTCCCTAGAGATATGTCATCTCATGGAATGAAGTGATTGAAGGATACTGACAAAATGGGAGTGTTGTCTACGCTTTGGGAACATTTAAATGCCAAAATATGAACTTTTGTAAATAAATGCCAAGTGTTCAACCAAATGATACAACATGTTATCTTTTAAATGAATATCATAGTTGTATCTTACAGAAAACATGTTCATCGTCAAGAGACATTGTGATTGTTTAATCAAATAAAACAACTGTATATTCACCCCGATCAACTCACCTATACCAACATACGCGTGGCCCATAACAAAATACGAGCTTTATAGCAACGTACAGACATCCATCAAGGCATAGTAGGCAATGTTATTTTTGTTGGAAGTTACTATATTGTCCTCTCCCCATCACACATCGGATTTTTTAATTGACTTCCAGAGAAAATGCACCATAAGACTAATACAATGACTTTATTTTAAAATAAACACATAAAATCAAAAATTAAAAATAAATACTAAAATGTATTAGACAAATATAAAACTAAAACTAAACAAAAGAATTATCCCCACGCATTTCACTTTTAAAGGACCTCAAAATTAAACCAAATTCCTAAAAAAAAATTATAATTACGTAAGACTTAACATTTAAAAAACAAACTTTAACAAAGACTCCAAAAGATAATTTGACTCTTTACAAGAACAAACTATTTATTTTCCAGGCACACGTATTTAAATACTAAATAAAAAAACTTATTGACACAACACACTAAAAAGTTAAAACAAGACAATTAAAACTTACATAACACGTGAACCAATAAATAAATTAAAAACAAGAGTTACTAGTCGATGGAATGACAGGAAGTGAAGCTAATGTATTTCCAGATTTAAATGTGCATGTTGAGAATTTTTATAGATGCATGTAAAGAACTAATAAGACTGCAACCATTGATAAATTATCAGAATATCAGTAAGGCTCAGACCATCTGAATTACAACAAGAACTGATTTGGCAACTCCTCAGAATGTGCAGTCATATTTATATAATAAATAATTTCTCATTGTATGTACAAATTCATTTTGTCACTATCTAAAATGAAACGAAAATTTTAAAATATGTATGTATGTGTATATTAAATATACATATGTTAACTTTTTTTTTCTATTATAGAAATACATATTTGACTCTTTTTAAGAAATGTTTCCAAGTATGTTCCTTAAACAACAAACTCTTGTTGTTAGAAGACACTTTCTATTATGCTTGTGCATATATATGAAAACACAAAATTACAACCTTTAGCAGAGATATCTTGATGCTATCAATTGATAAATTGACAATTTTGAAATAGATATTTGTGGACAAAGGTTCAAGCTATATATTAAAATCACTTCTATGGGCTATAAAAATTATATTTCTTTGGTCTATATTATTTCCATTGATATCATATACGATAAGCTAGAACTGATGCAATAACTATTTTCCTCAAATTTTAAAAATCTTTATAGATTATTTTACATCTATTTAGTGAATAAACAATTGACACATATCTCAGGAGATATCCAAGGCACAACATCAATATATTTTAACAGTAGGATAAATTATTCTTTTCATGATCAAGCACAACAACCGAAGCTTTAAAAGAAAATCCTAGTCGCGTGACTACTAAAGATAGCGATGACCAATTTATACTAAGAAGCTTGGCGATAAATTGCTTGGTTTTTCTAACACCATCTGGGAAGGATGTTGTAGAGGTTGTTGGCATTGGGTGTTCCAAGAGCACTGGATTGCCTGATCGTTGATCATTCTTTGTTGTAGCTATTGGAGGGACAATCAAAGTGATAGCTATTTCGTGAGTAGGGGGGTGATTTGCATGTTCAACAAACCCTTCTCAGCCTTTCCAATGTTCATTCATCTAAACATTTGCAACCACATATAGGAGGTGAGCTGGAAATGTTGATTACAGAAATAATATACAATTGTTCTTAAAATCTTTCTATTATTTCTATGGACTATGAAAGCATTAAATCTTTGATTGTAATTTTTGTTTAAAAATTGCACTGGTTTAATCATTTATTTTAAATTTCATTTTTAAGAAGAAAAATTAATTATTAGAAATTATTTGGTTATTTTTGTATGGAAGTATTACATTATAAACATTAAGAAGTACATTCAATACATATGTTTCAGTGTTCACGTTGTTTGATTCCTTGGACTGCAAATGGTAGGAGAGCTATTCACAGTTTAAGTTTTTGTTTGATGTCCATTTATTCAGTTACAAAAAAACCATACCTTAATTATTTTGATTCATATACTAATTTTCATAACTTTTTTGTTTACAGACGGGCTTTGTATGATAGAAGTTATTGGATAATTTGTTTGACTGTAACATTTGCAATTTACAAATTCAAAATTTTCAGGCTGAGAAACTTAAAGAGTCTTTAGAACAACACAAGCTAAAGCAAGAGTCCTTAGAATCACGAGGGAGGGAAGATGTGAGCAGAGAAAAAGAACTCTCCCTAAAATTTGAAAAGGTGAACATGTATGTTGGCAAGAATAATTATAGTTTCGGTTGTGCTAAATACTGATACATAACATCTTACCATATATTATACTTGTGAAATTATTAATTACATGCATAAACTGTTTCACTACACACCCATATAAATATTGGTGGGACTGAATATATTAAATGAGCTCCTTTGGTTCGCATCTTTGGATTATGAGATAAATTGTTAGTGCCCTCTCTTATTTTTTTACCTTAGCATTTTTTTCATCTCATTCCAAGGAAGGAATTTCATCTAAAAAGTCTTTGTTTATTTGCAGTATTGATATTGAAAAAAAGGTACCTAGAAATGAATTGTTTATTACTTATAATTCTAATTTTAAATTGTATCTTCCAAAAGTAATAGTTTATAGTCTCCACTGTTTTTCGTAAAGTAAAAATGATTACAGTCACAACTTGTGCTCGACCAAATATATTGATCTAGGAAAAATTGGGTTCCCGTTAAAGGGTATATCCAAGGGTCGTCTTTGTTTAGGCAACACCTTATAAAGCTCTGAAACTCCTGCGAAGTTGAAGGAGGCAGCAATGGTAGTTCCCCATAACAAATGTCCCCCGTGTATCCATCGTAGTGGTCGTTCTCTCAGGGCTCATGTATGCGTAAAACCAGGCTGCATAATCACACTGAAAATGTCTCCTCCCAGTGTTATCTCTGAGCTCATCTATTTTCCTTTCATCTGCAATTTACAAAAGCCAATAATGCCATTTCTGCTCCTTTCTCTCAGAGAAACCCTTCTGGCATCCACAAGAACAGAGCATCTTCTTGCCACCGTAATTTATGTTTTTTGACCGCTTCATTTATCTCCTAAGAAGGCTTTACATGGAGATATGTATCTCTGAGAGCAAGGAGCCATCAGATTTAAAGGAGCATAACATTTACAGAAATTCATTTTGGATGGACAGAGATTGGACGCAGTGTTGGGTGACACAACAATCTTGGCAAGCCGCAGCCAAATCACAGACTTCACGCTGCCTTTCTCAGAAGCGGGTTTTGTGATGGTTGTTCCTGCAAAAAGTAGTCAATCCAGCAGCGCCTCCGTAATTTGGGAGACGTTTACCTCACCATTGTGGGGAACAATAGTGGTGTTCATCGTATTTATGGGCTTTGTGATGTGGATTTTGGAGCATGGAGTGAATCCGGAATTTGAAGGAAGCCTCGTTACGGCTGTGGTCAATGTCTTGTGGTATTTTGCTCACTTGTTTTTTCTTTCCATTTGGTAGTTGATTCCTTTGTTTCTATCGCAAATTGATAACCTAATTTGTAATTGTTGTATTTGCCAACTGTTCCAATTTTGCAGTGTCCACTATATTTTCCCCTCAGAGTAAGCACCCACATTTTTGTTACATATTTATTTAATATTTGAGGGTAGTGTAGAAATCTCACATCATTTTCAATGCCGATTTCACAGGAGTTAACACCCCTTTAGGTCCGAATAGTCATTATAGTCGCCAGCTTTACATACAGTTACAGTTCGAGATTGGCAGTGGAGCAAATGAAGCCCACCATTACAAGTGTGGAGGCACTGGTATCAAGTGGCGTTGTTATATGATATCAGAAAGGGTCTTTTGTAGGTGAATACCTGTATGAGCATTTGGGCATATCGAAAACAAATCTGAAAGCATATGTAACACCATAGGAGTATGAAGAGGCTCTGTCAAAGGGTCCAGACAGAGGAGGGGTGGCTGCCATTTTCGACGAGATCCCATATGTTCACCTCTTCCTCTCTGGTCGCTGCGGCTTTACATGGAGATATGTATCTCTGAGAGCAAGGAGCAAAAATGACATTATGGCCATTGGATCTGTTTAACCACCAGGACTGTAAATATCAAATTTATAGAAGGGTTAAGAGATTTGAAACGAATTGAGGATTGTAAATATCTAGGATAGTAAAAATATCTAAGATTGTAGGAAAATATCTTGGATTGTAAAAAAATATCTAAAATCAGGGAACCTATAAAGTTAATCGTTGGAATTTGACACTTTCCAGCAATGCCTTCTTCAAAGTAAATGCCTCCGGTGAATAATGATTTAAAATATAATAACAATTTAGAATGAATTATTAAGAATTGTGATATGATATGGATAAGAATGCTAAACGATATCTATTTCTTGAACTATTTATGTAATTATTTATTAATCGTTGACTATAATAAATTTAAGATTCACTCTTAAAAAAATTATCATCAAAATTATAACCAACATTCAAATAGATGTGAAATTATCATCAAAATTACTTTTTGATGGTCAAATGGACATCAAATTTAATATAGAAAATAAAACCTTATAAGATCATACCATCACATCCAACCCCTAGTTGCCATTGTAGAAGGTATATCCATATAATTAGCTTGGGATTGCACAAAATGAATTCCAAATTCCAATATATTGGTATATTGATGCTAATGAATCCCCAATATATTGGTGTAGTCTTGCCAATGTTTAAATTAAAAATATGTGCATTAACTAGCTTTGAGCGGCTATCGTTGAACATGCAATATTGTTAGCTCCCTCTGAGAGAGAGAGAGAGAGAGAGAGAGAGAGAGAGAGAGAGAGAGAGAGAGAGAGAGAGAGAGAGAGAGAGAGAGAGAGAGAGAGAGAGAGAGAGAGTCAAATTATTGTGCACCTTTACTGTGGGCTATGCCAAAAAAAAAGCTTTACACATTGACTTGCTACTAATTTCCTAATTAAGACACTTCACTGTGACAAAAAATT
Source organism: Taxus chinensis (assembly GCA_019776745.2). Taxonomy (NCBI): domain Eukaryota; kingdom Viridiplantae; phylum Streptophyta; class Pinopsida; order Cupressales; family Taxaceae; genus Taxus; species Taxus chinensis. Next base: position 681,639,372 of record CM034148.1, read on the forward strand.
TAGAAGAAATAACATGTTGATATGTTGGTCACAATGAGAGGCTGCAATTAATTATTGGAGTTGTTTTATCTAGCATTGTGTTTAATGTTCAAATTTTTCAGGATCAAATGTTTATGTGGGTGTAGGTGATGTTTTTTGAGACCATTGAAGACAATACCACCTATTAGACATGAGTACGATTAAATTATTGGAGTAAGATACTTTTAAAATTTATATTCTAGATGAATTTGAATGTGAAATGTTGTAAGATACTTTTAAAGTTTATATTCTAGATGAATTTGAATGTGAAATATTGTGGACTATACGTGTTATTGTATGAAGTTAACAACATGCTCTAGATATCAAAACACTTTGAAAATACTATTTTCGAAAACTGGAAATAAAACATGGTTCCTTCTTTATCACTTAAGGTGCAACACAATGCACCTTATTATAGTGCTAAACTATGTCTACAGATTGTTTTATATATCATTACCAATAATCTCTATAAGGAAAATGTGTTTTTTTTAAATGATGGAGCCTGTTTGCATCTCTCACGCGAATTTATATTCAAAAAACTTAGAGATAAACTTTTTTGTAGTGTACAAATCAACACAAACATGAGGGTTCTCCACAAATCCAACTGTTTTCCTGGGGGCATGTTTAATAGTCCAAACATAACTTCTAACTCCATACTATGGTAGTAGAGGAATAATTCTTTCTCCTCTTTGTCCACATCACTCAATACACATTATGAATTTTAAAAATATCTTATGCCTTCATCTCTCAAGACATTTTCTCTAACTTTACATAGATCTCCTATATCTATGGGTGTGAATTGTCTCCTCCATAAATAAGCATGCACCATTTTATGGGTTGTAAGCCAAATACATCCAATTATCATTTTAATTCCTCTATCCTTCATCGATCTCCTTACCTTTAGATTCTCACCCAACCAGTATGTTGAAGATCCAACTCAAAACAAAATATTTGACTCAAAAGGAATAATATGAATTCTTACTAGGAGAATTTCATTTATAACTATACACTCAACAAAATAATATAAATAAAATATTATAAACAAGTAAATACACTTTGGTAAGCTACAGACCTATATGACCTAAGGGACACAAAACTTTGTCTCATGATCATCTAATCTCATTTTTCTTGAGCAGCTATGGTTGAGGATTTGAGTTCAAAAGTTGGGAATGCACATAACCAACCCTTTCTAATGAAGGAACATAGAAGATAAAATTTTGGTGAAGTTGGAGGTAGTACTATAGCTGAATTTGTAGCCATCGTGTGTTTCCCATGTGCTCTATTGTATTTGGTTGTTCTTTCCTTCGTGAAGCTACATGCAGGTATATGAAAAAAGGCATGGAGAAAAGCAGAGCAATACATTCCATGTGAATGATATTGCAATGTGAGGATTCATACACGAATATTTTTATAGGACTTATTCCAGGGTGAATTATTGACTTTGAGAAAACATAGTATAAATGTTCTAGAAATAGAACGACCTTCTGTCAATACCAATTTTTTTGGGAGGAATTTGTAGGAAAGATCTATGTGGGCGTTTTAGAGGAATCTCTCAAATATGAAGCAAAACTTTGACTCTAGTTTAGATTCTCCTTTAGGAAGAATTAATATTCAAAGTAGAGTGTCCTAGAGGGTTTCTGATTTCACTTTTTATTGTGAATATTTCATTTCATTTAACAAAAATTTAGAATGTTATCTAATTATAAATACAAAAATATGAATATTTGTTACAAGTGGATATTCTAATTCACTTAACTTCTAACATTAATTACACCAAATCAGAATAATACTTTCCAAAGTGACTATTGATCTAAAAAATATCAAAACACAAGGGAAATATTGTACTTAGCTAATTTTGTGTGGATCTAGAATATTCTGGTGATATGATTGCAAGAACAAATCGATATGAGATTGAGAATGCTTTGTTGCTAAAATTGGAACCTGAAACTGTGCCTAGTCAAAACCATACAACTAGGTCCAAAGCATTTCGTACGGTCCTGACCCTTTTATATGATCTTGGACCAACTTGGAATCTGAGTTAGAAATTTTCATATATTTTTTTTCCTACCTAGAAATGTGTCGATGTGTTGTAGTTTTATTTTCTCACCTTTCAGGAATGGCTATGTAAACTCTATTCAGACACTAGAACCCTAGTAGTGCAAAAATGATTTTATGCAAAACGAAGTTACGTATGTTGTGATCACACCTGTGCACTATCGATATTTCCATTACTTTGACAAGGGATCAAACAACACATCATTCTCCTAGGGATGTGATATATATTGTAATGTAATCAAAACTTGACAACCATATTTTGACAATACTTTGCTTGAGTTTCACATTTGATCCAATACTCAAGAATGGTCAATTTTCTTGCTCGTAGAATGAATATGAAGACTCCTAGACATAAAAGAAGACCTTCATACCTATATAGGGTGCTTCCCTAATGGATGTGTATGAGTTATTTCATAGTTTAGGGAACTTGGAGTTCCTTTTGTACTTGATTTTGACATGAGGAGTTCTTAAAGTGTTAGGTTACTAAATGAGGTATGATTTACTTTCTTATATATGCTTTTGAAGGTTGTTATGTCATGAAAGTATGACGATGGGGATATATTTTTCTCATAATAATTTGATATAATTGAAAGAATTGGCTCAAAACATGTGGTCCAAAACTGTACAATAGGGTTACGATATAATTTTACATCCTGACCAAAAACTGGCGCTTTTAGACTGGATGGAGAAAATATAATTTTGACTTATTGGGTCGAAGGATGGATGTTTCTAGATGTGTTTTTATATAGTTAAATTTTAAAAAATGATTACAAAGATTTGTGCAAAGATATTCAAGTAATCTAAGGGTTGTTAGGGGTGTGCTAGGCAAGAGTGATGAGAATCATGAGAGTGAATTTGTGCATGTAAGTGTACAATGTCAAGATCAACAAATTCAAATGATAGATTACCAAATTTGAGTGTCTACATTTTCCCCCTTTAAGTATGACATGAAAATTATATACTTTAAAAGGAAAATATATCTGAGTGTGTAGAAACAATTTGTCTTTTCTCTCAATAACATTATTTTGCATTATCCCATTATGTTGGTGTTGGCATACTCCAGAATGAAACTTGCAACACAACATGTAGTCAATGCCCAAGATAGGAAATTGAAACTTAACTCAAATGTAATGAAAGTACTATAAAGAAAGGTGCAATAAGAAATGGTAAAATAGATGCAAAACATGGAAGGAATACACCTATTTGTTTTGCAAAGGGAATGTGTTCCCGTTCTTATGACTTGAAGATTTTGGATTTGTTGAATTCTTATGAAGAATTGGGGGTGATTAATGCCCAATTTTTATCAAGAATAGGTTGATGTGTTAGGTCTACCAACCCAAAATATGAATGTTAAAGAGAAGAACCAAAAAAAGGATCCGAAGTACCCCACAAAGGAAGAAGACCATGTATCAAAGTCATTTAATAACTCTAATATATTCCCCTTAAGTGAAAAGAGGATAGGAAAATTATGCCTATGAAGAACTTAGCCACTTTGATACTTTCCATAACCCCATGGACCATACTGCTACAGAAAAATATAAGCCCAATTTTGTAAATTAGGAAACACAGTAGAAAAGAGAATAAATTTCCCCCATACTCTTCTCATGTGCCACACAATTGATTAGAAACTGAATATAAATGATTGTATGCTAAAATATGAGTGGAAAAAGGAGACCCATGCCCTCAATGTATCTAAAATATAAAGTGAAATTAAATACCTTGGAGAAAGAGAGATTTAAATACTTCATGCTAGTTTGGCCCATAGATTTTTATTCTTTATTATTTAAGGCATTGGGGGACTGAATATTCTTTATTCATGATCCACTATTCTTTGAGGGAGGATATGTGGAACTTTTTAAGAAGATGTGTGTGATAGAAAAGATGGGAATCACACACACTAAGAAAAAGAGTAGGTACATGAACAAGTGCACAATAAAGGAACTAAAGGCCATGTAAGGGAAGGAAAAAACCGATAAATATAGAGGAACGTGCATGAGGATAAGCTAGGATGAAGACATTCATGATGAAAGAGGGAAAAGATAAAATATAGACTTAAAGTTGAAGATTGGATCACTTGCATGAAGACAGTGAAGAGATTGGATAAAATTAGAACTTGACTAAAGATAAGCAACAATATTCTAGGAGTGTAACGATACAGAGCAGGGGTAAGGTTGCGAGTGGTTATTTTCTATCCACCCCTAGATGTACTAGTTAAACTTATAGTTGTAACTTAGAAGCTATTATTAACCTTTGGAAGACTAGTGAAGGGTAATTCCCAACTAGTATAAATACCCATGAGGGATTTAATGTGAGGGGAGGAGTGAGAGTTAAAAGGCACGAGATTGTATCTTTTCAACTTACTGGTTGATTATGTACGACACTGAACATCACGAAAATAAGTGTGTAACTACTGATTAATATATGAGTAGTACATGGTTTGGTCAATAATCAAATCTATTGTTCATTTATGTTAAAGCAATTATTCGCTCAATATTATTTACTTGCTAATAAATATACTTCAACCTTGCCAACCTTAATGGGACCTAGAAACATTTCATGCTTCAGGTGAGCACACCCTAGACCATACTACGACGTGATAGGATAGCAAAAAGGCTAGGGAAAACTTTCTCGTGTCGGTTACCATATTCTCACGTGCATGAGTACATAGATAAAGTACAACTAGATGCACAACATTTTGGTTCCATGTTTCTTGGACCCTCATAACAATGTAAGGATGAAGTGGATAGATGATTTTTTTTTGATGCAGGAAAGCATTGATGCCTAGCTATACACCATTGAAGTCACCTTCACCGAAAAACATCTGAGCTTTGCAGATTGTTCTTCATAGGCATAGGTAGAAGCTAACCTTTATGATGTATTATACGAGACATTTTTCTACAAGCTCCTGATACATTTGCATGCATGGTTAGTTTTTTATTGCTTAGGGAAAAGTAGGAATTTGGTTCAGAGGCATACTTATACTTAAAAGCAAATGAAGAAACTTGTGAAACATAACGTAACCTAGACACACCTGGTAGACTATTGGTGGAAAGGAACGCTTTAGAGTTATATCATTGAGTATTTAGTCTCAACGATCTCTTGTGCAAATGAAGCACAATTAAAATTCTATAGGGAACCATAATGATCATACTTAAATAAAATTCCTTTGAATATTAAGAAAATGATGGTTGGCATGGGAATAGAAACTTTCCCAATGGAAGGATAAAGACTCTGTAACGAGGGTGATGCAAGACATAGGAAGGACATGAATATATCAAGATCAAGACATAGATTCCTTAGATGATTACACCCTTAGGAGTATGTGATTTAAAGAGAAAAGGTGTAAGGAAATGGAGTAGGAGCTATTACATCTATGTGATTCAACTCCATGAACTACATGAGATGACTAACAACATTGGTTAAGGCTGGAAGAAGGAAACAAGGACAAGGAGCTCTAGGATTAAGTAATATCATGCTAAGAGATGATACAATATCTGGAGGATGAAGAAGGGAAGTATAATGTTGATGGTATATTAATCCAACCTACCATGCCTTCTCACATAATTCGATCCAATTGATATAGGAGAACAAGTTTCAATTAAAAGTGATAGTTACAAAGAGGCCAAAAAAGATAAGGAGAAAGAGACCTTGAGTCGTAGCTTTCAATATATCTTACAATAATCGAAACCAATGCTGAAGAAAAAACTTCTCAACCCCCATATTTTGAAATCACATAGATTTTTCATGATGAGCACCAATACAACAACACCATAATCAACAATCATGTAAGGAAATATACCAACACAATAAGTCACTGGAAATAATCCCTTACGTATCGAGTGGAAGTGGTAGTGTGAACGTCACTTCAACAACGAGTATTCCAGTCCAAGGAAGAGTTGTGAATACCACACAAAAAGTAGTCACACAAAACATCATTTATGCTATGCACTTGCACTTAATAGAGTAACATGGTTTTGAAAATGCTACAAAACATGTCCACAAGTATGAGCTTATATGGTGAGTAAAGGGGATAACTTCGAAAGAATGAGTGAGCTTGTTAGTTTGTGACAAAATTGCTTGATCATGCTCATACGTGGTAAAGGAAACATGATCCATTACAATCTGAAGTAGGTTATGATCAACTAAAGACATAATTCCTAAAATATTTTGACATTCCCGAGTTTAAGCAACAAAGTATTTTAGCACTCAAGGAGATCAAGAAAGAACTCACTTAGAATGTACACACTTACGATGTATGTTTCATGATCCTCATTTCCAAATTTTTGTATGAGATACATCCCACACAATGCATGATGTTTTTTGTAGGGGGGTTAATCATGCCATTCATGTGCACACTATCACACAAGATCTTCACTGACCCTCATGAGGATTTAGAAGCAACATTATGTGTTGAAGCAGCTGGAAATATTGATACAAGAGTTAACACATTCATAGAGGCACAAATCACATCCATGGAAACTTAGCTAGAGAAGATAACGACAAATAATGCAAGAGACACCCACAGTGGGATATAGTGTACTGATTGTGAAGTGGAAGGCCACACCAAAAAGCACATGCCTGCGTAGAAATATGAAGATTATGCTTCTAGCGTGTAAAATATATGAAGGATTCCATGATGCTCAAAACTGCCCCTCTTACATTGCACCAAATAGAAAAAATTAGCTACTTATTATAAGATATGTGATGCACATACACATGACATATCCAATTATCACATTATTGATCAAATTCATAAATCTCAGCCATTAAGACTTCGTAACACTACAATAGACAATACTAATGAAGGAAACAATGGATTTGGCCAAGGAAGAAATGTTTAATGACATGGAGGTCGTGGAAGAAGAATATTTCAACCAAGTACTAGCTACAAGTGTGGGTCACTAGACAATTAACATCGTGATTTTCCAACATTCCTAGTCTGTACACATTGTTAAAAAGAGCACAAGGTAGAAAATTGTTTGAACATGAATTTCTCATGAAGGAAAAAAGTGATAAGGGCATAATAATAAATGAAATTGCATGAAATATGGTAGATGAAGATAAGTCAAAAGTTTTTCCCATAGTGGAACCTTTAGCTAAGGTATGGGTAACAACATGTGCTACTGTACATGCACAAGAGTCATCTTTAGACAAAGTGAAACCCACAAAAATCAATGTTGCAAAACCATATCCCGATGAGGCAATAAAAGGTTATTGTTTAAGAAGCAAGAGACTTGGTACGATAACTTAAAGGGGAAATATAATTCCTTTGAGATGAATAGAAAAGTGACATGCGAGCATGAGAATCTACAAGTAGCTCTTCTTCGTACCCGACCTCCCGAGGTCGTGCCGAGACAGCCGGTGAGAATGGAATATATGTGGATACAGACAAACTAGTTGGGAAATCTTATATCCTCAACACACAATAATGGAATCTGTGAATCTAAGGCAAAGAAAGCTCTCCTAACCTAAATTGGTGTAATGGACCATTCGGATATAATAGCTACTCGGAGGCTCCAATCAATGTCGAGCTCTGCCGAGATCCTATCTATTGGCTGTTGGATACGTGGAAAATGGCCTGTAGGTGCTTCGTGTATATTTCCAGACAAGGTCATGGAAAATGGTAATGAGAGGTGCAGTGGATTTGTAATAAACTATGGATGGTTTTCTGGTCTAGCCCAGAAAATGTTGGATTGATTGGCTTCTATATTTAATACAGAAAATTGTGTTATGATATCTGGCGGGAGTGGTGAGGATCTAAATACCAACATTCGTAAACCGGTGTCAATACTTAATTGACTTGCAGGCCCGTTGGGTTGTGGGACCTGAGGATCACAACCATGAGTTCGTGGTTGTTGTGGACCTGTTATGGTCATGTGAAGAATCAATCTCTTCTTCCGACTATCCAATGGTCATAAGCCTTTTCAGCTTCTATGTTTAGTACCAGGAGTTGTGTGATCTTCTCAGAATACCTTACGGAGGTTCTAGCAACTTGTATATGTAACCCTGTGTCTATGTCAATAAGAAGGTCTCTTGCATCTGGCTATGGAACTAATGGATCACAGCCAAATATTTGTTCTCTTTCGGGTTCTTGTATGGTCATGCGGATATCCTATCAGGGCAATCTATAGTTGGGTTGACTTGACCAAAATGTGTATGCTTTGTCGTCTTCAATATTCAGTTGCCTCAATTGTTCACTAATTGCTTGTGGGTTTGTTGTCATTTGAAAGACCTGAATCCTAAGCCCTTGATCTATATCATTAATGTTGTGAAGAGATTTGGCTGAGATACTATCGGTTTGAACACGTATTCCCTGGGCTCTCTGGGTCCCATAATTGTCATGCAAAAGATAACTTAACTGAAATGAGAAAATTAACCATGAAAGCTATATCTACACTATGCTTATATTTCTCTTATTTTTGTATTTTCAATGATGCGTATTTGAATGAAATTAAAAGAGCAGCTATTCTAATATATTTAGAAAATGGACAATTAATCTAATAACATAATTAAAACAAGCAAGGTAGCCTGGTATAGCTATTTGCCTGTGCAGTTGTGAATTTATCCTAAATATTTAAATAACTAACTAGTTTAATCGAAAGACTTCCAATCCTACCTCAGAAGTGAGGAATGAATCATAGTTTCTCAGAAACTATCATTCCCCACAGCTTCCCTGGCAATATCGAAAGTGAGCTTTAACTGAAATGAAATAATTTACTACTCTATTTGATATATTGTAACTACAACTTTGATAGCTCAAACCTGGAGTTTACAGAACAGTGGTAAATCTAGTTGTGTCGTGACTTGTCCCCTCAGTGTGATCTCCTCGTTCCTTCGTGTTCTCGTGAATCCAGAAAAGTGTGAGTGTGATAGCGTCAGCAGAAGAAGATACCCGAACAATGGCAGCTTTGGATATAAACCAAATACAATGCAAGTAAGAGAGGGATAGTGCAAGTGAACAGAGCTTGACTATGCAATTCCTAGTAGGATTTATTGTGGGGATACAACGCAAATATGCTGAGAATTCTGGGATCTATCTCTTGTGACAAACAAAACCTGCAACTCTAAGATGGATTCTAATCTAAAAGTGAAACTACCTTATGCTAAACTGATTGTATGAGACAACAATGAAGCAAGATGAAAGGAAGAAGATCAAATGACCTCTAAAGCAGAAAGGAGAGACTGATAATTCATGCAAAATATAAAACTATTGAAACTCATGCAAGAACTTCAAACAAACTGAATAATCAAACACAGAAGGAGAGGGGCCATTTGTTTGAAAGCAAGCTGGGTATTTATAGCATTTGCATTTACCAGAGGGTAAATCCAAATTGAACTCTTCTAATATAAACAAAGGGAAAACACTATTTACTGGGTGGCCAAAACATAAATGCAAGCTTTAGTGGTTGAGGAATGCGGATAGAAATTTGAATTTTTACATTTGACGAAATCGTCAGAACGTTCTGGAAAATGCACACAGGACCGCCACCCTACGCAGGGAGGTGGTTATAGGACCGCCGCCTTGTCCTGGGTGGTGGTCACAAGGACCGCCACCCAGGTAGGGTGGCGGTTCTATAACTTAAAGACAAAATGCAGGGAAAAGGGGGGCAGAGACTAGAACAAAACATGCAAAAGCTAGACAAGGCTTTCTAGGGTGCAAATGTACACTTGGCGAGCTTTTCTGGATTCCGAACACCTTGCGAAGAGATCTGAATCATCATTGGGGTTTCTGTAACCTCTTTCTGGTAGTACAGTACCTACATTTTTGGGTATGTACATATTGCCCCCTCGGAGAAGCATTTTAGCCATGAAGAGGCATAAAATGGTGGGTCTGAGTATGGCGGTCCCAAAATGGGGAGTTAGAAGCTATACCTGACACGCCCGTGTGTCGAAATGTCGCCATCCAAATTCCCGCTATCTGCAAGATGAAAAGAGGACTCAAGTGTAGATAGATAAAATAGATCGAAAAATAAATACTAAATTAATATGAAATGAGGACTTACCATTTGCGCGGGGATAAGAACTTACCTCCGTCGGTGCTCCAACTCTGCGTAAGAACACTCAAAACAAAATTAGAATACTATATATATGTAAAATGAACTCATTTTACTATTCATTTGTGCGTGTCGATTTGGTGGTTTTTGAGCTCTGGGACCCACGGTGACCGTTTTCGATGAGAGTGCAGTCAAAACGTTCGTTGTGAGATCGTGATCATGCCTCCAAGAGTAGGATATCGACCCGCGAAGTCTCAGGTTAGTTCTCCTCAATTTATCATTTTTAAACCTAAAATATAGAAATGTTAAAATATTTGGTCTTGGGGGGATTATTTTTGAAAATGTTAGTTTTAAATGAGTCTCTAGGGGGGTTGCCTATAGGGTAGGTCTTTATTTCAGTTAAAATGGTGCTTTTTTGTTCTTTTTAAGTGTTTTTAGGGCTTACGAGCCATTTGGGATTCAGGACAGGACCACCATTCATAGGGTGGTGGTCAGGACCGCCACCCTATGATGGCGGTGGTTATGGGACCGCCGCTTCATAAGGTGGTGGTTACATGACCGCCACCTCAGAAGGTGATGGTTAGGAAACTGCCGCTCTGCACAGGGCGGCGGTTTCGAACAGAATGCAAAAAGAGATGTAATTTTCAATTGTCTTTGCATTTTTGACATTTTTATATGTTCTTGATAATTTTTCTAGTTGGATTATGTTACTAACTTACTCTTTTTCTCTATTTTGGGTGGATGCAGAAGAAGGAGGAGTACATCAGATGGAGCAGAGAGAGGGAGTGTGATTGGCTCCCAGCAGTGCTAGAGGCACTTACTCAGGCAGAGCGAGATACTCTACAGAGGGCTGGCATTTGGAGGATTGCACAGGTCCCTCATGTTGCACCTGCTAGTCACATATTGTGTGACTTATTTTCATACTGGGATGCAGATCGGAACACTTTCTGATTTCCAGGAGTCAGGGGTGAGTGGACCATCACCTTAGAGGACGTTTATCGCATATTGGGGGTCCCGATTCTTGGGAGGTGACTGTCTCTCAAGACAGCAGTATCCAGATCTCAGATGGTTCAGTGGGCCACCTACATGGGAGATGTTGTTGTCTCCATGGGCTCGAAGAAGGGGGTGAAGGTCTGTTCCATTGTTGATTCTCCTATCCCTGTGCTCCGCCAGGCTGTTATGGGTATCTTGGCCTCGTGGTTGATTGGGGACAAGGGAGGGGATACTCTTTTATACTGTTGGGCTCCTATTATTCACACAGATTGAGGCACATGGCCATGTTTACGCTTGGGGAGAAGACATCCTTGGGACCACCTATCATGATTTGTATAGGGTGGTTAGATTACAGGGGTAGTCATTGAGTCACCCTACTCTAGTCATGAGTTGGGTGTATGAGCGCATCATTCCCTATGGGAGAGGTGTACAGGTAGAGGATCCCGGGGCTGTCAGGGTAGTGAGGTGGACAGGGATGACTATACTTAGGATGCCACACTAGCCAGTGGCTTCCTTGACTATTGCAGACATGGAGGCCACTCCTTATCAGGCCATGGTAGGGTTATGGGGAGAGGAGACACACACATTGATCGCCTGCTATACTACTAGTCAGCTGATAGACAGGATGGGGAAGTTGGAGATCCACCCCTTTGACAGAGTACCACAGTAGTTTGGCCTCCCCTATATTGATATGTTTCCTCCAGTGGGGCCAGTATACAGGTCTGTTCGTGAGGCCAGGGGAGGTCCTAGAGGACGAGGTTGGACCACGATCACTCCTGGAGTTCCCATTGCAGCTAGGTGGGTGGTTCATGCCCGAGGGGTAGCCGGTGCTCCTTGAGCACCTTTACTTCAGATCGGAGCTGGTCCTGCTCATAGTGGAGAGGGAGATGAGCCCATTGATGTGGACTCAGACTCTGAGGAGTTCACAGGAGAGGAGATGGAGGAGGAGACAGAGGGAGGCGAGACAGGTGGGATGGACCGGGGATGATGAGAGTGACTCTGAGTGGCATGACACTCAGGATATCTTGAGGGCTGAGAGGGTGGAGGAGAGTGCAGAGAAGGTGACCCTGATCTCAGAGGAGTTGCCTTCTTGGGACATTGGGGGAGATGATGAGTCCGTAGCAGGATGTCATTTCTTTCCAGATTTGGGGGAGGTTCCACAGTCAGGCGGCAGCGTCAGTGGCAGGCACAGATCCTAGAGATCCCACCTGGAGGCCTGGAGATCTGAGTGAGTTACTACTCTTTTCTGATTTTGTTTTAGTTAGAATTGTTTAGTTGATATTTCCCTTTTGTTGTTTCGTTTGTTTTTGACCCTATCTTGGACAATTTTCTAACTTGTTTATTTCTACTTTTTTATTTGCAGTGACTGCTGAGGGATGGCGAGACTTGATCCACCAGGTGTGCATGGACACTCTATTACTCCCTTCAGAGGGTACTCAGGCTGAGCTTACTGAGGATGTTGGAGAGCCTTCAGCAGCTGGATGACATACTGATGTCTTTGCCCCTGTCTGGAAGGCGGAAAAGATCATGACCTCCCTTCGTACTGAGTTGGCTGGATATAGGACTGCTGAGTGCTTGATGAGGAGGAGCCATTCTCACAGTGAGACCATAGCTACTAGCCATGATCGTGAGCCCTCAGTTCATTCAGAGCGTCATCGCAAGGAGTCCTAGACACGGTTGTGCACCATCTGAGGGATCCCACAGGGATTGAGAGATCATGGTGTCTTTTTGTAGTGATTTTTGGTGGATGAGTGTTTTTTATACATTGAGTGTTTTTGATGGCATTTTCATGATTCATTGATATATTTTGACCATGCCTAGTGCATGATGGCATTGTGGCATTGTGAATAAAACATGATTTACATATATATATATATATATATATATATATATATATATATCTTTTTGGATCTAGATCTTCTTGTATCTAGAATTTTTGTGATTCGTTTCCCATGTGTATACTAGATGTTTTTAGAATCTTTGTTTTTATATGCTTTTCAGAATGTATGCAATGGATGACAAGTGATAACATAATGTTTCTCTTTGATTTGTTTTTATGTAATGCTGATATGTGATGATGTAAACATATTGTAGTACTGAAATTTTGGCTTCTTTGGGCAATGTTCGTTGCTTCTTCTTATTTTGGCAAAATGTGATGAATATCTAGTGATAACGAGATGAACTTGCCCCATTCCTAACTCCACACAACTAGTAAGATGTGAGGGCTCAACACCAAGAGTTGGGAAGGGCACAAGTTGTATGAGTTTGACTGAATGGAAATGATGAGAGAAAGACAAGGTTTTGACAGAAATCAAATTCAGACTTGCGTACTTACTCTTACTCGAAACTACTACATAGTTTAGAATGCAACTTATTTTCCAGTTTATCTAGACTTAGATCCATGGATGGCAACTTGGTTGACAAAATCTGGTTTTAAGGATTTGATCTCTTTGGAATTTGGATATTTAGTTTCACTTAACACTTTGCTTTAAAATATTAATATTCACTAATTTACGTGAATGGACCCCCTACGCCCTGTCTCATGCTACTGGTAGGAAGCATGGGCTCATCACCGAAGGCAGGACATAGGCGAGTAAGGGCACTTCTTTCCTTTCTCAACCTCACATCACTAGTAAGAGATGCGGGCTCATCACCGAAGGTTGGTGGGGCAAAGAAGTGTGTAAAAATAAAATATTCTATTTGGTTTAGCATTTTTGATTTAACTTGACATTTCTGATTTGTGACTTTGGAGTATCCTTGTTTCAAAGAGATGTAAGAAGGATAGATGTGACACCAAGAAGCTTCTAGAACAGACCGTAGGTAAGAACAACTTAGCCAAGTAGAAAAGAATGAGTATGACCAAGTATGCAGGCCTTGGTATGGTTTTTGTCAAGACTTTGTCTGTCAATTGATGAAATGATTTTGGAACCATTTGATGATATTATGAAAACTGAAGAGATATGATTTTGAATGCTTTTGCCAATATTTTCAGAAGCTTGTAATGAATTGCTTAAGAATAAGTTCCTTGACCACAATAGTTACGAAACGAGTGAAAAAAATGAAACAACTAAGTGACTAATGCAATGTAGGTAGATATAATATACAAATGGTGACGTTGATGCCTTATGCATAAAACCGTTTAAGATGCAAGGAATTGACTAGTTTCATTGAATTCCTCACCTTCTAATGTACACAAGAGATACACACCATTTCCGTAGTCTTTCATGACTCGGTATGGGCCCAACCACTTGGGCTAGAATTTCCTTCCTTCATTGGTTTTCTTATCAATCCGGTTGTCTAGTCTTAGAACTAGATCTCCCTCATATATTTCTCACTCGTAGACCTTTTTGTTATATTTCCGGCACATCCAGTCAGCATAGGCTCTGTGCCATTGTTTGGCATTCAGCCTGGCCTCATCAAGGCTTTCTAGTTGAGAGAGGCGTGCCTCTCTATAGGCTTCTTCTCCCAAAATCCCTTGTAATGAGATGCGGAGGCTGGGTATTTCGACCTCAAGCGGGAGAACTGCTTCTGCCTTGAATACTAATGAGAAAGGGGTTGCCCCCATTGGTGTTCTTATTGAGGTTTGATGGGCCCACAAGGCCGGGTATAATTTTAAATGCCAATCTCGTTTATTCTCCTTAACTGTTTTGAGGAGAATAGCTTTTAATGTTTTGTTTGTGGCTTCAGCTTGTCCATTGGCTTGAGGGTAATAAAGAGAGGCCGTATGATGGTTTATCTTGAATTTACTGCATAATTCATGGACCTCATCATTCTTAAAGGATGTGCCATTATCTGAGATAATGACTTGCGGGACACCGTACCTGTAAATGATTTGATTTAAAATGAACTTAGTGATTACAGAACCTGGTACGGTGGTGAGAGGCATGGCCTCTACCCACTTGGTAAAATATTATGTGGCCGTGATTATAAAATTATGGCCATCTGTTGATGAGGGAGAGAATTTCCCTATCAAATCTAGGCCCCACGTGGAAAAGGGCCATGGGGTTGCGATTGGTTGCAGAGCTTGTGCTGGCATGTGAATCTCGTGGGAGAATTCTTGGCATTTATGGCACTTGCGCACAAACTCTACTGTGTCATGTTCTAGAGTGGGCCAAAAATAGCCCATCCGATGTATTTTGTGAGCTGTGGTGTGACCACCAAAGTGGCCTCCACATATCCCACTGTGGGATTCGTACAGAATCTTTTTGGATTCTTCAGTGTCAACGCATCTTAAAAGCATTCCATCGAAGGCTTTACGATAGAGCACTTGTTCTAAGATAACATATTTAGCAGTGATAATGTGTAACCACCTTCTTTGTTGTGATGTGGCACCTTCTGGGTACGTATGGTCCATGATAAAATTGACAATGTCAGTGTACCAAGGGCATGTAGAGATGGGGGGTCTGGTTTCGACAAAGTATATGCACTCATCGGGAAAATCTAGATCTACCAGATCACCTCCATCTAATGGATTGTCAGCTAACCAGTCTACAATGATTTGTCCCTTAATGGATTTCTAGTTTACAAATGTTAATTTGAATTCACCCATTAAGGTTATAAATTGTCCAACTTTTTTAGATAAAGACCCTTGCGTGAGGAATGTTCGTAAATGATCTGTCTTTACAATGACCCTTGTTTCTTGATTTAACATGTAATGTCTTAAACGTTTTCATTGCAAAGACTATGGCAAGGCATTCTCTTTCTGCCTGTGTATAACGTGTTTCATAATCAAGCAACATTGGCTAATGAAATAGACTTACACGTTCTCGTTTATCATTGTCTTCTTGAGCCAACATGCAAGCTAGGGAGACATCAGTAGCCCATGAATACATGATCAAAGGATGATCTGGTCTAGGAGGCATTAACATGGGAGGAGACAATAAGAAGCGTTTAACTACTTCGAAGGCCTCGTTACATTCTTCTGTCCAATCAATGCTATAATCTTTCTTTAATAAATTGTTGATTGGATGAACAACAAAACTTAAGTCTGGAATGAACCTTTGAATTGCACCTAGTTTCCCAAGAAATGATCTGATACCAGACTCGTCTGATGGTGGAATCATTTTGAGAACAACCCATATTTTGGCTGGATCAACATCAATCCCTCGTGAGGATATAATGTAACCCAGAAGCTTGCCTCTTGTCACACCAAATACACATTTCTCTGGGTTCAATGTGATGCCATATTCGATCAATCATGAGAGAATGATACAGAGTACTTCTGGGTGATCACAGTGCTTCTTGGCCTTGGCCAACAAGTCATCCACGTAGGATTCCACAATTTTATGAATAAGGTCATGGAATATGTATGTCATTGCCCGTTGGTATGTAGCGTCGGCGTTCTTAAGACCGAATGACATGACAACGTAACAATAAGTTCCCCAAGGAGTTATAAATGTGGTCTTGGCTTGATCCTGTTCAGATATTTTAATCTGATTATACCCTGAAGAACCCATCCATGAGGGACAATAATCTCAAATCTAGTTGTTGCATCAACAATGACGTCAATGGATGGTAATGGGAAGTCATCTTTGGGACAAGCTTTGTTAATATCCCGAAAGTCTATGCAAATGCGTATCTTCCCATTCTTTTTTAGAACAGGGACGATATTAGATACCCATTGTGAATAGTCAACTGGTTTGATGAATCCCACTTGGAGAAGTTTCATTACTTCTTCTTTTACCATGAGAGCCACTTTTGGTTTCATTGGTCTTGACTTTTGTTTAATTGGCTTTGCATCTAGTTTGGTGACAAGATTATGTACCGTGATATGTGGTGCAATTCCTGTCATTTCTTTGTAATTAAATGCAAAAGCCTTTTGATGTTCCTTGAGGATTTGAGTATGTATTTCTATCTCCTCTGGAGTTAATGAGGATCCTAACTTCAAAATTTTTGGTTCTTCCTCTGTTCCAATGTTTATGTCAATTGTTTCTTCGATTAAGGAAGCGTTGCCTTCTTCAAATTCAGGCGGGGCCATGGAGGTAGTTCCAAACTTTCTCCGTTCTCTACCTCGTAGATATCGAGATCCTTTTGTGGAGGAGATTCTATCATGGGATTTCCAAAATAGGAAGAGGAATGTGGGATTAGGGAAAGATCCACTATGTGATGAGCGAGATGTAGCTCTGCATAGGTGTTTAGATATTTGAGAGTGATTCTATCACTGTCAAAGTGATCCAGGATAGAAAACTCATTCTCAGCTTCTATATGAGTCAGGAGTGGGTTTGTTGGTATTTTACGCACCAATGGTTCAGTACGAAGTGATACCGTGAAACTTGTATTTTCCAACTCACTGTTTGGAGTGAAACAGGAAGTTGAGGTGGCTATTGAATCTGCAAGAAGGTTCTGCTCTCGTGGGATTGCTTCAATTGATATGAAGTTGAATCCTTTGGTCAGATCTAATACCTACCATTTTATAGAGTTGTAAATGCTCAGCTCTAGTCTCATATACCTCAGAGACTTGGTTTGCAACTAGTTGTGAGTCTCCTAGCACTCTAATGTTATCAACGCCCATCCTTTTGGCTATGATGAGGCCAAGGAGGAGGGCTTCGTACTCAGCCCCGTTGTTTGTACACTCAAAGTTTAACTTAAAGGCAAAAGGTAGGATTTTTCCCTTGGGAGAAGTAAAGATCACACCTGCCCCAGCTCCAAAGTGACATCTAGCTCCATCGAAGTGGAGAGTCCAATATTTTCTTGGAAAAATGGATGTTGGGACATTCCTCATGTCTGTTTCTTCTACCTCGGTTACTTCTACCATACAAACTTTGTCTGATGGAAGGGAACCAATTCCTAGGGTGTATCCCATACCCATAGAATCAAATGGTAGGAGAATGGGTAGATCTTTCTCTAGTAATTCTACAATTTTTGTGGTAGTCCCTAATGATACCATTTCTATGACGTTAGTCTCATTTTTGAGTGCTGGAATGCCCTCGACTAGATTTGTAATTTCCAATTGTGTTGTAGGTATCAATTTCTCTTCTGGTTTTGAATTGATTGGTTTGTTAAGTTGATTCGTTGGGAGTTCAAACTCAGAGTGAATGCCTGGTCTTTTCTTCAAGTCTGCTAGGTGTATATCGAATGGTTTTGGGTCACCTTGTGCCACAAATATTTTTCCTAGGTGCAAAAATCTTATTTCCTGGAATAACATGGAAGGGATTGCCTTCATGCGGTGTATCCATGGTCGATTGAGGATCATATTATAGTTGGTTTCCTTGATCTATAATATAAAATTTGGTGAGGACCATCTTGGGTCCTAAGGTGACTGGTAAAACTATGGTTCCAATTGAAGTGGCCTTGAGGCTATCATAACCTCTTAGCATATTTTGTGTTGTGGAACAATTTGTTTCTCCATATCCTAGCTTTTGAAGAAAAACGAAGGGGGACTATGTTAACTGCTACCCCATCGTCAATCATTGCATGCATTTAACATAATTATTGTAAACCCATACCTGTAAATGTAAGGTTGGGTCACCTCTTCACATAATTTCAGTGTTTGTTGGCATTTTGCTTATGTCAAATATAAACTCAGTATCCCTATCTGGCTTCCCTGGAGGGTAGACATCAAAGTCTACATGGTTTACTTGTGTTTCGGAGGAGGGGTGATGTTAATTAAATGACCAAGGCCTAATGCTTCTAAGAGAGCAGCCCTATGGGTGGGAGAGTTCTTCAACAAATCCAAGAAGGAAATATGAGAGAAGGTCTTTGTTAAGTCATTAATTAAATCATAAGTGCCTATGGGTTTTACCAATGTTTGTTGAATGTTGTCTGGTTCTAATGGATAGTTTGGAACTGGTTGAGAAGAATAATCCTGTGTTCTTGTTATGGTTTCTATGGGTAGCTCGGTGTCTAACTCTACCAGGCCAACTATCTTGGTTTGCAGTCGAGTTCCTAATTGGGGTGCGACCGGTGGACTTAATGAAGTTGAAGCTTCATGATCATTATTTCCTATCATAACACCCTTGTTCATTCTGCTTGGATCTAACTTGTTATTGTTAGAGTGATTTGGGAGTGGATCGTTAAAGATTTTGAGGGGTGCATTTTGAGGGGAGACTACCCCTGTGTAAGTGTTTGGCATGGGTACTACAGAATTTGCTAAGAACATATCTATAAAGAGTTGTCTTTGGTCTTCTGGAAAACTGCATGAATTTATTGTAGTCACGGCAAGTCCTAGTATCATGGCCTTGAATCTTGTGGAAACCACAATACAAGTTGGGATTATAGTTTTGAGGTTGTTGATTTGAAACCTACTGTGGCCCAAAATTCTGATTAGGTTGTTGGTTGTTAGAGTTAAAATTTTGAGGTTGTTGCCTTTGGTTTTGACTCTGATATCTAGTTGGGTTTTGATTTGGGCCTTGTGTTTGGATTTTCCGTTATTGTTGTTGTTGTTGTTGTCGTGATGGACGATTAAAATCCACCACGTTGATTGTTGGAGTAAAGTTGTTATTTCGTTGATTGTTAATAGGTGGCGAAATGTTTATGATTTTCCCTTTTAACTTGGTCAGTTACTCCATCTGTTGTTACCCCATGGTTTTTGTTAAGGATTTTGGGTCCTTGATTGGTATTGCCAGCACTAGGATAGGTCGTAGTGTTTTGATTGGGAGTGATTAATTTCCCATTTGTTCCATATGTCTTACAACCACTATCTATTGCCGCTTGATCTATTCGGAGAGCACTCTCGAGTACTTCATCATAAGTTCTTAGTGGGAACTTCTGGACTTCTTCCTTTATCTCTCTATTGAGGGAATGAAGGAATAAATCACATAGTTCCATCTGATCCATGTTTGGAGCACTTGCTGATGAGTAGAGAACCGTACGCCATCTTTGAATAAAATGAGCAGCAGATTCATTATGCTCTTGTTTAATATGTAAGAATTCCCTGATTCTTGTTCTTAATAATTTGTTCATATCAAAAGCTTTGATAAACTCTGACACGAGTTGTTTGAATGAGTGTATCAAGGCTTCAGGTATTTTGTAATACCAATCAAGGGCAATACCCTCTAAGGTTTTAGGGAATATCTTAGCAACAACCCCATCCCAAGGGAGTAATTCTCGAATGGCCGTGGCATAGGCCTTGATATGTGCATTTGGATCTCCCTCCCCTTTGTATTTGGGTAAATCGGGAAGAGGTCTTGGAAGCATGACATTTCATATGGTGAATTCTAGGGGCTCTTTTAAATATTCTGAGTAAGTCCCTACCGCATAGGCTTCGACCATCGATGGTGCCTGCTGAGGGGGTGGAGGGGAATGGGTTGTTGATATGGCATAGCATATGTATTTGTAGGGACATAAGGAAATCCCTGTGGTTGAGTGAACATCCTGGGAGAGGAGAACATGTCTCCCTATGGTGATTTTGAATAAATGTTTAAGTAGGGAGGAGCATTGTTCTGGTATGGGTTGTTTGGTGCTAAGTTGGGAGGTATCATATTTTCAACTGGAGTGGCATTTGAAAATGTGGTTCTAGTTGGTGTTTGCTGTTGATAGTTATACGAATGTTGAGGAGGCATGCCTAACGTGCATGTTCCTGTAAGGAGGTCAACTTGGCTGGGATGATGTGGAGGGTTAGGGATTCCTGCTTGCCTGAAATATGAATTTTGATTTGCTTGAGCAAGTTCCAATCCTCTAACCTTTCTCAACTAAGGTTGAGATGACCTCGATTGGCGAAGACACAGTGTTTTTCCTTAATGGTGGTTGTTGTACACCTTGAGGTTGTAAAGGGGTATGATACCCTGCTATGAATTGATCATTACCCTACCAAGCTTCACTGAGAGTATTTCCCATAGGTGGAGGAATGGGGGTGTTTTCTTGGAGTAGGGTATCGGGTTGTGTTTGCAAACTCCCTATAGGTGGGTACATGTTTTGGAAGCATTGTTCACTTCTAGCGTAGTGCGCTAAATACTCCTCATCCAAAAATGGGAGTGGATCTGACTGTCTACTGATTTGTGGTCTGAACAAAACCTGAGGAGATGAAATGGACTCTCCAGTAAATGTCATATTGTTAGAGCCTGAGGGCTCTGGTTGTTGCATTTGTGCAAGCTGATCCAACTCCTCAATTCGGAATGAAGAACTAGAACTAGTTCTTTGAGGAGGAGTTTGTGATGACAAGTAATTACTTGAATAGTTGTCAGCCCATGCAGAAAGTGAGGGTGATGGTTGTCTATTTGTTTGACCATAATTTGCTTCGAGACCTGAGAGAGGTCTGCCATATGCATCGTATCCTGACATATTCGGGGGGTATATAAATACCCATAGAATAATGGGAAAGAGTGAAGGTGGATGAAAGAAATGAAAAATAAAAGGGGAATAGTTGTTTGTTTCACGTCAGGTTCACCAATTTTGTACGATAGAAAAGTGACATGACGAGCATGAGAATCTACAAGTAGCTCTTCTTTGTACCCGACCTCTCGAGGTCATGCTGAGATAGCCAGTGAGAATGGAATATATGTGGATATTGAACAAACTAGTTGGGAAATCTTATATCCTCAACACGCAATAATGGAATCTGTGAATCTAAGGCAAAGAAAGATCTCCTAACCTGAATTGGTGTAATGGACCGTTTGGATATAATAGCTACTCAGAGGCTCCAATCAATGTCAAGCTCTACCGAGATCCTATCTATTGGCTGTTGGATACGTGGAAAATGACTTGTAGGTGCTTCATGTATATTTCCAGACAAGGTCATGGAAAATGGTAATGAGAGGTGTAGTGGATTTATAAGAAACTATGGATGGTTTTCTGGTCTAGCCCAGAAAATGTTGGATTGATTGGCTTCTATATTTAATACATAAAATTGTGTTATGATATCTGGTGGGAGTGGTGAGGATCTAAATACCAACATTCATAAACTGGTGTCAATACTTAACTTACTTGTAGGCCTGTTGGGTTGTGGGACCTGGGATCACAACCATGAGTTCATGGTTGTTGTGGACCTGTTATGGTCATGTGAAGAATCAATCTCTTCTTTCGACTATCCAATGGTCATAAGCCTTTTCAGCTTCTATGTTTAGTACCAGGAGTTGTGTGATCTTCTCAGAATACCTTACGGGGGTTCTGGCAACTTGTATACGTAACCCTATGTCTATGTCGATAAGAAGGTCTCCTGCATCTGGCTGTGGAACTAATGGATCACAAGCCAAATATTTGTTCTCTTTCGGGTTCTTGTATGGTCATGTGGATATCCTATCAAGGCAATCTATAGTTGGGTTGACTTGACCAGAATGTGTATGCTTTGTTGTCTTCAATATTCAATTGCCTCAATTGTTCACTAATTACTTGTTGGTTTATTGTCATTTGAAAGACCTGAATCCTAAGCCCTTGATCTATATCCGTTAATGTTGTGAATAGATTTGGCTGAGATACTACTGGTTCGAACACGTATTCCCTGGGCTCTCTGGGTCCCGTAATTGTCATGCAAAAGATAACTTAACTGAAATGAGAAAATTAACCATGAAAGCTATATCTACACTATGCTTATATTTCTTTTATTTTTGTATTTTTAATGATGCGTATTTGAATGAAATTAAAAGATCATCTATTCTAATATATTTAGAAAATGGACAATTAATCTAATAACAGAATTAAAACAAGCAAGGTAGCCTGGTATAGCTATTTTCTGTGCAGTTGTGAATTTATCCTAAATATTTAAATAACTAACTAGTTTAATCGAAATACTTCCAATCCTACCTCAGAAGTGAGGAATGAATCATAGTTTCTCAGAAACTATCATTCCCCACAGCTTCCCTGGCAATATCGAAAGTGAGCTTTAACTGAAATGAAATAATTTACTACTCTATTTGATATATTGTAACTACAACTTTGATAGCTCAAACCTGGAGTTTATAGAATAGTGGTAAATCTAGTTGTGTCGTGACTTGTCCCCTCAGTGTGATCTCCTCGTTCCTTCGTGTTCTCGTGAATCCAGAAAAGTGTGAGTGTGATAGCGTTAGCAGAAGAAGATACCCGAACAATGGCAGCTTTGGATATAAACCGAATACAATGCAAGTAAGAGAGGGATAGTGCAAGTGAACAGAGCTTGACTATGTAATTCCTAGCAGGATTTATTGTGGGGATACAACGCAAATACGCTAGAAGAATTCTGGGATCTATCTCTTGTGACAAACAAAACCTACAACTCTAAGATGGATTCTAATCTAAAAATGAAACTACCTTATGCTAAATTGATTGTATGAGACATTAATGAAGTAAGATGAAAGGAAGAAGATCAAATGACCTCTAAAGCAGAAAGGAGAGACTGATAATTCATGCAAAATATAAAACTATTGAAACTCATGCAAGAACTTCAAACAAACTGAATAATCAAACACAGAAGGAGAGGGGCCATTTGTTTGAAAGCAATCTGGGTATTTATAGCATTTGCATTTACCAGAGGGTAAATCCAAATTGAACTCTTCTAATATAAACAAAGGGAAAACACTATTTACTGGGTGGCCAAAACATAAATGCAAGCTTTAGTGGTTGAGGAATGCAGGTGAAATTTGAATTTTTACATTTGACAAAATCGTCAGAACATTCTGGAAAATGTGCACAGGACTGCCGCCCTGCGCAGGGAGGTGGTTACAGGACCGCCACCCTGTCCTGGGTGGCGGTCACAGGACCTGCTGCCCAGGTAGGGTGGCAGTTCTGTAACTTAAAGAAAAAATGCAGGGAAAAAGGGGGGCAGAGACTAGAACAAAACATACAAAATCTAGACAAGGCTTTCTAGGGTGCAAATGTACACTTGACAAGCTTTTCTGGATTCCAAACACCTTGCGAAGAGATCTGAATCATCATTGGGGTTTCTGTAACCTCTTTCTCGGTAGTACAATACCTACATTTTTGGGTATGTACAGTGACCAACATTGCATCCATCCCCGTATGTATTTTTTCATGGCTAATAAAACACGGGTAGGTAGTACCTATAGGATTCCTAAATAATTCCATCATTAGTATTATGTTGGGTATAATTTCATGGCAATTTTGGGGTAAATACCATTAGTGGAAGTAGATAATTTTCCTATATATACTAGGAAGACCTTGGTGTTATGCTAATAATGTTGACTTTCACTTTAAGAAGCTATATGTAAAACTTCTAGATTGGGGACCACGACACCACACTTCCTGATGGAAACCTAAACAAAATGCACCATACATGGAGAGTGTGGAAGAATACGAAGATTTGAAGCACATATACAAGATACAAATAACATGGATGGAAAAATTAAGAATGAACACCAGAGGGAGAAATAAAGTGGGAAGATAACCAGTTGATATATGATACAACTAGTATGACAATGTGAAAATTTAGTGCATTAGTTCATATGAACTTACTAGGGGCGAGATCGTGGTCTATGTATTAGGAGTGCGTCGATGTACCCATTTATCCAAGTGCCTAATTATATTCATAAAATTATTGGAAGAGTTAGTAAGGAAAACCTATAGAAACCCACCATATTTTAGTGGAAGAGAAAAATATCTAGTATTTTCACAAAGAAAATAGAGGCCTATATGCAAATTGAAAAAGGTGCAACTTAATTGTCTAGTATATTTTGTTCAACAGTACCATAAAAAGATGGTGGGAAACAAATAGGTTGAAGTTGTTAACATGGATGAACCTAAAAGGATGTCATGAGTGGTAGGTTAAAATCAAAATAATGGCCCTCAAAGATATCCAAACTATTATGGGAGTCACTAGTCTAGAAGAACATTTGAATAAATGTATAGAGATATGGACAACTACTAAAAAATTTAAACTTGCACTATGGACACACTCATTTCTATCATACACTACGTGTATGGGCACACACATGGTATGTTGGGTGTTTATTTTCATAGAGAATAAAGTTCTTGGACAATTTTGACACAATGATTTATACATCCTTATTTTCATGCAAAATGTGCATCATGAAAAACCTAAAATTTTATTTATAACAACCTAAGCCACATTTGAAAATCCTTCTCCTGGTCAATGTAAAATTGTTATCTAGCCAACTCACTCATTGTGCTTCTCCACATAATGGTCAGGAGGAATGTGCTAATGCAATTTTTAAATCATATTTCATGTGTATGTGGATGTTATTCAAGTTGATTTATGAAGGTATCTGGATCCAAGAGAAGATAAGTACTCCCGAAGGCCTAAAATATCATATTTTCATGATTTTATCAACCTAGTGAGTGCTCCTTGGGAATATACAGGCATAAGATAAAACATCTAAGAAGTGTAAAATAGCTATGAAATCATTTGAAGGTAGTTTAGGAAAGTTCGTACAAGAAAAAATTAGGATATGGGAATAAGTTATGCAAAACCGGGGTCTTTGTGGACAAGGTATTAGGAAACGTAAGTTCTAAAAATCCAGTACACCTTTCTTGAAAGGTTTATGAATCCTTGTGAAGTTTTGGGAGATCATCCTTCCAAAACATTGGAAAGGTAATAGATCCTACATCATAGTGGAATGATCAAGGAAAGATTTCTGGGAGCATTAAAATGTGGAAAATTGCCCAACACTGTAGCTCAATAGTCCTCTTACAAAGTGAAACTTTCTCTAAAGATTCTAAACACTCCATGAATATTTGTAAGCCTAAAAATAACTCAAGTAAGGTTATTTTTAATTCTCTTCTCATTGATTCATAATATGGTTTAGTTTGAGGTGATTATAAACTCTTATTGTCACTCAACTCACTGAAGCACAACTTGAGGCAAAAGTGAAGGTATTAGTAAAACTTTCTGAATAATTCATTTTCAAAGATTATAAGAATAGTCTCATTGGATTTCATTTTCCCTTTTACATGAAAATTTCATATATTGGACACAAAATTTCATTAAATTTTGACCCCGAAAGGAAGAAAACAATTCTGGTCATGGGGAGCCTAGAAATGTTGTCGTACAACCACAAAATGTTGTCGCATGTCAAGAAGGTTTTAGGTGACCCAAGATTGTTGTTATGCAAACCAAAAAAAAAATGTCACATGTCAAGAAAGTTTTTTAGGTAACCTGAGGATGCTTTTCACTCATCTAGAAGATGTTGTCATGTGTCCAAAAGGTTTTAGATGACCTAAGAATGTTGTCGTGGCAACCAAAAAATGTTGTCGCGCATTCAAAGGATGCATTTGGGCATCTACATGATTGAAGTTAAGATGAAATGTCACAAGTGATGAAGGAACATCAAATTTTGTGAAGGAATTTAAAATTCCAAAAAGTCCATAGAGGAAGGCAAAAGCGTCATGTGGGGGTAGATGAGAAGGCAACCCACAATGTTAAAAAATTGGAATGGCCTCTCCATTCCAAAGGATCTTGAAAGTTTAAGTCCTTGGTAACAATTTTGGATTGTGGTTTGGATGTTGAGATTTTGTATCACCAATAAAATAAATAAAAGCTACATTTCTTCCATTTCTCTTTCTAATGTTTTCCTCTATGTTCTCTCTATTTTGCAACTTTGAAAGCATAGTGAGCTTGAATAACCAAGAAGGAACTTGGTGTCCTTGATTGATGAACCTAAAGAACTATGTATTTGTGGTTTTTTTGTCTTGCTAATGGCCTACATTTTTTGTTTTTCTCCAATTGAATATTGAATTTCTCTAGTTATTATGTGTGAACTTTGTTATTTCCTACTCACAACAATAACCCTCTCTTTCCTAAAATTATCTTCGTATCCCTCATCGCTGCAATTTCCTCCCTTGTACCCCATAAAATCACTTTGCCACATGTTCTGTGAAGTGTTATTTTGTGATCCCCAGCCTGTTTGGAAACCCCATAATATTGAGATTGAATTAGGCTAATTTACATTCAATAATGGGAGCCTCCCCATACACAAGGAGGGGCATAACCCGTGAGCGTTGGTGGAAACACATAATTTGGAATGTGAAAAATTATTTCATCAACAATACCTTTTCATTTACCTCTTTGGTTCCTCGCTTGAATTATTCCCTTCAATGTATAAAAGCAACATTATTGGAGGATGATTCTACCATAGAAGATGAAATTTTAGCACTACACAAGGACAAGGTGTTCGCATTAACCAAAAAATGAAAAAAAAAATTTTGGTTAAGAGATGTTATAGACAAGAAAGAACAAGGTAATCGACCATAGGATAAACCATTCAAATCCATATAGGTCAACAAAGGTAGTGATAATGAACTTAAAATGACAACGATTGGTGAATACTAGAGTGAAACTGAAATATGAAAGATTATTGAACTATTAGGATATATTACCCATAGGATACAAAGAAATAAGGGGTTTACACCCATCTCTGGGAACAACAAAAATCAAATTATTTGAAGGGTCCAATCTAATAAAAATTAGCCATATCGAATGAATCCAAACCTACGTGCAAAAGTCAAATGGGAACTTGACAACATATTGGACGCATGAGTCATCATACCCATGGAATAATATAAATGAGTAATTCCTATGGTTATAAGAATAAAGAAAGATAGGTTCATAAGATTTTGTGTGGACTGCCACACTTTGAACTATGTATGCATAATTGATCCATTCCATACACACTTTATTGAACAGATTTTAGAAGGGTTAGGAGGTAAGGAGATATATACTTTCATAGATGGGTTATTTGGTTATCATTAGGTAAAAATTGTAGAAGAAGATAGAGCGAAGAAAAATTTTGTGACTAAATGGGGATCATATGCCTATGTAGTCATGTTGTTTGGTATTAAAAATATATCCGCTATATTTTTGTGCATTATTGTAATTGTGTTAAAATATTTCATACTAAAGTTCCTTTAAGTGTACTTAGACAATTGGATGGTCTACAAATTGGTGTGGGATCATTGCAATAACTTGAGGTTGATGTTTAAGCGTTGTCGATAGTTACAAATTTCCCTCAATTTGAAGAAATGTGTGTTTGCAACACCAATTGACACATTGTTAGTACATAAAATATGCAACGATGGATTATTGGTAGATTCAAAAAATATTGTTGTGATACTTATCCTTGAGTCATCACGAACATAGAGAGAAGTCCACACATTCTTAGGACATTGCAAGTACTACATAAAATTTATAAGGATTTTGCAAAAATTCCAACGCCATTGGAAAAAATAATATGAAAACATGAGACTTTGAGTGGGGAGAGTAAAAAACAACATGTATTTGAATAATTAAAGGATAAATTAATAGAATTTCCCATTCTAAAATTTCCAAATTGGAATACACCATTCCATGTGCACATAGATGCATTAGGAACTTCTGTTGGAGATATACTGATGTAGAGAGGAAAATGGACTCTGGACCATCCTATTTACTTTGCAAGTCAAAAATTGAAGTGCGCAGAGAGAAATTATACCACCACAAAGTGAGAAGGACTATCAATGGTGTATGCACTTCAAAAACTTAGACACTTCCTTTTGGAAACCCCATTTTTTGTTCTTTATGGATCTCAAAAACTTGGTGAATAAAGAAGTCTTGCATGGGAGCATTTTTAGATGGATTATACTTTTTTAAGAGTTTCCAGTTTATGGTGGTTGTAAAACCTACAAAAAATAATGCAAGACCTAATCATTTGTCGTGTATTAACATCGATGAAGAGGTAGGACCAAATAAGAAGGAATTCAGGATCTAAAACTATTTCAAATACAAAGTACTTTTGATGAATTGGAGGACGTAACTTATTTTATACAATATGGGGTCCCGCCAGAAGACTATCCTTGTTAGGGTTAGCACACCAGTTGTACAAATAATATATCATATCTAAGCATACATGCAAATAAAAGCGGATATTCTACCAGAAGAAATATACATAACAAGAAATATAAATCAACACCAAATTTAACGTGGTTCACCCGTGTGGGCTATGTCCACCAAGAAACAAGCTAATATATTATCCAAAGCTTTCACAAGATATACAATGAATATTTACAATCTTCCACACCTCTCAGATGTACAGTATTTCTTTCACCCAAGCTTTTTCTTCTTCTCCAAGAATTCTCTCTCTCACAATTATTCTCACAATAATCATCAAATTTTGCAAGTTCTTCTTAATTCTTACTTCTAAACCCTAGCTTTCATGCTTTATATAGGTATATACAAACTTAGGGCACTTAGCCATGCAATTACAATCAATAGATCTGATTTAATACTAAAAATAGATCTAATTCCCGTGAGTTAATTAAAACACTCCACACATAGGGTAACCGACACCGGTTAACCTAACTGATGTCAGTTCCTCCTTGCTTGACCGATGCAGTCATAGGTGACCGATGTCGGTCCCCTCCATAACTGATGTCAGTTACTGTGTTTTCCAGCAAGTTTCATATTGCATGTGCTAATCTAAAGTAATTGAGCTCCACAACTCAACAATCTCCCACTTGGAGATTAATTACTGCACCATACCTATACAACGTCATTCTTGGATCCTTCCTTTAGCTTTGTTTCTTCCTCTTCAAGTCTCAAACTCGAAGACCAACATAAGTGGAGTGTAGCTCCAACTTCTCCTTTGCTAATGGCTTCATTAGCATATCTACACATGGTTTTCACTCGTATGAATCTTTTCCAGATTCAACTTCCCATCCTCTAATACCTATCCTGTATGAAGTGATACCTCAACTGAATGTGTTTCGTTCTTGAATGAAATGCTAAGTTCTTTGCCAAATGAATTACACATTTGAATGTCACTGAATAATTTTGTAATCATCTTGCTCCTTTCCTAACTCTTTCATGAACCTACTCATCCATATCATCTCCTTGTTAGCTCTCTGTAGCTACAACATACTCTGCCTCTATAGTAGACAAAGCCACAACCTTCTGCAATCTTGAAATCCAGCTAATTGTATCATCCCACCTACTATGAAAATATATCCAGTAGTGATCCTTCTACCATCTAGATCTCCAGCCATATCTGAATCAACATAGCCACATAATGAAATATCTGAACCTCCATAGCATAATTGCATGCTAGATGTCCCTTTCAAATACCTGAGTATCCATTGGACTGCTTTCCAATGCTCTTTACCTGGATTGGCCATATATCTACTCACAACTCCCACTACCTGTGTAATATCTGGTCTGGTACAAACCATAGCATACATGAGACTCCCAACTACTGAAGCATATGACACTTGTGTCATGTATTTGACCTCCTCATGTGATGATGGACACTGATATTTTGCTCAATTTGAAGTGTCCAGCCATAGGTTGTACTAACAGGTTTTTCATTCTGTATCTTGAACCTTTCTAACACCCTGTAGATATAATCCTCTTGAGACAAATATAATTTCTTGTTCTTCCTATCTCTGTGTATTTGCATGCCAAGGATTCTTTTTGCAGCTCCTAAATCCTTCATAGTAAAATGTGTGAGCTAGCTTTCCCTTAAGCTCACCAATGTCCTACATACTAGATCTTGCAATAAGAATATCATCCACATATAGTAACAAAATAATATAGCTCCCATTTTCAAGCTTCTTGAAATAAACACAATGGTCAGATTCACATCTCAAGTAACCATGTTCATGCATAAAACTATCAAACCTCATGTACCATTGCCTTGGAGCTTGCTTGAGCCCATATAGGCTCTTTTTCAACCTGCACACTAATTTCTCCTTACCCTTGACTTCATACCCAAACAGCTACTGCATATAAATCTCTTCATCCAAATCACCATGAAGGAAAGTCATCTTCACATCTAGTTTGCTCTAAATGTAAATCATGTACTGCAACTATACTCAACATAGTACGTATGGAAGTCATTTTAACAACAAGAGAAAATATTTCACCAAATTCAATACCTACTTTCTGTGTAAATCCCTTTACTACAAGCCTTTCCTTGTACCTTTTATGTCCACCCTCTTCTTCCTTGATCCTGTAAACCCACTTGTTCTACAATGTCCTCTTACCTGCTAGTAACTTAACCAAATCCCAAGTCTAGTTTCTGTTCCAAGGAGTCCATCTCCTCATCCATGCCATGTTCCCATTGGATGTGGGTCTCATCCTACATTGCTTCTTCAAAACTCTCTGGTTCACCATTACCAGTCAATAATAAATAAAATAGAGAAGGTGTAAATATTTATGGAGGTTTACTTACCCTTTGTGACCTTTTCATAGGAGTTCTGGGGTACCAGAGGCTCATTCTGGACCTCCTAGATATTTGTATCTAAATCTATCAGTGACCGATGCCGGTCACCTGTAACTGATGTCGGTTCTGCTAATTGATGTCAGTTTGGCTCTTCTGTAACCGATATTAGTTCTACTGACTGATGTCGGTCAAGGGTCAAACCGACACCAGTTACTGTGTAACCTTGTCGATATTACTTTTAAATCCAAGAGTTCATTTTCATTCACAAACTTCTCAATCGGTTCGTCCTTGGGTACCAAAATTTGATCCCTGTACATTCTCTTTTCATTCCATTCAATATCACGACTCCTAATAATTTTAGAATTCTCTAAATCCCAAAAATGGAATCTGAAATCACCAGATCCATAACCAATGAAAGTGCATCTCTTGGATTTTGCATCCAAATTTTTTCTATTTTCCTTATCAATATGCACAAAAGCTTCTGAACCAAAAAATTTAAGAAAAGAAAGATCTACCTCTTTTCCGGTCTAAGCTTCCTCTGGTATTCCTCCATCTAGTGAACTTGAAGGCCCATGGTTAATCAAATAAACCATTGTATCAACTACTTCTTCCCAAAACTGTAAAGGCAATCCAGAATGTATTCTCATACTTCTAGCACGTTCCATGATTGTCATGTTCATTCTTTATAAAACACCATTCTCTTGTGTGCATTCTTGGAACCATCCTTTCTCTATGTATCCCATTCACTGAACAATAAGAATTGAAAGCCTTGCTACAGTATTCACCACCATTGTCAAATCTAAGGCACTTTAACTTTGAATTTGATTCATTCTCAATAAGGTCTTTCCATCTTTTAAAAGTCTCAAAAACATCATATTTATGTTTAATACAATAAACCCATACCTTTCTTATAGCATCATCAATGAAAGTAATGTAATATTAGGATTCTCCATGAGAAGCTACTTGAGCTGGTCCCCACACATTTGAGTGTACAAGCTCCAATTTTTGCTCCTTCTTAGTTGCCCCAACTTTGAGAAATCTCACTCTCTTTTGCTTTCCAAAAACACAATGCTCACAAAAATCAAGATCTAAATCTTTCAAATACTGATAACTTACCCTTAGCCTTTAAGATTTACATTCCTTTTTTACTCATATGGCCCAACTGATTATGCCACATGCATGCATCTGAATCTGAAGTAGATAATGCAGAAAAGGAATCAGTAACACAGATAGATAAATATAACGTTCCTACCTTATTACCTCTTGCCACAATAAAATCACCCTTGATGACTTTCCAAGAGTCTCCTGTAAATGTAACCATGCAACCATCTTCACCTAGTTACCATACAGAAATAAGATTCCTCTTGTGGCTTGGCACATGCCTCACATCTTTCAATACCCATGTATTTCCATTATGCAATTTTAGATGAACTTCCCCTTTACCAGTAATACTACAAGGTTCATCATCACCCAAATAAACATGCCCAAAATTTCCCTAGACATAATTTCTGAAATAACCCTTATTAGGGGTTGCATGGAAAGAAGCTCTTGAATCTAAAACCCATGATTCAATTCTATTATCTAAAGAAAGAATAAGATCATCTTGCATTACCTCTACTCCAACAAGATTTGCTTCTTTACCTTTGTCTTGTTATTGGTTATCTTTATCCTTTGACTAACAATCTTTCTTTGCATGTCCTTTCTTTCCACATTTCCAACAAGTAATTACCTTACCTCTAGATTTAGATATGATATCCCTTGACTTTGATTTCCTATTACTCTTACTCTTGGATCTCTCCTTCTTCCTGCCCCTACTTTCTACATTCAAAGCATTCACAGATGATGATTCCTCTGTATTCTTCCTAAGAATTTCTTCATTTAAGATTATACTAACCACATCATCAAACTTCAAAATATTATTAGCAGATGTTGTATTACTAATAACCATTACCAAGTTATCCCAACTATCAGGCAAAGAACATAAGAATAAAAGTGCTTTCACTTCATCATCAAATGGAATATCAACTGATTTTAACTGATTTACAATAGACCAAAAATCATTCAAATGACTAGATGTAGATCCACCTTCATGCATCTTAGAACTAAATAGTTTCTTCATCAAATAAACTTTATTTGAAGTACTAGGTTTTTCATAAAAAAAGTAAGAGATTTCATTAACCCTACCATAGAAGTTGCTGTTGTAATATTGGAAGCCACGGATGCTACCAGGCTCAATCTTATAGATCCCAAATCCTTTCTGTCAAGAATATTCCATTCTTCATCAGTCATCTTCGTATGTCTAGACATTTTGTCCAACGGTAAGTACAAATCTCTTTGATACAGATAATCCTCAATCTGCATCTTCCATAATTGATAATTTTAGATTGTCAAACTTCTCTATCTTGTATTTGTTTTCTTCTGCCATTGTTGTAGCTCCCACTCAATCAGAAAACCCTCTGTGAGTAAATCTGTCAACACAAAAAACCCTCAAAAAAAGCTCTGATACCAGTTGTTGGGGTTAACACACCAGTTATATAGATAATATATCAGATCTAAACATAAATGCAATGAAAGCAGATATTCTACCAGAATAATTATACAAAACAAGAGATATAAATCAACACCATATTTAACGTGGTTCACCTAGTGTGGGATACCTCCACCAAGAAACAAGTCAATATATTATCCAAAGATTTCACAAGATATACAATGAAGATTTACAATCTTCCACACCTCTCAGATGTACAATAATTTCTTTCACCCAATTTTTTGCTTCTTCTCCAAGAATTCTCTCTCTCACAATTATTCTCACAATAATCATCAACTTTTGCAATTTCTTCTTAATTATTACTTCTAAACCCTAGATTTCATGCTTATATAGGTGTACACCAAACTTAGGGAACTTAGCCATGCAATTACAATCAATAGACATGCTTTAATAATAAAAATAGATCTAATTCCCGTGAGTTAATTAAAACACCCACACACAGGTAACCGACACCGATTAGTCCTAACCGATGCCGGTTCTTCCTTGCCTAACTGATGCCGGTCCCTCCATAACTAATGTTGGTTACTGTGTTTTCTAGCAAGTTTCATATTGCATGCTAATTTAAAGTAATTGAGCTCCACAATTCAACAATCCTATGAGTCAAAAGAAACATTAGCTATTAAAGCAACACCATACCAACTAATAGGTGGAAAACTATACAAGATGGGTCATGATGAGATATTACGTTGATGTGTCATGGATCATGAAAGGAAATATGTTCTACGTGAGGCACATGAAGGGATAACAGGAGGCTACTACGCAAGAGATACAACCACATGAAAAAATTATCAATGCAGGTCTTTGGTGGAATTTTTTTTTTAAATATGCTAAGGCATATGCCAGGGTGTGTGACCAATGCCAATGAGTCAGTAAATTAAGAAAGTGTGACAACATACCCCTAATACATATAATCGTGTAAGAACCATTTGTAAAATGTAAAATTGACTTTGTGGTACCTATCAATCCTGTTGTGTGATGAAGTAGAATACACTATATAATTATAGCCATTGACTATCTAACTAGGTGGGCAGAGGCCACCCCAACTAAATATTGCACAAAATTGATAATGGAAAGGTTCATATTGGGAAAAAATTATTAGCCAATTTGAATGCCCGTTAAGATTGACAAGTAATAAAGGGACACACTTCCTGAATGATACTATAAGGATTATATTGCAAAAAAAATTGGTAGTACATCACAAGAAAACACCCTATCATGCATAGGCTATTAGAACATTTGAAGCATTCAATAAAATTTTGAGTCATACCTTAATAAATATTTACGACATGGGGTGTAAAGATTGGGATGATAAGGTCTCAATGGTTCTTTGGACCTACAGAACAAAATACAAACACCTTAATAAAGTGAATCCATTTTAGCTTGTTTATGGAATAGAGGTAGTTTTACCAATAAATTTTATATAACTATTCCTTCAAATCAAAATAATTTCCAACTTGGATGACAAATATTATACTATTGAACACTTGATATAGTTGTTACAGTTGGATGAAACTAGGTTACAAGCTTAATGGTCATAGAATATTGGGAAAGTAAGACAAAAAGCATGGCATGATTGAAACCTCAAGAATAAGACCCTTGCATTGGGTGACAAAGTTTTACTATATGACTTAAATTTTATGTGCTACCTTGGGAAACTGAAGACCAATTGGCTAGGTCCTTATGAAATAATGGTTATTTTTCCAACTGAGGCATGTAAAATGATGGACCTTAACGACATCCTTCTACCAATCTAATTTAATGGAAGTAGGTTGAAACCCTATTTCTAGTAAAGTGGGGTTGTAAGAAAATAAGGAATATGTCATTAGATTAGTTGTTATTTCATTTGGTAGATTAAAATTTCTTTCATGCATGGAATAAGTGCATAAAATTTACATTATTCAATTAAAGTCATGTTTTATTGACCAAGAACATAATTTCTCAATTTCTCAAGTAGTAATGTTCAGAGGACCATGAAATTTTTTGTGTTGGGAGGAGGTAAGAAAGTAAAGGGTACAAAGTTTCATTACAGAGGATTTAAGGTGAAAATATGACGTACTAAACAAAAAGGGACTCTACATTGAAAATAAAAGCAAGGATTTTGAAATGATTTGTTTTTTCTTAACTCACATGTGCAATAGGAAATTTCTTGAGGAGGGGATGATCAAATGACAGAGTGAAGCAAATGAAGGAATGGGGAATCTTTGGAAGAGGGATGTTATCTTTATAAGGAGCTATGGGACAAAGAAATGCATGAAAATAAAGAATTACACAAGGGATAACGACACATCCTAGGAACATAAGATACCTAATACAACTAGAGGCACAAAGAAAAAAAGTAACCTTGAAAAATCCCATGACACACACTTAACGGTCATTAAGAATCAAGCAAAAAAAAGGGAGCAAAAGAAAATTGTCAAGAACTAGGTATTATTGACAATTTTGGGAACTAAAATCTTATGCATGCGAGGAATAAATGAAAAGAGAATTTACTACTGATGAAAAGGGCTATAGATAGGAGGGGTAATTTATTTTAACTACCTTGCAGTAAAAACGAGAGATCTAGAGAAAAATAGTGAAAAGATGTGAAAAAGTGATTCAACAACCAAATGAACCTAAAAATAATTAACCGTCATTAACAAAAATTCAAGTTGTTATAGTAATAACTAGGGTGAATAGGAAGATCTAGCACAATAGGAAAAGTAGAACTTGCTTTTGGCTACCATTAATGTAGAGTTCAAGTTTCCTTGATCAGACCAAAAAAATTTGGGGCAATTAACCACCACAAGGTGTACCAAATTGGTTTCTAACCTAAAACAAAAAGATATATTTAGGTAGAAAAGGTGATTAAACTAAAATGGAATATAATAGCCTAATCTGATGTTATAGAAGCAATACATAAATGACAATAAATGTAGCAAATACACCCAAGAAACTAAGCTATAAAAATATGAAACCCTAATGTGCAATGAGGGTTCAAAAATCCTTAATTGATTCATCGAGGTTGCTAGAATATGTTGCAGAGAAGACCGACTAAACAAGAGCAGGAAAGCGTCGTAAATAAGATTGAGAAAATGCAGATTTGAGTAGTCTGGCTAGACTGGGATGCCTGGAGAAGGATGAGGCTGCTTGGGGCACCCTAGGTCCTATATTTGGGTGCCCTGACTTGTGGAAATGGCCAGGGAACATCCTCTGATGGTGTCGCTAAATGATCTCATGTGTTCTCTTCTTGTTGCGTGTATGTTGTTACAATAGAAGAATCACCTGTAAAAACCCTAGACAAAGCATCAAAACCCTAAAAAATAAATATGCATATGAAAGGGGTTAGACTATCCTCATCTTCCAAATGAATGGAATTATCACTGAGCATTACAGTACATCTCATACCCAACATAGTTCTATGTGTGTGTGTGAAATCATGCCCTAGATGTTTGTTATCCAATTTTTTCCCTCAGTCAAAATTGGACAACAAAGGCCTATTGTACTCTAGGAATGTTAAAGGGTTAAATAATAATAAAAATAGATACTTTATGTTTAGGGGTCTTACTAGGTCTTCATGACCCTTTGGTTTCAATAGTAAGCCTAAATAGTCTAAATCAGGGTAAAGAATCAATTTTCAAGGAGCTTGATGTAATGGGCTCATCATTTGTCTCATATATAGAACATGAACTACATCAAGGGAACCGAGCTTATCATCATAGATATAATTGGGACAAGTCAAGGTTATATAGCTTGGAAAACAACTCTAATGTCACAACATGTAGAAGGAGAACACTCCAAATTCATTGGGAGGGATCATGGCTAATAAGGATAGACATTCAAATTTCACAGTACTTGAGCAATACATAGTGGGGACTCATCACAAGCTCAGTTAAATAAAACAACCAAGCCAAAATCTTGAGTGTTCGAGCTTAAGATAGACCTCTATTAATATCTCCTAACACGATAGGTAGTGAGACATAGATTGAGTTGATATCAGTTGAGACACAAGGAGAAAATCAATTAGCTTCTCGGTATATCCGTTCATAGACTAAGCTTAGTGGAATTACATACTGATGGGGATTAGGCACCAAGAGCTTGTAAATTGTAGTGTATACAATGAGATTGACATTTAGAATGAGATGGATCATGAAATTATTGTAGAGGTTGAGCTCAGTAAAGCATAGAGCCATGGCGAGATATCAAGGTCCTCAAGCACATAGTTTTTGCAATGTGGAATGAAGTTTGGATTGATGGCTAATTCAGCTCGAAGGTTCGAGATTTTGGTTGACAAAGGAAGAAAATCAAGGTGCATGTTAGCTGAGTAGGAAATCGTGGGAGAACAAAGTTGTAGTCTTACAATGAGCTCGGGATTAATCTCTATTATAGCTCATCGTCGTCATGTTTTCTAGGAGGAGGATCACATATATAAGTTTTTGAGCTTGATGACATGGAGGCACCAAGTCGATGGTGAGTTAAACTGGAGTTGAGTGAACTATCCTAGGATATGATGCAAAGAAGATAAGGGACCGAGTTAGCCCTGTATGATCTCATGGACTTTGCAAAATTAAGGTGTCCAAGGGTCTCGAACATGGAGTTCATGTTAAATGAATAGAGATTGATCTTGGTGTGCAGTAAGGAGAATTGACCTGAGTCAAGAAAAAATGGCTCGCAGAGCTCGGTGGCTGAATAATGAGATAGTGTAGGGTGAGCTCGTCATGCAGAAGGACATAGGAAAACTTAGGATATCCATGCCAACTCTGTGGGGAAAATATGATTTAAGGCCAAGAATTTCGAAAGGCCAAGTGGAGATGAAACGATGGTGGGCCAAAGTGCATTCCCCACTCGAGGAGTTTTGAAAGATCACAAAAAATGGGGGAATTGAGGCCAAGCTACCAAGGATACATGATTTTATGGTATGAAATCCATGCCAAAAAAAAATGACAAGACAACATTTAGGCTCCCAAGCCAAATTAGCCATCATGAGGAACCGTTAAGGAAAATGTGGAGTTAATCTCTGATTTGACCAAGTCATGGGCAACGCATTTAGTGGATGCATGTAGAACAACTGCCGAGTTATTATCTGAGCCATATTAGTTCATTTAATCCCAATGACGTGGTGGAATGTAGGGGATGGAGCAAGACCCAGTCACCTAATGAATGCGAGGGACCATAATTCCTCGAATATAGCACAGAATGCATGTGAGTTTCAGGGATAATGAGCCCAGGAAAGAAATAATTAGTTCACATGAGACATATTTCATGGAAGAAAAACATACTCAAGTCTTGAATGAATCAACTCACCAAGTCATAGGTCAATTAGAGCGAGTTGTTTGGGCATTAAGAGTTCAAACCAATGTAAGTGATCTTTGAAAAACAAGGTTAAAGGATGACCAAGTTGGTTTTGAGATCTAATCACAGGGCCTGGTATCAAGTTATAAGATTGCTAAGCTTGGCCAGAAGAAGTATTTTTGGAGCTCATTTTAAAGTTTTCATGAATGGCCATGCTAAGCAAGAAGTTCATTTCAGAGTTGAGATGGCAACTCAGTTAGGCCAATCAAGGAGAATTTATGGATGAGCTTGGTTGATCAAATCATTGTGATGAGTTGATGGTTGGAGAAAGGGTCCAACATTGTAACCAATCTGAACGATGTGGGAATGTGACATGGAGAAGCTCATTTGAGTAATGATGGAGGAGCTCATATTGGTTTGCAAGTGGAGCTCATGGAGTCGAGACAGAGGATAAAGTGGGCTCGTACTAGGACTCGAGGAAACAAGCTCATAAGTCATCATTTAGAATTCAAGTTGAGCTCATTAGTAAGAACTCAGATTCGGATCAAGAGTACCCAATAAAAATGGACATGACTCAGTGGAAGGATCTGCAATCTCGGCACTCGTGTGAAGAGCTTAGTATATCGCAGAGACAAGGTGGTCTTATTGGATTCAACGAAGAGATTTATAGGTTGACTGAATAATGAGATAACTCGAGGTGACATTTAGGCTGTTTTGGTGTGGCAAGCATGTGGCAAGCAGTTCGATCTGGGTGGTGACCAAATTGGTGAGTTGGCAAGAAAGCCAACCTCCAAGTTGGCCTTTCTCTCAAGGGACCCCCCTTTAATGCAAACCAACCCTAAGGGGGTCCCACTTGGAATCATCATTAATTTGATATTTTTAAAATAATAATTAAATTAATATTTTTATTAAAATATTTTAATAAATGATATTTTTTATTATTATTAAAATATTTTATTTAAAATATTATTTTAATTAAATGAGATGGATAAGTTTAGACCTCTCATTATGGCACATGATGGAATGTTCTTAAGTAGTTCAACTAACTCTGTAATTAATATTGACCATCATGTGCCTTCATTTTAGGGAGGAATTTATGACTTCTCCATCTTTTATCTCATGGATTCTTCTATAAATGTAAGTTCAAAGCTCATTCCAAGGGGTTGGACATTTTTTGGTATTCCTCTCTCTTTCGCAAACTAGTCTATTGTGGATTGTGGGGACTTTCAAGCCTCTTTTCCAACATTGTAATGGAAAACTTTGCCTCTTCCTCATGTAATGATGCATTGTGTACGTGATTGAAGTAATAAAATTGTGTTTTGTGACAAAATTATTGGTCCTTTCATCATTCTATCTACTTCTTTGTGCCTTTCTCATGTATGTACACTGTATAATTGTGCAACTTCAAGTTTCTTATTGTAGTTTTGGGAGTTTTGTGCTTATCCTTCTCAGTTTCTCATTTTTCAGAGTGAATAAAAATTTTTGTAGGTGGTTGACGAGTGTTTCATGGTGTATTTTGTTTATCCTTCTCATTTTCATCTTCCTTCACTTGAAAACTGAAAAACTTGTCTAGCAACACCCTTTCTTGGTGCATCACCACTTCTAGTATAGGTTTTATTTCTTACAAATCTCTCCCCCTTAACCCCATGAAAATGTTAGCTATAGGTCTAGTTAACTATTTTTATTGCATTAGAAGTAGTGTTGTGTTTAGTTTAGGAAGAGGAAGTTGACCTTCTCTAGAGGTTCACCTTGATCCCAAGTCCCACATCTTGAGAGGTGATCCCATGTTACCCAATCACACCGAATGCCCTATGTTCATCATTTTTGGCCATTCGGAGGGTGCAGTGATTTGGTGATAATAGTTTTTGGCATGCTCGGTGGGACAAGAGTTGGTACTTATCTTCATACTTGCATGAATCAAAGTACCTAATTACTCCATATCTATAGATTTTGAATCTTAGTGTGTTAACATATGTGAAGAATTTAGACAAGAGCTTTTGCGAGATGAGAAGGAAATTATCAACATATCGAGTTATCCTTGTCTCCTCTAAGGATAAGGAGAAGAGGAATTTCAACATCACCAGTTACAACATCACCTCATAGGGGTCATTCAACTCCTCCTTATGGAAGGTTTCCTCCACCTAGGAATAATCAACCTCTCGTTGGTATGGCAGCCCCTACAAGGAACCAAGTTTTTCCTCCTTTCAATGCAATCCAGTCCTCTTCAGTTGGCTCAATCGTGATCCTATACCTAGTGTGACACTCAAATTTTTTTCCCTTTTACACAGGGGAAACTCATATTACTCTGGTGGAACATATTCTTGATGTAGCCAACATTTTGCAATACATAATATTACAGAAGACAATGTTGTGGTCATAATCCTTGCCACTTCCTTCAAGGGAAAAAAACTTCAATGGTTTCATGGGTTAGAAGTTGGTACTATAACCACTTGGGACGTGTTGGGAGAAAATCTCTACAAAAAATTTGAAGACAAGAGTGACCAAATTTCACTCATGGAACAACTCACTACCATAAAGAGAGCTCCTTAAGAATACATGAGTGATTTCAACTTCTGATTCCACAAGACTTGGAATAGAATTATGGCACTCATAAAACCTTCTCCCAATAATGCATTCTTGTATTATTTATAAGCCTTGAATAATGATGTAGTCAGTTATGATTCAGTCCATGGGAGGGACTACACTACCTGATGCCTACGAAGATGTCAATAAGAGATGAGAATTATTTGATCTAAGAAGGAAATATTACACCTAGACCTCCCATGCCTTTGTTTGCTGAACTTTCAAG
The DNA here is from genome assembly GCA_019776745.2 of Taxus chinensis. Lineage (NCBI taxonomy): Eukaryota > Viridiplantae > Streptophyta > Pinopsida > Cupressales > Taxaceae > Taxus > Taxus chinensis. The sequence goes on from CM034148.1 coordinate 681,681,072, forward strand.
TAATCATCTAACCATTTCCCCTATTCCATCAACTTCTAGCCAACCAGTTGTAGCTACACCAGTTGTGTCTTCACCCTCCCCTTCAAATGATCTAGTTGAGGTCAAGTCACTGCTATCAAACTTTTGGGAATGAACTCGTAACACTCAAGAGGACGACATTCTCAATATAATCATCCTTACCAATCCTAGAATCAATAGTACCAGGCTAACCACCCACCTTTTCAAGGAAATAATCAATCACAAAATCAAGCTGCAAATCAAGTTACAAACATCAGGCCTCTAAACTTTAGGAATCCCTTTTCTGCTAGCTCTTCTAGAGCCATTGTACATGTCTAAAATAATCTAGTTCAAGACTATACGAATGGTGTTATCCTTGTTCCCAACCCCACAATCAAAATCTTTTCCCCAATGGAGTTCTTCACTAGGCCCTTATGGTTCAAAGCGTATCTACTTCACCAGAGTCAACAATGGAAAGTTCATCTATGTAGGAAATAATAGATCAACCACAGGCTCTTGAAGAACCCACTTTGCTAAATTAGCAAGAAGAAGATTTTTGTGGGTTGAATACATATTCTTCATCAGTGTTGGAAAACACTCATTCCAAAAAGATAGTAATGGAATCTCAACCTTCCAAATCTGATCAAGCATCCACATCACAACCTTGGCCACAAGTTTCAGTTGATAAATATGTGGGAAATAAACCGCTAGAGACGCAGACTAATCAAGCCATAAGAAAAGAAGGCTTTTCAGTCATCATAGTACCCAAACAACACTTTCTAAAAGAGGATTCTAATGCCCAAATAAATGTTAGCAAAGTAGAATCAATCCCTTTCAATATTGTAGAACAGATGAAGAATACCAACTGGAATGTTACTATGTGGGGTGCACTTTCAATTCCATCTCAAAGAAATTTATTGCAAGAGGCTCTGAAAATTTTTAATACAACTGATGGATCATTGGGTCATGGTCGGTAGGCAAACTACTACAAGTTTGTGTCAACCAGAAGGGAAAAATATTCCTAAGGCAAGAAAAACCACCACCATTCTATATTTCCCTTGATCATTAGTGGTACATAATTGCATGGTCAATTCTAGTGCTGGTATCTTAGTTATACCCAAACAAATTGTAGCAGTATTAGGAATACAATATACATTAGTCTTTAGAGGAGTTGTTTAGTTGGATGGTACAATAGTTTAGACCATTGGATTCATCAAAGGACTCCATCTTACTATCCATATATGTCCCAGTTTATCATTCACACAAGACATATCGGTCATCGATCTTCCTCCTCTCTTTGCCATTTACCTATCACGAGATTTCACTGCCAAGATGGGCAGTTACTATCAACTATTTGGTCACATATGATCCTTAGGAATCGATACAGAATTAAAGTGACTATAAGGGTGGAACCAATTTTTCATAATCATGTGGATCCCTATATCGCTAGTCCTATAAATGGGAATTATACCATCCATGATCGAGAGGAAGAAGTTTCTCATCACGAACCAACCACTCTTGTGGAAGAAGACCTTAATACTATGTTGGATGAGGTAAGTGTAGATCATCAATATGATCTCTACATTGATTTATTAGTAGAGGAAGAAGTTGGTTTGCTGCTTTTTGAGGAGAAGGGGTTGGGTACGAAACTACATTCACGAAGAAGTTACGATCATACTATAACTTGTCAAAACACAAAGCAGTTCTGAAGGATTGTGGAAATTTTTCTTCGATGGTTCGAGGAGTAAGAATGGATCTGGTGTTGGGGTCATGTTGATTTCTCCAAAAGGAGATATGTACCTCTCATCTTTTTTGGTTTGCATCAGTTGCACTAACAATGTCTCTAAATACGAAGCCCTTGTTCAAGGAATTTAGCTAGCTCAAAAGAAGGGAATCAAATCCTTGATTGTTTTTTTGGAGATAGTGAGTTATTTTTTTCATCAAGTGATGACATGCAGTGCATCCAAAAATTATCTTTTAAGATCTGACAAGAACCAAGTCTAGGATTTGATTGAATATTTTGAAGCTTTTAGGATCCATGCGATTCCTAGAAATAAAAATCAAGATGCCGATAAGCTTGCTACAATTGGCCTGTAATATGATATACCTGTTGATATCATGGAAGAAGATTGACGGCCTATTAAAATGGTCATTTTACCTATAGTTCTTTATAATGTGAGTAGCTAGAAAGTGTTTGATAGTGACCAAAAAAAATTGTCCTTTTCCTACAAGAAGAAGTAGAGTTTGCTACAAAGGATCCAGTGAAGTTGCAAGAAGCATGCATTGATCAAATCATACAATTGAAAAGGAAAAAGATACCAAAAGTCTTAGTTACTCTGGAACCCATCTTTAATTCAGATGATCAAGCCAAAACACAAAGCTCTAACATGGTGGTCAAAGAAGAAGATTTTTAGGAAGTTGAGGTAGCAAATGAAAAAGTTCTAAAGATCATAAAAGTATGCACTCTCGAAGAAAAATAAGCTTTCATCAAACTTTTCCAAGAGTATCATGACATTTTTACGTGGAGCTACAAATACCTACGTGGTTTTGATCCAGGTCTAGCACAACATACCATTTAACTGGATCCTAATGCCAAACCAGTTCATCAGAAATAAATGCCAATTAATCCCAAAGTTGAGGCACTGATGAGGAATGAGCTAACCAAGCTCATCGAGGCTTGTATAATTTTTCCTGTCAAGCATTCCTCTTGGGTATCCAATCTGGTCCCTGTAAGGAAGAAGAACAGAGAAATTTGGTTATGCATGGACTTCAGGGATTTGAATCATGCCTCATTGAAAGATCTTTATCCTCTTCCATCAATGGATAAAATCCTTCAAATGGTGGCAGGAGCTCAAATATTTTCCTTGCTCAATGGATATTCAAGTTACAATTAAATTCATGCCCAAGAGTCTGATCAATTCAAAACGACCTTCACTACCAATTGAGGCATGTATGCTTACAACAAAATGCCATTCGGAGTTTCCAATGTTGTGGCTACTTTCCAAAGAGCCATATACATGGAATTTAAGGGACTAATCAATGACATCATCCTGGTGTACCTTGATGATATAATTATATACTCTAAGCATGCAAAAGACCACATCACACATTTAAGGAAGATTTTCCGAAGATGTAGAGAATTTAGGGTCTCACTTAACCCCAAGAAATGTATTTTTGTGATGCAGGAAGGAAATTCGTTGGGGCATGTTGTTTCAGTAGAAGGACTATCAATCAATTAAGCAATGATTCGTTTAATTATGTCTTTATCTCTCCCAAGTCCTAATAAGGGTCTCCAAAGTTTTCTTGGAACCATAAACCTTGTGCGAAGGTTCATTCCTCAAATTGCAATATTGGCTAAACCATTGACACCCATGCTAAAGAATAATATGCCATTCTCATGGACAAAGGAAGGAAGGGAGAGCTTCAAATCCATCAAAATGGCCATTTCTAAAACTCCCACACTGGTGAACCCTAGGTTTGATAAAGATTTTATTCTTTATGCTTTTGTAGGTCAAGAGAGCATTTCAGGGATCCTCACCCAGCAAAATGATGATCTGATGGAGTAACCAATTACTTTCTTCATTCAATCTCTCAAAGACTACAAGCTCAAATATTCATTCGTTGAAAAACAAGTCTTTTCAGTTATTCGATCTTTGAATAAATTTAAGCACATGTTGTCCAACATCAAAATTCATCTGATGGTATCTCATCTAGGTGTCAAGGAATTTTTGTTTAACAAAGAGATGAACGAAAAGCGTGCTAGATGGATCACAAAGGTTATGGAGTATGATGTACATATTAAAGTTACCAAAATTTTTAGAGGTAAAGGTTTGTGTCAAAAACTTTCTACAGATGTGGAATCAAAAGGTGATGGGGACGTGATGCTCCTAAACACTGATGAAGGTGATGATCAGGTTGACTAGTTATCCAAAATGAAGAATTTCATTTTCTAAGGAGCATATCCTGTGAACATGGATAAAAATCAAAGACAAAATTTCTGTCTTCAGTCCATTTCATATGTTTTAGTAGATAATGTTCTATTTCAGAGGGATTTGAATGGTGTTATCCTTTGGTGAATAAGTGTAGATCAAGAATTTCCATGCTTGTTACCTGTCCAAGTTAATGTACCAAACTAAACACAAAAACCTTGAAAAACTCAAATGAAATCAATACCTTATAGATAAGACAAGATCCGAAGATGTAGATAGAAAAGAAATCTGATGTAGACAAGATGGGTGCACACGAGCAATCCTGCAAAGTAGATCTGAGAAACCTACGAGACACAGATACTTGACAAAAAAAGACAACGTTAAAAGATATTTGGGTGGACTTCCCGAAAAGCGGGTCTGGGAAGCGATAAGATCCCTAGGTGGATGTCAGTCCACATTTTCAATTAAAGAAAGAAGCATACATGATGCCCAGATGTCAAGTGCATGACTAGGGATTTTCTGGTTAAAACTGACATACATAAGGGAGACAGGAAATCAAAAAGTAACATGAAATAGGACTACTGCCCACTTCAATGATGGATTTGTGTTAGGTGAGCTATTTTACCTATAGAAAGGATGATAAGAACATCCAAAGTTATGGGATGAACTCCCATCGATTAAGTGGATATCAACATCGACTGGTGGTTAATTCCAGGAAGCTTGATAAATGGACCATGGAGGATGGATCTTCAATGTCTGCTGGAGATGTAGGAGCTGTAGAAATACTGACAATAGCTCCACCTTATCTAGATGTAGGAACTAGGATAATTAAGGAGATATAGAGATAATCATGGGTGAAAATGTTGAACCTGAGTGCAGAGTAATGGTACACTTGACAATGGATTGACAAGGACAAAATTATCAACCTATTTCAATAAACTAGTGATAATGGCTAAAGGCTGAAGCTCTTTGTCTCTCTTTCTAAATAACACAGGACTAAATTCTGGCCCTGTATTAACTAATCGGAGCTAGACTAGATACAATCGGATGCCATGTATGATAATAATTAGAGTCGACCGAGTACCAGTAGTTAGAATAATAAGAGAAGAAGAGAAGAACACATAAGAGATAGCCAAAAAGGATGATAAGAAAAGGAAAATTGAGTGTATCCTTATAAATCAAGTAGGCTTAGATATAAGGCTGCATAGATTAAGAGAGGATTAATAGGTAGGATAGATGGATAGAATTGATATGGGATAGATAAGATGGTTACAGATAGATGGACACTATGTAGAAGGTACATACCCCCAACTATCTTGAAATATAAAAGGACATGACCCCCCCAGGATGGGGTCATCATAAACCCAGGATAGATGGTAAACATACCATTTGGAAAACTACAAACAGTGATGAGATATTTGAAGGTGCCCAAGGCTACAACGAGAATTGGAAAAAAAAAAGTAAGAAGAGACACTAAATATGGGTAACCAGGATTTAAGGAGATTTGTATTTTGCCACAAAATTAGCTAGAGAAAAAAGTGATAAGGAAAGGATTTTCCCATATAAAACACAAGAAGTTGGAAGAAGAAGAAGAAGAAGAAGAAGAAGAAGATCCCCCTCAGAAGAAGAAGATGGGATGAAACCACAAAATAGACATTACCGATCCCAACTTAGATTATAAGGTCAGATGAGAACACTAGTAAGAATGGCCCAGCTAGATATCTGGAGTAGAAATTATCAATTGATGACGCATGAAAACAATAACCAAGGTAGTAACCTAGAGGAACTCACATTATTTAGGGTAGACTGGACAGTCTATTGTATGAGAGAACGTTAGTACCTACACATCCGTGAGTGCAAGGAGGGCTACAACAATAGCAACAACTAAAGAATGACACATTTGTAGGAACTCTAAGAGATGACAACCTTCGAAATGGTATATGAAAACTAGTGCCTACAGACACACTAAAATTTGGGATGTACATAAAAAAATAATTGAAATCTGATTTCCCATGTACCTTGAGGTCCCTACAAAAAGTGTGAGAATACCAATTAGATATTTAGTATAGAAGGGATATGATAAAATAATTTGATTATAACGATTCAAATAAACATAGCCAAGAAGGTTAGGTGAGTCACTGTGGCAAAAAAGATGAGAACTAAATGGTTTTGTTTCCAGATTATTTCCATACTTAAGATAATTGCAAGGATGGAACCATATTTTTAGCAACGATTTGCCTAGAATCAGCGTAGACTATGCAAAACTGACGTTGACTAAACCAATCTGCAGCCATGGTGTAGAAGAATCGGCGCCGACCGTAAAACAACCATATAAATATGGGAAATATAAAAACTAGTGAATTATTTACACCATGGATAGATTAAAATTGCAGACAAGAAATCTAAAGAAAAGAGGATCTAAGAGCAAAATGGAAGCCTCTAAAAAATAGTCTAAGAACTGGAAGAGGATTTGCGACCTGCAGCGTATGCTGCATCATACCTGAACACAATAAATGTATATGTTTCCATACCTAGAAAGAGAAAAAAGAGAACTCATGGTTGACCAACATTCCTTAGAAAAATCATGTACAAACAACACACCAGGGTGTTTTTGACACTCGAGAATCCCAATCGGTGTGGATTATGTAGATTATAGGATCAACGACACACATTAGGATACATCGGCGCCTCTAATGGAAGTATCACCACCAAAAAATCAATTGATGTATTATATAACATGTACGGTCATTTAACTCATTATCGGTCACCACTTGGGTCCAACCATAGATTCTACAGAAGATCTCAAAGAATACAATGTTTAGAATGCTTTGATTGGCTATAAATGAGAAGCTAACACCATGGTGTCTATGACACCTATAAATGGATCCACCCAAAACCATACCGGCTTTGCAAACCCATGATCTTAATATCAAGTACCAAAAATTGTGGCATCCAATAATATTCCTGATGTTATCAGACGCCGAACTGGCACCACCATATGGGGGAGGCTATCCGGGCTCAGGGAAATTCGTTACTACCGACAGGTGCCTCAAGACGTATCAAGCCTATGGTGAGCATGGATACAAAGTTGAGTGGGATAACAGGAGGATGCAAAAGGTGGTTCAGGACGGGGGAGATATACAATAACTCCCATCAAGGAGGTAGAGGCTATCAGAGATCCTCAAGATAGAGGAAGGATTACCAAGGACCCCATAGGAAGACCACTAAACGAGAGCAACAGTAGAAAACCGGTAGTGGAACAATGGAAGTGGATACTAGGTAAAATGACTCATAGATAGTGTCTGGGGTGGAAAGGATAGCCTCACATTATAGGCAGGATGATGCCAGGATTATATTGATAACACTGAATCAGATGGTGATCTCCTATTTTTCTCTACCATGATTCAGGAGGACATATGATTTCCAGTTACTTTTACTAGACTATCTGTGACATCCTGGAGTTCAGGAAAGTGTTCGCGTTTGTAAATGCCTTAGTAGCACAAATATATCATGAGTTGTGGATGTACACCACAGGTAGGTGGACAGGTATTGATGTTAGCTTCGTGCTCCATTGCTAGGAATATGAGCATATAGTAGTGATTAGGCCATCAGGGCTTCCATGGATGCAAGTAGCAGAGGGGGCCCTCGATTATGGATTCCGGTGATGGTGAAAAAACATGGCCTCAGGAGATACAGGGAGATCTGCAGAGTGGTATACTGAGTGATTCAAGACTCTGACACCAGAGTAGGTTATATGGAGACCATATCGGGTCTACTCGACATGGGCCAGTCAGGATGCTCACCTGGTGGAGCTAAGACGGAGTAGGGTGGTCAGGGGCCATTGGCCAGATATCTAGGAGTGCATCCTGTTTATACAGGTGCTGAGGCAGTTTGGTTTAGTACAGATGGTTCCAACCACATATATGCCATATAGGTGAGACAACAAAGAGACCGACCTGCCAATTTTGATCCCAACAGATCCACTGAGGGAGGAACCCACCTCCCATAGATAGTGATGATGATGCAGGAGTAGATGATGGCTACGTGGCATGGTACTCCACAGAGCTACTGTTGTATATATATTTCCCCCTGGTAGATATAGATAAGAAGGAGAATGGAAAAATCAAATAATCTCAAATCCCTGACATGCCCAAGGCGCACAGAAGTGGCACACGAAAATGGATGTCAACAGGGCAAACGGTGCGCCCAAGGCGCACAGAAGTGGTGCACGACAATGGATGTCGACAGGGCAAACGGTGCGCCCAAGGCACACATAAGTGGTGCACGACAATGGATGTTGACAGGGTAAATGGTGTGCCTAAGGTGCACAGAAGTGGTGCATGACAATGGATGTCGACAGGGAAAACGGTGCACCCAAGGCGCACATAAGTGGCGCACGACAATGGATGTCAACAGGGGCAAACGATGCGCCCAAGGCGCACAGAAATGGCGCACGACAATGGATGTCGATAGGGAAAATGGTGCACCCAAGGCGCATAGAAGTGGCGCATGACAATGGATGTCGACAACACCATGGATGCGCCAAGGCGCACCTTCAGGAGGCGTGACATTTTGAGTGCTGACAGGAAGTAGACCCTGGCGTAGATATTCAGATGGGCATAACTTTTGACTGGGAGCTCAGATTCATGCAAGGTTGGACTTTTTGGAAAGATTACGAGGTCATCTATCCAACTACGACTATATATCTTTAATTGGGTGAGAAAAAATTCTTAAAATGCAAAATACAGTTCGTCACTTTTGGGTTCGCTGGGGTTCTCACCTACCACCATAATGAGATAATTAAATGCAGTCTGGAGGTGGTTGGGGTAGATTTTGAATTCCTCTCTTCTCCCTCTCTCATTCTTCCTATAAATTGTAAGGAGAGGATTCTTTCTAGTGGTGGTTCATCTTTTCAGCTCTGCCCTCCCTTCTTTTTCTTCTCCAGGATTGAAAAAAATGGAGTTCGAACCTCCTCCCCTGCTCTGTAATGGCGTTTTTGCCTTTTACTATTGAAATGATGTTCTGTGAAAACTTCTGGAGCAACAAAAAAACATGTTTTGTGATGCATCTGTCCATCCTTGCTTTTTTTTTGGCTTTTTTTCTTCTTGCCTCTCTTCATTGCAGGTATTTGTGCATGTTCTACTGCTCATTACAGGTCTAGAGCTGTGTTCATGGAGTTATGGGACATTTTCTGTGTGAAATCTATCCTTGGGTTTGTGATACGTCCGTCCATCCTTCCCATTGCTCACCTCTCCTTGTTCCATGACAGTTTTGATAGATGTTCAACATTCTCCTTCTCTGGTGTATCACCGTTTTAGTGTAGCCTTTTGCTGTTTTTTTCCTTTTCTCTCTCTCTCTCTCTGTCTCCTTGGCATGGTTAGATTAGGTTTAGATTAGCTTGCCTGCACTAGAATAGCTCATGGCAGGTAGTTTAGGAGTAGGAACCAGCCTTCTCTGGAGATTCCTCTCTCATTTTACAAGTCTCACACTTATAGAGAGGTTTCAATGTTGTGCAATCACACTGGATGCTAGAGTGATCAACCTAGAAGCCTGATTTGCATCCAGGGGTGTTGTGAGTTTGCAACAACAGTTTTGGCATGCCCGGTAGGACCTTAGAGGTCTTCCACTTCATCTTTTACAGGTTGGTGTGTTCATGTGAAGATTTCAGCCTTTGGAGGCACTTACAAACACATCTGGCGACTCCATCTGATCAATAACTCATTCTCTGAGTTGCAGACCTGTTTTTTCATCCATTCCCACCCATCTTTCTTTCCGTCTCTTTCATTCTTTTCCATTCCATGAAGTTGTGTAATCATGACTTCATTTCCATCATAGAACTCACATTTACAACAGTAGCAATACATCACACCTCCAACGTGTTTTTTAAATCCTCCAAATCAGCATTTTGAACAAATTCAAAATCAGCATGCATACCCATATGAGCAGCAATGCCAAAATCAGTTTGGCTATGGAGCTTTCCAAGAGCAAGAGTATGCAGACAATCAGATGGAAGATGCTGGTCTGTTGGAGAAAATCCAAAAGATGGAGGTAAAGATGGTGCAGTCCAGAGCAACAACTCAAATGAGAGCTTTCAGAATTGGTTGCAGGACTCCTTGTCCATGGGGAGGCCCTTTTCCAAGACACTTTAGCCATCAGGAGAAGCTGGACTTCATGATGAAGATGCTGCCCCAACTTACACAATGGACAGCAGAGATAGAGGCCTATACACTTGTTGTTGAACAACCTTGTCAATGGGTAAGTTCTACACCATCATCTGGTTTTTCTCTTCCCATTACTCAAGCAGCACCATCTCATTTGGAATTGCAAATTCTAAATTCTCCATCTGCTGTCCCAAGTGTTGAATCCATTTCTCCACCTCTCAGTCTCCCACCACACCTCAATTCTTCCTTCCTTTTTTCTTCCAAACAGTCATCCCCTCCACAAGAGCTAAAAGAAATACCCCCTCCTCCAAAGAAACAAGAGTTTCTACCTCCACCACCACGAAAAATTGCCAAGCCATTTGAGTTACAATCCACTTCTCCTCTTCCATCCCTAATTCCATGTGGGGAAGAAGAAATTGCAAAAATCAGTCATCAAGGACAGCAAGAGGAAGAGCCAAGAAAAGAAGAAATGATTAAGAGCTTAGTAAGTTTGGCTCTTAAATTTGGAATTGAGAAGATCCCTTTGCTAATAAAGCCTACAGAAGAGGCTAAGGTTAGAGAACAAATGGTGGTCAGGATTGATTTTGTTTCAGCAGAAGAAGAAAATCTTACAGTCCCAACTTGTCCTCTAGAGCAGAAAATCGAGGAGTTTGACTTGACAAACTTCATGCTAGAGGAAGAGTTCAAACAAGAGCAAGATTGTCTTCAAACATTGGAGGAAGTTGAACATTTTCAGCAGGACAACAATGAGATAATTTATCTGTCAGATTTGGAGGACTATTTTGATGGAGAAGAGCCGGTTGATTTTCCACCATTCTCTCTTTCATCATCCACATTCCAAACACAAGAGTCTGCTGTCATGAAGGAGAACATTCATTTGCAGTAGCCTGCATCTTATAACAGCTCTTCGGAATCAAGATTGGAAGATTTTAATCTTTCATGTTCTTCATTGGAGGAAGAGAAAGGACAAAGGAATTTCACCATTGCTTCCACACCATCCATTGAGGGTCTATAAGAAGACTCCACTTTTGGAGTTGAGAATTAGAGCTATGGGCATGTCAAATGGATCAGACCTTGCCCAATCAGGTATTTGGCTTCATTCGAGCCAAAGGAGAAGTCACAACCAGTCATGCTTGCTTCTAAGCATGAGGATGAGCTACAAAGTACCGAGGATCAGCTGTCATACCTCTTCAATCCAAATGCAGAGCAACTAAAAGAGGTATTGAATTTTCCTTCAGCGGATACCTTGATGATTTGGGTAGAAGACCAGCTTCTTGTTGATTTTCCGCTCATCGTAACAGCCATGATCAGTGCCAAATAAATTGCATGGCTGCCACTTTTGAGAAAGGGAAGCTATTTCTCACAACCAATTGCAGGGTTTGTTTAGCTTGCCTTTGCTCCAGTTAGAGTAAGGTAGGTAGGTTTGCTTTCAGCAGAAGAAGTGCTTATGCACACTCTGCATGTTCCATTTGGAGCATGTATGATTTTCAGTTTTGCACATATTTTTTGGTGTTGCTGGGTTTGCTCTTGCACAGTTCATTTTAGTAGCATTTTGGTGAGAACAACTCTAAGTTCAATGGGTTTTCAAGTGGCTCAGAAGGGATTTTTCAAAGTTTAGATCAGTTTTCAGGCTTGCTTATGACTCCAACGCCCAATGGATTGCTAAAAGGCCACTGATCTTCTACCTAGCAGGCAGGTGATCCCGTTGAGTCGCCAAATTGTTGTATATATCTTTCCCCTAGGTAGATATAGACAAGCAGGAGAATGGAAAAATCAAATAAGCTCAAATCCCTGACATGGCCAAGGCGCACAGAAGTGGCGCACGACAATGGATGTCAACAGGGCAAACAGTGTGCCCAAGGTGCACAGAAGTGGCACACGATAATGGATGTCGATAGGGAAAACGGTGTGCCCAAGGCGCACAGAAGTGGCGCATGACAATGGATGTCGACAGGGCAAACGGTGCGCCCAAGGCACACAGAAGTGGCGCACGACAATGGATGTCGACAGGGCAAACGGTGCACCCAAGGCGCACAGAAGTGGTGCACGACAATGGATGTCGACAGGGCAAATGATGCGCCCAAGGTGAAAAGAAGTGGCGCATGACAATGGATGTCGACACACACATGGATGTGCCAAGGCTCACCTTCAAGAGGTGCGACATTTTGAGCACTGATAGGAAGCAGACCCTAGCGCAGATATTCAGATGGGCATAACTTTTGACTGGGAGCTCAGATTCATGCAAGGTTTGACTTTTTGGAAAGCTTACGAGGTCCTCTGTCCAACTACGACTTTATATCTTTAATTGGGTGAGAAAAAATTCTTAAAAATGCAAAATATAGTTCGTCACTTTTGGGTTCGCTGGGGTTCTCACCTACCACCATAATGAGATAATTAAATGTAGTCTGGAGGTGGTTGGGGTAGATTTCGAATTCCTCTCTTCTCCCTCTCTCATTCTTCCTATAAATTGTAAGGAGAGGCTTCTTTCTGGTGGTGGTTCATCTTTTCAGCTCTGCCCCTCCCTTCTTTTTCTTCTCCAGGGTTGAAAAAATGGAGTTCAAAACCTCCTCCCCTGCTTTGTAATGGCATTTTTTCCTTTTTGATATTGAAATGATGTTCTGTGCAAACTTCTGGAGCAACAAAAAAACATGTTTTGTGATGCATCTGTCCATCCTTGCTTTTTTTTTGGCTTGTTTTCTTCTTGCCTCTCTTCATTGCAGGTATTTGTGCATGTTCTACTGCTCATTACAGGTCTGGAGCTATGTTCATGGAGTTTTGGGACATTTTCTGTGTGAAATCTATCCTTGGGTTTGTGATGCATCTGTCCATCCTTCCCATTTCTCACCTCTCCTTGTTCCATGGCAGTTTTGATAGATGTTTAACATTCTCCTTCTTTGGTGTATCACCATTTTAGTGTAGGCTTTTGCTGTTTTTTCCTTTTCTCTCTCTCTCTCTCTGTCTCCTTGGCATGGTTAGATTAGGTTTAGATTAGCTTGCCTGCACTGGAATAGCTCATGGTAGGTAGTTTAGGAATAGGAACCAGCCTTCTTTGGAGATTCCTCTCTCATTTTACAAGTCCCACACTTGTAAAGAGGTTTCAATGTTGTGCAATCACACTGGATGCTAGAGTGATCAACCTAGAAGCCTGATTTACATCCAGGGGTGCTGTGAATCTGCAACAATAGCTACTACAAAACCTCCTAGCATCCATAGATGCAAATGAGGAGGACATAGCTACAGTGCTGGAGAGACTGGAGGGAGAGCATGCTGACCTCGAGGAGATTAGAGCTCTAACGGAGGAGAGGGATGCCCTGATATTGGAGAGAGATACCACACGTCAGGAGTGGGATACAACAATACAATAGAGAGATCGCTACCATAGGCATAGAGAGGCCCTCAGAGCCAAATACGGTGATACAAGCACCACTTCAGAGTCTAGGGCACAGGGTACAGTAGCAAGAGGGCCACCACTAGTAGCATCAGTGTCATTATGAGCACCCGGTATGATGAGTCTGACCACCTATCAGGCTCTCCTTTCTGAGGTGAGATATTATGAGGATGCCTTGGCATAGCATGCCCCTGATGTTCCTCATTACAGTGTGAGGAGGAGATCAACAACAGCCACAGCTAGTGGTGCATCGGAGGGTGCGAGCACCGGGAGAGATCAAGATGGTGGCAAGGCCCTAGTAGTAGGAACTTCTAGCTCAGTAGGAGGTGACTAGGAGAGATAGCCTGGACCAGAGGAGGGTGGAGGAGACAGTGTCTTCCACCTATTCGACTTTACCATATAGATATGTTATTCTTGTATTGATATACTGATGTAGCATCGATTTGAAGGCATTTTTGATGTATGATATAGTTGGCTTGATTGGAAGCCATCCATTCTTTCGTATAAACATTCATGTATATATATTCATCATTTTGTTTTATGTGATTATACTTATGCATTTAATTTTGATAGATATAGATAGATGTAGTGTAATTTTGATGGACATAGATACATGTTTATAGAGGATAGATGGATAGATGTGATGTGATTTGATGCGATTGATAGAAAAATAAACATGTTTAAGATGTTAATTTAATTTAAATGAGATAGATAGATGGATTCACATGTGTTTTTAATACATGCTTTGATGTGATTTAGATGAAGTAGATAAGATGAGCATAGATAGATGATAGACTTGACTAAATTAACACGTTAAATGTCAATTTAACTGGATGAACAACAAATAATCATGGGAAATGTTCCTTGTGACAGAAAGGGATGTAATGATATTATCTTTGTTTAGAAATAAAAAGCACTACACCTAGATAGGAAAAAGAATGATAAGTTAGGCCCCATAACCAACCATAAATAGAGACCTTGATAGAAAAACCAAAAGACGATGCACACAAGGCCATATATGAGGTTAAAATAAACCTAACACTAGTTAGTCACAGACCAGATTGAGGAGGTAGATAAGGATGAGAGATCAGTATACATCTTTTCGGAACATATGAAAGATAAAATACGTGCACATATGCGAAAAAATAAGTTCTCCATATAATCGAAAAAGGTCTTATATCATCAGCTTCATGATTTTTTTTTCTTTTTAATGAAAAAAGAAAACTGATTGATGCAGGAAGTTTGCTAGATATAGAAAGACTGATCGATACGGGAAGTATTTCAGAGATGCTAAAAAGTGAAAAAACTAGTGCCAATAGAGGAAGTTTGTTATTGAAAAGGCTGAAAATGCCATAAAACGAACAACTGTCCTTCAAGGGAGTTGTTTGTATTTTGATGTTGATGATAGCCGTCATTCGAGGAATGGTCTATATTTTTTATTTTAGTTAATAAGGCATGGATAGCTGTCCTTTGAGGGAATCAATCTATCTTTTGGGACTAGGATAGCATCTCTTTTCTTTTCTCTCTCTCTTTTTTTGAGCTTTGGAAGAAGCTGAGTTTTAGACTAGATAAATCAGATAGAGAGGAAGAAAAATGTATATAAGCACGTACTCATGTCCCAAAGTTGTTTTGATCAAGATGAACACCCAGTGTGGATGAAGTAGTGATTAAGGTATTCCTACCATGAGAAGGAACAAATACGTAAGGAAAATGCCATGAGTAGAGCCGCGGGGGTACTCATATTTAATGTAGAAAAGACATAACACGGAGAACCACATAGTTCCGAATCACTACGAAATGCATGACTGGTTGCAGGTGGATGAAGAATATGGTATTATGCGACTAAGATTGTGTAAGATAGATTTTAACAGTAGAAGGGGCCTTAGATGCAAAGCATTAAGAGGCTCCATTTTAGGTACACCATCCATGGAAGATAAACGATAAGCCCCATATCCATATTTATGAGTGACCACGTACGGACCCATCCAGTTAGGAGCAAACTTATCATGCTGACTCCGTTCTAGTGTAGTGACATTTTGGTTTTATTTAAGAACAAGATCACCAACTTTGAAGTCACGGTGTTGCAAGTGCTTGTTATAAGCACATTTGACACGCTCAAGATAGACTTGATGATGCTCAAGAGCATTGAGACGCTGCTCATCTAGCAACTCAAGCTGCGCTAGATGATTTTGATGATAGTCCTCATCAGAGACAAATTCTCTGAGAGAGACACGAAGAGATGGAATCTGGACTTCCAAAGGAAGGACAGCCTCAGACCCATAGATGAGAGAGAAGGGAGTAGCACCAGTAGGAGTATGAATGCTAGTCTGATAAGCCCAGAGAGCAAAAGGGATATGTAAATGCCAATCCCTACTAGCTTGACTAGTTACCTTTGCGAGGATATTACACAAAGTTTTATTGGAAGCCTCAGCTTGGCCGTTAGCTTGGGGATAGTACGGAGAAGAAAAGCTGAGTTTTATATTGAAAGCGTCACAGAGGTTCTGTAAATCGATGTTTTTGAAAGACTTACCATTGTTTGTGATGAGTTTGTGTGGGACACCAAAGTGATAAATGATGTGTTGATAGACAAAATCAACAATGGGTTTAGCTTTGGTTGATGAAAGAGGAATAGCTTCCACCCACTTAGTAAAGTATTCTGTGGCAGTAATGATAGAGTGATGACGATGTGAAGAGTGGGGATTGATGAGACAGATGAGATCAAGACCCCATTGTGAAAAAGGCCACAAATCCACTGCAGGTTGTAAATCCTGACTAGGGATATGTGTAAGATTGGAATGTTGTTGACACTTGACACATTTCTTAGTGTATTCGCAATAGTCTCGATTAAGAGAAGGCCAATAGTAACCTAAATGTAAGATGCGTTTAGCTATAGCCAAGCCACTAAAATGTCCACCACAGATACCGTCATGGACTTCTTGGATGGCTTTAGATGATTCAGGGGTTTTGAGGCACCGAAGAAAAATACCATCAAAACCACGTTTGTAGAGGATTCCACCCAGAATAGTATAGCGATTATTGCATAGGATAAAAGATCTTCTACCATTGGAAGTCAGATCTAGAGGAAGTCATTAAACGGGATAGATAATCAAAAATGTGCTGATACCACTCATCTTGAGTGTTGGTTGTGACAACGTTGATTGAAGTCGACTACCTGAGATGAGATGGTTGGTCTACACGCTGAACAACCACATAAAGTCATGAGTCTTCGGTAAAAGGTAGTAATAAGTGAGGCTAAAGAAGCCATGCGATATCTGTGAATTGGTTCGCAATGTGAGGAATAGCTTGGATAGTAAATTTATCAAAAGATTGAAGTTGAAAGAGAATGATATCATGATATTTTTGAAGGATATCATTTTTGCATTGATAGACACCAGTGACTTGATTAACGATAAGCTCAGAATCACCAAAGATGTCGATATGGCGAGTGCCAAGATTAATGGCATTTTGAAGACCTAAAACAAGAGCTTCATATTCAGCCACATTATTGGTACATTCAAAGTTAAGTTTGTGTGCGACAGGGATAGGTGCACCCCAAGGAGGAATCATGACGAAACCTGCACCTCCCCCTTGCTGACATTTGGACCCATCAAAGAAGAGTTTTACTTTAAATGGAGATCAGACCAAAATTGATTTGTTGGATGTACTCATGTGGGAATTGAGCAAGGGGGATTTGAGTGTCTAGAAGAGGAGTATCAACTAATTGATCTGCAATGACCTGACCCTTGATATATTTTTGTGAGATGAACTCGAGATCAAACTCTGTCATGAGCATGAGCCAATGAGTAATACGATCATTGTGATAAGGTTTCACATGCATTTTCTTGAGTGGATTGACACTTGTAACAATATAAGTTTTGTGATTAAGGAGATAGTGACGAATTTTATAAGTCACGAAGAAGAGAGCACAACATAGTTTTTTAGCTTCGGAATAGCGTGTTTCATACTCATGAAGAGTGTGATTGATATAATAGATGGCTTGTTCTTTACCATTAGCGTCCCGATGCGAGATCATGGCTCCCAGAGCATGATCAGTCACAGAAATATAAAGATAGAATGGCTCCCCCTCGCATGGAGGTGTAAGCACAGGTGGAGAAAGAAGATAAGCTTTGAGATCATCAAAGGCCTTTTGGCAATGCTCATCCCATTCAAAATGAACATTCTTATGGAGGAGATGATGAAAAGGTTGACAACGGTCCAATAGTTGCGAGATAAAATGATGCACTGATTGAAGGCATCCTTGAAGACCACGAAGCTGCTTTAAGTTGGAAGGGGGAGGCATCTCGAGGATAGCCTTTATTTTTGCGGGATCAACTTCAATGCCCCTAATAGAAATGATAAAGCCTAAGAGTTTACCAGTGAGAATGCCAAACACACATTTAGATGGATTTAGTGAAGAAAAAAATGAATGAGCCTCTCAAAGAGAGGTGCAAGAATGAAAAGGTGATCTTGACAGCGTTTGGACTTACCAAGGAGGTCATCAACGTAATCTTCCATAGTTTTGTGTAAGAGATCATGGAAGATGTAGGTCATTGCACGTTGATAAGTTGTCTCCTGCGTTCTTAAGACCGAAAGGCATGACATGATAACAAAAAGTCCCCCAAGGAGTTATGAAGGAAGTCTTATGTTGGTCCTCTGGTGTGATGAGAATTTGATTATATCCCAGAGAAACCATCCATAAGAGAAAGCATCTCGTGACTTGCAGTTAAATCCATGAGTTGGTCGATATTAGGTAGAGGAAAATCATCTTTCGAACAAGCGAGATTAAGATCCCAGAAGTCGGTGCAAATTCAAATTTTCCCAGTAGCTTTGGTTACTGGTACTTACATTTGAAACCCATTATGGATAGTCAATGGGTTGGATGAAGTTAGTGGAAAGCAAGCACTGCAACTCTTCTTTAACAAGAAGGGCTACACGAGGATGCATTTTATGTAATTTTTGTTTAACCGGTTTGATGTCTGGAAGAGTAACGATATTGTGGACCATGATATTAGGATCGAGTCCTGAGCATATCTTCATATGACCAAGAAAAAGCTTGGCGATGGTTGGAAAGAAAGGTGGTGAAGTCTCCTAACTCCTGTGGATTAAGAGATTGGCTAACCTTAATGATGCGAGGGTCTTTAAAAGTCCCTATATTAAGGTCGACAGTGGCTTCATTGAGAAGCGTAGACGTGTCAGAAGGAATGGTTTTAGGAAGATAAGAATCCTCTACCCCCAGATAGGTGAGGACAAGAATCATCATCCGCACAGTGGATAGTGTTGATAGTGGGAGAGTCATCTCCAACTATTTCAGGGAAGACTAATGGTATGGAAGTGGATTTGCCATTAGTTTTATAGGTCAATGGACCTAAGGAAATGGTATTGACTAAAAAAAAAGTTAGGCGGGATGGAAATGGTGTCATCCACATCAAGTGATGCTTCTGACCTGATGGGAGAAGATGGTTCCTCAATGGAAAGAGGCTCATCGAGAATGGTGACGGTGGCTTTTGAGAGAGGTTTAAACCCTAAACCAAATTTTTGATGTGGTTTAAGAGTTGGAATGGATGCGAGGTCATGCACACCCTGTTCATACTTTCCCAGGCCAAAGCCCTTCCACGCGCATCAATATAGATAAGTTTTTATGAATGCGGGATTCTGTAAGACAATCAAACCCTGCTGAATAGGGTTTGGCCCTAGGGGGAGAATCCAGATGATAGTGAGGTGTATCAAGACCACCGTAGATGAAGTTAGTCTGTTGATTGGGTAGACCAATGGTGACGATGCGACCAAGACTCTGGCTGATATTCAGGTTGTTTGTCTGGTCTACCATACTCGTTAGGTTTGAGATGGGCGTCAAAAGAGAGAAGAGGAAGCTCTCCTAGCGAAAAACGCTGCAACGTTTCTTCCAGATTTTGTAAATCTGGTAGTTTTGTTGTAGGTATGGAAGAGGATGAAGCCTCATTAGGAGAACAAGCATTCTCCTTTAGAGGATTAGACCCTATGGTCATGTCACATTGTGCGGAAGGGAAAGGATCTCCTGGATGAGTATAGATTTTACCCTCATACTGATATTTTAAGCATCGATGGAGGGTTGATGGGACGCAATGCATTGTACAAATCCAGGAGCATCTAAGGATCATATTGTAGTGGAATTTCCCTTCAACAATGTAAAAAAGCTCATGAAGCAGTTTCTTACCTACCCGAATGGGCAGGACCATAGTTCCTAAAGTAACTACCAGTTGATCGTTAAATGATCGAAGGGTGAAAGGCGGTGGTGACACTACGTTCTTTGGTAACTTAAGTTGCTCAAATGTGTGGGAGGAAATGACGTTGAGTGCAGCACCACTATCGATCATAGTGTGTTTTAATGTAGTGTTGTTGATTTGAACTGTGATAAAGAGGGGAGCCTCTAAATCCTCAGAAGAAAGGGGAGGAATTTCAGAATCCTCAAAGGAAATGGAGGTTGACGGTCTATTCAATCCAACAACCATCTCAAAAGGCTGGGGCTCATCTGAATTCATTGCGATATGATGCAGATTATCAATCAGAGCCTGGTGATGCTGTGGAGATGATTGAATGAGGTCAAAAAGAGACATTTTGACCGGAGCATGGGTGAGTTGTTTCATAACACTCTCCTCAACTGACATGGGAATCTAAGCCCGAGGTGAAGCATGAATAGAGACTCAAGGTCTCGGGGCTGATGAGGAAGGAGGAACTCCTTCAGGGGCTCCAGAAATGACAACCCGTGGTTGAGATGCTATAGATGATGATGGATTATCATACTGTTGTGCTCTAGTGGCGATATGAATTGTGTCGATTTGAGAAGGTGGAAGATCATCCAGAGTGGAATTAATAGAATTAGAGGCCTGAGTAGACTGTTTAGGCTCAGATGTAGTTGAGATGACAGGAGACACTTGTTCCTCCTCCTCTTCCAGCAGAAGATCACTTTCTTCCAAGAGGCTGTTAACGACAGATTGAAGGGCTTTACATCCCTCGGTGTCATGACCTGGAGTGCGGTGGTAAGCACAAATCAAATCAGAGTTGAACTAGGAAGGTTTTACTCCTTTAGGATTATAGGGTTTGATCGGGGAAGAGATATAGATGAAGATTGGATAAGTTGGTGAAGAATTTTAGTATAGAATCCAGTAGACAAAGATGAGGATAAAGATGACGAAGGTGCCTCTTTTTCCTTAACAGACTGTCGAGGTAAAAGAATCTGCATATCTGGTTTGACAGTCATTTTAGGGATCATTTTTCTTTTCTGGACATTGGGAAAAGCATCCTTGGGTGCTTGAGATGGAAGCAAGTGAGACAAGATTGATTTCGGTGGAGGAGGAGCTCCTAAGATAGATTTTAAAGATGAAAAAGATGTGATAAGTGTTGTGGTCTTTAGAGATGAAGAAGGCTACTTGGTCAAAACAGATGACAATTTAGATAAGACTGATTTAGATGAGGGAGGAGCTCCCAAAATAGGTCTGATAGGAGGAACAAAGGGTTCCTTGGCTTTTGGTGATGAAGATGATGGTTTTGATAAAAGAGGTGCCACCTTTCTAGTGGGTAAATCCACTTTACGAGGCACTGGTGAAGATGGTGTTGTAGAAGAAGATGCCTTCTCAGTGGATAAATCCAATATTTTATGAGGCGTAGAGAGATTTTTGAGGGAAAGCACCAAGAGTCTTGATAGTCTGAAATATTGGTTTTCCTTTTTCGGGGATGGTGACAACTTTGACCGCATAAGGTGATTGTAACCTTTTCAGGGGAAGCAGATGGGGAGGTACCGATGATGCAACGTTAGAATTTAGTTGTCTCGGTCTAAGTTCAGGAACTGAAAGTGTAGGTGCCGGTGCTATTTCTTTAGATTTTTCCTTAATAGGCAAGGCAACATCGGTGATGGAAGAAGTGGATGATGAAGAAGCAGTTCCCTGTGAGGAAGATACTTCTGGTAGAATAATTATGGGTGCAACTACTGTAGGAAAGGAAATGGGAAGAGTCAAAATTGAAGATGCTTCCATCGGTAGAGAAGTTGGTACGACTATAGGTATGTTCACCAATGGCATAGTCACGGTGAAAATGGGAGTAACAGAAGTAGATGTATTTGTAGTGGAAACTTGAAGGGATGTAAATGCCTCAAGCATCAAAAGAATGTCTGATGATGAGACAGATGAGGATGAAACTATCTCTGGCATGGATGGAAGATTAGATAAAGAGGCAGAGAGAGATGAATCTGTCTCTAACAATGGAGGAATATTCAAAGATGGATTGTTCTAAAGATGGTGGAATCTCAAAGATTAACGGAGCGGGAGGAAGTTCCGATTCGGTCGGTGTGTTCATAGATGGCTCAGGTTTAGAAGAAGATTCTTCAGTAGAAATGAAGCTGATAGTATGAGTGTTTGGTTTTTGAGACCCTGAAGCATCATTGTTCAGGGAATGATTGGGAAAAGGTTGTTTAAAGACATCAAGTGCCTGATTTGGGGGAGCATTTGGGTTATCTAGAATGAGCTCGCCTTTATCAATGAATTTTTGGACAAGATTTTTGAAGGTCTGACATCATTCAATGTCATGGCATTTGCTTCTATGATAATGACAGAAGTCATTTTCCCTATACCAGAATGGTCATTCTTGGCTCTCATCAAAATTTCTAATAGGGGGAAGTTCGATCATGTGAACTTCCAACATTTTTTCTAAGATAGAAGCATATGATTCCCCCAACAAAGTAAAAGATCGAGATGACGAGGGTCCTTTTCGAGAAGATGAAGAGTCTCTCTGAGTTGTTTGATTAGAAGGGTTATCAGCTCGTGATGTTTTTAATACGATAGCGTTGGTGGACCCCTGATTCTTGTCTTTGTTAGAAGCGGAAGGGTTTGATTTTGTAAATCGAGAAAAATCTAGTTTAGACTTAGAGTGAAGTTTTAACTTCTCTTGTTCAATGGCACGGGACTCAAGTTTGCGTGCCATTGTAAAGGCTTCTTAAAATGTATGAAAGGTTTGAATCCTTAAAGTGGAAGAAATATGATTAGCGCAAGATCGAGTAAACAACTCGATCTGTTGAGATTGAGGGAGGGAGAGACAATTGATTTATTATACCTCTCCAATGAGTGAAAAAGTCTGCAATAGACTCGTCATCAAATTGATGAATGTTATAAAGATCTGTAATCAAGATCTTATGTGTGATATTTATTGAGAAGTTTTCAACAAACATCTGAGCTAATTGAGAGAAAGAAAATAGGGAGTGTTGGGGAATGTTATTGTACCAGTCTAAAGCAGGCTCTGCTAGAGACATAGGGAAAGTACGGAGCATAAGCTCTTGATCCTGAACTGTAAGGTAGCAAGTGTGCTTGAATGCTCACAGGTGCTGTTGAGGATCCTCTCGGCTATGAAATTTTTGAGAACTTAAGAAGTTCCCATTGGGGAGGATAAGGCTTAAAAGCCACTGATGGATGAATCAGTTCATTACATACTTCTTCAAAAGAGTATGAAGGGTGAGCCCCTTTGGTGGAGGCTTCTAGGTCTCTGATTTTCTTGAAAATAATTTGGACAACGTCAAATTAAGGAGGGGGCATGTTGGTATGTCCTGCATAAGAAGCAAATGGTAGGTTTTGTTGAGGTGTTAACGAGGGATTCATCTACTGATTAACAGGATGATAAGAGGAATAACCAGGCGTTCTAGGTGACGCCTGGTGAGGTATTTGTTGTGAAGGATCCTACATATAAACATGTTGTGAGATGATGAGTGGTTGAGAGAAAGGTGGTTGAATGAAAGACGGAGCCTGTGATTGGTGGGCTCCTATACTTGTTGACTGAATTGGAATGGATTGAGGAATGTGGGTGTTGGTTTGATTAGATATGGTGGGGAACAAACTCTGAATGAGGCTTTTGACTACTGGATTGGTTATTAAGGGTGCCAACGCCAGAGGATGGGTAAAGGTCACTGTCGCTGGAGCATTGGAAGAAAGACCAGCTGGAGGACGAGAAGAAGGAACTGACTGACTCATAGGAGGGGGTTGATTCATAGAGAGGTATTGACCCTGAGATGCAATAGGACGACATAGAAGAATTAACAACAATCTGTGAGAGCGTGGATGCACTCATCATAGCTAAAGAAGAGGGCCTCTCAAAAGTAGGTTGTGGAGTAGCCGAGGTAGCCACGACACTAGGGATAGGTAAGATCATTTGAGAACCAGTCGACATGGTCAGTGGAAGAGAAAAAGGAGGCATAGATGTGCCACCCTCTTTCATGGTTTGAGGTGAGAAAAATCATGCTAACTGTTCTATAAAATCCTAGGATGGTTCATGAGAATAATCGTAAACTTGCTGGATTGGTGGTTCCTGATCAGATATTTGAACAGACTTATGCACTAGATAGTCCATAAGGGCTACCGGGTTGCGATCAAGGAGCACCTGAAATTCAAGATCTCCATAAGGAACATACTCTATATCAGAAGCAGATGATACCTCTGAAGGACTGGGGGAAGCTGGACATGATGGGATCGCTTTAGGATGATAGAAAGGATTATATGACCAAGATGGGGAACCAACTAACAGTGGTCCCAAGGAAGACCCGAGGGGTGTTGAAACAACCACATTAGTGGTGATCTCAGATGAAGAAGAGGCCAGTTGAGCCATTTTTCTAGATTGTGACTGGGTGATGACCATCATAAACAAGCAGAAATATAGAAAAAAAAGGATTGACCTAACTAATGCACAAACAATTCAAGCAGTGTGGGTGATTATCTCTTTTAAGTTTTCATGCTTTTAAGAAAGAAAATATTAGGGAAGGCTTTTTAGAACAGGAACTACTCAGATAGCCATACTAAGGATGGTTTCGGGAATGTTTTGGTGAGGAGTCACGAAGGCACTTCAGTAAAAGACTGGTACGTGGCTTGATATAGGGGCCTACCCCCGCACTTCACACACAGCTACGATAAGGGAGTCGGGTGCTTTGCCAATATATACCAGAACTTCTGTGAATTTATAGCACGACCCGAGTACCGCGTAGGCTCTTCCTCTTGGATGTCACTTCTAAGTAGGCAAGGCCAGGGAAGGAATTTTTGTTTAAATGCTTTATACCTAGTGATTTTGGCTTTGTGTGCAAGGGTGAAAAATAAAAATCAAATAGTGTCACTACCGATTTTGATCAATTTTCCAACCTATTTAGAAAACTAGATGAAGAACATACAACAGAAATGAAAAAGAAGAAGTTCTTTTCAAGCACTAAAAATGAAGTGTTTGATTTCGATGAAGACAAGTCAAACAAGTTCTTTCCCAAATGCGATTAAATTATTTTTAAGCACCAAAACCAAAATGTTTGAGTGTGATAGAAAACAAAAAAACAAGTTCTTGTAAGTTCTTAAAAAGGAGAAAACACTGTAAAAGAGAAATACCTGTAGATTTAGCTCTCCAAGGTGTGTGGACTTCAAAAAGTGCGTTGTTGAGCTCTTCCCCTCGAACAATCCTGTGAACAAGAAAAGTGCTCCGTAAGAAAAGGTTAAGCAAACATGGAAACAAATCCAGAAAGATATATCCAGATAATAGTAGAATGAAAATTTCTATTTAAGAAACTAGAAACTTTCAAAGAAATGACAATTCTGCACCAAGAGATAAATCAAAAAGTGCAGCTTTGAAATTAAATGAAAGATTTACTAATTTTAGAAATAGAAATGGGAATCTAGATATGCAAGAAAGAAATAATTTTGATTTTGCAAATTATAAACAAAAGAAACAAGACCAAAATGAAGAAAGGAAATGCTTAAGAAAAACTAATGAAAATCAGTGAAGAAAAAGAACAAAAGTTCAAAACTGGAAAAAAGATGAACTTACCAATAGGGGACTTTGGTCGGGTCCCATCGAGTGTGCCAAAATGTAGATCAAGAATTTGTGCTTGTTACCTGTCCAAGTTAATGTACCAAACTAAACACAAAAACCTTGAAAAACTCAAATGAAATCAATACCTGATAGATAAGACAAGATCCAAAGATGTAGATAGAAAACAAAACCGATGTAGACAAGACGGGTGCACATGAGAAATCTTGTAAAGTAGATTCGAGAAACCTGTGAGACACAGATACTTGACAGAAAAAGACAACGTTGAAAGATATTTGGGTGGACTACCCGAAAAGTGGGTCCGAGAAGCGATAAGCTCCCTAGGTGGATGTTAGTCCATGTTTTCAATTAAAGAAAGAAGCATACATGATAAAAGATGTAAGTAAATGTCTAGATTTTCTGATTAAAAATGATAGACAGAATGTAAACAGCAGACAAAAAACAACAGAAAATAGGAAACTGTGAAAACAATGTTGGATTTGTGTTACCTGAGTTCTTTTACCTATCTGCAAGATGATCGGCGTCGATTGGGTGAATCGGCGTTGATTAGGCTCAATCGGCGTCGACTGGGGGAAAATTTTAGGAAGCTTGAGAAATGGACAATGGAGGCTAGATCGTCAATGTCTGTTGGAGCTGCAGGAGCTGTAGGGATACTGACAAAGCTCCACCTTAGCTAGATGCAGGAATATAATCACCAAGAGGTCAAGAGATCCTCATGATGTCGATGTTGCGAGGGCAGAGTAATGGTACACCTCTCAGGGATTGATTTGGACAAAATTATCTCTTCTTCTAATTGACGATTCAAAGGCTCAAGGCTCAAGGCTTAAGCTCTATGTCTCTCTTTCTGTCTAACCAGAACTAAATTATGGCCCTATATTTATAATCGGTGCCGACCGAGGTATAATCGGTGCCGTTCGAAAAATCGGCGTCGACTGAGTACCAGTCGGCGCCGATCAGGGAACAGAATCCCAAAATGGCCAAAAAGGATGATTTGGAAAGATAAGAGTGTATCCTTTTGACTCAAATACGGGAGATATCCCGCTACACAGTTTGGGGGGAGGAGAAATAGGGGGGATAGATGGATATAAAATTGATATGGGATAGATAAGCGGTTAAGATACATGTAAAAAGTATAATTAAATAGTTAATATTTAATTATCCATGGATAAAACACAATGGGGTATAATAAACTTAGGATAGATGTTTAATTTAATTAATACTCTAAAGTGATGATATAAAGGTGCCCCAGGTTACCCGAGAAGGTAGACAAACGCGGGGGACACTAAATTGGGTAACCAATTTTAGGTGTCTACAATAAGACCAGAACATGTGAGAAAGATACTAGAAGAGATTCACAATGGCCTATCTGGAGGACATTATTCTACATGAACAACTGCTACTAAGATTATGAGGGCTGGCTACTATTGGCCAAATTTATTCAAAGATGCCCATCTCTGGGTAAAGATGTGCAAGGAATGTGTCTTTTTCACTAGAAAACAGAAGTTGGCAACTCTTCCACTACATCCAATTTAAGTGGATCAACCCTTTGTTCAATGGGGGTTAGATTTCATTGGAATGATTAATCCTCCATCTAATGATAGACATAAATGTGTCCTTACTACAACAGACTATTTTACTCGATGGACAGAGGTGGTAGCATTGAAAGAGAGCAATGAGAAGGTAATTCTTGATTTCTTAGAAGGTATAATGACAAGGTTCAGTGTTCCATTTACATTCATTTCAGACAATGCAATGGATTTTCTTAGTTTGAAGTTGAGTGATTGCTGCTAAGAATAGATTTTATCTCAAAACTTCATCCAATTACTATCCGTAAGGAAACGAATTGGCTGAGTCTAGCAAAAACCTCACAAGGATTATCAAACACACTATGGAAACTAATAGGAGGACTTGGCACACACAACTTAAGACTACTTTATGGGAAAATCGGATCACACCCAAAAGGGACATCAAAAAATTTCTTTTCTTGCTTGTATATGGAAGAGAACAAAAACTTCCGCTCTTCTTGGAGTTAATTTCTTTGGAGTTAGCTGATCAGATTGAGGTTATGGAGAGTGATCCTCTGACAGTCAGGTTTTCTGAGCTCATGGAGTTAGAAGAAGTACAAAACAAGGCTATAAAGACTTTGGAAGGGACATCAGGCTCAGGTTAAGAAATATTTTGACAAGAAGGTGTCTGATATGCATTTTCAAGAGGGATATTTAGTTCTCAACTGGGATGAAAATAGAGCCAAACTAGGAAAAGATGCAAAGTTTGATGCTTTTTGGAGCAGTCCATACATTATCACAAGTTGCAAGGAGGAAAATTTGTTTCATCTATCTAGGATCAATGGAGAAGAACTTCCCATTCACATGAATGGGATACATTTCAAAACTTGTTTTTGAGATCATTCCAACCCTTTCACAGCTTAGTTAGGTGTTTCCTACAAGTGATTTTTACACATGTTTCTATGTGTTGTTGTTCGTTTTACTTTCCTTGTTGTGTTTTGTGTTGTTCTACACACTGTATCATCATTAGAGGTTTTCAAGGAGAATAAGGTTTAAGTTTCAAAAGAGTTTTAGATATCCAAGGTTCCTCAAAAGCTTCATCCAAAATTCCACAATGCACTGTAGATGCTGAGCATTCATCGGTTTCGGTATATTTCTTGTCTAACAACACTGAAGAGTTCAAGATCATGTATCACAGAAGATTAGATCATCTTTAGGATTCCAATATTTACTCCATGCCCAATGGATCACTTAAGGCTATTGGAATCATTCTTAGCAGACAATCATCCCTGAGAGGTTACCAAAAATGTTATCCAATTTTGCCCCTCGGTCAATATTGGACAACAAAGGCCCGTTGTACTCTAGGAGTGTTAAAGGGTTAAACAATCATCAAAATCAATACTTTATGTTTAGGGCTCTTACTAGGTCTTCATGACCCTTTAGTTTCAAGAGTAAGCCTAACAGTCTAAATCAAGTTAAATAATCAATGTTCAAGGAGCTTGCTGCAATGGGCTCACCATTTGTCTCATATGTAGAGCATGAAGCATCGAGGGAACCAAGCTTATCATCATAGATATAATTAGGACAAGTCAAGGTTATATAGTTTAGAAACCAACTCTAATGTAGCTACATGTGAAAGGAGAATGCTCTAAATTCATTGGGAGGGATCGTCGCTAATAAGGCTAGAGATTTAAATTTCATGGGACTTGAGCAATACATAACAGGGTCTCATCACAAGCTCAGGTAAAAAAAACAGCCGAGCCAAAATCTCAGGTGTTCGAGCTTAAGATGGACCTCTATCAATATCTCATAACAATACGAGAAGGGAGACAAAGACCAGGTTGATATTAGTTAACCAAGGAGAAAATCAATTAGCTTCTTGGTATATCCGTTCATAGACGAAGCTCGGTGGAATGAAGTATCAATGGGGCTCAAGAACTTAGAGCTTGTAAATTGTAGTTCATACAATGAGCTCGACATTTAGAATGAGTTGGATCATGAAAGTCTGGTAGAGGTCAAGCTTAGCGAATCATAAAGCCATTGATAGATATCAAGGTCCTCAAGCACATAGTTTTTGTGGTATGTAATGAAGTTTGGATTGATGGCTAATTCAGCTCAAAGGTTCAAGATTTTGGTTGACAAAGGAAGAAAATCAAGGTGCACGTTAGCTGAGTAGGAAATCGTGGGACAACCAAGTTGTAGTATTACAATGAGGTCAGGATTAATCTCTATTATAGCTCATCGTTGTCATGTTTTCTAGGAGGAGGCTCACCATATATAATTTTCAAGCTCAATGACATGTAGGCACCAATTCGACGGTGAGTTAAATTGGAGCCGAGCAAAAGATCCCAGGATATGATGTAAAGAAGATAGGTGACCGAGTTAGTCTGTATGAGCTCGACTTTGAAAAATTAAGGTGATGTTTGGGGGTCTCAAACATGGAGCTCATGTCAAAGGAATAGAGATTGAGCTTGGTTTGTAGTAAGGAGAATCTATTTGAGTCAAGAAAAAATGGCTCGCAGAGCTTGGTGGTTGAATAATGAGATAGTGCGGGGTGAGCTCGTCATACAGCAGGACATAGGAAAAATCAGGATATCCATTTCAACTCTGTGGGGAAAATATGAGTTGAGGCCAAGGTTCAGGGAATTTTGAAGGCCTGTGGCCAAGTGCAGATGAAATGATGGTGGGCCAAAGATCAATCCCCACTTGGGGAGTTTCTAAATATCACGACCAATGGGGGAATTGAGGCCCACCTGCTAAGGATGCAGGCTTTTATGGTATGAAATCCATGCCAACAAAAACATGGCAAGACAAAGTTTGCGCTCCCAGGCCAAATTAGCCATCACAAGGAACCATCAAGGAATATGTGGAGTTAATCTCTAATTTGACCAAGTCATGGGCCAATGCATTTAGTGGATGCACGTAGAACAACTACCAAGTTATTATCCGAACATCTCAGTTCATTTAATCCCAACGATGTGGTGGAATGTAGGGGATAGAGTGAGACCCGATCCCCCCGATGAATGTGAGGGACCATAATTCCTTGAATATAACACATAATACATGTGAGTTTCATGAATAATGAGCCTAAGAAAGAAAGAATTAGTTCACATGAGACGTCTTTAATGGAAGAAAAACATACTCAAGTCTTGAATGAATAAACTCACCGAGTCATAGGTTGATCAGAGTGAGTTGTTTGGGCATTAAGAGTTCAAACCAATGTAAGTGATCTTTGACAAGCAAGGTTACAGGATGGCGAGTCGATTTTGAGATTTGATCTCAGGGCCTGGTATCAAGTATAAGATTGCTAAGCTTAGAGAAAGAAGTATTTTTGGAGCTCATTTTAGAGTTTTCACGAATGACCATGCTAAGTGGGGAGTTCATTTAAGAGTTAATATGGAAACTCAGTTAGGCCGATCGAGGAGAATTCATGGATGGGCTCGGATAATCGAATCATTGCGAGGAGTTGGTGGTTGGAGCAAGGGACCAAATTTGTAACCAATATGGGCAATGCGGGAATGTGACATGGAGACGTTTGTTCGAGTAAAGATGGAGGAGCTCGTCTTGATTTACAAGTGGAGCTCATGGAGTCGAGACAGAGGATAAAGTAGGCTCACACTAGGACTCAGGGAAATGAGCTCATAAGTCATTATTTGAAATTCAAGTTGATATTGTTAGAAGGAACTCAATCCAGATCAAGATTACCTAAGCATAATGGACATGACTCAGTGGAAGGATCTGCCAGCCTGACACTCGTGTGAAGAGCTCAGCGTATCATAGAGGCGGGGTGGTCTTATTGGATTCAACAGAGAGATTTGTAGGTTGACCAAATATTGAGATAACTTGAGGTGATGTTCGGGTTATTTCGATGTAAGAACCAAGGAAAGTAATTCGATTTGGGTGGTGACCAACTCAGTGAGTTGGCAGGCGAGCCAACCACTAAGTTGGCCTTTCTCTCAAGGGACCCCCCTTCAATGCAAACCAACCCTAAGGGGGTCCCACTTGGAATTAACATTAATTTGATATTTTTAAAATAATAATTAAATTAATATTTTTATTAAAATATTTTAATAAATGATATTTTTATTATTATTAAAATATTTTATTTAAAATATTATTTCAATTAAATGAGATAGATAAGTTTAGACCTTTCATTAAGGCACATGATGAAATGTTCTTAAGTGGTTCAACCAACTCTGTAATTAATATTGACCATCATGTGCCTTCATTTTAGGGAGTAATTTATGACTTCTCATCTTTTCTCTCACGGATTTATTCCTTAAATGTAAGCTCGAAGCTCATTCCAAGGGGTTGGACATTTTTTGGTATTCCTCTCTCTTCTGCAAGCTAGTCTATTGTGGATTGTGGGGACTTTCAAGTCTCTTTTCCAACATTGTAATTGTAAACTTTTCCTCTTCCTCATGTAATGATGCATTGTGCACATGATTAAAGTAATAAAATTGTGTTTTGTGACTAATTATTGGTCCTTTTATCATTCTAACTACTTCTTTGTGCTTTCTCATGTAAGGGGGGTATACTGTGCAACTTCAAGTTTACATTACAGGTTTTGGGAGTTATGTGCTTATCTGGGAGTGAATCTTTGTAAGTGGTTGAGTTGTGGTGCTTGTTTATCCTTCTCATCTTCAGCTTCCTTCAGTGGAAAACTGAAAACTTGTCTAGCAACACCCTTTCTTGGTGTATCACCACTTCTAGTATAGGTTTTATTTCTTGCAAATCTCTCCCCCTTACCCCCATGAAAATGTTAGCATAGGTCTAGTTAACTATTTTAATGCATTACAAGTAGTGTTTTGTTTAGTTTAGGAAGAGGAAGTCAGCCCTCTCCGGAGGTTCACCTCGAGGCCAATTCCCACAACTTGAGTGGTGATCCCATGTTACCCATTCACACTGAACGTCCTATTCACATTCTAGCCATTTGGAGGGTGCAATGATTTGGTGATAACAATGCTCTTGTGTTAGTCAAACTTTGTGAGTAGCAAGCAAAAACTAGATGTAGAATGTAAATAAATGGTGCATGGAATAGAATAAACTCCCCTCCTATGAAGTGTAATGTAGATGAACCAACATTTTTCCCTTCTGATGGAGATGGATGAATGCAAATGGAGTAGTAAAATCCTTTGATGGATTCAACCTTAGGTTTTGATAGTAGTTATTAGTGTATGGTCCTTCATTATGGTAATATAGCTTTATATTTATATGGTTCTCTTGCTTTAATTTCGTAATTAACCCCGAAAAGGTTGACCGACAAAAATATAGAAAGCTCAAACAGATAGAAAGTGCCCAAAAAGTGAGAGGAAAGTGCAAAGAGGATTAGGGCACCCAGAGGGGGACCATGGTGCCTGGGGCGCCCCAGTCCTGGTTAGGCACACTAGTCAGAAATAAGTAAAACGTAGTATAAAAATATGGACTGGGAATGTGTGGTTACATGATCAAAAGTAAAAACAAAAACAATGCAAGATGGCCAAAGACATGGGTTAATTAGTACTCTTTTTCACTAAAGAACCATATGAATAGTAGTATGAAACTGAGACTAAATAATTACCCAAAGTACTTGATTTAGTGTCTAAATTTACCCCTACTTTATGTTGCTGAGCGGAAAGCTCGGGAACATAAAGTAGATGGAGATGCATTCCTGATATCCATGTAGATCAATGTAGAGAGCGTGTTGAGGGACTAGACAAAGCATGGAGTGATAGAAAAAATATGGAGCATGGAGACTAAATATGTAAAAGTGTAAAAAGTGATGAGAGTGAACCTAGGGAAAAAGTGCATGTGTAGATGTCAATGTTTGTGATGTACCTACATATTATTATGTTATGTGTGATGTCGAGGGATGTTGTTGTTGATGTTGACTGTTTGATTCCCATATGGATGGACCTGCAAAAGAGAAGACGATCAAGTAGTCAAATACACATGTATATGTGTTAAAAATTCGTGTAAAGATGCATGTATATATGTAAAAACCATGTAATGAAAGTACTAAAATGAAAAAGGAACATATGCACCTAATTTGTGATTAAAAAAGGGTGTAGAAAGAATCTTGTAAATGTCGATGAAGAGTGAGTGTTTTAGGTGATCTCACGCCAAGGTCGAAGAAGTGTAGGGAGGAAAGTGTGATGTATCCTCAAACCTATAACTACTTCCCGAGAATGAAGAGATCTTTGTACTATCTAGTTTTTTGGGTGATCTGACGCCACTGGCCAAAGTAGTGCAGAGAGGAAGGTCTCGATTTATCCTCTAACCTATAATTGCTCCTCATAATGCTAAGGACAATTTTCCTTGTAAAATTTGTTGTGTATGGAGTTCCTATAGACAATGTCTGAACCTACTCGCTGTGTAACCCACTGTGTCATGGATAGAAAATTGAAAACTGAGATTGTACTGGTACTATGTTGTGTATTGTTTGTAAACCCAAATGATGCCCCCCTCTTTTTGGGGGCACATGTGACGTTGTTGATAGGAGTATGTGGCCCCAAAGAGAGGACTAGTTGTTGAAACTGAAATATGTGACCTGTAAGGGGGAAGGGAATGTGCTTGGTAGAAACTAAGGGCACATGTAAAAAAGTGGCTAAGAGGTCCAAGTGTTAGTATGAACAAATAAAAATCATGAATGTATACAGACAAAGTGTACGCTATGTAGACAATGTAAAAGCTAAGATGCAAGAAAAGAATGTAAACACATAAGAAGACAATGTAGGCCATGTGAAAAGCGGGTTGTAAACATGGGACATCAATCACGATGTCGCAAGACACTCAAAGCCATAGTGGCCACATACAAACAAACAAGTTTACACACCAAACAAAGGGAAAAGCCCGCATACAATGATAAACAGAGATAAGATCAAGTACAAATAAACAAATAGCCATGGTAGCAAGTAATCTTCCAAAACAAATGCTCCACATGAAGCACCCATTAGCATGTTATAAAGATAAAGTGTATGTCAAAAGTGTGTATAACTGATAAAGTAAAGTGTGTTATGAAACAAAATGAAACAATAACACCCATAGTGTATGAAAGGTGAATGCCCCCCAGGAGCCATTGTGGGACTGGTATTGTGTCAAGCATCCATGTTGCGTGTAGAAGCTCTTGTATCTATGATCAAAACTAGAAAAACAAGTGACATAAACATGCATGTGTGTATGGTAAAGATAATGACATATAAGAAATCTCTCTAGCACGTGTAATAAAGATGAAACATGTACAAGTAAATGCAAGCAAGAGGTAAATGCAACCAAGATATGTAAAAAGTTGAGGATGGATGAAATGGAATGCAAAGTGAATGATATGATCTGCATGCTACCCCGATTGAATGGAGGTGTATGAAGTAGAGGTTCATTATTTTTATGCCCCCTCAGCAGTCAAGAATGAACCATAAATGAAAGTGCGTCATCGAGAAATGGTCAAACTATGTGTTGTGTGTAGCATGCTGTGGTGAATGTGTAGTGATGACATGTGACATAAAGATGAGATGTACATGACACTATAGCCTAAGAGTTTATCACGACAAGATTATTGAAGGAGTGATGATTTTTCCTAAAGCGTATATCACTAAAATATGTGTAGGAGATGAGTGATGATGTAGCCTATAAGCGTATATCACTAAGTGATGCTAGTAGAAGTGACTATCTAGCCTAAGATGGATATCAGGAGATCTACAAATGTTGCATGATGGTTAGATTGAAAAATGAACATGCGAGTGTGATGAATGGTACATTTGTGTAATATATGCCCTCAATAGTCCAGTATGGACCGTGAGACTAGAGTGTGTCTTTAAGTAGTGAGTGTAACACATATAAGTAGAGGTGTAAGATGTGTAGTATATGTAGTGATGAGAAACATGTCATGTGGTGTGTAGGACATGTAATGTGTAATGTAGAGTGTGTAACATCTAATCGTGTAGTGTGTGAGGTTCATGTGTATAGGATGCCCTCAACAGTCAAGTGTGAACTAAAGCACAAGAGTGTGTCATCGAGTAATGATGATGCTAGTATGATTGTGATGAGTAAGTGTGAGCTATACATGTGATGAAGATGTAATATGCGTATGCTAGAAGGTTGGTATGTGGTAATGTGAGTATGAAACATGTGGTCGATGTCAGGGTGGAGGGTTGTGTGAGTGTTATGCCCCCAAGTGTGTGTGATTTAATGACCTAGCCAATGAAAGTGAAGGATGAAGGTCCTCCATCTGATGTTTGTGGCAATGAAATTAATTTCTTCCTTTTAGTCGTGACGGGTCTAATTTGAGCGGTGGAGGAAGTGTAATAAGATTGCTCTCAAGAATTTTTTGTAATATGAGATGTGGGGCCACATGGAATTTGGTGAACGTATGCTAAGGTGGTTGTGGATGAAGCTCTTTAGTAGAGATACCATGTTAACAATAATTTTTGTGTCAGCCGGTTTAGCTGTGGATGGTTTGAATGTTGAGTTGCTTTGAAAACGTGTAGAAGGTGATAGATAGATGATAAGAAGGAAGATGTGTAAACCATAAGCAACAGTAATAGTGATGAAGCCATAATATAGATGAGGATGGTGCATAGGAGGATAGAGATCATCAAAAGGGAAACTGAGTCGAGCTAGACCATCATGTGAACATATAGTAACATCGTAAGTAGGATCAAACATAATATGACCCCAATATGAATCATTCATGAAAAGCATGCATGTAAATGGTGGTCATGTTGATGGATGTGGCGCATGTGAAGGTGTAAGGGATAGAGTGACGTCTGTAGAATTGACAGACCCCCAATAAATAATCATAGTAGTAATAGTAAGTGGAGTAGATGGTATAGAAGAAATAACATCTATCACAAAAATAACACCTTCAAGCAATGACAAATGAGGTGGTTCGTCTATAGGTTGAGGATCAGTTATAGTATCAATGCGTAGAATAGGAAGAGTAGTATTAGGATCTTGGTCATAATATTGGAATGGATCATGGTCATGAAAGACAGACAACCCACATGTAATACTTGGAGATGTTCTTGTGGGTCACCATGCCCATTGAAAATGGGAAGCTTAGGGGTGATAAAATTAGGAGGAAGTGGATATGTGGAGATAACAAGTGCGAATGGAGTATGAAACAATAAAGTGGAGTCCAAAGATGGAGATGCATGGGATGTAGTCTATTGTAATTTATGAATTTGTGCTTAAAGGTCTTAATAGAGGGAGGCTAAGTCTTGAGTGCCAATGACATGGGATATACCTGTCATGTGTGAGATACAAGAGGTGGTGTGAAGTGCACTTGGTGCCCACATAGTAATATGAAACATGGATGTTATGAAATGGGCGGTATCATAGTCAAGCAGGCGGTTGAGATCAGCGGGATGGATTATAGTGGAGATGGCCGTATGTTGAGCAGTAATACATCCGCCAAATGATTGATAAGCTGATCCTCGTGATGCATATCATGTAAGAATGCGAGTAGTAGCTAGAATCTATTGAACTGCTACAACTTAAATCATGATCATGTAAGGGCTTTAAGATGTTCATTCAGTGAAATTCACTCATAAGAGTGACTAGACATGCTAAGATGAAAATGATAAGCCCTGAGGAACTTAAAAGCGTGGAGAATGAAGGTACGGGTTCACCAAAACAACTATGCTAAAATGTAATATATTAGCCTAATCTAAATATTATACCTGAGGAGTAAATAAAATGATAATAAATGTAATGCTAAAAGTACACCTAAGCAAACTAAGTTCAGTGAAAATATGAAACCCTAATGTGTAAAAAGGGTTAGAAAGGCCTTAGCTGATTCATCGAGGTCACATGGACTATGTCGCAGTGGAGACCTGATTGAACATAGAGATGAGGAAACCATTGCACATGAGCCTGAGAAAATGCAAATCTGAGCTATCTAGCTGGAACTGGGGTGGCTGGAGAAGGATGTGAGCACTTGGAGTGCCCTGTCCTAAGATCTGGGTACCCTGGTCTATGCAAAAATGGCTATGTAAGCCTCCTCTGAGGTGTCACTAGAATGTTCACATGTGTTCACTATTTGATCATGCATGTATGTCACTGCACCTAGTTCTAGTTGTTGTTGCCGTAAACCTGTAATAGAAGAATCACCTGTAAAACCCGAAGCATAAAGCATCAAAATCCTAAAAAGGATAGAGATGCACATGAAGGGGTCAGACTGTTCCTCTATTTCACCACAATGGATGGACTTATGACTGAGCATTGCACTACATCTCAGACCTAATGTAGTTCTATGTGTGTGTATGTGGAATTCGTTTCCTAGGTGATCTAGTGCCAGTGTCACACTTTGTGTGTAGCAAGCAATAACTAGATGTAGAATGTAAATAAATGTGTGCATGGAATAAAATAAACTCCCCTCCTATGAAGTGATGATGCAGAAAAACCAACCTCTTTCCCTTGTGATAGAGCTAGATGGATACAAATGGAGCAATATAAACTTTTGATGGATGCAACCTTAGGTAGTGATAACAAGTGCTTAGTGTCTTGGTCCCTCATTATGGTCTCATAACTTTATATTTATATGGTTCTCTTGCTTGGATTTCATAATTAACCTCGAAAAGGCTGACCACAAAAAATATAAGAAAGCTCAAACATGGATAGAAAGTGCCCAAAAAGTGAGAGGAAAGTGTAAAGAGGATCAAGGTGCACCCAAAGGGGACAAGGGTGTCTGGGGCACCCCAGTCTTGGCTGGGCACCCCTAGTTAGAAATAGGGAAAACGCAGTATAACAAGTACAAATTGGGCAAGTACGGGTGCAAGATCGAAAGTAGTAATAGAAAACAATGCAAGATGGCCAAAGACATGGGTTAATTAGTATTCTTTTTCACTTAATAACCATATGAATAGTAGTATGAAACCGAGACTAAATAATTACCCAAAGTGCATGATTTAGTGTTTACAAAGGGTGAAAGAGAAAGGGGATGATTGAGGATTAAAGAGTTTAGGATCTATGAGTATGTCAAGTTCAACATATCGAAGTGAATCAGAGGCCACAATAATCAAGGAAGAAAAAAGCAGTTAGGAAGAAGTGGTTATTATAAAGGAAATACCAATAGAGGAGGCATGAGAAAGATATTCCATGCCAAAGGAAGGAAATAATATTATGGTTGTAGTTAAGAAGAATAAAAAGGACCCAAGTTCTAACACACTAACTATAAATGTTGAGATATAATAGCTTGAGAAAGCTAAAGGAATCGAGCATTGGAAAAACCATGTAAGCTCAACGAATATATCATATTGTAATTGTCTTACACATGGGCTAGATGGAAAATTGGAAAAGGAAATGGTATGACCAACAAGCCAAAAAGATAGTGCAAGGAATTATTTATATGATAATCACATAAGGAAGAGACTGGAGAAGACAGGAGTACTCCAACTACTTAACATGCCCTTTTTCAAATGTGAGTTGATAATGGGCGAAGCCTGGGTGGTTTGAAAAATGAGGTGTCTGAGGCCTTGGTCAACTTATATGAACTGTTCAGTTGTGTTTGCTTGTGGTACTCTGGGATCACACACTAAATCTCTATGTTTTCTAAGGCCTTGGATGGTCATGTGGTCGTGCAAACTACTAAAGCAAAAAACAAATAAACATGCAAAGAATCCGCAAGAGGGCAAGGTCATTTTTTAGGAAACCTAAGCCAACTAAAGATACGTAAGGAGTTGTGTTAATTCCTTCCTAATTAACTCTATGATCCTAAATTAACAAATGAGAACAAGCAGATTTGAATCAAATCAATTCGATTACTCTCCTTGAATCTAATTAAACCTACGTGTAACTCATTAATCTAACAAATGAAAGATTAATTGTTTAAAACTACGAACGTAAATTTAATCTACTTGTTTTTTGTGTTTTTTCAGTAATTTTAATAAAAGGGAATAAAAAAAAAGAAGTAATCTAATCTAATATTTTTAGAATTTGTGTTTACTGGAAAATAAATAAAATATGCACAAACAATGCAACTTCCTCTAATTAAATGAAATTGTTTCTACTCTAAATAAATTAAACTAAATAGTGGAATAGTCAGATGTGGCTATTTTCTCGTTGAAGAGGATTTATTCTAATCTAATAAAATAAATTCTTTTCCTAATTTGTAGTTATGGATTTTACTTCTTCTGGATCTACCTCAAAATCATGGAAAGAATGAAAATCTTCTCGGAAGTAATTCTTCCCCTGAAGCTTCCTTGGTGAAACATAAGCTTTCTAAGTCAGGAAATGTAAAGCTATAGGTAAATAAACTATGAAGAACTAATAATTCATTGTGGAAAGAACCTCCTCTAAATCCTTCCCTATTCAATGAAAGCTTTGCAAATAGAAATTATTGTAAAAGTTATTGTAGTTTTACCTTTCTAAAGGAATGCATCTAACAAATTATAGCTTTGAATATATCTAAATAAGAAAAAGTAACCTCTAGGAATTTAATGACACCTCCAACCTGGAAATGTTTTACAGAGACAAATCCAATGCTGGTAATAATTTTTCATGTTCCCTCAACTTATTTTCCAATGAGTTTTCAAATATATATAGGGAACTATGTTGGAAATGTGTGGAAGGAATGGGAGAGATTGTTGGAGTTAGCTGGTTTGCAGGCAGTTTGGTAGAAATGCAGGAAAGAGAGTAACAAGGCAAGAGATTTGTGATTTTTTTTGTGCTTCTTGGTAGGATTACAACAACATAACGATTAAATTCCAAAACAAAATAATCTAACCAATGCTTCGGTAAGAAGCTTGGTTCTAATATAAAATTGGCAGAGAAGTGGTCTAACCCACTTAGCAGCCAACAAATGCCACATCACTCAAAGATGGGGAAATTAAATTACTAAGAATAGTAAGTAGAGAAGGAGAAGTTTGTACACATCTAACAAGCTCAAGAACAACCAATTTGGTTAGGAAACGTGCGCAAAAGATGAGTTTGAAGAAGGTGACACATTTAAAACACGTCAGAAAATCTTAGTTAAATACGCACGGAACCGCCGGTCTATGCAAACTAGTGGTTACGTAACTACCACTCAGGGTAGACCAATGGTTACGCAACTGCTGGGGAAGTTGCGTAACCATCAGCATAGTTCTGTAACTAAAGGCCATAAAGCTAAGGAAAAGCTACAAATTAACTAAGGAAAAGCAGAAAAAAGCTAGGAAAAGATAAGTATGGCATAATGAGCTACAAAAACATGCTCCAAGCTTGGAAATTAGACTTGAACATCATTGGAATTGATATTTATCAACATCGGGGATTTTACCTATTCCGACAATGTAGCACTGTGCAAATTAGGGTGTGTATAGTTACCATAGTTAATTTACTAGGGTACATTATCTCTAGTTGAGGAATAAATAT
The DNA here is from genome assembly GCA_019776745.2 of Taxus chinensis. Taxonomy (NCBI): domain Eukaryota; kingdom Viridiplantae; phylum Streptophyta; class Pinopsida; order Cupressales; family Taxaceae; genus Taxus; species Taxus chinensis. The sequence continues at coordinate 681,721,195 of CM034148.1, forward strand.
TGAACTTAAAAAAGATTCAAACTATTTTTGACATGCCACCACCATGAATTATCAAGTAGTTATGGTCTCTCCAAGGAAAAATTCAAGACATTTGGAATTTTGTGGCCTAATTGGATGATCAAACATAATCTTTTACATAACTTTTAAAGAAAGATAAAAAAAGTTACTTGAGATTCTAGTTGATAAGAAGAATTTCATGACATTAAACACTATCTACATTCAATCTCTTAGTGTTATTTCTACCTATACATGACAAACCATTTTTACTCTACATTTCTACTACTGAACATGCCCTTAGTGATTTGTTAGCACAATACGATGATGATAATCATGAACACGTTATCTATCATATTAGTTGCACACTACTTCAATATGAGTTCAATTATTATCCCATTTAGAAACTCTATCTCACCTTAGTCTTTTCTACAGCCAAGTTGCACCATTATATGCTCAATACTGAAGTAAAATTTATTACCAAGGTAAAACTTTTATGTTATTTTATCATACGCACACACATTTATAGTCATATTACACATTAGGTAATGCTCATAACTGAATACAACCTCAAATTTTTGGCTTAAAAACAAATTAAAAGATAATTCCTCGTAGATCATCTCGTCGATGCCCTGAGTTTTGAATCTTCCCAAATTAGTGACAAATTTTGAGATGAGTTTACTTTTTACAACATTGATTCTGAATTTTGAACCATGTACTTTGATGGCTCCTAGTGTGCTATTGGGGCCAACACTGACATCACCTTTATTACTCCATAAGGAGATATTCTCCCTTTTTCCTATTGATTAGGGTTTTCTTGCACTAATAACAACACCGAATATGAAGCATTAATCCTATGATTTTATACTACTAATGCATTAAATATTTAGCATATAGATTTTTTTGAGATTCATAACTCATTATCCATCAAGTAGATGATATTTACAACACAAAAGAGGAATGTTTGATTTCATATACCACACCTGTCAAAATTTTATTGGAAGCTTTGACTCTTATTCCATTTCTACCATACCCCAGAAAGATAATAAACATGGTGATGCTATGGATAGTGATGTTTCCCTATTCCTTTTTGCACATTACTAATGATTGTGCCACCTTCACGATTTGGAAACTATGTCAGGCATCTATTTCTCCTACAACTACTGATGCTCTCCATGTTCTAATCACCACACATAGTGCATATAATCTTGAATGGTTTACTGATACCTATACCTATCTCTATCGACAACAACTCCCTGATAATGCTTCACCTTAAGAATTCCATTGTTTACGTCATGAATCCACTTGCTACGTCCTCATAGGAGGCTCTTTGTTTAAACACTCTTTTGATGTCAACTTATTGTGTTTTTTAGGGACTCATGACACCCAACTCAATTCATCCCGATTATGATAGATAATACCATGGTCACTTTAGCGGTAGGGTTTTGTCTCATTAATTATTACAACTAGGATATTAGTAGCCCATCATGGAATAATATTATCATGAATATGCTAAACATTGTGATCAATGTCAATGATATGATAACCTCCATCATGTGTTATCTCATGCATTGCAACCTATTTTACCCCCATGTCCATTTTCCATATGGGGTCTTGATTTACTTGGCAAGGTTAACCCTAAATCTACATGAGGGACACAAGTTTATCATCATGAACTACAAATTATTTTACTAAAGTGGGTAAAGACCAAACCCTTAGATTCTACCACTAGTTCAATGTATATGTGTACAATTTTCTATTGATGCACATTATCATACGTTTTGGTCTCCCTTATGTTATTGTTATGGACAATGGACCTTCTTTTGAAAACCATACTGTAAAAAAGTTGTGCAAAATTTTGAATCAAGTCATACCTTATCCACTCCTTATTACCCCCAGGGAAATGGCTCAAGCTAAGGCCACTAACCAAAACCATTGTTAAAATCCTCTTGCAATAATCATGGATAAATATGGCTCTGACTGATATAATCAAATCGTTTATGCCATGTGGGCTTATCATACTAGTTGTTAGTACAACTATCAATGCTACACTTACTTTTCCCTCAGTCTATGAGACTAATGTTATGTTTTACCATTATAGAGTAGAGATTCCATTTTCTTTGTGTATCATCTAAAGGATATCATCAAGGAAAATGAATACCCTGAGAAGCATATTTACATGAGTTAGAAATGTTTGACTCCATAGTGAGTGCAAGTGTTAGAACATTTGTGTATGTATCAAGAGCGCATCAAAGCATGCTTACAATAAAATGGTGGATGCTCATGAGTTTCAATTAGGTGATTTGAGTTCTTAAATAAAATCAAAATATTACATGAATGTTGAAACAAAATTTGAAAGGAAAATTTAAACCTAATTGGCTAGGCCCATATACTATAACTGCACGAATTAGCCCTAGTGTTTATCATCTGGATAAACTTGATGGAAAGCCTGTTGAAAAATCCTATGAACTATTATACATTTATGACAATACTATGCTTAACTATGTTCATTTCCATATTACTCCCACCTCTTTTGTATATAGCTATTCATTGTGATAATATAAAAACATTTAAATATTGAAAAAAATACAAAATAAGGACTATGTGATATTTTACTTGACATTGTTAACACTTTACATTACATATGCATCGTTTTTCACTTTGGTTTGTTAGATAACATGATTTATTCCTATCTACACACATGTGTTCACTTAGGTATATTGAGATCTGATGCAGGACACATGATATCGATTACGTGCTTATGGGGGCACTTGTGTACTTCCTTGACATTTTCATCATTTGAGGGCGATACCTTCCACACCCTATAGGTGTTATTGTTTTATTGTAGCTTCCTTTTGCACTTCTTCATTTATGCTCAATTATATACATTGTGTACTGGATTATTTTTTAGACTAATAGGACTAACATATGTGTCTTGTGCAACATTGAGAGCTATTGTATCATATGTTTCACTCATGTTGGTTTATACATTGCATTATCAAATTTTGATCCTCTTATTTGTTGTACATGTTTGCTAGTTGTGTTGTGTATTTTCTGATTGTTTGCTTTCATTAATTGCAAATGTAACTACCTTAAATATCTTGTGACATTGTGGGTGTCCCATGTTTGTGGAATCATGTCTATCTTGTCTCCTACTTATTTTATCTTGTTTACTATTCATACGGGCCCTCGATTGTCTTTTGATACCATGTGAGTGTCCCATATTTGTAGGCTCCTAAACATTTTGTATGCTTTTATATGTCATTGTTTGCAATCGGATGTGTTGTTTTTGTTCTAACTTTTGTCCCATATGTGTTGTTACTACTTGGTTGCTCTAACTTCTACTATTGTTGTTTGTTGCTAGCATTGTTTTTGTTGTCATTCCATGGTTACCACCATGTGCATAAACACCTTTCCTTTTACAAGTAAAATTTCTCTAAGGTGGCTGCCTCTTCAGCATTTTACAAAGCTTCTCATACATCTCCTTTAGCAAGTACACATCCTATTTCTTTTGATCCACATGTTCAAACATGGTTTTCGTACATGCCTCGAAATAGAGGGCGGATCTATCTGAGTTTATTCTACATTTTCATTAGATATAAATAAAATTTTAGGGGCAGATATGTGCAGGTACATACATTAGGTACAAGAACCTATAAATGCATTCATACACAACATAATTTTGCAAATTCAGGATAGGGTCAAAACCATACACTTTTTTCAAGAACCATACAGTATGGTCCTAACCCCCTGCATACATTATTGACCAAGGGGACAATTTCAGACAGTTTTACAACATTTTCATATTTACACCTGATGTATACAAGGTTTTTTGACAAAATTTCACATCCTAGAATACTCAGTTCATGTCAATGTACAGGGGGCATGAAAGTTTTCATTCCTTCTTCACATCAATACTCAGTTTGAGGAATCTTGGGGACATGGATCTCCTTCATATTTTATCATTGTTAGCACATTTCAAAATTTATTTTACTTTATACTTAATTGTTTGACATATGAGGAGATTTTGGGGGCACATATTATATTTTGTACATTATGTCCTTATTTGTAAAATTGGGTCTAGATCTATCTGCAATGGTGTGATCAACAAGGTTACGGAAGGAAACGAAGCAACTAAGGGATCCATGGGTAGTGATGAGGGTCATTACATTCCTCACCATTAAATCACAAAGAATGTCAAAATCAGGCGGTGTCCAAGGCTATCTACAAAAGAGGCTAAAGGAAATAATGATATTACAGTTCTTTTCTCTAGAATTGAAAATGCTTGAAAGGAAATTCAATACCTGAAATTAAATCTAATCTAACAAGTGAAATAAATAAGAGAAAATAAATAAATGAAAGTGAATCTTCACAAACAAAACACAGAATTCTGATTTGATCAATATAAAGAAAACAAAATTATTTTATTCTAAAACAACAACAAAAAATCATCCTCCTCCTTGGGTAAGAGTCAGCCCTTGCTCTTGACTCATCTTCAAAGGTTTCCTTCAAGTGCTTCAACTACTTGCATTCAACTACTTCTTCCACTTGACTGGGAGATAACTATGGAAGATTTTTAATCAAAATCTACAACTCTAAATTGAACAACTACTTCTTCCACTTGACTAGGAGATAACTATGGAAGAGAGTTAATCAAACACAACTCTAGATTGAATTACTACTGAATTACTACTTCTTCTACTTGAAAAGGAGAAAAAACGTGGAAGAGAATTAATCAAATTTTACAACTCTAGATTGAACTATCTCTTCCACGTGTACTTAACTATTTCTGCCCATTTTCCAAGTTTACTCTTGCATGATTGAATCTTTCAATAGGATAGTTGTCCTGCCATATTCCCATCCTTAATTTTCTGATCATTACTGTTAATTCAATTTGAAGAATATTTCCAAACTGTATCTGGTTTTAATGCTCCTTGTAATATTTTCAAAACATCTTGAAATTATCATTTTAGTTGAGAAATGAGGGAGATATCATAATTTTATTGAACCTATGTTTTTTTATTTTTTTTATTTTCTTTCAACTTTATTCTACTGAAACTTCAAATGAATACATCTCCTCAATTATTTCTGTTGTGTAAAAATGGAGAGAGATTTTTCTCTTAACAATAAAAGGAAAAAAATTCTCTCATATTCTCATTTGGAGATCTTCAACTTCAGTTAGAAAGAATTTGATGTTGCCTATGTTAGTCTTGCACTTGAAAACCTTCTTCTTCAAATGATGATATCTTTCAAACCATTATTTTTGTGTAAAAATGGAGAGAGGTTTTTCCTCCTAACAATAAGAGAAACAAAAATATATCTATAATCTCATTTAGAGCTCTATAATTTTAGATAGAGGGATTCTTGTGCTGGTTATGCTAGTACTGCACTTGAAAACCTTCTTCTTCAAATGACCATATCTTCAAAACTATTATTTCTGTGTAAAAAAGTAGAGATTTTTTTCCTCCTAACAATAAGAGGAATAAAAACCTCTATGATATTGTCATTTGGAATTCTGTAGTTTTTTCTAAAGGGATTCTTGTGCTGGTTCTGCTAATACTACACTTGAAACACTTCTTCTTAGAAAGTTTATATCTTCAAAACTATTATTGTTGTGTAAAACGGAGAGATGATTTTCCTCCTAACAAAAACCTCTCTCATAATCTCATTTGGAGCTATGAAATTTTAGTTATAGCAAGTTTTTCACAAATTCTGCGACTCGTGCACTAGTTCTGTGAGTCATGCTCTAGAGTCTCGTGCCCAAATTCTATGCTTGATTCTTACACCTGAGTTCTGCACTCAAGTCCTTCGCTTTTTGTATTATGAGTCATGCACTCCCAGCTATATGAGTTTTTTTATCTTTTTGAGTCATGTACTCTTAGATATGTGAGTATTAGACTTGTTGTAATACATTCAAGAGATAAAATGACCTGCTCATACACAATATTGCATTTGAACTTAAAAGAAATATTAGCAAATGAAAACATTCAGATTGCAATGGAATTTTCAAAGATAGATCAAATATATTCTACATTTAATCTTAAATAAGCTATCTAGTTCTTAAGACTACATCTAAATACACTTTATAAGAGAAGGAATAATGTTATTTGGTGTAATGGATGAGACTTAATTTGGTCTCATCAGGTAGGATTTCCTCTCCTATTACACTTGATGGGGAAGTTATCATAGTTGGTTAATAACTTTGGTACACAGTCTTTTTCCTTCACAAAGGTGCATTTGTACCTCTTTATTATTCTCTATCTTGCACATTTTCATGTTGGGTTGCATACACCTAGCACTCTAGTTTCTCCTCACATTAATTGGGGACTGATCCCCTAAATCCTTTATAAAATTTTAGTAGATGCAAATCTCCAAGAAAATACAAGTATGATAAAACAAGTGTATTATTTCCTTGTTTTCATCTTTCAATTTACATAAATACAAATACAATTTTTTTTATTACATGTTTTATTTGAGTTACGATCAATCATTTATCATGAAAATTGACTACACTATGTGTTGCAGGTTTCATCATGGAGCATGCTAACACCAAGCACAAAAACACAACTATAAAAAAAATTCAAGCAAAGGTAAAGCATGTTTACACACGTAGGTACAATTTCCTTTAAGCATGCAATTTTTAATTTCTTATCTAAAAGGGGGAAAAATGTAGACACTCAAATTTGGTAATTTTCACATTATCAAACATTTATTTGACTATATACACTCTTTCTATTATAGGAACATCTTCTCCGTTCCCTCTTAGCACTTTCCAAGGTCCATTGTTTATTTTATTTATCCTTGCACAATGACATGTTTACACATCTTGAGAATACAATACACAAAACCAATAGAGAGACGTCAATTTACTAGCTCGAAACTTCATCTGGCACATTCCATGCTCCCATTCAAAACTGTATAGTTTTGTCAGGACCATAGATACGGTCTGGACCTACTTATATGGTCTTAGACCAAAATGTATTCCAAATGCACTTTCAAATTGAAATATTTCGTTGGGTCTTATACTTCATCTTGGTCATCCTTTCTTAGATAAATGGTCTACAAAGCCTTATATAAGCAAGTAAACACTACCTCATTTGCTAACCTAGAAATCTTAAGCTAATGCACTAAATCACTCACTTCATGCACTTGCAAAAGGCATCAAAAGCTCCCTAAATATCAAAATTACACATCTACATTCATTAAGGTAGCACCCAAATTAGATATGAATCTACAAACCAGGTCAAGGCAGCCATATCTCTCATCTACAAGAACTCAAACATCTTTTCTCCAAGTATTTCAACAAGATCCAAGTCAAAGAAATTATGGTCAAAGAAATTAACAAATATAATTAATATATCTAATTATCACATGCTAGGTGGAGAATGGCATGTGGTTTGAGTCCTTTTATGATTAGTGCCAATGTCGGTGATGCACAGGGGTCCCCATAACCTTTATAGTGTTTGTTTTACATGCATCTGCATCCATGGATAGGCTTTGATATGATGACCAATCCATTCAAAGAGACTCGTTGCATGTGTGATAACTAGGGTTTGATAGTAACCGAAAAATACAAGAAGGTGAGAAACCCAAAAAAATTTAGGAGTAGAATCAAATCATGTCTAAGACCGTATATAATGGGCTAGAGTATATGGTATGGTCCTAACCTAATGGTATGATCCTAACCCAGGTGTAGTTATAGTTACAATCCTAGTTGCAAGCCACTCAAGTTTAAATTTCCTAGTTTCTCTATTGTAAAGTCCCATATCTCTCCAAAATCCATCTAAAATTAGATAAGTTCTTCTATACATATGTTTTTTGCTTTAAATTTCATGTTAGGTTGATTGGTGCATCACTGATTCTATTTATCTTATTTGATTTACAAATTTGATTTAGTGTTTATATTGTAACATATTTATAAAATTAGTAATCAACTCTAATCTCTTCTACACCTAATTAAATTGACATAAATTTTAATTAAGGGTTAAACATACACAATTATATACCTTTACAAATAATTTTTTCCTTATTGGACATAATCGTTTAGTAAGGACAAGATCTATTAGTTTGTTCTGATATTCTAGGAGATCCTATCGATGGCCCTCCTAACAATCAATTTTTTAAATGGGTATCTTTATTCCCCCTCCTAGGTTAAATTTTATGTCAAACATTACCCCTGGAATTGTATAAATATAAATCAAATCCCACTCATTTACTTACTAATAAATTTTACATCTATAAAGAGAACCTCTATTAATATATGTCAAATATGATGAAATTTTTCCCTAGTATTCCCTCATTCAAGAGAAAAAAAATAGGAATAACTTATAAAGTTTGAAGAACTCTAAACCAGGTTAAGATTAGATCAAACCAAGTTATGAGAACCTCAATCCAAGTTGAATAAATCATTATCAAGTATCAAAGGATAAGTTCTAGTTGCACACATATATTAACATCATCAAAATTACACTTCCACCAGGTGGAGAACTATGTGGGTTTTAATACTCTTAGGAGTATTACTATATATACAGTGCGAGGGTGCCTCAACCTAAATTCTTGACCCCTTTTTATAATCATTTGAAGGAGAGGTAAGGTTTCAAGGGAATACCACTAATTTTAGGTGGAACATGTGATGTGCGTTGAGTCTAGAAATATACATCAGATTTGGCATCATTCTTAGAGGACCCAAATTGGTTATTCCTATTCGAGTGGTAATTTGGGTATTGATCCTCAAAATCATGAGTGTTTGGTCTAGTGTGAATACAACTTCCTTAGATATCATTTGGTTTCTTTGAATTGGTGACTGTTCACTCCCTATTCTCCATCTTATTTGTCAAGAATATTCTTCTCCATTTGATTAAGCCAAGGGGAAAAATTACTCCAAGTACCTCACGAAGAAGCCTCAATCTTCACAAATCAAATTGGTCCGCTATACATATAGTTATACTCTTTCTTTTCTCTCTCTATTTTTTAGTTTTAATTTCAATTTCAAGATTTTAGAGTTAAGTTTCAAGTTCCATATATGGACATTGTTTACACTCTTATTTTTTAGGTTTCACTTTGGGACCTTCTCAAGAAATCAAATATTCAAGTATTCACGCAAATGTAAAGTGTTTATACACACTAAACTATGCATTTCCTTTAACTAGAAATTTTCATTTACTATATTAAAGGGGGAGAAAATCTAGACACCTAAATGTGGTCAATTGGTAGTTGATGATGTTGGTTTTGGCTTATATCCCTTACATATAACTTGTGTGCATAAAACAAACTCAAACAAACTATTAAACCCTATGCAAAGTCTTGCAATATCGCATTCCACTACTCAAAAACCTACAAAAATTCCTTTATCAACCAAAAGAAAGTTACATCTCACGTGTATACCTTTCCAAATCATCAACTAAGGTTTTTTCCCCACTTAAGAAACCCATCTAGTAGGGACATAATCAACTAGTCAATTATGTCCCTATTAGTCGATCATGTATGTAGCTATCTAATAGTCAAATTTTGATATGGGAATATTCTCAAAAGTCATTATTTTTCCTCCAAATCATCTTTAGTGTGAAATATTACACAGGGATCCATACAAATAAAAACCAAAAAAACATGTTACTCACTTGGTAGTTACTTAGAAATCACTTAACAACACTTAGTAGTCACTATAAAACATCAAGAAAATATACCATATTCTTCCCTATTGTACTATCACGGATTAGGATTAGTCCCTAATAGGTCTTTAACATAATATATAATCTAAAAGCACTCCATTACAAGAAAAAGAAAGCATTATCAAATGTTAAAGAGAAAAATTATAGTTGCATATATGTAAATGAAAAGAAAATAATTGTACTTCTAATAAGTGGAGAACAATGTGGATTTGAAGCCTCTTTGGAGTAGTGCTACTTACATGGCATATGAGTGCCTAAACTGAAAGTGTTTCCCTTTTTATAGGAATTTTAAGGGAGTTATGTTTTCAACAAGAGAAAATTGATTTTAGTAACTTGTATGCATATTTTGGATCCAAAATCACAAACATAACAACATACTCAGGAGTCACAAGTGATCATGTAGACACATTGATTTTACAAGTTAGGATAGGGATGTGTAGGACTAGATAAGTTATAATTGGTTGATTATTTACTACAAGGTGATTTTTTCTGTAGGAAGAAAAAGACCTAATTTCAAAGATGGATAAAATATATCAAATACTAGTATGTTGCCTCTAATTTCACATTCATATTAGTTTCCATAATTTAGAAAATTTAAATGCCTTATCCTCTTGTATTTTTACTATATTTCGTGTATTCCCTAAATTTACCAGATTTCTTAATCACTTATTGTATGTTTAGATATATACATTAAATGTTAATTTAATAATCTGACTATGTATTATTTCTAGATTAAAATCTTAGTTATTGTAAAACCAGGAAACTTTAATCCTCTATAAATAATTTTTAGGTTACATTCATGCTTAGTATGAGTGTTGCAAAACCAAACTTATAGCATTTTTTGTTCTAAATACATTATAAATGTGGCTAGTTGTTTCTTGATTCCAAGCCATAGTGTAAAGCAACACAAAAAAATGTATATAAAGAACATTTAAATTTAACATAATTGGTATGGAGGGGCATGTTCTAACGTTTTACTTTCTCTAAAATAAACATTTATTTTAGAAATTTAGGGTTCATTTGCACATTTAATTTGACAACCTTGTTTTAAATTTTTATTACATGTAAGGCACATGTTTGCATAGAATGTGGTTCATGTATTAGTAGACACATACTCATCAAAATTCTCATACCGGAAATAAAAATACTTGATGTTATAAAAAAACAACTACTACTTCCCCTGGCTCTAGTCTCATTTACTTCCCCTATCGATGTGACAATTGCACCTCCTAGTGCAGTTTCCATGACATAAAATTTATTGTTCACCCTTTAATAATAGTTGATATGCAATTTTTAGGTAGACCAAAAAACAAGCCACCTATAGACCCAAAAACAAGTTACCTGACATTTTAAACTATAAAAATTTATATTACATATTATCAATGTGATAATTACACATTGTGATGCAATTACCAAGACATAACACTTATTGGTCACCCTTTTATATCATTTTATATGTAATCTTTGAGTGGACAATTTCATTTTTTCATAGAGTATGGTATCAAGAGTCACCACCATTCGTGCTCCTAATAATTAACAATTCTTTCAAGAATCAGAAAAAAAATTTGATTATGTCACCTAACTTTCAATAGGTAAAAAAATTCATTAACCCTGTTAGAAATGAATAATTGAAACTCACTTCTCATTTATAAAGAAAAACTTCCCCATATTGACAGTATTTTTTAGTCATTAAGTAAATATTTTGGACAAGGAAAAATTATTCTAATTCTATGGTTGAATTTTTTTAAGAAGGGGCCAACACATTTGAATTTATCCAGAATATGGGCTCGCTTGTGACTTGTGATGTAGTTATCATGCAGTTGATAGAAACAATTTCCACCTTTAAATTTTTCCCCATCATTATTTGTCAACCCTTAAAATATATAATTTTGGAACTCAAATTATGCATGGAAAATTATACAATGTTTATCATTGGATTCAATTCTAAATAGTATGTTAATAGGATGTTTACCATAAACATGAATGTTTTTTTGTAGAGAGGAGAATATCAAAAAAAAAAAATTCACTTATATTTCAAATATAACTTAGGGGCACAACTCAAATGGAAATCAAAAATCTTGATGTCCTAGTTAAGGACTAGTTTACACCATCTTAGGTGTGAAACCAAGAGATGGAAATCTCCTAAGGAAGAGTGAGATGAAAGAACAATCATACTTTATAGCAAAGGGGTAGTGGAAACATAATTCCACTACATCATAGAATGCACAACATATAATGACATACATATCAAGTATGAGGATACTTTGAAAGTAGACAACCTATCATCCTTGATTGAATAAAAAAGAATTATCAAAATAAGAAATCTTTTGGTCAAGATCAGGGATAAATTTAGTGACGAATATTCATAATATGGTGAAAATTTCATTTTAGGAAAATTTGAAAAGGTGATTTTTTTTAGAGCGGGTCGATGTCCTGTTCACCTAAAATTTACAGTATATATATTTTTTGGGGTCGGACTTCACCTTCATTTGAAAATATATCCTATAAAAACCTAGGTGATTCATTGGGTAGTATACTATGGTACTACCACAAGTAGCTTACCAAATTACCAATATCTATGAACTCACATACTCTTAAGCACCAGAGATTGTTGTTAGCCTGTTAGTAGTTTAGAGTGATAGGTGACAGATGATATTTGCTAGACACATGACAAGGGGTTATTGCAGATGCACGACAAGGGGGATATAGTTAACGTGTGACAAAGAGGACCTGTAAGGCATAGGTTGCATGTGTGACAGAGGATTGTAAGAATTTGACATGTGACAATGACAGGTTAAAAATGTTGATGTGTGACAAGGGGGTAAGCTAGTTGACGTGCGATGACAGGGGGTATAGAGTTGATGATAAGGGGTTAAGAGTATATATTGATAGGGATAGAGTTGATAGGTGACAAAGACAATTGGACCTTCTTGAGTGTGACAGAGACAATTGATGCATTTTTGACGTGCAACAGGATAGTTGATGCGTTATTGACACTCGACAAGGGTTAGTTGTTGACGTGCATGACAGGGATTTCCATAGTTGACACGTGACAGGAATTTTGACTTTGATGTGCTACTTGGTTCTTTTGCTGATGTAGGACTTTCTTTAGAATAATGGAAGGTGATAGTCCTAAGAATGTGAAGACCCTAAAAGTAACTAAGAAATCTCAGAAGTCCCTGTTCAAGTATTTTGGAAACTCTAATGATACAGATATTGAAACTACCAATAACCATATAGCTGCCACTAGAAAGAATCTAGAATACTGACTGTGTGGAAGGTATTATTGAGGTGGACATGCATTCTGCATAGTATCAAACAAATGACACCTACGATAATATGCCATATCTTGAAGATATAACTGTTGAGATGTTAGATCCTGAAGATATTCTTCCTATTGGGGTGCAACCAAAAGTGCATCAAGATATCACACATATAAATACTCAACAAAATGGAACACAAAAATCAAATTCAAATTCCGGTTCATGAAAAAAGGAAACCAGGTGATTGTGATATTGCTCAAAATTCTACTCAAAAAAGTAAAACATTGAAAACGAACAAGAATATGTGGACCATTGGCAGGTCATACAAGTTTGATTGGGCAACCAAATTTCTATTTATCGAACCCGTACAATCATCTAATTTAGAAGAGATCCCATCTGAATGTACATGTACAATATGTACGTGGAAATTGGGAAAGCAACAAAAAATGTAAATGAAGTTGGACACTATAGAAAAACATTGTGGAAAACAATATTTGACTGTAACAGGGGCAGATGGCCAGAAAATCAAAACACATAGGTGGAAAACTGAAAAAGAATGCATGCATGTTAAATACGCAGTGGATTATGAGGCAAGAGCAGAAAAAAATGTAGACATCTCGTGGAAAAGGGAGGAACGATCACATCGCAAATTGGTAAGATGAATCAAACAAATCTACATGCAAAACTCATACAATTCTCTACTTTATTTCACATACTAAAGAAAGGAAGACCGATATCAGATTTCCTTGATTTCAAATTTTTGTATCAATATAATGGAATGCTGAACGTACCTCAGTCTCATTGGTCTGAAAGTAGTGGATGGGAAATGGCAAAATGCCTTTCCATGATAGAGAAGGAAGATTTGAAAGAGAATGTAAAAAAATCAAAGTTTATCTCTCTTTCAATTGATGAAGTGACAACAATCGACAACACTGCATGGGTATGTATCCACGTCTATACTTTAGAAAATCATATAAGGACACCTCATCTGTTGGGTGTTATGAAAATGGTTGAAAACTGTAATGCTGAAAACCTACATAAAATAGTTGTTTCTCATTTGAAAGATATTGCTGGAATGACTGATTATGAAATTGCTACGAAGTTAGTATGTGTCGGATCAGATGGTGCATCTGTCATGCAGGGTCACTAAACATAGGTTGTGTGTTAGATTACAAACAACAGTGGCCCCATATATGCTACCAATTCACTGTATGGCTCATAGAATGAATTTAGTGTATAAAATGGTAAGTAACTACGAAAATGTTGCTAAATTAGAAGACCTTATAAGAGAACTTCATGCCTATATGGCAAGCAACCCAAAGTGATTTCTTGAGTTCCAGAAATTTGCAATTGGAATTACAGATGGAAAAAAACTTTTGAAAGATGTTGAGACTAGATGGATCTCTTTGTATGAACCTGCATGCAGAGTTCGTGAGGAGTATCCTTCTTTGGTTGGTTTCATACACAAATATCATCATGAAAGTTGATAGGGTGAGGGACTTTTTGTTCTGTTTAACTGATTTGGAGACATTGCTTACATTGGTTGGTATTCTTCCAATGTTGCAGGAGATCAATACACTGATGAAGCATGCACAGGGGAGATTAATCTATATTGTGGATTTTATACGGATGAGAAAAATGGTATGTCAAAGTCTTGATATCTTGTATTGTTCCCAAGATAGTTTTGATACACCTATTTTTGAGAATTGGAAAGGTTTATTAGATCTTTAAAATCCCAGTAACTATTTGAGATTTAATATCCATGATCACCTCTGCATCACTGTTAATGGGAGGGACATACCACTGCACATTTTGCAAAAATGTCAAGATATTATAGGATCGGAATGAGAAGATGTTCCTTGTGACACGTAATCTCTTTGAGTTCTGTTATAGTTGAAACAAGAATAAATCTTAAAAAAAATTCAGAATCCTTATCATCAGAAATTAGAGAATGTTTCTCCAAAGATAAAATTCTTGAAGCCATGGGTGTGATGAATCCTAATTTTTGGAATACTGAAGGTGGTCAAGTTGACTTTGTAAGAACGCATTTCCATAAATCCATGGGTACAATAATGGAACATTTCACAAAGACTTCAGAGTTCAAGGGTATGGAAATCAAAGGTATACTGAATGCTGATATATTAAAGTTTCAATCAACAAATTTTGTCAACAACAATGAGGAACCAATATAAAAATTTAGACGAACCTTCTGAAAGTGGTGCTATTACAAGGTTGTGGTGAGGAATCTATCAAAGTTCTATCTTACAAGAAGATATCATTGAATATTTCAGATTATATGAGTTATGCCAAATAATGATTTTAGGGTCTGTGGAGGACGAAAGGGTTTTCAGTGCATTATCATTTATAAAATCAAAACTGAGAAACAGGTTGGATAAAAATCTGGAAAGTTACATGAGGTGTTATGTATCTCACTACTCCATGGAAACCTTTCCTTTCGATAGAGAAATTACACATTGGAATTCCCTTTGCAAAAGAAGAGGTGTGAATAATACAGCTACAAGTACAACTGTTCCAAAAGTTGAGAGTGGAATTAGCACATCGTCACACTCTATAGAAGAGAACATTGAGTTTGAAGAAGCTATTGATAATGGATTGTTTCAACTTTAAATAGGTATCTCCTTCACCTTACTTTTATTGTTTGTCACCTTAAATTTTGTTTCAGCTCTTGTTATCATTAAAGATGTTACAGGTATATATATATTACATTTATTTAATATACATTTATTTAAATATATTTTTTTTTGAAAACGTGGGTTGACATCCATCCGAGGAAGCTGGGTACTTCTCGGGACTGACAATGTCAGGAAACTCACCCATCTATCTGCTAATCCATTTATCGTGTTGAGTTTTCATAAAACAAAGATCTAGCATCATTACGAGTGATGATTTCACAACCATCTAAAACACTAGAGGTAACTTAAACCCTATCATATGACCTTTCTTAATTTTTTACAATTATGTTTAATTTATTTTTTATTTTTGCAAAATAATTTGATATATTTTTTACACTTTGTGGGATAAAATCACACAATTGAATTTTACATAGAGGAATATTTTTCCATATTATACAATTCATAATCCATGATCCGTTATACAATTCATCATCCATCCATCGTATATCAAGCTCACCTACGTCCATATCATAATTCCTGATCATCCAATTATTATTAAATCATATTATTTATCTATCATAATCCTGACACATTCCATTATTATTAAAATAAAATACATTATCATCGTTCATCATCATCTAGAAATATCCATTCTAATATCATCATGATCCATATCATTACAAGTTAGAGAAGAAGCTAAATTACGAACACATTAATTCATGATTCCATCATCTGTGAGACTATATTCTTTTATAATGTCATCATCCACATTTCATGTCAAAATCATCATTACAACTACAATTAGAGAATTATCATCAACGGCATATTACATGATCTAGAAATTTTATACATAATACATAAGAAGTCCACATTACAGATTATATGTATTTCAAATTTCTATGAGGCTATCAGATTCAAGTTGTCAATGTCATCATCCATATAATAAAATGTAATCATCATGACCATAGATTCAAGTTTCAATTGAAAATAAATATGCAGATTCAATTTTTTAGAAATTCTATAATCAATTATAATAAAATGTTATAGATTCAAGTTTCAACTATCAAATCGAGATAATAAAATTTCAAATGGCATGACCAAGAGTCAACTTTCAACTTTCAAATTTTTCAAATAATAAGATTCAATTTGCCATGACCATCAACATTCAATGTATCAAATTTTCAAATATAGATTCAATTTTTCAAGTTTCCACAATCAATAATAAAAAATTTCAATCCTCAATTTTCTGTACCCCTTTCCACTCCTGTGCTCCTTTCCCCAATGGTTTCTTCGCCTGTACCCCTTTCCCCAATGAAAGAAATAATCCCATAACTTATGAGATCTTCTGCAGCACTATCTAGATTTTTTAAAATTCTTTCTTCTTGCTTTGTCGCATCTCCATGGGACAACAAATTTGGATCAGCAGCTGCCTTAGTTTTGAATAATATTTCAGGGTTGAAGCCATGCTCTTTAATTATCCACTTCAGTGTATTGTTTTGTTTGTTAACCAAAACAATATTTTCCTTCAAATTCTTTGTTGCAGATAAACTATTCTTCACGATTTCCAAGTGAACTTGGAAAACCTTTGCTTGACTCTTCAAATTTTCATAATTCAACTGCACAAAAAAAGTGATGTCAATTCAACATATTACTAAAATAAGAAAAAATTAAATTAACAAAAAATATTGTTTGAAAGTGATAATACTTACGACCGCTCTATCTCTCTTGGCATTTGCAACTGCTACCAGATCCTTGTCCTTAGACCATTTGTTAAAATATGCTTGGGCCTCAGCACTAATATTTTCTAATTTTTTTAATGTCTTATCCAAAATTTTGTCTTTATAGTTGTTGTTATACGTGACAGTCCCACTTCTTACTTGGGTAAGTAAGGAATCCATCTTCGCAGGTTGATTCTGGACTGCAACGTATAAACTATCCCTTTGCCAATAATTTTCTTAATGACTTATGATCTCATTGATAAGTACTTTAGCCCTTCTCTCCCATTCTATGAGCTAACTAATATGAGGTAGAATAAACTCATCAACATGGGATTGACAATCATAACCAATTAAGTTCTCTAAAGGAAAAGGTAGCAACTGTTCACCATCTGTATATGATGAAGATGATCTCACTGGAGAGGTATGGGGGCTTTCAGGTTGATCAACATGCTACTTGTTTCTGCCTTTGGGTGGTCTGATCCTATTTGTGATAAAATAAATCAAGATTCAAACAAATAAATCTAAAGTGAAATGTAATTCAATATGGTAAATTATGTTGAAATAGAAGTATACCTGCTGGCCTTGAATCATCTCATGTGTATTAAAAAAATCCAGTTGGATCATTGCTATCAATGCCCAAGTAATATTCATCTAAATTTATATTATTTAAAACCGATATGCCCATTATACTGGGCAATCCACCAAGTGAGAGGGTTGGAATTCGAAAGGAGGAGGCAATGTTTAGTGTCCCACTAGGGGCTAGAGCAATTGGCATGTGTTTACCAATGTTCTTTTTTCATAGATCCTCTAGGTTGGCATTTTGAATATTATTGGTGGAGGGGGGGCGGTGCCACTGTTTGTACAGAAGGAGGACTGCAATGTGCTAAAAAGTTCAAGAAAAAACATATGAAAAACTAGAAAACAATGCAAAAAACTATGAAATTAAATGAAGTACTATTCAAAACTTGTACCTTGTTGTTGAGGCAGTAGCTTGTCGCGGTGCTTGAGGTGGCCGTGTTGGAGTAGTAATTGGTGGTTTTTGAGCTGTCTATTGCTGGGATTGCTGAGGTGGTTGTTGAGAAGATACAAATGCATGTGACTGAATTGAGTGAGTTGGGGAAGATGGTTGACTTTACGAAACACATGTATGGTCCAAAGTCCCTGCAATGTCATCAACATACAATTGTATGTCAATTCAATAGGGTAAAATTTAAATGGGAAAATGAAAATACAAATTTGGAATTTGCAAATAATACATGAAAGGGTATTACTTCTCTGGCATTTAATGAATTCAAACTGTTGGGGGTTCGGAGATGAGTGAGCTTCCATTTCAGATTATGAATCTCCTGATGCCTCAGCATGTTGTTGGCCTCTTCCTCTTGATGCCACCCCTTTTTCGGGGAAGGGCCTCCATAAATCTTCTCTGCAAATAGTAAATAGTTAATACCTGTGCATAGTGTAATGTCAAAATACAAAATTAATAGTTTATACCTGTTGTTCTTCAAATGGAATTGACAACTTCATCAACAGCCTCATCCGTGCAAGTGGGAATTGGTTTGTCTTTTAAATTTAAAATATCCTCATAATAAAGGCCAAGGAGATAGTTTGTGGAGTAAATGAAAAGTTTTTCTAAAAGCTTTGCATTTGTAATGTCAGTTCTTATTTTTTTGATAAAAAGGTGCACCAATCAAATTTTTGTTTTGCGATAGTTGCAACAATGTATGCAATGGCCCAGTTTGGTATTTCTCTTTTCTAACCCTACAAAACTATTCTGGATTGAAAAAGGAAATCATTGCAGCAAGAAAGTGGTGTGCAATTGCTTGCATATCCACACCACGCCTAGATTTATTGACATGAGATACAAATGCCAAAAAAATAGTTGGAATTAATATAAATTTAAATTGTATCAAAATCAAAAATTGAATAAAAAATGACGAATGAAAATAGTTTACACTTACAATTAACATGGAAACAGAAATTTGATTTGAGATATTTCTTATCGTCTTCAACGAGTGTTGACTTCGTTGTAAAAAAGGGTAAATTTCTGAATGGGAGGCCTGTAAACCAATGAATATCAGTTGGGTCGATACCGAATTGAAACAATCAATCGTCATCCATAGTAACATTAAACAGGCCATCCTCTGTATTGTAAGAGGAGAGAATCTAGTTCAAAATATCTTGGTCTGTTTCAAAATGAGGCATCTTAATAAGCCCACTAAACTCACATGCATCGATCAAATCCTTGTATTCGGAAGTCATCTATAAAACAGTTTGGATGTGGGGGCACAAAGGATTCCTGTAGAGTATCTTGCCCATGGATAGGACTAGATTTTCCTCTTGATTTTTGTATTGAGCTTGGGATGCACTTGTAGTCACCATTATAGTTTTCCTTGAGTTTGATTGTACCTGACCTGAATAATGGATTCTTGTATACAAAAAAAATTGAGAACCAGAAAGTGTAAACATGAAAATGACCGGCGGGAGGGTATTTATAGGACAAACTAGGGTCAACGACCCTTGGTGACGCGTGTCATTCTACTTTGTTGTCACACGTCAATGGCCCTTGTTGACATGCATCAACAAGGGTCGTTGACACGATGATAAAAAAGTAGATTGACGCGTGTCAACGAGTCTTGTTGATGCGTGTCAACCGGCCTTGTTAACATGCGTTAAAAAGGGTCGTTGACTCACACATCAATAAGGCAGGTTGATGTGCGTGTCAACAAGCCTCATTGACGCATGTCAATGATGCGTCAACAAGTCTTGTTGACACACGTCAATGAGGCATTAGTGTCTGCAAATCTGTAGTCTTTCTGGCTCATAAAATGGGCGACAATTCAATTATGAAAAATTTGTAAATTCACCTTTCACTGAAACTGGTTCCAGGGATATTCGCCTAGGTATTTTCCACCTCCAATTTTCTAGAGGTGTCTTAAAATGAACCCTGGTCAAGATCCATAGTAAGAGATACAACATTAAGAAAGAAATGGATTATATGCAAAATTGTTAGTGATGCAGGAGCATCAATCCTAGCATTCATTATAGGTATGTCATTACATTTTTGGTTTGATTAGGTGGTTTAGAATTCCTAGGATTCATTTCAAGTTGTTTAGTTGGGCTCGAGAGATCAAAAATTCAAATTTGGCATTTTCCCTCCATTTTGGCATATTTGAAATTTTGAAGATTCATTGAGCCAATTTTGGATTTATCTCTTAGTGTAGGTGTCCTAGAGATGTTCATAAGCATGTTTAGCAGTGTCAGGGTTAGTGTGGTCTCTTAAGGATCCTTCTTATGTTGTTTTGTTTGTCAACTAACTTTCAAAACTCAATTATGCTCCTTTACTTTAAAGTGCAACCTCCATGTGACTTGGTCTTGTGACCATAGATGTTAGTTATTGGAAAAATTCGAGAAGAGGAGGTATAATCACTTGATTTTTTTAGTATTTTATTATTATCATTCAAATGGTATATTGAAAGGAGCTCCAAGAAAGTTGATGAAAGGAAAAATTATGTTTGTAAACAGTTTTGATAGCTTACAATTTATGTTGATACCTAAGTGACCATTGAATCTAATGTATTCCTTTGTTATAACACATGAATGATTGAGATGAACTCATTTTCTCTGTTTTATTGAAATGTGTATTATGTGACTGGTTGGAGTCAATGAACTGGGATGTGTAGAGAAAACTTATAGTTACTATGTGTTTTTCTACTGTCAAAGTATGGTTGATGTTTTGAAGATTAAATCTGATTAGAGAGGGATGAATTTTGACAGAGAAGAGTATATGAGATGTGCTGAGGCATAATAAATACCTTAAAAGGTAATACTCGGATGTTATTTACTTAGAAATACTTAAAAATGTTTAGAAACCATGTTCTCAGGGACAGATAAGGGAAATTTAGAGGCATTATAGAAATTTGTGATTAAAAGAGGCCTTACTGTCAGGTTAAGAAGTTCCTATAGGGTATAACAAATCTTGAGAAGAAGTCTTAGGATTTGAAAACAATATTTGTGCATTTAATCACAAAATCACTCCTATCAAGCCTTTTAGGAAAACCCTATCTAGGGCTTAAGCTCATATATTGGTTTGAAGACCTTAACCTTAATTTCAAAGGCTAAAAATTTTAAGTAGCCATCTTCATTGATTTCTTAACCATATTCAAGAAGAATTTTGCTTAGATAAGCTTTCAAATATTGAGAAACTCTGATTGTCCCTAACATAGTCTTGTAGCAACTCAAGGAGACCTAATGGAGGTATGAAATTGTGATTTTAGGAGAACTTTTTGATAAGGAATAGCTATATGAAAAATTTTACATTAAATATTATCCCAAATGGGTGCTAAGAATGGTGATTTTTTTGTCCGAATGAGCCTCAGTAGCAAAAATTATGCCAAAATTCACCTTAGATGGGGCTAGTAGAAATGGGGCTAGTAGAGAAGGATTAGGCCTAGAAGAGAGATATAGAAGAAAAGGGATATACATTGGGAGTTGAGCCAAAAAAATAACCCTCACCTGGAGGAGTCATAATGGGTGCTCCAAATTGGTTTTATATTGTTCTGAGAGTTTGTAGATTTCTCTATCCACCAACTCACTAGAAGCTTTTGCTCTTAAGAAATTAGAAGGGCAGTTTTAGTAAATGAAGTCAATTTGATCTTTTCTTGTGATTTCATCCAATTTGGTGATTTATTTGTCATGATAAAATGATAGTGAACATGTTTCAATCATTGAACGAGTTATTTTGAGCATTTAGAGGAAAATTACATGATTGAAGAAATATTAGTCTTGAGAAAAATGTCATTTCACAAGCTTTAAGACTTGGATTGAAGTGATTTGGTTATACTAACTTATTCTTGGAGTTAAATATGTGCTTATATGTGTATCATTTAGTATCATACTGGAGGCTAAAGAAAAAAATTGACAAGGAAGAAGATGGAGGAGAGAAACAAGCAGTGAAGAGGAAATTTGCAAGAGGGAGAAAGGATAGTCAGAATTCCACCTAGAATATTGGTCAGAGGAGGTTAGAGAGAGAATCCTAGGGATAATGAATTGAGTTTCCATGTTGAGAAATATACAAGACATGTTAGGAGCATTAGAAATTTCTCAGAGAAGAGGCAAAGCTTTGAATGAAGACAATGACAAAGAAGACAAAGAAAAAGAGGTGGTAGAAGAAAGATCACCATAGGAAGAAGGACCAAAGGTAAGAATCCTAAAATTAGTAAAGGGAGTAAGTATTAAGCCAAATATTAAGGTACTAGAATATGGTGGAAGCATGCATCCAGAGGAATTGATAGATTGGATTGCAAAAATGGAAAAATATTTTTATTTTGAGACATAGCTGAGGATACAAAAGTGAAGTTTTCATGTACCAAACTATAGGGCATGTTGCTATTTGGTGGGGATTTTTGTAGGAGGAAAGAGTGAATAGAGGAAAGGACAAGATCAGGTCATGGGATAAGATGGTTTCTAAACTAAAAGGTAAATTTATCCCTTCAAATTATGAGACTGGTTTGTTTAAGAAATTATAAAATTTGAGATAAAGGGAAATTAATGTAGTTAATTATACTGATGAGTTTTACAAGTTAGCAATGATATATAGACATATAGAAGATGATTCTGAATAGGTAGCTAGATATGTGAATGTGCTAAGACTTAATATATAGGATGAGATCAGTTTTTTTACCTTGAGAATTGTGGAGGAAGCATACCAGGTAACTTTGAAAGGAGAAGAGAAATTGTCTATAAAACAAACAAAATACTTCATAAGTAGAGGACAATGAATAAAGGTAGAGGAAATCAATCAAACAGAGAGAAATATCAAAAAAACTCATGCAGAAAAGGAAAGTAGCTCACAAACACAAAGTACTACAAGAGGGGGATATACTAGGTGTGGTTATTCATATAAATGAAGAGGTGGTTTTGGAAGAGGAAGAGGTGAGTTCACAGGTAGATGCTTTAAGTGCAACAAATTTTCTGGTAATAGGTCTTTTGAGTGTCCAAAATATCCACAAGCAAGTAGTAGTAATGTAAGTAAAGTTAGAAGTTAGATTGCAAATGTTGAGGAGGAAGAAATTGTGGCATCACCATCACTTTTAGAAGAACCAGAAATAGGAGAATCCTTAATGACGAGGAGAGTAATGATGAATACAAGCAGGAAGAATGAATAACCAGCCCAAAGAAGGACATTATTCAAGACGATGTGTAAAACAAGAGGTAAATGTTGTAAACTTATCATTGATAATGGTAGCACAAATAATTTAGTTTCTTCTGAGATGGTTTAAAAGTTGAATTTGAGAAGGATGAAGCATCATAAACCATATAAGGTATATTGGGTTCAAAGAAAACATCGGGTGTTAATTAGTGAAGAGTGTTAGTCAATTTTCAGATTGGTATATATCAGGATGAGGTTCTATGTGATGTGTTGCCTATGGATTCTTATCATCTCTTATTAGGTAGGCCATGGAAATTCGATAGGAAATTTATTCATGATGGATGGGATAACTCATACACTTTTTTGAAGAATGGAGTCAAACACACTTTGAGCCCACTGAAAGATAGTCAAGCATGGAATGAAAACCATCCTAGAGTAATGCTAATAGGTTTGCAAACATACTTTCAGCAGAGAGATGAAGATGATGTGATGAAAAGTACATTTGTTACAGTTAAAAGGATGTGTAAGTGGTTGAATGGAAAGAAATAATACCAAGATAACTTACAAAGGAGAGTGAGCAAGGAGGATGAGGAAAGAAGATATACAAATCATATTGAGAGAAAATATAATGATGAGCTCTTAGGATCACAAGAGGCAAATAGGGAAGGATAAAACTCGGAACATAATGAAGACAAGAAGCAATCAGATTTTGAAGGAAGTGAAAATAGTCATGGGAAGTGTGTCAAAACAATTCAAGTAGATAAAAGGTTAAAAAACCAAGAACAAGAAGTGAACAAGCATGAGGAAGAAATGGAGATCAAGAATTATGAAGTGACTCAAATGTTTCAATCTAATTTTTCTTTGAATGTTGTGAATATATGTATTATAGCTAAAATAGTGAAGGAAGAGTCACATGAGAGTGATTACTTCAAGCACAAGTTTCTATTTTCTAGTTTTGAGGATAAAATGAACCAGGAAAGGGATAAGGAATATGCAAAGGACAATTTTACAGTCAATAATCATGGAATATCATCTCATATGAGCTTGGATTAGATGTATAATCTCATACATAAGGTGGAAAGGAGAACATACAGTCCTAAAATAGTCATCTTGCTTAATAATATGATTAATTCCGAGGCTAAAATACTTGATATGAGTATGGTACAACTGCTGAATAAAAACCAATCATATAACTCAGTCAAGGATCACCCTTAGAAGTTCATGTTCAACTAGAAACAAAGGAAGAAGAAGAATATCAGGTTGCAAGAAAGAAGTTCGTAGGCAAGCATTCTCTTCCCTTAGTAGTATGATGTAGGAGCATTGCTCATAGCATTTAGTATAGGCATGTCATTACATTTTTGGTTTGATTAGGTGGTTTATAAGTCCTAGGATTCATTTCAAGGTGTTTAGTTGGGATCAAGAGGTCAAAAATTCAAATTTGGCATTTTCCCTCCATTTTGGCATATTTGAATTTTTAAAGATTGATCGAGCTAATTTTGGATTTCTTGCTTCGTGTAGGTGTCCTAGAGGTGGTCATAAGCATGTTTAGCAGTGTTAGGGTTAGTATGGTATCTTAAGTATCCTTCTCATGTTGTTTTGTTTTTCAAGTAACTTTTAAAACTCAATTAAGCTCCTTTACTTCAAATTCTAACCTCCATGTGACTTGGTCTTATGACCATAGATGTTAGTTATTGGTAAAATTCAAGAAAATGAGGTATAATCACTTGATTTGTAATTGTTTTATTGTTATTATTCGAATGGGATATTGAAAGGAGCTCCAATGAAGTTGATGAAAGGAAGAATTTTCTTTGCAAACAATTTTTATAGCTTACAATTTGTGTTGATACCAAAGTGACCATTGAATCTAATGTATTCCTTTGTTATTGCACATGAGTAACTAAGATGAACTCATTTTCTCTTTTTTTATTTTGAAAGGTGTATTCTATGACTGGTTGGAGTCAATGAATTGGGGTGTGTAGAGAAAACTTATAGCTATTGTGTGTTTTTCTACAATCAAAGTATGGTTGATATTTTGAAGTGTAAACCTTATTAGAGAGGAAGGAATTTTGATTGATAATATTATATGATATGTGTTTGGGCCTAATAAATACCTTGGAAGGTAATACTTGGATGTTATTTTCTTAGAAATACTTACAATTGATAGGAAACCCTGTTCTCAGGTGCAGAGAAGGAAAAATTTGAGGAATTATAGAAATGTGTGATTATAAGAGGGTTTACTATCAGGTTAATAAGTTCCAACAGGGTATAACAGATCTTAAGAATAAGTATCATTATTTGAAAACAAGATTTGTGCATTTAACCACAAAATCACTCCTATCGAGCATGTAGGAAACCCTACCTAAGGTTTAAGCTCATCTATTTGTTTTAAGACCTTAACCCTAATTTCAAAGGCTAAAAATTGTAAGTAACCCTCTTCATTGATTACTCAACAAGATTCAAGAATAATGTTTCTTAGAAAATATTTAAAACACTGAGAAACTCTGACCATCCCTAGCACAGTCTTGTAGTAACTCAACGAGACATAATGGAGGTCTGAAATTGTGATTTTTTGAGAAATTTTTGTTAAGGAAAGATATATGAAACTTTTTATGGTAAATATTTACCCCAAATGGGTATTGGAAAGTGATTTTTTTGTGGAATGAGCCTCAATAGACAAATTTGTGCCAAAAAATTCACCTTGGACAGGGATAGTAGAGAAGGATTAGGCTTGTAAGAGAGATATAGAAGAAAAGGTGTCTACATTAGGAGTTGAGCCAAAAAAATTAACCCACACCTGGAGGAGCATAATAGGTTCTCAAAATTGGTTTTATATTGTTCTAAGAGTTTTAAATTTCCTTGTCCACCCAACTCACCAGAAGCATTTGCTCTTAAGAAACTAGAAGGGCAATTTTAGTAAAGGAAGTCAATTTGATCTTTTCTGTATAATTTCATCCAATTTGGTGATTGATTTTCTTGATATAAGGATAGTGAACATGTTTTAATGATTTCACAAGTTATTTGTTCATTTAGATCAAAGTTACGTGATTGAAGGAATACTAGTCTTAAGAAAAGTGTAATTTCACACGCTTTAAGACTTGACTTGAAGTGATTAGATTATAATAACTTGATGTGGAGTTTAATAAGTATTTAAATTTGCATCAATTAGGCTAGATCTTAGTGTTAAACCCTGGTCATCTTTCATTGATGGTGTCATTGATGTCAATTTCCATTGATGAAAAATGGTTTCATGTTGTATGTGTCTCCATGAGGTCTCATTAAGTGTTAAACATGAAGGTTGATTGGTAGTTTCATGTTTGGTGAAGTCTTATGAGGTCCTTGTGCTTGGTTGAATGGGTCTAGTCATGGTTTGATCTATCTTGAGTTGGTTAGAGTATGTCATGAGGTCACACATGGTCATAGGGGTTTGTTACATGTGTCTATGGATCTATATGAGGTCAATATGGTCAGTTCATGGTTAAATCAAGTCATTTCGGGCTTGTTACAAGCCCTCAAACACGTAGAATGGTAAGAAAGTGTAAGGTTCAGACCAAATAAGTCATGGTAAATAATGGTGGCAGCATGTTAACAATGCAATAGATGTGTGTGGTGATTTTTAGGTCATAATTCAGAGGTATGATGCATTTATGAGGTCCTTGGGAAGCAAACAAGTGACACATGCTATATTACATGCAAAAATGAGATTGGATGGAGAGTTTCAGAGGATATTTTGGCTATATAGTGAATATGAAAAGTTATAGAATGTTTTCATATTGCTTCATGGAATGTTTTAGGTGATTTTTAACAATATGTTTGTAGATATAAAAGTTTAGGTGAAACCTGGTAAGTTTCAGTGTATTTTTGTAGCAAGAGTGGGTCTTCTTATGCTTGTTGTGAATTGTATGCTTACATTGGGACCTGATCTATTTGGAATAGGTTCTTATGTCATTTATGAAGGTTTTAAGAAAATAATGAGGTGGATTGATTATCGAGTCTTTATGAACGATCGTTAAGAAGGTAAAGTTTTTTGAAATTCTAACAAAACCCTACCTAGGATCAACATGGATAAAATTGCATATACTAGCCTAGTTTTGATTGGTTATAAAAATGTAATGCTTGAATGTTGTATAGGACTCTTCCATATTTCTAGAAAGGTATATTAGAACATGTGGTGATATGTGCACACCACCTAAAATTTTTTGATTCCGAAGAGTTCCAGTTTAGAGAGAAGTTTTCCAAATAAATTAAAGAATAAATATTATCAGTCCAAAGTACACCTCAATGTTAGATGAGCTATATAACTCTTCCTTTGGCTATTATAATGGCATATTGTCCAAGTTGTTGGTGCTTTGGACTGAGGAAAACCTGTAGATGCTCAAAATAGTTTCACCGCATTTTGCCATTGAAAATCTATCAATTTATGGCCTCTGCCATATTTTATCTCCCCGTGTTATGCCTGAGAAGTCCCTGCCTTCCTTTTGTTGTTGTAATCAATCTGTTCCTAGTTTGAGGATCACGTATGGATCCAAAACTATTTCCTCATTTCTTTGTTCATCTGAAAAGGTCTATATTTAGGTGTAAAAACTTGGGTTATCCCATTTTTCCGTTTTTCACAGTCGGGACTTGCTATCCTTGTCAATTTTACCCTAAGTACTTAAAGAAAAATGAATGGATGTAGCTCGGAGGAATGTATTTGAGCCTTGTAACATTTCTAAATCCTCCTTCCTTTGAGAAAATTTCATCTCTGGGTTCAAACAGTTGTCTTCCTACATTTTACGGTTTTATGCATGAGTTTTCCCCATCAAATTCTCATCTCTGCATTAGAGAAAACGTGGCCTCTTTTGGTTGGATGTAGATTAACAAGGCACTCTAAAATTCTATGGATCACCTCGACCCAAAACTAGTCCACGTGGAGGAACGATGCTCATTTGAAAGTTCACTTTTTAGTTTGGCCTTAGAGTTGTGTCGAGAGGACATGTAGAGGTTTCCGCTGCTTTTCCCAGACATAGACAATTTTTTGTGTAGTTGGTATAGTTTGGAGGAATAGGGACACGTGGTGAGCCTGCGCTCATTCAGGGTCTCCGCTCTTGGGCACCATTTTGAAATTGCATTGTGAAGACATGTTGAGGTTTTTGTCGGGTCTTTCCCATACTTACGTGGCTTTTTTCAAAAGGTTTTGAGAGGCCTTCAGACATAAGTGGAGGGATTTTGCGCATGTTTGAGGACATGCCCTTGAATTTTATTTTAAAGAAGCACAAGGAGGACACTTGGAGGCCTCCACTCACTTTATCATTTTTCTTGGACTTTTCAACGGTTCAAAGGAGATTGCGCTCGGACCCTAACAACATGATGGAGCCTTCCACTGAGATTTAAGCCTTATTTTTTTCAAACAAATCCTTACTGGGCTAGAGACACGTGGTGAGTCCATGCTCATTCAAGGTCTCAACTTTTTGGGACCATCTCAAGATGCGCCATTGTGACACATGGCAGTTTGAAAAGTCAAAAGGCGGCAGGCGAAGCAGACCATTGGAGGAAATTTGGATTTTTTGCCTCTTTGTTCATCAAAATGATTAAAATCATCAAAATGGCCCACAAGTTCTGACAGAGAATAGTCAAAATTTTCTCTAGTCAATGGCAGAAGATGCGGACCTCTCAGAGGAAAATTGGAAAATTTTCTTTTTGTGGGAGAAAGGAGTTAAAAGTATAAAATGAAGCATGGTTCCGCTGGGACCCACATCTACGAAACTAGAAGCGAAAGGGCGTAGCTGCGGGGAAAACTTAGAAAAAATTTTCCCTTTTCCAAAAAGAGGTGAAATAACTATAATTTAGCCATGGTTAATCTAGGACCCACCTTAGGACACGTGTCAAGCTCATTTCTCAAGGGCGGAGGTGTGGAGAAAAATGTGAAAATTTTACATTTTTCCAAAGAGTTGTAAAAGGAAAAAGGGAACCCGTAGGCCCGCTTTAAAATTGGATCTCCCACGTGGACGGTCCAAATTCAAAATAGAAAGATCAACGGAAACTGTATATCTATATCTGATTTTCTCACCATTTCTCACTCCAAATCTCCTGGGGATGCAAATTTTTACAGTTTTTTAGTCATTTCTTGGAGTATCCTACATGAAAAATGAAGAGGAACATTAATCTAGTATGCCTGGTTTGGTAGGGAAGGTCTGTAAAGGTCTCTCACCATTAATATGCATATCTAACTGTTTGGATTCTACCCAATTTTTCTTTCCTTGGCACACGAAAGACCTGTTGATATCTTGGTTTGGTGAGAAAAATCCGGGGACATATTATACCATTAAGATGAGATCTGAGCTCTAGGCTCGATTTGATCTTCCATTTTATCTTCCTCGAGCACGCAAAGAACTAGATTTGATAGATTATCGGTGGAAGTGGTTGGCAAGTAGAGGGAGAAATGATCTATCAGCAGGAGTTGAATGTGGTAGATGTTTGAAGAAATCTACCCCCTGAGCACCTGACAACTTTTTACAGATCTGATTCTGGGAATCACGATCAGGATCATGGCGATCACTGGTGCACTCAATTTTTGGCTTTCTGGGGGTGAAAACTCTATTGTAAAATCGTTATAAATTAGGCATGATTTTTCTGGTGAAAAGGGTTAGAGGTTGGAATGTTGGAGTGTTAGAGGTCGATAACTGATTTTTCTAAGAGAAAATCTTGATAGAACCCGTCCTTCTGAGAAACCATCTGAAAAAAAATGTTTATATCCTTTGTGTTCAATTTGATCATGTCAAGGTGGTTGCGAGTGTACAGCCATTCACAAGCTTTGAGAGCTGTTCTATAAAATTTCCCCTACTAATAAATTTAAACAAACTTGAGTTAATCTATGCATTATTTTTGGGCAAAATTTTTGTTTGTTTCATTTCTGAATGTCTGCAAGTATTTTTCTTATTCCTGTTGCAATCTTACATTGAAATCTTTGTGAATCACACAAGATCTTATCCTTGTGATAGTTTGGTGGAATTTTCAATTTCATTTATCAGAAGAGATTTCATTTGATAGTGAAATAAACAAATTTAAAATCACTGTGACTCCTAGCATGACTATAATATTGTTTGTTAGCCTTTGAGGGTATCTTATGCATGATGAAACAGAGGTTGATAATGTTTAGTTAAGTTTTCCAATTTGAGCCTTCATTTTGGATCCTTGAATTTTGTGTGAAAAGTGTTAATTTGGGCCTCCATTGAAGCACATATTCTGGTTAAAGGAACATCCTAGCTATCCCAAAGCATTATGTTGTTCAAGCTCTCCATTTTTGTAAAATTTCTCAAGAATCTGGTGAATCAAGTTCATTTCTGCCTCACCTCCCACCAAAAATTCATTTAAAAACAACCAATCATACCCATACTACCCCTATTTGTCATGTGTGTATACAAATGCATAATTTTTACTACCAAAACATGCAGAAACAATAAGGTTTTCATTGTCTTTAGTGTCCTGAACCTTGCTTAGAAAATATCTCCATTATCTAGAGTGACAACTCGTGAGAGTTAGGTTTTTTTGCATTGATCATATTTTCTTCAAGGTCTTCTTAATAATTTCACAAGGAAGGATATCTCCATCTCCTCTACAAACAATAGGCTACAAAAAGGGTCCTCTCACCCTGGTTGAAAGGCACAACCATAAAGTAGTGAGGATAGGTCAAATCCTCTTGAGGGTGCTACCCATTTCTCCACATTTGAGTGACAAAGAGCAAGCTGCATTTCATACCTGGCTACAAAATGAAACACTACATGCTCTACTTGTCTCTAAGCTTCCTGCCAAACCTATGATGTTGCTCAACTTCTGAGGGAGAATCAATTTGGGTACCAACACCTGATTGGTGCCATTTCCAAGGTACATAGTGGTTACAGTTCATATTCAGACCCTGCTAAACATTTCTTATATGCTCTAAGTGCTACTACATTATTTCAAACATCATCCTTTGTTCAGGCATGTAAGAAGTTTTCAAAGTTACAAGTGTTGTGTGAAATTCTTTTAGTTTCACACCTAGTGCACTAGCTTTCATTGATAAATCTAGGTAAAGAAAAGTTGCATCATCCCATTTCTCAGTTTCTAGTATTGACAGACATTTGAAAGAACATATTTTAGTGCATTTGCACAAACTAAGGTGGAAATCCTTAGTGGCGACTCCCTGTTGATCTGATTCTTGATGAGTACCAGTGTCTTAACCTCTATCAAGTGAGTTTTGTTACTAATCTTTGCAAAGCTGGAAGGAAGAAGATCTTTCTTTGCTAGGGATCCTGCTAGGACATTATTTCTAGAGCTAGGAAAAACAAAGTCAGAAGGAAGAAAATCCTGGACAGTTGTTGGAGATCAGCAGACAAGAAAAGGGATCTCCATTGATGAAAGTGATCAGCCTATCATTGAAGACTGTCATTCAAGTGCTTCTGAATCAGGTAGCCTCTTTGTGGAATTGAATTCTCCAACTGGAGAGGGGCCTTCATTTGATTTTGAAAAGTTTTCTTCTCATTCTGCCCATGTCTTTTCAAAAGTTGATAGGGTTTTCCAAGAAATAAGGCCTTTAGGGGATATCCATTTTGAAATTTATACTCCTGTGTTTCAAAGACCCTCTGCCCCTTATCAATTTTTCTCCCCTCTAGGGTCACCTCCTCAAAACAACATGGCCCAACCCCCACCCAGACCTCCTTTTGTTGTAAACACCTTTGGTCCTATAAATTTTATAGGGATGGCTGGTTATCCAAATTCAGTTCCCCAGGATGTAAGAAATAGATTACCAAAGTTCCAAGGAAACAATGCTATAACTGGTGATCAACATTTAAAGCTTTTTATCAATATGATGGAAGACTTTGAGATTGAACATGAAGATGTATATATCAAATTGTTTATCCATACTTTGGAATAGGATGCAAGGGACTGAGTATAAAGCTTTTCCAAATAATTCCATTGATTCTTGGACAGAGATGAACAATGCATTTAGATTGTAGTATGGTGATAGAACTGACCCTAGGTTTCTTCTATCAGAATTTGAAAACATCAAGAAGAATCCTAATGAGTCAAGTACATGATTTCAACACAAGGTTTAACAAGACCTTGAGGAGATTTCCTGTTAGCTTAAGGCCATGTGATGAATCATGTTTGATCAAATATTTAGATGCATTTGATAAAAAGGTTGCTTACTACTTGAGGGACAAAAACCCTACTAATTTGAGGTAGGCATTCACCATGGCCCTGCAAATTGAGAATAACATCAAGGTAATTGGAAAGCCTCCAAAAAGGGAGGGTGTAAAACTAATTAAACTGGAAAAGCCTCAAACAAGTAAGGCTGATGATTTGGAGGAAGTTGTGAAAACTTTGGTAGGGGCTGTCAAAGAAATATCATACAAATTATCCTGAGAAGAAAAAGGAATTGGGCAGAGTTCACAAGGTGAGCACAAGCAACAAGGCCAAGACAGGTTTACAAATCATCATAGAAATGATTATAGATCTGATGATAGAAGCAAGGGACCTGTTGGATTTGGAAATAAACAATCTCAGGCCAGGGAAAATAGAATGGTACCTGATCTTTTGGCTTCCAGAGTTTCTATTGTGGAGGAGACATATGTCATTGATTGGTGTGACAGATGTTTCATGCCCCATGCTCCATGTGAGGAAGATCAGCTAAGAAGAAGAAGAAGTTGATGATGATAATGATGATGATGTTTGTATGATGGGTTGCTCCATGAGCTCACAACAAGGGGCAACTTCAACTGAGGTAATAAGTGCTAGAACTACTGCTGATTTTTGGGATTGCATCCACCGGGTACATATTATTCCTCCCTCTCATACTTTAGAAGTAGATACTGTACAAGCTTTTGAATTACCCTAATAATGACTTTGATTATTTAAGAGCTTTAATGATAAAGAAGTATGATGGAGGAATCCCATCTGAGGAGGACAGATAGTTGTTGATGAATGTTGTTGTTTCCCAAGAGAAGGAGTATAACACAAGAAGTAGGGTTGTCAAAGGGATAGGGCCTTAGGCCAAGCCAAAAAATCCATTTCTTTCAAATATTCCTAAAGAGGCTCCTAAGAAAGATGCATCTGCCAAGGGCCTTGCTGTCCCAAACAAAAATCATACCCCTCCTCATGCCCAAGCTGTCAAAAGTCCTATGCCATCTAATGAGTGTTTCAACCTTCCTTCCAATGCTTGCCTTACCAAAGTATGTCCCTTATGATATTGCCCAAGTCTTGAGTCAGATCAAGATCTCAATTCTAATTGTTGAGTTGTTTAGGATTCTTGAGCACAAAAAAAGGATTTTGAGTATTTGGGATTGAAAGAGGAGAAGACTACCCTAGGTAGAAATATAAACATTGTGGAGACTCCACCAATCATTGAAGAATTAGAACACCACTCAATGTTCAGAGGAACTAGGTGAACCACCTGAGGTTTATTTGGGGACATCCTTGGTGGAGTCTTAGCTAAATGTGGATCCATTCTTCACCACTATGATCATTAAAGGACAGATTGCTACACAACTGTATGTTTGACTCAGGGGAATCATGTAATGTTATGCCTCTAGAAGTCATGAATGAGCTGGATATCAAAGTAACAACTGTATCATATGGGAAGTGTATTGCTATGGACTCTAGAGAAGTTCCAGTGGTGGGATGTGTGAAAGGTCTTGTGGTGCAGCTTGCAGCTTACCCAAGTAAAAACCTAATGCTTGATGTTGTTATTGTTGATTGCCCAGCCAAGTGGGGTATGTTGTTATCTAGAAAATGGGTTGCAAGTGTTGGTGGGAGTGTTCAAATGAATATGTCCTATGCTACCATCCCAATTGAAGGCAGCCTTGTCAGGTTGTATGGAGAAAAGAAGATGTTGCACCTTATTGAAGATCCAAACAATGCATCTTATGAAGTATTGTACACAAGTGTTGATGTTGATAACTTTGTAGGATTTGCTGATGGAAAAGAGCACAAGATTGAAGAATGCAAGTGTCTTGAACAGGAAGGCTCTCCTTGGACTTTATTGTTTGATGGAGCTTGCTCCAACTTTGGAAATGGTGTTGGTGTTATTCTGATCTCTCTAGGCCAGGAAGAGTTTGTATTTTCCTTCAAACTCAATTTTGAGTGCACTAATAACATTGCTGAGTATGAGGCACTATTGTTAGGTATGAGGATTGCTTAGAAATATGGTGTTAAAGGCATCATTGTCAAAGGAGACTCGGAATTAATTGTAAGGTAAGTCAGAAAACTTTATGCCACAAAAAATTAGCAAATGAAGCAATACAAGCATGTAGCTTGGGATCTTATTGAGATTTTTGATTTATTCAATATTGTGCATCATGATAGGAGGTTTAATGATCTGGAAGAAAAACTTGCAGTATTGGGATCTCAATTTGATAATTATACAGTTTCCCCATATTGTTAATATGATGTTGAGGTGTTAACTAGGCCATCTGTACCTGACAACATTAAACATTGGCAAGTTTTTGATGATGATGCTCAGGTAAGAATATTTCTACAGAAAAAAGGGGATTTTTCTGATCAAAAATATTGATTGGTAGCCAATGGTGTGCCTAGCAGGGGGTAAAGAAACCTTGTTTGGAAAAGGCATCATCTAATTAAAGACCAATACCATTCCTAGAGGGTTGGTTTCTCTTGAATCCAAATTTGATAATGTTGATCACATTATTAACATATGCATAATAACTTCAATGGATATTAAGGAGCATGACCTTGGCATAAAGGAGAAACCAAGGAAAATCTGGTTGGGAAGAAATCTCAGCAAAGAGGAAAAGCAGGAAAAATAGTCTTATGTCCAATTGCTAAAAAGGTATCAAGATTGCATGGCTTGGACTTATTTTGAATTAAAGGCATACAGAGAGGATCTGTTTCAACATGATAGTCCCTTGGAATCAAATTCAAAACCATTCAAGAAGAAACAGAGGCCAATCAATCCACTCCTATCTCTTAAAATGCAAGAGGAATTGAAGAAACTGAGGAATGGAGAGATTACTCAGCCTACAAGGTATTCTTCTTAGGTTGTAAACCTAGTACTAGTCAGAAAGAAGAATGGTGACATCAGGCTATGTGTGGACTTCAGAAATATGAAAAGAGCATCAATAAAGGATAATTATCCTTTACCAAACATGGAAAACATGTTGCAGCTAGTGATTGGTTATGAGCTACTTTCTACCCTGGATGGCTTCTTTGGTTATAACTAAGTTGTTGTAAAGGAATAAAAAAGAATTAAAACAACCTTTACCACTCCTTAGGGGACTTATGTATATGTCAGGATGCCCTTTCGTATAATGAATGATGGAGTAACCTTTCAAAGAGAAATGGATGTTGATTTTACCGGTTACATCAATGATTTTATTGTTGTTTACCAGGATGATGTTATCACGTGTTCTCTAGGAAGAGAGGTGATCATTTGCAAAACTTGGAGAAAATGCTGATAAGATGTAGAGAATATGGAATTTCACTCAATCCAAAGAAGTGACCATTTCGGAGTACAGAAGGAAAAATTGCTTGGTCACATTGTGTCACAAGAAGGGGTAATGATTGATCCAGAAAGGGTAGAGGCCATCAACAAGGTCCCAATTCCAAGAACCAAGAAGGGGATTCAATCCTTCTTTGGGCAGATAAACTTTATCAGAAGATTCATATAAAACTTTGTTAAGTTGACCATTCCAATAACTGGCAAGCTAAAGAAGGACAAGGCCATCAAATGGGAGGAGGATGTCATTCAAGCTTTCAATGGGATCAAGGAGGCATTAAAACATGCCCCTGTTTTAGCAGCTCCATATTATTAGAAGCCTTTCCAACTATTTTCTTTTGCTTCAGAGAACACTATTGCATCTGTCTTGTTGTAGAAATGATGATGAAGGGGCTGAGAGGCCAATTGCACCTTTTTTAGTAAGGCATTGCAGGGGGCTAAGCTGAAATACACTATTATGGAGAAACAAGCATTTTCCTTGGTAAAAGCAACAAAGGTTTTCAGGCCTTACATTTTGAGCTCTAAAATTGTTGCTTATGTTCCCCACACTATGGTGAAAGACATCTTATCAGAGATGGAATTCTCAAGTAAAAGATGTATATGGGTGAACAAATTGCAAGAATATGACATGGATATCCAAACCACAAAGTTGGTGAGAGGTTTCAGCTTGGATAAGCTTATGGCTGAGAGCAACTTGCAAATTATTGAGGTAAATGAGGTAGAAGAAGGAAGGGTAGATGTTTTTGAAAAATTGATGAGTTTTGAGTGGTACAAAGATGTAATTTTTTATCTCAGACATCTATACTACCCTGAGCATTTGAGTAAGAACCAGAAAAGAGCCCTTAAGTTGGCTTCCTAGAAATATGTCATTACTGATTATGGGTTAGCTTGGAAGAACCCTGAGGGAGTTCTCTTAAGGTGCATTACTGAAGATGAAGCCCCCAAGATAATTGCTGATCTCCATGGAGGAGTTTGTGGGGGGCATTTTGTTGGAAGAGTCATAACACACAAGATCTTAAGGGCTGGTTATTGTGTGGCCAAATCTCTTCAAGGATACAAATCTTTTGGTTAGAAGATGTGAGAGTTTTTAGCACTTCTCTGGAAGACTGAAAGCTTCAAGCTCCCTGCCTTTGCAGCCTGTATCAGATGAAGCCCCATTCAAGCAATGGGGAATGGATTTCATTGGTGAGATTTCAGACCCTTCAAGTGCTAGCCATATGTGGATTCTTGTGGCCAATGATTACTTCACTAAGTGGGTGGAGGTAATCCCCACCAAAAGAGCAACACACCAAATTTTCATGGATTTTTAGAAAAGTTTTGAGAAATTTGAGTATTGAAGGATCCTAGTGTATTATGGATAAGTTAGATGTGGATAGAACTAGTTCGTGTGGAACTATTGTTCCCCGCATGGTGTTTACAGCCCCAGGAAAAAGGTCTCTTTGTTGTGCGCGGGTTCAAGACACTCATCAAGCATTAAGGCCCCTTGTAGCAATGTTCCTTAGCATCCCATGTTCTCCACAAACTTTGTTAACCCACAAGACAAAGAAGCATGTGTATTGTGAGTTGGGAAGAGCTTTTGGGCACAAGAGGTAAGGATGGTACATGTTCCTCGGCATCCTGTGTTCCTCGTAAGTGAATTCAACCCACGAGTCAAAGGATTTAGGTATAGTGTGTGTGGACCCGCGACATTTTGGGCACCAAATCCCCAAGTGGCATAGTTCCCCGCATACAAGGTCAACCTAAAAGTCAATGAAGTTAGCAGAGAAGGATTTTAATGTATTACTGACATAATGAAGGTTGCGCGAATGAAGTTATTTGAGAGCATTGTTGAACCTTAAGATAATGAGTTCCCAAAAAATCATTTTCATCTGATTTACAAATGAAAATGTTTAGACGAAGGGAAGAGTGTATTGCAGAGATGGAGTGGGTTGTGGGAACTGATGGCCCAGACATAACGTGTACCTATGTACCCCTGAGTTCACCAAAGACCTGATGTACCTACATGACAAAGAGAAGAGGGACATGTTGGTGCTCATCTTGATCTTGCACCATTTTGCCTTGATTTTCCTCTAATTTCTTCAAAATCCGTGGGCTCTGTCGTTTTTTCCTATTTTTCCCCCGACCATGGAAGCTCGAGAATGATCAATTTATATTTTTATGCCTTTGAAAATACAAATCCATGGTCAAAATATGCTTGGAAACCATTATTCACTTGGTTTTTTTTTTGAAAATCATCCTTAGTGGAAAAATCGTAATTCTGGGCACGAATGGTGAATTTTTGTGTTTTTGACAATCTGGGCGGGCGTCTTTTTCCTGTCAAAATTATTCCTTAGCATTCGGTGGTCACGTGGCTTCTTTTGGTTGGTCATGGGATGATGGGCAAATGTTTTAACTTGTCGCTTCGTGATTTTTTGGCAAAAGGGAAAATTTGGTCCTGTAGCTCCACTCAATTCTGATTGGTTCTTTTGGCACTTACAGTGGCTTCTTCTAATCCTGGATGGGGTGTGGCGGGTTTGTTTTTGAACTTGTTCTCTTTGGATACTTTGGGAAAAATTTTGAACCCGCCTCGTGGCCCCACCATGCATTGATTAAAACAAAATTTAAGCGGCAAGGGAAAAGTATTACTTTGACCCCGCATTTGAAGGACACATGGCAAGGTTAAAGGCAGAGATGTGGGCCCTTCAGAGGCAAGTTGGATATTTTTCCCTTGTGGACCCAAATGGAGTAAAAATTCTAAAATGGAAGCCCGCCCCACCACAAAATCATTTTGAAGCCTTATAAGGTTCTTGAAGTTGTGCCATAACGACATGTGGAGGTTTCCACCCGGGTTTTCTTTCCTTAGTTTTTTTAGCAACTTCCTAAAAGGCCCGAGACACGTGGCAAGCTTGCACTCATTTAGGGTCTCTACTTGTGGGACCATCTCAAGATGTACCATTGAGATGCTTGTATGGTTTGAAAATTCAAAAGGCGGGGAGGTGGGCTGTCGAGGGCAACTTGGTTTTTTTGCCCCCTTTGTTGTTTAAAAGACTAAAATCATCAAAATGACCCACAGGGCCCGACAGAGAAAATTTAAAATTTACTCCTGTCAATAGTGGAGGTGCGGACTCTCGGGGGAAATTTGGAAAAAATTTTCCTTTTGGGAGAAAGGAGTTAAAATTGTAAAAGGGAGTGCGGTTCCGCTGGGACCCACATCATAAACTAGAAGCGGAAGGGCGGAGCTACGGGGGAAAACTTGGAAAAATTTTCCCTTTTCCAAAAAAGAGGTGAAATAGCAGAATTTGGCACCCGGTTCCTTTGGGAACCACCTTAGGACATGTGTTAGGCTCATTTCTCAAAGGCGGAGGTGTAGAGAAAAATGTGAGAAATTTTACATTTTTTCAAAAGTTGTAAAAGAAAAAAGGAACCCAGCAGGCCCATTTTAACAGTGGATCTCCCACGTGGATGATCTAATTTCAAAATAGAAATCAACGATAGTTGTGCAGCCTGTATCTGATTTTTCTGCCATTTTCACTCTAGAGCTCCTAGAAATGCAAGTCTTCATGATTTCTCGATATTTCTTGCACGCCAAATAGAGAAGGGGAGTTAATTTGATATCTATGTTTGGTGAGGAAAATTCGATGACGTCTTTTGCCATTAAGATGAGATCTGACCTCTGGGCTTGATCTGATCTTCCATTTTTCTTCTCAAGCAAGCAAAGAACCAAATTTGATAGATTAGGGGCTGAAGTGGTTGGCGAGTAGAGGGAAAAGTGATCTACCAGAAGGAGTTGAATGCGGGAGATGTTTAAAGAGATCCACCCCTTGAGCACCTGATAACTTTTTATAGATCTAATTCTGGGAATTGCGATTGGGATTATGGTGAGCACTGGTGCACTCAAAGTTTGGATTTTTGGGGGGGAAACTCTGTTGAAAAATGTTATAAATTGCATGAATTTATTGGGCAAATGGTTGGAGTGTTAGAGGTCGAGACTGATTTTTCTAAGAGAAAAGCTTAATAGAACTCATCCTTCTGAGAAATCATCTGAAGAAACATGTTTATCTCCTTTGTGTTAAATTTGATCATGTCAAGGTGGTTGCAAGTGTACATCCATTGAAAAACTCTGAGATTGTTCTAGAAACTTTCCCTTGCTGATAAATTTAATCAAACTTGAGTTAATTTGCGTTATTTTTGGGAATAAATTTGTGTTTTTTTCATTCTTGAATGTCTGCAAGTAGTTTTCTTGTTCCCGTTGCAATCTTACATTGAAATCTTTGTGAATCACATAAGATTTTATCCTTGTGATAGTTTGGTGGCATTTACAATTTCATTTATCAGAAGAGCTTTCATTTTATAGTGAAATAAACAAATTTAAAATCACTGTGACTCCTAGCATGACTATAAGATTGTTTGTTAGCCTTGGAGGGTATCTTAGGCATGATTAAACAGAGGTTGATAATGTTTACTTAAGTTTTCCAATTTGAGCCTTCATTTTGAATCCTTGAAGTTTGTGTGAAAAGTGTTGATCTGGGCCTCCATTGAAGCACATATTGTTGGTTAAAGCAACTTCCTAGCTATCTCAAAGCATTCTATTGTTCAAGCTCTCCATTTTTGTAACATTTCTCAAGAGTCTGGTGAATCAAGTTCATTTTTGCCTCACCTCCCACCAAAAATTCATTTAAAAACAACCAATCATACCCATACTACCCCTATCTGTCATGTGTGTATACAAATGCATAATTTTTACTACTAGAACATGCGGAAACAATCAGGTTTTCATTGTCTTTAGTGGCCTGAACCTTGCTTAGAAAATATCTCCATTATCTAGAGTTACAACTCGTGAGAGTTAGGTTTTGTTGCATTGATCATATTTTCTTCAAGGTCTTCTTAATAATTTCACAAGGAATGATATCTCCATCTACAACAGACTACAAAAAGGGTCCTGTCACCCTGGTTGAATGACACAACCATAAAGTAGTGAGGATAGGTCAAATCCTCTTGAGGGTGCTACCCTTTTCTCCACATTTGAGTGAAAAAGAGCAAGCTGCATTTCATCCCCGGCTACAAAATGACACACTACATGCTCTGCTTATCACTAAGCTTCCTGCCAAACCCATGATGTTGCTCAGCTTCTGAGGGAGAATCAAATTGGGTACAAACAGGAGACATAGTAAATGAAGAGTGGTGTGGAGAAATAGGAGTGTGGAAGAACCATTCCCACGTGGCATGTATTCCATAAGTTTCTCCAACATCTGCAATATCCGATTAACATTGGAAATTTATTTAAATGGATAAATGAAATATTTGTATAGTTTATAAGTTATAAGTGTGTAAATATTAATGAGAACTATAAATGTGTTCCCCGTGAGCTCCCAATGTCTGCATGCTATATCTCATGATCTAGATATATAAATTCAATGTTCTTGGACTCATTGGAAAGGAAATTCAAAACTCTATGCATTGCAACAAGAAAATCATGATTGGAGGCCAAATATAGAAATAATAAAAGATGAAAAGTGGCACTCTCTTAGATGGTAAATTTGTAATGTCTTTTGACTTATTAAATGCACACAAAATAGGTAGAGTGCATGACACACCAAGGGAGAGATGGGTTGATTGTTTATTGTCTATATAAACCAATTTCCATGCATAACTCAAGTTTCTTGAAGTGTTGAAGGTCTGGAGAGAAGAGGTAAGGGCTCCCAAGCCAAGAGATGGAGAGAGATACAAGATCTTTGTTTATCAATGAATATCCATTAACAAAATTTGCTTAAAGAGATATGTATAGAGAGAGAGACAAGGTTCAATATCCCATGAGCCATGAATTCAAGATCTTTTGCATAATGTAGAGTTGTTAAAGAGAAAAACAAGGAGAACCCAAGCCAAGAGTTGTATAGAGACAAGAGACCAAGGTTTTAATGAATATTTGATGCTGAAGAAGGAGTGATGAGTCCAGATTATCAAATGACCATCTGTTAATCATACTAGAGTCACAAAGATTGTTGCAAAGGAAGGAGATATTGTTATCTAATTAATATATATTGAGAGAAGAGGATGAGAAGCCAGAAGAGCAAAGGAAATCAACAAAGGACTCTATGTATGCAAGTGGAGTCGTAGTCTAAAATCTGAAGCCTAGAAAAAAGGGGATATTGGGTATGTATATCTAATATTACATCATATTGAAAGTGCCTACATCAAGAGTTATATATGGTAGTCCTGTGTGCAAGATTTTGTTGAGATATAGAACCAAAATTCAAGAGAAGATCCATGTGTTGGGTATGAGATAGTGAGCAGAGCCAGAGTGAGTTGAATCCTCATCCAAACTAATATCAGAGAGGAGAAGAAAAATTTTCATGATGAAGAATTGATGATAGAGTTAAAGGAGAGAAGACAGCCATTAATCAAAATACCATGTGCAATGAATGTATGAGGAGAGTGACCAGAAAGAGGTAAGAATATTGTTGTATATTTGTATTTGAGGAGTGAGTGAAAAATTAAAAAGTAGAGAGATCATAATTTTTTAATGTGCAACACAATGTATAAATGATCAAATTGAGTGTGTACTATCAATCTAAGTTGTAGCTTAGATCTTAAGGGGTAGCATCATCCTTGTGGGGAGAGACCTACAAAAGATCAGTTGTAGCTGATTAAATTCTAGGGATTGAAGCTCCTTGTAAGTAATGTCTTACTACAAGATTAGTGTATGTTGAATTATATTTGGTATTTGTGGCTTCCAAGAAAGTTACAGCTTGTCGAAGACT
The DNA here is from genome assembly GCA_019776745.2 of Taxus chinensis. Lineage (NCBI taxonomy): Eukaryota > Viridiplantae > Streptophyta > Pinopsida > Cupressales > Taxaceae > Taxus > Taxus chinensis. The sequence goes on from CM034148.1 coordinate 681,763,825, forward strand.
GGGTGGTGGTGTTCAATTATTGGAGTTTTGATTGAGTATCTAAATCAGGAAATATTGTGATTGTACAAGACTATTGTTCAAATTATTGTATTGGTTTTCATGGGTTTTTGTCCCGAAAAGTGTTTCCCACATTATATTCGGTCTCCTATTGTGTATGTGTGTATGATTCTCATTCTCTATCTTTCATGGTTAATGTTGTATACTTATGACAATCAATAATATCTAACAGTAACAGATAAACAATTGGAAATTGATTGTAAATTTTATCGGTACTGATTCACCCCTCCTCCTAGTGCCTGCAATTCCTAACAATTGGTATCAGAGTGATGGTTCTCCTATGTTAAACCTAACATATTCGAGGTGATCCTGAAGACATAAGCATGGAAAGATCAACTCATAGTGAAAATAGGAAGCATCAGGATGAATCTCACAATGAAAGTTTTTTGATGTAAATGGAAGGTTACAGTAGCCCCATGCATGATTCAAATGAAGAGGAAGCACAAGTAAATCTAGAAGTTGAGTTTGAATGTGCACTTGAAAAATTAGACAAGTCAAGGAAGAAAAACAAGAAGTTGAAAGTCTACATTATAGCCTATGAGAAGCACATTACTCTTCTTGAGAAGAAATTGAGCAAGCAAGAACAAGAGGATGCTCAAGAATGCAAAGAAAATGGTTCTCAGTCAGAAAAAGTGTTGAACTCTCTCAAACTCAAGGAAGAAGAAGTTATCAAGTTGAGGACCTTAGTGATGGAACAACAAGATCAAATTAGAAATCATGAAGAAGTACAATCCCAAAAGGAGAAAGAGCATGAGAAATAGCTAGAGGAGCTTGAAGAACAAGTGAAACTGATTTCTGATGCTCTCAGGGACAAAATTGAAGAATGTGATAAACTCATCTCAACCATGAATACATTTCAAGATGACCTGAACCAGGAAAATCAAGTGTGAAGAACATCAAATATAAAGAGAATGTCTACGCGAAGTTTGAATAAGAACTAAAGAATATGAAGATTGAACTAGAACAAGTGAAGAAAAAAGTGGATGACAAGGCTGGTCCTGGCATGTAATCAAGAAATGAATTTACATCAATACTTTCCAAGGACAATGAAGGAGTCAAATAACCCAAGAAGATAATCAGACAACCAAATGCATCTAGGTATGAGAGAATATTTAATGGATATTGTTTTTCATGTTATGGTTTTGGACATAGAGCTAAGGAGTGTATGAAAAATTATGAAAAAGAACATCCATGGAGAGCCTGTAGCACATAGCCAAGTATTGTTTAGAGGAACCTTTAAGTCAAATTTGGGATGATAGTTCATATTCAGGTAGAAGGAAGAATCATGTCATATGTTATTCATGTCTTATGTTATACATGCTATGAACTTGGGCATTATTCAAAGCACTATTATAAAATGAACAACTTAAACACAACAGTAGGTTCCATACCTTCGTATGGTAAGAAAATAAGGCTGCTAACATGAAGATCAATCTTTAAAATCAGACAAAATCAGCCAAGTCTCATATATCTTCTGGAAATAACGAAATGAAATGGGTATAGAGGATCAAGGAAGCAAAACTAGAATTCACTGAAGCAAATACGGGAAAGAAAGTATCATGGGCAGATGATGTAGAAAATTAGGAATCTAGCACAAATAAGTTAGAATTGAATATTGACAAAGGAAATCAAAAGGAAGACAAGTTGAGTACAAACAATGAAGAGTTTCTTCCTTAACTAGTGTTAGAGAAGATGGAACAAATGTGTCTTTTAGGCATATGGTCAGAAAATGAGAACTCAAGTGATGTGATAGGAGCACAAAATAATACATCCATGGAGAATGAAAAGAGAACAAGGACACAAAAAGATAATACTAAGTCATCATGTTGTTTTGACGACTTCTTGTTGTTTTGACAAGACATAAGAAGACATGATATACCTTCTCTAAGCTTCTAGAAGGTATACCAAATCTAAAGGAAGCATAGTCCAGAGTTCATCATGATGAATTTGAACAAAAGATTCAAGGATGTTGGTTGGCATCAATAATTTATTTTTTCTACCCCTAGCAAGTTATCAAGCATATATCCATGGTTCAAACCAGTCATGAGGTTGTATGTGACATAGTGGCAAGTGTGTGTTCTTGACATTGGTGATGGGTGTCTAAGGTGAGAAACCAACTAAAATTTTCTCTAATTGGTATGTGTTGTTATGGCGTGTATATGTTATTTGGTATTCATGGTGTCAAAGTCTAGTTGTCATGATCCCTAAATGCATAATGTGTGAAGTACAAGTGCATGTCTATGGTATGAGTGCATGTTCTAGAATTGTTTCTATCTCACAGCCCATTGATATGAGTAAAGTGATGCAAGATCTTCACAGTCCTCAAATTTGAAGAAGGGGACACGATGTATGTGATTAATCAGTGATGATAAAATGATTACAGACATTGTTAGGAAATATTTATTTAGTGCTCCATTAATATTTATGATTGAATATTTACTTAGAGGTAAATATATATGGGTGATGTAAATGTTAATGTGAGTTGTTTGATAAACAATTCATATAACAATATTAGTTTGGGTGAGTTTTAATAACTCACGTATATAGGTGTTGAGAGAGAGATTTTTGGGAGTGTTGTTGAACAACCTCCTTGTTTTTAGGAATGCATATTCCTATATATGTGTAATCTGCAAATCAATTGATTAATCAGAGAATTATTATTGTGTTATTTTGCTGTGATAGACTGAATCTTTCTCTATAGACATATGGAGATTACCCCATGATAGGCTGCAAGTATGGAAGAATGTGTCATTATCCAAGAATGCAAAATGCATAGTTTAAGCTCTCAAAGATGGTGTTGACAAGTTTTTATTATCTAAATGGTGTGGATATATTCCAAAGAGTATCTCTTGTGTAACAATTGATAACAAAATGAATTGGTTTTACAAATTTCTCAAAGTTGTGAAGTTATGCATAAAGTATGCTCAGAAGTATGTTTTGAGCAGCTACAGGTTGAGTTGATGAGTATCTATGAATGAGTTGGTGAGAATTTGAATGCTACATGTTGCAATAATGAGAAAGCTTATAGAATATAGAGACCAAAATCATGCTACATTATGTGTTTCAAATTAAAATATGTATTTTCCAAAGCATGCATAGGTGCTAATATGTACTCCTAAGATGATGAAATTTGATATTCTACAGGACTGAGAAAATTAGTGCAAGTTGTAAGTGGGAACAAGACACTAAGTAGTGGAGAAGTTTCAAGAAGCCTAATACCAAATAATTGGAATACATTCATGCATTCATTCAAGTCTCTGTGATAGGTTAGTTATGTTGATCCTAGGGGAAGCTAGACTGCTAATGATCCTAATCTGGAATCTTGTTTTCTAAGTCAAATTTTCTGAAAAGATTGTAGATCATCTAGGCATGAAATATCAACTCCTAAAAAGTGTTAATGACATGTGAACAGAAAGTGTTGATATTATCTTGGAAAATAAAGTGTTGATACTATCTTGGAAGGAGAAGAGATCTGACACAGACAAGATGGAATACAGTCTCAGTGAGAGCATATGGACAAGGAGAGATAAGTACCAAGTTCAATACAAATGGTGTGAAGCATAGCATGCAGTAGAGATAATTTTAATAGTCAAAACACAACATCATCCAAGGGGGGGCTACTAGTAATCAAGTGGATATGTGTTGCTAATGGGAGTTAGAAAATATGGAACATATTTTAAGGGGGAGCTTCTTAAGGTAATACTTTGTTTATCAATTTTATTTACATGTTGAGTATGCATTACTTTGTTATAGATGTCAAAGAGGGAGGGATGTAAAGTGTCATCAGAAACCATGTCTGCAAGCATTTTTTCCATCAAGGTTCAGGTTTCTGGATGTATTGCCATCAATGAGGAAGAGGGAGATTATTGAACCCTATTCATTGTCATTGATGTCAAGTGGCATTAATGGCAAAAAGGGTGAGCAATGGAGATTCAAGAAGTCAAGAAGTCAACAAGATGAATTTTTATTGGTAGTGATAGCTCATGGAGAAGTTCCATGTGATTCCATGGAGTATCAGTGATAGGTGCATGGTCATGTGGTCAAACAAAAAGTAACAAGGTGTTGTGTGTACTCTCTAGTTATATGTATACTTCCCAAGGTTTCCCAAGGTCAGACAGAGTCAATCATGTGTTGTTTAGGTATTAATCAATTTTCATGGTTAGCTCATGAAGGTGTTGTAGTGGTGTTCAGGCTCAATAGATGTTTCAAGATGGTTCCAGTTGTATTCAGGATCAATTTGATGTGAAACAGGTGTTAATAGAAGTCTCTAAGGTGTTTTTGGTGTTTCGGATATGTACAGTGGTCTCTGGATAGTGTATTGTGGCATTCAGATGTTCCAGGATGGATTCATATTGATTGTAGGTCATTACAAGCTTAAATAGTGAAATAGGGTTTATAGGAGTTCATCGAAGGAAATTTAAAAGGTTTAAACACTTGATTAAATTGATTATGAGGGCTAAATTTCATATACATGTGTTGTAAGATGCTTGCAAAAATCCTATGGTGAAATCAAAATTATTGGGGACTTAGAATTTTTTTGAAAAATTTGAGTATTGAAGGACCCTAGTGTATTACAGATAAGTTAAGTGTTGATGGAACTATTTCCTATGAAACTATTTCTCCACGCATGGTGTTTAAGGCCCTAGGACAAAGGTCTCTTTGTTGTGTGGGTTCAGAACACTCATCAGGAACTAAGGCCCCTCGCAGCAATGTTCCTTGGCATCCCTTGTTCTCCATAAACTTGGTTAACCCACAAGATGAAGAAGCACGTGTATTGCAGGTCAGGGAGAGCTTTCGAGCATAAGAGGTAAGGACGGTACATATTCCTTGGCATCCTCTGTTCCCCGTAAGTGAATTCAACCTGTGAGTCAAGGTATAGTGTGGGTGGACCGGATGTTTCGGGCACCAAATCCCCAAGTGGCACAGTTCCAAATTGGGTACAATTCCCTGCATACAAGGTCAACCTGAAAGTCAAGAAAGTTAGCAGAGAAGGATTTCAATGTATTGCAGAAAGAATGAAGGCTACGAGAATCAAGGTATTTGAGAGAACTGTTCCTTAAGATAATGAGTTCCCAACAAATCATTTTCATCTAATTTACAAATGAAAATGGTTTGGACGAAAGGTAGAGTGTATTGCAGAGATAGAGTGGGTTGCGAGAACCGATGGCCCACACAAAACTTGTACCTGTGTACCCTGAGTTCCCCAGAGACCCGATACACCTGCATAACAAAGAGAAGAGGGAAACATAGTAAATGAAGAGTGGTGTAGAGAAATAGGAGTGCGGAAGAACCATGCCCACGTGACAATTATTCCCTAAGTTCCTCCAACATCTGTAATATCCTATTAACACTGAAAATTTATTTAAATGGATAAATGAAATTTTCGTATAGTTTATAAGGTATAACTGTGAAAATATTAATGAGAACTATAAATGTGTTCCCCACAAGCTCCCAATGTCTGCATGGTTATATCTCATGACCCAGATATAAAAATTCAGTGTTCTTAGACTCATTGGAAAGGAAATTCAAAACTCTATGTATTGCAACAAGAAAAATCGTGATTGGAGGCCAAATATAGAAAAAATAACAAGATGAAAAGTGGCAGTCTCTTAGATGGTTCATTTGTAATGTCTCTTGACTTATTAAATGCACACAAAATAGGTGGATTGCCATGGGAGAGATGGATTGATTTTTTATTGTCTATATAAACAAATTTCCATTTATAACTCGAGCTACTAAAAGTGTTGAAGGTCTGGAGAGAAGAGGAAAGTGATCCCAAGCCAAGAGTTCAAGAGAGATATAAGATCTTTGTTCATCAATGAATATCAATTAACAAAAGATATTCCAAAGAGATATGTTTAGAGAGGGACAAGATTGAATATCCCATGAGCCATGAATTTAAGATTTGTTGCATAATACAGAGTTCATAAAGAGAAAATCAAGGAGCACCCAAGCCAAGAGTTGTGCAAAGACAAGATACCAATTTTGTAATGAATATCTGATGTTGAAGAAGGAGTGATGAGCCAATATTATCAAATGACCATCTGTTAATTAGACCAGAGTCACAGAGATTGTTGGAAAGGAAGAAGATATTGTTATTCAATTAATATATATTGAGAGAAGAGGATGAGAAGCTAGAAGAGCCAAGGCAATCAACAAAGGACCCTATGTATGCAAGTGGAGTCATATTATGAAATATAAAGCCTAGCAAAAAGGGGATATTGCATATGTTTATCTAATCTTACATCATCTTGAAAGTTCCTACATCAAGAGTTATATATGATAGTCTTGTGTGCAATATTTTGTTGAGATATAGAACTAAAATCCAAGAGAAGAACCATGTGTTGGGTATGAGATAGTGATCAGAGCCTGAGTGAGTTGAATCCTCTTCCGAGCTAAGATCAGAGAGGAGAAGATATATTTGTATGATGAAGAATTGATGTAGAGTTAAAGGAGAGAAGACATAGCCATTAATCAGAATACCATGTGCAATGAATGTATGAGGAGAGAGACCAAAAAGAGGCAAAAATATTATTGTATATATGTATTTGAGGAGTAAGTGAAAAAATGCAAAAGTAGAGAGATCATAATCTATTGAATGTGCAACATAATGTATAAATGATCAAACTAAGTGTGTAATATCAATCTAAGTTGTAGCTTAGATCTCAGGGGGTAGCATCCTCCTTGTGGGTAGAGACCTACAAAAGATCAGTTGTATCTAATTAAATTCTAGGGGTTGAAGCTCCTTGTAAGTTGTGGCTTACTAGAAGATCAGTGTGTGCCAAATCATAATTGGGAGTTGTAGATTCTAGGAAAGTTACATCTTGTTCAAAGACTGGGTGGTGGCCTGGTTAAATTATTGGAGTTGTATCTCTAGATTGAGTTGTAGCTCAATCGGGAAATATTTTTAATAGTAAAGGACTATTGTCCAAATTAGTGCATTGGTTTCCATGGGTTTTTGTCCTGAAAGGGTTTCCAACATTATATCTGGTCTCCTATTGTGTATGTGAGTATGCTTCTCATTCTCTATCTTTCATGGTTAATGTTGCATGTTTATGATAATCGATAATATCTAACAGTAACAAATAAACAAGTTGAAATTGATTATAAGTTTTATTGGCACTGATTCACCCCCCTCTTAGTGCCTGAAATTCCTAGCACTTAGGGTGGCTTTATACACTCTAGTTGTGGGTTTGGGTCCCATAGATTGCTTGGTCTCACAAAAATTATTAAAATCATTCACTCATTAAAAATATGATCTTGGAAATCGAGTCATGTATGGAAAAATATACAATGTTTATCATTTGATGAAAGTGTAAACACAACATTAATTGGATGTTTACAATAAGAATTAATTTTTTTTTCTATAAAGGAGAATATCCAAAAAAAAATCTATTTTATTATGTTGAAAATAAAATTAGATTGGAGGCAAGTGGTAACTCTATTCAAATTTCATTCGATTTAATCAATTGGAAAGTGATATCTAGTTTAAAATAGAGGGGATTTGATGGCTTGGACTACATTTTATAAATGTGTGTAATTAGTGGCTTGGAATATTTATCTTAAAATCAATATGGTTGGAAATTATAATGTATTCTAGTTACCAATAATTCCACCAAAAGTGTTTAATGGGTATGTTGATAGGTAGATGATGAATATGGATGAGCATTTGTCTTGGGAAATGACAAAAGTGTTTAAAACTTTTCTTTTTCTAGAACCTCTCTGCTTCAAACTACTAAGGTGAGACCCAAACTATGGGTTTTGTGTAATCAACCACATGTTGAACATGGTGGTGGTTCCACTACGTAATAGAACACAATACTTTATATAATCCATGTTGGCATCTTTATAGGGGAGGCATACTACTGATATGCAGTGATCAATTTGATGCATTTATTGTCTCCTTCACCATTTCCTATAGATGGGGTTAAAAATGGATATGTTTGAATACCTATCATATCTCAAAACCATTTCCTCGATGACCACCTGACCAACAGCACTGTTGTGTTAGTTCCTTGAAATATTCTTTCCTGAGCACCATTAAAGCTAAAACAACTATGAACATTTATGAATTCCCAACCAAAAATAGTGAAACTAAAAAATAAGCATGTGTTTTGTGACCAAAGAACATATATCATCTCCTCATTGTCCAACCTATCCTCTACTAGTTAGGATCAAGTGTGGAAACTATGCATGAAGTGAAGAGAAGCATGGGAGATATGGTGCTCTAATAGATAAAAATTTCTCCATGAGAAAAGTACATATTTTGGAATTGAAGATATATATCTATATGAAATTAAAGAATTTGTAAAATCATGAAATCTTAGGACTGATTACAATATTTTTTCCATCTTCTTCTACTTGGGTATGAGATCTCCTCATCAACATGATTCTTACACTGTCTTATTTTTTATATATGCAAAAATATAAAACAAGCACAAAATTCAAAAACAAGGACATGAACATGCTTAATTATTAGTTTCTACTTTACATATGTTGTTTATCATTTTATTTTATAGCTGTCATATTCTATTTTTCTATACACACATGCACTTCATGTGGTATGTGAGCATGATGCAAGAAAAAATAGATCATAAATGGCTACCTAATGTTATACTTACCCTTCATTCGGTGGATTTTCCTTACTAGGGGCATCATTCTACACATAACACACTATACAGTGTTATATATTTCTATACTATTTTAAAAGTTTCTTTATTTATAGCACATGTATTACTCATGTTTATGGCTTACATTATGATATGATTCTACCATGATTTGATACTAACACATAGATTGTATAAACTAGTGTTTCTTGTTCTATGCACATGTTGTTTACTTACTTTCATTATACATTTTTTATTTCTTGTCTCTTGTTTGTGGCCCTTAGACCTTATTTGTGTGTGTGGAACTCTTACGTCCCTTTTTTGTAGCATCAAAAACATTACTTGTGTGATCTTTGGCTCTTTTTTTTTATGTGACACCTTTGTGTCTCTTGTATGTGGATCCTTAGCATCTTATGTGACACATTGTGATTTATGTGTGTGAGCTTATGTGATTTATTATGCTTGTTACATTAGATACAATGATCCACATTATGCATCCCTTTACTTTCGTTCCATGATGCATATCATGTACTACTTTTGCACATTGGGATATCTATATCAAATTAGTAACACATGGTTACCCTCCACATTCGTGAATGATTTTACAAATAATTATCTTCTTCCAGAGTGCTTGGAACAATTCATCATTTTTTAGAAGAGTGGTCTACAATATATATCCCTAAACTTAAAAGAGGGGGAATTCATGGTATTATTTCAAAAAAGCAATCAAATTTTTTAAAAAGTAAACACTAAAAAGTACATAATAAAGTGAATAGGGAACATATATAGAAATACAAGGTTACAGACATAGAAATCAATAACAAAAAATGTCAATCTTGGAAAGGATTTATTAGTCTATTATGTTCCTTGTAGCTAATTTCATCTAGTGTAGTTTGAAAAGTCAATTCTAGATTATTTCAAAATATATAGAATATAAAATGGTTTAATAAGTGAATCAAGCACAATGATACAAAATTCAATATTGTATAATGCATTTTGTTACAAATATAGGGGGCATGATGCTAGCTCAATTTTTTAATTTTGATGTACAAGTATTCTATGGCACGTATTATTATTTTTCTTATTTTAATGTTAAATTAATTGTGGGGGAAGGAATATCATTTATTCCTTTATGATCATTTTAATTATTGTGAGTATGGTGGGGGAATACATACACTTTGTTCCTTGTTGATCATACAAACTTGGAATCTAGATCTATTTGTAGTAGTGTGGTTCAACTGGATCATGCATTGTATGTTGAGTCTAGTGACACCTATCAACATTGACATCATTCCTAGTAGAAACACAGTGGTCCCTTCTTTTCCAGTAGTATTTTTAGTACTACTCCTCAAAATCATGAGTTTCAAGTCTACTGCACCCCAACCTCCTTTTCTAGTGTTTGGTTTTTATAAATTGGGTATTGATCACCCCTAATTTTCCATCTTGTTTAGAAACAATATTCTTCTCTATGTGCCTCAACTAAGGGGGACAACCTACTCCAAGTGCTTCACCAAAAAGCCTAAAAATTAACAAATCAAAATGGGCCACTACACATACATGTTTATTCCTTGAACTTTCCCTTTTTTATTTTAATTTCAATTTCAATATTTTAGAGTTAAAGTTTCAAATTTCATATATGGACATTGGCTACACTTTTGTTTTGCAGGTTTCACTTTGGACACCTCTCAAGAACTCAAAAACTCAAGCATTTGAGCAAAGATAAAGTGTGTCTACATGTATGAATTTACTTCAACTAGAAAATCACATTTATGATATTCAAGGGGTGACAAATGTAGAAACCCAAATTTGGTCATTTGGTAGTTGATAATGTTTATTTGACTTATATCTCTTACACATGACTTGTGTGCACAAAACAAGCTCAAATGCACTATTCTACTCTATCTCAAGGATTGAAATCTCTCATTCCACTTCTTAAACACATATAATAATACGTATGTCACCCAAAATCCACTTATATTTCATTTACAAAACTTTTTAGATCATCAACTAAGTTTTATACCCCGCTTAAGAAAACTATCCAATAGGGACATAATCAACTAGTCAATTTTGTCCATGCTAGTCAATCCTATTTGTGGCTCTCTAATAGTCAAATTTTCAAATGGAAATCTTCATATGAGGACCAATATTTTACCTTCAATTTGGACTTGGTGTTAAATATTACTTTTAGATCCATATACATACAAATCAAACACACTCATTTATTCTCTTGGTAGTCACTTGTAAATAACTTAGAAACACTTGGCATTCACTATAAAACATCAAGAAAATATTTTTTATTCTTCCCTAGATTGTAGGATCATGCATTAGGAGTAACCCCTAAGTAGGTCGAAAGCATTCTAAGATAAGCCAAAATTATTCCAATCCAAGTCAAAGCAAGCATTATCAAATGTTCAAGAGCCAAATTATAGTTGCATGCATGTAGATAAAAATAACACAATTACAATTCTAATAGGTGGAGAAATATGTGGGCTTGAAGCCTCTTTAGATTAGGGATACAAGGGTGACACAAGGGCTCCTCAACCCTAAGTGTTGACCCTTTTGTATAAGAATTTCAAGGAAGCTAGGGTTTAAAGAAGAGAAGAGTGATTTTAGAAAATTTCACACATCTTTTGGATTCCAAATCGCACATAGAAAAATACACTTCGGAGTCACAAGTGGTTATGCAGTCATAGATTAATTTTCTAGGTTATGATATTAGTTGTGTAGAACAGGAAAATTTATAACTATTTGATTTTGTCTTATTGGTTGATTTTTCAAAGGTAGACAAAGACCTAATTTTAGAGATGAATCAAATATATCACATTTCTAGCTTGTTCCCTCTAGTTTCACATTCAGATAAGTCATACAAAACATAGAAAAGATAAGTGCATTATACTTTTTTAGTTTACTGTATTTAGTGTGTGCCCTAATTTTACTGAATCTCTTATTCACTTACTAAATGTTTATATTTGTACATTAAACATTAATTTAATAATCTGAATATGTATTATTTCTAGATTACAATCTTATTTATTAGCTAATTAGGGAACTTTAATCCCATATAAATAATTTTTTAGGGTTAAATATGTGCCTGAACCAAACTTATAACATTTTTGTTCTATATACATTATAAATGTGGCTAGATGTTTCTTGATTCCAATGTATATTGGGAAACAACACAAACAAAATGTATACACATAACATCTAACTTTTAGATAATTGAATTAGAGGGGCATGTTCCAACATTTTAATTTCTTTAAAATATACATTTCTTTTAAAAAATAAGGGTTCATTTACACATTTAACTTGACAACCTTGGTTTAAATTTTTGTTATATAGAAGACACATTTTTGTAGATAATGAAATTCATACATTTGTAGATATACACTCATAAAAATTCTCATAGAATAAATCATAAATACTAATGTTAAACACACCATTTTCCCCTCTTCCAACCTCCTTTGCATTCCCTTATAAGTATGACCATTGCACCACCTAATGCAATTGTTACTATGTAATCATTATGAAATCAACTCCCAAAAAAAAAAAAATTCCTTCCTAAAATTTTAATATACAATCTTTGAATGAACAAATTTTCATTGTTGCATATATAATGTATTAGTAGAAACTACCATTTATACTTGTAATAATTAACATTACTTTCAAGCATTAAGAAACAACTTTTATTTTATCACATCAGTTCCAAAAGGTATTAAAATCCACTACCCTTCTTAGAAATGAGTAATTGAAATAGAATTCTTGATCAAAAATATAAACTTTCGTAATGTTGACAACAATTAGATATTTGGATGAGGACCAAAAAAAACTCAAATTATATGGTCACAAGTTCAAAATGTGGCTGACGACATAATTATCATGCAGTTGGTACAAACACTTTTCACCTTTAAACTATGTCCCATCAGTCTTTGTCTACCCTAAAAATTATAATCTTCAAAATCAAATCATATAAGGAAAATATATGATTTTTATCTTTGGATTAAATTGTAAACACAATGTTAATTTAATGTTTAACATAATAAGTAATACTTTTTTGTATAGAGGAGAATATCAAAACATTTTCTCACTTGTTATGTAGAATAGAAAATTATATTGCGGTGAAGTGGGAACTACAATCAGCTTTCATTGGATCTAATCGATTGGAAAGTGAAAAAAGTATATAATCGGGGGGCTTTGGTGACTAGGAATATATTATATCAATGTTTGTGTTGGGTGGCTTGGAATATTTTATCATACTAGCAAGAGTATGTGCATAGTGTAATGGAGATGATGACATGGATGTGATAGCAAGTTGAATATGCATGAGCAAAAAGTCTATGGGGGAAGAAGCGTGATATATGAGGCAAAGGGGGTAGGGGACAAATAATTGAGGGCATGCCAGAATAGTGGGGGAATGTATGTTGGGATAGATAATGTGAAGGCAACCCATGCAAAATAGAAAGTTTTGAAGAGAAAAGAGTTATGGGGAAGCATATGGAAAGAAGGTGGGAGAATGCACAAACTTATTTACATTTCATAAGAAAAAATAAATCATCAATTTCTATAAGTATTTTTTATTATATTAAAAGAACTTACTTTCAAACATTACAGGAAAGAAAATAATATATCTCTGAAAACAAGACTTGCCATAGTTATCAAGTTTATTTTCATGTATGGATGGGAATGAAAAATGTATGACATTCCAAGGCAATATAAATGTTGAAAATTAATTTGTTTTTTTCTTAGCAGAAGCCAAATACATGAAGTATTTTTAATAATGATGGAATTTGATGTGGAGTAGCTAGATGTGCCTCCTCATCTTTTTGGCTTTTAAGAAAAGGTGAGAAAGACATATTTTTATAACACTCAAAAGAGAAAGGATGTGAAATGTATTCTTTAAGTGAGGGGACTCTAGAGATAGCAATGAACATTAGTCCTTGTCTTTCAATGCTTCTAATATAAATAGTGGTCTTTTGTAATGTCAAACTTGGGGACCTATTGATTGTAAAATCCTAAGCTATTTTTATGTTGTTTTCTCTTGCAATTTGTTACATGGAAACATGCAACAAGTTGGAACCATACCAACATTGGTCAATATATTTGTCAAATTTAATAGTAGTAAAGAGGGGAAGATCCGATGGTGAAATGGAATTTTTATAGATGATGTATATAAATGTTCCAATTGAACCATTTACAAGTCTATTTTCAACCCATAAATTAGTTGTGAGCATAACTCTTTGATGTGTGTAAAGAAATATTTTGTGTTGTAATTTCTCATAATCAAGATCCCCTAAAATGTTGTTCCTAGTAATTTATGATATAGAATGAGAAAGATAAAGGTTCAATGATTTTAACATGTCCAAGTTGTGGCAGTACACATGGTCATTTTTTGTGAACAAATGTGGGGAGGATCAAAAATCACTAATTTATTGCTCAATCTAGTGAGCATCACTATGATACATAAGTGTTTCCCAATCCTCTGTGTGGGGAACTACATTTTGTATGTTTAGTAAGAGCTATTAAAAATAAACCGTAGATAGGTTGGAACCTTTTTGATGAAAAATGGTTTGCAATGTCCTCCAAAGGTTTGACCTATATGAGTGACATGCATATAAAGAAATTTCCGTTATAGGATGTAATTAGCCAAGGTTGTCGTTAAGAATGATGGATCTATGAGAAAATAAGAGATGTGACTTATTTAAACTGTGTAGATGAGAGTGTTGACTTGATAGTGTTTACGAGATATGATTTATTATGCCTTTAATACTTTGAATTATCAATTTCAGTGTCGACTATTGGTGTTTGTGCATGAAGTGATGAAGAATAGTATCAAATGCAAGTTTTTTATTTGGTGAAAAAGGAAAATTAGTTGGTGTGGATTTGATTTATTTTCTTGGAATCCAATAGTGTCCTTGCATGCCTTTATGAAAGACAGGCAGATATTCTATAAATAAGGAGGAACCTCATTTTTAGACCAATTGTGATGGATGTTGTATTCCCGGTGACCCAACATATCAAGGCTATCAAGTCCCATGTCATTTTTAGGATGGATTTGGGACAAAACTCCCATTCATTCATTTAAGTAGATTCCCCTATGATTTTAGCATCATTAATAGACTCCTCATTTGAATATTGTTTGGGCCATAAGCTGATAATTGTTTTGTAGAAGCTCTCAATTAGAAATGATCTATTTTCTTGTGCTATTGATGTTAGGAGAAATGTTATGTAATGACTTATATAAAATGAGTTAACTCCAAAAATGTTTATAAATAAGTTGATTTCTGAATAGGAATTTTATAAAATATGGGGAAGACGGAACTATTGTAGCCACAAAACATTATTTCCATTTATTCCTAATACATTGTTTGTTGTAAGACTAGGATTGATTAGACTCAATATGTGAAATAGATTCCATATTTGACAATTTTTTAATATACACACCAAGGAAGAGAGATGATTCATTACTTTGAACCTTAATTTAGGTAACCCATCATAAGACCCTTCTTTTAAATAGTCAACAAAATAAAATAATGATGTAAATAACAAGAGTTAATTTCTACAACATATGACATGTTTCCTATATGTTTAAGTCTTGCTCAATAACATTCTCATTCATCATTCTTTAAAAGGAAACATATGCGTACGCATGTGGCATAATGGAGATGGCTGTAGGGTTAGCGATGAAATTTTTTCGATAAAGGACTTGAAATTGT
Source organism: Taxus chinensis (assembly GCA_019776745.2). Classification (NCBI taxonomy): domain Eukaryota; kingdom Viridiplantae; phylum Streptophyta; class Pinopsida; order Cupressales; family Taxaceae; genus Taxus; species Taxus chinensis. The sequence goes on from CM034148.1 coordinate 681,779,198, forward strand.
ATGGAGTTGTCATTACAGTATGAGATCTCTGATTGTACGATAGGTTTTCTTGGGCAAGAATTGTTTTCCTAAAATTTTAAAAACAAGAATGTTTGTTTTTCTTACAGTATGGGAGAACACAATAGGATTAGTGAGCCATATTTTTCCCTTGGATTACATTTCTAACTGATTCTCTCAAGCTCGGAAAAAAGGTGAACAAAATCGAATTAGTTTCAGAGGGGGTTCCTACATGTGAAGTTGTGGGAGATGGTCAACCCAACTGAAATATACTACCAACTCAAATCCCTCATTCTCCATCAAATATGCCTAATACTATAATGGACTTTGGAAACCTCATTTCTTAATTTCCCTTTTAACACTTCCTTCTTGTTGAATTCCATTGCATTCAAAAATTATTAGCTTCATGTGCACACTAATTTTTATATTAAAAATAAATAGTAATTATTTCATTAAATATATGATGGTTACATCAGAATGCAAGGGACATTAACTCCCAACATAGAATCAAGTAAAAACAATGCTACAACTATCACAAAAGTAAAGACCATAGAGAAATATTTATAAAATTGAATCTTCAATGTTGTTCACATATTCTAAAGCTAAAACATTTTACATACATTCACTACCCAAATAAAATTCATAAATATTGTTTTAAATAGGCATTAAAAGGATATGTGTGTGTGTGTGTGTGTGTGTGTGTGTGTGTGTGTGTGTGTGTGTGTGTGTGTGTGTATGTGTGTTATTCCCTAACATTGAAAAAATAAACAACAAATTATATGTTTAAACATGTGCATTGAGTGTAGAGGTAGGCCAATGAGAGGAGGGGAATAGGTGGATGCATTCATAGCATCTCTTTCACCACCATTTGTATATAGGGAAGCTTATAGATGTCTTAACCCTTCACCCTTCTTCCATTTTCCACCACACCACCTCATCTTGCACAACTAAGCATGATTGAACTCTAGAAAAGGAACAATGAAATTATAACATTAGAGAGAAAAGAAAAGAATATAATGTATTATGTCTAGGAATAGGGGTCATCCACAGGTTCGCTACGATGGTGGTGTCATTTATAGGGTTCATTTTAGGGGTGAATATTTGTAAAATGGCAAATATTAGGATTTTAGAAGTTTGAAATTGGTAATTGTTTACTACCGTATGGTTGTAAGTTCACCAAAATTTTACGGGTCATAAATAAATTTGACCCTAACTTCACCTTACATTTTCTACTAAGGACTGACCAATGTTGGTATATTTTCCATTATTCTATAATATACTATTATATATATGATTAATTCACCATAATTTAGTAATATAATATAATTTAAAAAATTAGTTGATTTTCATATCTGGAGTCGAAGCCGAAGGAAAAAATGAATAAGCCTTTTTAAAAATTTGAAAGTAAGATGCCAAAAATCTAGAGGTATAAGTGGCATAATTGGATGGAAATTGTAGTGTGCTTACATACGGGAACATCCATGAGGGCACTGTACGCCAGCATGATGTCATCACCAAAAGGTAACAAGTTTCGATTACTATACGGGTAATAGTTTTCCATTTACTGACAAGTGGTATCACTGCATAGTAGCATTTTTCATGTTACCATTTGATGGCATTACCAACCAGTAGCATTTTCCATATTACCGGCAAGTGACATTACTGCATTGGTAACATTTTCCATGCTACTGGTTGGTGACATTACCGGTCGGTAGAATTTTTTCATGTTACCAGTTAGTGACATTACTGCACAGTAGCATTTTCTATGCTAACATCTAAAATTTTCAAAAAAAAAAATCCATACAAGATTAGCGCAATCTGCATTTTTTTCACAAAAAATTTTTTTTTTTTGAATATTTTTCATTGCGACATATTTTGTGAGGAAAAATTTCTTGTTGAGCTAGTTATTTTAACTAATATTGTCAATAAATGATTTTTCAAAAAATTATGGATGATTTTGGCCAACATCATATACTAGCAGCCAAACAACATATATTGTTAGTCGAAATTTGCTACTGATGTTGGGTTGGAGGAAATTTCCTAAGTATTGAGAGGGCACACAGAATAGTCACATGAAAAAGTGGGGCATGTAAACATGTGCAAGGTCTAGAAAATTGGCACGTGGAAGGATCGCGCTCAAGTAAGAAAGTTTCGAGACTTAGCTGATTTTGCATGTGCAAGCTAAAATAGATGATGGCGAGTTTGAGTTCAGATCAAGCAACGTTCCAGATTTAGAGAAGAGTAAGGAGACCTTGGTTGTCAAGAAAGATCTATTTTTGGATACACCACATGGGAGATGAAGATCAAGGGTCATGTATAGTTTAAGCTAATAATAGGATTAATGTAGATTTGATTTATAGATTTAATCTATTATTAGGCTTGTAAGGAAGCACTCATGCATTATAATTTATTTTATATGTACGCATGGTTATTTTTGGAGCATGTATTCTATTTTTGACATGCATGGGGACCCCACCCCTATATATATATATATATATATATATATTATATATATATATATATTTGACTTGGTTGTCAAGAAAGATCTATTTTTGGATAAACCACATGGGAGATGAAGATCAAGGGTCATGTATAGTTTAAGCTAATAATAGGATTAATGTAGATTTGATTTATAGATTTAATCTATTATTAGGCTTGTAAGGAAGCACTCAAGCATTATAATTTCTTTTATATGTACGCATGGTTTATTTTTGGAGCATGTATTCTATTTTTGACATGCATGGGGACCCCACCCCTATATATATATATATATATTTATATATATATATATATATATATATATATATATATATATATATATATATTTGACTTGGTTGTCAAGAAAGATCTATTTTTGGATAAACCACATGGGAGATGAAGATCAAGGGTCATGTATAGTTTAAGCTAATAATAGGATTAATGTAGATTTGATTTATAGATTTAATCTATTATTAGGCTCGATAAGAAAGCATGTACTACTTTATTAATGTACGCATGGTTATTTTTAAGCATGCACTCTATTTTTGGGAATGCATGGGTGGTGAAGGGAAATTCCCCATCCCTATATATGTAGTTGATCTTCTGTAGTTTTGGACACCATGTATTAGAATTGTGTGATGTAATAGAGTTATGTTACTCTGAATGTTCTAGCATGCATGACTTCTATGGTGACTCTTGTTATGTATTCAGCTTCTGCTATGTAATATTTTAGGCTATTAATGGATCATTGTGGTTGGATTCTGGTAATTGATGTATCTGAAGTATGGTGAACACATGATGCAATTGATCTTAGTAATGGTTTGATATGTTATTTTTCCTTATTACATGTGTTTCCTTATGATGATTGTAATGATCTACATATGAATGTATGCTTTGGCTATTGGTAAATATGAACATGTATGCTAACATCTTGACAAGCTTTCATAAAGGAGGGACCTGGTAGCTTTTCATGCTTCAGGTGAGTGTTCAAATCTGTCTGGATGAAGTGCCATTGCGTGCCTAGGTAGTTAAGTGGAAATAAGAGACTACATTTGGGTTCTGTTGCTGGGATCTCTTTTCAAACATGTTTGTAAGGATGTTGCATGTAGATGGCGTACCGATTGACTCTTGAGAGCATTGAAAGTTGGGTTGAAGATGGAAAAGATCATTTTCACTGGAGATATGGTTTTAGACCTGATTTCAATACACGTAAGTGGGTGGAAGATCATCTCTATCATGAGCTCTATGAGATATTTTTCAGCCTTTTTCAATAGAATTGTATGAGTGGTTTTCAGCATATGCATCAAAGAAAAGTTGGGGATACAAGCGAGGGTTTGGAGGAAGGAATATTACCAGAAATTTTTGATGCAGATGAATCTTGGACTCATGTTGTAGATCATTGGTGGGTTGGTGTAGTGTGCACATTTACACTTTGGAGTATGCTATCTCTACTTATTCGTGTCTAAAAGTTACTGAGTTTGAATTCTTGTGTGATCCCAGAGGGTTGTACTTACATGCATTATTCCTTTGGTAATTAAGATCTTGATGGTGATACTGAGTTTGGAGTAACTACCTATGGCTAGCTAAGCCTCACCACCACACACAAGGGTAGGAGCAGGTGTGGTGAAGGATGGTGGACCTTGGTGGCAGAAAGGCATAGAGAGAGGAAAGGTAGCTCAAGTATAATGAAGTGTGGAGAGGGAATTGGTGAAGAAGTGTGATATTGAGGAGTCTATGGAGTTGTGGAGGATGATATCTCATGAGGGATTTGAAGCTCACATGGAAGAAGTGGAGCCGGAGCATCCAGCCTCCCTAACCTTAGGTAAAATGTATAGAGAATCCCCTTCACTTATGGATGAGATCACATCAGAGGAGTAAATATTGAGAACCACAAGTGCATTCATCTGATCCCACCTGTTTACCTAGCCCTTCCACATGGTGTTCCAGTTCCAGAAGTAATCATTGAGAAGAAGGTTAACTATAGGTAATCCATAGCTATGGGTAGATACCATTTTCCTTTAAATTTAGAAGTGCATCAGACAACACATACACCTATGGTAGCATAGATGACATTATTTGTTTGGAGGACCAATTGGAGGAATATTTTCAGGCGCGTCATCAGGACAGAGTGTAGGGAACACAGAACATTGGGAATACATCTGAAAGTACTACAACTTCACAAACCATTGGATTTTAGTTTAGCACTACAGTTATGATGTAAGGAAGTACATCCACTAGTCTGGTGCCTACTACATGAGGGTCAGTTCAGGTTAGGAGGATCAGGAGGATCAGGAGGTTCAAGATCTAATTAGTTCAGGTGGTTCTAGAGGTGGAGGAAATACTAGTGGGGGTTATGGTTCTGGATTTGGTGGGCAAGGTCTGTACCCCCATCAGCCACATCAATTTTACTATGAGATATCTCTCCACTTGCCAAAATATAGGGGCATTAAAGATGCAACAGAGCATGTGCACAAGTGTGAGCTGTTATTGCATGTTAAAGGAATCACATAGCCTCAAATAGAAAAATTAAGTCAGTTTTTCTACTACTCTTCAAGGCGCACACATAACTGGTACAGAAAGTATGACCCGCATCAGAATGCAGTAGATTATGATACTTTGCGCTCTACATTTATAGACTGAGTTCCATATTCCAGAGTTTGAGCAGAAGAGTAGCAGCACTCTTAAGGACATCAAGCAGGGTTTATCTGAGAGAGTGTGGGAGTATGACACATGTTTTAAAAAAAAAATCAAAGTTGTCTTATGATATCCATCCCAGTCAGCATGCACAGTGGTTTTGTTGGTGGATTGTTGACTCCTTTCAGATGAGTGTTATCTCATAAGACTTTTATGGATCTGCATGAGGCTTTGGAAGTAGTTCTACGAAGTTGAGATGAGTTGGAAGTGTGGATACTGGAGTAAGTCCATTCTTAGAAGCACAGATTGTAGCCATGGCAAAAGCACCTGGAAAATCTCTCTACTAATTCAACTCATGAGACGTGCATTGGAATATGGTGTATAGATTACAAGGTTGAAGGACATACTAAGGATAGATACCCTCACAATTCGGTGTGTTGCCATGCTTATAGATTTTGAGATATGTCATTTGGACAATGATGTGAGTAGATGCCCTCTCTTACAGTGCGTGATCCAAAAGAACGTGTCTATGTATTGTAATATTTGCAAAACCCATACTCATGACACCGTTGACTATAGATTAATTGATCATATTCATGAAGCCATTGAGACTAGTGTATATCAGACTAGTGTAGCAAGTGGATCTAAGGAATAGGGAGAACAACATAATAAAGGGTGCACTAATGGGGATAACAGGAATATAGGCTTTTGTGGAGGATATAGAGGTCGAGGTCACGGAGGTGGAAGAGGAGGATTTCCTTACAGGAACATGTTATCTTTGTTGATCTCCTTATCATTATCAGCATGAGTGCCCTCAGAATAACCTTTTCTCCTGGTGTGGGAAGAATAACAAGTTAGAAGAATTTCTGATTTGTATGAGCACATGAGAAAGCATCACAAGCAAGACAAGGGTGCAGGAATGATTAAGGTACAGTGCATAGTTCAAGATCAATGGATGTCAAAGATAACACCTAATCCATGAATTACAACCCATTTTAGTCACTACACTAATTGAGGTTTGTGCATGCATGTGAACCTTCAAAGTATAAGCCAGCTATAACAAAGAAAGAAGTGATAAATTCCAAGTATACAGATGTTGTACATCAGAAATAGGTTTACCAAAGACTATGGATGTCATCCAGGGATCTGCAGGGAGAGATTCGGAGCTTGAAGGAGTAGGTACACGTCATGGATTGAATAAAAGAAGGTTGAAACTCCCACAGAAGGATGTAGATGACCTGAAGGAGGTATGTCGAATGTTGCACCAGGAGAACATCATCCCTTTGTTAGGAGAATGGTTGCAAGAAAAGGTATCAAGTGCTGGTTCTGAGAGTGAAAATACAGATACTCCATGCAAATCTACCCCCACATAATCATGAATTTGAAAAGGATATTACACTTAATGCAGTCATATATGGATGGCTTCTGAGAAACATTCTGATAGATACATGTGCGTGGAGGTTATTTTACTCACGTTGGATGCATGGAATCAGATGGGAAGACCACCATTGCAACCTTCTTAGAATGCGTTGTATATGGAAAATAGAACTAGGGCTATGCCTATTAGAGTACAAAAGGATGCATCTATTATAATTTAGGGAGCCAAGTTTACAGGGGACTTTGAAGTATTAGAGCTTGCTAAAGCGGATAACTTCCCAACACTACTTGGGAGACCTTGGTATTATGCCAATAATGCAAATCTACACTTTAACAAGGGGTACATTAGCTTTGAGAACAAGGAATAGCATGTGTCATTATACCTTTGACTGATGCAAAGGTTGTTCCGTATGTTGATCCCTTGAGTGAAGAGGATTTGAATAGGATATATGCATGCACAATCAGATACCCTGAGGTAACTGAGCCATCTAAGGAAGGAGTGATACAGTGGGATGATACGTCAGTCAGTTAGTGACACCACAAGTATTTCTTATGACAACTGGGTTTATGGCACGTATGAAGTAGTTGGATGAGAAATAAAGAACAAATAGTTACTCACATGATCAGGTCGTGCATGGTTAGGCACTTAGGAAACAATTAGGTACCAAGGTACACTGGTGAAGGGAATCCTGATGTTTTTACATGCCATGGAGACCTAGTGGCAGAATGAAGGGGATAGGAGAAATATGTTGGTCTATACTTTACGTGGAACTACAACGCATTGGTGGGAAACATATAGAGATGACCTTTTGGAATGAAAAGTGAGAATCACCTTTTCTACTAGGTTCACTAAGGAGTAATGTACCTATCTCAAATATGTTAATTTCATGGGAAGTCTCTTACCTCTCATCATGTCCATGATTGTGAGAGAACATGGACACAAGGAAAGGAGGCATTACCACCATCACTCTGGGTGCATAATTTCTACTCCACCTTAACGACTAGTGCGTGTGCATGGTATGTCCATGCAAAGTTGAACTAGAGAAACAACTAATTGAAAGAGATGACCTCAGTGTATGATCCATACTTTTGATTATTTTTCTACTAAGCCTCTAGTCAATGAATCACTATAGATTATGAAGTGCCTTACTGTTGGGAGATAGTGTGAAGGTTGAGGAACTTATGATAGAAATGTTTGGAGAACCTGATCTAGAGGCGTGCCTTGATCTTGAAGAAATGGATGAAGAAGATATGGTCCATGCCTGGGATGAAAAGAAAAGGGTAAACTGGAGTATATGATAGATGATGATGATGAAGGTTAATAACCTGGATGTTAACTACATTGAAGGTATATGCAAGGTGATGGACACTGTAGATGAGAAGGCACATGTATCATGGCAACCTATGAAAACAAAGAAAGGTTAACATTGGAATAGAGGCAGAGCCTAAGGAGGCCATTATTAGTGATTACTGGTCAGAGAAAGAAGTGGCAAAGATTATTGAACTTTTGTGAATTTCTAGGACTTATTTCACATGGGGATATCATGAGTTAAAGGGAGTATACCCTTCTTTAGGTGAGATGAAAATCAAGTTGAAAGATGGTGCGCCTCAATTAGGAAGAGGCCTTACAGGATGAATCCTAATCTGTGTGTAAAGTAAAGGAGGAAATAAAATAAAGATGCTCAAGTCTGGTATAATTGAGCCTATTGAAGAATTTGAATGGGTTAGCCCCATGGTAATAAGCATTAAGAAGGATGGAAGGATAAGGATCTGTGTGGACTACAGAGAACTTAAATGATTCATGTGTTATTGATCCTTTTCCCACCCCATTCACAGAATAAATATTTGAGGGAATTGCTGGGTGTGAGATATACTCTTTTACAAATGGGTTTTTAGGCTATCATCAAGTGCATACGCATTACAAAGGAAGATCAGGAAAAGACAAATTTCACCATTAATGGGGAAGTTTTTCATATACATTATGCCCTTTGGACTTAAGAATGCGCCAGTATTGTTCTCATGCATTGTTGTGCAGGCCTTTCAAGACTTTATTCATAAATTCTTGCAAGTATATTTGGATGACTAGACAGTGTATGGATTAGCTCAAGGATCATTATGATAATTTAAGGCTTGATGTTTGAGAGGTGCAGGATAGTTGAGCATCTCTCTTAACATTAAGAAGTGCATCTTTGCAATACCTTTTCAACACTTTACTTGGGCATATAATTTGTAAGGAAGGATTTTTGGTGGTCCCAGCCAAGGTAGTTGTGATATTGGGTTTAGAGGAACCTAACAATCAAAGTGAAGTACGTGGATTTCTAGGACATACTATGTTATTATGAGGAAATTCATTAAAGGCTATACAAATATTGTTGCACCCTTGGAAGAATTGTTGAAAACTAAGGGAAAATTATATTGAGATGATGCGCAACAGGAATTTGAAACATTGAAGGAAAATCTGACCACTGCACCTATTTTTCTCTTTCCTTCATGGGACAAACCCTTTCATGTTCATGTTGATGCTTCTAGCATGGAAATTGGTGCAGTGTTGGCAAAACCAAGAGAAGGAATTTTAGATCATCCCATTTTCTTTGCAACAATAAAGTTGACACCCGCGGAGCAGAATTACACAACCACTAAGCGTGAGGACTTTGTCCATGATCTAGGCACTGCACAAGTTTAGATGGTACTTGTTGTGACCACCATTTATTTTCTTTACAGATCATATGGTGCTCAAGTATTTGGTCAACAAGTTTGTTTTGCAAGGGCACATTTGCAAGTGGATACTACTATTTTAGGAGTTTGAGTTTACAGTTGTTGTAAAACCAAGAAAGAGAAATTCAAGGCCTGACCATTTTTCAAGGATTAATTCTGGTGAGGATGTGTAGAGCATTGAAGGACACAATGCCTGATGCATAATTTTCATGTTAAACCATGCCCATAGATTTAGAGGATATTACAGTATTTTTGCACACTGGATAGGCACCTGAGGGAATGAATACATTAGAGAAGAAGCATATTGCAATACACATGACACCTTATCACTTAATAGTTGGAGATTTGTACAAGCTAGGTCGTGATGAAGTTTTACGTTGTGTGTTCTAGAGCATGAGCATGAAGCTATTATGGAAGAAGCACATGGTGGAATTACAGGAGGTCATTACGCTGGTGATGCTACCATACGCAAGATTCTAATGGCTGGACTTTGGTGGGAAACTTTGTACAAGGATACTAAAGAATATGTCAAGGTGTGTGATCATTTTCAACACCTCGGGAAGCCTAGAACAAGAGATGAGATGTCTGATGTGGCCTATTGCAAGCACTAAACCTTTGAGAAGTGTGTTATTGACTTTATAGGTCTTATTTCACCAACCACATGTAGGATTAGGGCACATGTTATATTATTACTTGTACAAACTATCTAAAAATGTGGGCAAAGGCAAGCACCTACAAAGGATTTAAACAGTAGCCACAGTAAGAGATTTTTATGGGAAAATATCATTAGCATGTATGATGTCCATTGAGCTTAACAAGTGATAGAAGAACTCATTTTTTGAATGAGACAATCAAAATTATTTTGGAAGAGTTTATGGTGGCACACCATAAGACTACTCCTTATCACCCACATGCTAATGGTACTATTGAAGCTTTCAACAAGATCCTGGGATAGACATTGAAAAAAATTGTGATGTTGGAAGAAAATATTGGGATGATAAAGTATCTGATGTACTTTGGGCATATAGGACCACTTATAAGGGATTAAATAAGGCCACACCCTTTCATTTTGTATTTGGTGGAGAAGCTATATTGTGGATTGAATTTATATTACCATCCCTGTGTATTGTGTGCATAGGAGGACTAGTTGATGAGCAATTTTTTGAGGAGCGCATTGAAAAACTGATACAATTATATGAACGGCGCATTATTTCCGGATGGATCCAAAAGACTGAGAAGGCTACACAGAAGGCCTGACATGATAGGAATATAAGGAACAACACATTTGAAGTGGGAAATATGGTTCTTCTATATGATTCCAAGTTTGTGTGCCACCCAGGGAAATTGAAAGTACATTGGTTGGGACCTTTTGTAGTAACAAAGATACTTGAATCAGGTGCACTTATCAGTTAGCTATAGGTGTTGGATGGAAACTTTTTTTCCCAATTACTTCAATGGGAGTAGGTTGAATCTCATAATATATATAAGTCATCCTGGTGTTTGTAATAAGGCAATATTGTCATTTACATTAGGTTTCATTTTCATGTGTTTACTTTCAATTAATGTTATGATTTGTCAATTTAGTTTAGTGTTTTTTTTTGTAATATGTGTGCTTACACACAGGAAGCTAATTATTATTTATTGATTTCATGTCAGAGGACCACGCATGATTTTAGTGTGGGGTGGAGCAGGTACAAGGAAAAGGAATCTGGTGGTGTTCACATCAAGTATAGGTTGTTACACATGTAATTTAAATGGGCTGGGAATATGAATGTCCTCTGAAAGATGGGTGCACATAGGAGAAAGGTGTTATAGGTACTCAAAATGAAGGTTTTCATCAAACATTTTCTCATATTGAAGACCATGCATAAGAAAGACTTCACATAGTGTAACATGAGGTAGGTAGCAACATGGTAGACCTACTTAGTGTGAGGAATGGAGAATTATGTACTTTGGGGCATAGAGGCATGCGTAAGGAGGTCTGTGGCCAAGAAGTAGTAGGCACACCAAAAGGTTATGACTGGGGCACGGAAGAAAGCAACAAAAAGCATGGAAAAAGTAGAAAAGCATCATTAAAACTGAAGTACGATGGTGGATGGAGAGTAATTAATGCAGGAATTTTTGAAAAATCTATAAAAGGGGTTCGTGAGAGTTCATTCTTACCTTCCATGTTTGAGTTTTCGAGCCTTGGAAGAGCGAGTTGAAGTCTAAATGAGTGTAAAGTGTGATTGTAATCGAGAAGAGCATCGAACTAGCTGAATTTATTCACCTTTGTAGTAAAGCTCCTACATAGGAAGTTTGAGAACAAAGAAGAGGCATGTGAAGCATAGGGTTCAAAGAGATAGGTTTTGAATTGTTGCTAGGGCACGCGAGTTTGGTGTTTCAGAAGCAGAAGAACACAAGGAAAAATTGTGAAGGCTGAAATGGCACCCAAAAGAGCACCTAGAGCAGCCACTAGGGGAAAGAAGAAGAACAAACCAGAAGTAGAGGTTGAAGATGCACCAAAAGAGCAATTCTATGAGATGTAGTATCTTGAGGGATTCATAATGGGGCAAGTATGGGAGTCCCATCTTCGGAAGAGCAAGGTGAGTGATTATAATCATCACACCCTAGAAAACAAAGATGAAATTGAAAATGAGTTGGTGAAAAAGATAGTTATGAGGACTAAAGATGGAAAACTAATTTATGATGACCCTTGACCAAAAACATTGGAGAAAGTTAGAGTTTTGCAGATATATGACCTGTCATAATTTAGAAAACTGGAAAAATTGTATCAGTGGTTAATGTCCAGAGTCCATGATGACTTCTTTTATTTTGTAGGGAGGTGGGTATGCATCATCGTGCCCTTAATTAGGAGGCTCGTAGGATTACGGAGCTCAGGAACAAAAATTGGTAGTGGTGTAGAAGTGAATTATGTTGAGTTGGCAAACTAGAAAGGATGGCATGCGATGGATGTGGAAAAGATATATGACCTTGTTTTCAAAATTATCATGCACCTTCTAACAAAGTTATATAACTAGGAGCATTAGGGCTAGGTGAACAAGAAATGGCTCTAGATTGTAAAGAAAATGGTGGAGAGGATTTTTTATAACTTATTTACATTCATATCAGAAAGTATTATTGAGGAGGTGCACAAGGAAGATAAGATAAGTTATTGAGAGGGCACACGAAACAATCAGGAACACAAGTGGGGTGTGTAAACATGCGCAAGGTCTAGAAAAGTGACACGCGGAAGGATTGCACCCAGGTAGGAAAGTTCTGGGACTTAGCCGATTTTGCATGTACAGGCTGAAAATAGATGATGTTGAGTTTAAGTGTCAATCAAGCAATGCTCCATATTTAGAGAAAAGTAAGGAGACTTGGCGATCAAGTAAGATATATTTTGGGATAAAGTAGATGTGAGATGAAGATCAAGGGTCATGCTTAGTTCAAGATAATAATAGGATTAAATCAGATTTGATTTATAGATTTAATCAATTATTAGTCTTGTAAAGAAGCATGCATACATTCTAGTTGCTTTTATATGTACACATGGCTATTTTTTGAGCATGTAGTTTATTTTGAGATACATGGGTGGTGAAGGGAAAGTCCCCACATATATATAAGTTGATCCTCATAGTTTTGGACACGATGTATTAGAGAATGTGTGATGTAATAGAGTTATGTTTCTCTAATGTTCTAGCACGCATGACTCTTTAGTGACTCTTGTTATGTATTCAACTTTTGCTATGTAATCTTTTGGCTATTAATGGATCATGGTGGTTGGATTTTAGTAATTGATGTATCTATGTATGGTGATCATATGATGCAATTGATCTTAGTAATGGTTTGATCTGTTAGGTTTCCTTATTACATGTGTTTCCTTATGATTACTGTAATGATCTACATCTGAATATATGCTTTGATAATGGTAAATATGAACATGCATGCTAAAATTTTGATAAGCTTCATAAAGGAGGGACCTAGTAGCTTCAGGTGCTTTGGGTGAGCATTCAGATCTATCTGGATGAAGTTCCAGTGCACCTAGGGAGTTAGAGTGGCAACTGGATGACACCATTATTAAAATATTTGTCATCATTTTGAAACCCATTTTCTTCAAATTTTCCATAATTTCGAAAGTCATTTTCATGGATTCATCAAGGAATCTATACATTTGGGGGGGGGGGGGGTGGGGGGGGGAGGGGGTCTTAAAATGAACCGTGGTCATTTCCCTCTAGAACACAAAACATTCCATTAATTGTGGTGGTGTCCTCGATAGCGGTACCGCATTAGGAGGGGGACAAGTGGAGACATTAGCAATATCCTTCACCACACCTTGTAGATAGAAAAGCTTTATACACACTTCATCAATTTCCCACCATGCCTTTCATCTCATCATATGCCTTATTTTGGGTAACACCATCGGGTTGGTTCCTCAAAATATTGTTGTCTACCTACCATAAAATGGTTTAAAAAACCAAGAACATGAATGACTTCTAGACCGAGAATAATGAAATTAGAAAATTAGAGAGAAATTTTAAATACAATTATTTGATTCTACCCAAATTTTCTTGCTTGTATTTGTCATTATTGTAACAAGGGATTTCTTTGATGGGAAAATGGAAAATGTGTGGAATACATCAACAACTAAGTACATATAGCAAAAAAATTGTTGATCTCATCCATATCATGTACACCATAATTATTCCTCCATTTATACATGACAAAAATAGATTGATTATTATTTTGGCTATTCATGACACCAGTCATCATTTGAATATGAGGCATGAAATTATATGGAGTTTTTTACCATACAAGACTTGAAATTGTATAGAGGTACATTCCAATATGTGAACTTGAATCATACAACATGATTTTTCCAAAATACTTTTTTGATGAAAGGATAAATAATTTATGTCATGGTTTATCATTCAAATGAATCCCCATGCATGGCACAAGATGCACACAAAGAAATTATATTCACGTGTTATCCAATAGGTGAGATAAAATGAGATTGTCATTTCAATGATTGTTAAGGTTAAATGTCTTAATAACTTCCAACCTTAAAACTCTTATATTTTAATGGTTTTGTAATTTGTTGAGATTACTAGATTACATTACTATGTGTTTTAATTATATCGATGTAAATATGTTCACTCAATGAAAATAGAAAATACTTCAAAACACAAAAACATTATTAAGAATAAATTTTGATACATTATAAGGTCACAAAAATTTGATAACTTAAAATATTATTAATAAAATATAATGGGACACATTCATGTGGTGGAAATTCTAGACCAATATTTACAAAATTGAAATTTCAACTTTGCTCAAAGAAAAAATAAGTGTACAAATATTTACCAACTTATAAGTATTAAAGATATGTACCTTCTTCTTTGGCACTAAAAAAATGCAAAATAGAGGATAATTTTGAGTGTCACCATTATGAGGGGAACAACATGAAATGGAAATGACATCATAGAATAAAACTAGCAAGACTAGCATTGTTTCCTCTAATTCCCACATTATTCTTATCTACTGGAAACTACTCAAGGAAATACCAAATATATGAGTTATACACAATCAACCACGTGTTGACCATGGTGGTGATGCCTAAAGGAACACAAACATCCCATCAACCATGTTAGTGTCCTACATACAGAGGAAGAATTCATAAATTCTCCATGACCATTGTCCCACCTACAAATAGGGAAGCTTGCATATGTATGAATCCCTCACATTTCTACTCCTACCTATTTTCTTGTAACTTCCTCTATCATGCACCTTCCTCTGTTCTTTAAGGTTCAAAACCATTTCCACAATGGCCCTATTTCATTTTCAGCAGTGCTATTAGGTTTTCTCCTCAAAATACCATTTCCTCAAAAACAATAATTTGATCTTGTATTTTTATATAATATAATTTTAATTACCATATAGTAGAAACAAAAAATATCTCAAAATCAACACAAACAAAACCAAAATAATATCCCAAACTTGAATGTTTTTATAATTTTCACTAAATTTTGTCTGGTAATAATTTCAGGTGATATAATATAATTCCCAAGTAAGAAATAATAAGCTGGTGGATATCATCATTTGTTAAAACCCACTCCCCAAATATGAAAGAAAGCCCATCAAATTGAATAAAATTTGATTAAATAATCAAATCAGTTCACCAAAAGGTGTAATTTTATGTAAAGTTCACTTCTAATATTAGATATTTCATTATATATTCTTAATCGTTTTAGATAATATGATGTGTCACAAAATTTAAGAGATGACATAATGTATTCCTTTCTGAGTAACACAATAGTTTGGTAGAATTAATTCAAAATCCAAGCTAGGTGTCATTCATTATGTATAGAATATAACATTAGGAAAAATTTCATTAATTCCAATTATATCCATACCCTAATATTTCCAAGAATATAAAATAATATAATTAAATGAAAAAAGAGAAAAATATAAACACATATAGGATAAAAACGACATCAGATAATAATTTTGTAGTTAAAAGGTTTTTTGATTATATCCATACAAGTAATTAGATCCTTCAGTTTCTCTAATGTATGCACTATAAAATTGTATAATTTCACAAAAAACTCATACCTTTAATATAAATTTACTGTTATAAAAAAATTAATACTAATTGAAAATTAAAATACTTATTTCAAGTTTATTTCAAGTGATATAGATTTAGAGAAGTAACAAATTTTAGAATATTGTCATGGAAAAACTATTTGTGTATGTATTTAAATCCCAACATCTTTCAAAAAACAGTCCTCTAGATCCTTTCAAGATGATATATTTACTATTTACAAGGCACTCAAATGTTTTATATGGATACTTTGTTCCTAAATTGTAGATTTTCTAAAAACCATATATAAACATTTCTTCCTATAAGAAACATGAAAAAAAATCATGGGAAAAAAATATGTTGGAGTGAGGGGGCATTATTTTCCTTTTATTTATTGATTAGGTTAATTACCCTCACCCATGGTGAGTCATCTCACTTAGGTGAGTCATCTCACTTAGGTGAGTCATAGGTCTTAGATGAGTCATTAGGGAATTATATGACATATGATAGATTCTGTAATATGCATTAGTCTAGCGTATGTCATATGGAAGTTCCATTCCATTCTTGTATTTTAACTCCCCTCTCCTATTTTATAGGTATGACAAGTCCAGGAATGGGAGTTACACAACACTCCTTTTATGTATTTTTCATTTTTTATCTATAAGTATAAGTAGACCATTTTTTTATGCACAAGTTCCTTGAGATATTATTCTTGATAATTACTAAGGGTTGTTCACATTTTAGTTTAGAGTGTAAATCCATCGATGTACACACATTCTAAATGATCTTCATGCCCTCTTTCATGATATCAGATAGCAAATCTCAGTAATCATGTCACTTGCTTCATCTTTTTTTATTACTCTTGATTTCGTAATTTTTCCAACTCATTGTGCAAGTTTTTATCTATATTGGTTTTTGTGTAATATTGGTATTATCCTGGTTAATCTTATGTTTTGTGGAGTTTTCTCTTTTCTGGTGTTTCCAGTCTATGTGTAGGTTTCAGGGTTTTTTCCACTAAATCTGATTAGTAGTTGTTAAATTTGGTGGTGACTTTAAACTGGAAGTTTGTTTGGTCTACCTTGAGCTCTCCCTTAAGCTCTCCTTCCCAATTTGCCATTGAGCTCATTCACCCTATTTTATCTTATCCAATCTTGAGCTCTCTCAAGCTCAGCTGCACCTCAACCTAGTCTCTACATTGGGCTTTGACACCAAAGCTCATGGTCTCATTCCAACTTAACCCTATATGGCATTATAAAACCGTGTTGTTTTGACCCGGATCCTACACTGAGCTACTCACATCATCCCTTCCCAATATTTTTTTCATAGCATGTGCTCTTGGTCTCATTGGTTTTTCCCCTTGTCTTTCTTGAGCCTTATAAACCAATGATGTAATGTGTATTGATGACCGAGATCTCTTTTTTTTATCAAACTTTTGGTTTAACTAGGCTCTGTGTGTTTTATCCTGATCTCGCATTGTGATCCCAAACTCCTGATATCCTCATTTAACTCTGCATCGATCTCATTTCTGACTCTTCTTGGAGCTCTATAGACCTTAGAAACCCCTTATTGGTGTGTGTGTGTGGAATTTTTTTTGTCATCGAGCTCCTTACCCAGCTTGTCAATCCTTTCTTGACTCATCATCAAGCTCCTCTTGTATGCTTCGTTCAACCTAGGTATGGTGTATCATGTACATGTTCAAGCTCGGACCTTTGTGGTTTTGTTATCCCTTTGAGCCCAAGATCACCTAGTTGTTGCCAAATCTACCTTGATTATTGCAACCACCTCGAATATCGATTAAAACCACCCTGACTTGAACCCTAGCCAATTGTATTGGATCCTCTACCACTTATGTTGAGCCTCATGCTCGACCACTCCTCCACCAAGCTTGGCCTCTCTTCCTCAAGCCAAGTGCTCACCCACCTACCCTTTGACCATTTGAAATTTGGTTTTCCCCCCATTTTCAGTACACTTAGTTTTTTAAATTTAAGTTTACTAAATTTATTTTTTATTAAACTTTAGTTTTAATCCTTTTATTTAATTTTAAATATAGTGGCACTAATTAAATCAAACTAGGAAAACTATTTAATTTAATATGTTCTATTTTTGTAACTGGGAGTTATTAGAGGTTATTGTAATTGGGAAACCTATTGTAATCAAGACTCATATTATTTCTTGTGGGTTAAATTAATCAAGACTCCTAATTTAGTTACCCTACCTCTACCATGCTAATTTGATGTGCCTCTTTATGAGGCACTTATTGGGTAGCTCTTGTGTACCCTTTTTCATGTACATAACTTTGTTCAAAACAACTCAAAAACATTTAAATAATCACATAATACAAAAAAACACATATTTGTAAAAATACAAGTTCAAGATATGCATATAGTATGATTGGCTAGCTTGTTAATTTATACATGTTGTTTTTCACAATGGTTTTATGGATAGTATATATTTTCTATATATTATTTACAAACATGTGTTCATGAGGTATATTAAGTGTGATGTATGACTCATAAATGTTAACACATGATAATAGATGTTATTTTGGCTTCTTCCAATTGACATTACTCTTTCTAGACACAAAAAAATGCACTTTGGGTATCTATCTAGTCCTCATCACATACCACTATTTATATGGTTCCTAAGCAAGAGAAGTAATAACTAACCCATGTCTTCAGCCTCTTTACTTACTTTCAGTTCTCCTTTTTGGTCTTGCATGCCTTCTTTCCCAATCTCACCTTCGACACTTCAGTTTCTCTGAGTTTGGACACCAGCTCCCAGCCAGGATGCCAGTGTCAGGTGCCCCCATCCCCTCTAGATGCCCTTGACCTCTTTGTACTTTTTTCACATCTTTTGTGTCCTTTCTAGCCATTTGGGCATATTACCTTCTTGGTGGTCAGCATTTTCGGGGTTAATTATTAAATTCAAGCAAGGGAATCATATAAATATAAAGTTATATGATCATAATAAAGGATCAAGCACTAAGCATTAGCTATCACCACCTAAACTTGCATCTCAAGAGCATTATCAAGAGCATTCAAGCATCCATCTAGCTCCACACAAAGGATAAGGAATTGTTACTTCTGCATACACTTCATAGGAGGGGAAGTTCATTCTTTCATGCACACATTTATTTACATTTCTTACATCTAGCTACTTGTTCGCTATCTAGTGCGACACGCATAAGAGCCACCTAGGGAACAATTCCGCACACATACACATAGAACTACATTGGGTCTGAGATGTAGTACAACACTTGGTCAGAAGTTCACTTTGTTGACAGCCAAGGAAAATCCAAACCCTTAATTGTAATATTTTTTTTTGGGATTTGATGCACTTTGGGTTTTACAGGTCATTTTTTCATTGCAGGTTACAGGTGACATATGCAGACTTGGTGTGACATACTAGTGACAAGAAGTGAAGGATAGCGAAAATCTTGTGACCCTATGAAACTAGTTTTCACAGCTTCTGAGCATACACAGGCACCCATAATAGGTTTTTGGCACCCCATGCGCCCTTCTCCCTCCGTAGGCACCCTGGTCCCGATACTCCCGACATCTCTACAATTTTTTGGGTCTGATTGTGACACTTTAAGTTCTTGTTCTATCTATTTTCTATATTGACACAACTTCATAATCACATCGAAATTATCTAACTATTTCATCCCTTCATTTTGAACCAGGTTTTTATATTTGTTAGCTTACCTTGCTTGGGTCAAATCTATACTTAATTATTTATATTCAGCATTGTTACATATTCAGATTTAGACATCTATTATTCAATATTTTCTTAATCATTTGGTGAACTCATCACTCGATTCCAATCTTACTTTAAGGGGTTTTATTCTCATGCACGTCACCTATAGTGGTCATTTTGGGTATTTTGAGAAGATCAAGCTTCCTCCATCCTCCCACAGGGTTTTTAAATCAATGGCTGAAATTGATAACCCATTAACTAACTTTCAGCAAGTTCCTCTCGACAAAATTGAAACATTTGATTATGAGCACTCATACGATGAAGACACAAATTTTAATCAAGAAATATTATATAATCTCACAAATTTTTATCAAGCTTTGCATGATAATCTCCATCATCTTCCGCATATTCTTCATGCTTTGATTTCTACTAAAAATACTCATGATGTTGTTTTGACGCCTCTTATAGGTTCTTATTTGGCTTTCATGGCCTCCACTCAACCCCTTCATATTCTCACTTTTATTCCTACTACTACTACTCCCATCATTCAACTTAATTCTTCCAATGCACAGCCTGGCTCCTCTTTGAATACTCATGATTTAACTTCTATATATCAAGATCTGCAGATGTAAATTTGCCAACTTCAATTGGCTACCTCTCATGCATCTCCATCTTTGGACTCCACTTCACTCCTTCACACTCCTTTTTCACCCACTATTTTTCCTACCCGCTCCCTCTCAAAATTTTCACCACTAAGCTTCCTACTTTTAAAGGCCATGGCCACTCTCAAGAGAATCTTCAAGCATTTCATGTAGCATGCTTAGACTATGCGGATGATCAAAATTTACTTACAAAAATTTTTCCTCATAGTCTCTAATATTATGCAATGTGTTGGTTTTTTGATATACATGTCCACTCGGTAACATATTTTACGCATATAGTTGATGTTTTTCTTGTTCATTTCTGTATCAATATTAGCTCCAAAATATCCTATGCTCAACTCATGTAACTTAAACAAGGATATAATGAACATCTAGCAAATTATGTCTTGCGATATAAGAAAAACTTAACTAAGATGTCTAATGTACTTGTGGACTTTGAGCTTCAAGATCTATTTATCCAAATTTTATCTACACCTCTCCATGAGAGTGTTATATTTGATACATCTCCTTCATTCGATCATTTGTGCCATACTCTTAAGCTACGTGAAACTAAACTCTTATCTATATGCAAGCTTAAGTATCAGGGACAGGCTTCATCCTCTATGCTCTTTCAAATTAAATCAACTTTCAATCCATCTCCAAAAACCTACTAAAGCTAAAGATATTGTCAACGCGGTATCTAACAATAAAGAGCTCCAATGGCAATCACCTAAGCATACATATACAAAAATGACTATCATTCCACATCTTCTATTGCCACAAATGGTTGAGAGCAACCTTATTGTGCTCCTTTCGCCACTCAATTTGGATCCACATCATCCTAAAGGTCGTAATTACAATGAAAATCTCATATGTGACTATCATCAATGTGTTGGGTATTCCACATATCGTTGTTTCAAAATTTGTAATCTTATTCAAGATCTTATCGATAAAAATGCACTTGAGCTTCCTGAGCCTACAAATTCTACACCAATTAATGAAAATAAAAAGTTGTAGGTATTCAAAAATCCTCTTCCAAATCATGAAAAACAAGCAGTTGACTCTTCATCCAATCATACATATCATGCAGTGCCTCCTGCATCGGGGGCTCTTGAATTTCTCATTTCTCATGTTGAGCCATCGCCATCGATCATTACTTTCTCCAATCATGATTATCATGCTACATTATATTCTAATTTCTTGCACATTCATGCTTCTATTGGATCCACTCCTATCAATAACACTATGGTTGATTTTTCATTTTACATAAACGCATGTTCAATTACATTTCTTGTTGCTATTAGCTATCCACTCTCACAAATCTCATATCCAGTTCTTAAATCATATGGATATGCCAAGTTTCCAGTAACATTCAGTCCTCCTACAATGTTTGTTCCTTTTCTTGTGGCACCTTTCATCAAAGGGTGTGACATACTCTTAGGTATTTCCTGGCTCCATGCAGCACAAGCTATCATCTCACTACACCATTTATGTCTAAATTTCATCCATAATAGGTAATTCATCACTATCAATGGTGTTTCATCCATCCACATCATAGTCGTAACATCCTCTTGAGGTTTCCATCACACTTTCTAGAGCATCTAGGTCCCCTAGAACTCTAAAATATAAATCACAATATGATCCTAGCTCACCTATTCACACATGGCCTACATGGTCTCATCATTCTAATAGTCCATCACATCAGTCTAGGACCACCACTTGGATGGCTAATTCACATTGGCTTACATCACCACCTCGTTTTCCATCACATAGGTGGTCATCACCTTTGTGTTTTTTCTTCACATAGGTCTCCATCGCCTTTGTAGTCTTCCTCACATAGGTTCTCGTCACCTTTGCAGTCTCCTCCACATAAGCATTCATCACATCCTAGGTATCATGTACATATATCACATTCACTGACACATCACTCATCTCATACATCATTTGTCTTAGGAGCATGGTCACACACCTTTATCTATGCAAGCATTAACTGGACGACCTTATTCCTTCACTTTAATCAGATATCATATCTATTATCATACACTTGGGTGGGGGAATTGTATTTATTCCACCCTTCTTGCAACTCTCAGGTGTCTCACATACTCTACACTCTACACTTTGCACATCTAACCCCTCACACACATCATACACATCTTGCATAGCATTGACTATAGTCATGTACCCATCATTTCAATAGAAATCACTCTCATGCTTATGCTTCACACTTGACTGTTGAGGGCATACTACATACATGAACCTCACACACTACAGGACTTCATAATATTACGCATGCTCATTACATCTCTTTCTACATGTAGCTTCTACCACACACTATAGTGCATTATTCACTCTACACATTCACGATGTATCATTATCTTGCATCTACTTTCACACATTGCACTCATTACCCTATGACGCACTCTAGTTCCACGGTTCATACTTGATTGTTGAGGGTCTACAATCTAAAATGAACCTCACCACACTAACTCAATCACTCACTCATACACTCTCTATGATCTATGCTTTGATGATCGTATCTTTCTAGTGCACACAATTTGAACCATTTCCCGATGGTGCATACTCTTATCTCTTTGGTTCATTCTTGACTACTGAGGGGCCATGTATAATTGAACCTCATCTTCATGCATACTCATTCACATTTTTTCAAGGGCGCATGCTTCTCCTATCATTTACGCATATTTCATTCCATTCTCACTCATCCATAGCATATTGCATATCTTGGTCGCATTTACTCTTGTCATTACTTATTCTTACATGTAACACTTTTTACACATGTTATACAAGATACAGTGTATGTCATTATATTTTATATATACACATGTGCATTCACTTGTCTTCTAGTTGTTGATAACAGATTTTACATATAGATTGATACACGTAGCATGGATACTTATGCGCAATACTTCATTACTAGTCCCACAGCGGCTCTTTGGGGAGCATCCACTTTCATGCATACACTATAGGTGTTATTGTTTCATTTTTCATAGCACATTACTATGTCAGATTATACATGCTGTTAACATAATTTCTATCTTTCTAACATGCTAATGAATGATTCATGTGCAACATTACTGTATTGCAGATATATTTTCTTCCATGGTTGTCTGATTTCTTTACTTGCTCAATATTTTTCATTTATATGTCATTATTTTCGGGATGTTTACCTTGTATCTCATGGTTGCACATTGTCTTCCTTACGGCCACTTTCAGCCTCGATTTTTCTTGTACAACATCATGAGTGATGTCCTATGTTTGCAACCCACTTTTCACGATCTACATTGTCTTCACTATCATATTGAATTTTTATGTGAGATCTACTTATGTCATTATCTTCTTGTTTGCTAGATTACATTTTGTCTTCTGTACATGCATATTTTATCTTGGCTTACACTAACACTTTTGTTTCCTAGCCACTTTTTTTATGTGTTCCTTGGTTTCTACAAAGCACATTCCCTCCCCGTGTAGGAGTATCAATTTCAGTTTCAGTGATTGGTCCTCCTTTAGGCCACATACTCCTCAGCGACATCACATGCAACCCAAAATGAGGAAGGTTATCTATTGGGTGAATCAATCACCCCATACAACAGTCTATAGTCATAGTTCAGTACAGTTCAGTCACACAGTCAGCATAGTCTTCAGTATCAGTAACGTCCCAGAACCTGACTTGGGTCTTCAGCACATAGCATAGACATCAGTGCCCAGACACGAGACAGTAGTTCACTTAGGTGCCCCTAACCCTTCCTTAGACACTTGTTACCAATGGGTAGTTACACAACATTTTTTAATTTAGTTCAACACGTTTTATTAGTAATTTACATAGCGGCTTTTATAGGACAGACATAGTCCTTCAGTACTTGGTATGCATGCATTACACTTTATTTTCTACTTTCATGCTAGATTAGACTAGATTGAACCGTATCAGATTTTTGCACACCATATAGCAGTGGTGTCTTACGACTTCGCAAAGTACGTTAAAGGTTGGAGGATGACACTAGACTTTTCTCCCTACGCTTCTTCTATGTTCTTGGTGTGACATCACCCAAAAAACTCGCACTCAACGCAATTAGCGTGTTAGATCACCCAAAAAAATTGATCTTCTATGATCATCTTCAGGATCCTTTCTATACCCTTTTACTCATCACAAATCAAGATGCAAATTTTCCTTTTTCACATTTTTACATTCTTTTTTATATACTTTTTACTCATTTTGATCATGTATACACGTGTATTTGACTACTTTTTCATTCTTCTCTTTTGCACAGTCCATCCTCATGGGAAGTGGTAGTCACATCAATCACACAACATCAACACATCAATCGACATCAACAATAGTGTACAAATCCCTCCACATCACTTAACCCCTCCTTGACTCGGGCCCTTTCCAGTGGTATTTTGAGTGTGGCATTCTACACATATGCTCTCACCCTAGGGGCATCATCTCATTTTTTACTTCCTCTTCTCTAACATTCCATGCTTCATATTTTTATCACTTCATGTTTTTTCTTGTGTCTCTCGGAACACTTTTCACCATCAATCTACAAGGTTATCAGGTGTGAATTTCTTATCTACTTTATGTTATCGAGCATTCTCTCAAAAACATAAAGTGGGGGTGAATGTAGACACTAAATCATGCACTTTGGGTATCTATCTAGTCCTAATCACATACTACTATTCATATGATTCCTAAGCAATAAAAATACTAATTGATCCCCATGTCTTTGGCCTCTTTTCTTAGCTTTCAGTTTTCGTTTTTGGTATCTTACACTCCTTCTTAGCCTAGTCTAACTCTTTTCATATTTCATCATTTCTCACTGTGAGACTACACACCAACCCAGCAAGGATGCCAACGTCAGGCGCCCCCATCCCCTCTGGGTCCCCTAAACTATTTTTATTTTTCTTATATCTTTTGGGTCCTTTCTATCCCTTTAGGCATCTTATTTTCTTGGCAATCAGCCTTTTTGGAGTCTAATTAATGAAATTCAAGAAATGAAATCATATAAATATAAAGTTATGTGACCATAACAAAGGACAAAGCACTAAGCATTAGCTATCACCACCTAAGGTTGTATCCAAAGACATTATCAAGAGCAATTCAAGCATCCATCTAGCATCCACACAAGGGACAAGGGACTATGTATTTTTTGCATACAATGCATAGGATTAGAAGCTCATTCTTTTTTGCACACATCTATTTACATCTTCTTACATCTAGCTACTTTTTCGCTATCAAGTGCGACTCACACAAAACCCACCTAGGGAACAATTTCGTGTAACACACACACATAGAACTACATTGGGTTTGAGATGTAGTGCAGTCGTTCAGTCGTAAGTTTGCAATTCGTTTACAGTTGAAGACAATCTGACCCCTAATTTGCATTATTTTCTTTTTGGGATTTTATGTGTTTTAGGGTTTTGCAGGCCATTTCTTCATTGCATGTTACAAGAAAACAACAGTGGAATTCCAAGTGACATACTAGTGATAATAATCAAGGAGACAAGCAATGAACATCTCTCATGACCATGTAAAGATAATTAGTTTCTGTAGCTTCTGAGTAGATTCACATGTGCCTAGAGATAGGTCTCTGGCACCCTCGACCCTAGCCCAGACACTCCTTAGGTTCAAGGAAGATCTTGGTACTACACACAACATCTTTGCAATTTTCTGGGTGTGACACTTGCAACACTCTGCCTAGTTCATTAGCTCCAGCTATTTTCTAGACCGGCATAGCTTTGGCATCACATGTGAATCAGCTAATTATTTTATCCCCTTCACTTGTAACTAGGGTTTTATATTTCTTAGCTTACCTTGCTTGGGTCAAATATGTACTTAATTGTTTATATTCAGTGTTGTTACCTATTTATATTTAGGCATCTATTTATTCAATATTTTCTTAATCACTCTTTGGGGGCATATCCTACACTAAATAGGGGATTTTATTTCAGTACAATTACTTTACATTTCTCATCACACTTGATTATATGCATAGTGTCTATGTTATCCTTTGAGATAACATGATTAACATGTATCTTGTGTAGTGTTAATATATCTTGCTATATTTTTTTCATATCATGATTTTCTAAACTTTCTTAATACATTATTGTCATTATTTCTTATATAGAGTATTTCCTTATTTGACTAGTGTGTTGTTTGACTCCTTGATTATGGTTGATTATTTACTTACTTGAGTACACTTCTCTGATTGCTTACTCTATATTGCTTGGGTGTCTTGATTTTCTTATGACACCATGAGTGTACCATGTTTTTGTGTCTATGTCTATCTTGTGTATGCACTTATTTCTCTAGATGTGGTCCATAGGGCCTCCTATTATGATTTTCTTGTGATACCATGTGTATCCCATGTTTATGGTTGTATCCCTTCATGTGACTATGTTTCCATGTCTCTATATAGTTCTTGTTTGTCTCTACACAACTATTTTTATTTTCTATATTATTCCTATTCTAGATGATGACATGTTTGACTCTCTACTTTATTGTTATTGCCTTTATATGCATGTATTTTTTCTTATTGAGTGTGATGTGTTACTTTATTTGCATGCCATGGTTTTCAACATGTGCAACCCCTTTTTTAGTTATATGTTCCCAATAATGGCCATCATTCTAGCCATTTATGTAATCCTACGCATATTATCAAACTCATCGCACACTACACATATTATTTTGAATTGTATGTTCAAATGCATTATCACACACATCTCAAAAGTGGGGGCATTCATCAAGGTGGTTTTCACATATACAAATAAATTCTAAAATATACAAAAAAATTACATGGTTAAGATCCTAAGAAATAGGTACATATGCTAAAAAGTGATAGAATCTACAACAAGTCAAAACCATATAATATAGTCACAATTAGAGTATGATCCTGATTAAGACATGCATTCCCAGAAAGGGGACATATTCCCTTTTTTTTAATTTCTCCAAATGATATAAGATATCTACATGGGTTTTTTATATTCTCATATACTAATGGATTAGTTTAAAACATGAACTAGGGAGCATACATACTTCATTCCTTCTCCACTACAATCTTTAGAATTAGTTACAAGAAAAAGGTTTAGGGGCATGGGCCTTTTTTTCCTCTATGACATTTTACAATCTATACATTTAGTTTTAGTAGTACAACACCTTATGAGAGCTTGGAAGTTTCCATTCATTTCATGGTTTTATATTACTCAATAATTACAACAGTACAAAATTGGACCTAGATCCATCTACAATGGTGTAGTCTGTGGGTGTTTTGGAAGGTATCAAAGTAGCTAAGTTCTTCATAAGTTATCTATCTTCTCTCACAAGATTATCAAATGTGGAAGGTATCAAAGTGGCTAAGTTATTTGTAGGTTATCCTTATTCTTTTACAGATTTTCAAAAGGGGCACCTTGGTCCCTCACCTCTATCTCTAGTGTTGGGTTGTAATCAACACTCTAGTGTTGGGTTGTAATTAACAATCTAGTATCTCATTTTGCATAAATTGGGGAATAATCACCCCCAATCCTCTAGCCTCCCTACAGAAATTCCAAGTATCCAAAGTATAAAAAGAACAAGAACTCCCTCTACAAAATTAATAGGTGTATTGCTTCTATGTTTTACATCTCCTTTACTTTATGCAAATTCAAATTTATAAGTGTTATCTATATTTTGAATTACAATTCATTTTCTATTATAGACATTGACTAGAATTTGTGTTGCAAATTTCATCATGGAGTGTGCAAACACTACACATTGTAGAACTATTATCAAGTGAATCCAAATTTTGTGTGCACACTCATGTATGTTTTTCCTTTAAGCGTGTAATTTTCAATCACACAATTAAATAAGAGGAAAATTTAGACATTATTATCCTCTTACAATGTCAAGTTTGGTTGTGCTCCTCGCATTCAGAATCCAATCAATATATATCTCTAAATATTTTGTGACTTTCTCATCTTTACACTCTACTTTATCATCAATTTAAGGAAATTTATTGAATCAAATCAGTAAATTATATCTATTAATCATGTCATAACTTTTTTTTGCATCATAACCCTCCTGGGTATGACCATACACCTTGGTCGGGATATGGGGTTTGGTCTTGGTTGACTCATAGAGTCACTCCTATTTGGATTCTTTAACTCTATTATTAATTTGAATATATTTATCACATCATTTCATCTTGCTAGGGTCGGCCTTATTACCAATAATTCACCTATGGAAGGCTCTATAAACAATTTAATATCACTTTATAACTTGTTAGATCTCTTACAAGATCCTATTGAAAATATCATTCCAAAGGAACTCAAGAGTCTCCTAAATCTTTTCAAATCAACTACACATCAATTATAATAGTCTTTATTATAGATCTAAAACACTCAACTGGGTCAAAGAGACTATATTCCTCCATTTCCAAGTATGCAAAGGTCATGGAACTAGGTCTTAACAAAGATAAAAGTCAATCTAAGAATTGTTAAAGTGTTTCAAAGAACAAAGGGTTGGGTCACGTAGCTAAAGCACACCACAAAAAATAACTACCACATTGGGTACATTTTATAATATACAACTATCTTATTATCTTTTTTTCAAGAGACACAAGGGAACCCATGGGGAGTTAACTACATCACATATACATTTGCACTATATGAGGCTTTATCTCACATAAGGGAATATAGTACATCACTTGGATTGGTTTAATAATGGGGTTTGACTATCAAGGGTAGTCTAACCTCACCACACACAAAAAAAATTCCTTTTCCTTTTTTATTTCTTTGATAAATAGTATTACATGTTTCTAGTATTTCCACTTTGTTGCAGGTGATTATAGACCATCTTTAGGTTATAAAAGAAAGAGGAATATACAACAAAGTTAATTGAAAAGAAATTAAAGCACACATGAAGTTTTAGATCCAAAATTTGAAAGGTACAAGACCATACATCCTTAGGTCATGACCATAAAGTTACAGTTTATGTTGTACATTAGTTGCACGGTCTTGTCCTTGCTCATTTTATAAATCTAGAATGCATAACAAAGCATCTCTAATATTTTATGTACATTTTACACATATCTCCACACATGGATCCTCCTTTCTCTAATATTTACAACTAATTATTCTTCTCCACTTGTACATTTGATCTATTGTTTATCATTTTATCAATTTTTGTAAGTATTAATGCATTATTCTAGTTATGAATGGTTGATCACAAATTAAAAAGATTAGAATAATCCCCCTTTTACAAATCCATATATCATCTTTACTTTTGTGTACTTTCCATGACAAATACTTAATTAGGGTATAGATACAAGGATGTATTACTGACCCAAAAATCCTTCTAGAAGTGTGAGAGGAAGGGTCTCACAAGGATTTCTAGTCACCCCAAAAGCTTACACATAAGGGACCATATCATTGTAGATGAATATAGGTCCAAAATTTGTAACCTTTGTGAAAATTTAAAAGTGAATGAAGCCTCACGATCCAACCATGCATTATATGAGTGTTAATAGTAAAATAGAATCAGATTTGTATTATTTCTACTTTTCCCTTACGCTTATGATAAATGCACCAATGCTTCTATTTAAATTTAGTATTTTTGCATCCTTGTGCTTGAATTTAACCATTATGTTATTAGAATAGATCTGTGTATTGATTTGTATATGGGGGTGGATAAAATAGTAAGCTCATGTGTTTCCCCCTTTTGGTGAAAGGGATGAAATAGATTTAAATCATTTGAACTAAAATTAATTGAGAGTATTGATTGAAATAGTTTAAGTGAGTGATTAGAATAATTTGATTTAGTACATAGAGAAATATAAATATTGACTATAGTGTTATACAAAATCAATATAAAGTATGTGAGAAAATATGCATCACAACATTCAATGCTATAGAATAGATGAGAATTAAACTATGATACAACAATAGGTGAAACATTGATCCCAACATTGTGAACAACATGAGAATTCCATGAGAAACTTTCTAGATATTACCTTGAAAATTTTAACGTATTATGTCATTAATTGTATTGAACAAGTGTATAGTAATAGGTTAAAAAGTCAACTTACTATAAATAGTAAGGTGAAAAGGTAATATTAATTTCATTTGCACTTTTAGAGATAAAAATTTGATCTTTGAGATAGATACTATGTTACACATTTGGGGATCCTTGAGACTAAATTTTGATATAGTGGCATAGGCCATTCAAACACAGGTGCATGGGGATCTGGTGAGTAAGTTGAAATTGATATTTTTTCTTAAATTGTATGTAGAAATTTTAATTTTGTAAAATTCATTTTTTATTTTGTTTTTGAGAAGGGAAAGCAAAAATAATATAATGTGGTAGTATGGGCCCATAAGAGAAAACCCTCAAGTGTTACACTATTTTGTCTTTTTTCTGATAGTTTTGTCTTCTTTTTTATGGTTTTCGTCTGATATTTCCATCTAAAATGGAAAATTTACTCCCTAATAGGAAATTGAATTTTTTTTATTGTGATAGAATGATTATGTTACTACTTTTGAGGAACTTGTTCACTTGATGTGATACAGAAACGTGACATGTTTGTTTGTTTACGGCTATAGAGATACTTACATGGTTATGTGTTATGTCAAGGCTAGTATATGGATACCTTAATAGGTTTGGATTTTGGATTATGTGTCTTAGTACATGTTAAATAGGGAAATATTGAGGCTCTTTTCTAAATTGGGTGATGTGCCTCATAACATGCATATGATCACCACACTCATTAAGAGGTAGAATATGGATACTTGTGCATTCAAGATCCTTATAGGGAATATGTCAGTTACTCTAAAGGATGTAAATATAATCATGAGGCTACCCATTATGAGTGAGATGGTATATGTTCCAGATGTGGTTATGCATTTACATATGAGGAGGGCACATAAATGTTTTGTTGGGTTCAAGCAGAGGAGGACTAGTGGAGTTGAATATATGACTGAGTGATATTATGTAGGCCTATATTTTGCAAGTGTGTAAGTTTATATGTGTATTTTTGGCTTCATTTATATTTTTGGATGGAGGAGGGCTATTTATTTCATATCTCTTGATGGAGATTTATCGTTCAATTGAGGATCAAGGGGCCATTTATGTAGGATTCAATGTATATTGGAATACTTATATATGGATTTATATTGGTTTATATTGGAGATCCATGGAAATGGGTTGGGGGCCATCACCCTTCAGCACATATGCACGTGAGAGAATATAAAATCATCTTTTTTTTAGTGAAATAATTTTTCATATGATAAATTATGTGTTTCCACCAATGCTCACAAGGTTATGCCCCTCCTTATTATTTATGGGGAGGCTCCTATTATTGAATGTAAACTATTTTGATCTTATCTATTGTTGTGGGGTGGCCAAATAGGCTAGGGATCACACAAGAACACTTCACTGAACTTGTGGAAAATTGCTTATATGGGGTACAATGGATGAAATTACAGTAATGAGGGGTGAATGAGAGAAATTAGGAAAGGGAAGGTTATTGTTGTGAGTAGGAAATTGCAGAGTTCACACCCAATAACCGAAGTAGTTCAACATTCAATTAGATGAAAGCAACAATGAAGCATCTAGTGATAATAAAAAACCTAGACCCATAGTTCTTTAGATTCATTCATCAAGGACGCAAAGTTCCTTCTTGATCACTATGCTTGCAAAGTGATTGAAAGAGAGAAATAGAAGAACACATGAAAAGAGAAATGGAAGAAATGTAGTTTTTTATTTCTTGTGTTGGTGATAAAAATCTCAACAACTAAACATAAATCATAATGGCTACAGAGTAGAAGCTATCAAAATCTGGATCCTTTGAAATGGAGAATCCATCCCAATTTATAGCATTGTGAATTGGCCTTTCATCTACCCCCCAGATGACTCTTCATGATCTCATTCAACTTGTGACTTTACATCTTCCTAGGAAGTGAAAATAAGTTCTGTTTTTATAAATTAAAGGGACTTCTACAATGAAAATTTAGAAAGTCGCTTAAGTGAATGAGAAAAAATATCATGATTTTAGACAATGAAGAATTAGAAAGGGGGAGAGAAGAAAGATAGAGAAAGAGAGGGGGAGAAAGAAGTTAGCATATTTGATGAATAAGCTCCCTATGACAAATAACTTTGTTGATTCATGATGCATAATGAGAAATTTTTGGAATGGGATCCTGATCCTTGAATTCCTTACTGAATTGAGCTACTGCAAGTGCCAACTTATCGTCCTCTTGAATAAAAATGCAGCCCAACACCTTGGTCCATGCCCTAGGAACATCACTGATCCTTTTGCATTGACTAATCCATTATTCATGATGCTTGCAATTTTAAAAATGTAACTTTTAAGTTTGGCCAGTGACTCTAAGTTTTCTTCATTGAAGGAAAGAGAGTCACCTACTTCTTTCTTGACTAGCTCTTGAAAGGAAACAATAAGTTCCTCTAATGATGAATTCTCAGTAAGTGGAGGTAACTCAAGTTTCTAAACACAATTAAAAACATCATTAAATATCTTGAAAGCATTTTGTCCACAAGAGTCCAATTCAGAGATTTCATTTTTGAGTATTCCATATCTCACATCCATGATGTGGATCCAGACTTGAGAGAAGTTCTTTGCAGCTGATGAAAATGCACTCTTACTCACGAGAGTGTGAGATTCGAAGGATATCATCTTGGATACCAGTGGGAACACCTCATCTAATTAAATTCCCTCTTTTGCAAACTCCTCTTATTTTCTCTACTTCATAAAAAATTGTAATAACATTCTTTATGAGAGAGATGACATTTGGAAACAATTCCTTGCCTTGATCGATGATTTTCTCAATCCACTTCTCATTGGTCTTCCCCTGCATCATGTATCATTTTTCTCTCTTGATCACTTCAGGATCAACATTGCTGATTGGAATAATGTCTTCTACTGGAAGATAAGATGTTGATTTGGGTTCCAAGAAGGGTTGAATGTAAGCATTGAGATTCTTTACATGTTCCTCCAATTGAACAATTGTTTTTGTACTCTTCATTATGAGTGAGGATGTGGGAAGAGAATTCCTTGAAAAGGTGAGAATCACTCTAGTGTGAAGCTTTTCCCAATGAGATGTAGGTTAACTCATAATCTGATGGAGTCATTTCCTCTATAGTTTTTTCATTCCTAGGTATAACAACTTCAACATACTAATTTTCTATGGTGCCACTGAAGAAGCAGGATGTTGTCTGGGCCTTCTTCCTTCACTTATATTTTATGGATACTAAGATTGTGTCAAGGCTAGACATGATAGATATATGTGGTTTCCTTAGCTTGATCTCAAGAATTTCTTAAATCTATGGAAATAGCTCTTCATAGGTCAACATGATGTCTGTTACCGGAGAACCTTCAAGAACTTGTGGAGTCAACACTTGATCACCATGGGGAATCTCTGTCATTATGAAAGACATAATTATATTCCCTTGAAGATAAAGGTGATGAAATGAATCACTCTTTCTTGTCTTGAGAAGCTTTGTGAGATATTTAATAAGTTTTTCATGCTTACAATCTTTCCTCAACTGGCTCATCTTGGCTCAACTCACTCATCTCACCCAACCAGCTCACAAAATTGCAATCAACCAACTCACCGAGGAGAGACGATTGTTAGGAATTAGAGAACAAATATGCGGGAAACAATTCCTCAAACCACACCAGTAGGAAACTATATAGTAGAATTATACTTTCAGAAATATAACTGCATAAATAAATAATGCACAAAAGAAGACAAGACAAGATTTAACGTGGTTCACCCAATGTGGGCTACATCCACTAAGAACTTGCTCAGATTTTATTATCAACAAGATTAAAACAACTCTCACAATGTTCTCTCAGTTATAAACTCACAATATAATTCCAAAGATGATAAACCACATCTAAACCACAATTGACAACCAATTGCTTAACCTTGATCACTCTTGATCACCTCTTGATCACTAAGACTAAAGACCTCTTGAACACTCAAGATATCTTCAAGATACCCTAACACCTCTATTTATAGGATTACAATCCTTTTAAGAAGTCCTAAAACTGACCCTAGAAGTTTTAAAGTCGCGACCTTTCAACTTCCCACAGCTGGAAAACCTGTCACAATGTTAACATCCAATTAACAGAATATTAACAGCGACACCACAACAATGGCACATCAACATCACAATAGATGACTACAGAATGCTCCAAACTTAACCGTTCAAACTCCAACACTTTAATACTGATTCGAGAAAACCAAAAAACAAGCTCCACACCCTAACAATCTCCCACTTGGAGATTGTTTTCACTGAGAAAATTTCTTAACCCTTCATTATTAACCATGAAGGCCAATAAAAGTTAAACACAACTTCAACTTCTCCCTTGTGACCACCTTAGTCATCATATCCATAGGATTCTAACTGGTATGAATCTTTCCCAGCTTCAACTTATCTTCTTTTAAAGCTACCCTAATGAAATGATATCTCAGCTGAATGTGCTTCATCCTAGAGTGGAAAGCAGAGTTCTTTGCCAAATGAATAGCGCTTTGACTATCACTGTGTAGTCTCCCAACTTCCTGTTTATGACCCAACTCATCAAGCAACTATTGTAGCCAAATCATCTCCTTGTTTGCATCTGTGGCAGAAAAATACTCAAGCTCTGTGGTTGACAAAGCCATAACCTTTTGTAACCGTGAATCCATCTCACCGTTGTATCACCAACCATAAATACATAACCTATCATGCTCCTCTTGTTGTCCAAATCTCCTGCCATGTCTGAATCTACATAGTCATGTAATGTAGTGTCTGATCCACTGAAACACAATGTTTCTCCTATGGTCCCTCTCAAATACCAAAGGATCCACTTTACTGCCTGTCAGTGCTCTCTACCTAGATCGCTCATAAACCTACTCACTGCTCCCAATGCATGGGAAATGTCAGGCCTAGTGCATACCATAGCATACATCAAGCTACCAACTACTAATGAGTACGGTACCCTGGAGATCTGTATTCTATCCTCCTCAGTCTTGGGACTCTGCTCCTTTGATAATTTAAAGTGACCTACTAAGGGGAGTACCAACCAGTTTAGCATCCTGCATACTAAACCTCTCCAAGAACTTCTTTATGTACTCTTCTTGAGATAATACCAACTTCCTCTCCTTCCTATTCTGAGTTATTCTCATACTAAGGATTTGTTTTTCTGCCCCCAAATCCTTCATAGCAAAGGAGTCACCAAGTTTCTTCTTAAGTACCTTTATTTCATGCATGTTCTTCCCTACAACAAGCATATCATCTACATACAGGCACAGAATAATATAACTACCATCACGAAACTTCTTGATATACACGCAATGGTCTGAGTGACACCTAGAGTAACCCTATTCTTGCATAAAACTGTCAAACTTTATGTACCACTGCCATGGAGCTTATTTCAGGCCATACAAGCTCTTCTTCAATTTGCACACTAACCTCTCCTTCCCTTTGACCTCATAACCCTATGGTTGTTGCATGTATAATTCCTCTTCTAACTCACCATGAAGGAATACAGTCTTCACATCCAAGTGCTCTAATTGTAGGTATTCTACAGCAACTAAACCAAGAACAATCCTAATAGAAGTCATTTTAACAACAGGAGAAAAAAAATTCATTAAATTCTATACCTTTCTTCTATGTAAATCCCTTAACCACCAACTGGGCCTTGTATCATTTCCTGCCTCCATCTTCCTCTTTGATTCTATAAACCCACTTGTTCTGCAATGCTCTCTTGCCCTCAGGTAGCTCCACTAGATCCCAAGTCTAGTTTTCCATAAGAGATCTATGTTGTTCATCCATGGCATGCTCCCACCTCTTCCTGGTATCCACCTACACTGCTTCCTTAAAGCACTCTGGCTCTCCACTATCAGTGAGCAATTAATAATTCAAAGATGGATTAAATCGTTCAGGTTCCCTTCTTACCCTATAAGACCTTCTCACCTCAGGAGTTTGGGGTTTCTGATGAGTAGGTACCTAAACTAGCTGTTTCGGAACATGTTGTACCTGAACCAACCCCTTGGACACCTTGTTGTCTGCAATGTCCTCTAACACTATGTATTCTTTCTTTGATTCCTCTTTTTGTTCCTACAATTGATCTTTATACATGACGTTTTCATTAAAGACAATATCTCTAGATTGAAATATTTTCTTGTCTTTAAGACTTCAAACATGGAAACCAAAGTCATCTTCACCATATCCAACAAAGGTTCATTTCTCATACTTAGCCTCTAACTTGGTCCTATCATCTTTATCAATGCGAAAAAATACCTCACATCCAAATACTCTAAGAAATGAGTAATCAATTTTCTTACTAGACCAAGCCTCCTCAGGTATACCTCCATCCAAGTCCATAGAGGTTCCTTTTTTAATCAGATAAACAATTGTGCTTACCACTTCCACCCAAAACATGAGTGGCAATCCCGCATGTAACCTCATACACCTAGCATGCTCCATGATTGTCCTGTTCATTCTCTTTGACACTCCATTTTCCTGTGGAGTATTTGGAGTCATTCTTTTCATACAGATCCCATTTACCAAACAGGAATCAAGAAATGCATTGCTGCAATACTCCCCTCCATTATCCGACCTGAGACATTTCAACTTGAGACATGTTTCATTCTCAACCAAGGCTTTCCATCTTTTGAAAGTTTCAAACACATCATAATTCTTTCTAATGCAATATACCCAAACTTTTCTAGTTACGTCATCAATGAAAGTGATGTAATAACATGAACCACCAATAGATTTTACCTTAGCTAGCCCCCATACATATGTATGCACTAACTCCAGCTTACCCTCCTTCCTGGTAGGTCTAACCTTAAGGAATCTCACCCACTTCTGTTTCCCATAAACACAGTCCTCACAGAAGTCCAAATCTAACTCCTTTAATCCAAGCAACCTATCCTTTATAATCTGCATGCCCTTATGACTCATATGACCGAGTCTTTAGTGCCACAAAGTTGAATTTCCATCTGCAGTAACTAAATTACAATAATCAACACCACTAGTTAAATACAAAGTACCAGTTTTCTTACCTCTTGCAACCACAAGAGCTCCCTTGGTAACCTTCCAAGAATCCACTATAAAACTGACTGTACAACCATCACTACCCAGCTGACCCGCTGATATCAATTTTCACCTCAACTTAGGCACATTCCTGATGTCCTTAAGTAGCCATTTGTTCCCATTCTGCATTTTTACCTGAACACAACCTTTCCCTACTATGTTGCATGGTTCGTCATCACCAAGATATACATGTCAAAAATCACCTTGAACAAAATCAGTAAAGTAATGTCCATGTGGGGTGGCATGGAAAGAAGCCCCTAAATCTAACACCCAATATTCAGTAATATTATCTAAAGAAAGAATTAAGGAATCCTGACAAACATCACATGTTGTCAAATTTACCTCTTTAGTTTCCTCCTTGTTCTTCTTATCCCGAAGAGCCCAACAATCTTTCTTAGCATGACCAACCTTACCACAATGCCAACATTCTAACTTACTCTTGGACTTTGTCCTTTTGTGATCATTCGACTTCCCACGGTTACCTTTCCCTCTGTTCTTTTGTCTCCCTCTGTTCTCCACCATCAAAGCATTTCCAGAAGTAGAATAATCTCCGATGCTCTTCCTTCACATTTCCTCACTTAGGATCACACCTATTACATCCTAAAACTTCAGCTTTGAATTATTAGAGACTGAATTACTTACAGCCATAACCAAGTTGTCCCAGCTATCTGTCAAGGAGTACAAAATCAGCAAAGCCCTAACCTCATCATCAAATTTAATTTTTACCGAGTTTAACATACTCATAGCCGTATTAAATTCGTTCAAATGATTAGCAACAGAAAAATTCTCAGACATCTTCATATTAAATAAAATTTTCATCAAAAATATTTTATTAGAGGTAGAGGGTTTTTCATATAACTTCCCCAACGCACTCATGAGACCTTCCATGGTCTTCTCCTATGATATATTGAAAGCAACCGAAGATGCGAGGCATAAACGAATTGCCCCGGGTGCCTTTCTATCCAGCAACTCCCAATCCTCATCCGACATGGC
This sequence comes from Taxus chinensis, assembly GCA_019776745.2. Classification (NCBI taxonomy): domain Eukaryota; kingdom Viridiplantae; phylum Streptophyta; class Pinopsida; order Cupressales; family Taxaceae; genus Taxus; species Taxus chinensis. Next base: position 681,817,377 of record CM034148.1, read on the forward strand.
TATAGGTTTCTTTGCTTTTCGAGCCAAAGGAACATGGAGGTCCTTCTGATATAAGTAATCCTCCATTTAAATCTTCCAGAAAACTAAAGTTCTTCCCATTGAACTTCTCAACCCTCGATCTACCCTCATCTTCCATAGCTCCCACTCAAGATAAACTTTGCCTATGATTTACAACTTCAACAAAAAAACCACCAAAGCTCTGATACCAATTGTTACGAATTAGAGAACAAATATGCAGAAACAATTCCTCAAACCACAGTAGTAGGAAACTGTATAGCATAATTATACTTGCAAAAATATAACAACATAAATAAATAATGCACAAAAGAAGACAAGACAAGATTTAACGTGGTTCACCCAATGTGGGCTATGTCCACCAAGAACTTGCTCAGATTTTATTATCAACAAGAGTAAAATAACTCTCACAGTCTTCTCTCAGTTATGAACTCACAACAGAATTCCAAAGATCCTAAACAACAATTAACACCCAATTTCTTAACCTTGATCACTCTTGATCACCTCTTGATCACTAAGACTCAAGACCTCTTGAACACTCAAGATATCTTCAAGATACCCTAACACCTTTATTCATAGGATTACAATCCTTTTAAGAAGTCCTAAAGCCGACCCTAGAAGTTTGAAAGTTGCGACCTTTCAACTTTCCATGGCTGGAAAAATTGTCATGATGTTAACAACATATTAATAGTGACGCCACAGCAACGACACAACAACGTCACAGTAGATGACTGCAGAATGCTCCCAACTCAATTGTTCAAACTCCAACACTTTAATACTGATTCGAGAAGACCAAAAAATAGGTTCCACACCCCAAAAATGATGATGGATCCAATTTTACCAATGAGTTAATATCATCAGTGAATTTTTTACACTTCTTGAATCTCTTCAAATTACACAATGCTAAGTTTCATCTGTTGTGCCCTGCAATGTTCTGCCTCACTCTTGGACACAAATTTGATGTTTCAGGATCCCTATGAAGAGTGAAATTCCATATTTAAGTTATGAAATCACTTTTCAACCCTTTGAAGATATAAAAAATTAAATAGATGAACAAAATTAGAGCCATCTGTAACTTTCTACACTTAAAACGAAGACTTTCTATTTTTAGCAGGGGGAACCAGGACGTGCTATTTTGGGATACTTCACCTATTTTTCTCAAATTTGAACATTTTGATCCTCTATCATACTCAATTAAACTATATTGATGATTCAATGTTATTTTTAACAAAATTATGTTTTTAACAGTTTCCTTCTATTTTTTATTGTTTCATCTTTTTTGCTCTTTTGGGAAAGATTGTCTAATTTATCATTTTCATTGTTCACTAAGTGCATTGATGTAAGGGGACTTATTTTTTAGGAAAGTTACTATTTTGAGTAAGTGAGGACACCACTTAATTACTATTTCTATAAAATAAACTTATCCACCTCATATTGCAACGAAAATTGCATCACTAGATTAGGCTCGCTTCTGGGACCTTGTGCTCCAAATTTCACCTCGATCTGCCCACCGAAATGTCTAAAAATTAAAAAAGAAAACACTAGGGCACAAAAAAAGGGTTTGATGCCATTAAAAATCATGTCATCATATGGTTTTATATTATAGTGTTCTTGAAGGCTCCTGGTATGAGAAGCAACTAAGAAAATTTCACCCAATTTCGTCCATCGGTTTGCAAGATATGAGTTTTTTAGGCTTTAATGCATATAGCAACCCTGGATAAATTTTGATAGGGTTTCTAGATAATTTACAGGTTTTTGGAGTTATATATTAGAAACAATGGAGTTATTGGTTGAAAAATGAGGTGATTAGAGTTTATTTCATGTTTTGACACTTCCAACAACACTTTTGGTTTAAGGTAGAGGTAGAAGTGAGTAGTAGTAAGGTATAAACAATTAGTTTATTTTTTGGTTTTCAAACACCTTGGCATGGGGTGCATTTTGTTTTCCCCACTATCCCCATTTTCCCAAGGATATTTAAGATAGTTGGGACGATAAAATTTTCCCCCTACTCTGAGCATGACAAGTGTCGGAATGGGATTTAGGGAGATGATGAGGTGAGAGAAAACACACTTAAGCACTTGAGAGAAGAAGGTTTGCTCAAATGGTGAACTTGGGAAGGGGATAAGGGTGAAGTTAATTTTTCTATCCCCACTATGCTTGATATTCTAGGGACATTTTGGATAGTTAGGATAGTAAAATGTGCAAATGGGTAGATGATAAAACTTAGCAAATTTGCAAGCAACGCAACTTAGCACCTTGTCGAGCATATGGAAGGTCATATGAGGGACTAACAGCAAGAGTTGAGGGGTAGGGAACATTTTCTTGTCACTACTATCCGAACTATCCTAAATTTCCCTAGGATATTTGGGATAGTTTGGATATTCAGGACATTCGAGACAGTTAGGACAATCAAGATAGTAAAATTTGCCACCGTTCTAATTGAGAAAATGACTAAGTCCCTAAACCTTGAAATCACTTTTCCCAGAGCTCCAAAAGGTCTTTTCATGAATATTTTTATATCTTTTTTACTCCTAATATCATTCCAAGATCAATCATATGGTTTTCAAGACCTTATTATTCCTCCTCCAAAAAAATCCACTTTTTCATATGGGACAACAAGGTGAGTCTGCACAAACTGATCTTCCCTGAGAAGCGATTGGGTCTTGAAAAGAATTTTGTGATTCCATCATGAAGAGGGTTCTTAAATATTTCTGATGATTAGTTGTTTTCCTTTTAATTCCTTATGGAGATCCCATAATTATCTGATGAAGCTCATGTACCTTTTTAGACTACAAGCTCCTTCACCCTCAAAAACCTACTTTCACTGTTCTTGTTCCTAAACCTATTCCATCACTCTCTAAACTCTTCAAGAACATTCCCATATGGTTTTCATATTTCAAATCTACTCTGGAGGATGCACACCTATCCTAGAAAGACCAAAAATGGCCTTTTTAGGCTTATTGAAGAGCTTGCCTTTAGAAGCATTGCATTGAAATGCAAGAGTTACCCTATCTCAATATTTTGAACACTTGCGAAGGTATGTATAACACATATGAATAATTTAAATTATAGGAAGGACATCACAAAGAGGACATGTTGATCTAAAGAGGATTTTATAAGGGTTTTTAAGTGAAATTTTTGACACTAGGGTTAAGTTGTCATGTTTCATCATTGAATTTTTCCATTACAAAAACACATGACAACAATTGGCTCTAGCTTAGCGACTTGTCCTAGATTGAACGCATTGAGGATAGGGCAAGTAGGAATCCCAGGATCTCAATTCACTACATGGACCATTTCCTTTTCCATTGGGTTAATGGAGTCATTTCTTCCAAACAACACACACGAATAAACACACAGAAGGGAAACATACCAAAAGCAAAAAAAACACACAATGGAAAATTTAAATTCTATTATAGGGGAGGGAAACTTATAGAGGAGGGGGAAGAATGTACACATACCTGGAAATGGGTTGGGATAAGTACATACCATCATGGAACAACTGACTAAAATCTAATGTTTAAAGCATGAAAAATCACTATTTGATCATACCATGCTCCTATGATGGCTAATCACGGTTTGAGAAGAAGGAGACAAACCAATATTTTATCTTCATACATATATTATATTGAAAACATTTTTTCATCCAATGAAAACTTTTTTACCTATTTTAAATTCTTGTCTCTTGCAGCTTCCACTTGAAGGTCCGTGATTATGAGAAACAATTCCTCTGTGTTCTTGAAAGTGGAAACATTGCATTTATCCTGGAACAATTCATCATCCTTGAATTGAAACATGAAATCATTCCTTGTATTATTGAGTCACTTAGAATAAGTGAGAAAAAATTAATTCTCTTCCCATCCAGCAGCTTCTTAGAAAATTTCACTTTGTTCTGAACAACTACCTCCAATACAAATTACCTCAATTTTTTCCTTGCTATCATCCTCCATGGTGGGGGAGTTATTATTATGAGTGAGAATATTTATATGAGATTCAAGAATCTCCTTTCCTTTTCATTCATGATTTTTTCAAAAAAAAAGATAGAGGAAGACTTGCCTTCATGCTCATGCTCATCTGCTCAAGCTTCGAAAAGAACATTGGGCTCATATGTTTTCTCCGTCTCATCATCGAACATTGGTGTATGGAAATAATAAATACAAATTGCCTCAAACTTATCTTTTATTTCCATGGCCTGAGTCAAGATCTCAAGAGTGATTTTAGGGTCTTCAGTTATTTCTGCAGTCTTCAATAAGTCTTACAATGATTTCTTTTTCAAATCTGCAATATGCTCATTTTCATGTCCATTAGAAGAATATTTACATTGTGTCTCAAGGAGATGATTAAAAATATGATCCACACATGTCCATGATTCATTTGAAACATCCTCATTCACCTTCTCTATATTTTTTTTCATCAAATGGTCACCTTCATGCAAGAATAGGCATACTTGGTTTTAACCATTCTCTGATAAGGAGAAGAGATCCAAGCTACGTGGGAAGGGTACACCTTTGAGATAAAACTCTATTATATCACCTTCATGGTGGGAAGTAGAAAACCATGTTGGGGAATAAATATGAGAATAATTTTCAACTCCATCTTGATCATTTCTTATAGCATCTTCTTATTCACAAGGAAAAGAAGAGTTTTTGTACTTACTCTGATGATCAGTGTTACGCTTGTTTGGTGATGGTGGTGAAATCAGCTCCTCAGAGAAATATTGTTTGATATTATCATCCTCCTTGGTTTCTAGAAAGAAATTAAACTCTTCCATTTTTTCATCTATGATAGGGTCAAGAAAAGATTTTGATTCTTCAACTGTCTCTATTTCATCATTCAACATCTCCACATCACTTGAAGAATCAAATTTGGAAATTATATTATCCATGATTACCTCGAATTCATCATCTTGAGTCCGAGGTGAAGGATTTATTTCATGTTCTTATTCATTTTTGATGAATTCTTTGGAATTCATTGAGCCATCTATTATCATACAACAAGAATATTCCTCTATCGAATCCATTGTTTCTCCAATGGGTTGTGCCTCAAGCTAGAATGGGTTGATGAACAGAGGTTCCACTATCGTTTCTTCTTCATCATCTTCCAAGGTGCTGATTTGATTTTCATCGGAAGGCTCAAGGATATGACATTCATCAGAAGTGTACAAGAATCTTCCAGGGATGAATACCTCATAGTACAGACAATCATTAAGGTGTTCTTGAGTTTATTCTTCCTCAAAATTATGAAGTGCTTCAAGATGTTCATACCTTCTTTTCAAGGCCAATACATACTTCCAAACTTCATGATAAGCTTCGGTATCAAAATTTCCTTCTTCCGCACTCAGAATCCTTTGCACATATTCTCTTCTCAGAATATTCATTTTTTCATCGTCGTATGCAATGAAATCATCCAAAGGAAGGGATACAAAAGGAAATGTTATGAGTTTCTTAGTCAACTGTGTGAAGTTAAAAATGTTACTTCAGTGGATTATGCACCATCATGCCCTTAATATAATATCTTGTATCCCTTATGAATTCTCTTCATCCACTTCTTGGATTCTCAATCATCAGTAGTAGCAATTCCCATTTTCTTTCCTCTAGTAGTACTCTTCTTGAATTGTAGTTTCCATGACTTAATGATGGGGTCTTCATGAACAGCAATCTTCTCCATTCTGAAAATTATTTTCATGGATATTGCATAGATCATATGGACCTTCTTTGCCTTAGCTTTCTTGGCTTTGCAAGAGTCATTCCAAAATGAGGGTTGATCAAATATTTGCATTTCTTGGCATTCATCTTCTTCTTCTTGACTATAAATCATTGGTACAGAACTCCAATCTTGAAATTTTTTCATTGTGTTATGGGAAATGAACATAACATGGATTCATTCCTTGACAGAGTTGCCTTCAAAATCTGATTTTTCTTTGAAATCTAATTTTTTTAATTTTTTGGAATATATACTTTTTGTGTTTTACAAAGATCTTTATGGATACACGTGGGAAAATATTTCCCTAGCAAAGTCACCAAAAAATGTTGGTGAAATAGTTTATCGTATGATAAATTAGGTGTTTCCACCAACACTCATGGGGCTACACCCCTCTTTCTTGTGTATGGGGAGGCTCCCATTATTGAATGTAAACTATTTGAATCATATCTATTATTTTTGGGTGGACAAATAGGCTGAGGATCACATAGGAGCACTTCACTAAACCTATGGAAAAGTGCTTATACATGGTACAAGGGAGGAAACTGCAACGATGAGGGGTGAAGGAGATAAATTAGGAAAGGGAAGGTTATTATTGTGAGTAGTAAATTACAGAGTTCACACCCGATAACCAGAGTAGTTCAACATTTAATTAGATGAAATAAACCTTGAAGCATCTTGTGAGACTATTAAACCCAAACACACGGTTCTTTAGATTCATTCATCAAGGATGTAAAGTTCCTTATTAATCACTATGCTTACAAAGTGAGGAAAAGAAATAAATAGAACACATGAAAAGAGAAATGGAATAAATCTATCCTTTATTTCTTGTGTTGGTGATACAAATCTCAATACCTAAAACACAATTCACAATTGCTACAGAGTAGAAGCTATTAAAATTTAAATCCTTTGAAATGGATAAGTCGTCCCAATTTATAGCATTGTGATTTGACCTTTCATCTACCCCCCATATGATTCTTCATGATCCCATTCAACTTGTGATTTTACATCTTCCTAGGAAGTGAAAATAATTTCTATTTTTGTAAATCAAAGGGACTTTTACAATACAACTTTAGAAAGTCACTTAAGTGAATGAGACAAAATATCATGACTATGCACAATGAAGAATTAGAAAGGGGGAGAGAAGAAAGAGATGGGGAGGAAGAAGTTGACATATCTGATGAAGAATCTCCCTATGATGAAGAAATTTTTTGATTCACCCTTCATGATGAGAAGTTTCTTTAATGGGCTCTTGTTCCTTGAATTCCTTATTGAATTGAGCTACTGCAAGTGCTAACTTATCCATCTCTATAATGCAAACATAGCCAAAGACCTTGGTTTGTGTCTTGGGAATATCACTGATCCTTTTGTATTGAGTGAGCCATTATTCATTATCCATTACAATTTTATAAATTCAACTTCTGATGTTGGCCAAGGACTCTAAGTTATCTTCATTAAAGGAAAGAGAGACACCTACGTCTTTCTTGACCAGATTTTGGAAGGAAACAATAAGTTCCTATGATGATGAATTCTCAATGAGTGGAGGGAACTCAAGTTTCTGAACATATTTACATACATCATTTAAGATATCAATAGCATTTTTTCCACAAGATTCAAATTCATAGATTGCATTTTTTATTATTCCACATCTCACCTCCATGATGTGGATCCAGACTTGAGACAAGTTCTCTGCAGTTGATGCAAACATGTTCTTACTCATGAGCATGTGAGATCAAAAGGAGCTCATCTTGGACACCAATGGGAACACCTCATCTAAGCGAATTACCTCTTTTACAAACTCCTCTTTTACTTTATTTACTTTAGAAAAAATTGCAAGAACGTTCTTGATGAGAGAGATGACATATGGAAATAATGCCTTGCCTTGATCGATGATTTCTCAATCCACTTGTCATTGGCCTTCCCCTACATCATGTATCCTTGTGCTCTCTTGATCACCTCAGGATCAACACTGCTAATTAGAAGAATGTCTTCTACTAGAAGAGAAGATGTTGAGTTGGATTCCAAGAAGGTTTGAATAAAAGCACTGAGATCCTTTACATTTTCCTCTAATTAAACAATTGTTTGTTTATACTCTTCATTACGAGCGAGGATCTGGGAAGAGGATTCCTTAAACATGTGGGAATCACTCTCATGTGGATATTGTATTAATGAGATGTGGGTCAACTCATAATCTGATGGAGTCATTTCCTTGATAGATTTTTCATTCCTACGCCTAGTAACTTCAACATACTGATTTCTTGAGGTGCCACTGAAGAAGCAAGATGGTTTATGGGCCTTCTTCCTTTACTTGGATTTCAGGGTTCCTAATATTTCTTCAAGGTTAGGCACGATAAAAATTTGTGTTATCCTTGGCTCAATCTTGAACATTTCTTGAATCCATGGAAATAGCTCTTTCAGGGTCAACATGATGTCTATTATTGGAGCACCTTCAAGAAATTGTTGTGGAGTCAACTCTTGATCACCATGCGGAAGATCTACCATTGGGGAAGACATACATGGATGCCCTTGAAGAGAAATTTTCTGCAATTAATCACTCTTTCTTATCTTGATAAGCTTTGTGATATTTTTAATAAGATTTTCCAGCTTACAATATTTTCTCAACTTGTTCACCTTGGCTCAACTCACTTAGCTCACCCAACCAACTCACCGATTTCTAATCAACCACCTCACCAAGTTCTAATAAACCACCTCACCAAGGAGAGAATATTATGGATCCAATTTTACTAATGAGCTAATATGATCAGTGGAGATTTTCACCCTTTTTAAATCTCTTTAGACTGCATAATGCCTATGAATTTTAATTGTTGCATCTTTCAATGTTCTGCCTCACTCTTAGACATAAATTTCATGTTGCAGGATCCATGTGAACGTTTAACTTCCTTGTTTGAGTTATTCAATAACTTTATAACCATGTGAATATATCAAAAAGTAGATAGATGAAAAAAAATAGAGCCAACTTCTACTTTTTTCACTCAAAATAGAGACTTTCTATTTTTAGCAGGTGGAATTAGGACCTAATATTTTAGGATATTTCACTTGTTTTGATCAAATTTAAACTTATTGAGCCTATGTAATACTTAATTAAACTCTTGAAGAAGCATTTATATTTTTATAGAATTTATATTTTAGCAGTTTTCTTCTGCTTTTTATGTTTTTTTGCTTTTTGGGAAAGATTGCCTAGTTTATCATTTTCATTGTTCACTAAGTGCACTGATATGAGGGAACTTAATTTTTTAGGAAATTTACTATTTTGAGTAAGTGAGGACATTAGGTACTTACTATATTTAGAAACTATATTTATCCACCTTGGATTGTAACAAAAATTACATAACTGAATTAGGCTCGCTTCTGGGACCTTGTGCTCCAAATTTCACCTTGATCCACCAGCTGAAATGTCTGGAAACTGAAAAAGTAAACAATAGGGAATGAAATAAGGGTTATCTACCATTAAAAATCAAGTCATCATTTGATTTATGTTATAGTGTTCTTGAAGGCTCCTAGGATGAGAAGCAACTGAGAAAATTTCACCTGATTTCATTCATTGGTTTACAAGATGTGATTTTTTAGGTTTTGATGCATATGGCAGCCCTCGATAAATTTTGACAGTGTTTATAGATAATTTATAGGTTTTTGGATTTACTTAGTATAAAAAATGGATTTATTGGTTGAAACATGAGGTGAGCAGAGTTTATTTTATGTTTTCATACGTCTCGCAGCACTTTTGGTTCACGAGAGATGTAGCAGTGAGTAGTAACAAGGTAGAAACAGTTAGTTTATTTTTTAGTTTTCAAACACCTTCACATGGGGAAAATTTTTATTTTCCCCACTATTCCTATTTTCCCTAGGATAGTTGGGACATTAAAATTCACCCCTACTCTAAGCATGACAAGTGGCAGAATGGAATTCAATGAGATGATGAGGTGAGAGAAAACACACTTAAGTACACGGGGGAAGAAGGTTTGGTCAAATGGTGAACCTGGGAAGGGGATAAGGGTGAGGTTAATTTTTATATACCCATTATTCCCAATATCCTAGGTACATTTGGGATAGTTGGCACAGTATAATGCACCCATGAGTAGATGACAAAACTCAGCAAATTTGTAAGTAAAACAACTTAGCACCCTATCGGAGAGATGGAAGGTCGCATGAGGGACTAAGAGCAAGAGCTCAAGGGTGGGGATAATTTTTATTTCCCAACTATCCCAATTTTACTCATTTTCCTTGGGACAGTTGGGGCATCTAGGACAGTTGGGATAGTCAGGGTAGTAAAATACACCACCCATCTAACTGAGAAAATGACTAAGTTCTTGAACCTTAAAACCACCTTTCCTGAAGCTCCAGGAGGTATTTTCATGAAAAAATTTATATAATTTTTACTCCAAATATAATTTAAATATTAATAGGATGGTTTTAAAGACCTTATTCTACATCCCTATATAAAAAAATCCACTTTTTCATTCGGGACAACAAGGTGAGTCTACACAAACTGATCTTTCGTGAGAAGAGCTTGGGTTTTGTAAAGAATTTTTTGATTCCATCATGAAAAGGGTTCTTCAATATTTCCAATGATTACTTTTTTTCCTCTTAACTCTTTATAGAGCTCCCAGAATTATCTTTTGAAGCTCATGTACCTTTTTAGATTGTAAGCTCCTTCACCCTCAAAAACCCACTTTCATTGTTCTTGTTCCTAAACCTCTGAAACCTTCCTAAATTTTCATAAAAACATTTCATCACTCTCTAAACTCTTAAAAAAAATCTTGAATGGTTTTAATATTTAAAATATACATTGAAGGATGTACACCTATCCTAGAAAAACCAAAAATAGTCTTTCTAAGCTTATTGAAGAACTCACCTTTAGAAGCACTACCCTGAAATGGCATGAATCACCCTATCTCAATGTTTTTAACATGTGGGAAGGTATGTAAAACACATATAAATACTTTCAATTATAGGGTTGACACCAAAGAGAGGGCATATTGATCTGGAGGGGGGTTTAGAAGGGTTTTCAAGTGAAATTTTCAACACTAGGGTTAAGTTGTCATGTTTGATCATTGAATTTTTCCCTTGAAAAAACACATGAAAACATAGTTAATACTAGTTCCATGAGCATATTGGTCCCATTCGAATATATATACATCATGTTGGGTCATCCCATATATGTGAGGGATCAATTCCATCGAATACTGAGAAATTTTTGATATATTGATTCCTAGGTGGATCATGTGGAGACCCTATAGATATTTTATAGGTTAGGCCAATGACATTATTGAAATATGATGATTTGAGACTAAAATTTGGATGTCAATTCCCCAAATAGGGGGAATGGTTTTAATATTAGCATGTAACATGGTAGTTTGGGGTTACACAATATGTTCCCCCAATACCCCACACATGGCAGAGATCATTGCATGTGGACCATAAGGAGAGTAATAGGCCAAGGACAAAAGCATTCGATCTAGTGTCTCCATTAGAAGATGAGGTGGATCCAACTCTCATTATGGCAGTTTGATATGATGTTAGTTGTACTATCATCTTTAACTTAGTGGTAGATGGGCACTTGTTGGGTAAATTTTACTCCCAATGACATTAGGAGTTCCAACACATGGTGTGAGCATAGTAGAATGTGGAGAATGCCTCCACCCACAAGAAGGATTAAGTGATTCATGCCCCCACCCATAGGAGGAGGTTTTATAGCTATACCCCCACCTAGAGGATGACATGGGGCATCACCAATAGGTGCACTACTAAATGATGTGTTAGCAACAACCTTAGCTCGCTACAAGTATATTTTGATTGATTTATTAATTAATTTCAAAATTATATTGATTATGGATAATGATGATGTCTAATGAGTGATCTTCACAATTTTTATTACAAGTGATGCACATTGGGTAGTTCTAGTTGATGTCTTGATCCATACTCTAATGCATAATGTCCTTATAAGAATAAAAGAGGTGGGATTATTAGATCGTGTTGATGATATTGCAGTGGATCATGCCCATATATATGATCATGTTGTGATAACATATTGTAACATGTATAGTGTTGGTTAGACAACAGGACAACCCCCGAGATGAGCTCAATAGACAACTTGCTCCTCCTCCTCGAATAGAGTTAGCATGTGAAATTTTGAGTAGGTTGATGACTATACAGGAAAAGTATGCCAAACTTTTCATAGAGGTAGGTGTATTATAGGATTAAGTATGTTGATATAGGTCACAATCGCACTCCTAAGGATGATGAGACCTAAGAGAGGCTTCAACCACTCAGGTTAGTATAGACATATCTTGTACATATGAGTCTAAAGAGGATGTTATATGAGACATGATTATAAAGGGCATGCCCATTGTTGTATATGATTTTTGATGTGACATAGATATATATTATCCTCCTGTTTTTTATGTTATTGATTTACTTAAAAGGTGTAGATGGTGATATTATATTTACATTATTATAATATATATGTGAAGCCATGTATGAGCCAACTGAAAATGGATGTTAGTCACTCCAAGACCCAGGGATGCACTGTTATTATTAGATGTTATTTGATTATTGATTAGTTGCATATTAGATTTTGCTTATATCACAAATGTATGTGTTTTTTATTATTGCTTGATTATCTTGTAAAATGTTTTTTTAGATTTAAAAAACCATTTAAATTTAGGAGGCTGAGTTGACCATATAGGATAGGATTCTCTCTAAGAAACATTACTTGTAGGATACTAAGAAACTATTGGCTCCCTAAAAGGGGTATAATGGGAGATCACAGTATTCATAGAGTGATGTCTCAAAGGAGGAGACAAAGATTCATTAGATGAAGTATAATGGGTGTCAAAATAAACAATTCCCTTATGTTCAATTTTCTTGAGATTTCGATCTAATGCATAAAAATCATTGTCACGATGTCAATTAATGTCGTGATAATTACAAAAAGGTCAACCTTTTTCTTACTTGAGTCGATAAGGAGGAGGATGGGCATTAGATGGTAAATTGATTAAGTGTTTATCCAGTAAGGTAAGTAAGATATCATTTGGTTAATCTAAAGATTTATTAAAGTGACTTATTTTCTTATGAGAAATAAGATTATGCATGTGTGCATTAGTTCTATAACTAGTATGATAGAAAGCATTACCATGATTTAATACCTTAAGTTAACCAGAATTGTAAGATGAATAAATCATACAACTTGGTATCAAATTCTTTAATAAGGATAGAAATATCAACATGTGAGGGTATGGATACTTATGGAGGAAAAAATTATTACTCTAAAGAAAGAACATAAAGGAAAAGATAATAAAATTAATCATGTGTATCATAAAGAAAATTATCCTTAAAATTATAGATTAGTCCATAGGAAAACATATATTGAACTCATTGATAAGTGAGATGATAAATTTATTTTTGTGTACATACTTTAAATCATTATATATAATCAAATACTAGCTCATATTTTCCTTGATGTAAGTAAGGAAAATTCTCATAAGTGTCCTTAGGGAATTTATTATCAATGAAGTGAATGAGAAATGCCTCCTAAAATTCTTAAAATGTACTCAGATATCCACTTGGGAAATGATGGAGCTAGTGTGAACTAACTCCTATAAGGATATTAGGAAATGCCTTTAATAATAGTCTATCATTATCAAATAAGGCCATGGAAATTTGATAGAACTTAAGATGCAAATGAGGATCATTATTCCCATCAAACAATTGAAATTTAAGCATAATGAAATGTATAATGAAGGATCTTATGCATAATTGGATTTCCATATATAGCAATAGGTTCACTCCAATCATTATAGGTTTTTCTTTCTAAAGATAAGGTATGCACTTTATGTTTTAAGAAACCTACAACATGCATCAAGGATATGGCCTCTTGAGAAGTTATAACATAAGTATGAAGGGGTTTGTTAAGGGGTTGAATATTTCTATAAATATTAGCCATAGGAACATTATTCTTCTTAGTGGAAGGAGGAGTAAGAGATTAAGCATCGTGTGTAAGAGAACTATTTCTAGGTGGGGGTGTAATATCATAGACTAAGGTCTTAGCATCACATGTAGGATCTAGAGATATATCATCAATAAAAATATGCAAATAATTTGTAAGAGGAATATAAGAAGTAAGTGATTTATTTTGAGTAATAACAATAATGGTATAAACATTCATAACATGTTAAATCAAAGAAAGAGATTCATTTTTTATCATTTTCCACCTTATCATGTGTAAGAGGTAGAAAAGGAACAAAATTAGAGGCATCATTTTTTCTCTAATTAGGAAGAGAAGAGATATCACATTCAACTTTAGTATTTTTCGATTGCAAGAGAAGAAGAGGGAAGATGATATTAAATTGTATCATTTTAAATTTCCATAATTTTTTAATTTTCCATTTAAATTAGAGGGAGAAAAAGAGAGCATTCAATTGAATCATTTAATCTTACAACATGATAAGAAGGAAAAGAATATGCAAGTCATTAATTTCCATTTCAATAATCATTTCATTGTAAGAGATACGTAATGAGATATTAATTACATCATTTATTGACGGAATAGTCTATTAAAGTGGAAAACTTTCCATGTAATCTTCAGAAGAATTATAAAATCATTTGTTTTTTATTATTGTGCATGTCATCATGAGAAGAAGTAGAAGAGAATTAAATTTTATCATTTGATATTTTGTGAGAAGAGAGAGGGAAAACATGTTTACTAAAAACATTATCTATACCATGAGTAAAAGGAAAATAATCCCAAACAAGATGATTATTTTCTTATTCAAGATCAAGTTTAAAACTTTCATCATTTGATTCATCCACATTACTGATCATTCCCATTATCACTAGCATCGTCGTTTGAATTATGTTCATTTTATGTAAAAAATATTTTCATTGAAAAAGGATTTCCACTATCACTAAAATTTTCATTATAATTATCCTCAAAAATAGAAACGTTATGATCATCATTAGAACATGCCTCATACGTAGCATCAATATTTGGTACAACAACTTGTTGACAAAAGAAGGACTCGATAGGAGGAGAAGAGATAGGGATTTCTACTTCATAATTATATCTATGTGGCCTACCTTGAGTTAGGCCAATTGCTCGATTAATAAGGAGAGAATCAAATTCAGGTTTAGGAGGAGGGAAAAATTTTGCATACAATCACTTTGCTTTAGTAACAAGAATGGATTTAGATTGAATATCAATACTAATATTGAAAATGGCCCCTAAATAGGCAGCAGATTGGTCCCTACTCTAAATTTGATGAAGATCATAAACATAGGTAAAGGGATGGTATCCCTTACCAAATCAATAGAAAATAACTCTATGTATTGAGAAATATGTGAATATGAAAATGAGAATGAACCCTAGAACTAAGGGGGAAATCATAAAATAAGGGATAAAGGGAAACCCTAGGGAAACTAGGGTTTGATACTAAAAGGCCTAATTAATATAGGAAACCTAAGCTAAATTAGGTGAAATATTCTATAAAAAGCAAGCTCACTAAATGATTACACCCTAAAATTAATAATATGTGATATTACTAATCTAATATTATATTATTATAGGATTAAATGAATGATTAGATCATATACATTGATTTATAGAATCATAAACTAGTGTTTGCAAGCACAAGCAAGTAGAGGTGCAATTATGATTCAAGAGATCACTTAGTTAATTTGGAAGGTAATATGGAGATATCATAAGTTAATATGAGAAGTACGCATATCCAAGAAGGTGAGCTAAGAATGTCATTATAGCTATGTGTGCCTCAAGACCAAACCATCAAATAGGTACCAAATCATTTGGTGGTTCCATAGATAACAAGTGGTTCAACACACTTTATTACTATGCTCCTAGTTTTTCTAGGTTGTTTCATATTTTTCTACACATGTTGATGGTATGTTTAGATGTCCACTAAAACTCGTATCGACACTTTTATTTACAAAACCCTACCTTCGTGTAACCACACTCAAGAAAACATTAGATACAAAAAATAAGGTTATGTTCTTGAGTTGTACTGACCTCAGTGGTCAACCCCAAATGATTCTGACCAAGCATTACATTACATTTCAAACTCCATGTAGTTCTGCTAGTGTAGGTGTATGTTTGTATGCAAATATAGATCCCTTTTCCTATGTTTTGCTCTCATTCCTCAACACTTATAGTGGAATAATTAGTAGAATATGTCATGATTGAAACCCTTGTATGTCAAAATCAAATGCTTCAAAATTATTAATATTCCCTTTATGATGTGCTAATGAAATGTCTTGAGATACTTCCTTGCTTTTGCTAAATTCTCATAGAAATTTTGTATATATAGGAGCCTTTGCACTTTGAAATTTCAATCTCATTACATGCAAGGTGAAATCATACAAGAGTACAAACAAATCCCAACATTTAAAAATGACCTAAAATCTAAGAGGAATAAAAAATTTAATTATGGAAAAAACTTTTTGGTGGTTTCATCTTAAACTAGTGGTTTTTTACCAAGACCTAAGATATTCAAACAATTAAAAGTAAAATCTAGAAATATATGTCACATGACATATGAAAATATAAATACAAAAACAAGATAATATAAATTGATCATTCAATATGCACAACAAAATACCAAACAATGACTTGTGCCACTAGACTCTTATTTCATTATTTGAGACCCATATGTAAATTTGCTAAAAGTGTTATGTAGTAATTATTTGTGCTAAATTTAGGTGTCTACAATGTCCTTTTATGTGTTATAAGTGTGACATTGTGAATGAATTTTTGTGTGATACTGTGTGTTTATATGTTGGTTGTGTTTGATATCTTTTGTGTGTCCTGACTATATCATGCACTCTCTATCCAGGTCGAATCTACATTATGTCTACGTATATCCACCTTTTATATGATAATAATTCGATATAATTATATTCTTTTGAGTTGAGTGATATACATGATATATTGTGCCTCAAAAAAAGAGGCATTCAATGGGGTTATTTCAAAAATATCAATGGAATATACAAGAAAAAATTATAGGTTACATTACAAGTCCACTACATTTATTACAAACGTTGGGGCATGATTTTTATGGTATATATGGATTACCAATTCACTGCATTTATTACTATGGAAAACATAAATTTTATATAGTTCATTTATTACAAATGCAGGGGCATGATTACCAATTCACTGCATTTATTACTATGGTTACTATGGAACACATAAATTTTATATTTAGTTCATTTATTACAAATGCAAGGGGCATGATTATTAAGGAAGATACAAGTTACGAATTCAATGAATTTATTATAGATGTAAGGGCATAAACAAATTACATGATGTTATTTCTATTTCAATATGTTCAAGTCGTTAAAGATTTTACAAACCCAGATTCATTTGCAATGTTGTGGTTAATTAGGGCATGTTTGTTAGGGTTGTGACACCCAACTCTTTAGGACATTAAAATTTAAGGTTCCATGTAGTTATAATCCTCTTCACGTGTTGGATATTCAGTGCACTAACCTTCCAATTTATTTTATTGTTACTTTTCTATTTTCAAATTGGGGATTTTATCACCCCACGAGTCTCCATGGTTGATATTACAATCTCCATATCGATACATCATTGGTAAGGGGTATGGCATTCTCCATCTACATAGAAATATTTTTTCCATGCATACAAGTGTACTCTTTCCTTGCTCTTCTCTACTTTTACAAATGGAACTTTCAATAATATTTAGAGTTAAATATTTTATTTTCACTCTATGGACATTGACTACACTCTTATATTTCAAGTTCCACTCTTGGAGGCATATTACAACATATCAAACACTCTAAGAAAATTGAGCAAAGACAAAGTGTGTTTACATGCCCAAGTATGCATTTCCTTTAACCTAAAAATTTTCATTTACTAGATTAAAGGGGGGATGTAGACACCTAAATTTGGTGATTAGGTGCTTGATAATTACCAATTTTTCTTATATCCCTTAATTATGACTTGCACCAAAAAAGTGTAAATGCATTATCATTTCATATCCTACAACTTTTAAATACTCTTCACTCTCTCATTATATTGTTAAAAACCCTACAGGACTTATCTAAATGCTTATAAACATCTCTTACATAATGGCATGCCTCTCCCAAGACTCTCATTATAGATTCTATTTTTTAAACACTATTGTTTGGTGAGACAATAGCACCAAATGTTAGTGTTGAAAGTTGGGTACTAGTATCCTATGCTTCTCAATGATTGAAATATTAAGTTTATCATATTTCCCCATTCTATGTCGGAATTAATATGAAATTGTATCTCATGAAAATGGTATAAAAGTGAATCAAACACTCTCATTTACTCACTTGACAACTTGTAAATCATCTAGCTCATACTTGGAAATAGCAAGGCACACTTGATATTTGTCTCCAAATCTATAGAAAAACTACCTAACTTACCTAAATTAAGATAAAACATTAGAATCAAGCCATAAGTACATTTGAATCACTCTACACTCTTCTAAGAGCATCCCAAACCAAGTTAAAAGCATTAAAAATTCTTAGCAAGTGATATCAAGAACTTATACACCAAAGGGAACTTAATTGTTTCTATTTACAAGTTTTCCACTTAGAAATGAAACTTTAACACTTTTTCTATCATGAATGGTACATTCTATTTATAGTTACACTCACCATTTATGATTAGGGATGAGGGAAAACAAAGGGAATGGATTTCTAGATTACAATCACACTTGTATGAGAATTGGGAGAACTATATGGATTTTTAGTTCCTCGTTTGGTAAATGTAGTGCAGTACTTGGTTAGAATAAAAAAATCTCGGTTGGCCACCAAGAAATCAAAAATCCACCATGTTGAGACCACAATTTGTTTAAGTATATATTTTTTGGTTAAGTGTAGATTTTGGGTGGAACATAAGGTATTTCGTCAAGTCTCGAGGAGGAGTGAGACTTAGGAGTTTTTTATACGCCTTAAATTGGCATGAACATAGTATGGAGTATTCATACTATTTGGAGCACTGATAGCTAACATGTGCATAGACTAAAATAAGTTGTTACACTTTGTTAACACAAAAATAGGAAAGGCTACTAACACCTAGTACACATAACAGTAGGAAATGTTTTCGACACCTAGTACGCAGAATAACTAGACAAAATCTTAGACACCTGACACATATGAATCTATTTGATGGCATAAAATATCACATAACTCTTTAGGTCTTATAATTAGGAATAATTTTTATAAAGGACAAAAAAAATTTGAGAGTGCATTGATGTGATAATTGTAGTTCCCTAGAAGAGAAGATCCTTCCAAGGAACAAGTTTAAACAATTATCATGGTGCAAGATAAGGGATGGTGTAGCATATGAAAAATAAATCAATGTAGAACACATGGTGTGTCCATTTAGAAGACAAAAAAATTTGTGGCTTCCTCACCAAACCCATATTTGCAGGTGTATTCATGTAATTTATGGATGACAGTCAATGTAATTAATTATTAAGATAATGAATAACAATACCCCATAATATAAATACCCCACAAATGAATGATCTACGGGGATAGCCAGTTAGTTGGTTAAACATTGGTGTGTTTATGGAGAACTGATGAATGCATAGTAATTGATATTTTTGTTAAGTACTTTATTAAATGGTTATTAATTACTTTTATGTTGATGTTATCCCTTATGAGGAATGTGTTCTCATACACTAAGTGATTATTATGTGAATGTATCAAAACAATAATGACATAGCTAAAATTAATTTGAACCATTATTATCTTATGCCTTTGTTGTCATGTCAAATGTCTAGCATGAAAAATTCAAAAAAAGGTTATGACAACCTAGACCTCATTTGAAAATCCCTCTCCCAATCAATGTAAACCTTCCCTCCAGCTAACTCACTTACTATGTTACAATAATAATGGTCAAGAGGAATGTGCTAACATGATTTTTAGGTGTGTTTCATGTGTAGGGAAGTTATTCATGGAGTCATTCATAACGATTCAGAAGGAATTGCTCCTAGAGGCTCAAAAAGGCCTATTTTCGACCTTGTTGCACCTGGTGAGCACCACCTAAGAGCGTACATGAAAAATTTAAAGCACCAAAGAAGTGTGTGGAAGATATATTAAATCATATGACATAGTTTATGAAATTTATGGGAAAAAATAGGTTTAGGAACAAGTTATGCAATATTGGGTTATTTATAGCATGGTATAAGGAAATGAAAGCAGTGAAAAAGCTAGTTGGCTTGTTCTAAATGTTTTAGCATCCTCGGGAGGAGTTGTAAAGTAATAAGATACTAATTAGAAAGGTAATAATTCCTAATTCATTGTGAAAAATGTTTTGAGGTATTATGAGGAGTAAAATTTTATATATTAGCCCAATAGTGTAGGTAGAGATCTCCGATCCTGGAAAACATTCAACTAAGAATTATGGTAGTTCCAGCAAGATTTAAAGGTTGATTCAAAGGCCAATGTGACATATTGTATGCCCTATTCACATATAATGTGTTTTCCTTATTTTTATCATCATAAACTTTGGTGGCAGTTTCTTTCATCGATGCACAGGCTTGAGCAGAATTGAAAAGGTCCAAAATTGAAAATTTCAGGCATAATTGGCTCCTAAAAATGGTGGAAATGTTATCATAAACCCTTTTGGATTCAAAATTATATAATTTTTTCCCTTGGAATTCCACTCCTGCCTTTGGTGGCAAGAAAATGTGTTCAGGTGGCTATTTCAGGAAGTGCTCGGTGAAGGCAAGCATTTATTTTTGGCTATTTCACACTTGGAGACCCATGATGTCATTTTTTCCATTTAAATAAATTCAAAAGGTACATTGGGGACACAAATTTTTTACCCCCACATGAGAAGATGAGTTTGCATCACTTAAAAGACAACTTGGTCGTTAGAAAATGACATACACTCACCTAACCCCACCTACCCCCTTCTCATGATGAACATACCCTTGGCACATTTGGAGAATATTGATGTACCTTTTTCCATTTTCTAAAGGTACATGGGGGACACAAAAGTGTGCCAACACATGGAGAGGGTAAGTTTCTTCACTTAAATTATTCACGACATGAGGTGTTAGACAAGTGTTTTTAACTCACCCTCATGACATGTTTTGCCCCTTTTTTCATGATGCTTCCACCCTTGGCGCATTTTCACACCCTTTATTTCATTTTTTCCTTTAATAAATTTGGTAAGAGACATGGGGGCATCTGAGACCCATTTAAAAAAAATTCACTCCATCCATGAGTCTCCATCTAACCTGGGTTAAGCAGGGTGAGTCAAGGCATAAGTTAGCTAGGTTTAAGAAAGGGGGAAGGTATAAAAGTCATGATTAGTCATTCCTCATTCATTTTTAATGTTTTTAAATCCTCCATTGTGTGCACCCTTTCTGTTATGCGGCCAAAATTTCCCCAAAATCCCTATGCTCCCAAACACAAATTTGCTCATTGCTCCCAAACCCTTGCTCCAATTGCCATGAAATTTGGACTGTATAATCCTTGCAAAAACACCTTTAAGGGGAGTATCTACATGCCTCCATTAACTCACCCTTCCATTTTTTACATCGATTTTAACTTTTTCAGCCAAAAATATTCATTTTTCAAATCTATGCAAACTTGGTAATTGAAATCCTCCAAAAATTAGAGCAAAGGCCTAAAATGCAAAACAAAAACTTCTACAAGTGGTTTCATTTGAGTCTGACATCAAAAATAAAAATTTCTATTTTTAATAAGTATTAATTGGAATCTCTTACTAATAGTATTAAGTCTAAGAAAAATGTGAATTCATATACTTCATTTCATTCCCTCCATGTTTGAGATACTCAAAATTGGCAAAATTGGCAAGATTGGCAAAAAATGGCTAAAATGAAATGGAACAATCATTATGAAGATGTCAAAAATATTAAATGGATGAAATGAGCTAAAAATCATCACATATAATTCCTTTATGCATTTTATAATGATCATGGCACTCACATGAGCTTCTCTCTTAAGTTTCAAGCAAATTTTTGCATTCCCCAATGCGGTGAACATAAAGTGCCTAAATAGGAGACTACCAATTTTGTCTTGAGAACCATTTCACTTAATCTCACATGGATTACATGATCATAATATGGATGGCATTAATTTTTTTCCCCTTTCTTCTTACTTTACATCAGTATCAAAAAAATTTGGTTTCACTCTTCATTCATCATCAGTGTTCCGACACTGACAGTTGGTTGTGTGAATAAAGTACACCAAATTATCCTCATGTGAATGATTGTGCATAAATATGTGTTGTGTCTCAAGAATCAAAAGGATTTTCTCAAAGAGGGAAGTAATCTTTTGATACTCTCGGTGGTCTACCTATCAAGTGTTCACCGCTCCTCTTCTCAGTGTATCCAAGCAGTGTTGCAGAGGTTCATCATTTCAAAAGTTTTCAAAAGGGGAAAAGTGTTCAAATGATTTTCATCGAAGCTCTTCACATGTGCATCATAGTGGAGGGTCATCATAGATTAAAATTTTATCTTCATCATTAGCGAATCTAATCTACATCAAGGATAGAGGCATCTTCATCCATGATTTGGAGCATCTTTTCTCTCCTCTCTTCATTATTTCTCCTCTTCTCTCCCCCTTTCTAATTCTTCATTATATTTAATCATGGTATTTTGTCTTATTCAATTAATTGAATCTCTAATCTTTCATTGTAAAAGTCCCTTTTGATTTATAAAAAGGGGACTTATTTGCTCACTTCTTGGGAAGATGAAAAGTCACACATGGAATAAGGACATGAAGAGTCATATGGGGGGTAGATAAGATTTGCATTGTAAAGATATAAATTGAGAGATCCTCCTCACTTCAAAGGATGGTTATTCTTGTTTACTATCTCCCATATTCTCTCTAGGAAGAAGTGATCAATTTCCTCTATCTCCTTCACCTATTTTTCCTCTCCATCTCAACTACACTCCTTGATCCGTAAACTGGCCAAAAAAATTCCTTGACCAATGGGTCCTTATAGGAAACTTAGTTCAATTCTGATTTTACCTTGAAAAAATCAAATTTAATGAATGCAATGCAAGAAAATAATTGACACTACACAATCAGTTGATAACGGAGTTCATAAATTTCCTACATCCCCAAGCTCACTAATAGTTGAATTGATTCTTTATAACAATCCAATTATAAGTACAAATAAACTTATAATTCTATATTGAATGTGTCGGCTCAACCCTAAACTCTTGTGTCAATCGGTCTAAATGAACCCATACTGGTCTTGGAAGCTTGCTCAGTACTTCGGTACAGCTTCCCAGTTTTACACCTCCTGGTGACTTCTCCTCTGTTGCGTGGCCTCTAACCTCTAAGAAGAGATAAGTCAGAATGTTCCTGGTAACAAAGAGTTCCACCCTCTTGTTGACTTCTCATCTATTGCATGGCCTCTAGCCTCTACACAGAGCTAAGTCAAATCCGGTGTCATCTCCACGAGCTCAATAATATTATAATTCTCCTTCGTGGCCTCCAAGTAACTAACTTATTGATATGCCCAACATATGAAGAATCAGAGCTCCAATAGTATGTTTATCTAGTGCTTAGTCATATCCCTTAGCTTCACAATCATGTCTCTGGACTCCCGCATCAGACTAAGGCTTCAATTGGCCTTTACATATTTTGGTGAGATAAAAATAATTAACTCTCGATTTTACAATATTGCCTTCTAAAAAGGTCTTATTTCTTCATTCCTATTTTAAAAATAGGTCTTTAATATCCTAAGGATCCCTCTCTATTCCCCTCTTCTTCCTCACTTTTGGCTTATGAGGAACTTGTGTTTTTTGAGGGGGGGTGAGGGGTTTATATACCCCTACTCAACCCATTTTCCTTGTTTATATGGCTTATGTACCATATCTTAACCAACTCGTCGAGCTAGGTGAGTTGGTTAAGGCTCTTGAGTTGCATGGGATAGGTCATGGGTTTGAAATCCCCACCGCTACCATTTTTTTTCCCCATCATTTAGGCAATCTCACCAAGTCGTTGTGCCACATCACCTAGCCATCCCAATGAGTTACTCCCCACCACATCATTATCGAGCCCTCTGAGTTGCTCAACTCACCTGGGCTTTGTTTGGAATGGGGATTTTAGCCCACATGTGATGCTGGGTAGGATGTCAATAGGGATTAAAATAGCCCACTACTTCTGAATTGTTCATGGCTTCGGCCACATGCTACTTTGTTTTTTACCATTTGATTTGGTCATTGGTTGTGGTGCATGATGAGTTGGCTCACCCTTAGCTCACTGAGAATCTCGCTAGTGAGCTCACCACTAACTTGCCCCATGTTGCCCCATTAGCTCATTGACTTAGCTCGGTGCTTAGATCACCCATGTAGCTTGATGCTTAGCTCAACCTCAACTCAACAGGTTGTCAAAATGAGTTGTATCACTTCGACAGTAGGGTCCCTTTCTGAGATAAAAGTGGGCCCCTTAACTGACCAATTTTTTACACCATCGAGCAATGAAGACCGATGATTTAAAATAAATTGTATTTTTTCTCCATGATGTTGATGACCCATTTTCCACTCCATCCATGGCTACGTCTTGTGAGCATCCATTTCTTGTACAGACTACATATGAAGTGTATGTTATCCATTTTGTGCATTCTAATAGGTTCGAGAAAGATCTTGAATCCTTCTAACATACTATAATGATCTTAAGAGATTTAGGGGAACTTTGTATTTTGATTTGATCTTTGGATCACACCTCCCCAATAGGAGGCTTTTTGTCCCTAAAAAACTTTTTTTCTTCCACTTCTAGATCTAGAGCTTTGTATTGTCTCTAAGATATCTCTGCAGTTGACATTATGGTATTCGAATTGTTACTCCTTCAATCATAAAATTGGTTCGATCCTTGGGACCTGTAGTACCTTGGCTCACTACCTTCTGATGCACCACTCTGATGCCAAATCAGGATAGATAATCTTCATATAGTCTTTAGGAGGACTTCATTATAGAGCTTTGATTACCAATTTTACAAGAAAACATTGGGCATGATAAACCTGTCGTGAAGTGTTCACTCTCTTGGTGGATCTAGTCATGTGTCTTCTCCTTAAGACAAGGTAGATTTTCCCTTGTCTTCATCGGCCTTAACCCTCTTGGAGTGTTTCTTTTATTTTCCACACAAAATCACACAATGGATATTGGATCCACATTAAGCACATGGATATGTCCATAATAGCTCTGGGGTTATTATGGGCTCTTTTTTGTAATCAAAGAATGCATGATCATACCTTGTAGGGTTGTCAAGTTTTCCTTTGCTCTCACCATTCTTCTTTGAAGATTCTAGTTTATTCCCTGTTGCAGGCTACTTCAGGAGGACTATTGGCTTGGGCTCTGTGCTCGATGTTGTCCACGAGATTTCTCCTACCTAATTTTTACCACTATTGTATCCAATACCCGCATATCAAGGTCTTTCCTCTACCTTGATAGTGTTAGTTATACCTTGGCTATTCACACCAAGTCCTTTTAATTCATATCCCATTTTAAAAAGAAATTTTGATGTTATACCTCTAGTGTAATTTTGAATTCACCAAAATTAGGATTTACAGCTTCACGAGAAGGAAATTTCAATGAATCACTTACAGTTTTATTAGTAGGCATACCTTTCTTCACCCGCTCTTCATCATCCTACAATGTTGCTAGGAGCTCTTCTTTAGCTTGCAGTTCATGTTGTAACTTTGTGATTAGTCCTCCAAGGAATTCTGCATGAGTCTCAAACATGTCTTGTAGCTCTTGGTTCTTTGGCATCCCAATCTATTAACATTTCATTTATTGAGAATCCTTCTCTGGGATACGGAGTGTTTTCCAAGTTGTAGCTATAGTAGGTTAACTACTATTGGTCTTTGTCAATGTCTTTTTACATTCTACCATTCAACGTTGGAACCATCTTAGTGCTAATTATGGGAACAAATACCAGCATTGTTCATTGCAATGCCCATTCATATAGCAATGTGAATATACCTAAGGACCATCTCATTCTTCTTGGGTCCCTTGGTGATGATGCTCTTATTACAATGTAGACTGTAGGAGTTCCATGCTCCGTCTCATTTCAACAATTTGACATTCCTGATCTCATCGATGTAGATTCACCATGTGTAGTATTGTACCCAATATCATGAGTACAACAGGCCATAGTATAAACTAGTATAATTCCATTACACTATAGTAGTGAGATAACATAGGAAATAACCAGCTCTGATACCAAACTTGATCCATAAACTAGCCAAAACAATTCCTTGACCAATGGACCCTTATAGGCAACTTAGTTCAATTCTAATTTTACCTTGAAATAAATCAACTTTAATGAATGTAATGCAAAAAAATAACTGACACTGCACAATCGGTTGAAAACGGAGTTTGGAAATTTCCTACATCTACGAGTTCACTAATAGTTGAACTAATTCATTATAACAATCTGATTATAAGTACAAATAAACTTACAATTATATAATGAATGTCTCAGCTCAAGCCTGAACTCTAGTTACAATCGGTCCGAATGAACCCAAACTGGTCTTGGAAGCTTGCTTAGTACTCCGGCGCATCTTCCCGATTTTACACCTTCTGATGACTTATCCTATATTGCACAACCTCCATCCTCTACGTAGAGCTAAGTTGGATCCAGTGTCGTCTCCACGAGCTCAATAATATTGCGACTCTCCTCTGCAGCCTCCAAACAACTAACTTGGCAATATGCCCAGCATATGAAGAATAAAAACTCTGGTAGTATACTTCTTTAGTGCTTAGTCATGTCCCTCGGCTTCACAATTATGTCTCTGGGCTCTCGCATGAGAATAAGGCTTCAATTTTCCTTTATAGCTTTTGGTGAGTTAAAATAATTAACTCCCGATTTTACAGTATTGCCTTTTAAAAAATTATTATTTCTTCATGCCTATTTAAGAAATAGGTCTTAATATTCTCCAAATATTTTCTTAATATCCTAAGGCTCCCTCTTTAGTCTACTATTCTTCCTCACTCTTGTCTTGTGAGGATCTTGTGTTTTGTGAGGGGGTTTTATATACCTCTACTCAGCTCGTTTTCCTTGTTTACATGTCTTATCTACCATATCTTAACCAACTCATCGAGCTAGGTGAGTTGGTTTAGATGCCCATATTGCATAGGATAGGTCATGGCTTCAAAATTCCCATCATCATTGTCATTTTTCTCACCATTCAGGCCATCTCATTGAGCCACTATTCCATGTTGCCCAGCCATCCCGACAAGTTACTCCCCACCACGTCGCTATCGAGCCCGCCAAGTTTCTCTGACTCTTTCAGGGTTTGTTTGGCATGGGGATATTTATCCCATGTGTGCTAAGGGAGGAAGTTGATAGGGCTTAAAATATCCCATTACTTTCAAGTTGTTCATGGCTTCAGTTACGTGCTCCTTTGTTTTTTCTGTTTGATTCAACCATTGGTTGTGGTGTATGATGAGTTGGATCACCCTGAGCTCACCGAGCAACTCAACAGTGAGCTCACCACTAACTCACCCTGTGTTGCCTGATTACCTCACCTTCTATCTCTTTGACTTAGCTTGGTTTTTGGCTCACCCATGTAGCTCGATGCTTAGCTCAACCTCAACTCGATGAGTTGTCAAAATTATTTGTATCGCTTTGACGACTGGATCCCCTTCTGAAATAAAAGTGGGCCCCTTAGTTGACCAATTTTTATACACCATTGAGCAATAAAGACTAGTGATTTGAAACAACGCATATTTTTTCTCCATGACATAGAAGACCCTTTTTCCATTGCAACCGTGCCCAGTCACTGCATCGCCTATGTTATGGTTGCATCTTGTGATCATCTTGTTCTTGTACAAACTACATTTGGAGCGTACGACATTTGTTTTGTATGCTCCAATAGGTTCCAGAAATATCTCAAATCCTTCTATTGTATTGTAATGATCTCAAGAGATTTAAGGAAAAATTTCCTATTGATTTGATCTCCGGATCAGTCCATGAGGATGTACTTTATGAATATTATGCATTGAGACTTTTTGCTTCTTGTGTTTTGTTCCTTATTTTATGTGAATGGTGTCTTCTCATTGAAATCGTGGATATATTTTGGTTTTAAGCAATAAACTATGTTGTATTATTTATTATGCAAAACCTTTCTTACTATTCTCTCTACACCTATCTCTCTCAAAAAATTTCCTCCCTTGTAGTATCTAGAAGCACTTTGCCACAGGACTGGGGAAGTACCCATGTGTGATCCCCGACTGAAAGACCACCCCTGTTTGATAGAGTAGTGTAAATATTTCCTATTTTCAATAAAAGGAGTTGCCTCATTCAACAAAAGGTACTTAGTCCCATAGCATTGGCAAAAGTTCCCTAATTTTCCCATGTGACAATTGTTTTTGCTAACAACCTCGAATGAGCACACAAGGTGGCCTTATATGATATGAAAACGAGGTTTTTGCTAACGTAGGGAGCACGTTGTGGTGTCTTGAGATTACTCACATGTGACATTGAGGATGGAGGGTAGGGGAAACTAGAGAAACATTTTGGTTTCATTATTGGGACCTTTCACATTATGTTACTGTGATGGTACTGAGGAACAATGTTTCAACTTACTCAAGATAATATTGAGTGTTGGTTGAAAAGGGTTTAATACTAATTTTCAAAAGGCTGTTCAATTTTTAGGAGTCGTTCATTGAGAAAATGGGTGGAGAGGCATTTGGATGATGCTTTGTATGAGAAATTCTTCGGCAAACTCCATGTACATTCACATGATTGGTTGGTTGTTTATGCTAAGTGTTGAGGATTAAACTTGGGTAAAAAGTACACTTCAACTAAGGAATACCTCTAAATACTTGCAAAGCTAGATGTTATGGGGACCCATGTTGTTGATGCTTATAGGATTTGAGTGCTTCATTACATTTTGGATTACTTTGTTTCTACATATTATTTCCCTAAGTAAGTAGAGTTTAAATTCCTCTATAAGTCATGTAGAAATTACTTGAAGCACCTTCCTCTTGAGATCAAAAATCTCATGGTAGATCTTGGGATTAAGAATTTTCCTATGGTCAAATTAATTCCAACGTGCGTAAGCAGTGTGAAATGTTGGAAAAATAAGGGTGTTATTAATTTTGGGTGTAAAATGGAAGTCTAGGGCAAGCAAGAGCTTAGGTGGTGGTATTAAAAGGATGTTTGGCATAAGGTTATTTCCATGAATGTTTTTCAACATGAGGGTGATCCAAACTATGGAAGTGTCACAAAGACACAAAATGAATGGGAATGGGATGAGGATGACCACCATGAAGAAGAAGGCTTTACGGGAAAATGGACACATGTTACTATGGATAAGCAAGCTTTAGAGAATGTTAAACCACAATACAATGTTGATTACCCCATTTCTCAACTTGAGGTGCATGCTCATGTGATGGGATCTCTTTATATGGAAGATATTGTGAGTATCAAAACAAATGATGAGGATTTAGGTAAGGACAAAGAGAATGAATTTTTGGATATGGCATTTCCTTTTCTATTATAGCAAGTTTCACTCTTTCGGTAATCAAGTGGAGGGCCATCTAGGACTTTCA
The DNA here is from genome assembly GCA_019776745.2 of Taxus chinensis. Classification (NCBI taxonomy): domain Eukaryota; kingdom Viridiplantae; phylum Streptophyta; class Pinopsida; order Cupressales; family Taxaceae; genus Taxus; species Taxus chinensis. The sequence goes on from CM034148.1 coordinate 681,846,665, forward strand.
TGAAATCAAATAGTGCATGAAATTTTAGGATGATGAGTATTAGGCTCATAAACCAGGTCCCCAACAATACACGGGTTTGAGGGGTTAGGAATGACATCATAGGTGGTTGGGAAAATGATGGCCGTAGTAAATATCATTACAACCATCATTCCTGGTAGTGATATTGGGGCGTGAACATCAGGAATAGGCTAGATAATGGGAACATTAGTGCAAGGGATATTTATTGTCACCACTTAACCTATTAATGATCCTATTAATCTGTAAACAACAATAACCCCCTACTATTTTGATTGTTTACAACACAATCAATTTAATTTTTAGATTTCAAGATTTGTATGAATCTAAAGTTGATTAAAAATATGAATTTTAAAATGTTTATAAATGGGTCAAGAACTAAAATTATGATCAACAAAATCAACTTATTCAATAGTTTGATCAAAACCATTCAAAATCCATTTTTACCGATTTCCTGTAAATGTAGTTAATTGATTTAATGTATGCTTATCTAAATTAAAATTTGATTTATTAAATGCGGAAAAAATAATCAAAAATCATAAAATATGCGACACCAGAATTGTTTACGAATTTTGGAAACTGCCTACATCTCTAGGTTCATTTGAACTGGTCCATTAAAATCTATCAAAATTAGTACAATAAACAAATATGGATCCAAAACCTATAAATCTGTGCACTCAGACCTTCGGAAGACTCTGGCGATGCTCATTGTTCATCCTCCACTTTCTCGAATCACTTATACAACCTCTTCCTTTCATTCTCTATCAACAAGATACTTTCGCACTTTAAAACTACATCAAAAGGACTCCAAAATGGGAAAATTATAGATGCACTAGGAGAATCTTGAAATTTTAGACAACTTTCCATTTTACATTGAAATCTTATAATGCCCCTAAACTGTTTAAAAATTCAATTTTCTAAAACTGCTCTGTTATCATCATAAAAACACAATCATAATAGTGACCTTGTATAAAATCAAATAAGCCTATTTATAACATTACAAAAACTATGTCATGTATTATCTAGGATCTTATTTTGGAGTAATACGGTAGGGTATTCGAACCTCCCTAACCCCCCACCACTTGGTTTTAACTTTGTTTGGAGTTTTTATCCCACATTCATGGGTGGAGGATATATGAAGCCTTTTAATAGGTTTTTCCCCACTAGTTTCTCTCGTGGTTTGGGCCATGCATCTTCTATTTTTCTTTGTTTAAACTTCCATGTGGGACGTGGCATAGATAATGTGACTCATTTGGTTGTGTTGTCACCAAGGTTTCTTAGTTTGGCATGGCGATTTGGTAGGTTGTGTTGAGTTGACATCGATGGTCACCAAGTTTGGAGTGTGGGTTGTGTTTGGCATGGCGAGTTGGGGGCATAATTCAGGAGTTGAGCTCAGTGGGTCATGGAGTTGGTTTTTGGGGAGTTAGCTCACCCCAAGAGCTCAATGTGGAACTCACCTATGTACTTCACCCAACTCATTCATGAACTTGCCAAAACTTAGTCATGAGCTTGCCTAGCTCGGTTTATGCATCTTGTTTACTAGCTCGATGCGCTACTTGCAAATTCATGAGTTGATCAATATGGTGGTTGGGTCTCACTTTGAAACAAAAGTGGACCTCATAGTTGAAAAACCCCTTTTCGACTGTCAAAAACTAGAGGTGAATACCAAACCTTTTTTCCCTCCGCATAGTGCCACTCATCGACTCCACGTTGATCCACTTATTATTTTGTAACATGTCTTGACATTGTGTCACATGTGCCCTTATTTTTGCTTCTCCAACTAGGAACTTCTACAGATGGTATCTTTCTCAAACAAAATATGTTTTACACATTCAAATATGCACCAAAAATCTCTCAGATTCCTCTTCCATACTGTAATTATTTTGGGAGATCTAGGGAAACTTTGTCCACTAAACTGACCTACGGATCACATCTCCCCACTAATAAGGCTTTTGTTCCACAAAAAAAAAATTCACCTGCTTAAACTACCAATCATCTTCCTTCATATCACAAACACACAGGATCTATAGAAATAGCGTTGTAGGTGAAATTTTACTACAAATTATTGAAAAACATATCACCACATTGATCAGTTTAAAAATGGACAATTTACATGCCAACAAGAGGCTAGAGTCTAACTTATTTTCTTGTGAATCTGCCATTATTTGCAAACAACACAGATTGGTTATAAAAGATAAACAAATGCAAATAATAGGCAAATGTATAATTTAATTCCTATAGAACTATCAAACCATAGTGATTGCAACTGCCATCACAAAATTGATCAGTTTAAAAATAGACAATCAAATGCCAAAAGAGGCAACTATCAAATCAATTCCCTATGACATGGCCAATATCTAAAAATATAATCTCACCCAAAATAGTTCAGTAATAAATAGACACAAAAATTCCAATGGGGTTTGTGTGGATCGGTTAATACAGATGGTTGTGTTTGGATCCACCTAGGTTCAAATCTTGTTGGACGCAATCCCCTTCGGGGTGGTTTATCAAAGATGGACTGTGTTGCATCACTGATGGTTACAGCTGATGGAGGTTTCGACTAGTGGTTATTCTCTGTGGAGGTAGAATTTGCATTGTCGGAATTGGCATTATCGGTAGTTGGTGGCTCTAAAAACAATGGTGGCAGAAAAGAATACATCATCAGTGTGGGCTCGGTGGTCACAGTTTGTGATTATGTTGGCATAATTTAATATCTTGTCTATGGACTTTGGAATTGTTAAGAGAGGGGACCCAAGAGCCCCAAGGTTCATAGCTCTGGTCCAAAGCGTTTAAAGATCTAAAAACATAGACACCAAAATACCAACAGCTAGGTTAATGTCCACTGACCCTGTGAAACTGTCATATTCTTGCAAGTGAAAAAAAATTTATAGTGTAATCAAAATGCATTCTAACGGTGTAACCATATTTAGAAGTCACATTTATTGCCCACATGTGTCTTATAAAACATGAATTTAAAAGTACGGCAATAATGAAATTTCACATTGTGATCACAATTACAAATATTTCCCAAAATATGGCTCTTAAAATGCATCCAACATATACATGTCAAAAATAGATGCATTCCCAAAACAACAATTACTCTGAAATGCAAGTATGGAAAACTCAACACTGCCAATATGCCCAATAACTTGCGTGAACTACTGTCAAAATTCTCCAACGCTGAAAATATGAGTTTAACTCCCAAACTATTTCAAGAACTCAAAATGTTAAATAAGAGATTCAAATGGAGATTTTTTTTTTCAAATTTTCAAATGTAAGAAGATAACTGAGCATGATGAACATATCTCTTAATTCCTCTTAGGAATCTAATAACTCCAAAATTGATTTTCCCTTTTAAATGATTTTTAAAAAAATTGGGTTTTAATTCCTTTACCAAAATCAACAAGAATCCCAGAATCAAAGGTAACAAAATGAATTGAAATCATTCTATTCATCAGTATCAACAATGTTATATAAATATATCCATTAAAACAAATGATTTTCATTGTCCATATCAAAATAAAATGGACTCATATGTGGGCAATCTGTGGATATATCCAAGGTTGTTTTATTTTATACTAGTGGATTAACAAATTATTTTTGTTTTACCTTATAAACTAACTTCTTCTTACCATTTCTCGGATGGTATGTTGGATGAATTTTCCAACATCTTTCAACCCTGTGTTCACTCATATGACAATGATTACAAAAATTCCTCTTCATGAGAGAGGAAACATGTTTTCCATTTCTTGCCTCTAAACGAAAAGAACTGAGCTCATTAGGAAACCACTTCTATAAAAAAGACTTTCTCTTCCAACAAAAGGCAAAAAAATGATTACTTAACCTAAAAAACATGCACAGAAAAGCATGCATCATTTTTTGAATATCAAATCCATATTGTTTAAACTCAAAGAATGCATCATCAAAAGTTTTACAATTTCCCTTTTATTTATGATTATGATTTGTGTAAGAATGAAGAAGGGGAATCTCATTACCTATTCTCTGGACCTTCTTACCCAATCCTTCATCAATTTATGATGATGAATCGACGATTTCCTGTAAAGAATCTTCCTACAAGACTAGTGGGGTATTCACTTGGCTATTAGAAGCTTGTCTCCCTTAAGAATTCTTGGAGCACTCTCCAATTTCCATTCCCACACTACAATAACCCATACCTGCAAAATGATGACGTTCCTCTACCTGTATTGGGTTATAAATACCTTGACCATTCTTACTAAGGCCTCTTCCATCAAATCCCATTTTAAGCAATAATTTAGATCTAATGCCCTTAGTATGTTTTTCAAATTCACCAAAAACATTGCCTGAATCCGAATCTGAATGGGAGGAAGATCAAAATGGTGATAAACTTACAATGTAATCATCTGTCATAGTTTTTACATCTAAAGTGGAAGGAAAATCCTTCTTCTACTCACCACACTACAAATGAAAGATCAAGCCAACAATGTATGCAAATCTAATGGATTTAGAAAACTAAACTGATATCAAATGCAAAATGAAAGAAAACCATTGAATTCAACTGGCTTTGATACCAAAACTTGATCTATAAACAACAATAGGTCCCTATTATTTTGATTTTTTACAACATGATCAATTAATTTTTCAGATTTCATGATTTGTATGAATCTAAAACTGATTAAAAATATGAATTTTACAATGTTTATAAATCAATTCAAAACTAAATTTATGATCAACAAAATCAATGTATTCAACAGTTCAATCAAAACCATTCAAACTTCGTTTTTACCAATTTCCCATAAATGTCATTAATTGATTTAATATATGTGTATCTGAATTAAAATATGATTGATTAAATGTGGAAAATAAATCAGATTTCAAAAATGCAAAAATTAGAAAATAGACAACACCATAATTGTTTAGAGAATTTGGAATCTGCCTACATCTTCAAGTTCATTCCAATTAATCCACTAAAATCTATCAAAATTGAATGTATAATCAAACTTAAAATAAACAAATATAGATCCAAAACCTACAAATTCATGCTCTCAGACCTTCAGAAGACTCTGGTGATGCTCAGTGTTCATCCTCCACTTTTCCAAAGCACGTACAAGTCTCTTCCCTTCAGTCTCTATCAACTAGCGACTTTCATGCTTCAAAATGATATGAAAAGGACTCCAAAATGGGAAAATGATAGATTCACTAAGATCATCTCAGAATTCTAGACAACTTTCCAGTTTACACTAAAATATGAAAAGGCACCTAAACTACTGAAATTCATTTTTCTAAAATTTCTCTATTATCATAAAAACATAGTCATAACAGTGGCCTTGTATAAAATCAAATATTCCTATTTATAAAATCTCCAAATTCATGTGGCATATTGGCTAAGCTCTTATTTTGGAGTAATTTACTTGGGGATTTGAACCGTCCTAGCCACCCACCACTTGGATTTTACTTGGTTGCATTTTTTATCCAACATTTCGTGGGTGAGGGATATATGGAGCCTTTTAATAGGCTTTTACCGCTTGTATCACCCATGGCTTGGGCCACGAGTCACCCCTTTTACTTTGTTTAAATGTCCACATGAGACGTGGCATAGATAATGTAGCTCAGTTGGTTGTGATATCACCAAGGTTGCCCAATTTGACATGGTGAGTTGGTGGGTTGTGTTGAGTTGGTGTCGATGGTCGCCAAGTTTGGACTGCGAGCTATGTTTGGCATGGTGAGTTGGGTGAATAGCTAATGAGTTGGATCAGTTGATCATGGAGTTGATTGTTAGTGAGTTGGATCACCCTAAAAGCTCTGTATGGAACTCACCCATACACTTTACCTAGATAGGTCATGAGCATGCCCATCTCGGTATACAACTCAGTTCCTAGCTGTAGTCACGAAATCATGAACTTTAGACATTATTTATCCTAGTTTCATACTACTATTTAGAAGGTTCTTGAGTGAAGAAAAGTACTAATTAACCCCCATCTTTTGGCCATCTTGTTTTATTTTATTTCATCATTACCGACCTTCTACATCCACATGCTCAGTTAGCTTCTATCACCTTCCATTATTTTAGCCTCGACTGGGTCACCCAGATTACTACTAGGGCACCCATGGGCGCCCTGGTTCCACCAAGGGTACCCCGGTCCCTTTTGCACTTTCCCGCCACTTTTGGGGATTTTTCTAGCCGTTTTAGATCTTTATCTTTTTAGTGGTTATCCATTTCAGTGATAACTACAAAATTAGATCAAGATAACCCTATAAATATAAAGCTATGAGACCATAATGAGGGACCAAGTACTAGTCACTACTATCATCCATCTAGAGTTACATCCACCTATTGCATTAGAGATTTTTGCATCCACATAGCTCTAGCACAAGGCACAAGGCTAGGTCATCTATATCACACACAGCATAGGGGGAGGATTCTATTCTATTCTATTCCATGCACACATTCTATTACATTTTCTACATCTAGTTATTGCTCGCTACTTCACAAAGTGTGACTGGAACAAGAGCACCTAGGGCACATTATGCACACACTCACCAGAACTACATTTGGATCTGAAATGTAGTAACACTCAGTTAATAAGCCCATTGTTGTGTCAGTTGAGGTCAATCCAACCCATTCATTTACATTCTTATTTTTTTAGGGTTTTGATACTCCTTGGTCTTTTGTAGGTATTTTCATCATTTTGGAATATCAACAACATCTGGAGCAGTACATCGAAGTTAATGTGACAAACAGCGAGGGTTTCAGACCATCTTTCAAACCTGTGAAGATCAATTTCAGACCTTTTACACAGACCAGATAACCCAGTTTGTAGACCAAAGCACCCGTGGGCACCCCAGTCCCTCTCCAGGTGCTCCAGTACAACGAGATACTCTAGATCCATCCTTTTTGTAGTTACATCACAACCGTTTCCTACTTCCAGATTTTCCAGTCACCTCTGTGATATATTCTTGTAAGCATCTTCTATTCAACTAAGTTATTTCCTCTTCTTTCTTGCATATTAGGGTTTCTATTTCGATCAGTTTAAGTGTTTAGATCATTTATATACTTCTTTACTGCATTTATTTACTTTATCTACAGTTTTTCATAGCTTAGATTAACTAGTGTCCATAATTACATGTTTAGTTAATCATTTTGGTGACGCCACGACATTCATCATACATTCATCCATCACATGCACATAGAATTCATTCACCAGCATAGCATTTGTCTACCATACCACCATTATTAGACGATAGTCATACGCTTTCATCATTACATGCCTCGACTAAAGGACCTTCGTCCTTCACCCTCATTGGTTAAGTCCATTTCATTCATCACTTGGGGGGTATCGCATTTAATACATCCCTCCCACTCACTTTAACATCTAACATCTTTGCATTTTCATAGAGGCATCTTCCTCACACATTCTAGCATCATCATTACCTGATGTCACACTCTTATGATTCGATTCTAAAATTTTCCTCCGTAATTTCTATTTTATTAATGTATGTATTAGGAATAAGATGTTGTTAAGTATAATTAGTAGTGGCGTCCAATAGAAGATAACGGCATCATCAGTACGGTGCCACCAATAAAGTAGAGTACGGTAACAGTCAAAGTACAAAAGGAATGTTGTGGTAAAAAGTAAATATTTGTCGTAAGTGGTCCGGTAATGTTAAAATGTCAAAGTTGGGGTAAGTAGAGAAGTAGGGTCTACATGATTAGGAATTAGAAATATTATATTTGTAATAAGGACAAGGAGTGATGTCATAAATATTTTGTGTATTTTATTTGTAGAAAAGTCTAAAAAGGTGGAACCCATGTGAGATGATAAGGTTTATCTTATCTTAGAAGATAAGCCTACATGTAAAGGAAAGAGTTTAGGCATGGAATATGATTGGCCGGAAGAGATTTCCTATCCTATCTTAGAGATAGGGTGGATAATCCTGAATTCCTATAAATAGAGAGGCCATCCCCTCTCATTTATCATAGAGCAAAGTTGTAATAATTATTTTATGAATAAAGGATTCTTTGTGAAGGTGTGTTAAGGAAGTCATCAAGAGGAGTAATTGTGAAGTTTCTCCCATAACCATTGTTGGAATCAAGTGGAGTTGGTAACACTTGGAGTAATTCATGGGTGAGATTGTAATAATTCCATGTTAATAATATATTTTACAGTTGTATTTCAGATTTGTCATCATTCTTTTTTTTGTCATAGTCTGTGGTATTCTTGTGTTATGTTTGTTGTTGTGTTTCCAGATTACTACCACCAAACCAAAAGTTGTGCATTACTAAAATAATCATAGCACGAGGAGTTCCCGGTGAAATATTATCAGAGTGCCAGATTGGTGTTGACATTTTGGTTCCGTTGCCGGGACCATTCCTCGTTGGTGGATTTTCTGGAGAGATATTCCCACTTAGTCATAAATCAATAGGAGGGTAACCTTGTTTTTATTGTGCCTAGTAGTTACCATGGTAAAGTCACTTTTTACCATGCATAGTATTTACCACAGTAACTTTACTTTTTACCATGAATAGTATTTACCACAGTAACTTCATTTTTTACCATGAATAGTGTTTACCCCAGTAACTTCATTTTTACCGTAAATAGTGTTTACCACAGTAAAGTCAGTTTTTACCGTAGTAAGTCAAGATTACCGTGGTCATTCCTATTTTACTGTAGAAAGGTGTAAAGTCACTTTCTATTGTAGTGAGTCCAATTATTTGTGCACATAAGTCTTACTGATTGTACTTGTGAGTTGGTATTTCACTGTGGTTACATTTAAAAATGGGGAAGATTCCTATTTTTTCAGCCCAATCTAATGAAGATGCTTCCTCTTTCATTCAAGAGTTTAAACGATCTTGCATTTGTAATGGCCTCATAAGAAGGGAACAATGGACTGAATTTTTTCCTACCTTTTTGGATGGTTCAGCCCTTAGGTGGTTTGAAACACTAGGTGATAATGTGAAAAACTCATGGGATTTATTAACTGAAAGTTTTCTTGAAGAATTTGGTGAACAACAGAAATATGCAGATCTCATGATCGATATCACAAAGCTATCCCAAGGAGAGAAGGAGAAGATAAGGGATTATCATGCTCGTGTTCTAGAGCTAAGGAGGAAGCTCGATGCCCAGATCCGGAAGGAAGGATTAGCGGATGGGTTGATGAATGGCGTGGATAATCTCCTCTGTAAGCACTTCATTCTTGGGATGAAGCCAGAGATCAGACAACGAGTGAAGTATGACCACCCAGCTACCATTGAACAAGCAAAGGAGATTGCAAGAAGGCAAGAAGAAAGCATGGAAGAGGAGCCCAAAGAAATTGTTGCTAAAGTAGAGCCTACACCAGCACCTTTGGTCCAGAATCCACAACCACTCTCGGTGAGCACAAATATTTCTCCTAGTACATCTACTGAGTATGAAGATCTGCTCAGGAAGATGGGCCAGTTAACTATTAATCTTCTTCAAGGAAAAGAATTTAGTTCTCAGGGAGGAGATAGAGGTCCAAAAAGAAATATTTCTGAAGTTGTATGTTATGGTTGTTATAAAAAGGGTCATTATAAGTATAATTGTCCAGATAGAGCTTCTACATCGGTACAAGAGATAATGATAAAGGAAAAGCACCTGTGAATTCTTTTGATGTAGTAGATAAGAGCATAAATAATGAAGTAGATGTGTTTGTAACAAAAAGAAAGAAAGAAAAAGATAACCAAGATGGAAATGATCCTAAGAAGATGAAAGGAGAAACTAGTAAGAAACATAGGAGAAGAAAGTTGGGTGTGCAGGATTTTCTGATTTCACAGGGACAAGGACCATACTCCATCTTAGAAGATCTGTCCAAAAGGCCTGCAAATATTACATATGGTCAACTCTTGGCTATGTCTTCTGAGAAGAGGCGGGAGCTGCGAAGTGGACTCAATGCTCGACGAAGGAAGGAGGTTGAGGTCCCTGTTTTGGAGGCAGAGGTGGATCCCTATGCTCCACAAGCTGAGGTATTATGTAATGGTATTTCAATTCATGATGTCTTAGTTGATGGAGGTGTTGCAGTTAATGTAATGACCGAGTCTGTAATGAATATGTTGGGTTTAAAAATTGATCGCCCCTCAACACTTATGTTAAGGTCATTAAATAAGGGAAAAACTAAACCAGAAGGTGTAGTTTCAAATGTGGCAATATCTGTTATGGGTGTTGTATGTGTGGTAGACTTTCAGGTGATGAAAAATGGTACTGTTGCGTACCCAATGTTGTTGGGAAGACCATGGCTAAGGAGAGTTCATGCAAGAAACTACTGGAATGAAGGCTTCATGACACTTGGACGTGGTAGAGAGAGGGTGAAGATAAACGTGATCCCTCGACATCATAAGACAAAACCTGTGGATTCAAGTGATGAAACTGATGATTGGACATCCTCTGATTACTCTAGTACCAGTGAAGTGGACACAGAAGATGAAGAAAGTGAGGTTGATGTTTCAGTCATGGATATCCTTCCAGTCACACCGACTCATGAACCCATAAAATTATCTGAAGAAGAAATTGATGATCGTCTCCAACAAATAAAGATTGGTGATGCTGTGATGGAGAATGAGAAGGAATCCTACCTCCAGCTCTTTAGAAGGTACATACACCTATTCACTTTTGATTACAAGGAACTCCATCAAGTAAGTTGGGTAGAACATTCTATTGAGCTGGTAGATGGTGCTAAGCCCATAAAGCAAATGCCATATAGAATGAATCCTAATTTTTCCAAGACTGTAAAAGAAGAAATAGATAAGTTGCTTGATGCAGGATTCATATTTGCTGTGGAGAATTCAGAATGGGTTTCTCCCATTGTGATCTCAATAAAAAAGAATGGGAAGCTACGCATTTGTGTTGATTATAGGAAGCTCAATAAGGCAACAAAGAAGGATCATTACCCTCTTCCATTCTCAGATCAGATCTTGGATGAAGTAGCTGGCCAGGAGTGCTATAGTTTTGCTGATGGATATAGCGGATACAACCAAGTTCGTATAGCAGAGAAAGATCAGCTGAAGACCACGTTCACCACTCCTTGGGGAATGTTTGCTTATAGAGTTATGCCTTTTGGGTTGTGTAATGCTCCAGCAACATTCCAGCGTTTGATGAATAGGGTGTTTGAACCCTACATTGGGAACTTCATCAGAGTATTTCTGGATGATTTTTGCATCTATGGGAGCAAGATGGACCACCTGCACCAGATGGAGACAACATTTCAAAGGTTAGATGAAGCACAAGCCTCACTAAACCCTACAAAGTGTGTCTTTGGATGTTCTAAAGGTGTTTTGTTAGGGCATGTTGTATCCAGAGATGGTATTGGTACTGATCTTGATAAAGTTTCAAAAATCAAAGAGTTACCATTTCCTATGAATAGAAGTAAGTTGAGATCATTTTTAGGCCATGTGGGTTACTATAGAAGGTTCATCAAGAATTTCTCAAAGATTGCACAGCCACTAACCCAGTTCTTGAAGAAGGATGTTACTTATGAACCAGGAAATAAGGCGCATGAAGCTTTTGAACAACTGAAGGAAGCCCTGGTGTCTTCACCTGTTTTAAAGAATCCAGATTGGAGCAAGCCATTCATTGTGTATACTGATGCCTCAGATGCAGCACTAGGAAGTACTCTGAGCCAAAAGGATGAAAATGGGAATGATCATCCAGTTTACTTTGGGAGCAGACAAATGAGCAGTGCTGAGGTAAATTATACTGTAACTGAAAAAAGAGGCTCTAGCTATCATTTTTGCTATAAAGAAGTTTAGAAATTACTTGCTAGGGCAGAAATTTATAGTTGTAACAGATCATCAGGCTCTAAAATATATTGTAAATAAGCCTAACCCATCAGGGAGGATAGCAAGATGGATAATTTTGCTACAAGAATTTGAATTTGATATTATAGATAGGCCAGGAAAGAAGCATGTCAATGCAGATGCACTCTCTCGAGCCTATGATGGTTTAGGTTCATCTTGTGATGATGATGATTTCCCAGATGCAACATTGTTATCCCTTGACACAATCCCTAGTGAATACATAGATATTTGGAATTATCTGAATGAATTCAAGTTTCCTGATGGTGCCAATGCAAAGACTAAGAGGAAGATTACTCAAGCCAGTCATCCATATTCTATTCTGCATGGAGTATTATTTCGGATAGGACCTGATGGATAGTACAAGAGGGCAGTTGGACGTGATCAAGGGAAGGAGATGATAGAAGAATTCCACAATGGTACATGTGGAGGACACTTCTCTGGACAACTTACAGCAAGAAGGATCTTGGATGCAGGTTATCACTGGCCCACTCTTTTTAGAGATTGTTATAATTATTGTAAGACATGTGATATTTGTCAAACACATGGTAACCGTAAGACTTCATCAGCTCCATTATGCCCTATTCTTCCACTTGGTCCCTTTGAAAAGTGGGGAATAGACATTTTAGGTCCACTTCCAACTACCCCATGCCAAAATAAGTATATTGTAGTTGCCACAGATTATTTAACCAAGTGGGTTGAAGCTAGGCCATTGAAAACAACTTCCATGGATGAAGTGGCAAGGTTCATATATGAACGCATTGTCACTAGATTTGGTTGCCCATTAGAAATTGTAACAGATCAAGGAAGCCACTTCATTAATGAGGTGGTAGAAGCCCTAGTCAACAAGTTTTCTATTAAGCACAGGAAGGCAACAACATACAAGCCAAGCACAAATGGACAGGTGGAATGAACAAATTTTGTGTTATGTCAAATTCTAGCAAAAGATGCAGCCTTGCAGGTACATAAGTGGGATAAAAAGATTCATGCAGCATTGTGGGCATATAGGGCAACATCAAAGTCAGCAACAGGATACTCCCCATTTCAGTTGGCTTATGGCATTGATCCAGTTCTTCCTATTGAGTTTGATATTCCCACTGTGAGAGTTATGAAAAATGAAAGGATGGATGAAAGTGATTCAGTAAAAGAAAGGTTGGTGCATCTTCATTTGCTAGAGGAAATGAGGGAAATAGCGAAGGATACAAGCTATAAGAAGAAAATGAAGCAGAAGGAATACTTTGATCAAAAGATCCGTTGGTCTCCATTTCATGTGAATGACTTGGTTCTAGTATATGATTCTAGATACAAAAAAAGAAGGTAGAGAAAATTTCTTCCCAAATGGATGGGGCCCTACAAAATAGCAGTTGTGCATGAAAATGGTACATATCGACTGGAGGAATTGGATGGTACTCCCATTACGAAATGGGTCAACCATGACAAGTTAAAGATTTTCCAGGCACCAGCTTCAGAATGTCCATAAGAGTCTACTCCAAGGACGGAGTAGAAGCTAGGAAGGGGGAAAATGTCGACATTAAAATTTTCCTCCGTAATTTCTATTTTATTAATGTATGTATTAGGAATAAGATGTTGTTAAGTATAATTAGTAGTGGCGTCCAATAGAAGATAACGCGCCGTCAGTATGGTGCCGCCAATAAAGTAGAGTACGGTAACAGTCAAAGTACAAAAGGAATGTTGTGGTAAAAAGTAAATATTTGTCGTAAGTGGTCCGGTAATGTTAAAATGTCAAAGTTGGGGTAAGTAGAGAAGTAGGGTCTACATGATTAGGAATTAGAAATATTATATTTGTAATAAGGACAAGGAGTGATGTCATAAATATTTTGTGTATTTTATTTGTAGAAAAGTCTAAAAAGGTGGAACCCATGTGAGATGATAAGGTTTATCTTATCTTAGAAGATAAGCCTACATGTAAAGGAAAGAGTTTAGGCATGGAATATGATTGGCCGGAAGAGATTTCCTATCCTATCTTAGAGATAGGGTGGATAAGCCTGGAATTCCTATAAATAGAGAGGCCATCCCCTCTCATTTATCATAGAGCAAAGTTGTAATAATTATTTTATGAATAAAGGATTCTTTGTGAAGGTGTGTTAAGGAAGTCATTAAGAGGAGTAATTGTGAAGTTTCTCCCATAACCATTGTTGGAATCAAGTGGAGTTGGTAACACTTGGAGTAATTCATGGGTGAGATTGTAATAATTTCATGTTAATAATATATTTTACAGTTGTATTTCAGATTTTTCATCATTCTTTTTTTTGTCATAGTCTGTGGTATTCTTGTGTTATGTTTGTTGTTGTGTTTCCAGATTACTACCACCAAACCAAAAGCTATTGCATTACTAAAATAATCATAGCACGAGGAGTTCCCGGTGAAGAATTATCATAGTGCCGGATTGGTGATGACATGACCTTGTTGAATTCACCCAGAATTTTAATATGGTTAGTCTCCAGTCCCCCCGACATTGTTGTGATTTTTAACCTGCAAAATGCAAATACCTCCTTTGGCCTCATGGCCATATCAGAACATTCAAAATGATATAAACAACATTTCAAGATCATCTAAACAAATAAATCACAACAATATCAAGAATTCAACATTATCATTTTTAATTCATAAATCAACTATATCATCATCAAGAAACTACCATACTAGGTCTACCCCATATATCAAGTGTCACAAGTCCAAATCAATATCCATAATATGTCCCTATCAAATAGTATATCATCAACCACATATAGAAAATTTCTCTAGTAACCATCATGCATAATAACTGAATCCAGATCAATAAAAATCCATGATCTAACCATCATACTAAAACAAAAACATAATAGTGTCCATAATATGATCAATAGTATCATCAGTATGTTAAAGTGTCAAAGGGAAGTGGGCACTACAGAAGGATTATTAGTACACTAAACCCCACACACTGCACTATAAGCATTATACATTGTGTTTCATCACACATCACGCATCATACACCATACACTATACATTCTTCACATTCATCTACAACATTGTGTCATTTCCATATTTCATACAGCATACATTATACTAGTCCCTCACCTTACGCATTTGACATCATACACTATTAGAATATTTATGCATACTGGCTCACATCCTATGTATAGGCATATACCATACATCATACACTGTGCATCATCACATTACTCATCTATCTACATGTATCACATTATGCGTTATAAATTATAGTTTATACATTCTACACCTCTACCATCACATTTTACACACTGCATTTTTCCATTCATCACATGGGTCGCATTTCATCATTACATATACTACATTGTCTTCTATGCATTGCATACACCACCCTATGATGCACTTTAGTTCCTCAGTCCATACTCGATTTTTGAGGGTTTACAAATCAAATGGACCTTACACTCATCACACATGTGATAATCCTAGGCTAGTGACATACGCTTTAGGCTAAATCATCACCTATTCTATCATTTTCTAGTGGTATACACTTTAGGTTACATCACCAATCCATCCTTACATCTTGTAGTGGCATACAAACCATCACCAATTCTATCATTTTGTAGTGGTATACACTTTAGGTTACATTACCACTCCCTTCTTTCATTTTATAGTGATATATGCTTAGGGATAAATCATCACTCATCCTTTCATCTTATAGTGATATACACTTAGGATAAATCATCACTTAAATGTTCATCTAGTCATGTTATATGCTTTGGCTATAGGTTTCACGCACACAACATTTCTATGTCGCATTTCATCACTACACCCACACCTTCCTCGTAGCACGCTAGACATAATACACACTACTCGACCATTTCCCGATGACGCATTCTCGTTTACGCTTCATTCTTAACTGCTAAGGGACGTGGATCCTATAAATTTCCATCCACTTGGGGGGGACGTGGATCCTATAATTCCATCTTTCATTACATTTCATCCATCCACAACGTATTGTATTGCCTTAGGGGCATTTATTCTTGTTTACTAGTGTTTTACATGATCACTTTACTACAAATTGTTAGATTGATTTCTGTATATTTCATTATCTATACCATCCACACATGCGCGTTCATGAATTTGTCTAGTTTTGATCATAGATTTAGATCTTTCACACACAACATAGATGCTTATCATCTACCCTTCCTACACTATTCATAGGGGCATCCAGATTCGTCTCTCACAAGTGTTATTGTCTCATTTTGTACTTAGCACTTTACATTACTTAGTTATTCATGCTTTGACATATTGGTCATTTCTCTAACATGCTAATGGGTGTTTCATGTGTAGCACTTGTTTTGCAAGATTACATGTTTCCATGACTACCTCTTTTGCTTGTTTGTGATTTTCTGTCCATTGTTTGCTTCTTGTATGCGGGGCCTTGCTTTATGTTTGGTGTGCAAACTTGTTTTTTGTTTAGAGAAATGATGGTCTTTGCATGTCTTGTGACATCGTGAGTTATTTCCCATGTTTGTCAACCCGCTTTGTGTAGCTTACTTGTCTTCTTATGTGTTTACATTATTTTTATTGGTAGTTTCTACATTGAATGCTTACCTTACACTTGTCTTCTTACATGCATGCATTTTTCATACTAACACTTTTTTTGGCTAGCCATCCTTATTTGTGTGTGCCTTATTTTCTACCAAGCGCATTGCAGGCCCTTCCCCCTATAGGGACGAGTTATAGTAGTACATGTAGTTGGTCATATTTTGGGGACGCATTCTCCTATCATCAACATCGCATGCACCCCCAAAGAGGGGGGCATCATTTGGGCTTTTACATACTAACACAAAGATTCTACACTAGTTCAGTTCAATTATATACAGTGAGTTCATGTGGGTTTCATACCAATCACATTCGAACCCCATACACAGCATTTCTTCCCTTGGATTTTACAAAACATGGTGTCTTTAGCATTTTCTGGGAAGCATTATACAGGCTTAGAGGTTACATTGGGTGTGCCTCTCGACACTACTTCAGCCAATGGCTTCAGATCACCCAAAAAACCAAGATGATATAAATATATTCTTCACACACATTTAGGAAAGCAGTTAGAGCTTGGAGGACACGGATGATTTCCTCCATACACTTCTTAGGCCAAGGTGGCGTGAGATCACCCAAAAAACTCATGCAGTACAGGATATCCTTCTACACTCTCTTTCTTGACATGGATCAAGTGCACATGTTCCATTTACATTTACGTATTTTACACTTATATGCTTTCATGTACATACATCTTTTGCATTGCATTTTTACACATACATACATACATATTTAACTACTTGATCATTTTCTCCTTGCATGTCCAGTCCGTATGAGAAACATGTAGTTAAATGGGGGAAACAAAAATAACAAACAAAAAATGATACTTCAATTAGCACACTTTACTAACCATGCAGGTACATTACACACCGCAACAGCTACACATGCGTTCCGCCCTAGGTTTACTCTCATCACTTTTTCATTGCACATTTTTCATCTTTAGTTTCCACGCTCCTCCATATTTTTGGTCATTCCACACTTTTGTCTAGTCCTTTGGCATGTTTCTACATACACTCTTAATAGACATCAGGTACGTGTCTCTATCTACTTTATGTTACCAAGCTTTTCACTCACCAACATAAAGTGGGGGGAAAATGTAGTTATAAAATCATGCACTTTGGACATTATTTATCCCAATCTCATACTACTGTTTAGAAAGTTCTTGAGTGAAGAAAGCACTAATTAACCCCCGTCTTTTGGCCATCTTATTTTATTTTATTTCGTCATTACCAACCATTTTCATCCACATGCCTCAGTCTGTTCCAGTCATTTCTCATTATTTTAGCCTCGACTAGGGTGCCCAGGCTAGTACTAGGGTGCTTGTGGGCTCCCTGGTCCAACTAGGGGCACCTCAGTCCCTTTTACACTTTCCAACCACTTTTTGGGCTCTTTTTAGCCATTTGGCATCTTTATTTTTCTTTTGGTCGGTATTTTCGGGGTTAATTATGAAATTAGATCAAGAGAACCCTATAAATATAAAGTTATGAGACCATAATGAGGGAACTAGGATCACTTACTACTATCAATCCATCTAGAGTTTGCATCCATCTATTGTATTGAATATCACTTGCATCCACATAGCTCTGTCACCAAGGCTAGGACATATGTATCACACTTCATATAGGGGGAGGAGATTCTATTCTATTTCATGCACACATTCTACTACATTTTCTACACATATTTATTGTTTGCTACTTCACAAAGTGCGACTGGCACAAGAGCAACCTAGGGCATATTCACACACACTTACACATAGAACTACATCAGTTTTGAGATGTAGTGTACCGCTCAGTTAGTAAGTCCACCATTGTGGCAGCTGAGGTCAATCTGACCCCTTCATATGCATTATTATTTTTTAGGGTTTGATGCTTGTTTTGGGGTCTTGCAGGTATCTTTCTTCCATCTTGGATTATTTGCAACATCTAGTACAGGAAAAAAAAGCTATATGCAACACACATCGAGAAGGTTACAGGTTACCTTCCAACCCTGTGAAAATTAATTTTAGTGCTTTTGCACATACCAGAGTGCCTAGATTTTAGACCATAAGTGCACCCACAGGCACCTCAGTCCTTCCTCTAGGTGCTCCAGTCCAGCTAGATTCTTTAGATCCATCTTTGTCAGGACGTCTACACAGTTGTTCATGCTCCCTAGTTTTCTATTCACACTCTGTGACACAGTCCTGCTGAACATATTTGTCGAATCACTTGAGTTCTTTCCTCTTCCTTCTTACATTTTAGGGTTATAATTTCCTTTTACATAGTTGTTTAGCTCATTTACATTCTTATTTACTGCATTTATTTACTTTGTTTACAGTTGTTCATAGCTTAGATTAACTATCTATATACTACTTAGTCCATTTTTAGTTAATCACTAAGTAAGAAAAGCACTAATCAACCCATTTCTTTGGCCATATTTTCTTTCTTTCTATTTCCACTCTTGGTCTTACGCCCTTTTTAGCTATGTATGTCTTTTCACACCTCAAAATTTATCATCCTAGACACCAGTGCTCGGCTAGGAGGCCAGTGCAATGTGACCTCGTCCCCTTTGGGCACCCCTGATCTCTTTATACTTTTCTCACATATTTTTACTCTTCCAAGTCGGAACTTTAGCGGATGACATCTTTCTCAAACAGATTTTTTTTACACATTCAAATATGCACCTGAAATCTCTCAGAGTCCTCTACCATATTGTAATGATTTTAGGAGATCTAGGGAAACTATGTCCACTAAATTGACCTTAGACTCTATATATTATATGATATTTACTTACATCTCCTAGAGTATTGTGGGGTAGAGAACGTTGTTGACCACATTCACAAGTGTTAATTGACCTAGTGCGCAAAGGGGATCACTTCTCCATATTGTAAGGCATGACAGTTTGTCATAACTCTTTTGGAAAAAACATTGTTATCACAAGTATGATTTGAAAAAATGTGGTTTATTATGACTAGATAACGAAGGCATTTCTAAAGTAATTTTACATTCTTAAATTTGAACATCAGATTATTTACACTTTGAAGGATATATAACATAATTTGACATAGAATATACATGTGTATAATGTACATTTCAATAGTTTGATCTCCAAGATTTCATATGATATCCATCTTTTTTAGCACATGTAGTTTTTTTTAGGTTTTTTTCTACCTTTTAACATAAGACTTTCATAGATCATAGGGAAGCTCTAAAAGTTTTGTTTCACACAGAAGTTTATAGTAGCATTGATACTAGAGTAATCCTATTCATGGAATCACATATTAAGAAAAGGCTATTAAGTTAGAGATGGTGAATGCTAACAGTGCAAATGATACATGTATCAAAATTTGGTATAAGTATTTTGAGGTTAAAGGACACACAAAGATAAATTACCCCTCGTGCATTGTGCCCATCTTGTTAAAATCTTGTGAAATTTATAGAGAGGACCATGATGTCTGAAAATTTCCTTTGTTTAATAATTCCACTCAAATGAATGTATCTATTTATTGAAAAATATGTGACATTAACACATAAAACATAGAGGATTATTGCATCATCAATCAAATTCATGAAGCATGCAACCTTGGGTTAAGATAGAGTATTCTCGACAATGCATAAGAGAACCACAATGTGAATTCATGTGGACAAGGGGAACATAACCAAGGAGGATGTGAAGCTGGAAGGTTTCCACCTCATACTTGTTACAAATGTGGGTCATTATATCACTATCAGTGTGATTGTGTTGCATTTCCCACTTACACATGTTGTTAAGGAAAACATAAGGATGAATATTATCAAGACCTGTATGTTGCAATGAAAGAGAAAAGTGAGAAGGGTATGGTTATAATGAAAACGTCATGCCCATTAAAAATGAATGGAATCCAAATCCTAGAGATATGACATCTACTCCAAGCCCTAAGGCAAACACAACTACCCAAGGATATGATGTGTGCATTAATAACCCTAAGACATCTTTGGAAGCAATCAAACACAATGATCATCCTTATAGAAAAGGATTCCCTCATGGGAGACAACAAAATGAAATATTACACTAGACTATGTGGCTAGTTAGAGAACTCCAATGACAAATCATGTTCTTGAGAGAATAAGCACATGTGTGAACTACATATGAATATCTATAGAGATTAAATAGTCTAAAAAAGATGAGTTTCATGAAGTGTGTAGGTTATTATGCATAAAAGGATTCATTAGTTTACTTGGGTAGTGGATTTCACGTCAACTTAAATAAGTTGTGGTTGGAAAAAACCTTGGTCATACATCTGCAAAGGTCAACGTCCTTACTCTTGATGTATGGAATAATACATGGTGCTCCATGCTTCATCTATCTCCACATGTCTTGTTTATGGAAAACAAGATGTGTGTGTTATCAATTGAGGTCCTGAAAAATGGCATCCTCGACATCATGGAGCTAAAATTTTAAGGGGAATTTGAATTCATAGAGTTCAATGAAGCAAAAAAAATCCTAACTCTCTTGGGTAGATGTTGGTGTTATGTGAATAATGATGACATGTGCTTTAAGAAGTGCTACATCAATTTTGATAATGATTCCTAGCATGGGGTCACTCAAATATATGGTAACTAAGGGACACCCTATCTTGATATTGTAAATGATGGGGAGGATATAAACCATTTATACAAATTCACAACAGAGAGATTGGGGAATTTTGATCATATTCTTGATAGAATCCTATAGTGAGATGATTCTCACTTAGTATTTTACACATGGAGCATTACCTATGATGATTGGGTAAAATGATCTTATGAGCTAATGGGATAAGATGTTGGAGCTGTCAATTCAAATAAGCACCCCCTAACTAGTGTTCAATGATCACCAAGGATGAGGTACGGGTGGTGCCTCAGAAAAGAAAACCTCACCCCTATGCCAAGATACCATAGACAATATAACGTCAAGCGGTTCCTTGACAAGATGATAGAATACATGCCTTTAGAAAAGGTATAAATTAATACTCTAGTTTACTCCTTGAGTGGTATTATCATGCATTGGTGGGATACTCATTACTCATCATTAAGTATGTGGATTCAAGTATAGGATGTTACGCACACTAGATTTTATATTAAAATCTTGTATGTGCCTTACCATATTATATTGGGGTTATTAGAGTGGAAGACCATTTGGCTAATTGTGAATCACCTTGGGTAGAAGGCCCCTTAGATTTACCACCTTCCTTTTGGACACATGCTCTCTAGTGCACTTTGCATGTGTGGGTGTGTGCTTGGTACATAAATTGCAAAGTACTTCAAGGGATAACTATCTGGGAGGATTTGAAGTTTACTTTTGCGCATACTTTTTCTTTTTCCTCCCATGCACTAGAACTACACCAATCTTTACATTGGATATAATGTTTAATCTTTAGTTATAATTTTGTTTGGGAGGAACACATGCTTTCCTTGTGAAAAGAAAAGGGGTGGATTTTCCAAAAAAATTGAGGAGCACAATATTAACAATGATTCCAGTGAATAGGACAAGCAAGTGTAGATGGAAAGGAATTTTGTATGTAAGGGGAAAGTTAAGATTGGATAAGGAGCCCATGAAAAATCATCTTAGTGTCAAAATATCCCTTGGCACATTGAGGGAACTGGCTAACAAGATGACTATTGTACACACCCAAAATTTCATGGTGCTATATTGACGGACATGGTAAAATATCCAATGATGATAACATTTATTTTCTAGAATAATGATGAGATCTAGATCCTCTCTCTTAACCTGATGAGACTATAATTGTCTCATCTTTTTGAATTATAATTATCCTTTATTGAGTAATTTTTAATGGATAAAATTATGTTTTCAATGATTTTTGACTGTCTTAAAGTTTAAAAGTAAGATTATATATAATGAATTCATTTCACAATACATTATGCTTTTGTTTTTTTCTAACATCTAATAATTCTTGTGGGGTATATATGTTGTCATGAAAAATAGGGCACAATGACCATGATAGAAGAATGATCAAATAATTGTAAATTATTTTGGCCTGTGGTTTTTGGTATAAGAAGAAGCTTCAAACTATATCGCAATAGCTCCATACATGTGCACAACAACTTCATAATTGTTACACTATAAAGCTTCAAAATAAAACACGGGTGATTCAAACTAAGGCACTAGAGTTTTGAAATGTGCAAGAATAGTTTTAGGTCACCATATACATGTATAAAAAGAATATAGAAGGATGATTGGTGGTCAAGATTTAGAAAGATTATGAAAGCATAGTCCTTTGTTTTAGAAAATGAACACATGGTAGTAAAGTGTCATTTACTTAGAAAATAGTTGCAAGATAGGAATGGGTTACTCTCTCATATGTTGTATAATGAGTTTCATTTTACCAATTCTTAGTTTTAGAATTTTTTGTAGTGAACAAGTTATAATCTCCACACTTTTCATTCAGTAAGATGGAATCATAATTGAATAATTTTAGGAAATTTTATGAAAAAAATAGGTGATGAATGTAGAAGATCATTCTATAATCATGGGAGTATTGAAATATTCAAACTTTGGGCATTTTTTATAAATATCTCATTATAACTTAAAGAACATGATCATCCTATTTTATATTTTGTAAAATAATTGAAGAAATCAATACAATTCAAGTTGGTATACCAGTGTTAGAGATTGTTTGATAAGGTTTTAGAAGACAAATCCAAGGGAAGAGAAAAATAACTCTTACCCTAAGGAGGACATTTACATTTTTTTTGATAAATTAGCATCGTGTTTTGTTTATTTTCAAGTAATTTTAATTCTCTTTTTGTTAATATCATAGAGTTGATAGATTATGTAGTACAATTTCATAATTATTTACTATTATTTATTGTCAATAAGTAACTTATAATTATTTTTCATATTTATAGTACAATTGTGAATTGAATGTTTTAAGTTTAAATCCTACAATAAAATAACTATTAGATAAACTTTTCCCTCTCTTTCCTATAGAATACAACCATTGGGTGCCACCCTTGGTTTGATAAATGATAAATTAAAGTGAAGGAACAATAGTTTCATCATATTTTTGGTGATGTTTCTGGAGAATTTTATATGTTAATAGGAAATTTGTTAAGATGAGTGTTGTGGAATAAGTTTTTGTAAGTTTTTATTTAAGAATTTTGAAATCCCTTACTTCCTTGTATGATGCAAATCACTTGTATGTGATGACAAGAATACTTTATGATATTTTTGAAGTAGATGGAACCATATTTATTTCCTAACTTTTTATTTTATAAGAAATATTAATTTAACAATACTTATATTTAAAATTATGATTTGAATTACACTTTCCTAGTTCATGCACAAAACTTTGGGATTCACAAGGAATATTTATGAAACAAAATCCCTAACCAAAATCAAGTTCAAACTGTAGGTTCATTAGTTGACGTTTAACCACAAGAAAACATGGAAAGACTAGAAAATGTAGGTCCTCGCACATAAAAAACTTTCACCTATCCTATAGTGATAGACAATGAGGAACATGCTCCTATGAAGAACATATCCCCGTCAATATTACATACTTT
This sequence comes from Taxus chinensis, assembly GCA_019776745.2. NCBI lineage: Eukaryota > Viridiplantae > Streptophyta > Pinopsida > Cupressales > Taxaceae > Taxus > Taxus chinensis. Next base: position 681,870,539 of record CM034148.1, read on the forward strand.
TAGGGGTATAGCTTCATAAGGCTCTTGATCAATTTTTATTTGACTTCAAGGTTATTTTTCGAACCTATGATTACACAATTAACAGCCAGAAGTTAGAACTATTTCCTTCTACACTTACAGACTCAACCATGCACTAGTTACTGGGATTTACTCAAAATTCCATTCATAATTGGGCTGAAATGGAAACAACCTCATAGAAAATTACCAAGACTATTGTAGGTTTCGTGACCACAAAGAAGAACTCTTTAGGATGACCCAAAAGGATGATGAAATATTTAAGAAATATATTGATAGGTTCTTCTTTTTCCATAAATATTATGGCAATGGACTGGACCAAAAATTAAATAAAGCTATATTCCTAAGGGCAATGTATGATGAATCTAGAGACACTCTAAACCTTATGAGAAAAAGTGATATAAACAAACTAGGACTCATAGAAATTGTTGAACTTTGTAGAATTATTTAAGAACCATACTAGGAACTCGAAGGAACAAACACAAGAAAGTAAGTAGTGGTGTAATCCCACTTGTGTAATATTTTTCCAACCTTAAAAATAAATATCTTAATGCACTTGAATACTTCTTTATATGGAATTCAAGAAAAGGCCAAGGCTACTGAACCTTTATCTATTTATCATCCCATATGTGGAGAGAAATATACTCTTAAAATTTTCCCTTTTGAAAAGGAAGAAACATGTGGTATTTTTGACTGAAATCACTCCACTAATCAATGTGACCTACTTATATAAATTAAAGATCATATTAATAAAATTTCCTACCAAGAAGTATAACTTAATTACATGGGTTAAAGACAAGGTGGTAACTTTTCTTCTGACTAACATTCTAACCCATTTGTTCCCAAACCTCCTTGCAATATAAATCGATGGACTATACCATGACTTTGATTCCAAAACATTGGGTTCAATATGTCTCTCAAGAATGGAACAACCCTCCATGTTCTAACTTCAATAGCAACAACAATGGGTAACTAAACAATACCAACAACAATGGGTACTTTAGCATAATTATAATAAGTAATTTTAGGGTTAAAGGAAAAATTGAAATGTGTAAAATTTGAAATAAGCCTTGATGCCTAGAAATTCCACTAATAATCAACAGAAACAAATAGAGTGGATTAGCCAACATAATTTCCTGCTCAACCTATGGTAAATCCTAAAAATGTCAAACAGAGAACCCCTATCTATACCGTGGAATCAAAAAAATAAACTAGTGTGAATGTTATCATATGTGCCAATGTTCAAATTTGTTTTGAAATAATATACCCCAACCTTCTTCACTAGTACCCATTATATAAATACTACTAAGTGAAAAATAATAATTTTAACAGTCATCTGAGAAACCTTCGTTACATGGTGAGAAACCAATCAAAAATCCTGATTTTTCATTAATACCATTTCCAAAAATACTCAAAGGAAAATTAGTTTGTCAAAAGCTAGTAATATCATTGAATATGACATTATTCAAGAACTTAAATGACTTAGTATTGGGATACCACTATGTACAATCCATTAGAGATATTCATGAAACTAATAAACCATTAAAGAGATATGCATTAAAACTCTTAGATGAAATACCCTAAGACCATTCAAGTAGATAAGAAAATTGGCTAAGTATGTTGGTACGAAACCTTCTTCCTCCCAAATATGGAGATCCATTAAGAAGCCCTTGTTGGGACTATCTCCTATTGGAAACATTAGTTAACAAACATTCTGGTAGATTTGGTGTTGTCATTAATGTTATGAAAGCTAACATGCTTTTCAACTTGTCTCTTAAGTAACATGCAACCAACTGCTACAATTTTACAAATGGATCAAACTATTGCAAAGCCTAAAGGATATCATTGAAAATGTCACAGTCACTATAGAAGCCTGAGAATATCTATAGTATATTTCATGAGGATAAAGCCTCAAAACTCAAAATAAAGGATATCTTTTTTAATCTTAGGTAGACCTTGGCTTGTCACAATTGTTGCCCTTAGAGATTGCAGATCAAGGGACATGACTATCTCATATGGTCTAAATGCAAATAAAAAATCCTTATATCCTCATGCCAAAGCTTTTTTTATTTAGGTAACACTTTATTGATACATGATCCTAATGAAACTAACATTAAAGAAAGTGTTTCTTCTTTAGTAGTTATCATAGTCCAAAGACATATAAATAAATTAAATGCCCTGAGGAAGAGGAGGACATTCACACCAAACCTTAACATCATTTCACTACCCTTATCATTCCTTTAAACAAGAAAAATTCAATAATGAGGAAATTAGTAAATATATGGTGACATTACACATGTTTTGGCCTTATATGTGCCCATTAAACTCGTTACTAAAATATTTTCCTTTAGTAAGTTTAATCCATCCTAAAACTTATGCAAATTAAAGTACAACAAGGGAAACCACTAAATATCAATGGTTCCCTTGTTAAATGAATTGAGTAAAGTTATTTATAGTTTTGTACTCCCACTCAAATGCTTTTGCATGGGAATATAGTGATATGAGAGGAATTCATCGTCATGTCTTCACACACCATATCTATACATAAAAAGTGAAATTTATGATATAATTTCAACGAAGGATAAATCTTGCACTTAGAGACATTATATAAACTAATATCAGAAAAATTATTACATGTAGGTTTCATATATCCCATCTCAGATAGCCAATGGGTGTCTCCCTTAGTCATTGTATCGAAGAAAAATGGGAAGTGTAGAGTTCACATAGATTATAAAGAGTTAAAAAAAGCAACATGGAGGGATTACTTTCCTTGGACTTTCATTAGTCTTGTTCTGGATAATTTGGTAGGGAAGAAATAATTATCCTTTTTATATGATTTCAGTGGGTATAACCAAATTCAACTAGCACTAGACAAACAAGACAAAACAATTTTTACTTTTCCTTCAGGTAGATTTACATATAGAGTATTTCCCTTCAGATTGTGTAATTCACATGTCACCTGTCAACTAGCAATGCTAGTTATCTTTGCAAGGACTTAACGAATGAGTGAGTGAAAATATATATGGATTTCTTTGCAGTTTATGAGGGATTTTAAAAAAAAAATTGACCAATATGGATAAAAATTTTTTTGCAATATGTAAAAAACACTAGTTATCACTAAATCATGAAAAATACTTGATCATGGTAGATCAAGGGATGGTCTTTGGACATCATATCTCTGTGAAGAAATCAAAGTAGATCCCAAGAAATTGGAGGTGATTAAACATCTTCCCCCACCTTCAATTCAAAATGATGTAAGAAGTTGTTAGGACATACTTGTTATTACAAAAGGTTTATAGAATACTTTATTAAAATATAAACACATATTTTCTCCTTTCTTACCGAGGAATGTGAATTTGTATGGAATTATGACTACTAACAATTATTTGAAACCATAAAAGAAAAAATTTTGTTCTAGTATTGAGATTACCTAATTGGAAGCTCTCTTTTTATATTCAAACCACTTGAATCTAATGAAGCAATAGGAGTTATAATTGGTCAAAAAGAGGAAGGGGAATGAATGTAAGTTATCTATTACATCAGAAAAAAATTGACACCAACAGAAATGAAATTACACCACTACTGAGAAATAATTTCTTGTTGTAGTCTAGAAGTGACATCAGCATATCCCACCATTATATTAATGGTTATAAATTAATAGTTTATACAGACCACTCTATCATTAAATATTTAATTAAAAATCCATTGGTTAGTGGAAAAATTATTACATAGTTACTACTCCTACAAGAATTTAATGCTACAGTAATTGAAAAACCTGGAAAAGCTAGTGTGGTTACAGATTTCTTGTCAAGAATAACTACTACAAGTCATACTAAACTAATGGAGGATAAATTTCTAGATGAACATTTATTCTTCATTTTAACTACATCACAATGGTTTGCTAGCATGGCCAACTATATAGGCACAGAGGAGTTTCCATCCACCTTAATTTCTAAGTAGATGAGATGTATTATAAAATGTAGTTCAATGTTCAAATGGGTTAGTGGAATATTGTCTAAATGTGGTCATGTTTTTGTGTTACATAGTTTTATTAAAGAAGATGAAACTTTATTGACATTCTATTGAACTTGTCATGATGAACCATCAGGTGTCCATTACTTATCTCTTCAGACTATTAGGAAAATTCTTAGGTGTTGGATATTATTGTCCCTCCTTGTATAAATATGTAAAAAAGTATGTATGGAAATTTGACTAATGTCAAAGAATGTGAAAGCCTACTCTTTCCAATGAAATTTCACTCCATCCTCAAGTGGTCTTGGAGCCATTTGAAAAATGGGGGTGGGATTTCATTGGCTCTATTGGTCCAACATCACAAGGGAAAGGGTAAATCCTAGTATTCACATATTAAGTTATGTAATAGGATGAAGTTTAAACCTTGTAATTTGCTAGAGATGAGAATAATAGATTATTTCTTATATGACATAATTTTTTTGAATTTTGAGCACCTAGGTTTATAGTGTTAGATCAAGGGCCACAATTTGTGTCCAATGTAATCAAAAAATTTGTTAAGATGTATCAAATCAGGAATGGAAAGTCTTTGCCTTATCATCCCCAATGAAATGGGCAAGTGGAAGTCACCAATAAAGAATTGGGGAATACCCTAACCAAGAAAATAGTCATCAAAAGAAATGTTGGATACTCAAATTACTAGAGGCAGTATGGGCATACAACACAACTTGGAAATCCACCACTAGATTCTCTCCATATGAGCTAATTTATGGGAAAAATCCAATTTTTCCTGTAGAGTTTGAGGTCTGAAATCTAATAACAACATCAAAACTAGAAATAGATATGACATAAGTGTATCATGATATTTACATTGCAACTAAATGACTTAGATGAGATAATAATGGAAGTTGTACACCACACATAATTGATTCAATGGAAAATAAAAATATGGCATGACCATGATATTCTGGAAAGGAAGTTTAAAGTTGGAGATTAGGCATTATCTTGGATTCCAAACATAAAGATTTCAATTGTAATATTTAGACGCACTAGTTAGGGCCATACAAGATTGAATAAGTCTATAACAATGGGTATGTTCATATGATGCCCATTGATGGAGATCAGAGAACATTGCTATTTAATGATCATAGACTTTGTCTCTACAAAAAACTAGCTACAAAGGAACAATTTACAAATCAATTTATTAATGTGAAATCAATCACTTACAATAGTGTAGGCTACAATATTTATACATATTGGATAGCCTGGATATAAACAAATATGGAGTTGCAACTATGCAACAACAAACTAAAATATAGTAGCTTCCAAAATACATTTGGGAAGCACAAATGAATAATGACATAATTGTTATAACAACATAACAATTATACCCGTGAATATAATAAGACAAATATGGTTAATAAAACCATATAACATTATACAACTAATTAATATAATGTTATAAAACTATATAACAATAATTAATTAATAACAATAGTTAAATAATTAATTATACAATGCATAATTAATTATCCTAACATTCCCCCCCTTAATTTTGCATTGTCTCAAGGGATGAGGAGAGGAACTCTCTGAACAACTCGAACTTGTCACGTGCAAGTGACTTCATGAAGATATCTACTCTTTGTTCAGCTGTTGGATAGAACTGAAGTTGTATATTGTGCTTCAACACATGCTTGTGTATGAAATGAACCTGTACCTCAATGTGTTTTGTTCTTTCATGAAAAACTGGATTGCGAACAAGTTTGAGAACACCTTCATTGTCAACATACATGGTGGTCAGTTTTTCCTATGGTATTCCAAGTCCTTCGAGTATGCAATGTAGCCAAATCGCTTCAAAGACAACTTCTCCTGCAGAACAATACTCGTCTTTTATGGAAGAATGAGAAACAAAGTGTTGTTTCTTACTTCCCCATGATATTGGTCCAGATCCCATAAAGAATACAAATCCTGAAGTGGATTTTTTTCATCAATATTGCCTGCATGATCTGAATCTAAATATCCTGACAAGAAGAAGTTGTCATTCTTCTTGTATTCTAGACCAAGATCCACTGATCCTTTGAGATATCTCAAGATGCGCCTTGCTGCTTTCCAATGACAAAATTTGGGTTCCTGCATGAACCTGGATAGATAGCTTACTGCAAAGCTGATATCTAGTCTAGTGTAAGTCAAGTAAATGAGACTCCCAATCAACTACCGATAGAGAGTGGCATTTACCTCAGGAGATGGATCTGAATGAGATAACTTCAATCTGTTCTCCATAGGTGTAGCAATTGGTGTGCAATCCATCATCCTAAATTTCTTGAGTGTTGTCTTGGTATATTTCATCTGAGAAACAAATATGTGATTCTCTTTCTGCCATACTTCCAATCCAAGACAATAGTGCATTAGCCCGAGATCTGTCATGTCAAACGATCGATTAAGATACTTTCTTTGTTGCATCAATCATCCTCACTGAACTGCCAGTGATGACTAGATCGTCGACATAGATAATGACAATCACAATCTCCCCCCCTTTCTTTTTGAGGTAAATATTGGGATCATATGGATTTCTAACAAATCCATGTTGTACGAGATGCTCATCAATTTTGATGTACCATGCCCGGGGTGCCTGTTTGAGGCCATACAGATATTTCTTGAGTCTGCATACCTTTGCTTCTTGACTAGGTACTACATATCCCTTAGGTTGAGTCATGTAGACTTCTTCTTGTAAATATCCATTAAGAAGGCACTTTTTACATCCATCTGATGGACTTTCCAACCAAACTATGTAGCTAGAGAAAAGATCATCCTGATTGTTTTGATCTTAGTTGTGGGAGAAAATGTCTCCTCGTAGTCAATGCCTTCTTTTTGTGCATACCCTTTGCTACTAGTATCTCTTTGTACTTTTCCACTATCCCATCTTCTTTGTACTTTCATTTTGAATATCCATCTGCATCCAATGGGTTTCTTCCCTGGTGGAAGATCGAAAAGCTACCAAGTGTTATTTTTCATTACTGACTGATATTCAAAGTCCATGGCATCTTTCCAAGATTTTTACTATAGGGCTTCCTGGACTATAGAGGGCTCATCAGATTCAATAACTCTACTCATCAAAGCAAAGTTAACTTATTCTCTTGCTTTACTGTGAGTCCATGGTCCAGGGGTGGATGTATCTGGTGGAGCATCCATTCTTGCATCTCGTAATGTGCTAGTACACCACTTGGGCATACACTGAACTGTTCCATGGGTCATGGTTCTATCAGATCAACACCATCATCCCATCATCACTTTCATCATCTGTGGGAACATGCTTTAGTTTTTACAACTGGTGAAGAATCTACATAGGTGAGTCTAGAGGAGGAGACTCTGTCTTCCTTCTTCCAAAGAACTCAACATCTCTGCTGGTGTAGACTTTTCTGGTCTTTGGATCCATCAATTTGTACCCAAGAGTCTCTTCATTATACCCAATGAAGATGAGTTTCTATGACTTCATGTCCAATTTCTTTCTATTCTACTTGGGTATGTGCATACTTGCTTTGCACCCGAATACTCTAAGGTGTGCAATAGATGGTTTCAGCTTTGACCATGCTTCTTGTGGTGTTACTTTGTCAAGAGAAACTGTGGGCACTCTATTCAAAAAATACACTGTTGTCTTTGTTGCTTCTTCCCAGAATGTCTTTGCAAGTCTAGATTCATTGATCATGCATCACACCATTTCCATGATAGTATGATTTCTTCTCTCAACAACACCATTCTGTTACAGTGTGTGTGGAGGAGGAATTTGTCGATGAATCCCGTGAGCTTGTAGGTAGTCTTTGAACTCATTACTAGTGAATTCCCCCCCTTGATCTGAGTGGAGAGTTCTGATGTGATGACCAATTTCATTCTCAACAGCTACTTTGAACTTCTTGAAGGTTTCAAAAGCTTCACTTTTCTTGCGAAGACAAAAAATCCACATTTTTCTTGAATAGTCGTCAACACAAGCATGAAGTACTGAAATCCAGAATGACTTGGTTACATAGACCTCAAAGATCAGTATGAACTAGATCAAGCTTACCATGAGCTCGATATGTACTCTTTTGGAACAAAACTTTGTGTTGTTTTCCTGCTAGGCAGTGAGGACACTTGTCTGTATCCTTCTGAAGAGATGGTAACCCATGTACCATATTGTGTCGGTGAAGTGTCTCGAGATACTTGAAACTAACATGACCAAGTCTCTGATGCCACAACTGTGCTGAGGTAGAGTTCTTAGCCACAAGTTCCTAATCATCTCTGTGGACAAAATCAAGCTGGAACATGCGTCCCACATTAGAGGCTTTTGCAACTATTTTCGAGCCTCGTGATTTGTCTCGAATTAAACACATTTTCTTTCTGGAATGACTATCAAAGTCAATTTTTAAGTTGTGATCTAGGAGTTGACTGACTGAAAGTAGATTTTTAGTCAACCCAAGGACATATAAGACATCTGATAGTCTACAGTTTCGTGAACCAAGGGGTAGAGAAATGTTCCCAATCCCCTGAACTGTATATGAAGAATCATCACCCAATGAAACATGGTTTTTCGAAGGTGTGTCCCTCATTGAAGTAAACCAGTCTCTGTGGCTGGTCATGTGTCGAGTGGCTCCCAAATCAACATACCAGACATCACTAGATGACGTGGAAGGTTCACTTGATCAAGAAGTGTACAAGAAGTCTTCATTATCTGAATGTTCTTCTTGCTCAACAATATTTCCTTGCTGATGGGGTCTTCTTTTCCAGTTTCCCCCTTTTCTGCCCTTGATTGTAGTTTGTATGTCCCTTGTGAGATTGTTGGTGTTGAGGTCAGAATTACTTGATGAACCTTTTCTTGTATGTGTTATACCAACAATCTTTCAACTCATGTCCTCTTTTGCAGATTGGACATTACTTCTTTTGTTGTTTGTCCCCTTGATGTTGATATTGATTCTGATGTTGGGAATTTTGATAGGAATTAGGTTTTCCTTTACCTTTTCCTTTCCATTTTTGATGTGAAGAAATTTCTCGCTCCTCTTCATCATCCTTATTATGCATGGCTTCCTCTTGTTGTAGTAGGTTTACCAGCTTGTCAAAACTAATTGTTGTATCTAACAAGTTTAGTGTTGTTACAAAAATGTGGTAAGAAGAGGGAGAGTGCTCTTAGAACAATGGGAATGAGAGCTTCATCTGTGACCACTTCTCCCAGGGCTAGAAGTGAAGCCCTCAACTTTGCAACTCTTCTTAAGAAAGCTTTGATTTTCTCATTCTTCTTGAACTTCAGTGTGTGTAACTGACTCTGCAAATTCAGTATGACATTCTTGTTTTTGGCCTCATATATTGTGCTCAACTTATCCCACACTTCTTTGGCTATGTTTTGGCATCTCGAATGTGGGGTTGCACATCGTCGGACACTCCAAAAAAGATGATGAGTTTGGCCTTCTGATCTGCTTTATCAAACTGTCACTGTTGTGTTGTATCAGTAGTTGATCTGGTCAGAGTACCATTCACAAAAGGCCATATCTCTTCAAACTCAAGTTGTGTCTTGATTTTTGTCTTCCATGCAGCATAGTTGTTTCCTCTGAGTAGTTGTGAATCTAGAAGAAAAAATTTGGGGGCATTGGTGCCCATTTTACAGAAATCACTGACAGGGTTTGGCTCTTATCACTCTAGGTATAAGGTCTCCCAATCTATATACCTGTCAGTCTGATATATCAAACCTTTCTATATACATGTGCCCTTCAGATATACCTGGCGGTACATGGAAGAAGCTCACCCTTTCTATATACCCAGTGGTACGTGAAAGAGGCATTAACATACGTGAAAGAATTTGATATGTGGTACCAAGACAATACTGAAAGGGGTCTGTGTGATTATTGACACCGACTCAAATAAATATCCTCATACACGTGTAACTTTGCTATATACTCAGATAATTTCTCAGTCTGGATTTATGTCGTGCAATCGTTCACAGACGGATGGGATGGCTCATAGTGTGTGCACTGTGACCTTATTACTCCCCATCGATTTAAAGGGTCGATGCCTAGATGATGTTGTTGCAGCTATATTAGGTGTTAAGTGTAGTAGTTGTTGCGATGGCTTTACCCGTAAGCACTTCCCAGAGGCACTGTATATACCGAAATGCTACGAATGAGATCTAGGATCTCATGAGTGTTTTTGAACCAAATTTTATTGTTTTTTAGTACAATATTCTGCCAGTTTCTGAGCAAGTTACAATATTTGTGGTTGACTATGGCAACCTACAAATTAGTATAATATACTAAAGCATGCAATTACATTCAAAAATATGGAAAAAATTGAATGGCAGGTAATTTTTTTTGTTTTGCGGGCCCTAGTGGCCTCTGGAGCCCAAAATGACACTTTATGCCAAAAATTGCAAAAAAAAAGCTAAAAATCAACTTTTGGGTACACCTCCTTTAGTAAATGTTGCTCGGAATAAAAAATAGGCCTATTAGGAGAAAAAAAAGTTTTTCCCTATATTAGGGTTTTTCTCGCTAAAATTTTTAGAAGCCTATTTAGTCATTACTAAGCAGTTTAGCAGTGGTTTTTTGCTAAATGCCCCTAACTTTGGTAGGTTTTCCAATTTTTCCTGCTAAAAACAAATTATTTAAAAAGCTTTTGTTAGGGGTGGGGTCGAACCCCTCACCTTCACCCAAGCTAGTTGATCAAACCACTTAGCCCACTCACTAGTGCTTATATTACAGATTGAAGCAATTTTAATTTAAAGAAATTAAAAATGACTAAACTTTGAATGAAAACATGTGGCCAGTAGAGATCCACGTGGATGCGATTGGAAGCGGTTTAGGGTCTCCGCCTTGTGGATCTACAGTTTCGAGCAATTTGGATGAAACACCTTTTAATGGCATTGAACAGATATTTTTGATTAACCGCCTTTTATTTATTTCCTTGCTAAATTATTCTTTTTTATTGACTCCACTTTGATTTGTTTTCCTCCAATCTTCAACTTGCATGCAAGGATTGCTAAAGGCCACCTGGTTTGATTTTATTCCTCACCATGTTTTGCTTTCTATTTGCCTTGTTTGCTCATAGGTCGTTCATTTTGATGAAGCCATGTTAGTGCTTTTGCAGGTTCTTGGTCAATGTTGATGATGCCTTGACCTCTATTTTGTTTTTGTTGCATATAGATGGTTATATGGCTGCTTATTTTTCTTTGGTGCTGAGTCACACGTTGGATAACCCTCGGGATGACTCGAATGGAAGGAAATGGATGCTCGATGGCTTGTCAGGTTCTGTGTTGAATGTACCATGGATTGGTGAATGGGTTCCTCGTGATTACAAAAATTGGTTGTAGTTTGGATCCAAGGATCATGCCAACCTGACCGCTTGGAGGGATTCAACCAAATAATGCAAAGATCTTAAGACTGGAGCTCAGCGGCTCAACCTTGAAAGAACACAGCTCGCACTATGGAAGGTGACAATGCTCAGTTGTGAAAATAGCTCGGTTATGGCTCGATTCATCCAACAATGTAATGGAGACCCTCAAAATATAGCAAAGTGACCTCAATGTATAGTATGACCTAAATACTTCTCTAATATTAGAGATAAAACCCCTAGATGGGGAAAATATATAATAATATTTTTTAAAAATAATCTTGCAGTAAATTTTCCTGGTGCAGAGTGCACCAGTGCAAAAAAAAAATTTGTGTTCCAAACACCTAGAATGAACAGGAGGTTGTGGGACTGCAGGGATGGGGACAGGAAGTTACAGGAGGTTGCACTAGGCTCTCAATTCTGCAAATTCTTCTCCAATCTCCTCTATCTCTGCTCTCTCTTTCCACACCTTCTCTACCTTTCACAGGAGATTCTCACTCTGATACCAAATGTAGTTTCACAAACAGGGACGGAAGCCTGTATAATTTATTAATGTGAAATCAATCTCTTACAATAGTGCAGAGCTACAATATTTATACATATTGGATAGCCTGGATACAAACAAATATGGAGTTGCAACTATGCAACAACAAACTAAAATACAGTAGCTTCCAAAATACATCTAAGAAGCACAAATGAATAATGACATAATTGTTATAACAACATAACAATTATACCCATGAATATAATAAGACAAATATGGTTAATAAAACCATATAACATTATACAACTAATTAATATAATGTTATAAAACTATATAAAAATAAAATTAATAACAATAGTTAAATAATTAATTATACAATGCATAATTAATTATCCTAAGTGACAAAAAAGTGGGAAGTCTTATCGACATGTTTGGAGGAATACGTAGGTGTGCAAGATTTAGTGTTGAATTTAATACAGAAGCATGGGAAACTATGGTACATTACCTGTGTCACCTCATTGTGTGTTTTATTATCTATGTCACCTTATATTGCATTTTTGTTTCAAACCTTTCCATTACATTTCCATCTTGCCAAAAATAGTGTTCTACATCTCCAAAACAATCTGAAGTAATGGGCCTAAGGAAATATTCTAAGCCAAATGATATACATGACCTCCTGTATGATGAAGCATCAATTAAATTTTTTAGAGACATAAGTTGGTTTTAATTTTTGGAAGTATTTGAAAAGGAAATGGTAGAAGAATATATGTAGAACCTAAAATAAGACCAATACAAATTATAGAGGATGAACATCAAGGGAAGTACCTCTATTATAAGAATAATTTCTTACATTTATAATAAAGGAGAAAAGTTTGTCAATTCAAGGATTCCATATAGTGAGATAATTGCTAATTTCTAAGTCCAAGGTGAACCAACATTAATATTATGTCAAGATTGTAGTGGCAAGACTAAGATAGTCATCATAGATAGCTTTCATAAGCCTTGGAGGTTTGTAGTAAAGTGGGTGATAAATTATTTCACTTATGAGGGACAGTACCACATTGTCGTTGGTCTTATTATTAGGATTATAAACCATATTCAGCATGGAATAGAGCACCTTAAATGTCAAATTAATCTACCTAAATTATGTTATACTTATTTACAATCAATGGTGGACAAATTCAATGTCAAGGGAGGCCCCTTGAAACACCACGAGATGATTTATGTGGTTTGCAAGCATCATTTATTACATCAATTAAAGGAGGGATTACATGACAGACATTTTTAAACAAATTTAGGAAGGGTGAGACTAGTTCAAAACCCTATATCAAAGCCCATATTGAGAAAAGGAAGATTTACAAGAATGTAACAATGGATAAAAGTAAATTTTTAAGTTGAGGAAGTAATCCTCGTAACCCTAAGCTTCAACTCAGAAGAGCCCCTAAAAGATTCACCTCCTATAGAAATTGAAATCTCCCCTACAATGAGATATAAAAGGAGAAGGCTCATGATACAGAGATAATATGAGTCTCATAAAGATCACATGATGGTGGAAACCCTTAAAAACTTAGGGTAACTTATGACCTTCTTGTCACAAGAATCCTCAGGCGTAGTATTTGGACATGAAAGGGTTGAAGAACCAAATGGTGTACCAACTACAATTATCCCTACAATAGAAAAATCTCAGGTATCTCAGGTGAAGCATTAAATAGTTGATAAGGTAAAATCCCCCCTAAAGAAACTATAAGAGAATTTTAGTCCATCAATGCAGCATGTAGAGGAGGCTCCAAGCTCATTAGATGAAGAAAAAAAAGAGACACTTCAAGCAATAGCATTATCTCATATATAATTTTCTTTGCAATTACATAGCTAGGAAATTGAAAACTTGACTCAACATTTAAAAGAGAAAGAGACAATGATACAAATTCTAAAATCAAATATTGAGCTTGAAAAGGAAAAAGCTATTAACCCTAAAAATAACTTCATACATCTAGAGGTAGAGTTAGTAAATATTAAAAATGAAGCTCAATAAAAAGATATTCAGTTTTTATCTTTAAAATTTGAGCTCAAAAGAAAGGAGATTATGATTGAAGAAATTTCTTAAAACTTGTAAAATGATGTGTATACATTTATTTCACTAGCAGAGGCCACAGATAATATGAAATAATTACAAAGAGAGAACCCACACACTAATTTGGATGATAAGAAGGTATAAACTAATTTTCCCTTTCTATTGTAGTTGCTAAAGGTATGCTTGCCTAGATGTCAAGGTGTTGTGAACTCAGAAATTATAGAAGCTTAAAATGAGGAGCTAAAAGCAGAAGTTAAGAATTTGAAAGAGGACAATGTAATTATAGAATAAAATATAACAATGACTTGTCAAATAGAGGAAGCCATATTATATTATAGGAACCCCACCCACATATATGTTATGTTTCTTAGGGAAAAATTCCTCAAATAACAACTATTCAAAATATCTCACCGGCAACCACATAATGTAGCTAATGATAGGGAGTTTATGGAAGCATATATTGTAAGCAATACTAAATGAAATAAGTTTCTCTGTGAGTTTTTGGTGCTTAAATTTATCTTAGGACATTATAGGAAATTTTTGATAAATTTCTTCGCATGGGAGGTACAACTACAAACTTAAACTTCTATAATAAAAAATCAAGAAATTTAGGTCAATAAGTTCAAAAACTTTAATGGTATTCAAGCAGTTATAGGGCTCGTGATGAGACATGACTTCCCTATACCCAAAAATATTATCGTAACATTCAAATCCCAAATCCACATTCCTTAGATATAAGAGCATTACCTATCCAAGCTTGAAGAATCCATCACAACTTTTGAAATGTATACTGATAGGAATTTCACTGCATCTTTTAGGAATTGTAGAAGACGATGGAAGGATTTGTTGAATGGAATTTAAAAGAGGGAAGTAATCTTCCCTAATAACATGAGATAGGCCTACAAATAGATTAGACCTTAGTTCTAATAATTAGATAGCTAAAACATGAATGGATTGGAATTATTTACATGCCACCCTTACTCCTCACCCCTGCTCTTGTTCAAAACACATGATGAACAACCTGTAATAAATTTTAAAGTATGGAGAAAACGGTTATAAAATAAAAAGGCTATGCTGACCCTAGTGATAAAACTTGGGATACTTTCATTCAAGATTGTGATTACATTAAGATATTGGAGGCAATGAACCTAAGGAGGGAAAGGAAAATTGCAAGAGGCCCTGCAAGATCCTAAGTTTGGGGAAGTAATGAGACTATAATTGTCACATATTTTTGAACTATAATTCTCCATTTTTAGTAAGTTTTTAAGGAATTTAATTGTGTTTGAAAGGCTTTTTGGTTGTTTTAAAGTTAAAACATAAGGTATATATGATGTATTAATTTCACAAGACTTTATGCTCTGATTGTATCCTTGGATCTAATATTTTTGTGAGGTAGATAGTTTGTCATGAAAACAGAGCAATGACCATGATTGAAGAATGATAAAGGAATTACAAAATGATCCAGGTCCATAGTTTTTGGCATAAGAGAAAGCTTTGAATATACCACTATAACTTCATACTTATACACAATAACTTCGAAATTACACCCTAAAGCTTCAAACAAAAAATTAGGAGCTCCAAAGTGAGACGCTAGAGCTTTGGAATATCAAAAAATAGTTCCAGGTTGTCAGTCACATGTCAAAATAATGTTGAAGAATACTTGATAGTGAAGGAGATCTTGAAAGCATGGTTCTTTGTGTGATGAACACATGGTAGTAAAATATTATTTATTTAGAAAATAGTAAGAAGATAGGAATGGGTTACTCTTCCATATTTTTTACCACGAGTCTCAATTGTTGAGTTTTAGCTATTGATTTTGTGTTGTTAAATAGAAGTAATGAACCAATTATAATCTTTGCATTTGTCATTTAACAAGATGGAGTAATGGTTTAGTTCTATTAGGAATTTTTCTAAAATAAAGTTGTCATGAATATATAAAATAGCTCCACAATCATGGGGGCATTGAAAGATTAAAATTCGGGTATTTATTATAAATATATCATTGTAACTTGAAGAAAGGGATGCTCATATTTTATATTTTGTAAAAGAATTGAAGAAATTAATATAATTCTAGTTGTTGCATATCAGTGTTAGTGTATGTTTGCTAAGGTTTAGAATTCGAATCCAAGGGAAGAACAAGGTACTCTCTCACCCAATGAGGAGGATATTTACGATGTTTGCATAGCATTGTGTTCTCTTTCCTCTCAAAGTACTTTTATTGCTCTTATTGTTGATGTTATAGAGTTGTTAGATTATGTAATTTAGTTCATACTTATTTACTAAGTTGTCATTTATTTCCATTGAGTAATTTAGAACTATTTTTTAGATCACAATATATTTATTGAATAATTGATGCTTTAAATATAGATAGTAGAATTGTTAGAGAGATTTTTCCCTCTTTTTCCTATAACATAAAATGACTGGATCCCATTCTATTTTGAAAAATAATGAATTAAAATTAAGTAACAATGACCCTCATCATTATTCCCATGTAGTTACAAAGAAATGAAGGCAGTGCATCCATCTTTGGGAAATATGCGCATAAAGTTAACTAATGGAACCAAACCAGTGTGCAAGAGACTTTATATAATGAACTTGAATTCATGCACCAAGGTGAAGAAAGAGATCGACAACATGTTGGTAGCCAACATGATAACACCAATTGATGAATCAAAGTGGGTGAGTAATATGGTGATAAGCATTAAGAAATATGTGCACATTTGCATCTATATAGAATATAATAGCTTAATATAGTGTGTGTAGTTGATTTCTTCCCAATGTCCTTTACTAAAGGGATTTTTTAAGGTGTTGTGGGGCCTAAGATCTACACTTTTACTAATGGGTTATCAAGATACCATCAGGTATAAAAAATAGAAGAGGATAGACACTAAACTACATTTTCTACCAATTAGGGATCCTTGGCCTACATTATGATGCCTTTTGGGTTAAAGAACGTTTCTATCATATTCTCATGTATTACAGTTGCATCATTTGAAGACTTCATCTTGAAATTCCATCAAGTCTAACTTGATGACTGGACTATCTATGTTCTTGTTAAATATTATTGTGACTATTTGTGTTTGATGTTTGAACTGTTTCAGCAACTACATATATATTTAAACCTCAAACATTATGTCATCACGACTTCTTTTGGCATGTTACTTGGTCATATCATTTGCAAGGATGTATTTTTGGTTTATCCCAAAAAGATAGCAGTCATCCCTTAGCTTTATGTTCCACAAACTCAAAGGGATGTGCACACTTCATTCAACATTATGGTTATTATAGAAATTTCAGACAGGGATTTACAAATATTTCCACACACCTAGAAAAATTGCTCAAGAAATGAGTAAATTTTGAATGGAAAAATTCATAGTAGCAATATTTTGAGTCCCCAAACAAGAATATGGAAAACACACCAATATTATAATTCCCAGATCAGATAACTCCTTTCCTTGTACACATAGACACATATGACATGACATTTGGTGCCATTCTCATGTAGCCAGGAAATAACAACTTGGATCACCCTATTTTCTTTGCTAGAAGGAAGCTGACACCAAAAGAACATTATTACATAAAAATGTAGTGTGAAGGACTCTTAATGGTGTATGAACTATGAAAATTACCCAATATGTACTAGCCACCCATTTGTGTTTTATAACAATCATATGGCATCAAAATACCTGGTCAATAACCTTGTTCTACATGGATGCATTTATCGATGGAGTAATTTATTTTAGGAGTTTCAATTCTCTATTATTTTCAAGCCTGGAAAGAGTAATTCTTAGCCCAACCACCTCTTGTGTATCAACATGGATGAAGTTGACTATGATCTTGATGAGGGCATGTTATATGCTTATATTTTTAGGATATAAAGTGTGCCCAATGAAATGAATGATATATCACTATTCTTAGAATTTGGACTTGTACCTTAGAACATGAGTACCCAATAAAAGAAAATTGGTAGTGTGTGAAACCCCTTATTACCTCATAGGATGGGAATTTTACAAAACAAGATGAGATGAAGTTTTACATTGATATGTCATGGAACATGACAAGAATGAACTTTTAAGAGAGGCACATGGGGGAATCACAAGAGGACATTATGTTAGGGATGCAATAGGAAGATAACGATGGTAGGTTTGTGGTGGTATAAAATTTTCAAAGACACAAAGGAATATGTTCATAGGTGTGGTCATTTCCATCAAGTGGGGAAGCCTAATAGGCATGATAAGATTTCATTGTATCTATTCATTATCGATGAACCATTGGAGAAGTGGGACACTGATTTTGTTAGCCCAATTTTTCCATTCATGCACAAGAGAAGTGCAAGATACATCACAAAAACAACTGATTACCTTACCCACTAGGTCAAGGCCACACCTACTCACATTTCTACCACCATAAGTATTGTTAGGTTCATATTGGAGAACATCATAAGTTGATATGGATGTCCCCTTATTTTTACTAGTGACAAGAGGACCCATTTTCTCAATGAGACTATCCACATCTTGCTTTTAGAATTTATGCTTCCACGCAATAAGACTAGTTCTTACCATGCCTAGGCAAATGGTATTGTAAAGTCCCTTAACTAAATCTTGGGTAACATATTTACCAAGATTTGCGATGTGGGAAGGTGCAATTCAGATGAGAAGGTCTTAATTTCTCTTTACATATACATAACTATGTATAAATGATTAAAAAATTGACACCATTCCAAACTGTGTTTAGTGTGGAATTCATCCTTCATAAAGAGTTCATCATTCCATCTCAAGATTCCACAAGTAGGACACCTAGATGATGAGGAATTTATTGTAATAGGACTAGAAGTATTGTTGCAACTAGATGAAAAGTGTGTTCTTTTGTGTTTGAGTTAGAATGTAGAGAAATCTTGGAAAAGGGTGTGGCATGACTACCACATTAAGAATAAAGTTTTTTACAAAGGTAATTTTTTTTTTGTATGATTAAAAGTACGTACAATATACATGGAAATTAAAGGGTCGCTCACTGGGACCTTACGAGGTCAATGATATTTTCCTCTCTGAGGCTTGCAAGTTAAAGGATTTGAATGGAGAAAGTCTACCAAGACACTTTAATGGTAATAGGCTAATTTTGTACCACCCATGAAGAGATATCATTGTAATGAAATAAGGTGCACGTCACTAGTCATAAAATAGGAAATAGTAAATATAAGTAGGTATAGTGTTAGATAAATAATGTATATCAATAAGTACATATTCACATGTCATTGTAATCTTAGTATAATCATAGCAATAATCAATTATCCTTGAATTTTGTATCTCAATATAATTGAGGCAAGACAAATGTAACATGTGGTACTATTTTATTTTCTCTTTGATAAGTTCTAGTCCCATAAGGAATCTAATACATAACATGGGCGGAAGACCATATGCATGATTTACTATGGGATGGATATACACATAGTTTTTTAAGCATGAATAATTTTAGCAATGACAAGAGTTAAGGAGATTGGAGGAAAAGAGAAAGGAAATATTAAAACATATGATCAATTTAAAGTTCTAAGTGATGAAATAGGGTGAAATATGGTAAGGATAAATGCAATTAAGAGAGGAATTTGAAGGGTGTGTAAAATAAAGGTTGGGAAATAATATTCTTGTGTGCAAGGTAGCTATAGGGTAAGGAGGCATGTAAGGTAAAATAGTGCATTGAGGTACATTAGGTGTAGCACATGGCCTAGGAATTTAGAAGATAAGTATAGTGCTCAATGCATGGGGAGAAGCCACACTTGCAGAAATCATATGAAATGCACCACAAAAATGCATGATGGTAATGTCATCATCCACTTGAGTTCAAATTTCATAAATTACATAGGAATTAGAAGTGGAATACAATTAGTAGCCATCGAGTAATTAATGGAAAGGCAGTAAAGTGAAATCTCAAGTGTGTAGAAGCATTAATGATGATAATGAAATGAGTTTAGGAAAAGTATAAATAAGAGTCGGAAAGTTAATTTTAACAAATTTGCATTTGAATTTTGTTTAGCTCCCAGTAAAGGTGATTTACAAAAATTATAGACCACAAAATTTCATATTGGAAGCTCGATCTAGTGAAAACTTGGAAAAATGAGCAAGTAAGAGAGAGAGAGAGAGGAAATCTAATTGTTACATGTTACAAAATGCTTGGTTTCCATTAACTTGGAGGTCAAGCTTCTCTTTAAGATGAAGCGTTTTAGGAAAATTCATCACACAAGGGTGAACAAGAGGGGTGTTGGGGTTAGCACAATGTTGTACAAATAATATATCAGATCTAAGCATGCATGCAATAAAAGTGGATAGTCTACAAGAAAAAATATACAAAACAAGAGATATAAATCAACACCATATTTAACGTGGTTCACCCAGTATGGGCTACATCCACCAAGAAACAAGTCAATCTATTATCCAAAGCTTTCAAAAGATCTACAATCTTCCACACCTCTCAGATGTACAGTACTTTCTTTCTCTCAATCTTTTCATTCTTCTCCAAGAATTCTCTCTCTCATAATTATTTTCATAATAATCATTAACACTTACAATCCTTACTTTTAAACCCTAGCTTTCATGCTTATATAGGCATATACAAACTTAGGGCACTTAGCCATGCAATTATAATCAATAGATTTGTTTTAATACTAAAATTAGATCTAATTCCTGAGAGTTAAATAAAACACTCCCACACAGGTAACCGACGTCAGTTAGCCCTAACCGATGGTGGTTCCTACTTGCCTAAACGATGTCGGTCATAGGTGAACGATGTCAGTTCCTTCATAACTGATGTCAGTTCGGTTACTGTGTTTCCCAGCAAGTTTAATATAACATGTTAAGCTAAAGTAATTGAGCTCCACAACTCAACAATCTCCCACTTGGAGATAAATTACTGCACTATACATGTGCAACACCATTCTTGGATCCTTTCCTTAGCTTTGTTTCTTCCTCTTCAAGTTTCAAACTCGAAGACCAACAGAAGTGAATTGTAATTCCAACTTCTCTTTTCCTAATGGCTTCATTAGCATATTCACAGGGTTTTCACTCCTATGAATATTCTCCAGTTTCAGTTGCCCATCCTCCAATACCTATCGTTTGAAGTGATACCTCAACTGAATATGTTTCGTTCAAGAATGAAACGTTGAGTTCTTTGCCAAATGAATTGCACTCTGATAATCACTAAACAATATGCAACCATCTTTCTCCTTTCCTAACTCTTCAATGAACCTGCTCATCCATATCATCTATTTACTAGCCTCTATAGTTGTAATATACTCTGCCTCTGTAGTAGAAAAAGCCAAAACCTTCTGCAATCTTGATAGCCAGCTAATTTTCATTCCACCTACTATGAAAATATATCTAGTAGTGCTCCTTATACCATCCAAATCTCCAGCTATATCTGAATCAACATAGCCACATAAAGAAATATCTGAACCTCCATAGCATAACTGCATGCTAGATGTCCCTTTCAAATACCTGAGTATCATTTAGATTGATTTCCAATTCTCTTTACCTAGATTGGACATAAATCTACTCACAACTCCCACTACATGTGCAATGTCTGCTCTGGTACAAACCATAACATACATGAGACTCCTAACTGTTGAAGCATATGGTACTCATGTCATGTATTTAATCTCCTCATGTGATGAAGGACACTGATTTTTCTCAATTTGAAGTGTCCAGCCATAGGTGTACTTGCAGGTTTTGAATTATGCATTTTAAACCTTTCTAACACCTTGTAGATATAATCCTCCTAAGACAAATACAATTTCCTGGTCTTCATGTCTCTATGTATTTGCATGCCAAGGATTCTTTTTGCAGCTCCTAAATCCTTCATAGCAAATGTGTGAGCTAGCTTTACTTTAAGCTCACCAATGTCCTGTATACTAGATCCTGTAATAAGCATATCATCCACATATAGTAACAAAATAATATAGCTCCCATTTTCAAGCCTCTTGAAATAAACACAATGGTCGGATTCACATCTCAAGTAACCATGCTCATGCATGAAACTATCAAACCTCATGTACCATTTCCTTGGAGGTTGATTGAGCCCATACAGGCTCTTTTTCAACTTGCACACTAATTTCTCCTTACCCTTGACTTCATACACAAGCAGTTGCTGCATATAAATCTCTTCATCCAAATCACTATGAAGCAAACCAGTCTTCACATCTAGTTTCTCTAAATGCAAATCATCTACTGCAACTATACTCAATACAGTACATATGGAATTCATTTTAACAACAGGAGAAAATATTTCTCCAAAGTCAATACCTGCTTTCTGTGAAAATCCCTCTACTACAAGCCTTGCCTTATAGTTTTTCTGTCCACCCTCTTCTTGATCTTGTAAACCCACTTGTTTTGCAATGTCCTCTTACCTATTGGAAACTTAACCAAATCCCAAGTTTGGTTTTGTTCCAAGGATTCCATATCCTCATCCATGTCATCCTCCCATTGAACATGGGTCTCAACCTACATTGCTTCTTCAAAACTTTATGGTTCACCATTATCAGTCAATAATAAATAATATAGAGAATGTGTAAATCTTTTTGGAGGTTTACTTACCCTTTGTGACCTTCTCACAGGAGTTTGGGGTACTAAAGACTCATTCTGGACCCCCTGGACATTTGTTTCCAATTTTGATAGTGACCGATGATAGTCACCTATAACCAACGCCGGTTCTACTAACTGATGTCAGTTTGGCTCTTCTATAACCGATACTGGTTCAGCTGATCGATGTCGATCAAGGGTCAACTTACACCAGTTACTGTGTAACACTGTAGGTATGAATTTTAAATCCAAGAGTTCATTTTCATTCACAAACAACCGGTTCATCCTTGGGTACCAAAATTTGATCCATGTACATTCTCTTTTCATTCCATTTAATATCACAACTCCTAACAATTTTAGAATTCTCTAAATCCCAAAAATAGAATTCAAAATCACCAGATCCATAACCAATGAAAGTGCATCTCTTGGATTTTGCATCCAACTTTTTTCTATTTTCCTTATCAATATGCACAAAAGCTTATGAACCAAAAACTTTAAGAAAAGAAATATCTACCTCTTTTCCGATCCAAGCTTCCTCTGGTATTCCTCCATCTAGTGAACTTGAAGGCCCACGGTTAATTAAATAAACTGATGTATCAATTGGTTCTACCCAAAAATGCAAGTTTAATCCAGCATGTATACTCATACTTCTAGCACATTCCAAGATTATCTTGTTCATTCTTTCTACAACACCATTCTTTTTTGGTGTTCTTGGAACCATCATTTCTCTACGTATTCCATTCACTTAACAATAATCATTGAAATACTTGCTACAGTAGTCACCACCATTATCAGATCTAAGGCACTTTAACTTTGAATTTGATTCATTCTCAACAAAGGGCTTTCCATCTTTTAAAAGCCTCAAAAACATCATATTTATGTTTAATACAATAAACTTGTACCTTTCTTGTAGCATCATCAATGAAAGTAACATAATACCGGGATCATCCATGAGAAGCTACCTAGGCTGGTTCCCACACATTTGAGTGTACAAGCTCCAATTTCTGCTCCTTCTTAGTTGCCCCAACTTTGATAAATCTCACTCTCTTTTACTTTCCAAAGATACAATGCTCACAGAAGTCAAGATCTAAATCTTTCAAATCTAATAACTTACCCTTAGTCTTTAAGATCTACATTCCTTTTTGACTCATATGACCCAACTGGTTATGCCACATGCATGCATCTAAATCTGAAGTAGATAATGTAGAAAAGGAATCAGTAATATAGGTAGATAAATATAGTGTTCCTACCTTCTTACCTCTTGCCACAACAAATGCACCCTTGGTGACTTTCCAAGAGTCTGTTGTGAATGAAACCATGCAACCAGCTTCACCTAGTTGCCCTGCAGAAATAAGATTCCACTTTAGGCTTGGCACATGCCTCACATCTTTCAATACCCATCTATTTCCATTTTGTTATTTTAGATGAACTTCCCCTTTACCAGTAATACTGCAAGGTTCATCATCACCCAAATAAACATGCCCAAAATTGCCCTGAACATAATTTCTAAAATAACCCTTATTAGGGGTTGCATGGAAAGAAGCTCCTGAATCTAAAATACATGATTCTATTCTATTATCCAAAGAAAGAATAAGAGTATCTTACATTACCTCTACTGCAATATTTGTCTCTTTATTTGTGTATTTACCTTTTTCTAGGTGTTGGTTCTCTTCATCCTTTGACCAACAATCTTTCTTTGCATGTCCTTTCTTTCCACAATTCCAACAGGTAGTTCCCTTACCTCTGGATTTAGATTTGTCATTCCTCGACTCTGATTTCCCATTATTCTTACTCTTGGATCTCTCATTCTGCATGCCTCTGCTTTCTACATTCAAAGCATTCCTAGATGATGATTCCTCTGTACTTTTCCTACAAATTTCTTCATTCAATATTATACTAACCACATCATCAGACTTCAAAATATTATTAGCAGATGTTGTATTACTAACATCCATTACCAAGTTATCCCAACTATTAGGCAAAGAACATAAGAATAAGAGTGCTTTCACTTCATCATCAAATGGAATATCAACCGATTTTAACTGATTTATAATAGATCAGAAATCATTCAAATGACTAGATGCAGATCCACCTTCATGCATCTTAGAACTAAATAGTTTCTTCATCAAATAAACTTTATTTGAAGTACTAGGTTTTTCATATAAATTAGCAAGAGATTTAATTAACTCTACCGTAGATGTCGCTTCTGTAATATTAGAAGCCACAGATGTTACCAGGATCAATCTTATAGATCCCAAAGCGTTTCTGTCAAGAATATTCCATTCTTCATCAGTCTTCTTCGTAGGTCTATATTTTTCATCCAATGGTAAGTACAAATCTCTTTGATATAGATAATCCTCAATTTTCATCTTCCATAATTGATAATTTCAGTCGTCAAACTTCTCTACCTTGTATTTGTTTTCTTCTACCATTGTTGTAGCTCCCACTCAATCAGAAAACTCTCTATGATTAAATATGTCAATACATAAAACCCTCAAACAAATCTCTGATACTAGTTGTTGGGGTTAGCACAAGGTTGTAAATATAATATATAAGATCTAAGCATACATGCAATAAAAATGGATATTCTACCAAAATAAATATACAAAACAAGATATATAAAACAACACCATATTTAATGTGGTTCACCCAGTGTGGGCTACATCCACCAAGAAACAATCCAATCTATTATCCAAAGCTTTTATAAGATATACAATTGAAGATCTACAATCTTCCACACCTCTTAGATGTGCAGTACTTTATTTCTCTCAAGCTTTTCCTTCTTCTCCAAGAATTCTCTCTCTCACAATTATTTTCATAATAATCATTAACTCTTAAAATCCTTACTTATAAACCCTATCTTTCATGTGTATATATACATATACAAACTTAGGGCACTTAGCCATGCAATTACAATCTATATATCTGCTTTAATACTAAAATTAGATCTAATTCCTGAGAGTTTAATATAGCATGCTAAATTGAAGTAATTGAGCTCCACAACTCAGCAAGGGGGTTCAAAATAGTTAAATAGAATGAAATATAAATAGTTGAAGAGGCACATGTAGAAATACCCATGGTGGAGTAGGAGGAAAAAATACTCATATATAATGAAGTAGGCGGTGAAGGTTCAGGTGAAGAAGATTCACAAGCATACACTTTTATTTGGGTACTAGTAATAGAAAAATGCCTAAGATGATGCATAAAAAATAGGTAAATAAGAATCCTAAGAACAATGCCCACATATTTAATGAGTTTTCAAAGATGCAGTACCCCACAATAGTATTGTTTGGAGAAGACTAGTCATCCTTAGCGACCTCGTGCAAAGTCACTGACTACAATCATCATGCGTCAATCCATAAGTTGATGTTGGAGAAAGACTGCATGGTTAAAAAAACATGAAGAATCCTTAGGGAGGTGTTGTTTTTTATGATAGTGTGATGTGTGCCTCACAAAATGTATGAGTATTATAGATTTTTGGGTTTCTACACTTTGGAAATCATGTAGAGTTGGTGTAATTACTTGTCTCACACATCTACAAGGTTTAGTTTTACTTTACAAACATGAGGATGAGGATCATTTTTGTGTGTATCAATAAAACAACTAATTTAATGTGTTTAGGAGAAAACCTTGGAGTGGATCTTGGGGACAATGAAGACATTGACAAGAGTAAGTAGGCTTTAAAATACAAAAGTGGAGGGCACACCTTCTCGATTTTGAATATTGAAGACCTAACAATGGTAATTACTTTCCTTGTTAGTACAGAGTTGGTGACATTAAAAATATGGGTCAATGTAAATAAGAAGATCCTTCACATAGCACACAAAATGGCCAAAGTGGCGTGTTATAATATCTCTCAGTATATTTCTAAGTGCATGGTTGAGAATGTAAAGATAACACACACCTTTGGTAGAAAGTATATTTGGGGTGCGATCCTCATCCTACTTGTTTTAAATGAAATTGGTGTGTCAAAGGGTGATGGGGAAGTAAAGTGGGAGTTCCCAATGGAGAATAATTCCCTTTTTGAGTGCTACATATATCACACTTTCCTAGACACCATAACAAAGACATATAAGGCTAAGTCACATGATTGGTTGAAGCACTTGAAGGAAACCTTTGAAGATGAGTGACATGTTTCAAGAATCTTCTAGAGTAAGTAAAGGATCAATCCCAATTCACCACAATGTAACACCATTCACTCACGTGTATTTTTTTGACTAATGAGAACATGTACTCCTAACTGAAACTACCTTATGGGTTTACATCAAGTTATTTTTTTAGATCTGGTAAACTGAATAGTCAATGTGGAGAAGGTAAAAATTGATGTAGAGTGCATCGATGTTTTTTATTAGATTAGGTAAAAATCATATTTTGAAGGGATCAGGAACCCTAAACAACTGAGAGATAAGAATTAAGTCTCAAAAGAGAAACAACCAGGAATAGGACCCCCTGAGCCCAAGGAGCAATAGCCAGACAAGCCAACACCTAGAAAATAGGAAAATGACAAAAAGGAGGGAGGGCCCCACAAAGTAAAGAAGACAAAAAAACTTGGCCCTTTACCCAAGGAACCCTAGCTTCCCAAGGCTTTTCCTTTATGAGAACGGAGGCTCATCTTGAGAGGTGAATTACCAACTTTACATTTCTTCTTGTTACTCACTACCTTCCATCCTTCCCCCCCATTAGGATTTTCATTCTCGTTCGAGTGAACAGCAAGACAAATTTCAAAAGATTCAATGGATTGAGAACTTTGATTCAGCAAAGACATCAAGGGTGAAAATTAACCCCCCCCCCCCCGTACATAGAACTTATTGAGAAGAAACCGAAATAGTGTGAGAGGGGACAGCCCCTCCCCTCTTCTCATCCTTCATCTCCTCCATTTTCTCTTCCTTCTTCTCATCCTGGAAACTTGAAATACTAACATCGTTAGCAATACTAACATTGTCCTCTTGAAACTCTACCACCAAGCTTTCTGGATTAAAATCCTTCCACCATGAGACCCGCCCCTTAATTATATTCTTAATGATTTGACAGTCCGAAGCAAGGTGACCAAGGGCAAAACATTTTCGACATCTAAAAGGAAGGCCTTGAAAATCCAAATTTTGAGTCCAAGATGAATCAATAACTTTTAGCTCCAATGTGGCCGGGAAATCAGAATTCATGTCCATATCCACCAAGATATGAGCGAAAGTGGTATGATCAAAAGAATCAGTCCTTGGATCAATATCTAAAAAAGTACCTACAACATCCCCCATAGCCCTGAAGAAGAGTGCATCAATGTGAATACTCATCTGATGTGCAGTAATATGTTTGCCTTAAGAAGGATTATTTTTTGAAAAATGCTAATTTTATTTATGTAACATTGATCCACAAAAGAAATTTGGTTTAGATAAGGAGGTTTGTAGGTTGTTCTACTTCTAAAAGCCCTAAAATAAGGTGAAGGGCATGATCAACATTCCAAAAATTATGAGATGTTGCTCCCCCCAAAGAAGAGGAACTTGAAGCAAAAAACATTGAAGAAAAAGAGAAGGTTGTTATAGATTCCTTCTAAAATCTCACAGGAAGAAGAAGATGAGGAATCTAATATAGAGCCTCTAGTAACATGAAAAAAAGGACAAGTGATGATATAGAAATCTCCACGGGTGAAAATGTGTAAACATCTAAAGAGCCATTTATGTCTAACTCTACACATCTAATGGATTGGGAGAAATTGACATTTGACTATATTCCTACTCAAGAAAAAGAACATCATCCCAGACATAGGCTTGGAAAAGAGTCTGAAAAAGAGATTGACTAAGGGGAACATGAGCAGAGTGTGAGGTGGGATGAAGAGAAAGTACATAAAAACCCACATAGGGCGGAAAACCCTAAAGAGATTCTTGCATGCAGTTCTACAAAAGATGAAATAAAACTAGGCATATAAGATACTAGCCCAAGGCCAACCTCCCCACCGAAGGAAAAATTCAAGCTCATAGACTTAGATGAGGAAAAGGATAAAGGTGAATAAAGGAAAGAGGTGTGCATTGAAAGAGAAAAAGAAAAGAATAAGGAAGAGAGTGTGTAACTAAAAGAGGAAGATACCAAGAAGGGAACCACGATAAAGACATTTATCTCTATGAGGTAATGGATCTTGAAAGTGTGACAACAAATACCAAGATGGGGGTATATTTTTCTATGGATGTATACATGAATGATCACCACTTCTAGGTTTCACTTGTTTGTATGTGAAAACCTCCTTTAAAATAAATAAATGGACTAGTAATAGCCTATGTGGATCCTTTCCACATGAGTGAAACACAAGTGATTAATGTGCTAATAAAAATGGTTGGAAATGTAACATGGAAGAATTTGATGAGCAGTGTAGCAATTAGGAAACAATCTAACCATGCTAATAAAATAGGATAAGGAGATTAAGGCCAAAAAAGAGCTTCATACCAAAAAATAAAAGTGTACCAAATTAGAGTGCACTTACACAAGTGTGAACCTCAATGTCATGCAACTATGTCACCAAATAATTAAGGAGAATCCAAACTTAGCAACTTGAGTAAATATCAACCAACTAGATGGAATGGGGAAGCTTGAAGTTCTGGTCCAATTAATTCTCAAATAATGAAAAATGATGGTAACGCATAGGCAAGGGAGATTATAAGGACAAAAATAAATAAGGTTAAGGCCCTTTATGAATAAAAATATAAGGCATGCGAGGAATTGGTGAACAAATTAAATAAAAATGAAACCTCTATAAAGTAACTATTTTTTAGCTTTGTGTTAAAGGAAACCATTGTTGAAGTACACAACCATCCTGAGAAACAAAAGTAAAATGTTCTAGGTATACAAGTATACACTATTAAGTACAAAACTAGTAGGGCCAAATTGATGTTGGACTTGAAGGAATTTGGGAAAGAAATTGGTGCAAATAACAGAAAACTAAATATGCACCTCACTAAAATCTAAAAGAAAACCCTAGAAGAGGAGAGTTGGTTTGAGGAAACAAGTAAGGATGTAGGGGAGAAACTATGAGAATTGAAAGTAGAATCTAATGACCCTAAAAAGTATGTGTTTTCATGGATCAGTAAAAAATTCAAAAAAATTGATTCATGGACAAATTCTTTATGTTTTGGTCATTCTTCCCCTCTTATTGAGTCCCTTTAGAAAAGGACTTAGTAATTTTTGAAAAAATGGGTTTAAATCAGGCAAATCAGACACTTAAGGAACAAGTGGAATTGTTTCATTGTTCCACTTATTCCCCACTTTACTGCCAAGACTAACTCCTTCATTCAAAATCGGTAAAGTCGATTAAATTGGAAACTGAGAGAAAATTTCTTTTGTTCCATGAGTTCCCTAACCGCCCTCCTTATCTGATCCCTTGAGCATGAAATAAATGAATCAGATATGTCAAAATTTGGTGGCACTTTTAGAACAGTTATGTTGTTCCTTGAGTTCTTCGGCCACCTGCCTTACCTAATTCCTTAGCACGAAGCAGTGACAATCGGTAAAGTCGGTCCCCATAATACATTGCTTGAACTATTTCGTTGTTCTTTGGGTTCCCCGATAACCCGACATCATCGATTATTGATCAATTTAGTCTCAGATGACACTATTTTGAATTGTTCCCTCATTCCTCGAGTTCCCTGCATTTCCACCTTCACCACCTTAATGCCAAAAAATCAGGTAGACCAACCTTCGATGACACTCTTGGAACCATTCCTATTTTCCTTCCAACCTCTTATTTACTAATTTAATGGTAATTTGTGGTATTTAACTCGGGCATATAAATAAAATGGTTTGCTCATTACCGTCCATTTCATACCATTCCATTTTCTTACTTGAATTTCCACCCTATCGCTATCATTATGCTCCCAACCATTTTCTTGTCACAATTCCACCATTTTCCAACCATTTTCAAAAAATTCAAGTGCATTTGGATTGTGAAGAAGTTGCCTTCATCCTCATCCAACAAGTAAAATTTCATCACTATTTTCCCTTGTTTCATAGTTTTTCTTGTTATGGTGCCCTTGTGCCCTGGTTTTACCTAGTTCTCTTATAAGGATGGTTTTTTACCCCTATCAGTGCTCCTGATCTAGCCAAAATGAAGCTCCAATATGTGAGATATGAACCAATTTCCTCCCTATAAACCTATGTGCTAGAAATTGGAGACAATGATATTAAACATATGGATTTATAAGAGTTTTGGGGAAGAATGAGAGACAAAAACCCAACTCCATTGGCCCAAAGGATTCTTGGCAGTGGCCTAGCCCATGCTGGAGGTTTTCCTACCCCAATCCAATGTACATACATTATATTGGCTTGTGCTTCCTATTTTTACCCTCAAACCAAAGAGCTAAGACATCCTCAGGGCCAACTCATTGCTCAACTAGATGCACATCATATCAATTTAGCCCTTGGCATCCACACTTTTGATAGTTCTAAAGTCTTAACTCTAGCTGAAGCCCAAAAAGAGTTTGATTTGACTCCAAACAAGTACCAGAACTATGGTTGCAAAGTCTTGGCTGGATATAAAGAAGAAATGACCTTCAAAGCTGCTAAATACTTTGTATAGAAGTGACTTTATTGAAGAATTATCTAACATCATAACCCTTCTAGAAAGAGTGATGGGTGTTCCTTTAACCAAAGAATTTCAGGATTGGATGTGCATCTTCATTAATATAATTTGTGAGAGGTAAACAAACTTGGAATTGTGGAGAAATAATATGTGAAAAATTGACTCAACAATTAATTTAGGTCCACTAAACCAAATCCTTCCATATGAATTCCTACTTGATTTATACTATTGTTGGATACAAAATTTAGATTGGTTTGTTCAAGTCAAGGGTGCAGGAAAAATCTCCCAATCTATGAGTTTTATACCCAATTAACCTTTGACAATGACAAAAGCCATTTTAAAAGGGTTAATAATGCCTTCACTATGTTTCTAGTCAGATTGCTTGAGGGATGTGTTACCAACAAAATTTCTCAAGAAGCCAAATAACTGATAGAAGTATATGGAAGCATGTTCATTCAATTTCAGAGGTTTTCATATATCAGAATAATAGGATTTGAAGGAATTCCATACAAGCTTCCCATCTATTGTAATGACAAGATCATTCTCATTGAAAATTCGTAGGTAGCTGGATATTCTTCATAGAACTTGTAGGGATAAGAAAGTGTCTGGTATTCAATTCCCAATATCCCTAGGAAATTATACTTGTAGGTCATAGCCATTGATGCATAAAATATTAAGAGAACTATTTCTCCTTTCCATATGCATCCTTTTCAAAAGAGAGCATCATTTGATGCAAGAACTTCATCAAAAATAATCTTCGTCTTCCATACCTTCATGTACCCACAATTGAAGATTATTGGGTAGATTGTGATGATGAATTTGAAGTAAGGAAATGGATGTATGGGAGGATGAAACTCCAATAGAATTCATGATTTTAAGTTGTATAAAGTACCAGAGGGTATAATTAAGGATAATTATGAATTTCTTGAACTTGAATTTGTAAATGTCTATCCAGTATTCTCCTCTTCCTACCATTGATTGGTCATAGAAAGAGAAAGATAATCTTGATGATCTTACTACTCTTGTTCTCTCAAGAACCAAGAAATGGTTCTCCAAGAAATTAGTCAGAATTCAAATCTCCTCAACAGGTGGTCTCTCCTGAGAAAAACTCCTTCTTCCTCTACTCAACAAGATTCTGGTACTAAGGTATATGCAGGGACCTCAAAGGATGAATAAGAGAAATAAAGTGACAAAAAAGATGATATTCAACAAGAGGAAGAAAAGGAGGAAGATTCTGAACAATAAGAAGAATAAAAGAAGAGGAGAGTGAGAAGGAAGGAGATGAAGAAGAAAAATAAGAGGAGGAAAGTAATGTAAAATGAAGAAGATGAGGAAGAAGTTATAAAAGTTTCAACTCATGATTTGGGGGAAATTAGGTACTTCCAGACCCAAATTGAATATATGAATACCCTATTCCTTTGACTCAAACAACTACTATAGGACTATCTCTGCATCATATTCTTCTCTTCCTCCCCTGACACTTGGAATGACATCTACAGGTACATACTTAAGTAGAGATTTCAAATACTTCATTCTCTTGGGTCCAACTGCATGATTGAAAGTAAGAAGAGGAAAAATCAATAAAAAGTTGAGGTTCCTAATTATGATGTTGTGGCTGCACTTCTTGGTACTTCTCCTCCTGCCAAGAAAGCTAAGACAACTTCCTACCTGAGTTACTAATACTTCAAGGCCAATAATTTATTGAACTTTCTAGACCCACAATTGATAAGAGTGATCAAGAGTGAATAATATATTTATATCAATTAATTTTGAGCTTACAAGATATATCTGATAGGGGAATATACTCCTGAGGGAGATGTGCATAACCTAAAGGAAATAGTCTTTAAGGTTATTTAAAGAGTGGAAAAGGAAAACAAACTCAAGAGTAGCAACTGGAATAGAAAGTGAAAACCCTCTCCACCTACATCAATTTATTTCCTCTCTTTGATACTACTACCTTAAATCCTACTCCCTTGGCCTCTCTTCCATCCTTTACTGCATCAATTGATATTGATATGAAGGTGGTAGCTAAAGTACATAAACATAGCATCTAAGGGAAATTTATTGAATCCTAGGTGGAAAATATACTCATGGTTGGTATTCAATTCATTGATGAGGAATGTAGAGACCTATGATAATATTATTATTGCACATAAAAAATAAGCTCGGGGATTGAGAGTATCGATGAAATGAGACAAAGATATGGGCTGATGTAATTCAAGATCTTCACATCATTGACTCTTACAGATGAGAAAATTATTATTTCAGAAGAAAATATTTGATGATGTCAAGAATAATATGTCTCGCATATGGTCATTTAGTGTGGAATGGAGAATGAAGATTCTTGAGGAGGCTTCCATAGATTTGTATAATATTATTCAAAAGGGAGAATATTTGAAGTCTAAAATATTTTTGATCTTAGAGCTCTCTATTGTGATCTCTTCCAAGATAATTCTTCTGAACGAAACTCAGAAAATAAAATCAAAGAACACTTCACCAAACTGATCAAAGAAGATTTGTATAAAAGGCTGAAAATCTCAATAAAGACAAGATGGAGGAATTATCTTAGCTGAACAACGTGAAGCTTCAAAAGTTCTGACTCAATATGGTGGAATGAGCTCTGAAATGGAGAATTCATTAGGAATCTAGATGACCAATCTTGCCAACACAATTTTGCCAAAGGAATCAATAAATATCAGTCACAATGAAAAAGTTCAGGATGCACATGTTGAAGCTTAAAGTCCTAACTTCTTCTATTTCTTCTCTTTCTTCTTCAAGTGTCGGTCAAAGCTAATTATTATGTTTCATTGTTGACTTTTATTTTTGAAAATTAAATTAAATGTAAAAGTCATTTAAAAGTGTCTTAACTAATAAGTGATTAGTCACTTAATTAACAATTATTTATGTTCAGGTAGTTATTTCCCCCTCTTTCAAGTCGATAAAAGGTTTATTTTTCATTCGTAAATGGGTTAGATGCTAGTTAGTTGATGTAAAAAAGATAGAAATTGTTGAATACAAAAGAGAAATCCTCTTTTCCCTCTGTTTCCATCTTTTTCTCATATCTCTTTGTTCATATTCTGCACCATTTATATATTTTGGGTTATGAAACTTTGTGTTCATCTTTGTTTATCAAGATCTATTGAACTTGGGGTCAATATATATCTTGCTTAAGGAAAATAATATCCATTCTATGTGAATGTGTGTATTCTAAAGTTTTATCAACATGTAATAGTGAAATAAGATATGGTTTCTCCTTATTTAAAAATGTTGTTTTTCCTTCCTTCCTTCACTACTATCTTTAAACTAGTTTTTGTTCTAACTTCCTTTTCTTTGTGTTCAACCTTATGTGATTACACAATGAAACTAGCATCCTCAAAAGAAATTTCATAGATTAATTGTATATTCTGTAAATATTTTAGGATCAATTTTGCTCCAAATAAGGGAACCTTTACATCAAGAGGAGGGATTGTTATCCCCTAAACTATTGACTTCTTTCTCACATGCATATTTTTCAGCCAACATGATGCAAAAATGTTGGAAGACTTGTACACATAGGTGGATAATTTGAAACCAATTATACAAACCAATCCTGCTAGATGGAATTTTTTTGAAGACTAGTTGTATAAGGAAGTGCTCAATTTTTTCAGGAAGTAGAAAAAAGGTCACCCAAGGGTTAGCTACTAAACTAGTGTGGGGTAATGTTGAGCCCACACTTTTTTAATTATATATATTTTGGCTAACCGTACATTTTGGGAAGAGCATAAGGAATTTTGGTCAAGTATTATGAAGGAGTGAGACTTAAGAGTTTTTGGACCCCTTAAATTATCACGCACATAGTATGAAGGAGGCTGGTAAGTGATGCCACTCATACTATTTAGAGTACTGACACCTAGGGTGTTCATAAAAAAAAGAAGTCATCACACTTGGTTTGCACGAAAATAGGAAATAATATTAAAACACGGTGTGTAGAATAACCATAAAGATTCTCAAACACTTTACATGTGGGACTCTACATGGTGACATCAACTTAGGTCACATAAATCTTAGGCTTGCAGTTGGGATGTTTTTGCATAAAAGATATTGGATCTTTGAGAGCATGTTGATATGATAATTGTACTTCACAACAAGAGAGGAATGTGTTAAGGAATAGAATTCAACAATTATCATGGTGCAAGAAAAGGGACATGGTGACAAATGAAGAAGAAATCAATGTAGAACACATGGTATGTCCCTTAAAGAGACATAAGCTTTTAGGCCTTACACACCAAACCCATATTTATAGGTGTATTCATGTAAGCCATTAATGGTGCTCAATGTAATTAGTTCTTAAGCCAATGAAGGGAAATACCCCATTATATAAATATCGCCCTAATACCTCATATGAGTTGGGGTGATAATTTCAATTGGGATATCTATCACTGATGTACATCCCATATTATTTTAAAGTTTTTTCATCAAACTTTATTATGACGATCTTCCACATTTAAGAGTGAAGCAACTTGGCTGATTCACCCACCCTATATTGATTAGGGTGATCCCTCTCAGGATTGGCTATGAACAACGTACACATTAGTACCAGATTGATATCTAGAAAGAGATATTATATTCAAAAAACAATTGAGTATTATATTTTGTATTGAATGAGTGTGAGAAATAGCTTTGCAATCATTCTATGACGGACCAAGGAGTGAAGTGGAAGTGTTGGGTTTAAAGTCTTGATAAATTCTTAATATAGACAGTGCTTTATTTAAGTGGGGTTTTTTCCTTCAGGTTTCCCCACTTTAAATCTAGTGTTACCATCTCTTTACTTCATGTTATGTTATTTGCTTTCAGCTCATGTTATTACATTATGTAATTTGCACATCATAATCTATAATCTTCAGAATTTATTTGTGGATCTATAATTTTTTAATTATGCATTCCTTCTAAATCCTAACATGGTATCAGAGCTGGTGGTTATGTGTGTGTAGGATTGATCTAGAAGATTTTAATTTGCTAGAGTGAAGAAGTCTTGAAGTTTATTTATAGATCTGTGAAGCCCTAATTATTCTACAGTCATCTTCAAGCTAACCAGGTTTAAAATTTCCAATTCTCACCTAAATATCTTTTGAAAATATTGGCTAAATGGTTGTTTAGATCATGTTTGAGAAATTGTGTGCTTAGATATTTGTTTATGCATCTTGTTTCAGTCATTTTTGGTTTAAATTTGTCATCTACGAGCTTATTTTAAGTTTTCACGTTGTTTATAGCTGTTATAGCTATTTTTGATTATGGATCCAAAAGATATCTTTAGATTTAGTTAGTTTTGAGTGTTTAAATCCACCCCGACATTTTAAATCTTTATCTTTTGGCTAAATCTACTTTTGTGAAGCCTGATCCAATCATTAAGTGCTAAGTGGCTTCGTTATTGTCATGTTTTGTTTAGATATTTTCATTTTCTGTGAAATTCTATTGCTGCAAATCTTGAAGCTCAATCCATCATTTTTTCCATCTTCATTACCATTCTTTTGTAGATATTTTCATTTTTTAGAAGCTTTAATCAGATTTTCCATCTTGACTTTGCATTTCATCTTTGTAAATGCTTTCAGCCAATAAGCCAATAAGTGAATTCCACATTTTTTTATGTTGTCAGACTTGTGTTAGCTTTCTTTTGTCAGTTCTTTTGCGAAATAAGATCCAATAAGAAAGCTCCAATTCACTTCTTTTTTTCATTTCATATTTTATTAAGCTTTTTTTGTTTTTATGAAATCTCAAGCCAATAAGATTGCTCATATTTTCCACATTGTCAGTATTTTGTTAGTTTTTTTGACTTTGTGAAATACGAGCCAATAAGATTGCTCCAATCTCCACTTGTTTTTTTGCATTGTCAGTTTTGTGTTTGCTTTTTCTACATACGAAATTTGAGCCAATAGAATTGCTCCAAGTATTTTCATTACATTTCACATTTATCAGTTTTCTAATTGTGTCAGTGGATTATCCTAAAATAAGAATTATCCACCTTTTTGCATTTTTCAATCTTTTTTCAGACTTGCAAAGAGTGAGCCATTTAAAAGGCTCCACATGTGTTTCAAATTGCTTTAGTCATTTTGGTAAGCTCTACAAAGTGTGAACCAATTGCATTTGGACACGTATATTAATCTTCTGTTGTGTTAGTCTTCACAAGTGTCAGACTCTGTCTTTCAGGGTGTCATTTTTTTTGGCTTAGCCACTTAGATTGTGACACATGTCTTTATGGTTTTGCAACCCAAATTTTATTTTAAAAGTTTGGCTTATTTCTGAGGGACTTTAAGTCCACCCAAAGAAAAATCTATTTAAAGTTTTGGCAGAAAGCCGCTAAGTGTCTTTTCTTTAGTTCCTTAGATTTTTGACAAGTGGCATTGTTTGACTAAGTCTTTGCTTTCACATATTGTTTGTATTTTTTCATAGTGTGAAAAAAGTGAACCAATTAATTAAAGACACATGTATACATGTTCTTTTTTCTATTTTTTATTAATTATCTTCTGACTTATTTGTTGCACTTATGAAGTGCGAGCTAATAGAAAAGTGACACATGTATTTATCTTTTCGTCAGTTGTTTTGTAGTTTTTTTGTCGCAGTTTTTAAACTATGTCGTGGACCCAAAAAGTTATTTTTTTTGAATTTAAATTTATAAAGACTTCACACCAGCTAGAGGATATGTCATATTTTTAAAATCTCATGTAAGCTCTTAATTAATTGATTAATTAATTAATTCTAATTATTTTCTGTTAAATAGTCTATACCTCGAATCCTTGTCCAAGGTCTGTTAAATTCGATCTTAAACTCGATCAAAAAAGTTATTTGTTGATTTTTTCAAAGTTTTTTGCATTTGTATAACTAATAAGAAGATATGTAGCTAGTTTTTTTGCCTCTGTTTGGCTTCCTTGATTCATATTTTTAGCTATATTTGTTTCATGTCTGAGCATTAAAAATCACTAGTTACTAGCAAGCTTTTCATTGGATAAGTCTCAGTTATTGAATGGAACAAATTATAGCATTTACAGATAATATATTTAAAATCATGTTTCATGGCTAGAAAATTATGGGATCTTGTAACTGGTGTGGAGACACGACCCACTGGAAGATAAGAAACCCCTAAAAATCTTAGCTCCTTCTCTCTAAAGATCACAGGAAGCTTTGTCCATCCTTTTACAAAGCATAAAAGATGAATTTTTTATGCATATAGGTCATATGGACTCCCTGCTGATGCCTGGAAGCAATTAGAGACAATGCATGAAGGCAATCATTTGTCTAAGATAATTAAGCTAGTTTTAGAGTTATTTACAACTCCTATGAAAGGGGATGAGAAAATAGTTAATTATTTAGCTAAAATTAAGAACATTAAAGCTCAATTAGATGGTTGTAGTTGTGAATTGTTTCAAGATAAGCTTATGTATTTCATTATTCAGATAAATATTCATGAAAATTTCAGAAATTATATCTCAATTCTTAATTCTAAATATCAGAATGAGAATGATCTGCCTGATTTAGACACTTTGTCTTCTCTGTTAATTCAAGAAGAGTGTGTAATGGAAAATTTTGATTCAAAAGAGATTGCTTCTCAAGC
Source organism: Taxus chinensis (assembly GCA_019776745.2). Lineage (NCBI taxonomy): Eukaryota > Viridiplantae > Streptophyta > Pinopsida > Cupressales > Taxaceae > Taxus > Taxus chinensis. The sequence continues at coordinate 681,909,131 of CM034148.1, forward strand.
TTTTTTCTCTCATAATCATAAGTCTTCTCATAATATGAATAACAAGTAATCATAATCAGAAATCTAATATTCAGATCAAGAATTTAAATCAAATCCTAAGCTAATTCTGCTAAAAATAGTCAGAATTTTAAAGTCAAATTTAATGGAACTTGTAACAAGTGTGGAAAATTTGGGCATAAAGAGTCTGATTATAGAGTAAAAACTAAAAAATTTGTTAAAAATACTAAAAATAGTAAATTTAACAATCAAAAGAAAAATCAGAAGATAAAATCATGCTAATAATGTTGAGCATTCTATTGCCATGTATATTGCCTCTCAGCTTCAAATGACAATGAATGGATTCTTGATAGTGGTGCCTCTAGGAACATGACTTATATTCCTAGTATCCTCTCAGATATTGTTAAATGTGAGGAAAATATATATCTAGGAGATAATTCCATCATTAGATCTGTAAGTTGTGGAAATGTTAAACTAAAAAATGGAATAATTAGGAATGTCTTGTATGTTCCTCAATTGAAAAATAATCTTTTGTCTTGCTCTCAGCTAACTAAAGAAAACTGTAAAGTTGTTTTATTGCAAGATAAATGGTATGTAAAAGATAATCTCAGTAATGTTATTGCTTCTGGTATTCAGAAAAATGGCTTATATATTTTTGATGGATTTGTGTCTGAATCTTATTTTTCTTCCTCTTCTAGGAATGATATTCAACTTTGGCATGAAATATTAGGTCATGTAAATTTCAAAAGTTTGTATGAAATGTCTAGACTTAATCTTGTTGTTGGTCTCCCAAAGATGAAATCAGATCATGAAACATGTGAAAGTTTTTGCGTGGTAAGCAACATGCTGAACCATTTCACAAACATCATGATTCCAATTCTTCTTAGTTATTAGAACTGATTCACAGTGATGTAAGAGGACCTCTTGAAGTTCCTTCTCTTAGTGGTGCTTTGTATGTTTGTTTGCTTTATTGATGATTCTCTAGGATGACCTGGTCTTACTTCATTAAGAAAAAGTTTGATGTCTTGTCTAAATTTCAAGAATTTAAAGCTTTAGTTGAAAATGCTTCTAATCTAAAAATAAAAAGGATTAGAACTAATAATGGAGGTGAATATGTTAAAAAAAATTTTGATGAGTTTTGTGTGTCATGTGGGATTCAAAGAGATTTGACTACTCCCTATTCCCAACAGTAAAATGGCATTGCAGAAAGGAAGAATATGATTGTGTTAGAAATGGCTAGGACTATGATTCATGCATCTAATGTGCCTAAGTTTTTATGGGAAGAAGCTATGAATACTACGTTGTCTATATCCTTAATAGAGTTCCTACAAAATCTCTTCATCAAACTACACCTCCTGAAGTATGGATAAAACAAAAACCAGATATCTCTCACTTAAGAATATTTGGTAGTCTTACTTCTATTTTTATTCCAAAAGTTAAAAGGAAGAAATTAGACCCAACCTCTTATTCTTGTATCTTTATGGGTTATGGTTGTCAAACAAAAGGATTAAGAGTTTATGACCCTTTCAAGCATGACATTGTTGAAAACAAAAATGTTCAAGTCTTAGAAAAGACATTTTGTGATGCTTCTCATGAACCCTCCTCTGTTTCTCCTGAGTTAGAGCCTGATAATCCTTCTCCTAACATTATGGAAAAAAAAGTTCAAGAGGTTGATTATCCTGATCTAGATATGATGGAGATTGAGGGGGAGTCATCTCAAAATGTCTTGCATCACAAGGTTCCTAAATGGGCTCAAAGTATTGTTCAAGACTCTCAGCCTGCTAATCTTAGAAAGGTAACTCGTAGTCAACATTATTATCATGCCTTTATGACCCTCTATGAGGTTGAACCACAATATTTTGAAGAATCCTATCAAGATGATAGATGGATTCAGGCTATGAAAGATGAATACAATGCTTTGATTAAAAATAATACTTGGGAACTAGTCCTTCCTCCTTCTAAGAGAAGCATTGTAGGATCTAGGTGGTTGTATAAGATCAAATATAACTTTGTAGGAGAAATTGAAAAGTTCAAGGCAAGTTTGGTAGCTCATGGTTTCACTCAGAAACCTGGTCTTGACTATGTTGAGACTTTTTCTTCTGTAGCTAAGATGAGCACTGTTAGAATTCTTCTTATTTTGGCTTCCCAATATGGTTGGGAGATTCACCAAATGGATGTTAAAAATGCATTTTTAAATGGTGACTTAAAAGAAGAAATCTACATGTGTCAGCCTAAAGGTTTTGAAGAACCTGGTAAGGAACTTTATGTTTGTAAGCTTGAAAAAGTATTTGTATGGTCTTAAAAAGCTCCTAGAGCTTGGTATGCTAAAATTAATAGTTTCTTTCAAGATCTTGGTTTCTCTAACTATTGTTCTGATAATGATTTATTTGTTAAGTTTGAAAATAATCATATTATTATTATTCTTCTTTATGTTGATGATCTTTTGATTACTAACAGTGATAGAAATTTAATTTTTAGAATCAAAGAAAGATTAAAACAACATTTTTGAAATGATTGATTTAGGTTTGCTAAATCATTTTCTTGGCATGGTTATATTTCAAGATCATAAGTCTATTGTTGCATCTCAATCTCAGTATGTTGTGAATTTTCTTAGAAGATTTAACATGATTGAATTATAAATCTGTTGTCATTCCTATTGAAGTTGGTGTCAAGATTAGATCTTAAACCAACTTGTGCTAAATTTGATCCTACTTTGTATAGACAGCTAGTTGGTAGTCTAATTTATTTGACTATTACTAGACCTAATATTTCATATGTAGTAGGAGTTGTTTCAAGATTTATGTAGGATCCTTATGAGGATCATTGGAAAATGGAAAAAAGAATTTTGAAATATATTAAAGGAACAATTAATTATGGTATGTTTTATTCTTCTTGTAATGATGCACAATTATTTGGCTATTATGATTATGATCATGCTTGGTGATGTTGTAGATAGAAAGTATACTTCTGGATATGTTTTCAAGTTGGGTGCAGTGTCATCACTTGGGAGTAGCAAGAAATAACCAACAATTTCTATCTCTTAGTACTAAAGTAGAGTATAGAAGTGTTATGGAAGCTACAAAGGAAGTTATGTGGCTGAAAAGATTGTTGGATGAACTGCATATGGATGTCAAAGGGAGCACTACTCTTCTATGTGACAGTCAGAGTTGCATTTCTCTTCATAAACAATCCAGTTCAGCATCAAAGGACCAAGCATATTGAAGTTCATATGCACTTTATTCGAGAGAAAGTCCTGAATGGTGATATTGATCTCAAGTTTTGTTCGACTGAAGATCAAGTTGCAGATATCTTCACAAAGCCGTTGTGTTCTGTAAAGTTTTACAAATTTTGTGCCTTGTTGGGCTTATCAGAGTTTCCATTGAGGGGGAGTGTGCATGACAATGCCACCTCTTAACGGTTGTAAACTTCTAATACTTCCTCCATTTTTTAATAAGTAAACAATCACAGTTTGTATGTGAGTTTACTTGTAAATCCTAGCGAAGCATTAGTTATGGGTATGCCTTGTTTTATAAAAGGCTCCATAATCTGATATAAGTCTTCATATATAAAGCAATTGTCCTAAGAATTTATGTATGGGAAGATCTATATGATTTCCCTTGTTTACATGCTAGTCTGAATCATTGTTGATGATTTATGGATCTATAAATCCTTTTGTAGAAAAAGGTAATTTGACATTTCTTGTTTTTTTTTTCCCACTTAACATTAAGGGGGAGTGTTGGGGTGATAATGTCAAGTGGGATATCTACCACTTTTGTACACCCCATATTATTTTAAAGTTTGTTCATCAAACTTTATTATGATGGTCTTCCACATTTAAGAGTGAAGCGGCTCGACTGATTCACCCACCCTATATTGATTAGGGTGATCCCTCTCAGGATTGGCTATGAGCAACGTATACATTAGTACCAGATTGATATCTAGAAAGAGATATCCGATTGAAAAAACAATGGAATATTATATTTTGTATTGAATGAGTGTGAGAAATAACTTTGCAATCATTTTGTGAAACCAAGGAGTGAAGTGGGAGTGTTAGGATTAAAGTCTTGAGATTTCTTAATACAGACAATGCTTTATTCAGTGGGATTTTTTCCTTCGGGTTTCCCCACTTTAAATCTGGTGTTACTGTCTCTTTACTTGACTGTTATTTGCTTTTAGCTCATGTTATTACATTATGTAATCTGCACATCATAATCTATAATCTTCGACATTTATTTGTGGATTTATAATCAATTGATTATGCATTCCTTCTAAATCCTAACAATATGGGGGATAACTAGTTGGTTTTTTGTATGTTGGTGTGTGTATGGAGAATTGATAACATATAAAAATTGATATTTTATTGAGTACTTATATTTCATGGTTAATTATTTTGTTGTTGATGTTATTCCTTTATGATAAATGTGTTCTCCCACTCTAAGTGTTTGTTATGTGAATGTCTCAAAACCATCATGATGTATCCAAAACTAATGGGAACATGTCTTCTCTTGCACCTTGAGTGAGCACATAAGGTGACCTTGGGTGATATGTTGGCGTGAGTGAATTTCTTACATAGGGAGCACATTGTGGTGCCTTGAACTTGTGCACATGTGACTTTGATCCTAGAAGTTAGGGTAAACTAGAGAAACATACCACACACCACTTTATTTTGTTATCTATTTTTTTGCTTGATGTGTTGGTGCAGGAGAATCAAGGTTTTAATTACATAGGTACATGCATGAAGATTATAGGTATAAGAGAAGTGTATGAAGGATCTACAATGAGTGTTAGAGCAACCCAAATTGACCAAAATTTTAAAAGATGCACCAAATAGGATAGTAGTACCTATTGCCCACGTCCAAGAATACCGCTAGTGTCCATGAAGGTTTTAGGGTCCAAAATCCAAGACAAAACAAGTTCAACCCAGTTACAATCTGCTTGAACTAATTCCATATCCAAAATGTATGTGATGCATCCAAAAAGCTAATTTAATCTATCTTCTTGTGTATTATTGTATTTTACCATGTGGTTAATCAAATAATTATGTTTATTGTATTTACATGTTATGTCATATATGAATGTCATTGTTCATAAAACTTGATTGAACATTAGTCTCTATATTTCTCACCTAATTAGGATATTCACCACATATTCTATATTCTAATTTGGGTTGAATCATTAGGTAGTGTTGATCATAGTTCACACCTAAATGTATTTGATGGTTTTGAATCTTATTAAGGGAAATCACTCATTGCTCATGTTGATTGAGTAAGCAAGATTTGGCATGAATAGTTTGGACACTTGAATGATAGATATTTATAGTAAATGAATTCACAAAAAACTTGGTGCTTAGTCCACCTAAGGTGTCTTGTGTAGATGGTGTTTGTAGAGACTATGTACTTAAGAAAATATCATCAATATCCCTTTTCTAAGAAGTAAGGCTTTGGTATCTACATTTCCTCTTGAGTTAGTGCATATTGACCCCATGTCCTTTCCCACTCTCTATTTTTCAAGGGCCAAGTATGTTCTCACATTCACTGATGAATTCTCACATAGAACTTCGGTGGAATTTTGTAAATATAAGAGTGATGCTTTTGAACACTTTAAGTTGTTCAAGGTATTTCTTGAGATATAATCCTGACTTCATGTCTAGAAGCTACACACATATAATCAAGGGAATATGTCAATAAGGATTTTCATAAATTTTGTATAGAGCATGATATTCAACATTAGTACATAGTTCTGGACACACTTGAGGTATAACCTCCTTTGTAAATAGGGAACGGGTCCCTTCAACCCACCTTAACTATAAAAAAAAACATTAGTACATAGTTCCCTACACTCCTAAAAAATGGTAATACTGAGAGGAAAAGCATGACTTTAAGGGAAATGGAAAACTATATGATCTTGTCTAAGAACATGGAATTTGCATTTTGGGCTAAGGTGGTCAATGGTTCCAAATATATTCAAAATGACATGCCCCATAAAGTAGTGAACATGACACTAAAAAATTCTTGGTCGGATACAAAACCCGATGTTTATACTTTTCAAGTTTTTGGTAGTGAGGCTTGGGAATTTATTCTCGATGAGAAATGTAAAGCTATGGAGAAGAAGAGTGAACTGTTGATTTTTGGTGGCTAATGTGAGGATGTGAAGGCTTATCAATTGTTTGACCTGGTCACATTTGATGTTTTGATTTGATTTGATGTCCAGTTTGATGAGAAGTTCACCCCTCAAGATTCTTCAACTTCATTGTTTTCATCACACACTTTTACTTCTTCGTATCTAAAGGATTCCACACTTCTTGACAATGTTGTTACTCTTAATCCTCCATTGTACATGCACCAAATTCCATCAATGTCTCCCAGATCTGGGACCAATTATTGGAATGTGGAATGAAGAGGCATTAATATATGATCTAGACTGACCAACCCATATAGATATAAAGATAGATTTCATTGCACTATGCCCACCAATCACCACACTTCCTGTCCTATACAGATATATAGGTCCCCATCAATGACCAATCAATTATAGTTTGATTAGATCCATTGATGATGACCTATGGGTTTAAAGCTAGTGAATAGACCCTACCCTATATTTGTAGATAAATAGTCACGCCTAGTTCACCGGGACTATGCCTATATAGATAGATATGGGGCCAGATGAGATATCATAATGCACTTGTATAACCACCACAACTCAACCAAAATGGGTTTGTTTAGTGTGAACTAAGAATGGTGACATTATAGGGGATCCAAGAGATCCAAGTAGGATGAGATCATAACATATATATGGTGTTGCACATTTGACACAAATAACAATGACATGGGATACATAGACTTATCATCAAGATTCTAAGCATCCTTGATGCAGTAACATCTAAAGACAAGTTCAAATCTTCACGAGGAATCATCTTAGGAGTGATTTTAGTGTTTTAGCATGGATTCCCACTTAATGGGATCCTCTCGAACATATAATAAGGTCTAGTGGGGTTTCCCTCTAAAAGACCAAGTTTAAATATTTTAATTTATTAGGTAGCATTAAGGGGTCATGAGTTAGAGATGCCATTAGCAAGAGGATGCAAATGATGTAGAAGAGACAAATAACTTGTAATTAGGTTCCTAACCCACTCAAATGAGGTTGTAATTGGAAATACATTCTAGTTAGGTAGATTATGAGTTTTATAACTTCTCCATCTTGGGGCATATGAGGAGATACTCAAATAAAACAGGTAGAGAGTCAATTTTAGGAAGTTAAAGAGTATTTTTGAAAGATATAATGAAGGGGGAAGAGCCTTAGAAGGAAGAGAGAACCTATAACATTATTATGGAGCACTTTTAAATATGATTCTTTATAAATAAGGTGTGAATTTATTGTACATGTAAATAGGAATGAGACTGTGGCAGTTTTCTTATATAAGCTCATGTGTATTGGTTTGGTGTTAATAGATTAAGTATGTGAAGATTTAGCTTGATTAGTAGTAACCCTCATTTTGATAAAGTTAAATGATTTGAGAATGAAGTACTCATTTTGTATGATGGTTGATTTGTTACATATCTAGTTGTTGATGTAAGTGTAGTTTGATTGGGTAGGAAAGGAGAACATGTGGCTAAGGTGTGCAGGTATTGTAGTGAGTTCCATGTGAAGGGAACATCATTGTAAGCATTAGGAGTTAAAAGAAAACAACATTGAAGGGAGAAATCTGTGATGATAAGCTTATGAGAGAATGTATGGAGCATGACACAAGGAATGAAGACATAGAAGTTGATGCATGAAGGATTTATCTAAAGGTTCAAGTCATCAATGTTGCGTAAGACATGCTTAAATAAATCCTTAATCTCATTGATCACTTGCAAGTGAAGGTTGGTTGTAAAACTACCCAAAAACATGGTTTTAAATCATTTTTAGAAGGTAAAGCTTATTGTTGGGAATAATCTAGGTAGTATCACATGGAAGAATATTAAGAAAAAAGGTTAGGAATGTACATATAGAGCTTTAGCAGTTGATTTCATATCTTGAAGTGAAATTTGGTGCAAGTTATGAGTTTATATCTCTTAGGTCTAGTAAAACCTTAATTTAGGGCCATGAAAGGAAATTATCTATAAATCATGTTTTATCCAATGGAAATTTCTAAAATTTGGTGGACAAGGACTTACTAAGGTTATCTAACATATTTTCCTAGTTTCATGTGATTTGGCATTATATGGAAAAAACTATTTATGACAGTCTGGTTTAGATATATGTCCTAAACCTAATATAAACCTAATTGGAGCAAGATCCTAAGGTAACTGTGCATGTTTCTTTAAGAAAATATCTGAGTGGCTTCACCAAGATTTGAACAAGCTAAATGGGTATCTAAAAATCTAAGGGTTCGTGAAGAAAGTTTGTTTAATGGTTGTGATCTCCAAAACCTAGTCAAAGCATGGCTAGTAGGTATAATAGAAAGGTTAGGGGATAAACAAAGCTTTCTTGAAATTTCTTTTGGTTCCAAGTAAAGTAATAGTATGAGGGCATGTAAACATGTTATTTGGTGTTTGGTTTGTGCTCTTAAGCCCTTGAAATCACCCTCTTGAATCAAATCTCAGTTTAGTGTTCTAGGCCTAACAATATCAAGACAATTTTGAGATGAAGTTGAAGCATGTTTGTAAATACATGTTAAAAGGAGGATGTAGGTTGTGATTGAAGCCATTAAAGATCATGATTATATCAACAATTAAGTTTATTGAAAATCATTGTCAGGTATCTTAGGATAAAGTGAAGTATAATATTGCTAGTAGTGACTAGTTCTAATGATTGAACGAAAGTGTTGCATGACAAAGTCTAATGAAGAATGTAAAGTAGATGGTGTAATGAATAAGGGAAGGTGAATGGAGTAGGAGCATTGTAGAGAAACTCATTCAAGACCTCAAGAAGAGCATCCTAATACCTATGACTAAGGGGGAAGAGATATAAAGGAGTAAATATAAGGAGTAAGAGATTAGTTAAAGGTAACCTACAGGTAAATTGTGGCAAAAAGTATTCTCACATCTCAGAACTAGTAAGGATATACACCCTGGAGTAGGGGAAAGACAAAACTAGGTATAGTTTTGAATAATTTCTTTTTGGTTGTGTTAGTTGCTTGGTCTATATGTGATTGACTTGTATGAATTAGTAATAGTAAAGAGGTGTAGCAGTGTCAAGAAGCTAGGGTACGATGAACTTATGTTGAGAGAAGGGTAAGAAGTTTCTAATTGATGATGTTTCCAGTGTGTATCAAGATTATAATATTATTAGTGGTGAAGTTCTAAGCAGGACATAACCAAACATAGTCAGAGCATGGTAAATTATAACATGTTCCTTATGTTTTCATGATTGTTGGGTGTTTGAGCATGACAAAGCACATAAGAGGTGGTGAATGGTTGTAAACATCAACCAAGGGTCTCAAGAACTGTTAATTTGCTAAGGGTTGTCTAAGTAGTTTTATGTTGACATAAATGGAAAATGTATTGATCGTGTTCTAATCTTATGCTAGTTAGATGTTTGTGAAGTTTTGGGTGTATGTGTAGATTTTTCTACATCAATCTTGAATGGTAGACAACAATGGTAGAAGAACTTTAGAAATTGAAAACGAACAACATGTGGGATTTGGTTCATCTTCTAAAGGGTAGAAAAATAGTGAGATGCAAATCAATGTAGTACACTAAGTATGCATTAGATGGGTCCATTCAATGGGACAAATCCCATCTTGCAGTATTTTTTTCACATGTTAAATGATTTGATTACCATGAAACATTTGCTCCATTTTCCGAGATGAATTCCATCTAACTATTACTCATGTTAGCTATAAAAAAGGATGAGAAATCAATCAAATGGATGTTAAAAATGCCTTCTTACATGGAGACTTATATGATGAAATATACATGTCCCAACCTTTAGGATTTTTTAGTAGTGAGAAATCCAATTAAGTGTGCAGATTAAAAAAGTCCTTGTACAATTTGAAATAAGCTCCTCGATCTTGGTATGAAAAGATCGACATGTTTCTAATCAATTATCATTTTATATGGAGTCCTTCTAACCCTACAACTTACATGAAGAAAATAGATGGGAAACTTCTAATACTAGTCCTCTATGTTGATAATTTAATCATTACAAGAGCTTTCATAAAGTAGATTCATGATTTGGAAGAAAGGTTAATGAAGTCTTTTGAGATGGATGACATGGTTTTGTTACATTTTTTTCCTTGGTATACATATTTCACTTTCCTCTGTTCAACTACTAATCTTGCCCTCAATCATACTCCCAAATAACTTTACAAAAAGAGGATTGACCATGATAGTTCGATAATTAGAGGTATGATTTACATCCCCACTTTTAAATAGAGGTATGGTTAAATACGTTGTCCATTCTGTTGGGATGCCCTTTTGGATGACCTCATTGGAAATTACTTTGATTTAAGGTGCAAGGATATCTGCTCCTCAGTTTAGATGCTCTGATCGAATGTTGTCTATGTCACGTGCTTTACTCGTTGCTAGCTTTTTAATCCCTTGTATCGTGTCCTCAGTTGTGAAGAGTCCTTCAGTAACAAAGATAGTGAGAGGAGTATCTTGTCCATTTTCACGCTCATACAATTGTTTTGAATATTCCATTAACTAAATCATTGTTATGTTGTTATCTGTTTTTATTTTCTCCCTGCGAAGCTCCCTCCAAAACCTCTTTGGTTCATGCTTCCCTAAGCAAATCAATTCCTTTCTTCTAGTTTAAGTATATATTTTTCTTCTCCAATTGCTCATACGCTTTTCTGTTTGACTTTGTTTTTCCTGCTAGTAGCGGTCTTCTCATTGTCTTGCATTCTTCATCGTACCACATGTTTGTTGGAAAGTTGCTTCTTTCTTTCTTTTTAGGTTTAGATATCTTGCACATGTTTAGTTATTTTGTATGGTCTGCATTAGCCTCATAGTCTTAATGTAATCTACAATAGTGACAAATGTTCCTTTACTTTTTTTTTTTTGAATTTTCTATTTAATGTTTCTTTGAGAGCTTGATTTTCCTCTACCAGGAGAATGTTTCCTTTGAAAGGATGCTTACTTTGGTTGACCCCAGTGTGATTATCATGTTGCTTGTCTTCTTGACATTGCCATAGTTTCATAAAAATGGGTTGTGGTCTTAATTTAATTTCCACCGAAGAAACTTCTACTCCTAGTTCATCTATTATGGGCACACGATTTTGAGAACATATAACATAGTTGATTACACTCTACCCATTATAAGTCTTACACGTTAAATTTCTAAATCTTTCCCATTTGTTCATACCATTACATATAATCAAGTTGTGAATGTTGCACAAGCCCAATAATTTTTCTCTTAAGTGAGTGATAACCCCATGTTCATTGTCTGAAACCGTGAACCATTGTTGATTTTCCTCCTCTGTCATCTAGAGCAGATTCTTATCTAGATACTCATTATTTTCTAGAATGTTTGCTTGCATGTATGTTGTCCTTGTATCGAAATCTCATATTAACAAAATCTACCCAATCCTATTGTAGACCGAAACATCCCTCTGTATAGAGGAATACAAGTCTTTATGGTTTAGATCACACTTCTTTTAAAACTTCGATTTCTTGGGTGTAAAATAACATGCAATTATGTTAATAATAGTGTCATTTTCTATTATTCTTATCCAAATGTGCCGTTTATTTTCATCTTATTTTTCTATTATAATATTGCGACCCAAGTTTAATTTATTAACACAATTGTACCCCATGCACCTTGTCATTTTGCAATACTTTATTCTAGATTGTTGTCTTCTTACATCCTTGTAAAACCTTACTCCCATCGTGCTCATGTGTTTTCAATCAAAATAATTATCTTTGTCTATAGCTATACGCCCTAAACCAAAACAGAACTATAATTTGCACTTTCATTTTCAATCGAAAACGTTCCTATTAATAATACAAAAATACACAAGTGACAGCATTTAACACAAACAAACAAGAAATAAGCCGAGAAGTAAATCATTATGAAAAAGAGCCTTCTTAACAAACAGACGAGAAAACAAAATTAAGAATCAATGCACATCTCCCTTCTTTTCGAAACCGCCAAAACCTTTTTCCAGTATTAAAAACAAAAAAAACACATGGGCTTAGAATAGACCACAGTCTAGAATCAGGGAATCAGATTTCCCAATATTTTATTCAATTAATATATTATTATTAAAACTCCACTGCGAAGGGAAAACGACCCGACAGTTTCTCAGGCAAAGGTAAACACGTGCGGAAAAGAAAAAGTAAGAAAATCCCGTGAAAATCAGCACATTTTTACAGACAAAGGTCTCTGCTCCCACTACCAGGCTCTGCACTGTTTGGGACCACGAACACAGCGATGGCCTTCCTGCCGCACGGTCACATGGAAAAAGTTAAAAAAATTCCTCCAGCGCTAAAAAAATTAAAAAAATCAGCAGCATAAGTTCGGCGGCTGCGGATGTTGACCAGAACAAAGCCCCCAACAAGACAGCCGACTAACACCACAGTATGTCTGTAAAAAAGCGTGCAGGTTGTCGCTGTTGCAACGCACTTACACACGCCGCGTGTGCAAACACCATTTGCAGATGATCCCCCGAGATCCGATCTTGCTGACTCATAAAGCCCGATCCAAACCCTCAGTGGAGCTCCCTTTATTTCTGTTCATCATCCCCCCCTTTGCACAGGAATCAGCATGGAGCGTCCCTTCTCTGTAGACTCATGGTGCTCTAACAGTAACGATATCGCGGTTGCGGCACCGGAGAGTAGTAGCACTGTCAAATTTGGAGGCGCCGGTGGAAAATTTGGTGAGAATACGGCAAAATTTGGTGAGAATACGGGTAAATTTGTCGTAGGGCGCGGTAGAATGCAGCGGAGTGCTTCTGAATGGGCTTTCCAGGAGTTTCTGAAGCAGAACATGGCTAGCGATGACGGAAAGAGGCCGAAACAGCAGGAGGGGTCGAGTAACGGAGAAGATGAGTGTGATGATGAAATAGGTCAGAAAAGGGCTGCGGTTAAAGATCGAGTAGCTTTGCCTGGGACGGACGGCGATGCGGATAAGGTGTCTGGCGCTCTGTGTCCTCTGTTTACCGGTCTTGGGGAGGAGATAGGGAAAGGCGGCGCTGTTCCTGTTGATCCTTGCGAACTCAAGCAGAAGCTTAACCTTGCATGCGCGGCAGTAGCCCTAACTCGGGTTAGTTTTGTCATTTTAAGCAATTAAATGAATCATATCTTTTTTATTAATGGATGTTTCGTGAATTTGTGTGGTTGTATGCAAAACTTTCAATTTGCACTGCAAATTTCAGGGTACGCCGGGTCTCGGCCTGTACAACCTTATGTCGAAAGTCCTTGGCCTGTTCAACCTCAGGTTCCCCCTCCTTGGCCTGCCTGCGAAGTAACTGAAGGCCATCGATTTTGAGTATGATGATCACAACTCTAGACGCCCTTTAAACTATCTAGGCTTGTGGTACCTATTAAAGTCTATAGACAATCTAATTCCCTTGAAGCCTCACTGCCAAGTATATTCTTGGAGTTGTACTCATTCAGGAAGTAACATATCATGAACAAAAGTGCTCTGAATAGAAAGTAACAAATCATAAACGCACAAATGAAATGCTAAATAGTTATCAGTTTTAAACAAAAATGAAATTGACAGAAAATGACTTTTAACATCTTGTACCTGTCGAAGTCATGCATTTACTTGCAGGAGCTTCCAACTGGTTTTGTTTGTAATAATTTACTGCCACTAACTTACTAAGCCACAAGCTCACTTTGGTTAAAAATGTGCAACCTGAATGTAGATTGAATTTTCAATTCATTTGTGGGTTCTGGGCAATCCCAGGTAACTTTCATGCCCACTTTCTTTTGCAATCAGTGGCTTTCAAATATTCTCTTCTATTTTATGAATTCATCTCTATTTTCCTATGTTCCACCAAGTTTCTGGGATGGGGACGGCAGGGGGCGGGGGGACGTGTTTCCGGGACGGATTTTTTTTAGGCCTTTTTTTAGGGGACGGCTATTAAAAAATAAGGGAAAACTTAAAAAATATAGGAAATTTCAAATATTCATATGATAACATTGCTAAAGCATTCATCACACACATTATAGAACCGTAATAAATAAAATTAGAGTTGAATTGAGATTTCACATAAGATTTAACCTTAAAAATATAGGAAATTTTAAATATTCATATGAATAATGATAAGTATAACACATTGATAAACTTAATAAAGCATTCATCACACACATCATAAAACTTTAATACATAAAACTGGAGCTGAATTGAGATTGCACGTAAGATTCAAGTTTTTATTACAATGAAATGCCCAAGGGCAACAAAATGTCTGAAACATAGAAAATCAAGATGAAAATATATGCCCCTAATCAAACTTCGCTAAAGTGGCATCAAAATCAAACTCTGAGTCTGAGTCACTAGAACTATGAGGGGCTGCCTCATCCAATGGAACCCCAACCAATCCCACCTGTGCCTCCTCATCAATCTGTGAAGCATCTTGGGGATCAACATCCCAACGTGTGGCTGGAGTTTGACGATACTCAAGAGTCTGTTGATCCTGAAGTCTCAAGGCACTATGCATGGCTACTAACTTCTCTGCTCATCAAGAGGTAAGGTGGTTCCTCTTAACTGTGTGGATGAGGCCATATGTGGACCAATTCCTCTCTGCAGCAGAGGAACTAACAACTTGTGAAAGGAGGCGAGTGGCAAGAATCTTCAAGTCTAGTGCATCCTTGCAATGCCATGTCCACCATTCAATAGGGTCTACTTGAGCTAATGTAGCCCTATCTGTCCTCGCCTCTGGCTTGCTAAATGTTGGTCCACAGAGATTGACAAAGGATAGCCATTGGGTCTGCAATAAAGTGGACTCCTCATCAGTGTAAATCTTTCGAAAAGCCTTTGTGAGCCCTTCTTTCACCTCTTCATCATCAGATGGAGGCACTCTCCCAAGTCGTGCTGCATACCATTTGGGATTTAGAGCATAGGCTGCCATATGAAGCAGGGTGTTCATTGTGTTCCACCGCCGTGTCACAATGGGCCTAATATGCTCCTCATAAAAATCCCAAAGTAGGATCCCTGCTATGAATGGCTTGCTTTCATCTGTACAAGTATGTTGTCAAATGTCTCATAAATCTCTCCAAGACTAGGAGAGTCTGTATCAACATATCTTATGACTCCCACTATAGGTGAGATGAAGGAGCCAACATATTTGTAAACAATTTACAAAAAAAATTAGAAAACGTTAAGATTCAAGAATGAAAAACTAAAGTAATTTACAAGTTATAAACATGGATAAAAAATATTAAAAAATTAAAAACTAAACTTACATATATAAAATCAGCAATAGTTTACCTGATCGTGGTCCAATCATCGTCGAGGATCTTTTGTTTCACACCTTTTCCTTCAGAAGTGTTTGCCTCTGGCCATCTACCCCACTCCTGATTAACCATCATTAATTGCAAAGCTTCCTGCACCTCAAACATCTTCTCTAACAAAATGAAATAGCTGGCATATCTAGTGTCCACGGGCTTAAGGAATTATTTCCTCGAAAAAGACCTGAATAGAGCAAGTGAGGTGTGATGGTTGTAAATGAACATCTGTATGTGTCTAGCCTCTGCCACCACTCGCCTTCACCCAATCTATCTTTCCAATGTCTTTCAATGCGTTGTTCAACGCATGAACACAACCATCAACCAATCAACCATCATGCCAGCTTACTTACATACGTGGGCTGAATTAGTCACTACTTGTACAACATTAGAGGGCCCAATCTCCTCTATGGCATCCTTCAAAATTTGAAATTGGAAGGTTGCATCCTTCCTCTTCCCTGTACAATCAATAGCTCTAAAAAAATAAGGGCCAACAGGACATGTGACAATGATATTGATGAGTGGCCAATGTTTTAATATTGGTCCACCCATCCATGATGATAGAGCAACCCACCCATATCCAAGTTTGCCTCATCTCCTCCATCACCACACTCACCTTAGAATATTCTTTATCAAGGAGGTTGGTTCGTAGTTTGTGTTGTTCAGGAGGGACATATGAGGAACCAACAACAATTACATCTTTGAACATTTGTTTGAAGAAAGGGGAACGTGACACATGAAATGGTATAGCATTGACAAAGAAGAATTTGGCAATAGAGGAGTCAACTACTTCCTTTGATTGCACATTAAACATACCCGTAACAATAGAACTCTTTCTCTTTCCCTTGGCATAATCCCCTCCTCTTTGACTTTCAACATCCACACATTGGGTAGGGCACTTGTGTAGTCTCCAATGACATCCCTTTGTTCATTGTCTCACCCTCCATGTGCAACCTAGTAACCTCGGTCTTCTCTGCTAATGATATTCTTTCACAACCTTTTACCCCTTGTCCAGTTATGCCCAAAAGATGTGAATAAACCCACGTGTAGCTGCCCCTAAATTATTTGTTGCAAATATGGCATAACCACACTCTACTCCCCCCTGAATTCTTTTTTTTTTTCTTTGTCAATGGCTGTTACAAATTGTGAAAGAGGTTTTTTAGCATTGAATGACCCCTTTGCATAGATTTTGAGGAGTTGTGAAGGGCAATCAAACGGATTATTTGAACCCATTGTTGGTGCAACACTCTCACTCCTTGAAGAAACCCTATTTCTGGTTCTACCCTCCATGTTGCATTGCCAATTGAATCTCTTCACCCTCACTACCCTCACTGCTGCTCATTGTTTTGTATTGGAAATGCAACAACCCTGCAACTGCAAGTGAAAAAAAAAAAAAAACTTCCTAGTTTGTGAAGCTTGAAATTATGATTAAAAAAAATGAAACAATGAAGAAATAGTTTGTGCAAATTTGTAAAATGAACAAAGGATGATAAACATACCTCTAATGGAGTAGAATATTGCTCTCATGCCTTCTTCTCACAGCTGCTCTCTATTCTTCTCTATGCTCTTTTCTTTTTTTGTCTTCTCCTTCACAAAATGAGAAATGAATCAAATGAGCTTCTTCTTTTTGTTTAGGTTTAGGGCACTTATAAATGCAAGTGGGGGTCCTTGTGGGCCCCCACATTGCTTTACTTTTAATTGAAAGTGTGTTTAAAAAAAAACATTTTTTAAAGGTTGTATGTGCAGGGGACGGCTGGACATCCCCGGTACGGTCGAGGGACGTCCAACCGTCCTTTACCGTCCCGTGTGTTTTTTTTGACGTCCCCGGGACGTTTATGATTTTTGCAGAGTTTGGGGATGGGAAGGGGACGTTTCCTACCTGTCCCCGAGGTTCTGAAATTCCCCGGTACGGGGATGAGCTGAAAAACGTAGGGGATGCGTCCCTATGGAACATAGCTATTTTCTTATTTTTGAGACCCCCGTTTTACATTATTACCTCTATTTTTACTGGTATACACGTGCGGAATTTGTAAATAAAAACTATCACTGATTTGATTCCACATTAGTGAATGAATAACTGAAAGATTTTAATAACATCCACGAGACCAAGCAGTCTATGGGACCAAGAGCTGCAACAAAAATATTCGAAACCATCACATTAAAAGGTATATGCCCAGGATTGATTAATCTAACTACTACAATAAAAAGATTGTTTTTTCCAGAAAAATAACAGCGGACTGTTTTTATCGAACTGAATAGTAATCTGTGCATTTACATTGGAAAGGAAAATATTTAAACTAACACAAACAAACTGATTTCCTAATTGAAAGGAATCCTATCTACTTGACACTCCTACAACAGTTAGAAGAAAACTTCTACTTTGACACTCCTACAACAGTTAGAAGAAAAACTGTACTTTGACACTCTTAACTAACTAAAAACTTGTACAGCAGTTAGATACTGTGACTCTAACACTCAGTCAAAACTGCTGCTCTAAGTTGATCTTGATTGGTAACACTTGTAGCTGCAATCTGTGACCTTCAAATTTTACTCGGGGTAATGACTTTGTAAATATGTCTGCAACCATATTTTCTGTAGAGCAGTACTCCATTGCAATTTGATCATTCTGCACTTGATCCTGAATAAAATGGTACTGTATACCAATGTGCTTTGTTCGTCCATGGTATTTTGGATCCTTAGCAATCTTAATGCAACTTTGATTATCACAAAGTAACCTCATATGTTTGTTTTGTGCAAATCCCAAATCTTCCATTAACCTGTTCAACCACACTGTTTCCTTTGCTGCGTGAGATGCTGCCATATACTCTGCTTCAGTGTTGGAGAGTGCTGTAGCAGATTGTTTTCTTGCTATTCCATGACACACAACCACTATTAAACATAGAACAGTACCTTGTGGTTGATTTTCTTGTGTCAAAATCTCCTCCCCAGTCAGAATCACAATACCCTGTTAGTTGCAATACATCATTATGCTTTTGAAAACATATACCATAGTCTAAGGTACCTTTGACATACCTTAATACTCTTTTCACTGCAGTCCAATGAGCTGATCCTGGATTCACCATGTATTGACTCAAAGAGCTAATTGCATAAGCCAACTCAGGTCGTGTGCATACCATAACATACATGAGGCTTCCGATGGCATTCTTATATGGAACATTTTCCATTTCTTTCCTTTCCTGTTCTTATTTTGGGACACATCTCTGTTGACAACTTCAAAGTTGCTTCCATTGGGGTTGCTATTGGATTGCATTCCAACATGTTAAAACGTTTTAGAATGTCTTCTAAGAATCTCTTCTGACTCATATGCAATCTCCTTTCTTTTCTATCACGAGTTATTGTGATGCCAAGGTAATAATGTAGATCTTGATAATCTACCATTTCAAATTCAGCACACAACATACTTTTAGTGCTTTTCAAGAATGACAAGTTATTGCTGATTACAATTGCATCATCTACATATAAAGCAAGAATAACAAACCACTGGTTTTCCATCTTCATATAGACGTTGTCATCAACTGACCCTCTTTTGAAGTTGTTTGTAAGAAGGTATTGATCCATTCTCTTATACCAAGCACGAGGTGATTGCTTAAGACCATATAATGATCTCTTGAGCTTGCATACCTTGCTTTCAAATTTGGATGTGATATATCCTTCGGGTTGCGTCATATAAATCTCCTCCTCAAGTTCACCATTTAAAAATGCACTTTTCACATCTAGTTGATGCACTTCTAAATCTAACTCTGTTGCAATAGCAAACAAAACTCTTACGGAAGTCATCTTAACAACAAGGGAGAAGGTTTAAAAAGTAATCAATACCTTCAATTTGTGAAAAACCACATGTCTACAAGACGTGCTTTGAACATGTCTAATGCTTCCATCAGATTTGAGTTTTTGCTTGAAAATCCACTTGCAATCAATAGCTTTTCTTCCTGGAGGAAGATCAGTTAGCTCCCAAGTTTGATTTTTCATCAAAGCCTTATATTCTAAATCCATTGCTTCTTTCCATTGTTCAACATTTGTAGAATTACAAGCTTCATGCACATTTTTGGGCTCTCCAGAAGTAGCAAAACATATAAGAGAAGCAAAGGAATTCTGAGCATTTTCAATTACCTTAAAGGAAGGCTTCCCTGCTGCGTGGTGGGAGAATTCTCCTTTGTATAATTGGATGAACCTCTTCTTCAATTTGAACATGTGGTTCCTCTTCCATTTGCACTGCATTGGGATTCTCCTCCTCTATTTCATTTAGAGAATCACCCTTCAAAATCTGTTGCAGAATAAGGCTCTTCTCCCATTTGTAAATTAGGTATATCATGACTGCCGAACTGAATTGGACTGTTGTATGGGATGAATCTTCAAAAAACTTAACATCTCTACTAACAAAAGCCTGATTTGTATTTGGATTATACAATTTATAAGCCTTTGATTCCTGACTATATCCAATAAAAATGGCTAGATGACTCTTTGAATCTAACTTTTTTCTCTTTTCATGAGGAACAAATGAAAGAACTTTGCAACCAAATACTCTTAAATCTTCCAAGTTAGATTTCTTACCAGACCACAATTCCTCTGGAGTTTTACCATTTAGAGCCTTTGAGATAACTCTATTTCAAATATAAGCATCAATTAGAAAAAGCTATCCAACCCAAAAAGTTCTAGGAAGTTTGCTATCTTCTAGAATAGTTCTAGCACATTCTGCCTAATGTGCAATTCATCCTTTCAGCCACTCCATTTTGCTAAGGATTATATTGAACTGTCAGTTGTCTGGAAATTTCCATGATCTTCACAATACTGCTGAAACATTTTAGAAGTATATTAACCACCATTTTCACTTCGAAGAACCTTTAACCTCTTTCAAGTTCAATTTTCAACATTCTTGTGATAAACTTTGAAAACATCAAATATATCTGATTTCTTCTTCAGAAAAAATACATCATCTTTCCTAGAATAATCATCAATGAATGGTGCTACATACCTTGCACCCCCAAATGAATTTACTGACATTGGGCCGCATATATCAGTGTGAATGAGTTCCAAAACTTCCGCTGCTCTATTGTTTGATGATTTGGGAGATGGAGTCCTCGTCATCTTTCCAAGAGCGCAAGCTTCACACGACTTTAATTTTGCGTTTTTGTCAAACTTGAGACCAATTGTTGATGCACTGGTATTCATCTCTTGCATGGTTTTGGAATTCAAATGACCAAGCCTACAATGCCAAAGCTCAACATCGATTTTAGTACTAATTGCAATAAAAGCCTGCCCATCATTGGCAGCTGACTCAAGTTTGTATAAATTGGCCTACTCTCTTTCCTTTGGCAACTATGTGCTTTTGTTCATCAAGTAAAAGACAACTTGATTGATCAAACAAAGCTTTGAGACCAATATCTGTTAATCTATTTATTGAAAGCAGATTATGAGCAATATCAGGAACATAAAGGACATCATTGAATTGCTTCTTACCTCCATTGGGTAACATGACGTCAACTGTGCCTTTACAATATTAACACTGTCATCTCCAAGTCTGATTTCTTTTGAAATTTTGGTCATATTAATAAATCAATCCTTTTTGGATGTCATGTGTTCCGTTGCTCCAGAATCTAAGTACCAGTCACTTAGTACACCCTTTATAGGTGCTGAAGAGGCCATCAAAAGAGATGAATTTGCCTCTTTAACAAAATTTGCCTCATGCTTATTTTGATTCACATTGTCTGCAATCTTTTTCCAGCAATCCTTCTCCATATGTCCAGTCTTCTTACAATAAGGATACTATTGCTTAATTTTTGATTGATTGCTAGAATCATATGTTGATTTTGCAAACCTTTGTTTGGGCTTGTGCCCCTTTGAAGAAAATACTTTCTTCTTTGTATTTGCAATAAAGGCAACAAATCCATCCTTCTTTGCTTCAGACTCATTCTGCCTTGTCTCCTCATGCAGTAAAATGTTAACAACATCATCCCATTTTATTTTGTTTTGATTGTTGATGCAGATAACAACATTCTCATAAGATTCTATCAAACTATCCAGCAAAATAACAATATTCAATTCTTCCTTTGTCTCTGATCCAACATCTTTAAGTTGGTCTAACATTTCTTTCATTTTATTGACATGTGTTAGAATTCACGTTGGTCTATTTCATTCAAAGGAGTAGACGTCATGTTTGGAGGTAGCATTTGTTAGAATTCTATTGCAACAAGGATCTACGTTCAGAGGCAACATTGTTTTATTTGCTACCCTTGTCTACATGACAAATATTTTAATTTAATTCATCCTTTTATTTTTTATATTTTTTTAAATTTTTTTGGTTGCCTTTTTAATTTTTTTTAGAGTTTAAACACATCCTAAATCTATGTATGCTCTCATCTCACACCTTTATGGTGATCTTGGTGATCAAAAATAGATTAGGATGGCACAATTTATGGTTTTATAATTTAATAATTGGTAAATATTATTATTTTTTAATTTTTAAATGCAGCGTTCAATGTTAATAATTAATATTTTAGCATTTATCATTTGATTTATGTAAAGGCAAAATATTTTTTAATTTTTTTAACTTCCTAAATCTGTGTATGCTCTCACCTCGCACCTTTAGGGTCTTTTAATTTAATAATTAGTAAATATCGTTATTTTTAATTTTTAAATGTATTGTTCAATGTTAATAATTAATATTTTAACATTTATCATTTGATTTATGTAAAGACAAAATGTTATTTAATTTTTTTAACTTCCTAAATCTGTGTATGCTCTCACCTCACACCTTTATGGTGATCTTGGTGATCAAAAGCAGATTAAGATGGCATGATCTAGGGTTTTTTAATTTAATAATTAGTAAATATCGTTATTTTTAATTTCTAAATGCATTGTTCAATGTTAATAACTAATATTTTAGCATTTATCGTTTGATTTATGTAAAGGCAAAATGTTTTTTAATTTTTTTAACTTCTTAAATCTGTGTATGTTCTCACCTCGCACCTTTATGGTGACCTTGGTGATAAAAAACAAATTAGGATGACATAACTAATTTATTTATGTAAAGGCAAAATATTTTTAATTTTTCTAAACATCGTAACTCTGTGTATGCTCTCACCTCACACCTTTATGGTGATCTTGGTGATCAAAAGCAGATTAGGATGACATCACTTAAAAATTAGTAAGCCATTGATTTTTAATTTATTAATTACTATTTATGTAAAGGCAAAATGTTTTTAATTTTTTAACATCCTAACTCTGTATGCTCTCACCTCGCGCCGTTATGGTGATAAAAAATAGATTAGGATGGCATCAAGTTCTGCTTTAGTTGGACTGCAAGGCCCACAAGCTTCTGAAAACACATCAGTTCCTATGAAACATGATCCTAATTCCCCTCTTTGGAGACATGTGACAATAGTAGAATACCTTGGTCGTGGGGGTCGGATTTGGATATGTCATGGTTGTCATGCTCAATACAAATCCTCATATAGTCGACTGAAAATCCATTTGACTGGGGTTGGAGGTGTGGGGATGAAGACGTTCCCTAAAATATCAAAAGAGAAAATGACAGATTACCTAAGAGAGCAAGAGGAGGTTGATAGACAATGTGAAAGAAATAGATCTAAAACAATTCCCTTGCAAATAAGGCCTTCATTACAGCCACCCACACCTAAATCTACTACTCATCCTTTTATCCAAACTCAAAGTCAACCACTTGATACCCCTTTTGATGAAGAAAGTCAAGAGACCTCACAGAAAAAGCCAAAAGGAGCATTGGAAAAAACATTTAATAATGACAAGAGCGATATTATTGATGAGGTGCTTGCTCTATGCATTTATGCATGTGGGCTGCCCTTTAATGTATTAAGGTCTCCATATTGACATCAGATGGTGAAGGCTGTCAATGAAACTCCACAAGGGTACAAATACCCAAGTTATGAGAAGGTTCGAACCACACTTTCAGCAAAATAAGTGGAACAAATTCACTCCTCTTTGTAGCCAATTAGAGATTCATGGAAGGAGTCGAGGGTTATCATCATTTCAGATGGATGTAAAGATGCTAGAAATAGATCATAAATGTTGTTGCAGTATGCCCTAAAGGGGCAATGTTCCTAAAAGCCATTGATTGTGAAGGGAAAGTCAAAGATGCACAATTTATTGCGGACATTTTGATAAAGACAATTGAGTCGGTGGGCCCCCATAATGTTGTCCAAGTCATCACGGACAATGCTAAAAACTGTAAAGCAGTAGAATTAATTATAGAGGGTAGATATGAGCACATATTTTAGACCCCTTGTGCTGTCCACTCCCTTAATTTGATGCTCCAAAAGATTGGGAAAATCCTGTGGATTGAGCAAATTTACAATGAGGCAAATGACATGCAGATGTTTATCACAAACCATCATATGTCATAGGCCATATTCAAGAGATTCTCAAGGTTGGAGTTGCTGAAGGTTGCGAAAACAAGATTTGCCTCTCACACAATTGTTTTGAGACGACTTGTGAAGGTGAAAGAGGCTTTAAGCAGTATGGTGATCAACAATGTTTGGACAGGGTGGAGGTAGTCAAATACAGAGAAAATTGCAAAGGTAAAATCATTGGTCCTTAATGATGAGTGGTGGGCCAAGGTTGAGTACTTGCTCAGTTTTACAGAGCCCATTCTCTCCATGGTCAGATATGTAGATATTGATGCAGCATGCATGAGAGAGATATGTGATGGAATATATGCTTGAACGTATGAGAGAGGTCATACAAACAAAAGAGCAAGATCCAGAAGAGACTTTCTACAATGAGTTCAAGAATGTGGCCATGAGGAGGTGGAATAAAATGACCACCCCATTACATCTCCTTGCTTATGCACTGAACCCAAAGTATTATAGCTCTGAAATACTTGGGCTACCTAACAGGCAACCACCATTCTCTAACTCCGAAGTTGCAAATGGAACTAGGGCAAACATTTAGAAGACTTTTTCCTGATCCATTTATAACCAGTGTGGTCTGAAATGAAATGGGCATGTTTGTAGCTTCAGAAGGAAACATGGGAGAGATTAAGGCTCTTTTCGACAAGTACACGATGAGCCCAACCAAATGGTGGTGTTTACATGGCCATGATGCCAAGTACTTACGACCTATTGCCATTAAAATTCTTTCACAGGTATAACATTTATAAATTTATAATAATTGAAAATTTTAAATTTTAATAAGTTAGCAGGATTATTTTCCGCACATTCTTAGTATGTTACTAATTTGAATTTTCTAATGAACTTTTTTGTAATAGGTGGCTAGTAATTCTTCCTCAGAGCGGAATTGGAGTACTTATACCTTTATCCACTTAGCTAAACGAAACAAGTTGGCATCTAAAAAAGCTGAGGATTTGGTGTATGTGCATTCCAATTTGCGCCTCTTGTCACACAAGTCTGAGGACTATGTTAGAGGTCCTCACAAACTTTGGGATCTTCTTCCAGAGACCACAGACTTGATGCCTCCGCAACCACTCTCACCCAACTTTCAATATTTGATGGCAAAGATGACATTCAAGGGAGTTCGCAAGGAGTGGAGAGTGGAGCTAGCGCAAGTGGCATGCAAGAATTTGATTTTGAGGAAAATCTAGATGATATATTCTAGATTTGTTTGTATTCATGTTGACATGATATTCCTATATCATATGTATGGCATCCACATTTCAATGAAATGTAAAATCTTAAGTATATTTTTTGTTTTGAAAATTTGAACATTGATCCTAGTATATTTTTCAAGTTTTGTTTGTATTCATGTTGACATGATATTCCTATATCACATGTATGGCAACCACATGATCAATGAAAATGTAAAGTCTTAAGTATATTGAATGTTTTGAACACTGATCCCACTATAATTTTCAAGTTTTGTATTTCTTATGGACTAAAAAATGAGTAAAATGAGTATATGTAATATATATATATATATATATATATATATATATATCAATTTTTTAATATATATCTACGGATGTATCCAAGATGTATCGTACCCAAGGTTTTTTTAAAATCGACATATCTGTGTATCGAACCCGTACACGTACCCCGACAACATATTATAATGTACTATTCGGTTATGAGCAGTTATGGAGTTACACCTGCCATAACTGATTAGTGAAATGTAACTATCATCCCTAAATATAAATAATACTCTGCTTGTGACATTTGGAACAACACAATTTTGTCCTTCATCTTTATCTGTTTTTCGTCTTACAACATTGGTATCAAAGTGTTTGATGGTTCGTATGATTGACACGATTGAAGGAAGAATCTGTTTGCATTGAGGTTGTGAAGACGTGGGAGTAATTGGGGTCGACGTTGGGTCAACACATCTTGTTAACTCTAGTCGAGGGAAAAGGTCAACTTTGCAGATTGTAATGATAAAACCAGTCGCGAAGGGCAAAAACAAAAGTTGTGGGCACTCATTGGCTCCTTTTTTATTGTTTGTGTTAAAAAACGTGGGCATTTCTAGTCATTTATGTAGGCATCTAGGGCATGTTGTGTAACGCCGCAGATTTTCAGAGGGCATAGTCTAATACACGTGTATACTGTCATGTTTTTTTCAGTCACGGGTGCTTTCTTTTTTAGGGTTTTGAAGTTGTTTTTGCCACGTTTTAACCATTTTCAAGGTTTCGTGATTCTTAAACTCGCAATTTCTGGGCCTATAAAAGTAAATATCTTCCATTTTCGTGGGTGTAAGACCTAGTTTGCTTGGGCAAAACACAATTTGAGAGTACAGTGGAAGAAATCGCACAGATTATGGTTTAGGTCACAAAAAAAAAAATTCTTATTGCTGGTTGCTGAAACATTAGGGCATAGAGAATTCATGGTTTTAAAATAACCTTAAATCATAACAGGTCCATTACAATCAGTATATATTGCATTGAATTATGTGTTAGAGGGCAGAATATTGTTTATTATTTCCGACTTTCTGTTTTTGGAATAATAAATGGCAAATATATTCAACTTGATTCTGCCAGAGACAAAAAATAACGGCCACAAATTTCAATGTATGGAGCCATACAATTCTGACGCTTGCAGAATTTCGAGATTGTAATAAAATAATCACAGGTAGCAAAGGCAAACCTGCTGCGAACTTCATTGATTATGACGAACGTCATAAAGAGCCTCTCTTACTTCTCAAGTTGTCAGTTTCGGATGATATGATACCGGAAGTGCAGAATGCCACTGTGGCCAGCACGTTGTTGACCAGTCTGAGGGAAAAATATCAGACGTCAGAGAAAGGACAAATTTTATACCTAAAGAATACATTGTTTTCTTTGAAGTTACAAGAAGGTGGATCACTGTCTGAGCACCTACTTTGGATGCAAGACCTTCGAGACCAATTTATCTTCCATCAACAAAAAGATGGACGACGATGATATGGTGGCTCTGGTTCTGAACAACTTACATTCTTCATATGAGTCATTTGTAGAGGCATTTCATTTAATTGCTGAAAGTCAAACTCTCATATTTGACAAGGTGAGTTACTACCTATTACAAAAGGAGTGGAGACAAATTTAGGCAAAATCCAATTGTGACCAATCAAAGAGAGCTCTTGTCGCACATTCAAAAGGAAAGTGGAGACATCATTCTAGTGAGTCCTCCACTCAATATCAAGTCAAATGATATTACTATCAGAAGGTTGGGCACCTTAAGAAGGATTGTCGGAAGCGGAAGTATGATCTTTCGCAACAGAACAAAAAGCCATGTGATGAGGAACATGTGGCAGCAGTTGCAAAAGAACAGGATTCGGATGATGAGCATGCTCTTTATTGTCTTACGGCATCATGCTCACTTGAAAGTGGTACTCGTTGTTGGATCATTGACTCTGGCGCATCCACACACTTTTCATGTTGCAGGGACTGGTATGTTTCATTTATAGCAAATATATGTTTTGAATCAATAGTACTAACAGATGGAGAATCACTTGCACTAGAAGTGATAGGAGATATATGCATTGTATTGAATAATGTTCATAAACTGTTGGTACAGAATGTAAGATATGTACCTTCTTTACAAAAGAATCTTCTATCTATTCGTCAATTAACTGAAAATCCCAATATTTTTGTGGATTTCTGTGAGAAGAAGTGTGTTGTCTATGTTGTGAAACAGAGTCGCGTGATTGCCCTTGTTATTGGGCAAGGTGGTTAGTATTGGCTTGTTGATCTTGCTACGATCAACATGAATGCACGTGTGGAGGACAACTCCACCATACAAGATGTACAAGAGGCTGACATTCCTTGGGAGGATGGATTTCCTCATTCTGAAGAACAGTTTGTTGTGGATGAAGACCTCACTATTCCAAATACACTGAAGATGCATGGTGAGACCGCATGCCAAGCCACTCACTCAGAGGTACTTGCTCGAAGGACGGTAGAGCGTGAATAGTTTGTTCATTGTGTTGTGACAGACCTTTCCCAACAGAGGGGGATAAATGAGCAAATAGATGAGACAAAGGAGGAGTTGGTTCTCACTTCTACTACTACGGAGATGGTTATTTCTCCCACTACTAAGACAAAGATGTTTGTTTCTCCTACTATTGCGGAGTTGGTTCCAACTTCCACTACATAGATGGTCACATTTATCTCCTTCGCAACTCACTTTGTTTGGAAGGCACTTCCCCATGCTTTCTTGAAAAGGTTGGATGATCGCTACACGGTGTTGCAAGGGCATGATTAAGGTGACTCAAATTACAAGCTACCTGAGTCTCTATATAGACTCCAACAGGCTACACAAGCCTAGAACATATTTTTTCTCCGAGTTTTTGATTCCAGCACTCTGAAGATGGGGTTGGACACTCTCGGCTATTAATGATTCATCATTGGTCAATGAATCACGTAATGAAGAATCACTGGACCACTTGCCATATCCTCTGTTCACACGACCATATTATTGTTTTGCGGCTCCTCCATTTGACAACCACAACACAACAATGGACTGCTTGATTTCGAAGTAAAACCTATGGCACAATCTATAGATCTAATGACTAAACATATGGGCTTTACGACATTTGTAAAATTTCAAGACAAACTTGGTATTGTTTCCGATTTAGTCATTAAGAGGGGGTGTTGAATATATAATGTAATATTCGGTTTTGAGCAGTTATGGAGTTACACCTGCCATAACCGATAACCGATAACTGAAATGTAACCATCATCCCTAAATATAAATAATACTCTGCCTGTGACATTTGGAACAGCACAGTTTTGTCCTTCTCAAACTTTCTCTGTTTTTCTTCTTACAACAGATTCGAGGAGTTGCATGTGATCTCACTGACGATGTGAAATTACAGAATTTTGATGCTCAAGGGCACTGCACATATCTTTGCAGGATACTGCAGAGGTTCGCACGAAACAAAGGACGTGTGTATGCTTCTGTGATTGCATGTGACTTTGCAGGCCATCAAAGTGCAACACTGCATGTTTGAGCACGTGGACACGGTGATCTGAATTCTGCAACTAGCAAAGGTTGCAAACACATTTTATTTCTATTCTACTTGTTTTTGGTTGATGTAGGATTGCTTGTGAACTGCAATGCTCCTGCATCAAGATGCTACTTGGATCCAATATTCGCATTGTTGGTTACTTCCCCAAGCTATTAAGTAGAAGAATTTATTATAGCTTTTACTTTTATCATGATAAAGCATCACTCCTTGATGCTGGGCTGTCACATAAACCTTTTTCCAATATGAAAGGGGTCTTGGCCAATTTTACTTTGAAAATTTTCCTCATTGCTTTGTACTCAGCTTTCTCTTCTGAGGTTTTAATGTTAGCATGTTTCTAGATTCTTGATCTAAAACAGATCAATGCACTTTACTATCTACTATCTAACTTTATGTGTTCACATCATAGTTACCAAGTCCAGAAATCTGGATCTGTTAAGAAGGGCACAAAATCCATATATCTGGAGATCTTGAAAAAGTTTGGAAAAATCTGGTCCAAAATATACACATTATATACGAGCTTAGTTCTATAAATATCCAACTTTGACAAATACAATGAAAAACTTTGATAACATAATGGAAAATGTTATATTTTTTAATATATAAGGTTGTTGGGGTGACCTTTTTTTTGCAAAAAAACTTAATTTTCTCCCTATATTAGGGCCAACCCAGACCAAACTTATTTGGGCCGGCTGAAAAATCTGGATCCGACTATATTTTGTTCAGATCTGGCTGGACTTGGTCACTATGGTTTACATCTTCCATTCTTCTTATATCTAATCTGTATCCCAATGGCAAAGTCAGCACTGACTACCAAATACACTACAGATTTGAATTTTTCCGTTGGAACTTATAAATCTTCTGGTTCTATCATTTGTTCTATCCTCAATACAACCAGTGAGACATGACAGACCTATTTTTAGTTTTATTTTCTAATGAAAACTGAAAATGATGCAAAACAAACTACAAAATATCAACACAACGACTTGCAGGCTTAGCACAGATGTTTATTTCACACTATATTCTGTTCAACATTGCTCTATTGTCCGCAGATCAAAATGTCAGGAAACATTCTTGGGCCAAAACTCCAATTCTAAACTATTTCAAACTAGCTAAACAGTTTTTTTTGAAATTTTCTGAACCAGCTCTTTGCTTTCTGGTTAAGTCTCCCTATATATATATATATATATATATATATATAAATATACATGTATATATATGTACGATCTGAGTGGGCCTGATGGTGAAGGCACGTGTACTCCATTGTGGAGGTCAAATGTTCAAACTTCACATCCTGCAGGGGGGTAGGGTTGTACACCTCGTTGAACAATGTATAAGTTAAATGGAAAAACAATCCCCTTGTGGGCTTATACAAGGGGGGGTCTTATACACCAATTTGGTCTCTTGTTTGGTGGTGACCTAAAAACTACCTTTACTTTTTACTGGTTGGTCTGTATATGCAAATTATTCTAGATTGTATGTTATGGATGGAAGATATTGGATGAGATAATATCCATATTATTTACTGGGACTATTAAATTGGATGTTGTTTTTAAGGAGGGGTTTAAAAAGATGTATGGACACAACTTCCCTTATACCATAGATATTGACCAAACATTGACCAATCATCAATGACCAACAAATGAGATCTTGGGTGTCCCTCCAGCCATTCCTGGCTTGGTTCCGATGATGCTGTTTTGGGGGTTAGATCATAGACGAGAAAATTTGATCTAATACAGCTATGTATTGATAGATGACAAGATATGAAAAATAAATCACCATTGCATAACTCAGTGATTTTTGAAGTGGTTTCTCTAACTTGATCGACAGATTAGAATGGTCTAAATGTATTCGTATGCCTACATGGCTGTCTAATCTTCTAGCTTTTGTAGTGGTCTATCTAATTGCAGACTATCATTGCAAAGATCATGTTCTATATGGCTGTACATCTCCTACCATGTTTTTTTCGTGATGTGTATGGCAATATCGATAGGATTTTTGGATTTTATTGATTATTATTGGCCCATCAAAACTCCCTTGGATGCCTTCTCTATTTCATCAGCTTTGCTACATTTTCTGGATTTTCATAATTCACCTTCTCTGGGTTCCTTGAATATAAAACTTTGGCAAATTTTCTAAAAACTTCACTGAAGTTGTTGAGTTTGCTGATTCCATTGGTCAAAATGAAACTATGCTTTCAACAAGGATAAAAAGAAGCCACAAACATCGGCAACCCAAAATCTGAATTATCAACTCAAATTGAAAAATCCCAATTTGATTACAGATCAGTCCTCCTCATTTTAGTGTGATCTTCTCATAGGCAATCTTTGAGAGTCCATATATGTTTCATCTGGCTGGACTCAATATAAAATCCCAAAATCAATCTCATACTAGAATTAAAAACTGGATTATTCGTATTGCCTTGATATGCCTTGGTTTTGATGATTCTACTATTCTTAACCAACTGGTAGTGGTTCTTTCTTATCCTAAAAGTGATGTTTCTATCCAACAAATACGGGGGCTACCCACAACTACTTCACACAGGTCTACTAAAGCTACACACCCCTCCTTGTGCACCATCCTACCTCTAGGCTTCATCAGGCTGGACTTGATAGGATCCAAAAAACAATCTCCTACTAGAATTAACCAACATCTTATCCTAAGTGCTTGTTGCTATGTATTCTAGCCTTTGTACGCCTTGATTTTGAAAATTATACCATCCTTAACCGACCGGTACTAGTTCTCTCTTCACTTAAAATGTCAAAGGTAGTGTGTCTATCCCACAAATATGGGCTATCAACAACTATTCCACACGGGTCTACTAGAATTACACATAATCTATCTCACTCACAAATGGAGATGTAAGGGAATATTTAAGATGACATTGGCAAGTTACCTGAAAAACAACATCCTTGTGTATTAACCACAATGGATATGGTTCCCTATGCACCTGAATTGGAATATCCAGTTCTCTCACCATCTTTTCGGAAATCAGGGTCTATTGATCTCTGAATCAAAAAATCGCTATCACCATAGTTTGATTATCTGTATTTCACTGCGAAAAGCCTCTAGCAACCAGATGCTGTGGATTTTGTTTGTGGCTAGCCGGCTACACTATCAGAGATAGCTTCTTATTGACCTCTTCCAGAAATTCTATTTCTGTCCACTCTTCCTGCTTCTGAACATACCCTTCCATCATGAACTTCCAACCTGCATGCATTCCATGAATCAATTATAGATACAAGGTCGAATAATCATCCTTCTTATGCCCATTCTTCTTTACAGCAGGGACACTTTTCATTTTTTTCCTCTCCCAATACTTACTTTGTATTCCCAAGTCAAGTTTGAAGTCTTGAATTGCAATGTAAATTTATTCTCTCTTATAGCAATACCGGGTGAACTGGATGACCATGTGCTGTCATGGCAGTTTTTCCCTCTCCCAATACTTACTTTGTACTCCCAAGTCAAGTTTGAAGTCTTGAATTGCATTGTAAATTTATTTTCTCTTATAGCAATAACGGGTGAATTGGACAGCCATATGATGTCATGGCATATCTTTTCTTAATTTTGGATTATAAAACAAGCAGTCACATTTCGTTAAATGATGGCCACACTCTCTTGGAATTTATCAAACTACCGGATAGCAACATGTACCTTGCCTAAAACAGTTTGTGTGACACCTTGTTCTACGTTTCGTGATGATGATATTTTAATTTAATAATATTAGGTTCTCCTTATTTTCCTTCAGCCATCAATTTTACTTTCATTCAGAAATAATTGTGCGATAGCAATAGATTTGCATGCCCACTTCTATAAATTGAGTGAACAGCTGATGATGGTTCCCTTCTAGTTCGTTAATTTATTAATTAGACTTGAGTAATATAGTATTTGCAATACTTAAGTGTTTGATAAGTGAAACAGTCAGAAATTGAGCCCAAATACTACTGCAATCCTTTCAGTACCAATGTTTATGAAAGAGGTGGCTCTTCATGTGCCAACTCTTGATGGCACATAAGTTCATAATATTTGATGGTTTCTCTTGGTGAGTGTATTTTCGGAATGAATACTGCCAAACCTCTACTTTATTTATTTATTATTATTAGCTATTTTCTAATTCAAACCAATTACTGTTTTTATTTGCATTTGAGGGCTGAAGTCATAGAAATATTTTGAAAACAAGTTTCTTTGATGTGATGTGTAATGTCAGTCTCTGTTATATCAACTTTTCAAAATCTTATAAACTTTCTGAAATGCTTGATTTTGATGTTGTGTTGTTAAGCTCCCGTTATATCATCAGGAAATATAGCTTGGGTGCCCTTCTCGAATTTTGATATTGTCAATGTTTGAATTCAATCCATCATTTAACAGTTGCAGTTTATGTACCTGTAAGGAGGATGTATTAAGTGCCATTTTTTTCTCATAGAACAGTAGCTGTTAATTTATTTTCTCTTTTGTTTTGACATTTTGTTGAATACAGTTGTATTTGTTTTTCCTTCGTTGACAATGTAGGTTACGGGAATTAGCTCCACAGATTTTGTTCCATCCACGGCAGATGCAAACCAATCACAGAAAATCAGTTTGGGATCCGATGCCAGAGCTGCAGTGTTGGCATCTCAATCTTCAGGCACAGGTAACTTATAGTGTGCAAGTTTCTTGGGTACTAATTTATTTATTTGTATAATGATATGATAATTTGTGCACTTGGTATTTGTTGACATGATAATAGGCATATAAATAAAAATAAGAAGAATTTATACTGACCCCTGACTAACCAAAAGAGATCAATGAGATTGGTAAGTACGTTCATGCTCAAACTGTTCAACAGGAAGTGCTCACACCTTGATCTTTTGATGATAATTCCTGAGGGTGATTCTCTCACGACTAAATAAGTAAGAAAACTACAACATGTGTTTGTGTTTTATGATCATGTCTCTGTCACGATATTGTATACCAAATGCCCCAAATCTTATGTTCAATAACCATAAGGGGCTCCAATTTTTATGTTCTATAACTATAAAGTGCTTCACTATCTGCAGGATAACGACATCTATAGAGTTTTGTCTATAATGATCTTTTCCTTGGATATGACTGTAGACTTCTTGGGGTCCTGTTTGTACCTTCAGTGTACTTGAAGGTAACAGTCCCCTTTCACTGGAGGATAAAGTTTCCCTATAGCTATATACAATATGTTTATAAAGCCGTGTTCATTGGATCCATTATTGATTATGGCTGGCATATGTGGACGTCTCCCAGATATTTGTGTAGAGGGTTGAGAAATTGGGCCCAGTTACTGAGCCATGTCTTAGAAGTTAATGGTTTCTCTGGGAGCTAAAAGGATGCTTCCTTCTGGCCAAAGGAAAAAAGTCTCGGGGATGGGGGCACCTATATGACGCTGCATCGATTTACGCCCTTTTGTTTGTTGGTTTACATCCACTCAAAAGACATCTCTTGTGGTGCAATGATTCTCTTAAGGAATATGATCAAACACACTTGGTCC
Source organism: Taxus chinensis (assembly GCA_019776745.2). NCBI lineage: Eukaryota > Viridiplantae > Streptophyta > Pinopsida > Cupressales > Taxaceae > Taxus > Taxus chinensis. The sequence continues at coordinate 681,943,448 of CM034148.1, forward strand.
TTGCATGCAAGAACTGTGGTTGGCAATCTTGTGAGTTGCAATGCTAGAACAAGCCTTAGTAGCAACCAATATTTTCATAGATAACTGAGTGATAAGACTTTTAAAGTTGAAATACTGCTGTATTTACCCATTGTTGCATTGGGTGTAACCTACAAATATGCTGGTCTTAGACATTCTGGTGAACTGATTTGACCTGAAGCTGGTAACACCGTACCATGTCGTGTGTGGAGATGCCCTATGACTAGTATAAACCAAAGAAACCTTGTTCTGAAGTAGGCTGCTCTGCAATGTTGTGTATTACATACCCATATAGTAATAATGTATGTAATTTGATATAAGAAAAATCTGGAAAATAGAGTTATTGAAGACAACACAATGTTGATTATGAGAGCTTTAATCAAGCATGTGTGGCATATAAATTTAGAATTTCATCTATTGCCTAAAATGTCTCGTCTTTCCTCCCAAGTTTGTTTTATTGAAAACAATGTATATCTTGACCATTTTCATATATGGCAAAGTCTAATGTTTCTTTTGATTTCAAGGGGACATAACAAAATTGTGTCTCCTGATTGAAACTTTTTTTCAATAATAAGAAATCTTGGTCACCTGTTGTAAGATTTTGGGTTTATTATTTGGTGCATATGTATGGTGTTTGTCATTATTATTAGAGATCTTGCAGTAATTATAATTACACTTCCAATTGGATACTCACTTTCCTGTTATCTCTTTCCTATTTTCATTAACCGGTGTTAAGATATAGTTTAACTCATTACAGGTGTTGAATGGTTGGTTGAGATAAGTTGACATTTTTTTTATCATATGTCAGGTACTGTTGCCATATGTTATTAACTTGTATATGACAATGCTTCAAGTTTAACTTTTATTAAGGCCTGCATTTATTTTTCACTCTTGAGTCTTTCCTAACTCACATGTATGTGCTGTTTTTGATTTATTTGCTTACAAATCTTTGACAAGTGGATTTTATTTGATTCCTCCCAAGAATAATTTACGAGTTCAGATACTATGTCGTGATAGATCAGTTTCATTAGCTTTTAACACTTCTGAAAGCCTGAAATAATTCATATAAAATAATCTCTTCCCATGTTACCACATAAAATCATGAACAATGGAAAGCAAATTCTTATTACAAATAGGACAGCATCTTTCTAGATTATTCAACTTGAACTTTTACTGGGAAGCGATATCATTTAGGCTTTTAGCAATAAATAACAATAGTAGTCACATGGTATGCATTAGGATACAATTTAAATCACTAACTGTTAGGATACTTGGTACTCCTTAATGACGAGGTTTGAATTTCAGTTCCTTTTGATGGATTTCCTCTTTATCTGATTTACATGTTCAGTAAGGTTTTTATCTTTGGATTTGTGCTCATAGGTTCCGGAATTATATACAATGGAGCTCTAGGAAGCTCTTCTTCAGGACCGATAGGTATTCCAGCACTTCCTCCTAAGCCTAAAGGCGAAGTTTCTCAAGCAAGGACAACCACTAGTGGCTCATCAAGAGATCAGTCAGATGATGATGACCTAGAAGTTGGGCCGAGGTGAGCAAAGTACGGATCCCAGTAATTTGAAACGTATGAGGAGGTCAGTTCAGAACACACTTAACATGTTCTTATATCCAGTTCAGAACACACTCAATGTAGGGTGTATGCTAACCAATATCTGCATTCGTATTCTTTAAGAAAACATATTGTCTCTATTTCCACATCTAATAGTTGAACATTTAAAAAAATTGCTAATTTACTGAAGATTGGTCATTTGCTTATCCCTTGGTACAATTTGTTGGTTCCCATTCCCTGTTAGGCCAGTCATAGATATTTTGATCTATGATCTATAGGTGTTCTGATGGCTTTGTTCTTGTGAAATTGTAACAACATGAAATGGTGAAAATATGTGTATATAAAAAGTTCTAGTATTGACTGTAACAAGCCAATTCTTTTGTTGGACCATGACCAAAGGCTTTAGTATATTATAGTCCGAGAGTGGATTGGAACTAAACAAATTCTGTAATCTGCTACCTTGAAAACAAAGGCTTTGGTCATCAGTTGATGTCGTAGACAACAAATCCATGACCTGTCACGTTTATTCTAGAATTCATATAATTTGTAATATAATTAATTTAATTGCAGTGGGTCTTCTCATTAGTAATATTATTAAATTTCTTCAATGTTGCCACAGTACCTGAAGTTAATAATGGGCTCAAATTCTCAATTACATGTAATCTATATCATTACTAATGAGATTAAATTTCTTCGATGTTGCATAGTACCTGAAGTCAATATAGACTCGAATTCTCAATATCTCAATTGCGTGTAATCTATATCAGTGGAATTGATAACATGCAATGAATTTCTTATTCAGTGACAGTCATGCACAAAGCTTACGGAAACTTTCCACGACTTTGGAGATTTTTATCGTATGGCAATTTACTTGTTCAAAAATCTTTTATAGAATTGCAAGTTAACAGGTATAATGAGATGGAAAACTGGTTATCCTTATAAAATGAATACTTGAAGTTTTCATGAAGAAGAGGGCTATTAGCCTATTTGTGAATAGAAGTGTAGTGGCCCCTTGATCGGACACTGGAAAACTTGCCCAATTTGTTTTTTTTAAGCAGGATTCTGGTACTGTCAATGGAGTTTGGGAATCAATCTGCAATATCGATCACTCGGGCCCCACACAACAACCACCAACTAAATGAGCATAATAAAACATAATTTATCATTTTAGAATAATTTCAGTATTCTAAGATGGATAAGGAAACTAACTGCAGCATTTAATTCCATTCTTTTCCCAATTAAATCTGCTACTCACCCAGCACATGAATCATAACAGCATAAAGCATTAGGGCATTTTATTTATTTAAACCTAAATAAACATTCATTCATTTCTGCTGAAATAATAATAAATCCTACCATAAATATGTACAAACTATGTATATGAACAGCTCATCCATTTCCATAAATCAGGAATGTGGGGAACAATTCATTACTTCTGGCTGGATAAGTGATAATCACAACAGCTGGGTTTATAGCTCAGCAAGTACAACTCATTGTTAAATAAAGTTTACAACACAGAACTGTCTTTGAACCCTAAAAGGGTTCATAAATGTACTATGCATGCAACTGTATCAATGCAGCACTGACATATAAGGATAGGAGAGGGAGAACATCATTGAAGCGCTTTGCCTCCAACTGCAGAGCCTTGTGGTTCCCCTGCACAGCATCTGAATGGCAGCGGCCCTATCCTTCAATGAGGGCGACAGATAGAAGCCAACTGGTGAGAGATTCAAAGAACCATGTGCAACAACCAGTACCAGTCACCATAATAATGCAGTCCAGTCAAGTAGAACCAGATAACACAAAAGAAAGCATCATCACTATCAATCCATGACAAATACCATGAACTGGACAGTACAGTGAACAAGACTACTCATCATATAAATCATGCTTTGGTCAAAAACTTTATGAGAGGGAAACCACAAAATCCCTGCCACTCAACCCAATAATATCTGGATTCCAGAAAAACACTGAAATTCCTGAGTAATTCCGAGTCCAAATGTTCAGAAGGCACACCAATATCATCTCTACTTCACCCTGGACTTTAGGTGAAAACAACAATTAACTGATAACTTCAGTTTCCAAAACAACCAAACCAGCCACACAATCCATATTATCAGACTATGAAGGTCATGACAGAAAACATGATAGCACAATCACATTCTATCTCAAACTCTATAAATAGCTAATACATATTGTTTTAACAAATATCATACCATGGTGGAAATGAGGGTGTTTGGGAAGTCTATGGGAGCAGAACCAACAACTGTCAAGGCCCCCCCCCGACACACACAACAGGTTTGGATAACAACCACATATTACAGTCAAGTTAATGCTTGGTTTAGGGTGGAAGAAGAGCATCATAAATAAGAGACTCATATATCTACTCTATATACAACAAGTATCATAGCCTTTGGGAGTGACATGGGAATTTTCCCGTACCCATCCATTCTTGATTGGGTTTAAGCACAATAGGATATACCCCTTATATGACCCCAAAGAAAACAAGCCAAGTAAACCCCAGTCTAACTGGGCAGTTCAAGCACGTATAATTTAGTAGTGAAATATGTAGTACAGCCCTACTAGCAGTCAAGCAGTGACCTCACTTATCCCCTCCTCATCCATAAAACTCATTCCACTAAAACAAATGTGCTATTTACATGCCTAGCTTAAACTGGGTTTTCATAATCATCAAGCATGTGTTGAGCAACAAGATGAAGAGAGAGGATCTTCAATCAAAGATGTTCACTGTACAAATTCTTAAATACTGAAGAGTCATCTTTAGTTAAGAACCTGTGAACTGAAATAAGCATGAGGCCTAGCCAAACGCTACTGGGTAGAACGTGGTTACAATGATCTATCCATATTTGGACAGTCAAGAAAAGAAGGTAAGTACACGCACACACATATTGATGTACATGTACTTGTGTAAACTGTGGATGACTCTTCTGTAACTAGATCCTTCCATCAAAAGAAATCATAGTCATGCCCTAAACAAAAATTTCCCAAGTCCTTATAAAAATCACGGTCCATCTATTTATCCGAGATTTTCCTTAGGCAACAACAACATTCTCCTACAGGCTTATTCAACAGTACTCATTTGAATTACTAACTACCATTGTTAAGGAAAATCACAAATCCTTGATTAGGGTTTGTAACCATATGGGACAATCATGTCCATAAAAACTAGGGCTTTCCATAAGCACAAATTGATCATCGACGGATTTGAAGTAGAGGCTCGATGAACCCTTAAAATATGCAATCCCAGCTTATTATAATAGCACAAAAAATATTTATTTAGGATTTATAATCCCAAAATACATCAGAGATCTCAATGATCTCATCCAAGGTCCTACTCATAGCCCCTAGGGCTTGTCACATGCCCTCCTACATGCTTAGGTTTCACAAGTCAGTGATCACCTTCAAGTTCTCCCCTGAATCTATAATAGGAAAAAACACCATTTATATGCATCTCAAAAACTAGAAAGCATAGCAGGAGTAATGCCAAGCTTTGGGGTTTTATTGAAGTAGAGGAAATACAAAAAAGACGCCTCTTTCACTGTCAAGTGGAGAGAGGTTAGAAAACCCGATTACATGCCTGTATGAGCAAAAGGGAGAGATCAAGATGAACTTTGCTTGATCACATCCTTCTCAATGAGCTCGTCCGTAATGTAATCTCCCTCAAAACGTAAGCCCCCAAAGATCTCAAGGTTTCCTCACAAAAACAAATAAAGTCCTGCCTCCAAATCCCCACATTCATGGTATGAGTCTGCCGGCTCTAGAATTAGCAAGAATCTCAAGATGTTCGAGGGGGGCGGGTCGGGGGAGAACCTTCCTTGTAGTCTCTCATAGGAGAGATGAAGGATTTAGGTCAAAATGACCTAGATTCTTAATAAACTTAACTAGTAACCCTACTTTGGTCCAATTCCATAACCAAGGTAAAGATAGGCACCTTAATAGCTTAGCACTTGAATAGATATAGAATCATATTACACCCAGGATCTGGCTTATGTAATAAGGTTTTTTTACAAGACATCCATATTAAACAAGTAATCCTTTCCTCTAAAAATTCAACATAGATGGGCATCAAACTGGCAAAATAACTCCAGTGGCTAATAAGCTCAATACAAACAAGGTAAGCATAATCAACAAAATCCAAAAGATCACAAGACCTTAACAAGGCAATTAGAACATAGACATTGCCAAAGATCAACGCAAGGTAAAGCACTGACAACCAAATCAATTACCAAGCGAGCCTACTTAACCATTGCTATCGCACAAGGCAAAGCAAGATAAAACAACATAGCTAAATCACATCACAACTGACATGAACAAACATTTTGGAATAGGAATATATCGCAAATAGGGACACTAGATACCACAAGTGCTCAAGCAGTAAGTTGCACACATACAACAAGGAAACACAACCACTGCACATTATATGCACGCCATAGTGAAACAAGCACAAACAGTAAGCAATGTGTTGAGTGCGGTTCCCTTTCATCTCTCCCTGAGATGCCCATCTCAAATCCGCCACGCCTTTTCTCAATGGTACTCTCTCTCTACATCTTGCCATCATGAGGGTTGTGTCAGTCTCTCTTCCACCTAAGGAAACCAAAAGGGTAGTTAGTATGTGTCCTCAGATAAAAGAAACAATGAAATAATTAGAAATGCTAAAGCAAGATACTATAAATGCTATAAACGTGCATTCAACAAATATGCTAGCCATCATCTACATCTAATCCTCAGAAATAAGAATAATCCATTTAAATCAGAGTAATCATATCAGTATTAAGATGAAAAAACAAGATAATCATTTAAAATGATTAAAATTTGTTTAATTCAACTTTATTCATTTGAATAAATAAATTTCCTATCACAGCCGGAAATTGGTTGTGACAAAAACCAAATCAAAAGAGTTTCAAGTGTTAGTGCTTCAAAAATATGAGAATTTGATAGGTAAATATTTGTTAGGTGGGTACTTGAATTTAATATGTGAGTATCTTGAAGGCATTTTTTAGGGTAATGTAGGAAATTATGAATGAACAGAGGTGGATTCAGTCCATGTTGACATGTTAACTCATACTAATGCAGAATCATAAGCAAACTATATATGGAATGAAATTCACATTAAAATTGGGTATATCCTCCCTTGTGAAAGGGGATTCTCAATTTATTGCAAATCCTTGACAAACAATATGAGGCCATGCATTGCAAGTTTTCATTGTTAACACACAAAACTAAGATATTATACCAGTTTTTCCCGCATAAGATTTATTCGTACCAAGAGGCAGGAAAACTTCAATGTTGGTTTACTTGCAAAATGTGGGAAATGTATGCCACTTGAGCAAGTGCTAATTATGGAAGATGGAAGTATCATTATAATGTCATACCGCCATTCTTTTCTGTGAATAGTTTCTGATATTTTTAAAAATGTAATATAGTGACCCTTTCAAGGGCTGAAACTGAAAATGGGAGCAAATTACACAAACCCCAAAATTGTTAAATTCAGATTTTAGACCAGCAAACTGATTTTAATGACAGCTGGAAATCAGCCATCTGATTTTTATAACAGCAGTCCAAAATGAGAGGAAAATCACTCAAATCTCATTAAATAATTCAACCAAAATATAGATAAATATTTTAGGGAGAATTTAAGCCACTTTCCACCATGAAACTTGATCAAACACACAACTGGAAAATTAATTAAGTACAACTCAAAGAAATTATGAAATGAAGGGTTTCCAAACCCAATGTCCACAAAATATGATAGATTTCATCCTTAGAAATTATGAGGTGTCCTAATATCAAAGAAAATCTGAATTATGTGCCCTAGAAGGCACCCAACAACCACTTAACCCAAGTCGCTCCCTCTAGGGAGAGCTCCAATATGCTTGCAAACCCTTGTAGATGTCTTCCTTGGTATCTAATGTCCAAATCTGCAAGAGGTCTTCAAAAGATGTCTTCACTTCACCAAAAATGGAGGGTTTCCGTCCTCCACCAAGCCACAAGGAAGGTTTTCGTCTTCCTTGGAAATGCCACACTAATGGATTGTCGCCCAATAGTGGAATGACAATGAGCAATCAGCCCAAAGATCAAATGTAGAGTAAATGCGCCAATGATAGATGATGAAAATGAAGTCATAAGTCTCCTTTTATAGCCCATGCTTGGCGCCAAAGGCCAAAAAGATCAGATCCAACCTCCTTGGGCTTCTTTTTATCTTTTAACTTGCCTTTAAGACTCCTCCAGCCTAGCCGACCTGCCTTATTAAAGAAAACACTAGTGAAAACATTTTAGTAATAATTGTGTAATATTAAAGAAAGATGAAATGGAATGCAATTCCTACCCTTGATCCTTCATGCTTCATTGCCACAGAAAGAGAATGACAAGAAGTTCTGTTGTTAGGCTCTCAAGTCGAAAAATGGGACATTACAGTCCTCCCTTCCCAAAATTGCTTGTCCTAAAGCAATTGCAACTCATATGCCCAAGCATCATCATGTCAAGGTGAAGGAACATGTTGTAGTGCTCCCATAACCTAGACCTTGTGCCTGTTAAATGAAGGAGTCTCAACCCAAACAAACTCATACTTCTATTGCCCCTTTCTTTGCTTGTCATCATCTCATAATTTCCACCCAATTCATAGATCCCCAATACATATTTGTAATGCTGGCCCAAAAACAACTGTAACCGTGTATTTGTCTCTCAAAAATCAGAATGTAGGTGGTTGGAAACAAAGTATGACAATCATAATTCACCTGATTTTTCACCCAATTTGGAGCTATGTGGGCTGTAGTAGTTGTCTTCCTCAGTTGAAACCAACTACCACTATCTTCCAATGGTTCAATGTCCTCAAAATGATCATTCTTGCAGTTGTTCAACTGAAAACAACTCATAATCTGATTTTATCAAAACCAGCAAGTTAAAAATGGAGCAGCAGTTATAAAACTGAAACCTCTTTGCAAAATTCGGAAACATGAGCATTGCAATGACTGAAAACACCTCTCTAAGGGCTGAAAATTTTCTCCCAACATCCATCAATCGAAAAATGCTCCATCTCTTGTCTGAAAATACTTGCCTACCCACTTGTATGCATGCAAATGAAATCATGTGGTGGCTGATATGAATAATGACAACAGTACCAAGACTGAAATTCTGAGCTATGGTTCTCCAAAGTACACTCCTTTTGTCACCACTAACTTCACCCACATACTTTGTTAGTGTTCTCTTGCATGAATACTCAACCGTGAAGTAACTCTACCATGCTTATGCTGGGCTAGTCTTCTGATATTATACTTGGCTGGAAATGTACAAAATGGGGCATGTTTTGTGAATCCATCAATACAACATGTAAACAACTCTTACCTTGAACCACGGGCAGACCAGTGATGATTTTTATGGAGATACCTTTAAGTGTCTCCTTCTTGCCCATATCCATAAAGCTTATTTCCATGTTTTGGAAATTGAAAGTGAGTTCTTCCTGAAGAGTGCAACCATTGGTTCCTAAGCACAAGATAGATACCAGCCATGCTAATCATATAAAAATCCTCACATACCTCATGCTCTGCCAACATGAAAAGGAGTTGGGGACACATTCTTGTGCATGGCATGGAGTAGTCATCCGCTACCTTGACCATGAAGCCTTTGAAGTCATCCACCTTCAAATCCACCTTTGCCCGCAAACTCTTAACAATAAAACTCTAAGCAACTCCATTATCAATCAAAACAGTGTGACTCCTTGTCCATGGAGGGTAGAATTTATCCACAACTTTGTTAGAATACATAAGAAATTCAAAACAATCCTCCATCAAATTTCGGTTAACCATGATGCATCTTATGTAGCAACCACTTACTCTAATCTTGCATGGATTTGCCGTAGCAAGCTGTTATGCCCATATGAAAAGACTTCCTATATTTTTAAAATTTTCTTATTTTTTAATGCAAGGGATCAACCGGAACCCAAGCTTTTCCCCCCACATAACCGTTGCAAGAAAAGATCTATGTACCATATGTCACTCTACAAGCTCTTCACGATCATCATTCAATTATTGTACGTGAGTTGTAACATCAAACGTGACATGTGATCTTTCTTAACAACAAGCTGCCCATAATGACACAAGTATGACAACGGCATAAGAGGAAATAAAATGTGATTTTTTTCGTCATACCTTGGGCTGCCAACAAGGATCCCACCATTCCTTTGTTGGTACAGTTTGTTTGGAATTGAGCAATCTTATTTCAAGAACTCACTCTAAGGTGATAGACTTCCTCAATTTTCCCATCCTTGACTGCTGCAGTTCTTGGAAATTTCAAGCGAACTTCATCAAAGTAATCATGATTTGAAACCGGAAGTGCCTTTCCTCCATGAACATACCCTTCCGTAGTCATGTACTGATTGTTCTTTCCTCTTTGCCCTTATGCAAATCTGAGAAATAGCTCTTTTCAACAATTTGGCCGTTGTATATCAACACCCATTATTTTGTAAACCAATGAAATACTGCTGCATTAAATATTAAAGAGATTTTACCTTGCACTCATGCTCCTACGTGATTTCCCTAGGTTCAGATTTTCGCTACCAGATCCATTGTCGCTTCAAACCTTCATCAATTTTAGACGTGATGTCTTCCTTTGATTGCTGTCAACTTGAAGCCAAAATCAGTCAAGAGATTTACAAGTCTGGGAATGGAAATGGGTGCTTCTTTAGGGCTTCAATGGGTTGTGAGTCCTTGGCGGTCAATGCCCAACAACTTCAGTGGTTCTTCCTTCATCCTCACATCTTTGTTAGAATAATTCTCATGATGATCAAAACCTTGCAAATACATAGTTTGTGAGGGTGATGCAATAAATTAGTTTGCTTACCATGATGTTAAATTTTGCCAATATGTAAATTCCAGTGGACTAAAAACCGACATGAGCATAAGGTGAGGCCTCCTTTTGAAATGCATGCCGCTCAACCGAGTCATCCTGAAACTTAGCCTAAGAACCTCTTGTAGATATGATTTTCCTTCACCATCTTGCCACCACATGCAATCATTGGAAATCACATAAAACATCATTTATTGTCAAAAAATCTTTACCTTCATGCTGCATATTGGTCTTCTCCTGTTCTTGTGTTTTGAAAGTCATTGTTAAATTCGATGCTAATGCCATTGCAATTTGGGAGTTCTTCTCCTCTTCCTTTCTGTTGTGACATGTTGAAAATCCTTCTGTGGTGTCTTAGACCGAGGTCCATGCCTAGCTTTACCTTAAGTTCACTCCTATGAACTCAAAAATTGTCAAGGGAAATTGCCTGTATCTCCCTTGGAAGTGCCATGTATTCCTCATAGCTTGCCGCAATACTTGCCCGGTAGAGGGCCTAAAAAGTTCCCACCTTCGGAAGGGTTTCTTCCCTTGGACTCGAAAGAAGGTCTAGTGGCTGATCCGTGAGCTGATCCAAAGGGTAGCCATGAAGTATTTGCTCCGAAATGAGCTGTCGTCTCCATTATGAACCCTAGGTTCATGAAATCTTTGAAGTGATAGGGCTAGGAGGTCCATGGTGTCTGCCAATTTCTCTTTCCCCAAAGAGTTTGTCTGTCTTTGCTTCTTGAGGATCCTGGTGAGCCATATTATCCTCCTCTCTTGGCATGGTCCGCTTTCTTTTCTCTTCCTCTGATAGTAGAGGAAACCCTTGTTGCCATCTTTCCATGAAAACCCTAGGATGGGAAGATCGGAGCTCTGATACTACTGTAATGTCCCTTTTGGGGGCTGGAACTGAAAATAGTGAGGAAACCCCACAAACCTGTAAAATTATTAAATTTAAATTTTAGACCAGCAAACTGAATCCTTTTATGACAGTTGGAAATCAACCAGTCCTGATTTTTATAACAAGAGTCCAAAATGAGAGGAAAATCACTCATGATCTCATTAGGTTAATTTAACCAAGATATAGATAAATATTTTAAGGAGAATTTAAGCCACTGTTTCACCTGAAACTTGATCAAACACATAACTGGAAAATTAATTAAGTACAACAGAAGTACAACTCAAAGAAATTATGAAATGAAGGGTTTCCAAACCCCAATGTCCACAAAATATGATAGATTCCTTAGAAATTATGAGGAGTCCAAATATCAAAGAAAATATGAATTATGTGCCCTAGAAGGCACCCAACAACCACTTAACCCAAGTTGCTCCCTTTAGGGAGAGCTCCAATATGCTTGCAAACCTGCTTGCAAACCCTTGTAGATGTCTTCCTTGGTATGAGTTGTAGTCCAAATCTGCAAGAGGTCTTCTAGGGAACTTCAGTTGACCAAAAATGGAAGGGTTTGAGTCCTCCACCAAGCCACAAGGAAGGTTGAATTCGTCTTCCTTGGAAATGCCACACTAATGGATTGTCGCCCAATAGTGGAATGACAATGAGCAATCAGCCCAAAGAATCAAATGTAGAGTAAATGCTCCAAAGATAGATGATGAAAATGAAGTCATAAGTTTCCTTTTATAGCCCATGCTTGGTTAAAAGATTAGACCGACCTCCTTGGGCTTCTTTTTATCTTTTAACTTGCCTTTAAAATGACTCCAGCCCAACCATCTGACATGCCTTATTAAAGAAAACACTAAAGAAAACATTAAAAATAAATAAAAGAAAGAAGAAATGGAATGCAATTCCTTCCTCTTACTCATTCATGCTTCATTGCCATGGAAAGGGAATGGCAAGAAGTCCATTGTTAGGCTCTCAAGTTGAAAAAGGGGACATTACACTTATGTATTAACATGATAATTGTACGAGTATAGATAAAGACCACACACATTAAAGGCATCAATATTTTGAAGGGTTTGATAGGGGATTCATCCCATGGAATGTTTTACTTGCTTGCTTGAACACAATTCTTATTCAATTTGGGTTTTGATCTAGCTCGTGATGATTGGGGACAATTATTGGGTTAATTTACATTAAATTTCATTATGTGAACTCAAATATGTGATTTGAAATATCTGAAGTTCGTACTTGCTAGAAATTATTTATAAATTGAATGTTGTTACTAGTAGAACTATACTTCAAATGGAAAGTGCCAAAATGCAGATTATGCTTAAAATTATTGTGTATTTGTTGCTGGAAATGAAATATGAGCAAACCATAATAATTCAAATGCAAAATAAAACACATAGAAATAAGGAATTTTTACCCTCGAAATCCTGTTATTGGGAAAGTGTTAACAGAATAAGCCTACTAAGCCACTATTCTCAAAAAAACTAAGAATGTACCTTTAAACACACTTTTCTAGATGAGTTTCAATCAATAATGGAGTAAAAACTATCAGTATCAGATTCAAGGATGAAAATAGAAAATTAAAAACATTATGTGTTTAAAAAGAAAAGAAACTGTGTTTTTCAATCTTGAGGAAACCGTTGGTTAATGCAAGGTGGTGGTTATGTATCTACCAATTCCTTGATGGGTAGTTTTGTAACCACCCATTTCCCAAGTGACATTTTTGCCTTGCATAGAGCATTGATTTGCACGAAGACAAGGAACAGACAGAGTAATGGTTGCAAACAGTCTCTCTTCCTCTTTTGAGTCTTTCTAGCTTCTTCTTCGAGATTTTTGTGACATAAACATGTATCAATACACCCTCAAGGGGTCATTGTAAGGTATGAAATTGTTTTCTAGTCGTCCATTCTTCTCTGCCGAGTGTCTTAGAAGTTGGAGTGTGATAGGGAAGTGGAATTGAACAAGTTGCAGAGCGGTTGTTTGGGTATGTTTCTATTGTATAGAATTCCCATAAGGCCTTGAAAATGTAGTATACCTGTAACGGTAGAAAGAGATAGTGGGAAGAGGAAGAAATCCCTCACTCTTTTGGAGCTTTTCCTACATTTGGTTTCTTCAGGGTAAACATTGTCTTGTGCTGTTAAACACTCCTTGTAGTAGTTTCTTGCTCTACTTTCATGTTCAGTTCATTTCTTTCAATTTACAGCATTTAACAATTAAATTCTAAGCACATTTACAACTATTTTGTGTAAATTTATAAGATAATCATAATAGCAAATTACTTAATCAGTTGTTGTTGGGAACAATTAAAATTTGTGTTAATGAATTAAGCAATGTATCATCCATATAATTACGGATCAGATTGGTATCAAAGCTGGTTTTTGTTCTTTGTTGTGTGTTCGTTTTTGTAGATTTATGTCCATTACTAGAGCAACTAGTGCTAGTGGAGAAGGTTTATTGACTCCTTCGCAGCAAAAGGTATCCACAAGAAAGTGGAATAAAGAAGTGAGAAGCATAGCTCATGAAGATGAGAGAATACCTCAAGATGGTGAAGAAAGATTTAGAAAATTGGATGAGTGTAATATCCCCTTCCCAATCGAAGACCTTTGGCCTATTTTGTTAGCCCGACGGCCAAAGAAATAATATAAGGGTGACTTAAGTTTTATTATATTGTGCTAAAAAATGAAAATACAATAGCACATATAATAAATTAATAAACTTAACATTAAAATAGAACCTAGAAAAGTGCATAATAAGAAAAACACTTATTTAATTTGTATTTTCTAGGTAAAATGGCGACTTGCCTTGGGGGAATAATGGGAACTTAGAAAGGATAAAACATTTCTATTTTGTATTCCCTCTAGGGAAAAAGCGACCAGACTTGGGAGAAGAAAATAATTATTAAATGCCTTTTGTATTCTCCCTAAGAGAAATGGAGGGTGGAAAATGTATTGAAAGAATCATGCAAGCTGATTGGATATTTTGGAGGTTCCTTTAGGTCTCTTCTTCCTTTAAAAGGAGTAGACTTGCTTGAGAGACATTCGATATTCACTTGATAATTTCTAATTTGTGTATTAAGCTTGTAGCTTTTGCATAAAAATATCTAAGGACGAAAACCTTTAGTATTTCCCTCTTGTGGACGAAAAGCCCCAAGAGTTTGAGAGGAATTTCCATTCAGGAAATTCTATTGGGTTTTCACAGATTTCTACTATTTTCAGCAGTGTTTAATAAAATTGTAGCAGTTGTATGTTTATTGTACCAGCTGGAGCGATCCATCTTTTGGCTGGTTTGCAGTGTATTTGAGACATTCCAGGTCTGAAATTTATTGCTGCTTATTGTACTGAATTTTGGGAATCAAAATAAATTAATTTCATAATTTTTGGAGCTGATTTGATGCCCTAAATGTGCTGGGCGACCTACTTTTTAGGGCAAAATTAGGGTTTCGTGTTTGCAGTGCGAAAACTAATTTTAGAATATTATTCTTCATATTTTTGTGGCCCAAAATCCAACTTGGGTCAAAGATGTTCATTTGGGGACATTACAATGAGAATGTTGCAAACATTTCTTAATCCACGGTGGAACTTGATAAGCTGGAGAAGATTATGGAGACTATCATGGGGAATTTGGGAGTTTCTTGGAGATCCTGAAAATGAATGAAAAGTTAAAGACTTAGACTTTAAGAAGGAGCAGCCCCGTATCGACCAAGCTCAACCTTCATTCAAAGTGAAGGCCAAGGTAGAATTTCCACCTTATGAATGTGAAGTAAGTGCTAAGAAATTCGATCATTGGTTAGCCCAACTAGAAATATATTTCAGCTTACATCAAATTATTGAAGAGAAACAAATTTCCTTTTCAAGATTGAAGCTAGCCAGTCATGTTTTAGCTTGGTTTGAGAGTCATGTTTATTTTTTGGTTGTGGTAAACTACCACCAAATTTTAAATGGGTTGAGTTTAAAATGTTGTTTAAGAGACCATTTTATCCTATTTGCTGTGAAGAGGAAAGGTCTATTAATTTCTAATATTTTAAGGAAAAGCAAGGCCAAAGTGTGTAGGATTATACAATTTAAGTTCACAAGAAGCAGTCCAAATGGGAAAGATGCATTGGATCGTGAGATCTTGATGATGTATGTTGGAGGGCTCCATAATCATCTAAGGAGGTTCGTTTTGTTGGCCAAGTCTATGTACATAGACAAGGCTTGTTCCCAATCCCATTATCTTGAGATAGACAAGAGGGGTCCATCTTCCTCTACTACTATTCCTCAAAACAATTCTAAAATAAATTGTGGGCATTGTGATGTTGATGGTAATACAACTGAGACTTGCTGAAAATTGCATCCGGAATCGCATCCATTCAAGAACATGAAAAAGAAGAGGGCTATGACTTTAGTTCAAGGAAAATAGGTTGGGCATAGCTTCAATGTGGATGAGAGGATTTCATGTACCTTCATTTGTAGAGAGGTATGTTTGAGTAGCAATAAGACTCCAGGCATTAATGAACTTACTAAACTTTCTATATCAAAATCCAGATTAAGAAGATAAAGGTTGATGCTATTTTTTATCCTCACTTTCAATTAAATTTGATTTCCAAGAAATCAGTAGAAAAACTTGGGTTGGAAACATTATCCCAGCTCTTATTCTCTAGGTTGGGTGAAACGAGTAGAAATAGAGGTACCCAAACATTGCAAGGTCAAGTTCAATATAAAAAACATTTCATTGATGAAGTTGTGGTGAATGTTGTGCCTCTTGATGTTTATGGTGTAGTTTTTGGCAGCTCATATGTGTAAGTTAAGATGCTATCTTCATGTAAAAATCTAACAAGTACCATTTGGTCGAGGATGGGTAAAGCTACACCATCAAAGCCTATGAAGTGAAATAAACAATCTTTTTTGTAAGAACCACTCAAGGTAAAAAAATTGATTAATGCTATTGGGAAGTTTGTTTTGCTTCTTTTGAGAGAGGCAAAATAATGAGGTAGTAGAATAGAATACTTCTCATAGCATGTCTACTAATAAAGAGATTAAACAAATGGAAGAGTTCTTGCGGCAATTTAGGGAAGTTTTCTTAGAGCCCACATGTATGCCACTGGAAAGGGCAATTGAGCATGAGATTCAGTTGTTACCCGATTGTACTCTCCCAAACATTGGTCTATATTGGAAATTAATGATATAAGAAGAAAATGAGGTAAAAAAGCAACTGCAGTCTTTGTTAGATCAAGGTGTAATCCATTCTAGCACTCCTCCATGTGGTTCACTTATTGTGATTGCGGTGGACTGATGTGCTTTTGGATCAACCTTAGCATGCTAAGTATTTCACCAAGTTGGATTTGAAATCTGGGTATCACCCATTGACAATGGAGGAGGATATATGGAAAAACGACATTCATGACAAGGCAAGGTTTGTATGAGTGGATTGTACTTCCATTTGGGTTGTGAGGTATCAAAACCATTCATAGACTCTTGTTTCATTGTTTACTTGTATGATATATAGGTTTTTAGCAAAACCTATGATGAACATCTAATGCATTTGAAATAAATTTTGCAAGTTTGGAAGGAGAACAAACTGCTGCTAAATGAGAAGAAACGTGAGTTTGCACAACAATAATCTATTTCGGGCTTGTGGTAGGAGATTTAGAGTTGGAAATGATTTGGCAAAAATATAAGCCTTTTTAAAATGGCCAAAGCCTTCCAATATGAGTGAGACAAGGAGTTTTGTTGGTGTAGTTCAAAACTTGACAAAGTTCATATAATCTCTCTACCGTAATAGTGCTCTTGCATGCCACGATAGAAGGTCGCAAGTCTTTCACTTGGGGTTAGAAATAACAAAATGCATTTTTTGAGTATAAGAAAATTAAAAATATTAGCAATGCACCGATTCTGCCCTTACCTAATTTTCACTTACCTTTTGAGGTGGAAACAAATGCAAGTGATTATGCTATTTGGGAAGTCCTATTGCAAGGAGGCATGCCAATATGTTATCATTTAGAATTGTTTCATGGGTCAATTTTGAATTATTGCATCAATGATGAACTGTATGCTTTTGTCCAAACAATTAAAAAAAGGGAAGTATTATCTAATGGGAAAAGAAATAATTATTCATACAAACCATCAACCTCTCCAATATTTGCAAGCCCAATCAAAGTTGGAACAAGTACACCAGTATAAAGAATAGCTTTCTTGAACAAATTCATTTGGTTACTAAGTACAAAAGAGGTGTGACTAACAAGTTAGCTAATATGTTGTCTAAAGAGGTGTGACTAACAAGTTGGCTGATATGTTGTTTAGACCTCCCTTGATTTCAACTATGGGCATTATAACTCAGCTTGAGTAATAGAATTTTGGGTTTATCTATGTCACAATTGGTTCCTTTTAGGCCTTGGGAAAGCATTTCTATGGATTTCGTCTGAGATTTTCCTTTTTCAAAGGAAGGTTATGAGTTATTTGTTTGTTGTTTTAGACTGGCTTAGCAAAATTTTCATTCTCATTCCATGCAAGAAAAACTCTTGAGGGCAATGATGCAACTGAATTATTTTCCACTAATGTTTGGATTCATTTTGGTTTTCCAAGTCCTATTATTTTAGGTGGGGATTCTAGATTTTTGGGAATATTTTTGACCACATTTTAGTAGGAAATTAACTCTAGATTGAAAAGACCACAACTTCTCATCCACAAATTGAGGGGAAAACTGAGGTGTTGAAGAGAATATTGGTACATCTTTTGAGGGGGTATAATAGGAAGCATCCTAATACTTGGGATGATAATTTGGCTTAATTCAATATTCTTATAACAAGGCAATGCATCCTCTACTTATAGATCTCCTTTTGAGACATTTTTTCGTTACTTACCTTTAAGTCCTTTGATGTTGTGTTTAAGATAGACACACACATAGCATGCAAAGGTGGAATGAGAAGTTCTCAAAGCTGAAAAATTCTTCTCCACTAAGTGCAAGAGAGGTTAAGGGAGTCTCAAGAAAATTACAAAGTCAGACATGACCAACATGGAGTTGAGCATAAATTCCATGTTGGGGACAAGGTATGGTTGTACTTGAGCAAAGAGAGACTCCAAGGTAAAGCTAAGAAATTTAAACCACTTGGTTATGGTTCATTTTGAGATTCTAGAGCTAGTGGGAAAGATTGCTTTCAAATTAGGTTTGCCTCATTATATGAAAATTTATTTGGTTGTGAATGTTGAAAATTTATGTCTTTTTGAGTGTTTGATGCTAGACGGAGGTGGTCTTTTGCTACCTTCCTCTCTCGCTTTTAAATTCTAATGGTCAACTGGACATTCAATGCTAGATAAAGAAGGTTTTTGGCTACCTTCTACCAAAGGTCTTGCTATTAATGGCCAACAAGAGTTAGACAAAGATATCTTGCAAAAGAAGGAAAGTGTAATGTCCTCTTCTGAATGCTAGTGTTCTTAAGGTGAGCCCATTCCACTTCCCGTGGGCAAAAAGGGAATGAGCAAGGGAAGCTAATGTCATGTTTTTCAATTGTTTTTTGTGAGTTTTGCATTCTTTTTTAGTAATTTTCTAAGTATAGTTAGGTCGGCTAGGAAAGGAGAAAAGTCAAATGAAAAATAGAAGAAAAAGGAACTATTATGTCCCTAAGGAGGTTGGTCTTCTTTAGAAGGTTTTAATTGGTTTTTGGCGCCACCCTCTAGCTATTTAAAGGGGTCGCTTGGCTTGGAAGAGGTAATGCTCGATTTTAAAATTTGTTCTCTTGGAGTTGGGAGCATGTTTGCTTTCTCTCTCATCCATTGAGGATGAAAACCCTCTTGGAAGACCTATTGAGAACAAAACCTCTCAATAGTGGGCTGGTTTGAGGACGAAACCGCTAAAGGTTACAAAAGGGTGATCACATAAGGAGTTTGTATTCAGTTTTGAATGCATATCCAGCCCTTCCCAAGGGTGGTGACTTGCCCTAAGGTGAAATTTGATGTCTTCTACGACACATTCAGATTTAGCCATCATTGTGTTTCTCCTATTTTTAGTAGCTTGAATCTTCATTTGTTCTTCATTTTGGGGCTTGTGAATCTTCATTTCCAGTCATATTTGTAAGGGTATTCACTGTTAATTAATTTCTAGTTGATATTAAATTGATTAAAAGATATATTTTCTGGGGCTATTCTCCTGCAATCATTTCCAAATTTGAAGAATATTATTCTGAAAGGTTTCTAAATCATTTTTATCAAGTTTGTGGGCCGATAGTTCTATCATGAAATAGATATATTTATAGCATGCTGCTAGGGTTTGGAATTTAATTTCAGTTTGCTTCAGTTTACTATTTGGATTGTGTAAGTTCTTTGGTTTTCAGTTTCAGCCCAGAAAAGGGGCTTTACTATGGTATCAAAGCATAGATCTTGCCAGCCTGTTGGGAAGCATGGAGTTAATGAGTAAATATGATTTGAGAACAAAGCTTTGCAGAGCAGGAAGGAAACTGGAACAACCATCTTATACGAAAAAAATGTTCTACTCGAGATTTTGGAGGATGTGGCAAGTTGTTTGTTCAGGATAAAACAATCAGAATATTAGCCCATGTTTTGGGCGGTGAATCCCTCAATGACTCATCTGGTTAAGCCTAAACTTTTGAGACACTTGGATCTGGATGCGAGACTTGTAGTTATCACTTGTATTAGTGAAATTACAAGGAAAACAACTCTGGAACAACTATACAATAACAACACCATGAAGGAAATATTTCAACTGATGGTGGAGAACTTTAAGGGTCTTGATGACATCACAAGTCCTTCTTTTGCTAAGTGGGTCACAATCCTAGAAACTATGGCAAAAATCAGATCTTGTGTGCTAATGATAGATCTAGAATGTGATAATCTTATCCTCCATATGTTTGAACATTTCATTATTGCTGTCCATAAAAATCATACAGAAAAATGTAGTAGCTGCAATGCAAACCATTATGACTTTTGTCTTGAATGAGAGTGATGATACTTCACAACATTTGTTATTCTTACTATTTCTAATATGGCATCCTCACTCTTCGTTCTAACCTTGGCAACAATGGTGGATGGACATTCGGTATCCCCAAATATGAATGCAACTGAAATATTGTGGTGGCTGCCAATGATTTTGCGGGCTGTTAAATTTAATATCTGATAAAAATTAGATTGTAGATGGGCTGGAAATGAGTTACAGCGGCCACAACACACTTGGGTTTCCACCCAACTATGTACCTTGGTGATTGTCATAAAAATTGTTTTCAACTGAACCTTCTTTCCAACCTTTTTCATCAAGTATTTTTCCTTAATTTGTGCAAACTTACAGCTGTCCTTAGCTGGGAACAACAGTCCTGTACCTTAATCTGTTCCACTTTCATGTTTAGGTCTTTTCTTTCAGTTTATAACACTTAACAATTGAATTTTAAGCGCAACTGGGACTGTTTTCTGTAAATTCATAAGGCATCAAGTAAATCGATGAAATATTATTGGGAATGATTAAGATTCATGTTAATGAACCAAATAATGGAATATCGGTTCTAATTATGGGGTAGAAAATCAACGTGGTACTGTCAATTGATTACCACCTCACCTTCAACTTGAGCAATTACAAAGAGCACAATCTGGATTGTGCTTACATTGATTCACTACTACAATTCTTTTGACTCTTTGTTACCTCACAAATTCCATCAACTTACAAAACAACTGAATTCACTAGCTTCTCTCTTACTACACTCATGCCTTTACGTTTGGGCTATACCTCTTAGTTAGACAAGTGTCAGAGGTGTCCTTTCATGCAGTAAAGGACCCCCAGTAGTTAGGAATCAGAACAAACATTATTCTTGGCCATTTTTGAACCTGTGCAATTTGGGAAAATTTGCAAGTGTACAGAACGAAACCGTGGTTGTCACAAACTAAATTGTTACTGCATCAAACAAAACCACCACTGATAACCAAAATTGCCACTCTAGGAAACTGCCACTATCACTTGCAGAACTGCACATTGCACAAATTGAATTGTCATTTTACAGGGACAATTTTCACGGCAGTTCTGTCTCTGTATAGACATACCCTGTTTTATTATGAATTTTGTAGACTCCTAGTTGTTTGGTGAGGGTGATTTTTTCCCTGATCCTTATAGATCAGAACTCCCTCTCTTAGGAGGATTTTGGTCCCACAAAAGCTTATTCTTTCAAGACATGTGGGAAGACTCGCCATTTCTCCTTGGTGTATTATTTTGCTTGTCTCGGTGTCTTGCCTTTGGTTCCAACATGTCAAGGCTCATGTGGTCCTCATCTTATTCCTCCAGCCTTTGGTTCCAACATTTCAAGGCTCTTGTGGTCCTCATCTTATTCCTCCAACCTCCTTCGGCAACACAATGCCCACTAACTCTCCTTGTGCATCCAAACAAAGTATTCAATGGAGTGTAGTAGTTTCTCTTCTTCCTCATCATCTAACATGGAAGGATCATAAAGATGCAAGTCCTCACAATTGATTGCTAGATAATTCTTATGAAAGAAGACAAATCAAGCTTGAAAGCGTACTCTCCTACAAGCTCTAAAATGGTAGATGGTCCATGTTGTAGTGAAGCTTTTGATGTGTGGAAGGGTTGCAAATCAGATCTGAAATATCATTTGAAATGAAGCTAACGATCATCCAACCTTTCCTAGAATAAGTAGCTATTAAACTAGTTGGCTTGTAGTGAAATTGATGATAAAATATGCATTGAAAAACTTCAAATAATGAATCCAAAGCTTGCTGGTCTTCTTTGTAAATATTTGCAACTAAAACTAGAGATAAACTCTATGTAAAAAACATAACTCGGAAAATTTTGCCCCATTTTGAATAAAACAATTAAACATTAAACAAGCTAATATAGCCATTACAAAAAGACTTGCCTCGACTTGCATGAAAAGTAAAAGACTAATAATATCTCCTACACCTCCTAAATGAACTAAAGTCAACTAAAGAAGACTAAAAATAGACTCAAGATAACAAATATCATCCACTACTAATATATGGTCAACATGCAAGATGCCAAAATTAGTTTAAATGACACATGCATACCTATCATGCATCCTAGTGAACCTAGGCACCCCAATCTCTTCTAATAATAGAAATGGATCAAGATTAGACAAAATCTAGTCATCCAAACATAGGAATGGCGCCCCACCTCTTGGGAATGAATGGATAATGATTCAAATTCAGTTGAGTGCACATCCAATGAACTGCACTCTAATTGACACTTCCAGTCTAAAATTATAACTCTAAAAATAGAATTTTACACATGATAAAATAACTTCTAAACACCAAAAACACAAAAAACTTAAACTTTTTAGTAACTAATATTTGCCCATATATACATCATAGTTAACATGTAGTGGCTTAAGTTTTCTTGTTTATTCTTGAAGCCTTCCTTTGTTCAAGTAAAGACATACCTTATCTACCACCTTGAATGCGTGGTCTTAACGATGCTGGTCATGCCTTTTCTTCGTACTTGGCTTGGGACTTCTTTAGTTGTTCTTGAACCTTGATATGGATTTTCTCGACTCTCTTATGAACTTGGATTCCATTTTCACCTCTGAATCTACTTGTTCTCTGTTATGCAACATCAAGAGGATTGATAGGTAATTAACCCAAACATGTTTTAAAAGGTGACTTATTGGTAGATGTATGAATTGCCCTATCATAGGAAGGCTGAATATATGCTAAAGATTCATCCCATGTTCATGGATGCTTGTTGTACTCTCTTATGAGTTGTACCAAGGTTTTAAAAACCGCTTTTTTATTCTCATTGGTTTGAGAGTTGAAGATTGTGCTTCTCTTCAACTTGTGTCCATCTTGTTCCATTATTAGGAATAGTTTAAATATTGTGAACATATTAAATAAATGTAAACGTGAGTTATTGGGTGGTTATGCCAACTCACAGAGATAGGGAGATACTAGTAAGACTAGGGGCTTACTTAGATATTTTAGGGATACATGATAAGTGTTGTGTCCTAATATTTAGGAATGCACTATCACTATTTATATGTTATCCTTGATTCAAAATAGATCATCCTGAAGGTTTTTTAATATCAATATATTATATTTCGGTGTTATACAGTTTTTATTTAATGCAAAGCTCTTTCAAATCCATCATCCATGAGGTGGTCCAAAAACTTACCCAAAAATCTTGAATCTCTTATCTGACATAACAAAACTTAGGGACACCAAAATGCACCCAAACATTAACAAAGAATAACTTGGCCGCTTCATTCCCCCTGATTGTCTTTTGGCCCGTGATTAGTGCAAACATTTTGCTAAATCCATTTACAATCACATAAAGATAACCATGCCTATGCTTTGAAATTGGTAATCCCCCCGCAAAATCCATAACAATTCGTTCCATGGTCCAGTAGAAATAGGTAGATGCATGTACAACCCACAGTTACATAAGACTCCGGGGCGTGGGGATAGAGTTTTCGGGACGGCAAAATTTTTCCAAAATTTCGGGACAGTGGGGGGACAGCTATTAAAATAATATATAAAATTATAAATATTAAAAATATACAGATAAATTTAAAAAAAATTATGAATAACAATTCATTTCTTATATATCAGTCCACCATGTGCATACAGTCCACATGTCGAGACATCCGTATTAAAAACTCAACAGTTACATACATATAGCTATACTAATGTTATATGTCCATATAATTTTTAATATTAATATGTAATATGTATGCTGCTGGTTTTCATAGCATGTTGTTACAGTCCACCATGTGCATTTGTGCTTGAAATTTTTTGTATTCATATATCACAATCCATTGTGTCTTAATATGTCTATAAATAGTAATACAATACAGTCAGCTTAATGGTTAACGGGTAAACATTTATAAAGAGAAAACAGTTATTTTTTAAACAGAAATAAGTGTTAAAAAAAAAAATGTTGATGTCAGGGACGTTTCTTAGAAGTCCCCGAAACGTCCCCAGATATTCACATGACTTTCCCGGGGTCTGTCAAACGTCCTCGGGGCGCTTTCCTTGCAACTTGGAAGTTTAGAAATGTGGGGGAAACATTTCCTCCACGTTTCGGTGTCCCCACCATCCCCAAGACATCCTCGGACTCTTGGGATTTTGGGGGGGACGCGCCCCCGCGTAACTACTGGTAAAAAAATAGCATCTCCTAGCTTTAGGTTTACCATGTACAAGCATAATAAACATCCTTGCATCCTTACGGTAATGACAGGATACCTTTTTGAATTTTCTAATGTCCAACCTGAGCAGAAAAATGGTTTCTCCTAGTTTATGTGAAATGATGTTGATGATTGTCTCCTCTGGTAGTGCTTGTATAGTATGCACCTGGGATGGTCTGATTGAGCTAGAAATCAGCTGGTTTCTGGTAAACATTTGAGTATATCTATGTACATAGTACACAAGTTAATGAGTATATT
Source organism: Taxus chinensis (assembly GCA_019776745.2). Lineage (NCBI taxonomy): Eukaryota > Viridiplantae > Streptophyta > Pinopsida > Cupressales > Taxaceae > Taxus > Taxus chinensis. The sequence goes on from CM034148.1 coordinate 681,968,153, forward strand.
GTAGGGGTGAGCACAGAGGCCTCCCATCTTCTGCATATGTTTTTTCTTCGTGGCCTCTTCCAGTGAAAAACTGAAGTCGCCAAACTGCTGTCCAACCCTGAAATTTGCTTTGCCTACAAATGGTGTGGCTTCGTCATCCATGTCCACCTACCACTTCTGAAATCCATACTTCTAATAAGGGATTACTAAATGAACTTGTCGCAGGGAATCCCATCCATTAGGAAAGGGACCTCCTTGTTGCAACCCTTATTTTATGTTATCAAATATACACACAGCTTCATGGCACATCAGTATGAAATATATGTTTCTGCATTTTTTGAAGGGCAGAATAGAAAAATTATTGCCATTTCTGAAAATTGTTTGATAAGCGTAAGTGGCTGTCATATTTAAAGCTTGTCATGGGACCCCTGGATAAGGAAGCACTGTCGTTGAATGACTGAAAATTGGCTTTACCTTTGTTGGAATAGGGTTGCAATCCCATATCATACAAGCATATTTTTCAGCTTCTGAGATGATGTGATTCAAGTTAGGAAGATTTAGGACTGGTATCATGTCCATGAATGGACAAATAATTATCAACTGCACTATTTTTGTAGTCCTTGAAATAAAGCTTAGGAAAGCATGTTGTTGGTGTGCAACGACATTGAAAGGTGCTCTCTATTGTGGAGTAATAGAAGGAATGAAGTCCCTCATATGTTTGCCAGAATGCCCCTATGAAGCTTGTTCTTGTGTATTGTGCTCATTGTTGCATTGGCCAAATTCATGTATTGCATGGTCTATTGGTTGATTCCCTCATTGGAATTTTCTAAAACCGTGACTGTGCTCAACAAGTAGACTAGTGATTGTACCAATAGCAGGAACTCAGATTGCTTTATATCACACAATGACTGTTCCATGTTCAAATGCTCTAGCTAGGTTAGTTGTACCACATGATGTTGTAGACGTTCTTCGCACATGTCATTATTAAGCAATTCAAGTCATGGTCATTTAGATACACTTTGGCAGCACATGTATCCAACTTCATTGTAGAATTCAAAAATAAGAACTAATCACTGCATACAAACCTCAACTAGTTTTCCATATTTTCTTCCAAACAATTTCAGGCATGATATGGCCAATGGAGGTAGCAAATTCTCGTGGAGGATTATGCGACTAATGTGAAATACTTGAGCATGTCTGATTATCAGCTCTCCAATTCCATGTCATCAATTGGTCTAGGACGGATACCTATTGATGTTGATGCTATGGAATTCAATGGCTCTGCACACTATGGCACTATCCTCTATAGAGTTTGATGAGCTATTCTTACAATCCCATGAAAGATGGGTCATCCACATGGTGAAGTACTTGATGGTGAATGACTCCTTAATCCTACAACTCTAATTGTCGTCTATTTTTTCTCATCGCGTCGAAAAACTACTCGAAAAAGGAGCTACAATCTAATCTTTTTCAGAGGAGATTCGGGAAAACAATGAATTTCATTCTCTACAGCTCAAGTTACAAGTAGCTACGGATAGAATGCACATGTATTTCAAGAGCCCCCATCATGTCTACCACCATCATGAGATCCAATGATCACATCCATAGATTTCAATGTTTTGTTAGCACACTCAATTTCTTAGAAACTATCGGACCATACCACCATGTTTATCCAACAAAATAGCAAGATCGAAAATTCTTATTCGCTGAGAATGAGACTGGATGCCAAGGTTGCCACTTACCCTGGCAAGGTTGTAGTGCTTGCTCTCATGCACCTCGATTATTTTAGTAATCCCATCCTTGACCAACTGTGTCATTGGAGGTTGCATCCATTACAGTGAAGATAACATAAAATAGCAGTATAAAGATGAGTTACCGAAACCCTGTAATTAACAAGTTGGATGAGCTCAATGTGGGTACTGATTACTTCTCCAAACTTAATCTTTGATTTGGTTATCATCAAACTCTGAATCCAAGAGGAGGATATAGGATAAAACAACTTTTAGAAGGCATGAGGGTCACTATGTCAATTCATGGCCATGCCATGCCATTCAGCATAAATTACTAATGTCCCCTTCTATCTTCCAGAGCCTCATGAACAAGATCTTCAAGCCTCTACCTTTGGAGGTTTGCTTTTGTATTTTTTTATGAAAAATTTTGATATACTTTGACCTACAACTCAGTAATGGACCCATAGTTACGCGGGGACGCGTCCCCTCCAAAACTGACACGTTCTGGACGTCCTAGCGGACGTGGGGGAAATGTTTCCCCCACGTTTCCTACAGTTTTTTTTTGGCTAGGAAATGTCCTGGGGATGTCTGGAAACATGATGGGAAACCCCTGGGGACGTCTGGACGTCCTCGGAAACGTGGGAGGGCGTCCTCGAAGTTCCCCACGTGATCAGCCGCATTTCCAAACATAAAAAACAACACTTTTCACACTCAAAACTATTTTTTAAAAAATTTGTAAATCACTAATAACATAAAAAAAGAGCATTACTAACCTAACCCTAACCCTAAAAGTGCAATTTTATGTTATAAATTTACATTATGGGTTCATTTCATATTCACACCAAGCAAGAGCAAGAGCAAGAGTGAGAGCAAGAGCAAGAGCAAGAGCAAGAGCAAGAGCAAGAGCAAGAGGAAGAGCAAAAGCAAGAGCAAGAGGGACAGCAAGAGCAAGAGCAAAAACAAGCGCAAGCAAGAGGTATTTATATTTATGATTTTATTTGCTTACAATACCTGTAAAAGTTTTTTTTTTTTTTTTTTAAATTTAGATTATAATTTATATTTGCATTTTTTTAGGGGCTGTTTTTTAGCATTTGCATCTACATTCACAATGTAATCATGCATGTAGTTTGTAGGATTTTAAAAAATGCATATTGCATAGGGTTTGGTTGTAAATGGTTGCATTTTTTTTTAAATTACATTTTTATTTCTATTTTAAAATTTATTTTATATTTACATTTTTTAGGGGTATGTTTTTTAACATTTGCATTTATATTCACAATGTAATCATGCATATAGTTTGTAGGATTTTAAAAATGCATAGTAAATGGTTACGTTTTTTTTTAAATTCTATTTTTATTTTTATTTTAAATTTTATATTATATTTGCATTTTTTAGGGGTTGTTTTTTAGCATTTGCATCTACATTAGGCATATAGTTTGTGGGATTTAAAAAATGCTTCTTGCATAGGGTTTGGTTGTAAAATTTAAATGGTTACGTTTTTTTTTTAATTACATTTTATTTCTAGTTTAAAATTTATATTATAAATTTATATTTGCAATTTTTTAGGGGCTGTTTTTTTAGCATTTGCATCTACATTCACAATATAATCACGCATGTCGCATATAGTTTGTAGGATTTAAAAAAAATGCATATTGGTTATGTTTTTTTTTTAAAATTAATTCATTACATAATCAATCAATCATATGGTTATGGTTGTTTTTAATTCATTGCAGCAATCATAGTTCAAAAAATTGTTATCGGCGATTAATCGTCATACCAAATTTTGAATCGGAAATCGGGAATCACCAATTTATCGGCGTTAATTGACAACTTTATCGCTATTTTTAAAAACATTTAAATTCATAAAATATGACTTAACTTAATATGATATTAATACAGATATTATACTATGATAGTGAGAAGTGACTCTATAGATATGCCATAGGCCCATTATGCAAATTTATACGAGTAACTTATTACCTGTATAGTGTAATACAAAGTGTATAGTAGACAAAAATGCTCATAAATTTATGTCACATGTGACTAATGATAGTATTACTGTATCATGTATAGTGTAATAATATTCTATTACCGTTAAGCTATGCCTAATATAAATCTAGTTGTACTTACGGTATGCCTCGTGGAAGTGGAATTTATAAGATTCCTCCTTACTGCAATACGTATAGTGTCATACTATTATAACATTATGCAAAACGAATTAATCTATTACCGGACTACAAATGTCCCTGATGGTATTACTGTATACTGTATGGTCTCTCCAAAGCTGGTTGTGAACTCTGCAGGAAACATAGGCTCACGTAACTAGCCTGAGCTCATGACAATCCAGCCATCGATATGGACTCAATGTTAACCACCAGTCGAAATGCATCGATAACTCTATGACACGAAACCAGCCACGAAATGGTCGTCAGGATGAAGACGATACGATTCGCGCATGAGAACGAAGGCACGAAATGGTTCATAGACGGTGAACGTTTTTTTCGACCTGTTGGTCGTTTTTTTTGTTTTTACAACCTTGAACCCGCTGCGATTACGTTCACATCCAGAAGCGCTGCATGGCTTTCACAAAATGCAGATTTCCAGCTATTTGAAGATTTAGGTGTTTTTCTCACCGGAAATCGCCAATTTATCGGCAGTTCGACAAATCGTGATTTTCCGAAAGATAAATCATTTATAATTTTGCCCTAAACGATAAACAAGCTTGAATAAATGGGCGATAAATCGTAGATTTTTAGTTACAGAGATTCCTATGTGCCACATGATTAGTGAAAATGTTAAATGACTAAGCATATTGAATGTTTAAAACCTTAATCCTGACTATATTTTCAAGTTTCTGTATTTCTTATGGACATAGAGCCAATGAGTACAAAGAGCCTCCCCTGTGCAGTGTGTGTAAATAGGCATACTCGTACCCAAGGGTTGCATCTCTGAAAAGCGACGTATCGTGTGATACGGTATCTTTGTATGCATGTATCCTAGTAGGCCTATCCATAGACCTCCTACAAATGCAGCTACTTTAGTGCTAGGGACTTCGAAAGCCTTCAGGTTTAGGTGAGTACGCCGCTTGTCATGCTACAAGTTGATGACTTGTCTTGTTCCATCTCCGATCAATTATAGAGACAAGTGGGTGAAATTCACCTACACTCAGTGCTGATTGTGACACATAGTATTTCGGGATGGCTCTCCAATGGGTTAACCATCTAGTAGCCTCATACTAATAACCTCATTGGGTTTTTCTAACCACTGCACAAAAATACCTAGAACTCGAACCAAAGGCTCTGTGCACCTAAAAGACTTGACCAAAGAAGATATTTAGTTATTGTGGCCAAAGATTAGATATTTAGTTATTGTGGGCCAAAGGGCACATAGGAATTTAAACATTGATATTTCGTAAGTTGAGGAGTGACCAACATGATTTCTTGGATTTGCTTTGCAAACATATGATGCAAAAACGATCTATTAGCAAGCCTTGAGGGAATTAGATATTTCTAGATGGATAACAAAATACATGCTGGGGCTACACCAAGGGGAGATATATAATTGGGCATGACTATTGCTGGAATGACTCCATGAATTCCTTTATCATGTAAGGGATTCTACATGACCCAATTTTCTCATGTGATAATTTGTATGCCCCAATTTAGCCCCAAGTGTGATTGTAGATGAGTTTTGTAATATTTCTTACGTCCTCAACCACATTTTTCACCCATGAGAGTTTTCTTATGTCTTCCAATAAGAGATCTAAACAATGGGCTGCATAAGGGGTCCAAAAAAGTGTAGGATGCCTCTCCTCAAGAAGTCTCCCTGCTGCTACATATGCTGCCACATTGTCTGTCATAACTTGGACGACATTCTCCACACCCACCTTTTTCACCACCTCATCTAACATATCACACAAAGTGATTGCAGTTTTTACTTGGCAGGAGGCATCAATTGATTTTAGGAAGATTAACTGACCACTTGATGCCACTAGGAAGTTAATCAATGTGCGGTTTTTCCCATTTGTCCACCCATCAATCAAAATGGTGCATCCTCTTTTTATACACACCTTTTTTTGCTCTTCTACAAGAGTTTTGGTATGTGTGATGAAATCCTCCAACAATGGGCCACTCAAATCATGGGGAGTAGGAGCTTTGAACCCCTTCCCTAAAGATCGGAGACTAACACCAAATAATTTCATTGATAAGGTCCAATTTTTGTGCATCTATGGCGGACCTCATAACTATCATGATTTTAGAAAGAATGGTAGACTTGATCTTAGCAGTTAGGAATAGACATTGTAGTTATCTTACTTTTATGTGTTGTTTTGCTGGATTAGTGTTTGCTAGCACTTCGTTTGTTACTGTAAATTGTTTAAGCCAGTTGTATTTAGAGGTGGTTCTTAGCTTCCTAGCTAATGCAATGCTTTGTTGAAATGCTTCTTAGAAGAAAAATGCCAGCATTTTTGTATTCTTTCCAAATCATGGATTGAGCTACCAACTTTGGAGTTGAGTCATTAGGCTACATGCCTAACATAGAAAATACGGTCCAAGAATTGAATTTTAGCAGTGTTAAGCGGGGACGCGTCCCCCCCAAAATCAAGGAGTCCGGGACGTCCCGAATGTCTTGGGGACAACGGGATGGGGGGGAAACGTTTCATTCCCACGTATCTGTGCACATGTGGCACTTAAGGTGAGTGGAGACACCTCCACTCAGACGTTTGGTGAGAAGAAGAAATGCCATGCAACACAATGTGGGACATTCTGCTCGGACGACGGGGACGGTTGGACGTCCTCGAGAGGGATCGAGACACGTCTCGGGGACGTCCAATCGAGCAATTCGACATCCCCCACGAACTTTTGCATGCTTACGCCATTTTAAAAAAAACAAATTTTATGAGACTCAATAATTTAGGAATAATATGAAAAATAATACTAACTGAAGAACTAACATACTAGCCTAACCCGAACCCTACATAGTGTCATTCTATGTTTTAAAATGACTCTATGGGACTCATTCCATAATCACAAGATCAAAATTCACACTTGAGCAAAGTGAGAAAAGAGAAGAAGAGGGAGCAAGAGCAAGAGAAGTGCAAGCAAGAGGTATTTATAATTTGATTTGCTTACAATGCTTCGGAATAGTCTCTAGCCATTCTAAAATTTAGATTCTAACACAAAAGCATTTTTTAGGGGCTTAGTTTTACAAGTTTTTGTATCTACATTCACAATGTAATGATGTATTTAGTTTGTAATAATTTTACAAAATTGCATGACTGCATAAAAATTACAACAAAGGTATATATGTTTTAAGTTTTTAACTTTTAATTACTATGTTCCTAAACAAGATTAAATTTGTTTGGGAACTATAGGAAGCTCGTGATAGTAGCTTTATCTTCCACACTCAACATCATAAATAACTCATGAGTAAATACTCTTACAACAATGAACAATGTTAGATGTTTTAGTAATTTAGTTTTGCATTTTACGTTTTCACAGGTTTTAATATGTTTGCATATGATAACCAGTTATGGGAAACAGAAAAAGCATTATGGTTTTTTATACATTTGAATAATAAATGCTAGTTATAACTTATGGTTGTTTTTCTTGTTTATAAATTAAATTTTATCCCTCATTGCTTATACTTATAGTTTTTTTTTAAAATTAATTCATTACATATAGTTATGGTTTTTTTATTTATGGGTTTAATTCAATGCAACCCCCATAATCACGTCTTAGCACGTGTTCTTCTTTTGACTTGGAATGAATCCATGGAGGAGACAGTTGATATTAAAATCAGATGATAATTTATTTTTAAGTGTTTTTAGTTGTCAATAATGGGGTTTGAACTTTAGAAGATAACTTCCAATCATGTAGTGCCAACGTTCAATTAGTAGTGCTACTGATTGCCCCTCTCAAATGTTGTCCAAATGTGCTCGATTAGACCATTTGATAAGAATATGCCATAATGCAAGGGTTTGCTGAGATACTTGCCTCAACCCCAAGTCACGAGAGGGGAGTAAACTTTTCAAGTGCAACATATGTGCACTGACTTGGCATGGCAGTGTCACTAGGACTGTTTGCACACTTTGTAGTCACAAAAATAGGAAAGGGGTTTGGTCTTTGTAAGTCCCTGAAACTTGAGCAAACAGCAGAGGTAGTTGAGAATTTTCAATGGAAATACCACAAACACTGTTCCAGAAGTTCATGGTACTAGCAGTGTGGCTAACACTCCTGCTTGATCCCTGTCATAGGACCCTGAGCAAGAATACAGTTGGCTGGTTCTAGTTGTGGAACTCGCTACAAGTAGAAAGAATGACCTCAAGATGCATGGCCGCGGGGACAACGTCCAATCCCTTTTTAAACATGTTTTAAACAAAAGGCAAAGGAAGAGACAAATGATTCCATCGAGAAATTTTTGGATGATGCTAGGATCCCATGATTAATGTCAATCGATCTTCTTAATCGCCAAAAATCGCTATGGATAAGGTCGGCAAAAGCAGGTACAAGTTATCGTGCCTTTTTGAGAAAGATAAATCGTTTTCATGGACTACAATCTTGCGATAGAATCACGAGTTTATAGCAATTAATCTGTATCACAGGATGGAGGAGAAATGAAGGTCACGTGGGTGTCACATGGATGCAACATTATTATGGATGGGGTGGATGAATATTAGACACCATTCGCGCATCAATATCATTGTCTCTTGTAAAGATGAACCACATTTCTTGAGAGTCAATTGACTGTTCGGGGAAGTGGAAAGATGCTGAGTTCTAATTTTATATGTTGAAGGATGCTATTGTGGAGGTTGGACCTTCAAATGTTGTATAGGTCATCAAAGATGCAACTTATGTGTGCAGAAGCAACAAACAAGCTAGTGGAGCGTGAGTATAATTATATTCATTGGACCCCATGTTGTGTGCATGCCATGAACAATGCATTGAAAGACATAGGGAAGATTCAATGAGTTAGTACAGCTAGTGAATGAGGCCAGTGACGTGCAAAAGTTCATCTGCAAGCACCACACATCATTGACACTCTTTCAAAAAATTTCGAAGAAAGAATTTATGAAACTAGTTGGCACCCCTGCTTTACATCCTACTTTATTTTATTGGAGAGGATGCTTGTCTTGCAAGAGCCCTTGCAAATTATGATTATAACACATGATTGGACTGGGTGGCGTGAGTCTAAGACAAAGCAAGGGAACAAGAGTGAAGGAAGTGGTGTTGAGGGAAACATTTTGGGTTGATGTGAAATACATCACATCAATTATAACTCTAGTTTTTAGCATCATCAAATATGGGGATTCTAACAACTCTAATCTCGGTGAGATCTATGAGTGCATTGACAACATGCTTGAGTAAATGAAGGAAACTATTCAGGTGAGGGACCCCATTCTGGAGTTCTACCATGAATATATTCAGCCCATCATTGATTTGACATAGATGGGAGAAGTTGAACACCCCACTTCATATGGCTGCATATGCACTGAATCCCAAATGGTATGTAGAGAGGCTAGATAGAATTATCCCTTTGGATGACGACAAGGTGAAGAAGGGCCTTATAAAGGCCTTTAAAAAAATGTAAAGTCCACGAGAGGCTTCATAGATCAGGTTGGAGTGGCTCGACTTTATTGAACCTGATGGGTACAAAACTTCAGCAAAGATGGACATGGCAACATTGGCACATGACAAGACAGTGATTTGGTGGCAACTGTATGGGCGTCCACGACTATTGCGAACACTTGCAATTCGCCTCCTTTCCAAGGTTTGTTGCTCCTTTTCCTTTTATAGGAATTGGTCTACATATGGCTAGATTCACTCTATTAAGAGGAATAGGCTTACCCTCTGCGAGAGTGGAGAAGTTTGTAGATGTACATAGTGCTTTCCATCTTATGGATTGCAAGACAAATGATTACTAAGTAGTCCCCAATATTATGGAGGGATGTAGATCTTGAGAAGATTATGCCGGTAGAGAGGACAATACTATGCAGTGGGGATTGATTGGGCTCTACCTTTGAGGATGAGGAAGATAATTCTAACGAGGAGTTCATGGATGTTGCTTCAGATCTTGATTTTGATTCTTCAGGCTGAAACTTGTAGCCCTCTTTTTTTTGTAATATTGACAATAGACAATTGTTGGTGTATTTGAATATGAGATTAATGATACAAATATCAGCTATTGTTACTTGATCAATTGTAATTCACAATGGTTTTACTTTTATATTTATATCAGCTATATTTAAAATTCTTAGCTTGTCTCAAATTGAAATGGTTTTATTCAAACTATGTATTATGAATATTCAATTAATGACATTTAACATGTATTTGATATTTATGGTATTAAAGAATTTATTTAAATCTCAAATGAGTTTTAGTTTCATCTTATTTAAGTCTCAAATGGTTTTATTTCAGCGTATTTATATAGTTTCGTCCACTATTTTTTTATATATTAAATATTTATATTATTTTTAATTAGTCGTCCCCATCGCAGTCCCCCCACCGTCCCCAAAATATAGATTTTTTTTGCTGTCCCGGAAACCCCGCCCCGCTGTCCCAGAGTCTTAGGTAACTGGTTTGAAGTCCCTTTTTTTCCTCGGAAAGCATTTTTTGAGCCCGATGCAATGGTGTAGCTAGATTGAGGCCATCACTCACCGACTAGTGGGAAATTTGCAGAGAAGGGATTGAGCCCTATATAAGTGTGGAGCCCTTCAATGGTCAAAACCTCGATTTTAAAACTCAGCGAAACTCACCAATAAATCTGGAACCAAAATGATTGCCATGGCCCAAAGGACTGGGATTTCACATATGGATCTAGGTCTAAAAGACAAAGGAAACAAGTTAACCAAGACAACCAAAAAAAAGAGTAAGAAGAAGCCTATTTTTTCCTATTGCGTGAAAGGACACAAAATTACAAGTGTTACAAGTACAATAAGGACATCTAAAAGAAAAAGTAGAAAGAGGAAGACTAAAGGTAAATGTAATGGTAGTAGTGGAAATGAAGGTATTGATTCTACCCATTTTAGTTTCTCTTGTAATGCCTTTGTTTCTCATGTTTCCCATGACACTTGGATTGCTGATTTTGGTTGTACTCATCATATGGCCAAGAGTAAGATTACGCTTTCTCCTCTTTACGACACTAAGACTCAATTTTATTGTGGCCATTGATTCCCTTGTGAGTGTACTTGCGAGTGGTGATGCTCATGTTCGTAATGGTGCTATTGAGGATGTTATCATGTGCCTGAATTGTATTCAAACGTCTTATTAGATTTTTTTGAAGGGGCAAAAGTCGAATCTTGGCATGATAAATGAATTGTGATAGACATATATCACCGTTTTCATGTCGTTGCCACTTGTAATTTTTTTTATAGGCTTTGTTTCATCAAATGATGGCTAGAGAGATATTGCTAATGTGGTCAAAACAAATGACGTCAGTAGATTGTAACATGATCACCTTGGACATTTGAATATCACAATCATGTACAAGGAGATGGTACATGGGCTGCCTAGTTTGCCTCCTCGTGAAGGTGTTGTTGAGGGATGTGCTTTAGAAGAACATCAACTTGAACCCTTTGGAAATGGAAAAGCTTGGAGAGCAGGTTTGCCTTTGGAGCTTGTGCATAGTGACATCTGGGACATGCGTAAGAGGTCTATAGGTGGGAACAAGTACTTTTTCACTTTCATTGATGAATACTCTAAGATGTCTTGGGTGTATCTTTTGAAGGGTAATGACAATGTCTCCGAGAGATTTAAGAAGTACAAGTCACTTGTTGAGAACCAATATGAACACAAGATTTTGAGGTCTGATGGTGAGTATGTGAGGAATGCCTTTGAGGATTTCTTGTGCATGCATGGGATCTCTTGGCAGTGCACACGTGCTTACACTCTGCAGTGGAATGCAGCAGAGGGGAAGAATCAAACACTTACAAATACTGCTAGATGCTGGCTTTAGAGACAGGCTACATGAGAGTATTTTGGGTGAAGTTATCAGTTGTGTCAATCATGTGCTTAATAGGGTTGTGACTAAGGTTGTTAGAGATGTCACACTCCATGAGAAATGGACAGGTAAGAAGCCCTCAATAGAACATTTAAGGGTGTTTCAATGCCTTGCATATGTTCATATTCTATATGAGAAGAGGAAGAAGTTGGATGCTAAGAGCAAGCCAATTATTATGGCAAACTATTCAAATACTTCTATGGCCTATTGTCTTCTTTGTTCAAAGACAATAAAATTATCATCTGTAGAGATGTGAAGTTTGTTGAGCATATGTCTGGAGCCACATCGTTTGAGATGTCTATCCCTTTGTATGTTGTGGAGATTTCACCATTTGATGAGGTGGTTGTCCTAGCCACTATTGAGAGACAACAATGAATTAAGCTACCACAACTGCCTGATGTACTTGACACTTTTTTCATTGCTGCATATTTGCAGGCTTCTCCGCAAGAGCTTGTGCATAGACCATTGTGGTAGAGAATAGTGGTAATTGAAACAAGAGGTGAAACTAATGTGAGTTTTCAAGAGATAGTTTGTCACCAAAAATAAGGATGGATAGGGCACTCATTGCTAGAGACATGGACATAACTAATCTTGAATCATATAATGAGGCCGCCATAATTGCTGAGTGGGAAGAGGCAATGAAAGTATATAATTCCCTCATGAAGAATAAAACTTGGGAATGGGTGACTTGACCAGCTGGGATGAATATTGTAAGGTGTAAGTGGTTCTACAAGACCAAGTACACTTTTGATGGTAAGATTTAGAGACATAAGACATGAGTTGTTGCTAAGGCTTATTTTCAAAAGGAAGGTATTGACTATGAGGAGACCTTTGCTCTTGTTGCAAAGATGAATAGTGTCAAAATTGATCCTTTATCGACAACTAGCTTTGGTTGGGAGGTGCACCAAATGGATGTGAAAGGTGCATTTCTCATTGTTAATCTATGTGAGGAGATCTATATGTAACAACTTGCAAGTTTTGTTGAACCTAGAAAGGAGAGGTTTGTGTGCTGATTGAAGAACTATCTCTAAAGGCTCAAACAAGCCCCACGTGCTTGGTATGAGATGATTGATCACTTCTTTATTCGGTGTGGATTCAGGAGATGTCCAGTGGAGTCCAACATCTATGTGAAGCACGTTGATGGGCTCATCTTGATCATTTTAATTTATAGTGATGACCTAATTGTGATAAGTAGTGTTTCCTTCATCTAGGATATGAAGCAAGACATGAAGACATTGTTAGGCATGATAGGCCTTGGCCTTCTTCATTTTTCCTTGGTTTATAGGTTATGCAGATGGAGGATGGGATTCTAGTTTTCATTAGAAAATATGAGAGAGAATGAAGAGAAATTGGAGGCACACATTTGGATTCATATGTTCACTATTTTATCATGGTAGAAAGCAGTGATCATATAGTTGAGGTAGTTTATAATTGATCATTAGTTAATGAATAACTAATTTGTAACTAATATGTATTATATTTTATCGCCATCTCCCCCCCTCCCCCAACGACTAAGTCGGAGACAAGTTTGTTGCGAAATTTTACAAATACAATAGAACCAAGAAGTTTAGTCATTAAATTTGTAGGTTGCTCCTCAGATATAACTTTGAAATCTGCATTCCTCTGATGTTTTGATGGTGTCCAATGTAGGAGCTTCTGTGTAGACATAAACCAAACAAGATAATTAATAAAACAAAGATCTAGTTGTGTCGACATAAAATATAACAGGCTGTCCACCAATTGTTTGTAGAGTGATTCATTGATTGGTTGATAAATTTATTCCAACCTCCATAGTTTTGTAACTTGAATGTTGGAGATGCTGATCAAATAGAATGCTCCTTAGATATAACTTCGAAATCTGCATTCCTCTGATGTTTTGATGGTGTCCAATGTAGGAGCTTCTGTGTAGACATAAACTGAACAAAATAATTAACAAAACAAAGATCTAGTTGTGTTGACATAAAATATAACATGCTGTCCACCAATTGTTTGTAGAGTGATTCATTGATTGGTAATGAATCCTCATTGGTTGATAACTTTATTCCAACCTCCATAGTTTTGTAACTTGAATGTTGGAGATGCTGATCAAATAGAATGCTCAAGGCTTATGGGGCCCAATAATGTTCGTATAGGGACTCAATCTATATGCAACTTTGATCACGTTTAGGTACCCAAAAACCTTTAGGCTACACACCATGTAGACCTCCTCGTTCAAATCTTTGATCAAGAAACCAAACTGAGCTTCTATGGAGAGAAGCAACTGAAATGTGACCATCTTTGCAGTAGTAGGAGAAACAACTGTCTCCGCAATATTAGGAGAAACAACATCTCCATAGTGATAGTATAGACAACCATCTCCTCACCCATTTCCCATGTTGGAAAAAGCCTTTCACGAAAAGATGAGAAAAATGACCATGCTCTATTGACCTCCAAGCCAGTGCCTTTTGATTGAGTGACTTTTCTTGCCATCTCACCATGCTCTTTCTACACATTTTGGATAGTGGAGTCACCCTTCACAATTTGAGTGGTTCTTTTTGCTAGCTCATGATGTGCCTCTCACACATCCTATAATTGGTGCATTTCATCTGCCGACACGAGTTATTTCAGTCTCCTGCACATTTTTATAGTAGATATTTGCTCCACAAGTAGTGTACGTGAGTGTATGAGGAATGTCACCTTCCAACACATCTTGTATGGGGGAGTCTCTTTCCACATGTGCATTTACGTTGACCATATCAGAGTCAACAAGCCCGTGCTAGCCACCTTGCCCGATGCTTAGGGAAATTATGCATTCATGTTTCATATTAGACACAGTACACCGCTTCCCAGAGAAATATACAACAATGTTGGGATTTTTTGTTAATTGACTAAGAGATAGGAAATTCTTATGCATGCTACAAACATACTTAACATTCCTTACGTTGAAGTTTACATTATTCATCACTATATGAATATCCTCTATCCCCTCTACCGCAAGTGACTCTCCATCAACTAATAAAACTGAATTAGAAAGTGTAGTAAATGTTACATACCGGTCCTTGTGACATGAAAAATGTCTTAAGTGTGTTGAAATCAACAAACCATCAACTAACAACACTATCAGTTGAGCATGATGCCATGAGAGCTTACTCTTTCTCAGAATCCCATTCATCTTACTGCTAAAGTTTCCTCATCCTGTGGATTTTGGTTATGGTGGGGAAGATTATATTGTTGTTTGCGACAATCCTTTTTGATATGTCAAACCATATGATAACAATGGATTTCACTTGGTACCCGGAATATTCATTAGGGTGACATTTCCACCTCCCTTTTGATTGAGTAGTTAATGCACTCTATGATTGTCTAGAAACGGACTCAATAGCTTGTGTTTGCTTGCGTTCCTTATGCAAAAAATAGTAATTGACTTGATTAAATGTCATGGTCTAGCTTTCCACAATCAAATGTAGAGTCTTCACAAATGTTTTATAGAAGGGCAGAAAACTTTTAAGAACAAGCGAACTAAGTCGTCATCATGTAGTATTTTGTTGATGGCACCGAGTTGGTCATAGAGATCTTCCTTCTATAGATGTCTTGCGAGGGACCCTCACCCTCATGCATCCTTGCTGAAAATAATAAATTCTTTAGGTACAATACCCGACTTTTCTTTGCAGTTTGATACTTTCTCTTTAGTCCGGTACAAAGCACACTTGCCTCAGTGGCATTTCAAACGACATGTATCAATTCATTTGACATAGACAACTTCAACAACAATAAGTCCTCCTTATGATGCTTGCTATAATCCATGAAATGATTTAATTGCAGTTTTGACCAAGTAACTTTTGTGCTTTTGGCAGAACTAGAGTTTGAATATTGGCTGTTATAAAAACAAACTTTACTTTGGACCCATAAATCAATGGAAGTTTTTTGACCCCCGATAATTACTCAAAAATACATCCAATTAATGAGTCCACAATCTCAAAAATGACTTTATTATTCCTGTCGAAGGCAAATATATGTACCATCCATTGGATGCAATAATTTCAAGTTTTTAACCAATCATATGTTAGTATTTCCATATATCTCAATAATTCCAATGTTTGACATTAGAAGAAAATAGAACATTCTTCAAAGGCGTTACTATGGAATATTCTATATATCATGTCAAAGTTTTATAAAATAAATACACAAACAAACTAATACCATAGTAATTAAACTAGTCCTATACCTATGGGGTTTCCCCAAACTCAGTGAGAGCATGAGTTCAAAAAGGATTCACTCAACATTTATTCAATAAAACAACTTACATATCAATAGGTTTAATGAGCTCCTAATTAAGCCTCATTAATAACAACTCCTAACTAGTAACACCCCCACAAATCTCTCATGTCACTAATCTAGGAAGGTTGCTCTAACAACCTATATTCACTCCTTAAATCTCTCACAAGCCTATTAACACTCCCCTAAAACACTCTACGTGAGTTGTACTCACAACTCAGTCACAATAATATATTCCACATCTAACTAATTTACAATAATACACTAATATACTGACCCACAACTTTATTGATGCTCGCCACTAAATGTGAGCACTAACCTATTTCCCTAACATTCCCCTCCTTTGTACTAACATGGGGTGAGGAACAACATCTAGAAGCTGCAATGTACCATTGTTTTCATTGTTCGAGTTGCTGTTGGCATTGTGAGTTTCTCTGTTTTGTATTTGCTCCCCCTTGGAAAATCTCCTTGGATGTCGGTTTCAATTGAGAATGCATCCAGGTACAATGAGGTCCTCTTTATGCAATTTGTTGAACAAATATATTTTCTGCCTTTTACAAAAGAATTCTTCTACAAGAAAATATATTCTCGCCCCTTTCGAAAAAATATCCCCTTACAAATATGTTCCCACTTTTCGTACAATTTCTAGAAAAATAAGGGGCCCCTTATGAAAAAATACCCTTTTCAACCCTCTTTAAAAAATATCTCGTTCCCTCAACCTTTGTGATGCAAAGACTAAGATTGTATTGCACTAAAAGAGGTCATTGAGGTGTTGTTGGTTTAACTTGTTGCAATTTTTCATGTGAAAGGCCTCAAACATGCTCCAATTGTGTTCACACCCAAAAACACTGCATGAATAACACAAAATATTGATGGCTAGCCTTTGAAGATTCGGTGTTTTTGCACCGTAATCTTCCCACCAAAAATCTGCAAATAGGACATTTGTAACTTTTCAAGTGAATTAAAATTGCATTCATTAAAAAAATCTATGATTAATCATTAAAGGACTAAATTGTTTTTAACTTGGTTGTTGGTTCATTCTCCTTCAAATGCATAGAGCTGATGACTAGCCTTTGAAGGTTTGGTGTTTTTGCACCTTAATCTTCCCACCAAAAATCTACAAATAGGACATTTGTAACTTTTCAAGTGAATTGAAATTGCATTCATTAAAAAAATCTATGACTAATCATTAAAGGATTAAATTGTTTTTAACTTGGTTGGTTCATTCTCCTTCAAATGCATAGAGCTGAAGAAAAGATCCCCCACTTTGCATCCTTGTAAATTTGCAACTCATTTATAATTGTCTCTCGTAAGGGTTCCATTGGGTTTCATACTCTCTATGCACATGTTGAGGCCATCCCTTACCTTTTCATCAGCCTCAAAGCCTTTCGAGAAGAAAAAATTGGACTTCAAATAGTATTTTGTTGCATGTATGTGGTGGTGGAGACTTGGAGTTGCATATTCCATCTTTGATCAAGTATGCTCCAAATGGGGTTCATATCTTCTTTTATTTCTCCGATAATAATGTTGGATGCAATCCTTGGACTTGTCGATGGCCTCGTACAAGTATCCCATTGGGTTTATTTCACCATCAACCAAATTTAGAACCCTAAGCATAGGTTCTGTTTACAAACAAATTAGTTTGAAATTCAATTTAATAGAAATTTGAATAATAACAAAAAATGAAAAGAAAAATCATAGAATAAATTATTTGTAAGTTTTATGGATCTACAAAATAATGAAGTGTTTTACTTTGTAAGTTTGTAATCATAAGCTACCTTAAGAATCTCGTATGCGCTCTTCATAAACACATCATCAAAAATTGTCTTCATGACCTGTTCTCCTTCCACCTTTTTGGAAATGACGACTCCAAACAATGAGTGCTCGCAAACGTTTGTGTAAGAGATGTTAGTGACATTGCAAAGCTTTGCAATGTGAGGAAATTTGTGGTGAATTGTGCGATTCCCAATCACACAATCTTCTTTCTTTTGGCGTGCTCTCTCATTAAGTTAAGCAACTAGGTGTGGTTGTAGATGTATTTGTAATATTCTTTATTTCTTCAACCACACTTTTAACCTATTCAATTTTTCTGATGTCCTGAAGTAGGAGATCAATACAATGGGCAGTGTAAGAGCTCCAAAAAATGGTTGGTTGCCTCTCCTCAAGAAGTCTCCCTACGACTACACATGTTGCATTATCAATCACAACTTAGATGAAATTCCCAACACCTACTTCCAAGACCACCTCCTCCAGCATATTACTGAAGAGTGTTTGCATTCTTAACACGGTGAGAGACATCAATGGATTTCAAGAACATCAATTAGCCACTAGAAGCCACTCAAGAGTTTATTAGTCTAAGATTCCTTCTATTCATCCACCCATTGGACAAAATACTAATCCTTTTTGTACCAAATTCTTTAATGATCGTTTGTCATCACCTCCATATTTTTAGTGGCTTCCTCCAATAAGGGCCCAATTAAATCGCGAGGACTAGGTGTCTTGAACCCCTGCTTGTCAACAATCATTGCATTTACCTATACCTCCCTATATGGATTTCTTGCCACATGGAATTAATGAAAAATTGTGCCAGTCATCCTCACTTTGTGGTGCTTCTCTAGGTTCAAAGTAGTATATTTGAGTGAAGGTTATGCACCATGGGTATTGTGAAGAACAAAGAAACCATGTGAATGCAATCAGATTGAACTCTTTCTAGTGGATGCCCCCCGAATTCATGGGTTGTAATGCCCCTTTTTCCCACTTAAGGACCTGAATTTGGACTTCTTGCCATCCCCTTTTCCATGACAACGAAGTTGAAGACTTGGGAAAAGGAATTGAGCTTCCTTTGCATTTGTTTTCTAATTTTAATGTTTATTTTTTAGTATGTTTTTGCTTTTAGCAGGTCGGCTGGGTTTGGAGCTTTAATGAAGCCAATTAAAAATTAAAAAGAACACTTTATGGGTCGGCCTTGTCCTTTTGGGGCTTTGGCGCCAAAGAAAGGATATAAAGGAAGGTTAGAGAGCTCATTCGCATCATCTACTATTGGCATATTTTCTCTATTTGGACTTGTTGGCTGTTTGCACATTGTTCTTCCACTCTTGGGTGGAAATCCAAGTGTGTGGCATCTTCTAAGAAGGACGAAAACCCTTCTTGTGGCTGGTTGGGGGACGGAAACCCTCCTTGTTTGGCTTGAAGATTTGAGAAGGAAGAAGACATAGTTAATTTTTTATATGCATTGTTGAGCCTCTCCCTTGTGGAGTGACTTGCATTAGTGTAGGGTTTGGTGCCATCTAGGGCATGACAATCGTATTTGAATTCATATTTGGCTTCCTTATTATTTATACGGCTGGAATCAATATTTACTTGTGGAGTTTGGGGATTCTAAACCCTTATTTCATAACTTTTATTGCAGCTGTACTTCGCTGGTTTTTAATTAATTTCCAGCAGTGTTTTGGATCATATTTCATATTGAATATTGGTTTGATGGATGCCTAAAATACTTATATCTATTTTGGCCAAGTTGTTTGAAGAGTTTCAAGGGTTTTGCATGCATTTTTGTACCATTGTCCTAAAAATCTGATCACTGTTCAAATCTGGGTTTTATTTTCAGTTTGCTGATTTAGAAATCAGATTTGATAATCTTTTGGGTTTGTGCCAATTTCTTACTTTTCAGTTTCAGCCCTTGAAAGGGATATTACATGGGCTGATAATAGAGCTTACTAATTTAGTATCCGAATAAAGCAAGGAATTCATGACAAATGCAATTGCTTCCATTGGCCTCTTTCATATTTTTTTCTCCTCGTAGCTAGCAAGAAAGGCATTCTTCTCTCAAGTAATTTCAGGATCCACTTGACCTCTCAAATTCACATCTTGGCCAGGATTCGTACAAGGTGATGTTTGAGGTGATTGATGCCTCTAATCTCAAATTTACTATAGTTTTGTATCACTTTCCTGGATCTGAAGCTGGTGTGCAATGCTTCCAAACGAGCTCCTTGGATTTGCTAATGCCGCTTGAGGATGTCATTTTCTCAAATCAATGCAAACTAGAAATTGTAAATGAAAACCCTAGCAAAAAAAGAAAACAATAAACTTTAAAACCCTAGCAATTAAAGAAAGAAGAGTGATAAAAATAGAGCAAAAGCTAAACTTGAAAACCCTAGAAGAGAACTGAAATGGCAAAAATATCAAAAACCTAAAACAAAAACAAAACAGCTAAGGAAATACCTCTCAAATACAACTCCAACGATCAAAAACTTCTTCTAATCTGATGATGATCATAGGGGGTTTGCACATGGACGCACATAAGTCTATAGACTATCCAATCATCCAACTAGACCTGCAAAAACTCATTGCTAAAAGTCTTTAAATGCTGCGATCACTATCCTGGAGAACACTCAAGGTGCATTCTTCAAACCAAATGGCATGACATTGGACCCGCAGTCTATGGAAAAAGTATTCTTTAACTTATTTTCATGTGCAATTTGTACCTGATTATACCTTGCAAATCTGTTTGTAAATGTCTATACTTCCTTACCAGCAACTCCTAAGATCTGTGTAAACGGTGTAGGAAAATTTTATGTTGCACATGCCCCATTCAATGCCCAAAAATCCACATAGATCTATATATGCATATTCGTTTTAATTAAAATCACCATTGAGTTAACCCATTCAGATTTTTCTAATGGAAAGATCATACCAACTTCTAGCATCTTATTAATATCGTTCTCCACCTTAGCATGGAAGTTGGGGTTCTACTTGTAGGGTCACTTCTTGATGGGTTTTGCACTGGGTTTCAATCATATCTGCATTTTCTAGAAAGAAGGATGAAATGCCTTCATCTTCTAGTAACCTCATGGAAATAGGTTTGCATATTCCTACAAAAGATCCCTTACCTCGGCAAATTCTACATCAGAGAAATAGTTGCCAATATATGGAACTTCCGGTTCATCCTCGCCACCAATGCTCACCTGCTTGGTCTTCAATGGCTGATTGTTGTATACATGCGCGGGAAGCTCTTCAGACTCGCACACTGTTTACTTCCCTCTCAAGATTAACACGGAGATATCGTAAATCATCTTATCTTGGTTGTACTTCCTTTTCGACTTTGTGGAATTTCTTACTGCTAGATATTAATTGCTTATCATCAGACGCTACACACTCAACCTGGTTCTTAATTAGGGTGAGGAGTTCTTTCAGCCCATGACCTACCATGATGTCCTTTCCTTTAGATTTCTAGCGCTGTTGGGTGTCTATAGATGACTTAGTACCGAACTTACGGTGCTTATCTTTGAATAAAGCTTCTGTACCCAAATCCTCTCATCATTCATTATGTGCATGAGGTTTTCCACCTATTCATCATTCTCCAATATAACATTACATAATCTGAAGGTCAAAGTTAACAAAATCAGTAGAATCAAAGAATGAAATATGCGGCAAAAATATACCCTCAAGCCAGCCCATGCCAATGTTTCGCACCAAGTCTGCTGCTGAATATGCCAAGTGTTTGGCCACTTCTCCAAAGTGCCATAAAACACATGAACCCATAAAGTCGGATCCTTATTCCATATTTTCAGGATCCAAACATCTTCACACAAAAAACTATGTTTTTGAGCTCCAAACCTAGTGTATGGTCGAAGACACCCAAGATTGTTATCACATGAGAAATGGGACATAGTGCAGGTTCTTACATCTTCCCAACTTGTGAAACTTTCCTCGTGTGTAGCTCACCACCTGGCTAATGTTGCGTGAAGTGTATATGTAAGACAAGCCATCCATTCCTCCTTACGGGGCAAACAAAATTCCATTTTCTAGCGAAATACAGGGGCACTAGTTAATCCTTCAAAGCACAACAACTGAGCAAATCTTCCCCTACTAACCTAGAATACCTTCCTCTCCAAAATCCCTTTAGGACCCTATCTGCCATATTCAAAAGATGCCCTAGTAGGTGCGTGCCATAATATAGGCCAAGCTCTTATATGATTTACCAAGGAACGTTCATCTTCGCGAAGATTTGATAGCACATCTTGGAGGTTTTGAACAACTCACCTCCCACAAAGTTTCTCTTGCGTCCCTTGCTTTGGCAATGTTACTCCTGCAAAAGAACTTATGTCTATTTAGACCTTTGCCAACACTTAATTACCATCATGCGTCGGCATATCAGCCCTTCCAAACCACTCACCCAAGATGTGCAAATGTGTTACTGGTGATCTCCAATTAAAGCATACAAAAGAAGTACGTTGTGCAAGCATGAAAGGAGTAACAAACAATAAATAACACTAAACATCTACGTCATTCATCACTAAACATCTACGTCATTCATCACTAAACATAACACTATATTGCACAACAGATCATTATCATCATATTCATCAATACGAGTACATCAGATAGCATCAGTTTTCTCATATGTGCTATATATCTCTTGAAGCGTCTTTATATGAGTGTGGGCTTAGCATATCAGAGGTGATTTGGTACACCTACTGTGCTACCTTTTCCCAATGCATAAATCCTTATCCCAAATCCAAATCCTATGTGCACGTGCCACACTATTCCAGGTACATGGCTGATATCTCAAATTGGTCTCATGTCCTTTTTACAACAAAACACATACGTTCACCATCATTATACAAAAGTTACATTACCTTATAAGATTGGCATACGGTGCCAACACTTCTCCGAAGATGGATATTTTAGTTCTGATCCATTTAAAGTAGAGTTCATGAAGGCTATGGGAAACTGATCTCTTGCTTCATCTTTCTGTGTCAAGATCATGCAATTGAATGACCTGATCTGAAAGTGTAGTTGAAGAAATCTTTGTTGTAATCAAAAGTTCTGAGATCATGTGCAGATGTTATGGCTTTTCTGATATTCTCGAGTGTGTCTTTCACCACACTCTTCAATTTGAACTTTGCAGCGTTCTTTATCATAGCATTTGGTGACTTCACAATTTCTGTAAAATTAAATATAGGAAATTTCACAATATTGATTTTCCAGAAGGAAGATTGCACAGGTTTCTTATTTGAAAGAAGAGGAATTTGTAAAATTGACTCAACCCTAACTAGGTCTATTTGAATTTCTTCCCTAGAAATCATGACTCAACCCTATCCAGGCCTAAATTTTTTGACTGCCTTGACCAACGCGCTCTTGCCTTTCCAAAGGAGGGATATAGTAGCTCTGATACATTCAAACCAGAGCTCATGAAGACTATGGGAAACTCATCTCCTGCTTTAATCTTTCTGTGTCAAAACCAGTGCAACCGAATGATCTGATCTGAAAGTGTAGATGAAGAAATATCTGTTGTAATCAATTTTTACGAGTTCATGTGCAAATGCTATGGCTCTTTTGATATTCTCATCACCATGGTCTTCCGTTTGAAGTTTGAACATTGTGTTGTTCTTTATCATAACATTTAGAAGCTTCACAATTTCTGCAAAATCAGAGAATTTTTTTTCAACAAAATTGATTTTCCCAAAGAAAGATTGCATACATTTATTATTTGAAGGAAAAAGAGTTTGTAAAATTCACTCAAACCTATTTAGGTCTATTTGAATTTCTTGTTTAAAAATCACAACCTAACAATTCCATACTTGCAATGAGTGAAATGACCATGTTGCTGTTTGGAGTACACCATAGTATAATCCATGTAAATCACAATGCAATGGTTAATTATCCCTTTGAAGGCTATTTCCATCGCCTGTTGAAATATGGCACCTTCATAAATTTTTCCTAAAGGCATTATGTTTTGACAAAAGTACCACATTTGGATTGTAGAGGTTGTTTTATATCTTACCCTCCTTGGAAATGAGAACTTGGTTGTATCTTGAAAAATCCATCTAACATTGACGACATGTTAGACCCTTTCTTTGCTTGGAAGATTTGGTTGAGCGAGGAAAAAGTGTAATTATCTTTCATAAGCTCTATCCAAGTTGCAAAAGTTGACCCAAAGTATTGCCTCACCATTTTCTTTCTTACTTTCATTACATTATCTACCCAAGTGGAATATGTGATCGGAAAGATAATTCAAGAATCTAACTTTTTGCATTCTTTCTAGATAATCAACTTGAGGAGAGGGTTGATAGATAAGTCTTTATTTCTTCCTAAAGGTCTAAGCATCGAGTTTCAAGGGTACAATGTATTGAATAATTTTGGTGTCAAATACCTTTAAATTCTTGTAGATCCAAGCAAAAACATCTTTAAACCCACGAAATAATTAGACAAAATTCTCATTTTCTTCATGTGTACAACATAAGCATAAATTTATCTGTTTTAGCTATGTTATCAGGGTTCGTCCCCCTCCCTCCTATACCATGCTTGATACGTATCTGGTATGGATACGTGCGGGTACGGGTATGGATTCGCTGTGGATACATCTTGGTACATGCCGGGTACGTTTGGACATACCCAGGACATACCGGGACGTATCCATGGCGAACCTGCAGGTTTGGACAGCAAAATGGTTAAAAAAAGTTTTTTTTTAAATTTTAACTTGGATTCTATGCTGCTGCTTTGTTGGGGTCCATAATATTTCTATTGGACATCATGATTTTTTGTTAAGATTTGGATAGGTTTTATATTGTAGATCTTTACTGCACGTTCTTTGAGCAATGAAATGCGAAAATCATTACGTGCCCCAAGGTTAGGTTGCAATATGAACCTTTATTGAGTTGACTTGGTGCAACTCTCTTGTTTCAATGAGAGGATCTACAATTTAATACTCTATTATCTAACCCTCGGGAATATTTGATCACTTCTATTCATTTCCTTAGTATTTCCAGTGCATATGCAATTCAGTCAATTTTTAGCTATGACTTATGTTATTAACAAAGCAGTTGGATATCCATATGTGAGCCCTTGGTGCATAACTGATATCCTAGATATGGCTACTCAGTCATCCTGAGTCGTATCCATCGAGCCTGTAATAATAGTTATAAACAATTTAAAAAGGGGGAAAAAGGAAACCTAAAACCTCAGTTACCAGGTTGCATACCATCAAAGTTATGCTTATCTGGGATAATCCCTAGGTTGCATGCATGGTGCAGATGAAAATGATTAGAAGGCGATTTTGGATAATATGAATGCAAGGACCAACCATTGGACTGACCTCTTTAGTTATCATTGGCAGGTTAGAGTCAACCTAATTAAATAGGTCCTTTATGGCCACAATTGCAACACAAAAATTAATCTCAAAGGAAATGGATGAAACACAAAGGAATATAATATTCATATATCATAGAAAATGTAAAATCTTAAGTATATTGAATGTTTTGAACATTGATGGGTACTATATTTTTCAAGTTTTGTATTTCTTATGGACTAAAAAATGAGTAAAATGAGTATATGAATTATATATATAAAATTTAATAAATATGTACGAACGTATCCAATACGTAGTGTACCCAAGGGTTTTTAAAAATCGACGTATCTATGTACCGAACCTGTATCGTACCCGTATCCTGGCAACATAGTGTTTTAGATCTTGTTTAGTGATTGTGACCTAGATGTTGAACCTGATGCCATTGGTAAGCTCTAATCTGCAACACAATGCACGTTTAAAAAATTAAGAAAATGTGTCTGTATAACCCTATTTAATCGTAATTTAATAAAAATAACATCCTCTGGTTCGAAATGACTTAAATATTTAAAATGATTCGCAATTAAATTGAATGCATTTAAAATTACAAAACATATTCGATGAATCGAATACAATACGAATATATAAAATTTAAATAATTTAGAACGAATTTGCGGAAAAGAACAAAAAAAACTTACTTTTGGCTCCAAATGACTATTAAAAATTTAAAATCATTTGCTATTAAATTAGATGTATTTAAAAGTACAATATGAATATATAAAACTTAAATAATATAGACTGAATTTGCAAAAACTCGAAAGAATTAAAAAAAAAACTTACCTCCAAATGCAATTCTTCAAATTTCCTCTTCAAATTCACTCAAAAATCCATTCAACTCGTGCAATGCAAGCTCAATGGTCATGTGAATGCCAATGAAGTGCTTTGGTCTTAAAAAGAAAAAAGAGTGTATTTTCCGTGTTTTTGGCGTGTTCCGCATTTTGTCTGTGTATGGCGAGTTTTGTGCACAGACTTGGAGAATATTCACCAATATTCGCCGAGTCAGGCTTGGCGAGTTTTGCCTGCGAATATTCTTTTTTTTTTCTGACGAGTACTCACCGAGTATGCATACTATGGTTTAAACCATAGATACAATAAATATCTACCATGTCTAGAGGGCAATTCTTGAGTGCATTTTTATCTCTACAGCTAGGACAATAAATTGATAAAGGCTTAGAAGCCCTGGCTTTTAATTGTATATTGTCCAAATAAGTGTTTAAATATACTAGGATGTCTATTTTGATATTAGCAAACTCCTCCATAAATTGTCCTACTTCACTAGTTTTCTCTTGTTTATTCCCTTGAAATCCTGGTCTAGTCCTTGAATATTTCCTACAAAGGGTAGCAATATCTGCAAGTCCTAGTTTGTTAACATCACTTTTCCCATCAAATTCATAACATCTCTAGATTCATCATCTAGTCCTCTCAGAAATATGGTCTTGCTTAATTCTTGGTCCAGTCCATTACCACAACGTTTATGGACAGAGCTATCTGTCAAGATAATTTTCACGGATTTCATCTTCCTCTTGGGTCATCCTAAAGAATTCTTTACGGTCACGCACCCTGCAATAGTCTTGATACTTATCCAAGAAGGATGTTTCCATTTCAACCCAATTACGAATAGAATTGTGGGCCAACCCCATAAACCAATGCATGGCTAAATCTTTAAGTGTGGAAGGTAACAATTTTAACTGCTGGTTATCTGTAGTGTAATCATAAGTTTGGAAAAGGAACTTAAATTCAAATAAAAACTGATGTTGGTCTTCTAAAGCTATTCCTCTAAAGGTAGAATATTGATGGGGATATATTATTCACGGGAGCCTGCTCCTCGCTCCTTGCTGTCTATCACAATGGTGAATGTTCTTTCTTGTGCTGGAACTGCATTTTCTACTCCTATATTTTCTTGTAGTTCAACATCAACTTTTGAACCTATGGTTTTTTTTTTGATTGGCATACAAGAACTACAGAATTAGAGGTAAGAGGATTTAGTATCCTGATCATGGAGAGGTGTATTCCTCTAATGGTTGACATCAAAATCTATTGTTCAATTTCAATCAAACATACGATGGGAAAACATAAGGTTTAGTAAAGATTGACATGCCTGTCATAGACATCAGAATTTCCAACTTTCCAATTAATATCTCATTTATGGTATCTGATCAAAAGTCTACTAAAGTGTTGAATTCTAAGTACCAACGCTCTTTCAAGACATGGGCAGTTCGAGAACATATGAGAGAGATTCCATGAATAATAACAAAACACATATCGTTGCAATTTTCACTAAGAGGTATTCACTTCTCCCCCCAATATGCTAAAGTGCTACTGCAACTTAAATATCCTAAAGGGGGAGCTCAACCCAGCTCAACGTTGGGTTATTTTTTTAGAAATCTATAAGTCAATTTTTTTGCAAAACATATATTTTACTACATTGCACAGATACTCCAAAACCCCCTCGCCGCCCCCCCCCCCCCTCGAATCCTCTTGGAAACGTATCGGATACGGATATGTGGGGGATACGTACCTGATTTGTACGGGTATGTTAGGATACGTACAGACGTATCCTGACGTACCCCGTATGCATCAGGATACGTGCTGGATACGTACCTGATCCGTACGGGTTACGTTAGGATACGTCACGGATACATACAGACGTATCCTAACGTACCCCGTACGTATATACGTGTTTTTTAAGTTATATTTCATTTTTTTATTTTTTATTTACTTTTCTACTCCCTAAAACCGAACCCTAAACACTAAATGAATAAAATAATACACCTCATTATTTGATGGCGAAGATGACACTCAAGGGAGTTCGCAAGGAGCGGAGAGTGGAGTTAATGAGAGTGGAGCTAGCGCAAGTGGCACACATGAACTTGATTTTGAGGAAAATCTAGATGATATATTCTAGATTTGTCTGTATTCCTATATCGTATGTATGGCAGCCACATGAACAATGAAATGTAAAATCTTAAGTATATTGTTTGTTTTGAAAATTTGAACATGGATCCCAGGATCCTAGTATATTTTTCAAATTTCAAGTTTTGTTTGTATTCATGTTAACATGATATTCGTATATCATATGTATGGCAGCCACATGATCAATAAAAATGCAAAGTCTTAAGTATATTGAATGTTTTGAACATTGATTCAAGTTTTGTATTACTATTTCAGTTTTTTATGGACTAAAAAATGAGTAAAATGAGTAGATATACATAAAATATATATGTACGGACGTATCCAAGACGTATCGTATCCAAGGGTTTTTTAAAATTGACGTATCTGTGTATCGTATTCGTATCCAAACCGATACTCGTATCCGTATCCTGGCAACGTAGATATTTTATAGTTAAAGGTTACATGAATTGTATTTGGTCGCTGGTAACATAAGGAATTAAAATCAGACTAAATACTATTCTACAAGGTGGCCCTCAAGTATCCCAATTGTCCTTGTCTTATCTGCATTTAGTTTCCCAATGGAAGCATAGCTTCAAGATTAAAGAATGCATAACTCATTCATGGGACATTTATTTGTTAAGAGAGAGTTTTGCTCTATTTTGTTAATGTTAACTATATGCTTCAAGTATTTTATGCTAATGGTAAAGGTGGTAAGATTGTTTTCTTCAAATATGTATTCTAGTAGTGTGCAGGGGTGTTCTGTCCTAAAACAGAGTTTCTACCCCTTCTTACATGCACATGTATGGAAAACTCATCAATGTCTCACTCTTTGTTAATGTTCTATAGGAGCATCAATAAATGAACGACATTTACCTCAAAGTCATACCGTTCACTTGCCATGCAACACAATCTCTTTGTTCAATGATCATGGAAATATTAAGCTTCAAAAAATACATAAGGACTACGCCAGACATGATAAGATTCCTTTAACTTAATTTATCTTCCTCTTTTGTCCAATAATGGGTTAAGTGTAATCCAGTAATATATCAGAGTT
The DNA here is from genome assembly GCA_019776745.2 of Taxus chinensis. Lineage (NCBI taxonomy): Eukaryota > Viridiplantae > Streptophyta > Pinopsida > Cupressales > Taxaceae > Taxus > Taxus chinensis. Next base: position 681,997,185 of record CM034148.1, read on the forward strand.
TCCTTCCATAACTCTGGAATAAATTCAAGCTATGCAATTGGGCTTCCTACTTTTATTTATATTTATCTTCCTTTTTCAGTTAATGGATCACGTGAAACCAAGTAATATATTTAGTCTCTTCTGGTACTAGTAGCATGCTTGATTTATTCCAGTTTGTTTCTATTTTTAGTAATATTTATTTTCCTCTTTAAATTGATAATGATGAAGTGTAACCCAACAATTTATTCAAGCTCTCTTGTCCTATAGATCCATAATGACTGGGAAAGGGGTCAATTCAGAAAATGTGGATTTAGGTTTTGATTTATGTTACTTATAGCATACCTTTTTCTGTTATTGTTATGAATAGACTATAAATTCCAATTTATTTGTAGTGTTATCCATTTGGAATCTTTTGAAGGCTACTGTCTTTAGAATCTGTTTGGTGATTGTCCATTTAACCAGAAGTTTAATAGCATTTTGAGAGGATTTCGATACTGGTGTAATTTTATAATTGTCGATCTTTAGCCCAGAACTGAAATGGAACATGCTTTGGATCTCAGAATGCTGTCAAATAGAGAGTCTGCAAGGCGGTCAAGGAGAAGAAAACAAGCACACCTAACTGATCTTGAGATACAAGTATGCCTCTGCTATTTTTATTGATCTCCATGAACTGTTTATCAAAATGAAAATTTCGGCTGTTCTTTTTATTGGCTATTGTTATAATTTCTTAACAGGTTGCCCAGTTAAGAGTAGAAAACTCTTCTTTATTTACACGTTTCACGGACATCAACCAAAAGTACAATGAAGCTGCTGTAGATAATAGGGTACTGAAATCTGATGTCGAAGCACTGAGGGCAAAGGTTTGAAATCATCATTTTTAATATATTTCTGCCCTGTAATGTGATGCTTTTAGACTTGATTTCTAACGAGTTTAATTTTAATCTGCATTACTGTTAAACCTCATCTTACGCTTTTAAAATCATGTATTTATTGCTTAATTATAATAATTCACTTATGATAACTCAAGTACATCAATTCTTCCTTTAAGAGGTGTTTCCAGGCATTTGTTTGCAGTCATCTATTTGATAGTTTCTTACAATGCCTTCGCAACCAGAAAATAGGGAGCTGTAATGGTTTTCCTTCTGATATAATTTTATTGTTTCTGGGGTGGATGAAGACTGTATCTCGAGAATTATCATAGATTTTTATGCATGAGTATTTTTAAAATGGTATGTGTACGGTACAGACTTTGGAAAATATGGCAGTTTTCCCGACGGACCAAAAATACTGTCACTGATGATTTTCATAGATTTTTATGCTTGGGATATTTTTATAGAGATAAGTGTACAGTAGACTTTGAAAATTGACTACAAAAAGTTTGCCAAAGAAATTTCAACAAAGGGAAAAAGTCATTAGAAATACATATGGTGCAAAATGACTAGTTAATCCCAGTAAACTTACAAAGTCAAGCTTAACCAACAACTCAAAAAATTGTACACACTTATGTGAGTTTGATGGAAGTAATTAGAGTGAACATAAAAGGCTTCGTTTTTTTTTCTGTGTTATATATGTAATTCAAGTGCTATGTGGTTTGCCATTCACATAAATAATTTCTTCTCTTTCGATGAAAATTTTAGAACTTGTACCCATCCTTGCAAATCACACTATGTTTTTCTTCGTTAAATTAGAAGCCTACCACGATGAATGATGGTTATAAAAGAATTCATAGTTTGTCTTTGAGTGTTATTTTGAGCACATTAATGTATGGAAGTTTTCTAGGTACATCTGTGTGGCAAATTTTACTCGGATGTTTTGGATCTCTCTATTGGACCCATCATCAGGGATAAAAGATCTAAGATCTATTTCAGATTTTCTATCCTGATGATAGGTCCAATAGAGAGACCCAAAACATCGGAGAATACATTTTCCACGTGGATGTATCTGAAAAACTCCCTTACATTCCTATGTTTCATTAAATTGGTGAAATCTGACAATGGTGAACCCTTAAAGTCTAAGTCACAAGGTTCAAATTCGAGTTGATGTTCGACAAAGATAAAATTTGGTTCAAGTTTGCCAATTGATTTTGGGAAAAAATACGTGAGTTTGAATCGAAAGATTTTTTTATCATTTAAATTTTCTAAAAGAATTCATAAATATGTCAGAGGAACAAAGTAAAGAGAACTTTCTGTTCTCTGCTTTCATTTGGTATATATACATATTTATAAAATACTATGAAATCATGTCAAAAACTTCTCAGGTTACAATAATGGATAAACTTCGAGTAAATGTTTGATGGGGGATAAAGTTTGGTGAAGTTTGAACATTTTCCATAAAATTTGACCTACCTTGTAACATATGTTAAGGTTATTGTAGAGCTTGTATAGTTCTTGAGCTTCTAATTGAAACCTGTTTAGAGACTGAATTATTAAGTATATGGTAGTTGAACTTCATGAAAATGTGAACAGATGGGTGGCGTAGCTTCACCACCATCTTCATTGTTTCTCATTGGAACTCTAAACTTAAAAACTATTTTTTTTTAACACATCTCCACTATCCTGAGTGAGGATATCAACATAGAAACTTAACGGTTGCAATCCAATATGGAGCTTCACCTCATCAGAATTTCAGCATCTTGCATCAAGGTGAAAACACACAATCACATATCAAGGATGAGATTAGGAGAACAGCTTGGATTATTTTCCAATAGTGTTATAAATACACTAGTTGCTAAAACAAAGGTAATTACAAAGTTAACACTAAAAGAGCAGGATCTTGTCACATTTTTAAATTGTGCACTTAACAAGCGTCATTCTTCAGCCTTCAAAAATAGATTTCCCTGCCATGTTATTTATTGCTTCATCTCTCATGTTAAAAACATAAGAGAATGCATTGGATAAAATATTCTACTGCTGACACATTAGCCAATATTGTAGCACCCAAGATTTTCCGAGTATTTCATTGCAGACATTTTTCTTATATTCCCCTCTAAAATATGCAAGAAGCTTCGAGTATTAAAGGGAGTGAACACATTATATTAGGTTTCAAGACATTTTAAAGAATCATTTAGTGTATATTGAGCTGCTATGTTATGTCTGCAGCAAACTCAGCGGTTAACAGAATACATATGAGCTAAGAAAATGGAAACATATGATGACTAATAACTGAAGGGATTCCAATAGTTAAATTTTACCTGCAAGAAATCTGGAAAAGCTGCTGTAGCTTTCATTTAAAAAATTAATGAAGTCTCCATATTTGGGTGAGGGTAAAGCTTCAACAATCACTTTAATGACATTGTAACTTAGCAAAAATATTTAACATCTTGGCAGAACCTTTGTAGTATATGGTTTATGGGGAATCCACAAGATATGTTATTGTAGTATATTGTCCTCAATTACTAGTATGATTTCATGATCTGGAGTTCAAATATTCTAGACTCTATTTTGGTATTACTCTTTTCAGGTCAAGATGGCCGAAGATATGGTTTCCAGGGCCACTGCTGCGGCTACTGTAGGCCATCCACATCGAAGTGCATCTCAGGTACAATCCACTGTCAACCTGCGATATTCTGGTGGACTATTTGACTTACCAGCAACTGGTGTTGTGCAAAGGGAAGAGGGTCTTTACATGCATACAGGACAGAGTACGAACTCTCAGGATTCATCCTTGACTCAAGCGGTTCCTAGCATGAAACAACAGACCAAGGAACCACAACTGCATCCCACTGGAACTAAAATGGGGCGTACCCCCTCAATGCAGCGGGTCGCCAGCTTGGAACGTTTGCAGAAGCGGATCCGTGGTGGAATAACTTGTGGATCAGTGTCATGGGGTGGAGGTTGGGATGGTGAGGGCTCCCCTGTAATTGAACACGGTGAACATTAACATGAACTCTCTGCAAGTGAAGCCCTCAATGTCCTATGTATGATCTGCTATGGAATTATTTTTTAATCGTCTTGTTGGTCCTAGAACTCAATATGATAAGATAGACTCTGGCTCTAATGCTTAGTATAGGATGGATGTGATAAATCCATTGGTGGCTCTAGATGTGCAGGATATAATATCTGTTTGCAAGCCTTGCAAAAAGGGGCAAAATTACTACTCAAGTAGGCTTTTATTTAATTGCATCCATGGTGGAATAACTTGTGGATCAATGTTATGGGGTGGAGAGGTGGGGATGTTGAGGGCTTCCCTATGATTGAGCATTAATATGAACTCTCTGCAAATGAATGTCTGTACTTCATATTTGTGATCCATCATGGAATTATTTTGTAATGTTCTTGTTGGTCCTAGAACTCGGTATGATAAGACAGGCTCTGGCTCTAATGTTTACTATAGGTTGGATGTGATAATCCATTGTGGATCTAGATGTGCCGGATATAATGTTCATCTGCAAGCCTTGCATGAAGAGGCGAAAGTACTGATCAAATTGACTTTTATCTAATTGTACATAGTCATTGAAATAGCATGTGTGTTTCTGAATTAACAGCACTACTTTACAGAAATAACATATAACGTTTGGAATATATTTTCATTATAAAAACTGTTGCCTCAATGTTTGTACCCCAGTTCTGATTTATTACCAGCTATATTTACAGCCATATAACGATACAACCTTATCTTAATTTCAGATTAATAAAATCTATGTTCTTCATGTGTTTTTTAAAAATAAAATAAAAAATTAGGGAGTGTTACCTGAGGATGTGTATGTTGTGTAAAATGAAATTATAATGTCGTGAATTCAAGTCGAAAATTAAAGTACTTCCCGAGTACATACATACACCAGTTAATATTTTACAATTTCAAAAACAAATATTGTGTTTTTTTTTCAATTAAAAAAAATAAAAATTGTGTTTTTTTAAGGTGGTGTAAAGACAAATTTCTCATTCATAGTTTGGGTTTTGTGAATACTAAACGCTGAATTTTATACAACTCGACATTTTAAAAAAGTTTATTGCTTGCATCACCACATATTGGGGATGGATTTTTAGCTCATGCTGCCATTAGTTATGTTCAATATAAAAGACAAACCTTTGTCGGGTCTATTAAGTCAATTTGATGTAATTGTCGTATCCTCTTATTTTTAGTCTTGTTTGGAAGGGTAATTTCTTTCTTTTGAGGGTCACATGTCTAGTGGACAACAATATCATCTCTTTTATTTGTTCGTTTTCTGCATATACACTTAGGCAATAGGATTTCAGCTAATCCCTCTATAGTACTGAACCATGTGGCAGTTTGGGGATGGATTTTTAGCTGATTCTGCAGTTAGTTATGCTCAATATAAAAGGCAAACCTTTGCAGGGTCTATTAAGAACCTGATGTAATTTATTTTCGTTGTCTTGTTTGGAAGGGGAATTTCTTTCTTTTAAGGGTCAAATGTCTAATGAACAACAATATCATGTCTTTTACTTGTTCGTTTTTTGCTTGTACACTTAGGCAATAGGATTTCAGCCGATCCCTCTATAATCATGAAGCATGTGGCACTTTGGGGTAATCTTTTGGTAGATTACCAACAAATTATGATGTCACCATGTTGGTGTCATAACTCCTTGACTGTAGCTCAAAATTTGAAACACCAATGTGTTGTAAAGCTCAAGATATGAACAATTTATCGGATGCCCTAGAGATAGCTATGTTAACCTTCAAAGGGATCTATCTAAGTTTTTGAGAGTTAACTCCATTCTTAAAGACTCCAAAATTGCAAGATACTTAATTATATATAATATATCTAAAATTTTGGAATATTGAATATTTGTATCTTTACGAGTTTCATGTCACAAAAAATCACTCATTTTTTTGGGAAACACTTATCACATGCCTTTAGATTTGAAGGCAAATCACTTCATTGTCTATTTTCAGGATAAAATATCTGGTTAAAAATAAATATAAAGGAATTCTCATTGGAATGTAAAAATCATTGTTGTAGTTTCATACCTCTTCTAAAAAAAATGCTACCTTCTTGTAAATTACTCTTGGATTTCATGAAGCATAATTTACATTGTGGTATTATGTTATTGTTGTGCCCACTTATTTGATTCAGTTCATTACATTTACATGATCACCTTATGTTTATGCAATTTAATGTGTTGTCTACTAGATTTCCAATAAAATGTAGATAAATAGTATTGGAACAATTTGTCATTCTTGTATGTCCCTTCAAATGAGGTCACACTATAGGAAACGTGATCTTGAGAACTGCAACCATTTAGATTATCTTCCTTGTCACTCCAAACGAAATCTTAAGGCAAAGGAGGGAATGAGAGATCCTTCCAATTCGTATGAAGCCATTGAGAAGAAAAATCGGGAGATGATGACACAAAACTCCAATATTATTTCACATATGATGCGGGTTATCCATAGCTAGAGTAATTAAACAACTTAATTTTATTCATCATCAGAAATATTCTTATACAAGTTTGAGAACTAGGAAAACCCCCAATTTGAAATCAACCGAGGGATGGAAACGTATCACCAATACAACAGGCAAATATCCATGGATGAGAACACATCACCAATCCAACAAACACATATTGATGGATGATAACATATCACCAATTCAACATGGGTAGTGGAATGGTCTAACCATAATTTTGATCAAGGATACACATAATCTAGAAATGTGAACAATGCCGAGATATTTCACAACAAAGTCAGTCGGATCGATCCTTAGTGTTTTTTGCAATATTCAAGTAGGGACATACATGCTACTTGTATATGCAAATGTAGCATGGGGTTTCACTTCTCTTTCAAATTCACTCTTCTTATAAGTTGGGCCTCATTAAGTACATACAAATTAAGATAGTGGGACTAGGTCTTCACTATTTTTTCATTGATTGATTTCCACCTCATTAAACCTTGTGTTTGCATATGTTGCACTTGGTCATGATCATTTGATCACAAACAACAAAATGGTCACCATTGCCACTGGACACCATTCTTGGCTTTACTCACCTTGGTACATTGTTTTATAACTTTTTGTAGTTGAGTATGTCATCACTAACAATGACGAATAATAACACTTCGGATCTCGTCTTTTGGGTAGGTTCAATTTTTTCACCGACAATTGTCGACCTTAGAGTTAGTGACACTTTGGAGATCAATTGGTGGACTCCTCCCTTTGTTTCCTCCAACATCATGTTTGCTCAACTGGCTAGGTTAAGTTGCACATTTCTTTGTGTCATGCCCAAAATTTAGCCATGGAATAAGCACTGAAAAACGCGATTTTTTTTTTTGAATTGAAAAGTTTGATTTGAAAGTTTCTCTTTTACTTTTTTTTGCATTGTTTAGTTTTAAGGTTTAAAAAATGCTTTATTGAGAATTTTTAAAACAATTTGGAGTGCAAACATTTTTTGTTCACAGTTAAATCACATCAATGATGCGGCTATGTGAAGTGGCGAAATACAAGCATAGCGAAAAGTAGATATAGTCATGGTGACACGTGTGCATTCACATGACATCAAGTCAATGTGCGATCTTAGAGAGGACTATGAAAGGGTAATATCAAAGGCAAACAAGACTGCCCAAGGAGTAGGGCACTGACAATCATGATAGACAATAAAGGAAATTCATTCATAAATTTGTCAAGGGATGTAGTATATCTTGTATACCCAAAAAGGAATCATATCAAGTGTTCCATTTAAAGCTTCTAAAAGGCCCCAACGTACCAAGACAAATTTCCACGTGTTTCTATGTGGGCCTTTCACACACAAAACAAGAGCTTTCTTTAAACCACAATTGCTCTTCACAACTTCTAGTGTGCACAATAAAAGAAAGGTATAATCATGAAAAGGAAGTTATTTAGCTGAATGCATTTGATATGCAAGAGACCTTTCAATAAACCTGGGTAAGATTTCACTTAAAAGGTGTGATGTATTGCATCATTCATAGAAGAAGGTCAAGACAACATTTCTTCTGGTGAACGCCCATACAAGAAAGGTGTTATCCTACTACAATGAAATGTAGGCTAGTAATCATCATTTCATTATAAGCATGATAGTAAGGAGGACAACATGACCATCACAAGGTCAAACAAGTTGTGTCCAACAACTAAGACCTAACTAAACATAATTCAAATCTCAAACGAAAAAAAAATCAGTCTATTTACATATTGAGATCTTGACTACTTAAAATTCCATTGATAAGGGAAACAATCAAATGAGAGCACCTTAAAACCCTACTAGCTGGTCAAGGAACCCTCAACCAAAATAGAACCACGAAAGCAACACACAATAAGGGGTACTAAGAAATTTCCCAAATTCTTGAGGTGGTGATAAACTGAGGGGCAAGTCAACTATCAATAAGAACATCAACAATCAATTTGGAAGGCCCTATAAAATGACCATTGGTTTTCCCAAAACACACGTAGGTGTGAAATTTACGCCCAAAAAAGTTAGGTTCAAAGTTGAAATCCTGAAAATGGCTTAAGTATATACTACAATGAGATTTTGAAAAACCAACTTCTAAATGGTAACTCCTACAACTATGAAACCACTTCCAAAAGGTGTAGAGTGGGCTTAATTTCTTATATTTAGTAAAATAAATTTGAAGTTTAAATTTATAATATTACACTTTATATTTTTATAATGTACATTTATTTTACTAAGTATGGATAAGGAGAAGAAGGCTTAAACCCAAGAAAATTTATTTTAGGCAAAATGACATTTGACGACATCGATCATGGTCAATTCCATTGGTGTGGGAGATACACAGGACATTAGCATCGACCATGCTGATGCCAGTCAAAGAAGTTTTTCTCAACAAACACCATCGACTTTGTAGAAAATTTCAAATAGAACATCATCGACCACTCTGGAAAAATTACATTTTTCTAAAATGTTGAACACTAAGAAATTCTATTTTTTCAAATTTGTCTCAAATTTGGGCAGTTTGAAAAGGGTCAAAAGTTGGAAATTAATGGTCAAATTCAATCTTTCATAAAAGTGTATAAATTAGCAGGAATTTGGGCTTCAACTTCAAAACAACCAAACTTTCAACCCAAAGCTTCAACATTTTCATAAAAAAATCATGGAATCTTAGTGAGATTAAAATGTTTGCAAACCATTTGGGGGAGGCTTAGAGTGTTTAGAATATTATAAAATTGATTAAGAAAAAGGGGCTCTTTGGGCCCATGGGAAGTTCAAAAATATACTTCATGAATGTACAATTAAAATTCATTCAAGAGAAGGATTTTATCATATTTAACACAATTAAAAACAAGTTTCATCATATTCCAACATCAAAAGTGATCGACAAGTAAACAACAATACAAGGGTAAACTTCACCAAGAGCTTTCCTTTACAAGGGAACTACTTTTACCATTTACAAGTCTTCAAAATACAATTAACACAAGTTACAATGCATTCGTCAAGACCGAATTTTCCAAGAAGTGCTCCAAGCTCCTTGATCACGTGCTTCAAATGATCCAACTTTTACAAAGCATGAAAAGGCTGTCCTCCCATCCTAATGCCATGGGTACACCCAAGGCCCCTCGAGCTAAACCCCTGCCCCCGTCCTCCCCCGTCCTCCCCAACTCCAACCATAATCATATCAAAATGGGAGTAGTAAAAGAAGTAGCAACACTCACTTCACAAGTAAATTTTTTTATCAAAAATCACATGCCACCAACATAAGAGCATATACTCACAACTTACTACAAGGGGTGAGGAAGAGTGGCTAATCCTCACCAATAATATTTAACACTACACAAAGGGTGATGAAGGATGGAGTGGGAAAATAGGCACCAAAACCATCCCACCTAGGGTTGCTTGCACAACCAAGGCAACCTGGGACACCCAACCACATATCTCCAAAACAACGAAGGAAAACTTAAAATTTGGGCAACATAAACTTTGCCATTTTAAGTCAAAATTTAATTTATGGGTAAACAGAGTGTAGGGGTAAAATCCTCCCAAAAAGCACTTAAAAACTTAAAACAAATAATCAACTTGAGTTGTGAGCAACCATCACTCAAAACACTCAATGAACATACTAAAAACAACATTCATAATGCTCTTGAAGAGAATTCAACATGGAAAATGAAAGAGATAACAATCATCCCAAACCCATTTTTCAAAGGGAAGGAAAGAGAGTATGAACATTTTTGAAAGCATACGAATTTCATATTTTCTTCATTTATTTTAAAATAATAAAATAAGGAGAAACAATGGGAAAGGAGAGCATGTTAATAAATAGATTTTATTAACCATTTTAAATGGAGATAAGAGGAGAGCATGCACAAATAATAAGGTATGCAAAGTTATACTTTCCTCAACCATTCTAAGATTAAAGAAAGGGGAGAATGAACAAAATAAGAAAACATGTGACTCAAAATTATTAATTTTTCATTCATTTAAGAGACGAAGAGCATGAGTAATATAGAGTGCATGCAAAACTAGATTTTATTTTACTATATTGAAAGGGAAAGGAAGAAGGCATAAGAATGAATTAATTGAATTTTCTTATCAATTTTAAGGAGGGAGAAGGGAGCATGAATCAAATATAATAAGACATGCACAAAAGAAATCTGAATTTCTTTCTTAACCATTTTAAAGGAAGGAGAAGGAGAGCGATGCACAAAATAGAAACATGGAAAACAAGATTCTCCTCACCATTTACAAGGAGGAAAGAGTAAAAAACATGAAAAAGAAGACAAAACAGGAAAATGGGAGACTTCTTACCTCCACCTTTATTAAAAATGAATCTACTACTTGGTGTGAAGCGAAAATTATACCTTACTTTCTTTCCTCATCCCCTTCATTGGAAACCTCCTCTCCTTCCTCTCTTCTTTCTCACCCAAAATTCCAAATTTTAGAATGCCAAAAATTGCTTGAATGATTAACCCCCGCTCTACATATAGAGGAAGGAGAAACATCAAGGTACAATAACAAGGAGACATTTGTTTGTTCCCATTCTCTCCCTTCTCACATAAAAGTCCTCCATTTGCATTACTTTCAACCACAACCCATTACTCCACCCAACATGCAACAACTTCTTACATGGAGTAAGGGTGAGAAAGACTTTCTTACCTCCTATTAATTTCATGGCATTTATGGAGGCATGACTGGCTACAAATATCTCTGTATTTTTCTCCAATTCTGTCCTAAATGTCAAAGGTAATAAATTTTGACAAGGAGTCATATTGTGAAGCTTAGAGACCTTTAATTTGGTATTAAAATTTCCATCCGAGTTTGCCAACACAAGACACCTTTGTTGACTTACAATCTACTCACTTGGCTTGAAAAAGGATTCTATAATCTCCAATTGTGCAAGAGAGAGGGTTAATGAAAGAGTAGAATAACCACTTACAAACAATTAACAAATTTAACATTCAAAACAATAAATTTACTTTAAGTGATTTAATCACAAAATCAAGTGATTTAAAAAAGTTTTCCCAACAATCTAATCAATTATTTTAATTAATGATTCAATAAAATATGTATCTATCAATTAATTAGATCCAACAATTAAATCAAGCAATAAAATCAAACGATTTAATTAAATAAATAAACTAAGAAGACAACTAATAACAAGGCTATAAGTATAAAATTCTATGCACTAGTAAATTTTGATATGATTATGAATGGTGTTGTCTTGAATCTCATGCTTGGCTAATCTGTCACCTGTACGCTTAATGCATCTATCAAAATGTTTCGATCCCAGATATACAGCCAAATCAACAAAATATACTCAAAACCACATTGCTATGCTAACCACATCTATAATTGCATGTGCAAAGATTCTTAGTGAAGCAACATTTCATAACAACATTTAAAAATGATACAAGACATTCATACATGTCATCAAAAGGGATTAAAATAATAGTACTTGTATGGTATGTTAGGTCTTCTAGCTATGTCTCCAAGGTGTGAGTAAGCTCAAAATATGTCTAGAAACAAGGTAGCACTATATGGTCACCTTGTGTCATTGAAGACATACAAGATGACACCTAGTGCCTCAAATGATTCCCAAAAAGGTCTAACACATGCGACAAGAATAAAAGAAGGAAGAATAATGTTACGAGAAAATAAACCTTACACTTTATGAATAAATACCCCCTCAAAATGGACATTAGGTTCACCTGATAATACATCATTTATCGAATGCGGTAAAACAATTTTGACTAATGGAGCACACATGCTTTATTTCTAACATCAACATCCATACGTGTTTGTGAAAAGCTTATATGAATAAGTTTATTGATACAAATGATAACATCAAATAACAAACAAACATCCATAGGTACTTGCGAAAGGTCGTTAGGTATAAGTTTATTGGTGCTAAATCACAACAACAAAAAACTTAGATCTTGTCTTCATAACAATAATCCTAATGAAAAAGTAAAAGAAGCTAGGTAAAAGTAAAACTCATAGATTAAGTAACATTCCATAACTATTGCATATCAACGAGACTATATTGCTAAGTATACTAAAAAATAAAAGTAAAATCATATCCATCAATACAAACTAAAATTTTACGTCACTGTATGAATTGTACAATTAACATTTTTGTTGGGCATCAAAATTTTTAATATGATTTTCAGGATTCAACTACATAGTTTCAAACCAATCTACATGGACCCTTATTTCATAGGTACTCGTTCATAAGAACTAATATCTCAATAATTAAAATTTTGTAGCAATGCAAAATGTTAACATAAATTGGAAAAACTACCACAAGCATGGTGAGAAAAGCTCCAAATTAAGTGTCATTACAAAGCCTGCAAATAATGTGAGAGGATTTATGTACATATGATTTTAAATATCAACTTTTTAATTAACACACAATTCTTAGCAAAGAATAGTATTGTAAGAGCCACTATCAACATGGAGCCAACAAGACTAGTCTTAATAATTGTAGAACTAATTAAACTTCATTGAAGTTGATGGTAGCAACTCCTTGAAACTTAGTGATATTTTTACAACCGATCCAAATATTACTTGTGAGCAGCCTTATTGGAAAAAGTAAAATAACACACGGTTTTAGTGTCATGGTGAATGGGGAATGAAAATAAACTTTCCAAAAATAAATTTATAAATCATAAGAATGTGGTTCAAACATTACATACATGCCTTAAAAATGCCTCCATAAGCTTATAAATTTTCTACCATGCTTAAAAAACCTATTATAATGGGTATCATTATGATCACCACCTTTGATGTGATATTTAGTAGCATTAGAAATGTCGCGAACACATGCAGAAGTTGTATTCCCATCATAAGTAAGCCTTGATAGATTTATTTAAGGATAACATTATTATGTTCTTGGCTTTCATGGTTTGAATTGGTTTTATGCATAAACTTGATTGCTCTATTGAAATTTGAGCCATTTTTTTCATTTGAAACTTCTAGCCTTTGGGGCATTAATAGTACCCTTCTCTACCAAATCTTTCCAAGAAGAGAAAAAAGAAGACAAAGGGAAAGAGAGGGGTACTAAAAGTTAGTTAGAAGGAGAATACATGTAAATACCATTTGAACTAATATGATTGTATCAACAGAAAATAATTGAACAATTTTTTACATTAATTTGAGCTATAATGGAAAAATTATATCCCAAAAAAAGTAATTAAAATGTATTAAACAAAAATATTTGAATACAATTGTATCAATTTTCCATATATTGCTTACACCCTAATTAGATTTCTATGAAGAGGTGTACGGATTAGAAACACGTAGACTACTTTGATCTAATTAACTTCCAACATCAATTATGCATGATGTGAATAATGCATTCCAACTTGAAATGAACTAAGAAATTGATAGATGATAAGTAACTCATTCAAAATACAAGAGAAGAGAGAGAATTTTCTTGTTGAGAAAGATCCTAAAATAATTTAGATGTACTTGGTAGTGAAACAAGACAATCTAGGGCTTTGGATTATGCACATAAGATGTTAGAACTGAAAAACTTATAGGTTCAAGACCATATAGGATTTTTACGGTCTAGGTAGGAGTTGTACATCACATGACAAGGTTTGTATGGTTTTGGACTAGAAGAAAATTGAGATACGGAAATTTTTGGGTGCTTCACTTATCTAAAAATGGTGCTCGTCGTGTTTCACTCTTCTCCGTACAATCTTGGGATGATCTGTGATGATTTACAACAAAATAAAAACCCTAACAACTTGCATAACCCTTCATAAGATAATTAACAAACAAAAGGATAAAAACATGTGTGTGTGTGTGTGTGTGTGTGTGTGTGTGTGTGTGTGTGTTGAGGTAGGACCACCCTAGGTGGTTAGACTCCCACCTACTAAACCAATCCCAATGTTGCACTACATATCCTTGATGTGGAATCAATCCTCATATAGTTCTCTTAGGTGCTCGTGCAAGTTTGTAAATCTAACCAATCCCATAGAGGTTCTCTTATGTCTCTTAACACCAAGATAGTGAGCTAACTGCATAGTATAGAATGTACCCAACATGGTACTAGTGATATGTGGTGTGAATCAACTATGTGACCTAATTGTTGTGTTGATTGAAAGCCTTGTGAAATGTTTGGAGTGACTTTCATCTTGCTTAGAACATGGCTCTATGATCATTTCATGTGTGTAGATGCATAAAGCTAGAATCCTTGACCTGGTTGATTACTTCAGAATTATAACACATACTACCCCAAATGACCTGCAATTGATTTGAGTATATTTAGGAATCCTTTGAGTGCTTTTGGAATGATGTTTGCAATAGGAACTTGTAAGAATGTTAGGTGAGTTATAGCGTGATAATGAATTGCTTATATATCCTTCCATATGAGAGATATCATGATAAGGTCGACCTGAGGAAGATGAAATTACCAAATAATTATTTAGCATCAAAAGAAGAGTCAATGAATGAGAAGGGAGAAGAATTTACATGATAAGGCCGACCTGAGGAAGATGAAATTACCAAAGAATTTACACCATATTCTTCCGTAGGCGAGATATCATGATAAGGTTGACCTGAGGAAGATGAAATTACCAAAGAATTATTTAGCATCAAAAGAAGAGTCAATGAATGAGAAGGGAAAAGACCAGACCCCACATCCTGACCCTTCCATATGATTTTGGACAGAAGAGAGAAAATCCTAAACTAAAAGTTCTTAAATGAATATCAGATGTTTTATGTCTCTTTGATTGAATAATATTTCCAAAATTTTCAATAGATCATGGTGTAAAGATAAGAAAGTTATAAAATGAGTAGAGAGATGGTCAGATTAGATTCTGAATGTGAGCATTTGTCTTGAAAAGTATACAAGGTCAAACTTGACATTGCACAAGGACAAGTTACTAAATTTTAGTGTCTAAAATCCCTCCTTAAGTGTGTAATTGAAAATTGTATGATTAAAGGAAAAATATACCTAAGTGTGCAGACACAATTTTAATTTTCTCGAAGGGACTTCGTGATGTGTTCGTGTTGGCATGCTCCATGATGAAACCTACATCATAGAGTGTATTCAATGTCTATGATAGAAACTTAACTTTAACCCAAAAACATATAAAATGCATTTTAACTTTAAACATTGTAAAAAGTATGCAAAGGAGATACAAAACATGGTAATAATATAATTGTTTGTTTTATGAAAGTAGGAAATCTTGTTGTTTCCATACCTTGGAGATTGGAAATGTGCTTTGGAGATGTCGTAGTATTAAGGGTGATTAGTCCCCAATATTGTGCCATAGGATATAGTAAAGGAAAAATTATAATACAAAGAGCCCATGTGCTTCAATGCCTTCCCCATTCAAGAGTGTGAAGAAAGAGGAGGAAATATCAGTATACAAAGCTCATGATTTTGCTTCAACACTTTCCTTTTATAATAATATAGTGGGAGAAGGGGAAAGATCAGTCTATGAAGCTTATACTATTTCTTAGATGCTTTCCACTAAACTCAAGAACCGTGTCATTGTAGATGGATCTAGCCCAATTTGTTTTGATAGACCTTAAACGAAATGACCCATGCCATGCCCGTATAAGGTGCTACTATGTTTGAATTGATTATTTATAATTATTAATTTTTGTGTGGAGATAGAGGCCCATGCCCCAAACCACATTCTATGACTATATGTGAACTACCATTGTGAAGAAGGAAGAAACAGTCATGCCCCCTATACAACCTTCTTTGAATTATGTGATGTGTATTTGTACTTGTGAAGAAATCCTATAAATGTTTATTAGATTATGTAAATACTTGAAATTTGAGTGAAATTTCCCTCTATTTGGGAATGTATGGAGAGTTCATTAGCATACCATCAACTTGATTATAATATACAATTTTGACCATGTTTGAATTCTACCACATTTAAGTATTTGTGACTTTTTCTGACAATTTGAGCCTTGTAAAAATATTCTCTTGTATCCTTTAATATGTTTTATTTGTAGAATACCTTATTGAATTCCCCCTCTTTTTATGTGCATATGATTAAATATTTGATGTGGATAAAAAATGTAGATGTGTATCGATGTACTATATGGTTGATTATATTTAGGAGGATATGGAAGGATGCAGTGGTGGTTACCGTTGAGAATCTATACCTACAAAAGGGGTTGCACATGGTGACAACCATGGTGCAGAGAATAAACAACATGCAACAAGAAAAAATTAATAATACATATGTAAAACAACTAGTAACAACAAAGAATTAAAAAATAATGTCCTAATATAAAGTAAAACAAGTGTGTAATCAGTATAGTAATCATTTTCTAAGCCATAACAAAGTCAACAATGTAAGCATTGATGTAAGCTGAAAACAATAAAGTAAGAGAAACATCAATGTGCAATCAAGTAACATAAATAATGTAAAATCATAATTAGATATAGGCATGGATCCATAAACATAGGACAACCATGGTGCCACAAGACAATCATAGTAGGAGGCACAATGTGCCAAAATCAGAGAAGAAAGTGTATACACACAAAGTAGCCATTAAGAGAAAAATATGGGACACCCATAGTGTCACAAAATAAACAAGACCCTCAGGTTGTATGATGCAAACAATCATAACATCATATTAAAAAACATCCATGTAGTAAGAAATATGGGAATGAATCTCTATAAACAAGTTGTGACAACAATATAGAAAGCATGCGTTACACCTAGGAATAATAAAAATAACAATGATAAGTTTGCGTTGTGCAAGACACATGTTAGTTCCATTAGTCCAATAGATAGCAATAAATACGATGGATGTAATAAGAATTATTGACCACACAATTTTGGTTGTAGTGAGTAGTGCACACAAGGTAGTATTGAAGAGGAAGCATGTGCGAGATAAGCTAGAAGTAGAGAAAGAAGTGTCACGTGGAGAGTGCATAAAGGGAGATAATTTGGAAGAAAATGAAAAAATGGGTATTAGAAGAAAAAAGGGTGACAAAAAGTAAGGAGTGGGGTGGCATGGGAAAATAGGAATGAAAAACTAATGATGATGGCATATATCTGATATGGAAACACAAATCATGAAGATTGAGGTCCTATTATTTCTGCCAAATCAGAAAGAGTCCTTGACACCATTCACGCATTCAACGTGTCCCCCTCTCACAAATCCAAAAGATTCCCACTAACTACAATAATGGAAACCACCCACTTTGATAAGGAAAGGGATATGAATTTGAATTAGCAGAGGGGTATAAATGGACCCTGTGAGTCCATGAAGTGATCTAAAGAAATGGATGAGTGGGAAAGTTGATGAGTTAGTTGGTTGGCTAGTGGGTTATATCCCCTTGCTCTGAATGCTATGATATTATATCAAATCAAGGAAAGTATGTTAACAAATAGATTGGTTTTGGATCTTGTACACCATTAATATACCTCTTTGTAAATATTATAGTTGAATGAAAAAATATATAGATAATCTTTAATTACAACTCATTATGTCAATCCCTAGTTATCTTAAGTATAGTCGAATGACGATGTGTGTGATTCCATGCTAATTATGAATAGATATTAGTTAAATATCTTGTTGTTTCTAAGTGTGATGACATGCACTCCATTCCATTCTAGGATAAATATGTGGGAAAGCTGAGAAAATCCCAACATTTTGGTTTCCTTGCTAGGACTTTTATCATTAGGCAAATGGAAAATTCTTTAAAGGATCACACTTGAGCTTGCGGAAAAATGGTGGAGTGAGAAAGAGATAGATTTCATGCCAAGTCATCTGAGTTGCAGAGGAAAAGATCCAACAGAATGGGTAGATAGAGATTTAGTTGATACCCTACATTTAATATTATTTCGTGAGTTCCCCCACCATATGTATGCATGAATCATTGTGTTATTTTTGGAGAAGTAAAGGAACCTTAGAAGAAAGTATCCTTGGACTAAAGAGTGCCTTGAGGTATTGAAAAATACCAATGAAGTATGGACGTGTGCTATTGATGCATGGTGCTAAGGGTTCCATATGAAGTTACTTGTTGGAGTTTATAGTATCAAATTATTCCTTCCTAGAAGATAGGTTGAATACTAGTTTATGCGCAAGCCCAGAGGTGCGTATGTTCATTCTTTACCTTTTTCGCATAAAGATGGTGTTTGTAGAGTAGGGATATTGAAACACTACCCATGAGCGGATAGAGAACTCATCGCGTCATTGGTGGATGGTGGTTGGAAAAGAGTGTGCACAGAAGGAGTGAGCCCGACAAGCCACATAAAAAAGCTACAGATGAAAGAAGAGGATGAGAGAGAACTCAGAAGGCACATAATAAAACCAGGGGAGGAGCTTACTGTTGGCTGTTCGCAAGGACACTGGTATGGTGTGGATGTCATGACATGACCTCAAAGGATGGAGGAAGGCCCATTACCATGGAAGGCAGCTAGAAGAAGAGTATACTCCTCCATGAAGAAATGGATTGGGATCCCTTGTCGCTAATTTGACCATGAAATAAGTTGTGCGCTACTCCCACCACCACTAAAAGCCAATAAACATGCATGATTGTTATACTATAACATAGAAAATCCTCCCTATCGCAGTGTATTCAGAAGAATTCCATTTCAGCTATCACCTTCTAGAGGAATCTGTGGAAAATTTTGTGTTGCATAGAAGTAATTCCAATGACAGAAGAACATGATATCACCCAAGGAATTGTAGGAAATTTTGTGTTGTAACAAGTAATGCTTGTATGTGCCAGTGTCAAGATGTGAGCACGAGCACCCAAGGAGTGATGCAGTCAACATCTAGAAGCGTGGTAGGAGAACTAAATGTTAACCTCACCCAAAGCCAAACCATGATCAATTAGTTGGCCTAGAGCCAACCCACCCAGAATCAACAAGCTTCAGGGACAACCAATGTAAAACCAACCTGTTTAGAATCATGTCCAATACAAAATTATCTCGCTATAGAATCAACCGAATGTGTCTATGCAACCTTAATTCTATGACCAATCAGATGAAGCTCATGGAATACATAGGTGTAGAGAATTCCGTTGACTATATACATTCTTGTGAAATTAGTTTGGACTCATGAAAGGGAATAACTAGTGCCAGAAGAGAAAGGCACGCTCAATTTGCGATGACTTTGTTTAACCATGCACATACGTGGTATAGAAAGTCTGACCCATCATAAGCAGGTGGTGGACTATGAACTACTCAAAAATAAATTCTATGGAAGAATTTGATATTCCAGAATTTGAACAGTGGAGCTTGGTGCAACTTAAAGGAAATCAAGACAAGGCCCGTCTAAAAGTGTGCACACATATGATGTGAGGTTCAAATCTTTGATATCAAAATTGTCATGCATGAACTCCATTTGATCCATATCATGCGCAATGGTTTGTAGTGAGGAATTCTTGATGCCATTTCAGTGCATGAACTCTCATGGTAAACACCTTTTTAGACCCACATGCAACCCTGGAAGCTATACTACGTGCTATATCCATCAGGAAGTTTCATGAAGCATATGGCAATCTTGATCTTAGAAGTAAATATTTCTAACATTCCTGAGAGGCTACAAATTCTCACAACTAGAAACGTGTAAGAGCAGCACATGTAATTATGGTGTCTTGATTGCTAAGTAGAAGGAAATACAAAGAATGAATTCCTAAGAAAGTGTCTGTCTCACAGTGCAGAAATAGGAAATATGTGATGGGGACATGATGTATAATATTTTCCATTCCTATAAATGGAAATCAAATCAAGGTGTAACTTTGGTGTTGGGTGCGTGATACTAGAACCCATGATAAAAAAAGTCTAAGTGATTGAGGATGCGGAAAAGGCTTGTTCTAGAGGTGCGCTTGAAGAAAGTACTTGGCCCAACCTAATATGAACCAAGACTACGGTTGGAGGAAGATGTCGTTGCGAGAAGAGGATCAGGAAAGGGAGGAGGGTGATTTCCCCCTCAAGGAGTTTCTACAAGTGTGGAGACCTAAGTCATTACCAGCGATGACTGTCCCTAAGTTTCTTACTTACAAATATAACAAAGGCACACACAAGACTGAGGGTTACCCATAACCTCTACTTGACATATGACTCAGATACTAGAAGGTCCAACTATGGGCATGATGCATAATCAAACTTGATACATGTGTGATCTCAAGAAGCTAGGAAGAGCCAAAAGGAAAAGACCCAAGTAAGTGTAACAACATATGAATGGTGCATGTACTCAACCCCAAAAGGGTAGGAATTCCTTAAGAGCATCTCCTAAGGAATTTCCTCGTTATCAAACAATGAATTATCTAGATGGCGTACAGGAAAAAAGATGATTCTCCAAAAGGCCCAAGAGATGATGAGATAAGTTACAAAGAGAGATAGAAATCATACATGATGCCAAAGTTGAGGCGCACATGAAGGTAAAAGTTCAGAAGGGCCCTATGAAGCAAGAAGTCAAGGAGAGTGACTGAAATACTAAACTTGTTAAAATACCAAGGGCATTGTTACCACTCCCTGAAGGACTAGCTAGATGAAGTGCTTGAAGTCGAAATCCTAGACACAAGAGCAAGCTAAGGGTCATGAGTTGAAAGTTGGTTAAGTGAGGCTTTGACATCAAAGTATGTTGTTGGATGCTATATTAAAGGGACAAAGTATGTGCAACATCCTTATTGACACCAAGAGCCGAAGTCAATATATTGACCAAGGAATACATGGACATGAACATTGGTAGGATGCTGCTCATTGGAACACACTATGAATACCTTATTCATGGCCAACATAACATGAGAGTAGATCCCACTTCGACACGCTTAAGAGAGTTATCTTGGACATCATGAGAGCCAAATTCAAAGATAGATTTTGAGGTCATTGAGTTAGCAGAGGTTGATCACTACTCTTACCCTCTTGGAAAGACCTTGTTGCTTTGAAAATAATAGGTACATGCAATTTAAGAAGCATTATATGAGATTTGAGAATGGAAATCATAGGGTGGTAATTTCCCTTGATCCACTCCAAAGGCCCCCATTTGTAGAAATAGTGGATACCATGGAGGAAATAACCTACACATATAAGCTCACTATGTGAGGGGGAGATCAATTTCAAATTGATTAGGAAGGATACCTCAAATAGGAAAGTAACGTGTTAGTTTCGTTTACTACCAAACATTATTTTCAGAGATGGGTCGAAGAGGCCTTAAAACTCACTAATAGGAGATGCAAAAAGGTGAGGAGGAAGTCCCTAGTGTTTAAAATTTAAAATGTTAAGGAAGTAGATGTACTCTCTTAGGTATGGAGGCATAAGAACACACCTGTCAGAAAAATTATTCCCAAATAGTATACACATACCATGAAGAGAGTTTTTAGGATCGGTCAAGGAAGGTTAGCTAAGCTTCCAAGGTATGATGGGACCACATGTGCATAAACCTAAATGGTAGGTATAAAGGCATGCTTACCAAAGGAGGATTAAATACGAAAGTCTTTGGTCTACATCTTAAAGATTACAACTACCAGATGGTGGGTGACCCATTTTCCATCACTACCCCACTAGAGAAACATCAAAGAATTTTTATCAACTCGGTTTGAGATAATTAATGAGAGAAGAATATTTCCAAACTATGATGGAAGCATAAGCCCTATCTATCATTTGCACATTTGTGAACAAGAATGGGTTAATGGTCCAACCAAAAGCTCATTCTACTTGTGGGTACATGCATTTTACAATACCCTAACTACTTGGGTGTGTGCTTGGTACATATTGTGTGAGATAAAAAGAGAAACATGGGAATGGGAACAAGTCAAAGAAGATATAGCCTATACCTCTAGTTCCATTTGACTCTTAAGGGATGGGACGAACCCTTACAGTGAGTTAGGGAGGCCATTTTCCATAATGATGTGCTCATGGAAGAAAGAGTATCTGACATGCATGATAGAGAGACATACATGCTTGAAGGATTATTTAAGGAAGAGGTTAGTTATAGTCATACAAAATGCTTAAGGCACCAAAATAGAATATATGGAAGAGAATACAAGGTTTTGATGCAAGTTGAGGATTGTGAAGGCTCAAACGAACACTTGAGCATCCCAAATGGAATTGGAGAGTGCACGGTGTAAGATGTAGATGGTACAGAGAATAAGTATTACATAGAGAAAATACACACAGTGGAGGTAAACATTAATGGTGGTGCAAATTAACTTGCAACAATTAGTATGCTATTTTTTAATTGACAGTCTTTTAATTATCAAACCACGGGACTTAGAATTTTAATAATGCCAGTGTTGTATGCACAATTATATATATTTTGGAGGTATAAATATAAATTACTGTCACTACAATCTGAGAAATAAAAATTCTTGGAAACAAATTAATTAATTTTTAGACATGTAAAATACTAAGTCTAAGGCAAAACATGTAAACTTAGCATATAGATAAAGGAATAAATTGTTGCTAATCTAATCATGCAGTAAATCAAATCATCAAACAAAGGAAAGGGTTAGCAAACCACAATGGGCCATGCCTTGGGTGCTAATCCCTCCTAAGGCTTGTGACTACAAAATATGGACAAAAGTTAGACTTTTATTTCATTAGCATGAAGATTACAACTGGAAAATACAAAAAATAATCTAACTCTCGATCGATCCTCCTCTTAGCATTAAAATTTATTTTTTATATCTTTCATTACAACAGAGGTGTGAAGAAACAAAGTTATACTAGGATTTCCAGTTAGATTAAGTAAAATATCTTAACCAAATAATTTGAAGACTACATGCATGCAACAAAACTACTCAATAGGTGTTTACATATTAGTCACATAACTTAAGTAATCGATCAATTTGATCAACCAGTTATTGAATCAGCTAGTTTTTTGTTAAGTTACAATGCATAATCAGATGATAGCGTTGTGTCCTCTCCTAGTTCTCATAATTGCTTCTTCCATTAACATGTGCAAACTTATGTGTGATTTCCACGTCTTCCAAGCTCCTTAGGATCATGACTTTATTCATGTGCATGATCTTTGGTTGCTTTGCTGGAGACAAGTTCCTTTGGCTGCATGCCAGTTGCTGTAGATGATGCCTTAGTTGTAGAAGATTCCTCTTGGCTATGGATGGGTTGCTGGGTATGAATCCTTTGGATGCAAGTGAGTTGCTGCATAAATAATTTTCTTACAACAAGAGGCATATCATGCATAATTAATCAAAAATTTCATTGTAATCAATAGAATAAATGCATGCTCACAATACCACAAAATAAAGCTAATTAGTGATAACTATATTAATAAG
Organism: Taxus chinensis; assembly: GCA_019776745.2. NCBI lineage: Eukaryota > Viridiplantae > Streptophyta > Pinopsida > Cupressales > Taxaceae > Taxus > Taxus chinensis. The sequence continues at coordinate 682,020,756 of CM034148.1, forward strand.
TATTCATGCCATAATTTTTAGGTTATAATGAAATGTCTTAGTAGTATAATAGGGGAATACAAGTTCAAGGTTACAAATGGCTCAACAAAATATAGAGGATGAGTTGTTGAGAAAGGGAATTAAACAATTCATCACACCCTAAGGTTTAACTTCTTGAATGTCCTAATTCAAGATCTTTAGGTTCCTCAGTTGGCTTAGGGTCCACTTGAATGGTGTTGGGCAAGCATATAAAATAAATTGGAACATCTATCCCTGTTGGCTTGGCGGAGAAGTGTGCATTGTTCAATATGTACTTGTCCCAAACCCTATCTTGAATTGTTTCATCCACTGGTATATCACCAAACCAATGTGGTATAGGAAAATGGAAGATTGGTGGTTGATAACCAATTGGGAACCAAATGTTTGCATATTTAGTAGAGAAGTCAATGTAAACATTTACCTTTTTTAGAGTTTGTATGATATTAGGATATGAGTGCATATCCTTCCTTTACATTTCAAAGGGCATCTCATTCCAATGCATCCGAAATGCTTTTACTATCTCCCTTCCACTGTGGGTAATCATGTTCCTTACATGTTCATGGGCATATTTTCTCATTTTCCATGCCCGCTTTCTGATCTCCTTGTATTCTATATACTATTTATACTCTTCTATGACTTCCTTTGGATTAGAAGCCTCTACCCTGACCATCAATGCCTGAACTTTCTATAAGTGCATGTACTCTTCCTTAAGTTTCTCTCTGTCCAATTCATTCATAAAGTAAGAAATAAGTGCTTTGACTGGGACATCTCCAAAGTAGAGGATTGGAATCCACTCTCTATCATATTCAATGGAATAATTATGCATGTATAACTCACATAACATGACCTAAATTTCTTAAGGACTGTACAAATATAATGTAAAGAAATTCCTAGATCCACTGATTTCAAATTTCATGTCAGAGTTAATATAGGTAAGATGGAGCTGCAACATTTTCTCCTTAAGGAAAATAGCATAGACATTTGAGGGAGGATGGCATCTGATTATCTCATAAACCACTTTAAGTTTCTCATTTTACTTCTTCTTCAACATTTCAATCTCCTTATCTATGGCTTTAAGTTCCCTATCTTTTTCCTTCATGTCCTATTGGTGCTGGAAGATAAGTTCTTTCTTTTCTCTCTCCAAATTTCCTTTTAACATATTAACATAGGTTTCAAACTGATGGACCCAATAATCCAACAATGTTGTTTGTGTTCCCATGTTACTAAAAACTAGTTTTGCAGGCTCTTTGATAACTTCTCTAATGATAATCTGTGGCTACATGTGATCATGTGGCAACAATGGTGGAGCAAGATGCAGTAGGATCTAGTATGGTCTCAACTATCTCCTTAGTAACTATATGAAAATTGTTCTGTACTCTATCAATTTTCTTAGATCGTTGTTCTACTTCAACTTTGTGAACAATATTTTCAATAATTTCTTCAATGTCAATGGGGCATATCATCCCCAATTTCCATCTCATCATTTTGTGTGCTCAAGCACCATGTGGTAATTTCTTTCCTTGATACTATCTTCATCATCCTTGGGTACATGAGCTATGTATCCTCAATTCCCTTGTTACAACTCCTTCTTCTTCATGCTTCTCATGGGTTACCCTAGTGTGAATTGTCTCTGTATCCCATTCTTCCATCTATTTGGCAAAGCCTTTCTTCAACCATTTTCTCATCAAATTTCTTCTCCCCTCTATGCTCTTTCATACCCTTCATGGGCTCCTCTAGGACCTTGTTGAGCATGAATTTCAACATCAACACCTCCCTAGTATATGTCCATTGATGTGGCCTCAATATTCTCTTCTATAACTTCTTTATCACTATCAAGTGATATGGTTTGGGGATTTTGTGGGATTTTATGTTTTTAGATTTATTAGTTTTCAGGTCTATGAGAATGCCTAAGTGGTGCAGGGGGTGGATTTTGAGGATATAGGAGTAGACTTGGAAGATTTAGTAGTGGACTCTGGAATATTTTCTCTTACCCTTTGAAGGTGGATGATTTAGGAGTTGAAAATCCAAGTATGGTTTCAAGAAAAGAGAATCCTCTCAGGGGATATAGGAATGGGGTTCTCTTCAAGTAGGTGGTGTATTTTTAGAAACATGAGGTTCTATGTTGGTAAAGAAGTGGAAAGTTGTGGGTTCAGGCTGTATGAAGTGGAAGAACTACTGAAAACGCTTCTTGAATTCCTATGACGCCCCAATAGATTCATCAATATTTTTGACCCTTGAAATATCTCCCCAATTTAGTTTACAATGTTCTCTTTCCAATGTGTGTTTAATAGCCATGGTAATAAAAAAATGGTGGGAAGGTCCCAAAATCCCTCTCTATGATTCTTTACTCATCTTATTTCAAGATATCATTTAATAAATTTGGTACATTAACATTCCTATCATTTTTCAAGTGATTGAGTAACTTTAAATGGACTGTATTGAGTCTGGGAATATCTACACTTGCAAGTAAAATAATTGATAATATAATTTGGAAATATTCATCCCATAGTGGTTTGATAGAGGTTCTAAATGTACTCTTGGTAGTCAATTATGAAGGCATCATCTTCATCAACAAATTCGCATCGAGCTACTTCTGGATTGGATTTCTCAGGGAAAAATTTCTCCCTCTGCAAGAAATCCTAGTAATTACGGCCAAAATATCATCGTTCACCTTTACTATTAAACCTTTGACCTTAGCTTCTCTATCCTTAAATGCAGAAGTAAATTCCTCGACCACAGATTCATTAAAACCCTAAAATTATCTAATGTCGTCCGTCCATCCACTATTATGAAAACATTGAAATATTTGTGGTTGGTTGCGGATTTGAGAATGTTCAGTTGGCTTATGCAAAATTAAAGCTCCCCCTATTTTGAATTTTGTAAATTACTTCAGTTCTAATAGGGAAATCACATAGTTTGGAAGAATGATGCAAGAATTCGATTGTGTGGAGACTTTTTGAGTGCTCTGTTTTTGAATTCCGAGACTGACTCACATGTAGCACATAAAGGAAATGAGTTTTAATTGATTTGATTACAACAAGTGTGTGAGGCAAGGTGTTGTGACAGAGTGGGATGGCGTGGAGCGACAACTCATAGATTAAATGCGGTGATGCATGATTGTAATTAGATACATTATGGCGTGACATAAATACCAATTAAAAATAATCATACGAATGTTACTTTAATAAAGTGGTAGGAGTGTACTTATCTCGAGGAATATTTATGACGATGATTGCACATGCATTTTGGTAATTGCACCCTTTCTACATGATAATTTTCTATGATGGTACGGATACAGTTGCTACAAGCGTATGCAGAATTTGTACTATAGGATCCTTACTTAAATCAGATAATTCCCAGAGAAGGAATGCTGACCTGTTCTAGTACTAATTATATTTTTCACCACTCACATGTGTAAATTGTTCCTTATTTTTATTCATGCAATCATGAATTCCGCCAAACATGAAAACCAAAATAGAGCTTTAATGCATGCTGCTACAAGTGGAACATTAAGTCTTTGCATTATCTCCTTGTGTCAAAGACTATGGACTTCTTGCAACATATACACAATATCCGGCAAAACAAAAACACTAAGAAAATAAAATGTTAGTAGAGTGTTGTTGATCACCAAAATGGCTGATCACAATACTTTTATTCTCCCTTGGAGTATTTAGCAAGTTGAATATACCAAGGCCACTAAAATATCTCAATCCTCTAAAATATCAGAAGATGAACTAGCAAGCTCAACACCTGATCTTAACCCTGATGTCCTGATCTCCATCTTGGTTTGAATTCCTCTAAACTTTTGCATGAAGGTGATTTTTTCAGTTGGCTTTTTGTACAACATTAACCTATGATCATCGACCAATAACTTGAACCTTGTAGGATTTATGGTGGTGAGCTTTACAGCTCCATTGGGAAATATTTTCTCAATCTCATATGGACCTAACCACCTTGTCCTGTGTTTTTCCATGTGGTCTTTGTACTTTGAGTCAAACAATAAGGCCCAGTCACCTTCTTGAAATTTCCTTGTCTTGATGAACTTGTCATGCCATTTGATCCTCTACTTCTTCACTACCTCTTTATTGTGTATATCTAGTCTCCTCATTTCATCCAACTCATTGAGTTGGAGAATCCTCTTCCTTTGAGCTTTAGACAAATCTATGCCTAGTTATAGTGCAGTCCTTAATGTATTTTTCTCAAATTCAATAAGTATAATAACCGTCTTATTGTACAAAATATTGAATGGTGTGAAGTTTGTTGTTGTCTTCCATGTTTTGGTGAATGCCCATACTGCCTCTGGATGCCTTTCTGACCAATCTTTCCGATGGAGTGCAATGGTTTTTGTCAGGACAACTTCTATCTCCCTGTTTTTCACCTCTTCTTGGCCATTAGATTGGGGATGATATGGTGTAGACTTCCTATGCCTGATTTCATACTCTTTAGCTAGATCAAAAATAACTTTAGTAGTATAGTGTGTGCCTTGATCAGTAATAATTTCTCTTGGCACTTCATACCTGGTGAAAATGTGATCATAGAGAAATTTGGATACTTTCTCACTCTTCTGACTTGGTAGTGATTTTACCTATATCCACTTAGTTAGATAATCTGTGCACACCAAGATGTATTACTTTTGTTGAGATTTAGGATTTATAGGATCAATGAAATCTAAGCCCCATTTGTCAAATGGTTGTAAGACCAAATGAGGTTGCAATGAAATTTCATCTGATTTGGTAGGCTTACCCATCCTTTGACATTTAACACATCTGCTTGTATATAATACTGCATCTTTATGTAATGTTAACCACCAATAACCAGTTGTTAATACCTTATGTGCTATTATTTTTGCATCAAAGTGCCCTCCACAAGGTTCACTGTGGCAGACTCTAAGAACATCATAAATCTCCTCATCATTAATACATATTCTCATGCCATAGAAATACAAATATCTAAGAAAATTGCACACTCTTCTCAACTATGTATTTCTTTTCAGAATATAAGGAGTGTGGAGGTGTCTTACATGAGACCAAATAATTGGCTATATTAGCATACCAAGGTGTTCTGGTGGAAATGGAAAATAGTTGCTCATCTAAGAAAGAGTCATCCACTACCTGTTATTCATTATTATTCTCCATTCTTGAAAGAAAGTATGCTATAACATTTTCCTTACCAGACTTATCCATAATGGTGACATCAAACTCTTGCAAGAGTAACAACCATCTAATTATTCTATTGCTCACAATTGGTTTATTAATCAAATATTTAATTACTGCATGATCAGTATGAGTGAATATTGGATAACCTATGAGTTATTGCCAGAACTTATTAATATTATACACAACTGCTAGGAACTCCTTCTCTATTACTGTGTAGTTGAGTTCAACATTCTGCAAGTTTTTGCTAACATAATAAATTATGTAGCTCAAAAACCCATCATTCTGTCATAAAACAACTCCAATTACATGGTCTGAAGCATAAGTATAAATGTGGAATGGACGATTCCAATCAAGTCCTCTCAATATAGGGGTTGTTAACAATTGCTTTAAGGTTTGAAATGCAATTTCACATTTTTCAGCCCACTCAAATGCAACATCATTTCCCAATAATGCAAACAATAGAGCTGTCATCCGTGGACGTCATATTGCAAAAAACAACAAAATCTCAACTTGTAGGGATTATTAGCTATATGCGCACTCAAAATTAGAAAAAATTATATAAATATGAATCGTAGCATTTGGAATCTAGTTTCTAAAATACTATTTTTTTAAAAAACAGACAAGTTTAGCTGCATTAAACACTTAAAATTATATGACTTAGTTTTTTTTTGGAAAAAACTTATAAGATTGTAGTCCGTTTGCCCGCATTTTGGATGACCAAATCTTGTCATTTTTTTTTTCTTTTGGTGAAACGTTAGATGTAGTTGTCTATCTTGGGATGGATTTTATTTTGTATTTTTTTAGCAATATTTTTTTAATGATTTTTTCCATGAAAGTGGTCTGAAAATATTTAGAAAACGGAGCGCTTCCCACTTGCCCACCATAACTATATCAAAAAATATCAAAATCAATATATATATATATATATATATATATACATACATACATATATATATATATACATATATACATATATATATATATACATACATATATATATATATATATATATATATATATATATATATATACATATATATAATATAACGTGTATAAAATTTGTCCACGCTTGGGATGGTATAATTTTTATCACATTTTTATAAGCGAAACAAAAGTTACAGTCTTAAACGTAGACATAAACATTCACGGGAAAAAATGTCTTAAAGATCTACTGTTAGTAAAAAATTATAAAATGATATTTATCTTATTCTATTCACTTTAAAATCAATATTTCTACGAAGCTAACAGTCTCCCCTACGCGATGGCACCATTTTTGTGAAATGTTTTCAATTTTTTAACATGGTTCAAGTCTTTGGAAGAGCAGATTTGAGGTTTTTTGACCTTTTACACTTCATAATGACCTTCCATAGCTTTGGTTCGGGAAAAACAAAGATTTCCCGAGGCTTAGGTTCGGCAGGTACATCCACGATCGCGGTTTATAAAGCGCGATTGCATTTTTTTAACACAAATCACGAGCGTGCTTTATAAACTGTGATCGCGGTTTATAAAGCACACTCATGGTTCATAAATCATATTTACACACATCCCAATGTCTGAATTACCATGTGATTTTTACTCTCTGACCTTACTATACGAATTATTGTGAAATTCTATCTTTTTCTGCACGTTTTTCTTATCACTGGAAGTAAAACATCATGGGAGATAAGAAACGAAGTCAAAAAAGGAAGTCATTAAGTAAAAAAACACCAAACGAATTAGAGGCCAACAAAATTCAAAATGCTGAGTGAATGCGGAAACTTCGTGAATCAAGAAGAGGTTCATCTTCAACCCCAACTATTGTAAGCAATGAAGAACCAGGTAATGTTTCTACTGTCAATGTTGAAGTTCAATTAAATACTCGTGATGAAGATGTTTTTACTGTCAATGTTGAAGAATAATTAAATACTCATGATATAGCAAATGTTGAAATTGAAGGAGACAATGAAAATGTGAATAAGGAAATTCATGTTAAAACTGTAGACAGACAAAATTTGACAAAAACACCTCCTAGGATTTTACGTAAGAAACTTAATTTTTTTATTGAAATTGATGAAAACATTTTAAAACCAATGTCTGAAAAACTTTTTGAACGAAAAATCAGAAGAAAAGCCACTGAAATTTGGGATAATTATTTTGAAATTTTAAATGATTCCCAAAGATGTTAGTTGTTGGTTAGTTTGATGAAATTGATTAAAATAAGACCTACATTAAACACCTTAGGATTGACAACATCTAATATACGTGGTCAAACCTCTACAATTTTTGAAAACCTTCATGATGCATATCACATTGTTGGTGTCAAAAGACGCACTAGGGATATTAATATTGTGCATCGTGTACTTGCTACTAGTGTTGTAAGTGAATCAGTAAAAAAACAACATTTGATTACGTAAATAAGTCGAATGTTGCAAGTTAATCGAAAAACTCTAATGAAAGCAATTGAAAGACGCAATATCCTTCAATCACTTAATAACGCCAATTTTTGGGCATTTTCTGCCAGAGCACCGTGTAAGGACAAAAATAATTTTGATGTTATAAGAGAAGTTGTTATTAAATTTTGGCATGATAATACTAGAGTTTCACCTAATATAAGAGATGTTATAAAATAAAGAGTTGGTTCTACTAATCATGAACCAAATTCAAAGCATTTCTTAGATATGACTCAAACTCAATTTTTTCGTAAGTTTGAACAAGAGAATTTGGAAATTAAAATTAGTCAACATTTTTTTGAAATGTTGAAACCATTCTATGTGAAAATCAACCACGCTTGCACCACTTGTTGTAGGCAACATGTTGAATTTGCAATGCATTATGCTAAATTTTTACGTATTCGTTCTAATTTTCATTCTGAAACTATGTTCTTGGAATGTGGTGTTAAAGTTCCACCAATATCTTCCAGGGATTTCATTCCTACTATATTTTGTGAAAAAGAAGTTGGATTTTTTTTTTATAGTTAGGATTGTTTAGATGGAAGTTGTAGTACATGCGGCGGATTACCTAAATTGGAAAGTTACATCTATGAGTAAATTGAAGGTACAATAGGACATAATTTAGTAAAGTTGCATACCAGTTGAAAGATGGAAAAGAGTCTAAACGGTGTGAGCTAGTTACAGAACAAATGCATGTTTTCTAATTTTTGAGAAAATTTAAGAATGAAATTTTTTATGAGTATGCTAGGCATACACATAGAGCTCGATGGTTGGATGAACAATTCAAGCTATGCAAAAACACATTTCCTATTGGTACTATTGTTTCAGTGGTCGATTTTACAGAGAATTACACATTGCAACCACAAATGTAGGTTCAATCGCAATATTACAACTCAGTACAAGTTACCATTTTTGTGCATATAGCATTTCTACATTCTCCTGATAGTACAAAGAATGATCAATTTTTTAAGAGAGTACCACTTTTATATCAGTGATGATCGTACTCATTCTACTGAATTTGTGCAAGGGTGTTTCCAATTATTTTATGGAAACTTGTCTGATAGGGACATTCACTTCAAACAACAATATATATGGTCAGATAATTACAAGTCTTAGTTTAAGAATGCACGAATGTTTTATTGGATGAGCAGAATGCATGTCAAGATGGGTGTGCAACATATTTAGAGTTTCACTGAGGCTAGACATGGAAAAGGAGAGCATGAAGGTGCAGGGGCATGTGTGAAAAAAGCTCTTGCAAGAGATGAGTTGAAGTACAAAGATGGTGCTAAATTAAAATATGTAAAGAACATATTGGTATGCTGTATTGACAACATGGCCCAAGGTTCTCAAGAAAATTCCATAGTTCGCAGATATTTTTGGTTGATAGAGGAACAACAAATTGCTAACTACGAGGATTATATGTCACTCACTGGGTCTAGTGATATGCATTCATTTTGTAGCTCAGACGCTACTTCGTGGGCCGTATGGATAAGAAAGTTGACATGTTTTTGTGCATCTTGTATCAAATTTGTCATTGCTGAGTGTGATTCACAAGAATGGGTGGATGGATGGATTTATAGGCCTCTAACTTCACTTCCTAGTTATTAACTTCCACAAGCATTATGACTTGTTTATGTAGATGAAGTTACAACATCCAGGGACTTTAATTTTTTTTTGATTTTGGTGCAACAAGGTATTTATGGTTCTTTATTTAATTTTGGTATTGAGTTATGTCCATTGAAATTTAAATATGTAATTTAAATTTGAGTTGTTTAACCTTTGTGTTTTTGTAGGACGTGTTTGCAGTAATTGCGACAGAAGATAATGAAGAAGGAATAGACTATTTCTTATGTCATTGCATCGAGGAAAGAAAGAAGTTGACTTCTCCTATTATAGATGGTGAAGATATTGAGTATCCTACAGGGTTAGTGGTAGTTACTGGAACGTGGCTTCGACAGTATCCATTAAAAAACTCTTCTGTTGGGGTGTTTGAATACTTTGAGACACACAGGAAAATACTCTTATATTCGCATCTAGTTCTAGCAACAAATATTCAATTGTATAGATATCATGGAAGGCCTAATAACAAGATTCTTTGGAAGGTTCGAGAGTCAGATCATGAAGCAATCTTATCTGCTATTCAGAGTAGATCCGATCCCGATGGTTCATTGGAATGAATTTACAATGCTCACGGACTCTGGTATATATAATTTCTTTGATATATATATATATAAATTTGTTAGTTTAAAGATCTAGATTTAAGTTTGAATATATTTTATTTTAAATTTGTGTATTTTGTATATATAGATAGTATATGGTTTTGATTTGAAACTTAAATTTCTGTGACTAACACTTTTATGTTTAGGTTAGTGGTGCCAGAAAAGCTTCCACCTTCATGTGGTTGATACTATTAGTAGAGAATTTTAAATTCTCAAAGCTAAGAGAAGCTTTCATTATTTGAAAAAGTTGTAAATTTTGAAAATGTTGTAAATTTTGACAAAGTTGTAAATTTGTAAAAAAAGTTGTAAATTTTGACAAAGTTGTAAATTTTGAAAAAGTTGTAATTTTTGAAAATGTTGTAAATTTTGAAAAAGTTGTAAATTTTGAAAATGACTCCTCCCCAAGTGTTTACAAGACCATACCTACGCGTGTGCATCGATTTGGCAAGGAAAAATCTGAGAGAGGATATTGTAGAGGGTCCCTACATTGAGGTGTTGGATCAGATGAGACATCTCTAGGTGCCACGGAGTTTGAGTAGTCACCCGTCAAAGTTGAACGATATTTTGGTCTCACGGCTCTTAATGGACTACGCCCGAACGAAGTAGCTCGGAAGCAACAACCTTGTCATGCACCAAAACACTGCCTCATATAGCATTCACCTGGCCACCCGAACGTGTCGGTGCAGTTGGTTCGGTACCATGACCCACTGTTTGTAAAATATAGTGTTTGACAACCTTATACTTGCTCTAACTGCACTATTTCGCGTGTTTGCAAACAATAGGGCAGCGAGAGCACGGAAATAAGAAGGAAAAAACTGAGAGAGGCTATTGTAGAGGTCCCTACGCCGAGGTGTCAGATTAGACGAGGTTTCTCTAGGTGCCACAGAGTCTAAGTAGTCACCCGTCGAAGTTGAACGATATTTTGGTCTCAGGGCTCTTAATGGACTATGCCCAAACGAAGTAGCCCAAAAGCAACGACCTTGTCGCGCACTGAAACACTACCTCCTCTAGCATTCACCTAGCCACTTGGATGTGTCGGTGCATTCAGTTTGGTGCCATGACCCACCGTTTGCAAAATATAGCGTTTGACAACCTTACACTGGCTCTAACTGCACTATTTCACACATTTGCAAACAATAGGGCAACGAGAGCACTGATATGAGAAGGAAAAAACTAAGAGAGGCTATTGTAGAGGGTTCCTACACTGAGGTGTCAGATTATACAAGGCATCTCTAGGTGCCACGGAGTCTAAGTAGTCACCTATCGAAGTTGAACGATATTTTGGTCTCAGGGCTCTTAAGGGACTACGCCCAAACGAAGTAGCCCGGAAGCAACGACCATGTCGTGCACCAAAAAACCACCTCCTCTAGTGTTCACCTAGCCACTCGGATGTTTTGACGCAGTCCGTTCGGTGCCACAACCCACCGTTTGCAAAATATAGCGTTTGACAACCTTACACTGGCTCCAACTGCACTATTTCGTGTATTTGCAAACAATAGGGCAGCGAGAGCACCAAAATGAGAAGGAAAAAACCAAGAGAGAATTTTGTAGAGGGTCCCTATGTTGAGGTTTTATATTAGACGAGGCCTCTCTAGGTGCCACAGAGTCTAAGTAGTCACCCATCGAAGTTGAACGATATTTTGGTCTCAGGACTCTTAAGGGACTACGCTCGAACGAAGTAGCCTGGAAGCAAACGACCATATCACGCACCAAAAAACCACCTCCTTTAGCATTCACCTAGCCACCTAGATATGTCAACACAGTTAGTTTGTTGCCATGACCCACCGTTTACAAAATATAGCGTTTGAAAACCTTTCATTGGCTCCAACTGCACTATTTCGTGCGTTTGCAAACAATAGGGCAGCGAGAGCACCGAAATGAGAAGGAAAAAACAAAGAGAGGATTTTGTAGAGGGTCCCTACGCTAAGGTTTCAGATTAGACGAGGCCTCTCTAGGTGCCATGGAGTCCGAGTAGTCACCCATCAAAGTTGAATGATATTTTGGTCTCAGGGCTCTTAAGGGACTACGCCTGAACGAAGTAGCCCGGAAGCAACGACCTTGTTGCGCACCCAAAAACCACCTCCTTTCATGTTCACCTAGCCACCCAAATGTTCCGGTGTAGTCAGTTTGGTGCCATGACATCTTGAGGCATGAATTCTTACTCCTCTCCTCCGTTCATTTCCTAGGACTCAAAACATTCAATGTCACTTGTTTACCTTCCATCTCTCTTGTTCTTTTTGGACTTGCCTCTGTCCTCTTAGGTGCCTCATCACTATCCTTGATTTTCTCTCTTGAGCTATGTTTTTGTGGTGATCTCTCTCCATCCTCTACTGCTTAGCTATGTGCTTACATGCTCAATATTTTTGCATTGTAATAGGATTCTTAATCACAGATCACTACACAAAATTAGGAGTATAAGTAAATCATCAAACAATTAAGGGAACACATGTGTGAGGACCTTTTATTCATAAGTTCCATCATTGATTGCATGAGATTAATCATCTCTACCTCAAATTGAAGTAATGTCTCCCATCTGAAACTTCAACCCCCTAGTCCATCAAGAAAGATCAAGCATTCATACTGCAAAGAAGGACTTGTGACCATTGGGTGAGCATGATCCTTGAAAAAGGGAATGATCTATTTCCTGAGATTATCTCTTTGTTTAGATTATTCTTGGTCATATTTTTTAAAATCAATAGGAATAGAGTTGATATCAAGAAAGAGAAATTCCATTGGGAAAATAATCTCCCATTTGCGAGTGAGATGAATAATTTTGATTCTCATTCCTTGGTGAGCTCAAGTGTGTTTTCGTCTGACTCAGAGAACTTGTATGACATTTTGTCCCATACCATCACCTAGAGGTTTGATGCTCTAAAAGAAGCCATTTATGATTTTGAATCCCATGCGGAGAATGTATCAATTTTTTTGGAAGATCTTGGCACAAGAATGCATGAGCTTGGTACTCCTCTCAGGGAGAATAATTCCACATGAAGAATCTTCAGGATTCAAATCTTAAGAATTGGTTTAGGAAAATATTTGTGACCCTTTCCTTCAATAGTCAATACTTTAGAAGCCCTTGTAGAGATCATCGGTTATATCTCTAGAATCCTATGAAGAGTTAAATGAAAAATATTTTAGTCAATGTGGAAATATCAATGCCATTCCTGAGAATTGAGTCAACACATTGGAGCATGTGAACATCTTGGAAGATGAGAAAGTTTCATTTGTAGTTTCCAGATTCAACAAGATGGTCTATGGAAAAGCCTCATCATTCAAGATCTTCCGCAGAGGAAGACATGAGTTGATTCTTCATTAGAGGAGGATTATTCATGTGATGGGTGGAACCTAAGAATACTAATAAGGGCTTACTGTCAAATTTTTAGCCTTTTCAACTTGGGACATCAGAATGCACCACCACATGAAATCTCTTCCTTTCGTCACTTAAGGCTTGTAACATTCTCACTAGGTATGATTCCTCAGCACCCCAACTTGATTATGTTGCCCCCTCTCATGAATACTTAACCCATTCACACATTATCACCCCTTTAAGTCCCTTTGTCACTTAAGGCTTGTAACCCTACCCTATCATGCCATGTAACCCAGGTTAATCCAGAATGGTCAAGGATAAATTAGAAGGTGAGTTAGCTAGGTTAATGTTAAGAGGTGAGTATAAAAATACACTTAGATATTTTTTAATCCCTTTTTAATATTTCCTTTTCCTTCATTGCTGCTAGTATTTAGTTATGCTACTAAATTTTCAAGAAACCCTATTGCAAAAATCACATTTTTGCTCATATCTCCTTCACTTTTGCTCCATTTTCCCCTGCAATTTTCCCGTAACTTCTACTCATGAACTCCTTGAAGATGATATAAAAATATTTTCCATTGGTGCCCTAATTTTTTATAGCATCCCATTTAAAATTTCAGAGAAAAAACTTTCCTTTTTAGATCCTTACAATTCTGGAGATCGAAAACACTTGAAATTTGAAGCATGAAAATACCTAATCTAATGAAAAAATTTCATCTCAATCCAAATACAAGAAGACATGATTAAATATTTATTATTAAATTGGCATATGAGCCTTACTAAAAATAATAAGTTTTGATAACAAAGAATTTTTTTTGAATAGTTCACCTAGCATGGTTTTGCTTAACAATTGTACCATGTAGTGCTCTAGGACATGGTTTTTTAATTTTAAATCAAACATACATATCTAGAACTAATTTAAATGGTTATGAAAACATACATAGAAGGATATCATAAATGCAATGAAATCAAATCAAACATATAGTTTAGATTTATCGTTATGAAAACCAACACACATGGATATATAAGAATCAAACAAAGTGTGCTCCAGACACACATCTCTGAAAATATATGTAAGTTCATAATGTATCTGTACATCGCGAACTAAGTGTGTCATAATGTATATAGGACCACATGTGGTCGCAAAAGGCTATATATATACAATGGAATATATGAAGAAACATGTTCCTTAGGACCAGATGGCCCATGTATATATCTATGTACATCCAGGTGGACTATGAATCTACTCATGAAACATCTTCCCTCTCTTCGTCCTGCTAGAAGTAGCACGTCCACAACCTGGGGATGTAGTGGAGGGAGATGCCACTACATATTTCATCCATGTGGTCATAGGTGTCTCTAAGCATGCCTGCAACCTAACCTGTATATTCATAAACAACAAGTTTTTAACACCCAAAATTTTAAAATACATTCAAAATTTAGAAACTTGTACAATTTAGTTAAAATGCACGTGAAATCTTACCGCAATGTCATGATCCCTATCAATTTGTTGTTGACGCATTGCAGGAATAACAATAGCCTCACGAGGGGTAAGCTACATACAAATAATTACTTTTCAAATTAAATATTTCACATACATACAAAATTTGATATTGTAGATTTAAGTAATAAGAAATAATGAACCTCCAAAATTTAACAAATTTGAGAAATTGCACCTCAGTTAGTGGATCTGCAGATGCTATGGTAGTATCTACAGTAGCCTCCATAGTTTGTATATATGGAGGATTCTCTCTAGCAGTCATAAGCTATACAAAAAACATGTACAAATCAATATTAAAATCTACATGACTGTGCACCACATAACAGAGGTCCAAAGCATGTAATCCACGTGAACTTCCACAATTAGAAACAAAGTGTAAAGAGATTTACTAACCTGTGTAAAACTCATGTGAGGCGTGCTAGTAGCCTCAGTTTCCAGAGTAGATGATGACCCGTCAGGCTTCTATGTATAAAAGACAAACATATTAATATGTAAAACATACACGTGAAACATTATAATAATAATCTAGTGCAATCAAATGAAATTAAAAATGTAAGTTTGTAAAACTTGAAACTTACGTTTGAAACACGCCCAACTGCAGTAGCTAGCATGTCAACGCCGGATGTTTCCTTCATCGGCTCTTGCTATTTAAAATAAAATAAAAAATTAGTTTTTTACATGTATGTACATGACGTACAATCAAATACATATATATTAAAATATCAAACATGTGAATTAAACTATTGTGTATATATATATATTATTTATATTTATTTAAAATTTACCTGTGAAAGACCAGTATCAGTGGCACCAGTTCCAAAAACATTCCCCAACATCTCATCTATAGAAAAGAAATCCTGTGAACCAGTAAATGATGTCTCACCCGTAGTGCATACGGCACAACACGATCCATAGTGGTGTGGTGCGCTAGAACTGGTGCCTCCACCAACATCACTAGATGCAATCTGGTCACTATGCTGAGTCAGAGTGTTAGTGAGCTCCCTCAATGCATGCAATATATCAATCTCCACAACCTCCTTCACTGTAGGAGGGATAACTGAAGGTAGTAGGGGTTTTGGGGCATGGGGGATCCTAGGTTGACCTATGCGTGCACCAGGTCTACTCTGTGCAGAGCCACCTCCTCGACCAAAAAAGTCAGAAAAGTCAAAATAATTTGGGACCTCATTGAGCACGAACTCGCAATATAATTTCTTCAAAAAATATAGAGGAACCTCATTGTTGTTGCATGGTGGATAATAAAAAACCATCCACCATTGGTCCCAAAAATTGTTTTTGATTCGGTCATCGTGGCACCAATGGATTGGAAACCGTTTGCAAGTAACTGCGCGGGGGGGGGGGGGCATTTGTTCTAGGGTCAGTAAATAATGCACAAATGAGGTAATTTCCTATTTTTTTTGTCTTTTATGGCCGCATGGTATAGTTTATCCGCATACCACCACCTACAGTCACCTCTAAAGCTATTCCATCTATGTATTTGGTTGGTGGTGGAGTCGACTTCTCCAATCAATGTTTGCAATGTATTGGCCAAAGTCATGCAGGATGGATTTGTAGCATGATTTTGTCTTATATTTTGAATTAGGTTCTCAATGGCAATTTTATTTTCTTGGATTCTTCCAATGATATTATCTTGCGTTCTTGTTGGCTCAGTGGGGACAGAAAGGAGCCACAAGAGGCAGATCTATGTTTGGAGGAGGGTTTTGAGGAATATTCGGAGGGTTTTGAGGAATGTTCCATGGGTTTTGAGGAATGTTTTGACGGTTTGCATGATTTCGAGCTTGCCGACCAACTGATAAAACAAGAAAATTGTATACATAAACAAACATTTCAAAAAACCCATGAAAATGTAAAAAAATAACCTAAAATGCAAAAAAAACCTAAAATGCAAAAAAAATGATTACAATCGGGGAGCTTACCTCCTCGTCTTGGCAGCATGGTTGAATATATCGCTGATCCAGAAGTCCGATGAGCAATTTTGAGATCGTATTGAGAGCGCGAGTGAATTTTTTTTAGGAGAAAGTCTCGGTTCGAAATGAAAAATGAGGAAATTAACGAGTCGGGGGACTGTTAAATTTTGTCTCAGAGTTCCGCGATCGCAGTTTATAACTGTGCGATCGCGGTTTTAGGTTCAGTAATTACCGAACCTAGAATTGAGGAACCGCAATCGCGGTTCCTTTATTTCGGGTTTTTATGTCCACGGAATTTTCCACCAACTTCGTGTACTTACCCAGTTCCCGTGGTGGTTTGATTGAGCATTGGCCCTCTGCTCACCCCCTATCATGAATATTTTATAGTAACCTGGATTGGGCTAGGAAGCTTCTCACATCCAAAAGTAGCTTCTTTGGTGTTGGCAAGTTAATGATAACAAATACCTCGATTGGAGCAACTTGCATTCCACTCATTTTGAAAGGTAATGTCCCAAGCACTATCCCTTCAATGTTCATCATGTAGCCATTCCTCATAGAGCCCAAAGTTACACAGTTATGTTCTTTAGAGCATTCTTCATCAAGGACTTTTCCTATGGGCAAGCTGCCTTGCCTCTTCAAAGGAGCTCCCCCGCTACGTGTGCCCTTTCTACAACCACATTGTAGACTCTTCATTCAATCATCTTTTCAGTTCTGCCCTCATGCTTAAAGTCTGCCCTTTGGAATGCTAGGAGGTGCATTACCCTTTTCCAAAAGGAAGACCTTTTTTCCCACCTATCTACCACATGGAAAATGTGAATGTAGTTTTGTCCTGATCCAACCTGGTGTATTTCTACAAAATGGTTATAACAACTATTTGACATTCTTTCAGAGATGACTGTTTCTATATCAAACCTAGGAAATGCTAGAGAATGCTGTTATTTTTAATGAGGGGAAGAGGACAGTCAATAGGCATTTCTTTCTATTTCTAACAAGCATCTGCTGTCATCTCACACATGTTCTCACATTCAGATCCAAGTACAGGCTTTAGCACAAGTCCACATAGAAGTTGAGCACTTGCATCGATCTATCTGGACCATTGGGGGATATGAATCCTGCATCCAATATTTGTTAGTCACGTCCTGCCTGACATTCTCCCTCACCACCGCTCCCGCTCATTCAAGGTCGCTGCTCGCTTTCCCATGGGTGGCTTACAAGTTTCCTTGATCGGGGTCTGGCTCATGGGTGCAAAGCTGTAGCGATCTCTCCTCCACTGGCAGGTCTCTCCATATTCCGTCTTGGACTCAAATTTGCTTCCGGGGTTTTTGAAGTCGACTTGGGCAATAACTTGGTAGTGGTGGCTCGAGTATTGCAGGCATCCCATTCACAATCAATTGTTTTCCTGCGGCTATCTTTATCTATGCTTCGCCATCTCAGACATTAAAAACAAATTGTTGAAGAGCAGTATTTAGTATCTAGTCATGTGCTAGGAGTAGCCTGAAGGATGAAATGCTTACCCAGATATTCATAGTTCTTGGTGGTTGGGGTGACCATCTGATTAGAGCCCACTGCCGCCGCCACCTTCCTCCATTGTCTAATTTGTTGTTGCTGCCATACTTGTTCTCCATGACGTTGGAAAGTTTCAAAATATTGGTTCTCTGTCTTTTCTATTTTACATGATTTTTTTATTGCATCATGCTTTTGTTGATATGACACTTTGATCTACTTGTAGCCTTTATGGCTACCCAAATTATCTGATCTTCTACATTCAATGGGGTGTGCAGGAGGATTCCACCTGATATTTTTAGTACTGATTAGCATTAGTACTAATCATCTTTACCAAATATGGTTATGCTTTTCAATGCATTAAAAGTGGCCAACCTTGGGATGATTATATACAGTACTAGATAGGGATATCCTACTAATTTTTATTTTGGTTGAAGAATAACAATGTCAGTGGGAGGGTACATCTTATTTGGAATCTACCACTACTACTTGGGCCTCCATTAATCCTTTAGGTCTCACTGTTGAGTCTATATGCAAGGTATGTAAGACTGTAGTTGTGAAATAGGGAGGTTAGGGTGTCCAAGACTCCAATCATGGTTGATGTATTTAGTCATGACTTTTTTTTAAATGCCCCCATGTTGAATCAGAGCATTTTTATAGTGAGAAGCTTTCCCCCCCGTTGAATGTGTTAGATTACATGTACCAATGGAATGTCTAGGTCTATATACATGGTGGACCGTATCAACATATTCCAAGCATGAATCTAAGCCACTAGATTTCTTGAATTAGATTGGTTTGCAGTAACGCCATCAAAATCTTCTCCTCCTTCTCTGAGCTAATCCCCTAGGTAATACGAACATTAGTACTTAAAAAACTTGTATATTGATAGGCATATTCCATGTGATTGCTTGTTTCCATGGTGTAACACCTCATTTACCACAAAAATGGATCCTTCAACTGTTTGTGGCATGATCAAAAGTTACAAATTCTGATCATGAGGACCCTCTTATTTTGTTGCAATATGGCAAGAAATGGTGGCTTATAATCTCTACTCTTCCAATCCTTGCTAGAATTTTTCTCAGGTTGCTACGGATTAGCTTGCGGTGTCCTCTAATTTTGTTACAGATCTTTCTATAGCGTGATTTTGCTTTGATGTTGATCATTCTGCAACATCTGTGGTTAATCAACAATCTCAATAATGGTGGGTCCAGGTTGTTGGAGGTCTCTTCATGAGTGGAGGTGGATGTTATTGACATCAACTAAATAGGTGGGGTATTGAGTTCGCTTCCTGGTCAAAACTAGCTCAGGAATACTTGTATTATTGGGATTCAGGTGTTGTTTGAGCTAAAGGAATGACTGACATTAATTTTATCTTTTATTTTTTCAACTAATAGGAATTAGAGGGCATGTCTATAGCTCATTACTATGGAAAAGATACATATAGATAAGCCAATATCCCAATACTACTATATCGAAGTGGGTTGTATTCATGTTTGATATACTATTCCAAAAGGCCGGTGCCATGATTGAGGGGGTAGTTGTCAAAGCCTCAGGGGCTCTTGACAACATGATTGTGATCACCATCGTTTATATGTTGGTTTAGTTTCAATGGAGCCCTAACAATGAGGATCAGCCCAAGGTGGGGGTTGCATATGTTGGTCCATATCAATGACCATAATTTTGAAATGGTTGCCATAGGGTCTTGTGACATACCAAATTCCTTGCCTTTGCGGCCGTGGTTTGCTATGAGCTTTCAGTAAAAAAATGTGCAAGGCCTTAAAAAATATCACTTTTACAATTCTTGTAAAGCTTCACTTTTCCATATTTACAATGCTGACTCATCCTCACCTTCTGCAGTCATATTTTTTTCCCATGCATACATGAGCATAAACTCTATCAAGAAATAGGACATGAATCTACATCAAATCAACTTTAGTAAGACCTGGCATCCAAATGATTCATCTTAATTTAGCTTTGGATTTAGTTGTTTCATTGGAATTTATCCTGCTTGAGATGTTGTTGTACATGATGACAATATTTTACATTTTTTTCATGTCCCCAATTAATATGAGTGAGATTGAGATGACCTAAAGTGAAGCTTACATATTAGATATCCTATTTAGGTAAGAAAAATCTAAGTCGAGGAATGGGTGTCTAGGACATGCAGCATATTTACTTCCCAGAACTATTTAGTAATGTATCCTAATGGAATCAAGATCCAAACAATCCATGTCATGTCTACATCGATTACCTATCTAATTAAATTTCGTCCATCTGAGAAACCTTGACACCAGGTAAATCTAAAAAATAACATTGTCTTCTGATTAACAGATATAAGAATACCTTTCTAGGTCAGTTGTTGGGGAGAAAATTTGCTCCTGTAACTGGAAAATTAGTTGCGTTTGTTTGCAGAGCCATCAATATGGGAATCCTAAGTCACTCTACTTGAGCGGTACAACTTCCGTAAAGGGAGGCATACAAATTAATATTGGATGCATTCATTCATGGCAGGTTTCTAACCCTTAGAGACTTTTCAACAGTTTCACTCCAAATTTTGTTGTGTCCCCTTTGTAAGATTGAAATGCTTAATGTCTCAGCTCAAATAACAAACTATTATTTTGGTAGGAAGGGGTATGATCCAGTGGAAAATCTATGTAGGCATGCAATCTAAAGTCTGTAATCTACCTTTGACTCAGTATGCCCACATTCATTAATTAGAAGGTGTCACTTATCGATACATGGCCGTACAGTCTACTCCCTATAATAACTTCATCCTTAGGAGAATGGATACATGGGCAAATGAAATGTCTTTGGTCAACAAGGTACCAGTCTTTGGTCTTAACTTCTGACATGTTTTTTTTCCCTCTTTTATTTTTCCCCTTTCGACAGCTAAATTGCACTCATGTGAATACATGCAGCTTTGACCCTAAGAGGTTAACCTGAGGAGTTAGAGAAAATACACCAAGTCTGGAGTTTTTTGTCTTGGTGTCCAGCTACAGGCCCCCTTGTCCTTTTGAAATCAGTATCCCCTTGTAAGTGCACTTGAGGTGTCATTACTGTCTCATGCCAAAACGTGTTACAACTTTAGAAATCATTTACGCCTATTCAAATTCCTCTATTATGAAAAATAAAATGCTCATGGTGGGTTAAAAACCAAATCTTGCAACGTGAATGTTACATTTGATTTGTCAATTTGAATATAGACCATTTGATTTTCTCTTATAACTTTGAAATCAAGCCGTCCATGTGGTAAGAAGAGATTGGAGCAGGTACGAGGGGAAAGCCATTTGTGTTTTGTGTTTTTTTAGAGATTTGGTAATTTGGAACAAATTGGCCCACACCCCCGCTTCAACTTTTTAACTTAGGCACGTGGCACGTTTTCACTAGAAATGGGGTTGCAGCCTTTTTCTCAACATTTTAACCTTTTTGGAAAAAGGTTAAAAAACTCAAATTCCTCCGGCGTTCCGCTCTCCCGCTTTGATTTTTTAACAGTGGGATTCACCTTTGAATTTTTCCATGTGGGCTTCAACTTTGACTTTTTCCTTTATAGCCTGATCAGGGCTGCGAGTTACTTTTTAACTTTTCACCTTTTTTACAAAGAGGCTCAAAATCTCAAATCCCCCTGATGGCCCGCTCATCCAATTTGAAAGCACCTTCTGAAATTGTGCTAGGTTGGTGCGTGTCTCCTTCCGCCGGGGTTATAATTTTCAACGGCCAACTCTGCCTCTCCAATGACTCCGACCACGTGGCGATCTAGTGCTGATTTGGTAATCGGCCCTTTCTGCCCCACCTTCAGAATTATGCTATTGCAGAATGTGGATCCGTCTAATGAGCCTTCCATACTTCGTCGATTTTAGCCCGTTTTTCCTTAATTTTGTACTTGGGACACGTGGAAATCCTACGCTTAATTGAAGATTGTCCCTTGGACCATTCCCATGGAGTTGCATTATTTGGACGTGTGGCTGGTTCCGCTAGATTTTGAAATATGACTGAACCGCATCCAATCAAAGAGACCCACATATCACTTCAGGATGTTGAGGCAAAATTTGACGGGGAAGGAAACACCCATCATTCCTAACTATGGGAAAAATACACAGAGGAAGAGAACTTCGTCATTTTGAGTCCAATTTTTTAATTTCCTTCGCGATCCAGAGGCATGGAGGCAAAAAATGATTTGATGACCCAGGCCATAGAACAAGTGAACAATTTTGATAAAAAAAGGAGATTATAAAGAGGATATTACGTGCATAGACTGGGAGATGGATAATTTCTCAAAACGAGAAAAACAAAGATTTAACCAGCACTAGGGCACAAATTTTGCTATTTCTTCAAACTTTCAACTTGGCTTAAATACTTTAGGAGGGTGAGAGCTTGAAATTTTGAATTTAACTTGGAAAGCGAAAAGTAGTTTTCATGAGACAACAATAGTCTTCTAATGGTTCATCCTCCTTCTATGCCATTTTGTAGATTTCATCTCCTCCTTTGCTACTCAACATGTAGTAGTTCTGATACTTATTGAGGAACTTATCCTTCATGTATGCCCAAGTGGTTACAACATTTATTCATGAACCCATGAACCATCTCAAGGCTGCATCCTTGAGTGTAGCAGGAAATAGTTTCAATTTATGTGCATCTATGGTATAATCATAACTCCTACATAAAACATCAAACTCAAATAGAAAAGTGTCCAGGTCTTCAGTTATGGATCCATGAAAGTTAGGAAAAGATGAGGGAGAAATATTATTCATAGCAACAACTTCATCATTTTCGGTAATGGGAAAATCAAAGATAGTTTCCCCATTTTGAGTATTTTGGTCTACTTCTTCTACCATATTTTGCCGCTCAAGGGAAGCTTCAAAATTTTCACTTGGAGGATGTTCTTCTATTATCAAATCTTGTACAAAGGAAGATGTACTTTATTCAAAATCTGATATGGAAACTTGTGCTACTTGTGGATTGAGTAAAAATCTACCATGAGAATCTCTCAGATAGTGCATGCATCAACTACTCAACTCACTCAACATATATTAGTGGGGGGCTATGTAGGTGAATTTTCTAAAACCTAAATTGCTTCTAAGAAATGAAAAACCTCTCAAAAACCTTATAAATTAGTAGTATCCCTGAAAACGACGCCAAAAATGGTGGTGAAAATTAACTTGCAGTAATTAGTATGTTGTTTATTAATCTATAATCATTTAATTATCAAACCAAGGGACATAGAATTTCAATTATTTCAGTGTTGTATGCACAATTACAAATATTTGGGAGGTATCAAGATAAATTGATGTCACTACAATATGAGAAATTACAATGCTTGGAAAAAAACTAGATTTTGACTGGAAGTAAAATACTAAGTCTAAGGAAAAACATGTAAACTCAGAATACATATAAAGGAATAAATTTCTACTAATCTAATCATGCAGTAAATCAAATCATCAAACAAAGGAGAGGGTTAGCAAACCACAAGTGGGCCCTGCCTTGGGTGTTAATCTCTTCTAAGGCTTGTGAATACAAAAGATGCACATAACTGAGACTTTTATTTCATTAGCATGAAGATTACAGTTGGAAAATACATAAATTCTCTATCTCACTCTTGATCAATCCTCCTATCAACATTAACATTTACTTTTTATATCTTTCATTACAACAGAGGCATGAAGAAACAAAGTTCTACTAGGATTTCTGATTAGATTAAATAAAACATATTAACCAAACAATCCGGAGACTACATGCATGCAACATAACTACTCAATAGGTGTTTACACATCAATCACATAAATTAAGTAACCAATCAGTTTGATCAACTAGTTATTAAATAATGAATTAAATCAACTAGTTTTTTGTTAAGTTGCAACACATAATCAGATGATGGCATCGATTCCCCTCCTAGTTCTCATAATTGCTTCTTCCATTGACACGTGCAAACTTAGGTGTGATGTCCATGTCCTCCAATATCCTTAGGATCATGGCTTTATCCATGTGTGTGACCTCCTTTGGCTATGGATGATTTTCTCCAAATGAGTTCCTTTGGTTACATGTCAGTTGTTGCGGATGATGCCTTAGCTATAGATGATTCCTCTTGGCTGTGGATGAGTTGTTGCGTATGGATACTTTCACTGCAAGTGAGTTAGTGCATAAATAAGTTGCTTACAACAAGAGGCATCTAATGCATCATTAATCAAACATCTCATTGTAATCAAGAGAATAAACACGTACTCACAATACCAAAAAATAAAGCTAATTAGTGATATTTATATTGATAATTATTCATGCGATAATGTTCAGGTTATAATGAAAGGTCTCAGTAGTATAACAAGAGAATTAAATTTCAAGGATACAAATGACTCAAAAAATATAGAGGATGAGTTGTTTAGAAAGGGAATTAAACAATTCATTAATTAGATCAAATATTAAGCCCCATTTGGCCACCATTGACAATTATTGGTTGGAGACACTACTAGCGTAAATAATGGAGTTGCTGAAGGAATTCAAGGATTTATTCCCAAAAGGTTACTATTGTCACTTGATATTTCACTCTATGCTGAGGCCAGGCTCAACACCTCAGTAAAACATGGAGTGACCTTCAAAGTTTTGGGAAATGGAACCTTTTAAGGTCAATCTCTAGAGAAGGCCGATTCCTTGAAGTCTATCTTACTGTAGCTAATCTAACTAGCACTACAAACTACTACCAATATAACCTAAGATTTCTAAGAGGACAGGGTTCAAGAGGATGAAATACTTAAATAGAGAAAGGTGATGCACCAAAATAAATTAGGTTACTAATATGGCTTGGGTGGACACAAATATGACACATAATATAAAGTTTCAAGAAGTGTACAAAAAAATCTAAATGGAATGATCAAGATAAGATTGAAAAATTCTAAGAGGAATAAGATATTCACATCAACCACATATTCATTTAAAGGAAAGATATAACACTTGAAAAAACTATCAAGAACTTGGTATTTCAAAACTCCACAAATCCAATGTGCAATAAAACTCCAAAAACACATTACAGAGGTCTACGAGCATTAACTCAGTGCTCAAAAGGATATAACTCTAAATATAACAAAAATACCCTTAACTCGTGCCCATACAATCATTTTTATAGGACATAGAGAAAAAGAGAAGAGATCATATGACACCCAACATCGAAGAAAACCAACCAATTTTCTAACCAACAAGGGCCAATTGACATTCACTTTTTGTAGACCAAGTATGATGGTTGTTGGGGGTTGTATAATCATTTAAAATAAGTCATACATGAATTTTATTTGTTGCTAGATTTTTAATGATCTGTGATCTGTCGACACTAAAATTTTTCTCCGTAATTTCTATTTCATTAATGTGTGTATTAGGAATAGAATGTTGTTAAGTATAATTAGTAGTAGCGTCTGATAGAAGATAACGGCGCTACCAGTACGATGTTGCCAATAATGTATAGTACGGTAATATTCAAAAGTATAATAGGAATGTTGTGGTAAAAAGTAAATATTTGTCGTAAGTGGTCCGGTAATGTTAAAATGTCAAAGTTGGGGTAAGTAGAGAAGTAGGGTCTACATGATTAGGAATTAGAAATATTATATTGTTAATAAGGACAAGGAGTGAGGTCATAAATATTTTGTGTATTTTATTTGTAAAAATTCTAAAAATGTGGAACCCATGTGAAATGATAAGGTTTATCTTATCTTAAAAGATAAGCTTACATGTACAGATAAGAGTTAAAGTATGGAATATGATTTGTCAGAGTGGATTTCTTATCCTATCTTAGAGATAAGATGGATAAGCCTGGAAGTTCTATAAATAGAGAGGCCACCCCCCTCATTTAGCATAGAAAGAAGTAGTGAGAAATATTGTATGAGTAAGTGTGTAAAGGAAGTCATCATTTTGAAGGTGTGTTAAAGAAGCCATTAAGAGGTGTAATTGTGAAGTTTCTCCCATAGTATTGGTGGAAGGCAAGTGAAGTCAGTAACACTTGAAGTACCTCATGGGTGAGATTGTAACAATTTCATGTTAATATTATAATTTCCACTGATATTTCATATTTATCATCATTCCTTCTTATCATAGTATATGGTATTCTTGTGTTATGTTTGTTGTTATGTTTCTAGATTATAGCCACCAAACTAAAAGCTGTGCATTAATAAATAATCATAGCACGAGGAGTTCCCGGTGAAGAATTATCATAGTGCTAGATTGGTGTTGACATTTTGGTTCAGTTGCCAGGACCATTCCTCGTTGGTGGATTTTCTGGAGAGATATTCCCACTTAATCATAAAACATTTGGAGGGTAACCTTGTTTTTACTGTGTATAATGGTTACCATGGTAAAGT
Source organism: Taxus chinensis (assembly GCA_019776745.2). Taxonomy (NCBI): domain Eukaryota; kingdom Viridiplantae; phylum Streptophyta; class Pinopsida; order Cupressales; family Taxaceae; genus Taxus; species Taxus chinensis. Next base: position 682,047,147 of record CM034148.1, read on the forward strand.
CACTTTTTACCATGCATAGTATTTACCGCAGTAACTTTACTTTTTACCGTGAATAGTATTGACCACAGTAACTTCATTTTTTACTGTGAATAGTGTTTACCCCAATAACTTCACTTTTTACTGTGAATAGTGTTTACCATAGTAAAGTCAGTTTTTACCGTAGTAAGTCAAGTTTTACCATAGTTTACCGATTTTCTATTATAGGGATTTCAACTATTTGTGCACATAAGTCTTGTTGATTGTACTTGTGGGTTGATTTTTCACTGTGGTCACTTTTGAAAATGGGGAAGATTCCTGTTTTTTCAGCCCAACCTAATGAAGATGCTTCCTATTTCATTCAAGAGTTTAAACGAACTTGTATTTGTAATGGCTTTATAAGAAGGGAACAATGGACTTAATTTTTTCCTACCTTTTTGGATGGTTCAGCCCTTAGGTGGTTTGAAACACTAGGTGATAATGTGAAAAACTCATGGGATTTATTAACTGAAATTTTTCTCGAAGAATTTGATGAACAACAGAAATATGCAGATCTCATGATCGATATCACAAAGCTATCCCAAGGAGAGAAGGAGAAGATAAGGGATTATCATGCTCATGTTCTAGATCTAAGGAGGAAGCTCGATGCCCAGATCTGGAAGGAAGGATTAGCGGATGGGTTGATGAATGACATGGATAATCTCCTCTGTAAGCACTTCATTCTTGGGATGAAGCTAGAGATCAAACAACGAGTGAAGTATGACCGCCCAGCTACCATTGAAAAAATAAAGGAGATTGCAAAAAGGCAAGAAGAAAGCATGAAAGAGGAGCCCAAAGAAATTGTTGCTAAAGTAGAGCCTACACCAACACCTTTGGTCCAGGATCTACAACCACTCTTAACGAGCACAAATCTTTCTCCTAGTACATCTACTGAGTATGAAGATCTACTCAGGAAGATGGGCTAGTTAACTATTAATCTTCTTCAAGGAAAAGAATTCAGTTCTTAGGGAGGAGATAGAGGTCCAAAAAGAAATATTTTTGAAGTTGTATGTTATGGTTGTTATAAAAAGGGTCATTATAAGTATAATTGTCTAGATAGAGCTTCTACATCTGGTACAAGAGATAATGATAAAGGAAAAGCACCTGTGAATTCTTTTGATGTAGTAGATAAGAGCATAAATAATGAAGTAGATGTGTTTGTAAAAGAAAGAAAGAAAGAAAAAGATAACCAAGATGAAAATGATCCTAAGAAGATGAAAGGAGAAACTAGTAAGAAACATAAGAGAAGAAAGTTGGGTGTTCAGGATTTTCTGATTTCATAGGGACAATGACTATACTCCATCTTAGAAGATCTATCCAAAAGGCCTGCAAATATTACATATGGTCAACTCTTGGCTATGTCTTCTGAGAAGAGGTGGGAGATGTGAAGTGGACTCAATGCTCGATGAAGGAAGGAGGTTGAGGTCCCTGTTTTGGAGGTAGAGGTGGATCCCTATGCTCCACAAGCTGAGGTATTATGTAATGGTATTTCAATTCATGATGTCTTAGTTGATGGAGGTGTTGCAGTTAATGTAATGACCTGAGTCTGTAATGAATATGTTGGGTTTAAAAATTGATCGCCCCTCAACACTTATGTTAAGGTCATTAAATAAGGGAAAAACTAAACCAGAAGGTGTAGTTTCAAATGTGGCAATATCTGTTATGGGTGTTGTATGTGTGGTAGACTTTCAGGTTATGAAAAATGGTACTGTTGCATACCAAATGTTGTTAGGAAGACCATGGCTAATGAGAGTTCATGCAAGAAACTGACTGGAATTAAGGCTTCATGACACTTGGTTGTGGTAGAGAGAGGGTGAAGATAAACGTGATCCCTTGGCATCATAAGGCAGAACCTGTGGATTCAAGTGATGAAACTGATGATTGGACATTCTCTGATTACTCTAGTACCAGTGAAGTGGACACCGAAGATGAAGAAAGTGAGGTTGATGTTTCGATCATGGATATTCTTCTAGTCACACCAACTCATGACCCCATAAAATTATCTGAAGAAGAAATTGATGATCGTCTCCAACAAATAAAGATTGGTGATGCTGTGATGGAGAGTGAGAAGGAATCCTACCTCTAGCTCTTTCGAAGGTACATACACCTATTCACTTTTGATTACAAGGAACTCCATCAAGTAAGTTGGGTAGAACATTCTATTGAGCTGGTAGATGGTGCTAAGCCCATAAAGTAAATGCCATATAGAATGAATCCTAATTTTTCCAAGACTGTAAAAGAAGAAATAGATAAGTTGCTTGATGTAGGATTCATATTTGCTGTGGAGAATTCAGAATGGGTTTCTCCCATTGTGATCTCAATAAAAAAGAATGAGAAGCTACGCATTTGTGTTGATTATAGGAAGCTCAATAAGGCAACAAAGAAGGATCATTACCCTTTTCCATTCTTCAGACCAGATCTTAGATGAAGTAGCTGGCCATGGAGTGCTATAGTTTTGCTAATGGATATAGCGGATACAACCAAGTTCGTATAGCAGAGAAAGATCAGCTAAAGACAACATTCACCACTCCTTGGGGAATGCTTTATTATAGAGTTATGCCTTTTGGGTTGTGTAATGCTCTGGTATTGTTACAGCGCTTGATGAATAGGGTGTTCGAACCCTACATTGGGAACTTCATCAGAGTATTTATGGATGATTTTTGCATCTATGGGAGCAAGATGGACCACCTGCACCAGATGGAGACAACATTTCAAAGGTTAGATGAAGCACAAGCCTCACTAAACCCTACAAAGTGTGTCTTTGGATGTTCTAAAGGTGTTTTGTTAGGGCATGTTGTATCCAGAGATGGTATTGGTACTGATCCTGATAAAGTTTCAAAAATCAAAGAGTTACCATTTCCTATGAATAGAAGTAAGTTGAGATCATTTTTAGGCCATGTGGGTTACTATAGAAGGTTCATCAAGAATTTCTCAAAGATTGCACAGCCACTAACCCAGTTCTTGAAGAAGGATGTTACTTATGAACCAGGAAATAAGGTGCATAAAGCTTTTAAACAACTGAAGGAAGCCTTGGTGTCTTCACCTATTTTAAAGAATCCAGATTGGAGCAAGCCATTCATTGTGTACACTGATGCCTCAGATGCAGCACTAGGAAGTACTATGAGCCAAAAGGATGAAAATGGGAATGAACATCCAGTTTACTTTGGGAGCAGACAAATGAGCAGTGCTGAGGTAAATTATACTGTAATTGAAAAAGAGGCTCTAGCTATCATTTTTGCTGTAAAGAATTTTAGAAATTACTTGCTAGGGTATAAATTTATAGTTGTAACAGATCATCAGGCTCTAAAATATATTGTAAATAAGCCTAACCCATCAGGGAGGATAGTAAGATGGATAATTTTGTTACAAGAATTTGAATTTGATATTATAGATAGGCCAGGAAAGAAGCATGTCAATGCAGATGCACTCTCTCGAGCCTATGATGGTTTAGGTCATCTTGTGATGATGATGATTTCCTAGATGCAACATTGTTATCCCTTGACACAATCCCTAGTGAATACATAGATATTTGGAATTATCTGAATGAATTCAAGTTTCCTAATGGTGTCAATGCAAAGACTAAGAGGAAGATTACTCAAGCCAGTCGTCCATATTCTATTCTGCATGGAGTATTATTTTGAATAGGACCTGATGGACAGTACAAGAGGGCAGTTGGACGTGATCAAGGGAAGGAGATGATAGAAGAATTCCACAATGATACATGTGGAGGACATTTCTCTGGACAAATTACAACAAGAAGGATCTTGGATGTAGGTTATCACTGGCCCACTCTTTTTAGAGATTGTTATAATTATTGTAATACATGTGATATCTTTCAAACACATGGTAACCGTAAGACTTCATTAGCTCCATTATGCCCTATTCTTCCACTTGGTCCCTTTGAAAAGTGGGGAATAGATATTGTAGGTCCACTTCTAACTACCCCATGCCAAAATAAGTATATTGTAGTTACCACATATTATTTAACCAAGAGGGTTGAAGCTAGGCCATTGAAAACAACTTCCATGGATGAAGTGGAAAGGTTCATATATGAACGAATTGTCACCAGATTTGGTTGCCCATTAGAAATTGTAATAGATCAAGGAAGCCACTTCATTAATGAGGTGGTAGAAGCCCTAGTCAATAAGTTTTCTATTAAGCACATGAAGGAAACAACATACAAGCCAAGCAAAAATGGACAGGTGGAACGAACAAATTTTGTGTTGTGTCGAATTCTAGCAAAAGATGCAGCCTTGCAGGTACATTAGTGGGATAAAAGGATTCATGCAACATTATGGGCATATAGGGCAACATGATAGTTAGCAACAGGATACTCTCCATTTCACTTGGCGTATGACATTGATCTAGTTCTTCCTATTGAGTTTGATATTCCCACTGTGAGAGTTATGAAAAATGAAAGGATGGATGAAAGTGATTCAGTAAAAGAAAGGTTGGTACATCTTCATTTGCTAGAGGAAATGAGGGAAATAACGAAGGATACAAGCTATAGGAAGAAAATGAAGCAGAAGGAATACTTTGATCAAAAGATCCATTGGTCTCCATTTCATGTGAATGACTTGGTCCTAGTATATGATTCGAGATACAAAAAAAGAAGACAGACAGAGAAAATTTCTTCCAAAATGGATGGGGCCCTACAAAATAGCAGCTATGCATGAAAATGGTACATACCGACTAGAGGAATTGGATGGCACTCCCATTACAAAATGGGTCAACCATGACAAACTAAAGATTTTCCAAGCACCAGAATTGTTTACTCTAAGGATGGAGTAGAATCTAGGAAGGGGGAAGATGTCGACACTAAAATTTTCCTCCGTAATTTCTATTTCATTAATGTGTGTATTAGGAATAGAATGTTGTTAAGTATAATTAGTAGTAGCGTCTGATAGAAGATAACGGCGCTGCTAGTACGACACCGCCAATAATGTATAGTACGGTAATAGTCAAAAGTACAATAGGAATGTTGTGGTAAAAAGTAAATATTTGTCGTAAGTGGTCCGGTAATGTTAAAATGTCAAAGTTGGGGTAAGTAGAGAAGTAGGGTCTACATGATTAGGAATTAGAAATATTATATTGGTAATAAGGACAAGGAGTGAGGTCATAAATATTTTGTGTATTTTATTTGTAAAAATTCTAAAAATGTGGAACCCATGTGAAATGATAAGGTTTATCTTATCTTAAAAGATAAGCTTACATATACAGATAAGAGTTAATGTATGGAATATGATTCGTCAGAGTGGATTTCTTATCCTATCTTAGAGATAAGATAGATAAGCCTGGAAGTTCTATAAATAAAGAGGCCACCCCCCTCATTTAGCATAGAAAGAAGTAGTGAGAAATATTGTATGAGTAAGTGTGTAAAGGAAGCCATCATTTTGAAGGTGTGTTAAAGAAGCCATTAAGAGGTGTAACTGTGAAGTTTCTCCCATAGTATTGGTGGAAGGCAAGTGAAGTCAATAACACTTGAAGTACCTCATGGGTGAGATTGTAACAATTTCATATTAATATTATAATTTCCACTGATATTTCATATTTATCATCATTCCTTCTTATCATAGTATATGGTATTCTTGTGTTATGTTTGTTGTTGTGTTTCCAGATTACATCCACCAAAATAAACGCTATGCATTAATAAATAATCATAGCATGAGGAGTTCCTCGTGAAGAATTATCATAGTGCCGGATTGGTGTTGACAGATCTCCCACAATTGTATTTGATTACTTTTCACTTTTATTTGGTAGTTTTGCAGTGGTCCACAACTTACTTCCTAGCCTCTTTCTCTTGATCCACAATTTACTTCTTGTTCTAGTGATTTTTCTTTGGTCTTCATGACCGAACCGCTTCTTCGTTCCACGACTCATTTCATTTTTTAGATCCCTTTGTTTGTTTTGGATTTCAATTTGTATTCTAGATCTCCTTTCTCCTCAATTTTTTTCTTGGATTTCCATGACATTTTAACCTTGCGCATGTTTAAATTTCCATATGAAATTTTATTTGTCCCATGGCTTCTACATTTTCTTGTTTGACACTCCACTCTTTTCCTTCACTCTGTGGTCTTCACTTTTCTGCACTCTACAATTTCACACGGAATTGATGCATTTTTGTGGTGTATATTCTACACAACTTTCATATTATTTCAGTCACCAACCCTCCACAGTTTTTCCTTTTCTCCGCAGATTTTCTAGTTTTTATAGTACATTGTTTATGTGATCTATAACCTACTATGCTTCTTCCTTCTATGGCACATGTATCCAAATCCATTTAAGTCTAGAATATGAAGCAAGTTTTCCAAAAAAAATAGATTTCTTATTTGAAAATATTTTAGAAACTTTTAGATGAAATTTTCATGTTAGATGAATCAAATTCGTGGTCTATTGCATCTATTGGGTATGGAGTTAGAATATATCTTTAAGGTTGATACTGAAAGCCCACAAATCCACCCTGAACTTGTCTAGGATGTTATGCAAACTCACTTTTCTCTAGAATTGAACATCAATAGTCTCACAATCCTCCCCTATGATATGAATCCTCCACACCTTTCATAGTACACTTATCCTTTGATTCATTGGTTCATTCACTTTCTGTAGATTTGAATTATTTACTTTGTGACCTATCTAACCCATGATAATGCAAATGAGCCAACCAATTGTGTGAAACAATACTTATTTAACGAAGAATACCAAAAAAATATTGAGGGAGGATGTTTTAATAGGTGATCTCAAAAAAGTAACAAAAGAAGGGACCCTCTAACAAAAACAACAACAACAAATGGGAAAACATGAGAACAACTAAAATATTATGTACAAGATGCAACCAGACTTGATCAATAAGATGGTTTAAGGTAAATCCCAACGATTTATTATATATCAAATGAATTATAATTCTTACAAGTTGTAATGGTGTATGGCCCACTCCATAATGCATCAAATTTGGAGTGTCTCCTTAGTTTGGCTTTGTTTGCATTCCACTTCAAAACAAGATCTCATTTTTTAATGTTGTTGGAAATTCTAGGCAGTGAGAAGGGGGGTGAATCAGTGCTTATTCAAAATTTGAAAGACAATTAAATTTTCTTAACTTTGTTAGGATGAAACCACAACACCATTCAAAAGCAAACGACAGGAGAACACATAGAGAGACACGATTTAATGTGGGAAACCCTTTAAGGGAGATGTGAACAAGGAAGAGTTGCAAAAGCTATGGAATGAGGCTAAAGAACCTCAAATATTTGTTAACTCATCTACAGACCATAATATTAGATCTAAACAAGAAACTATCTATTTGCATGCATATATAAGCTTGAAACAAACATTCAAACCCTGATATATCTAAATATTTCTCTACTCCATGAAAGCTTAATGAATGTGAACCTAGTTTAGATTCTAAGCAATCAAATTTTTTTGTTGTTTCTCAAGGTATTTGAGAGTGAGAGCTCACCATTAATGGATACAAGACCATATGGTTCCTCTCATTTACTCAAAACTTGATTGAATAGTGAAATGGTGGAGAAAATAGCTCAAAAACAATGGAAGAGAGCCTAATATCCTAAAATGGCATAGTTTATGCTAAAGGAAGAAAACTCATGGTTTGAAGGGATGCACTTAGGCTTGTATTTATAGATATTGGTTTGGAAGAGTTTGGAATTCTCGTGCATGTGGGACTAAAGTCTAAAAATCACTTTAGGATTAGGAGCTAAGTAAACATGCTTTACGCTTAGTTAAGCTAGTTTTAGGCTAGTTAATCATGATTAACGAGTGATTAGAGACTTGTTGAGACTTGTTGAGAGTTAATCATTTGTGACTGATAGATAGCCTAAGAAGCTTGCAAAAGTGGTTTAGAGATAACCAAGGAGGTTATGAATAGTTAAAAGGAGGAATGTTTAGCTAATAAGAGAAATATTAACCAAATGGGTTGAATATAAGAGGAATACAATTGAAAGAGGGTCGTGAATGGGCATCCGAGAATGGAGCGAAGAATAGCTAATTAACGTAGTGTCTTTAATCAGTTGAATTGGAGAAAATGCTAAGTGTAAGCATATTTTAGGTGTCTAAATTTTCCCCTCTTTGGGGTGGCATAAGTAACATCACTTCAAAGAAAATAGATAAGCATAAACAAGTAAAAATATTGTAAGGGTAGAAGACAATGAGTAGAAATGAAGGATGTCCCCCCGATTGTCGATGGGGTGATGAACGAGGTTTATCAATGATAAAAAATATGAAGGAAAGAGAACATAAGAAAGAATAGTGTGAAGAAGAAGAAAAGAAAGGCGATATAGAAGAAAAATGACTATGAGGAAGGAGGAATGAGCTAATATCCATCCAGTGCCTTTTAAACAAGGAGAATGAGCTAGTAATCTTCATCATCAGTCCTTATTTAAAAATAATGAACAAAAGTGTAGTATGACATGAAAATCCATATATGAACAAATGTCCATTTTTAAAAACACTAAATCCATGCAACATACAAAATGCAATGCAATACGAGAAAATAAAAGATGCCTAACTCCATGCAACATACATAATGCAATGCAATATGAGAAAGTATACAAGATAACTGAACAGAGAAACATAATCCAATGTTTTTATTATCAAGCTTTAGTTCCAACTTATTTGAATTAATGACAAGGGTTAATGATGGTGCCCCAAGTAAGGATACATGCGAGGGTAATAACATATGACACTTTGGCTTGATGAAAAAGTAATGTGCACTACATAAAAGTACTAGGCAACTCATTGTGCCCTAGAGTACAGAAAAAGTAAGCAAACTAGCTTTTGTTGATGGAGGTAGATCAAGATGATCCACGAGTCGTGCACATGAATAGGTGAGGACCAAAGAGTGACATTTTGTAGGATGATTTATATTGTTTTTGATGTTTCTTGAAACATATTTGAATGTTTTTTGTGATTTTTAAATTTTTCTGAAACTATGTATAGGAAGAAAAAGAAACATGGATGCCCCTAGTGATAGAAGAGATGTACAAGGGCAGAATTCCACATGCATGCATAAGAAAGTGAAGATACAAAAATTCCCCAACAGTAGGTGGGAGTAATTAAAGGAAAACTCTTCACGTGAGAATATGAACGGGGGATCAAGGCCAAAATATATATGTTCAACCTGATGATGGACACAAACCAATGGAGTGCTGGGAAGGATCAAGGATTCCCCTAACATACGTTGGCGAAGAAACACATGGTAGAAATGAAGTAGAAGATTGTTTTTCGTGAAAGGGACAAAGGTGTTCGTAAACGTGAAAAAAAGAAATACTATACACATGGATGTTCTGAATGAAGTAGAAGGATAACAAAAGTTATGAATGTATCTTAGAAGCCTCACGATGAACAAGTGATTAACCAAAGGAAAAAATCATGAGATGAGATATAGACTAAAGTAAGATTCTGAAAAAGGTAAAAAAAACACACTTGGTAACATACTAATCTTGTTTACTCATAGAGATCTAGTGTGTGCACATGGAAATTAATTACCACTTGAAGGGAAGAGTTTATAGACAACAAGTGAAGACACCTTAGCCAATGTGTAGGAAATATTTATGTTGAAAGGTGATATGTGAATGGAGGGTGGAGGGAGAGCCATACATTACTTCGCTGCTAGCCATGTGCCCATAGCCCTGACAAAGGTGTATTTGATTCTAATTACAACATTTCTCTATTGCTAGTTAGGTGTCCATAGCCCCAATAGAGATTATCAGAAATACCCCAAGAGAGAGTTATATATCAATTTGCTTTTGCTTTTAATTTTTGATTTTTTGATTGATTGATTTTGATTCTTTTTCTTTCTGAAAACTTATTTCAGCTCTCTGGATTGTTTTGACAAGGGGTTAAGAACCACTGATGGCTTGACTGAAGGAGGTGGAAGTGATTGTGAGGATGACATTGGCTAGTGTCAACAAATATATCCAAAAGTTCTTCACAACAAGTTTATTAGATGTTTAATGTGATAGGATCTCTAAGAGGTCAGTCATTCTTTAATTTACCAAGGTGATAAAAGACCGGGTCGAACATATACCACATATATAAATGTCAGAAGATGTGTGTGTATAGGATAATCAAAATAACATCGAAGGGATGAAAATGGTAGGAAGAATTACAGAAGAATAAAAAGGAAGGGAAGAAAGAAACATCCATGTGTATGTAATACCTTATTGCAATGTTTGATCTTTGTATTGCTGATTTTTTTTTTTTGTTTTCTCATGTTTTTTATATTTTTGAATTGTTTTTTATTTTTAGATTTTTGATAGTTTTTGGAAAGGTGGGACCAACAAAGTCAAACTGCATGTAAGATCCAATCAAGACTTCCTTGTCAGCGTATGTTTTTTTATTAATTCCGATACATATGATCATGGTGAGCTCGTACTCAACAAATGACTGCGATTTATCTTGAAACGTGGATTTTCATATGTGATATCTTGAGTTCCCTATCCATAGAGTTTTCTGCACTTTGCACTATACTTGATGGTTACATTGATGTGTGTTCTTGAATTGTGCTTTATTTTTAACCTTAAGATCATTGGAATTGTTGGGAACTTTGGAGTTCATGGGATGTGTAACCTGAGCTTGATGAAGAAGTCATTTGGGTTTCTTATGATGCGACTACGTGAATTGTCTGATCCTGAGAAGGGGGTGATGAAAGTGAACATTTATGATTGATGATAGGAATGAGAGAAATGATGGTGGGATTTACCTAGTCATTGATAGAAGAAGAACGTGATAGGTGAAAAGGATACAGTCCAAGAATTGAAGAGGATGGGCTAACAGGAGGTGAGCCACTGATAGAAGATGATGAAGGGCTCCTAGGATATGGCCCTATAGATGGAAGAGGATGAAAGGATACTTGGATGTGGCCCAAGAGCTAGAAGGTAATGAGCTACCCCAATGTGACTCATAAATAGAAAATAATGGAGGGCTACTAGGACATGGATCCAGAATAGAAGAAGATGGCGAGGGACTACTAGGGTGTGGCCCAAGTATATACGAGGAGGGACTACTCGGAGGTGTCCCATAAATAGAATATGATGAAGGGATAATAGGACATGGCCCAAGAATAGAAGGTAATGGGCTACCAGGAGGTGACCCACATGTAGAAAATGGAGGGCTACCTGGGGGTGGCTATAGGATAGAAGAAGACGATGGGCTACTCAGCGGTGACCCAAGGTGAGATTTTGATTGAGGAATGATGATAGATAAGGAATGATTTGGTAATGAGAAGATAGGCCATGGATCAATGCTAGACCTCGACATCTCATCATGCTCAGAGGAAGGTGAAGATGGAATAACAGAAGAAGAATCAAGTTCCATGACCTTAGGCTCTTCCTCTATGTTCTGACAAAAGGAATCAAATTCTTCACTCCAATATGCAAGCGTATCGAGTTCAAGAAAGAATCCTTGTTTTCAATCCTCTAGAGGGATATCTTCGTGTAGTCTAATTGTTCCTTCATTTTGAGAGAAATCATTCAGTAGAGGTTGTTGTTCTTCGACCATAGGAGGTTAACTAGAAGAAAAGGGTCCAATAAGTGGGGAAGATTGATTGATAGAAGAAGATGAAGATGTGATGATGTAGACGAGGGGAAGGACTTGACCTTATCACTCCCATGAAGATTTTTGATAGTGCTTTGAAAAGATATCTTAGCACATGGATTTCTTTCTAATGGTTTCATTGTCGCGAAAATTGATCTTTAGAGGATGGATGAGGAAATGGTATGATATGATTGAAATGGCTCAAGGGCCTAAGAGGGATTGAAGTTGGACTGATAGTAGAAGACGAATCAAGAGAGGAAGTAGGCTTGGAGGTAGGCATCTCATGAATGGATGATTTGGATTTAACCTAGGTCATTTTTCTAGAAGACGACGCAATGTAGGTTGAAAAATAGGATCACATAACCATCCATTAAGTTACGACATAGGAGTTCAAATTAGATGATTGAATAGAGGGAATTTGAGTCGTGGAACTCTTCGATGGAGGAAGGGGTTGTTGAAGTGACTGATAGGAAGGTGGTCCTGCGAAGGAAGGGAGGACCATGACTCAAGAACCAAATTATATGTTCGATCGAAGGAAACTTGGAGTCACATGAGTCTTCAAAGGAGGAAGACATCATTGAGGTGATTTGGAATAAAGATCCTTAAAATAAAGGGAGGACTGTGATTCAAGATTTGATCTAGGGGTATCTGAATAATAGTTGGGATCATGAATCTTCAGAAGAAGAGTGGGAATCTGAACAATAGTTTGGATCTGAATCAGAAGAAGAGTGGGGGGAACCAAAATAATAATTTTGATTAGAAGCATCCAAACCATACCACCGACTATGAGATAAAGGTGGGGAACAAGGTACCCAAACAGGTCTGTCTAGTACGAAGAAACAAACGAGGTTTAGTCATAATGGGAATCTTTTGATTTGAATTCCTAAACCTAGGTTACTGTATTTTTGTAAGTGTGAGGAACCATGCGATAGTCAGTCATTATTGGCATCATTTAGGTACAAATGCCTAGACCTAGATAGTGTGATCAAATTCCTTCAAAGTGAAGAAAGTTCCATGTCGATCTGGGTAGCATAATCGGAAACCAACTAGACATTTCGTAAGTATGGAGATGTGTGCGTGATTTTCCAAAGAAGGTCTAAGGAAAATAGACATTGTGATGACGCAATATCAATGAGATTGAAAAGGATTTTCCTAGAAAACAAGTTTTCCAGATGAATGATCACAAGGAACAATCATGCAAGTGTGAAACACAAAGTCAATCAATAAGGAAATACTCCCTGTGTAAAATGTGTGTGCAAAATGATAGTTCGATGCAAAGATGATCAACACAATGTCAATACTTACGTCAAGATTGAAATGAACAAGGCATAAATATTAAAAAAGGGTAGACATGACTCCCAATCAAAGGATACCACAACAAGTTTAGCAACCAAAAAGGCCTAAATGTCAAAGGGTGAGGATTACAAATGTAAGCTACATAACCACACCAATTGGACACATTAATCAAGCTTCATGAAGAAGTGAGATATTAGTGCCAAAATGGTATTGAAATGACACAAAAAAAGTAAGTGAAACTCTTCAATATTTTGGACAATGTTTGAAGTAAAAATAAGTCAAAGTATACTAAGGATGTGCTAAAATGTGGGCAACGTAATGACACAATGAGGACACTTAGATCACGTTTACGAGAAACATGACGTAATTATTTTAATTATGTTGAGATAATACGAACAAGGTAACATGTAAAAGTGAGATCAAATGATGAATCAATCCTAACTATGATGATGATCTTGAAATCAAGATCAAGTGGCCATCAAATATATAAGGATGCATCCACACACTTTAGACATTTAACAACTCAGCTGTAAACATGGATGAGTGTAAACGGACAAAAATTGGTGAACACTATCTATGACAACACTCCCAAAAGATGCCTTCTTTTGTCCCAAATGGGAAACAAGAATGCAAAGGTATAGATAAAAAGATGAAAATAAACTAAGTGTCACTTGGGCAGAGTTTCACCTCATCTTAAGGTGAGAAAGAAACCAAGCTAAGTGCCACGTCGTTTAATTTTGTGATGAGTGACACTTGGATCAAACTTAAGTGGATTTGTTACCATGTTTTAAAAACAAGGATTTGAATCTAAACAAGTTATCACTTCGTGATGGCGAAGACATGACAATGGACTTAGCAAAGTGGGCTCCAAGACAAAATGGCTTTCCTAATAAGATCACTCAACTAGGTGTCAACAATTTGTCTAAATGCGAGCTCGATTTACCCAAAGAGTCACATTGACTATTTTGGGAGTATCTCGGCTTTACTTTACCCCCTTCTGATACAATGAGAAACTAGTGCATTCAATTGTATCGTCAATGGGGTCGTGATACAGACAACTTTGACTCTAACTGGCAATGTAAAATCTAGTCAAGTGGGTAAGCGGAGTGCTTCCTATTTCATCCACGAGGTTACTCAATAGTGGATTACTTTAGGGTTCCTAGAACCACCCCCATTGTTGTAGCTTAAGGCATTACACCAAAGGGGTTATGTTCTAGTTGAGCGGATAGGGATGTACCCTTTTCCAAAACCTGTAATACAGTGTGATGAAAGTGGTGTGTTTTTTATCTTGCTTATTTAATGTGGTTTTAAGTAGCACACCATTTGGCAACCTACAATCAAACATGCATTAGAAGATTTTGTGTTTTGAACCTCCCTTCTTCAACAACGAGTATTGGTTCTACATGCAAGGAGTTAGTAGTTTTCCACAAAATATCATGATATCAAAAGAGAGTTTACGTGTTGCTTTTGATTCCTAAGATCACCCAAAAAGGCGCGAAGGAAGAGCATACACAACACAAAAACCCAACTAAAACAATATATGGAAAATACTTTAAGTGTTTTGCAAAAGGAAACTCGTTTTAGCCAACTTTGAATTTTAATCCATTTTAAAGCTTAAATTGAAGTGTTTTGGAAGCAAAATAGAAGATTTTTGAAATATTTTTGATTCCCAAGATCACCTAGAAGGTGTGAGGGAAGAGCATATGTGTTTCAAAGGACCCCTACAAATGAAAAACGTGAACACTCAACTAAGTTAGCACAAAAATATGATGGAAAAGAAACCTGCAAATCACTATTAGAACCCTGCAAAAAATTAGAAAACCACGAAAATTAGAAATTTCCAGAAATCTATTTTTTAGCAATTTTTCAACATTTTTTAGTATTTTGCATTTTCAGAGGTCTTTGGGGCATTTTGGGAGTTTGTTGATAGAAGTAATGATACCAAAGGTACATTAATTTTGATAATTCCCTCGCAAAGTTCACTTTGTGCTCTTTTTGACACTTATTCAAGTTCTAAAATGGGTCGATGGGTGAGGATATATGACCCAAAATAGGAGCACTAAAAATAGTAGGAATAAATATGGATCAAACAGAGACACCTGCACATCCATAATGACACATGCGTACCCCAACCGATGGATACATGCCTCAACCAATGAGTGCACGTGGTAACAAAATATGATAGTGAGTTTCAAAACCTGTGCATCTAGACAAGGATGTGCACGTGGGTTTTGGTGGATACACTCCCCAACCGATGAGTATGCATGGCAACAAAATATGACAGTGAGTTTCAACACCTCCGCGTCTAGAAAAGTATGTGCACGTGGATTTCACTGGATACACTCCCCAAATGACAAGTACATGTGGAAATAGAATATGACAGTGATTTTCAACACTTACGCATCTAGATAAGCATGTGCACATGGGTTTCGGCTGATACGATCTCAAATAGATAGGTACGTGGGTAAGGTAAAAATACAAATTCAACAGAGTGACACAAGACACTTGCATGTCTAGACAGATGGGTACACATGTACTTTGACATATACACTCAGGTTTTAATGGATACGCACCCCTTTGTAAATTATTTTGACAGTCAAGGTATAACTAGACGGGTGTGCAGCCAGTTCGACGAGTGCATGCCTATTTTGATGGAAACACTTTGATCTAGGAAACCTATGCGCACCCCTGTAAAAGCTCAGAAAATCATAGAAATGAAAAATTTAAAAGAGAAAAAAAATTATTTTTTAACAATGAAAGCCTATTTCTAGCTTAAACCCATTAAACACTTCAACAAAAGGAAGAAAAAGCTCTTTTAAAATGTGAAATCTCTTAAAAGACAAGCTTCTAAAACCTAGAAAGTATAAAAATGGTTAGAAATGGACATGTAAAGCTTAAAAAGACTCAATTAATGGAATATGGACTAAGAGTCCCATTGGGCGTGCCAAATGTGAATAAGGAATAGTTAAAAAAGCTATGGAATGAGGCTAAAGAACCTTAAAGCTTTGCTAACTCATCTATGGACCATAAAATTAGAGCTAAACAAGAAACTATCTATTTGCATGCATATATAAACTTGAAACAAAAATTCAAACCCTAGCATATCTAAATATTTCTCTACTCCATGAAAGCTTAAAGAATGTGAACCTAGTTTAGATTCTAAGCAATCAAATTTGTTTGTTGTTTCTCAAGGTATTTGAGAGTGAGAGCTCACCATTAATGGTTACAAGACCACATGGTTCCTCTCATTTACTCAAAAATTAATTAAATAGTGCAATGGTGGAGAAAATAACTCAAAAACAATGGAAGAGAGCTCAATATACTAAAATTTTATAGTTTATGCTAAGGGAAGAAAAATCATGGTTTAAAGGGATGCACTTAGGCTTGTATTTATAGATATTGGTTTGGGAAGAGTTTGGAATTCTTGTGCATGTGGGACTAAAGTCTAAAAAGCAATTTAGGATTAGGAGCTAAGTAAACATGCTTTAGTACTAGTTAAGCTAGTTTTAGGCTAGTTAAGTGTGATTAGCGAAGTGATTAGAGACTCGTTGAGAGTTGGGAGGGGTTTTTTGTGACTGATAGATAGCCTAGGAAGCTTGCAGAAGTGGTTTAGAGAGAACCAATGAGGTTATGAATAGTTGAAAGGAGGAATGTTTAGCTAATAAGAGAGATATTAACCAAATGGGTTGAATATAGGAGGAATACAACTGAAAGAGGGTCGTGAATGGGCATATAAGAATGGAGTGAAGAATAGAAAATTAAAAAAGTGTCGTTAATCAGTTGAATTGAAGGAAATGCTAAGTGTAAGCATATTTTAGGTGTCTACAAGAGAAAAAACCACTGATACCAATGAACTAGCTTGGACAAAATGTACTGTAAATGTTACAAAGATTTCACTGTTGAGCATCCGCTCAGCATGGAGATGTAACTCCAAAATTTAGTCAATCTACCACTTGAACTTTAGCAAGCTTCTAATTTCATGGAACCTTCAACTCCCAACACTTTAATCAATCTTCTACTTAATCTTTTGTAAGCTTTCACTTACAAGGAAGCTTAAACTCCATGTGTGCTAAACATCCAATTAGACTTCTTCACAATGTATTGATCACTTTCCTTATGTTGTCTATAAAAAAAAATTGTGATCACCTATTCAGTTCACCTATATTCTCTTTTACCCTCATAATTCACCCCTCTTCTGATCACATAATTAGATGTAAAGAACTTTTATATAAAGTTTCTTCCACACACACCCTCTTTTCATGTTCCACACCTTGAATCAAACTATCAAACACTTCTTCATTCATGTATTCATACTACCACAAAAATAGTATTCATGAAAGCATATTCCTAGATGTCATTAGGATTCTTGAAAACATCATCATTAAATTTACATTCTCATCCTTTATGCACATTTGCTCCACTAGCTCTCACATTTCATCATTATGCATTAGTTTTCTCATTCATACATATTGTTGTCCATACAAAACTGCAAAAGAAAATTTTCAAGTACTATATAATGATTTATATTTTCTTCATGACAATATTTCATGTCTCCTCATATCCCTTACCTTTCCACTTCTTATTTTTGTCTTGAAAACATGTGCACATAGAGTTAGATTTTGATCACCTATTTTAGTTTCAATATTAAAATGAAATCAAAACTTATGTTAGTTACATGGAATGACTTCCTCTGACTTGTCATAATAAATTTCGTGCATGGGAAGTTCAAACAACATATTTGTAACTCTTCTTCCACCTATGAAACTTCTGCAAACCATTCATCTACCCCCTACAACTTTGTTTTCTAACTGTCAAAACTAACTTATCTTAATCCCTTACGTTGTAATTTTGTCTTCTATCTAAAGAGAATTGATGCCAAGTGTGTCATGCATGCATGCATGTTATAAGGCTCTTCATTCCACTGTTGAGCCCCTAAGAACACTAAGTAGTTGAAGTGTGAAGGGTTTTTTCATGTGCTAGCAAGGCACAAAGGCTCACGCAGAAGTGACTTTAGGAAGAGATTGAAGGTTCGTGCCCATGCACAACAGGCTCGGGAGTTAGCCTTATTTTTTACCAAGATCATCATTTCAATGAGGAAACATGTAGAGATGTGGCCAGGTTTGATTATGGATAAGGTTAAAGCATGGAGACTTACAGCCCAAGAAAATAATACTTTAGGATATGATTATCATCTTAGGATTAAGAGATATAAAGTGGAGTTAGTTATGGTTTAGCTTGGCATTTACATGTTTAGGGTACTTGAGTATGGTGGGGCATGATGGCATTTGGCATGTTGTTTTTCTTCAAGTGATGAATAGGTGGTGAAGGGAAGATTCCCATATTTCTCTTGTTATGTATTGATTTACATGACAAGCATAGAGAGAGAAGAGAAGTAGAGAGAACTTAGATAGAGAGATGCGTGAGAATGCTTCTTGAGTAGAGTGATTGTAGGGTTAGAATGTTATTCTGTTGATGTATCTAGTCCGTTTATGGATCTTGTGATGTATTTGGCTACTGTAACAATGGTGGATTAATATAATGGTGTTTTTTCTAAATATCAGTGCCCAATGGATCTAAATTTTGTGTTCTTATGTTTATTTAGATCTGATTCCTACTTGTATGTTCTTGATGTTCATAGTCATAATATTGTTCATCTATGTGCATTGGATTTAGTTCTTTATTATTGTTATAAGATGTATGCATTTACTATTGTGCATTACTACTGCCATTCATGGTAACATTCTTGACAAATCTCACATAGAAGAGGGGCCTGGTGCCTTTGTGCACCTCAGGTGAGATGCCGAGTTTAGGATGGGTGATATACTAGTGCACCTCGGAATTAAAGGGTTAGGAAAAGTGACTACATATTGGTTCCATTGTGACGGGAACCTCTTTTGAATTTTATTGCAAGAATGGTGTGTAATGGTAAAAATCTTGACCTTTTCCAGTGTGGAGACTTGGCTTAAGAACACGGAGGATGAGTTTGCACAGAGATTCAACATTAGACCTGATTTTGATGCACATACATGGGTAGAGGAGCATCTATATCATGAGATCTATGAGACATATTATTTTCACTATTTTCCAGTAGAACTGTATGAATGGTTGTTAGCATATGCATCAAGGAAGAGTTGGTATTATCGACCTCATGTTTGGACCCAAGAATATTATCAGTAGCTTCATGATGTTGATCTGATCTAGACTGTTGTTGTTGATCATTGGTGGAGTGGTGTGTTGACTACCTACACATTGGAGTACATAATTTCTACTTATTCTTTCCTAGAGGTTGCTGAGTTTGAGTTCTTGTAAGAACCAAGAGGATATTTCTTATGCACTTTACCATTAGCCATTAAGATCTTGATCATCACTATTGAGTTTAGAAGCATTTCCTATGGCTAGCTAAACTCCCACTAGGCATGGGGCACAGAAGTGGGTGTGGCAAGAAATGGTGGATCCTAGAGTAGAAGTGGAGAGAGAGGAAAGGTAGGCTCAAGTATAATGAAGCTCAAGAGAGGGAATTGGTTAAACGTGACGTGAGATTACAGGAGCAATGGATGTATGGAGGCAAGACGTTATAGGAAGGATTTGAGGTTCACATGGAGGACATGGAATCTAAGAAGTTTGTGCTACCCCATCTCAGAAAGCACTAGAAGGATAACCCCCTCAGCTTTTGATGAGAGCTCGTAAGATGAAGAAAGGAGATGGACAGTAGGCATGCATTTGAACCCACCTGTGACCTAACCCTTGCGCTTATTTTTCCAAATTCCTGAGAAAAGTATTTCTAGTTTCATTCGTGTTGGTGTTGGTAAGTAAACAACATCAGGTAGATATCATTTTTCATTAAATTCATCTATGGCCTGCTCAGACATTTCCTATGTTATGTGGTATTCTGTCAGGCTAACATCATTTGGACAAGGTGTGGTCACATAGAACACATGTATCATGTCTAGAAGTAGTTCAACTTCACAGACTGTTGGATCTCATTTTATCACAATGGTGGGAACATCAGAGTAGCACTACTTTAGGCCCTGTACCTACTATAGGAGGAGGATTTGGTGGATCTTAAGGATCAAGAGTTAGTGGAATTAGTGGATCTGGTGGTGGAGGAAACACATGAGGGAATCAGGGTTTTAGATCTAGGTGGGCAAGGACCACAACCCCATCAGCAAGTATTTTATGAGATGTATCTTCATTTACCTGATTATAAAGGTGTTGAGGATGCTGCAGAGCATGTACACAAGTGTGAATTTCTATGGCACGCTAAGGGGATCACTACCCCAGAGAGGAAGGTAAGCCAGTTTGGCAACTACATTGTAGGGGCACACATAGCTGGTACCAAAATTATGACCCACATCAGACGGTGATGGATTATAACTACACTGTGTGATGCCTTCTTAGTGGAATTTCATATTCTTAAATTTGAGAAAAAGAGCATCAACATGCTCAAGGAGATTCAATAGGGTATGGAAGAGAGTGTGCTGGGAGTATGATGTGCACTTTAAGACTCTCTATCAAAGTTATCTTATGATATCCATCCCTCTCAACATTCTCAGTGGTTCGTTGGAGGCTTGATAACACCTTTCAGATGAGCACTTTCACATAATACTTTCACGGATCTGCGTGAGGCCTTGAAGGATACTCTACGTATTGAGGATGTTGGAAGTGTTGATACTAGGGTAAGTCCCTTTTTGAAGAAATATTACTTCCATGGAAAAATAAACTTGAAAAATTTCTGTAGAATTCAGCACATGAGACTCACAATGGAATTTGGTGTATGATTGTGAAGTAGAAGGACACACCAAGGATAGTTTCCCTTAAAATTCGGTTGCGCACCATGTCATTAGAATGTGAAATATGTCATGGGGATCATGATCCAAGTAGATGCCATTGTTACAACGCACACTCCATAAGAATGTGTCTTGCTATTGTAATATTTTTACATCTACTACTCATGATACTAAATATTTTTGGTTGATAGACAGATTCATGATGTAATTGATATTGGTGTGCACTAGACCAGTGTTGTGAACAATTCTAAAATGAGGGGCATCAACATGAAGGGCGTGAAGATGGTGGAGGAATGGGAACAAGTTTTCATATGAGGATTCAGAGGTTGTAGTGGTCATGGTGGAGGAAGGAGTGACTTCCCCCATGGAAACTTGTTTCAATTGTGGATCTACGGATCACTACAAGCGTGAATGCCCAGATTTGCTGCAATGCTCATGGTACAGAAAGAAACATAAGTATGAGGAGTTCCCTGATTTGTATGATCACATGATCCAGAATCAAAAGAAGGAAAAGGGCGCAAAGAATGGTTAGTGTGAAGTGCACTGAGCCTATGTTCATGCCTAAGGTAGCACCTAATCATGAGTTGGAACCTGTATTAGTAACTACACATGTTGAAGTTACGCACACTAGAGAAGTACCAAAGAAGAGGCCTCTCATTACAAGGGAAGAAGTATTGCATGGAAAGTACCCTGATTTGACCTATCAGAAGGAGGTTTACCAGGAGACTATGGAGGTTATTAGGAGTTTGCAAGGAGAGATTCAATGTTTGAAAGAACAGTCGTAGAAGTTAGAACAGGTGAAAATAATGTTGAGATCCCTCAGAAGGATGTTGATGATGTCAAAGAGGTATGTAAGATGTTGCACCAGGAAAATATCATTCCCCTGTTAGGAGAGTGGTTGAGAGGAAAGATACCATGCACTGGAAGTGAGCGTGAGAGGTAGATCTTACATGCTAATTTTCCCCCTCATAGTCTTTATTATGACAAGGAAATCATGTTGAATGCGGTAGTTGATGGATGGCTCTTGAGAAACATACTAATTGACATAGGTGTAGAGGTTAATGTTCTTACTCTGGATGCATGGAATCAGATGGGGAGACCACCATTACAGCCATATTCAAATGTGTTGTACATGGTGAATAGAACTAAAGCTATGCCCATCATAGTTTTGAAGAATGCTTCCATAACCATTCAAGGGGGTAATTTCACTGGGGATTTTGAAGTCTTAGCGCTTGCCGAGGTAGATAGTTTTCCAGCATTACTTGGATGCCCTTGGTGTTATGTGAATAATGATTATTTACTCTTCAAAAAGGGATACATCAAGTTTTGAGAACAAGAAGGAGCGCGTAATTATTCCACTAATAGATGGGAGGTTTGCACCTTATGTAGAGCCTTTAGGAAAGAGGACATGGATAAAATTTATGTGTGCACCATTAGAGACCCAAAGGTTATTGAACCATCGAGAGAAGGATTCATTCAGTGGGATGATGCTCAGTCCATGAGTGATAAGACTAGCATTGCATGTGATAATTGGGTGCATGGGACTTATGAGTTGGTTGGGAGAGAATTGAAGGGAACTGTGACTTGATTTGTCAAGGCACATTTGGTTAGGTGTCTGAGAGGAAGGAAGTTACCAAGTTACACTAGAGAAGGTAACCTTGATGTCTTTTTGCACATGCTATGGAAGTCTAGTGGACCTGTGAGGTAGAATGGAGGAATATGCTTGTTTATACCTTGCGTGGAATAACTGTGCATTGGTGGACAACTCATAAGGATAATATTATAGAGTGGCGTGAAGTAAGAATCATGTTCTCTATTAGGTTTCTATGGAACAATGCACCTTCAAAGATATGTGACTATCATGGGAAGGAATCCACCTGTGTACCATGTTCAGGAATGTGAGAAATCCTAGATGGAAGGCCCTAGAAGCTTTACCCCCTCACTCTAGGTGCATAAGTTCTATTCCACCTTCAAGGTTTGTGCACGTGCATGGTATGTCTATTCAGAGTTACATCATCAAACAAGAAATTGGTAGGAGTTGACGGGAGGTATTATTCAGACTTTTGAGTATCTATCTTCTAAACCATCAGTGAATGAAGCTTTGTAGGTAGTCAAGTGCCTTACTCTGGGAGATAGTGCCAAAGCTGAGGACCTCATCCTAGATTTTCTAGGGGAACCTGATTCAGAGGCACACTTTGAAGAAGAAGAAATAGATGAAGTATAGTTTGAGTGTGCCTTCCTAGAAAAAGAGAAGGGAAAAATGGTGTACCTGATAGATGATGAGGAAGTAGAGAACCTAGATGTTGATCATATAGAGGGTACATGAAGTCTTGGATAGTGCATATGAGAAGGAGTGTGCTTACCATAAGCCTTTAAAAACAAAGAAGGTCAACATTTACATATAATCAAAACCAAAAGAAGTGATCATTGGTGATTACTGGATAGACCAAGAGGTTTCAAAGATAATTGAGCTGTTGCGTGACTTCCAGGATTTATTCCCGCATAAATACCATGAATTGAAAAGGGTTCATCACTCATTGGGAGAGATGTAGATTAATTTAAAGGAAGGTGTGCTCCCAATTAGGAAAATACCTTATAGGATGAATCCTAATCTGTGCATGAAGGTGAAATAAGAGATTGATAAAATGTTGGAATCTAAGATCATTGAGGCCATTGAAGAGTCTGAATGGGTTAGCCCAATGGTGATTAGTATCAAGAAGGATGGGAGGATAAGGATCTATGTGGACTACAAATATTTGAATGCTGCATGTGTGATAGATCCTTTTCCAATGCCTTTTACTGAGGAAATCTTGGAGGGTGTAACAGGGGTGAAATCTACTCTTTTACAGATGGATTCTCAGGGTATCACTAGGTAAGGATTGCAAAGGAAGACCAAGAGAAGACTACTTTCACCATTGAATGGGGAATTTTTTCTTACACATGGTTATGCCCTTTGGACTTAAGAATGTGCCTGCTGTATTTTCATGCATTGTGGTGCAAACATTTCAAGATTTTATTCATAAGTTTCTACAAGTCTACCTGGATGATTGGACAGTGTATGGATTGGTGAAAGATCATTGCGACAACTTGATATTGATGTTTGAGAGGTGCAAGATAGTTAAGTATCTCTCTAAACATTAAGAAATGTGTCTTTGCTACTCCTTTTGGCACATTGCTAGGTCATATTATTTATAAGGAAGGTTTATTGGTGGATCCTGCCAAAGTTGTTATTTTGGGTTTAGAGGAGCCTACCAATCAAAGCAGTGCATGGATTTTTGGGGCATATAGTTACTAAAGAAAATTCATCAAAGGATATGCTAGGATTTCATCTTTGGAAGAACTGTTGAGGCATAAGGGAAAATTTCACTGGGGTGAGCGCAATAGGTGGCTTTTGATACGTTGAAGGAGAAGCTTATGACTGTGGCACCCATTTTCCACTTTCCCTTTTGGGACAAGCCCTTTCATGTGCATGTGGATGCATCAGGGATGAAAATTGGAGTAGTTCTAGCACATCTTGGAGAAGGGATTGTTGATCACCCTTTTATGTTTTGCAAGCAAGAAATTTAACTCTAGCTGAGCAGAATTACACAACAATAGAGCACGAAGTGTTGTCTATGATTTATGTGCTGCATAAGTTTAGGCAGTACTTGTTGGCTACTCCATTTATCTTTTACACAGATCACATGACACTTAAGTATTTGGTAAACAACCATGTTTTTACAAGGGTGCATATGTTGTTGGATCTTGTTATTTTAGGAGTTTGAATTTTTCAGTCGTAGTAAGAACAGGAAAGAGCAATTCAGGACCTGACCATCTTTCAAGAATTAATTCAGGTGAGGAAACATAAAGCATTGAAGACACAATGTCAGATGCATAGTTTTTTTAGATTACAATGCACGCACCTCTTGATTTTGAGGATATTGTTTTATTTTTATGAACAA
The DNA here is from genome assembly GCA_019776745.2 of Taxus chinensis. Taxonomy (NCBI): domain Eukaryota; kingdom Viridiplantae; phylum Streptophyta; class Pinopsida; order Cupressales; family Taxaceae; genus Taxus; species Taxus chinensis. The sequence continues at coordinate 682,071,733 of CM034148.1, forward strand.
GTGTGGCGCCTAATGGAATGAAGAGTATAGAAAGAAAACAACTTTCCATTCATTTGTCACCACCTTATATGTTGATTGGTGGAGATCTATACAAGACTTGGTCCAGGATGAGATTTTGTGTTGGTGTGTACTAGAACATGAGCACGTGGGTATTATGGAGGAAGCTCATGGAGGGATTGCTGGTGGAAACTATGCAGGAAGAGCCACCACATGTAAGATTCTGATGGTTAGCTTGTGGTGGGAACATTTTTATACAAGGATTTCCAAGAATATGCCAAGGGTTGTGATCATTTCCATCACCTTGGGAAGCCTGGGCATAGAGATGAAATGTTGTTGAGGCCTATAGCAAGTGTGAAAACCTTTTGAAAAATGGGCAATTGACTTTATGGGCCCTATATTCCCCATTGTGTGCAAGACTAGGTTGTGCTACATCATTACTTGTACAATATTATCTTACAAGGTGGGTGGAAGAAGTGCTTATGAAGGATTACACTACAACTACTGTATCAAGGTTCCTTTGGGAGAATATCATAAGTAGGTATGGATGTCCATTGAGTTTAACAAGTGATAGGGTACTCATTTCTTGAATGAGACTGTTAGAATATTATTGGCAGAATTTATGGTAGCACATCATAAGACTACACCCTATCACCCATAAGCTAATGGAACTGCTGAAGCTTTCAACAAGATTTTGAGCCACACATTGACAAAGATCTGTGATGTTGGAAGGAAGGATTGGGATGATAAAGTTTCTGTTGTACTTTGGTCATATAGAACAACCTACAAGAGACTGAACAAAGTAACACCCTTTCAGTTGGTGTTTGGACATAGAGGCTATTTTACCGGTTGAGTTCATGTTACCATCCCTGCATATTGCATGCACAGGAGGATTGGCTTGATGAGAAACCACTTGAAGAGTGCATAGACAAACTGATGTAGTTGGATGAGAGGAATGCTATAGCTTGATGGAGCTAGAAGATAGAGAAAGCATGACATAAGGCCTACATGATCGACACATTAAGAACAAGAAGCTTGAAGTTGGAAAATGGTTCTTCTGTATGACTCCAAGTTTTTGCACCATCCTGGAAAGTTTCAAGTGCATTGGTTGGGAGTGTATGTTGTGACCTATATACTTGAATCAAGTGCTTTCTAGTTATAAGCTTTGGATGGCACACGGTTTCTTGATTTCTTTAATAGGAGTAGGTTGAAGCCCTACTATAAATAAGTCTTCTTGGTGTTTGTAATAAGGTAGTGTTTCCATTTAGCTTAGGTTTCCCTTTAATGCATTTTCCTTTATATGTGTTTCCTTTCATCATCACTATGATTTTTCTCTTTTTAGTTCTGTGTTGTGTTGCATGTTGGTGCACTAGTAGCTAATTAAATTTTAAGTGATTCCATGCATAGAGGACCGTGCATACATTTAGTGTGGGGTGGATTGAAGTATAATATGGAAATGGTTGGCACATTTCTAAGGGAGGTTGGATTGGTTGAAAAATCTTTCTGGGACATTGTGTGAAGGTAGAAAAAAATGGTTTGTGTTGTATGAAAAGGTGTTCTGAGGAAGGTTGAGATGATTGAAGACCACACAGGAGAAGAAAAACAATTCACTCAGTGTAAGGTGAGGTAGGTGGTGGCATGGGAAATTACTTGGTGGATATCATAGAGGTTAAGTACTTTGGTGTAGTGATGTGTGTGAAGGAGGTACATGTGGTAGTGAAGTAGTGTTAGCACGCTAGAAGGTTACAACTTTTGCAGTGTTAGGTGGGGTCGTGGAAGTTTACTTAAGTGGAAAAAAGTACTTTGTTAAAAAGTAATGTTAAGACACGTGGTTCAAAAAGATGTTGAGGTCATGGAAAAGTATAAATAGGGGGCGAGGGTAGTCATTTTAACTACCTTTCCTTTGAATTTTTTTGTGCTCCTGAGATATTGAAGTGTGATGAGGGTGTGATAAAGAAGTGAAGTACTTTACGAACCAATGGTGATTTTAAACTATGGAAAGACCTTGTGGAGTGAAAAGTGGAGTAGATAGTGAGGCAGAAGGGGGTTGTGTAGGAGTGAAGCTATCAAATTCAGAGAGCTTGGGAAGACAAGGAGAATTTGAACACCTAGGGCACATAGTGAAGGAGTGAAAATGGCACCAAAGAAGGAATAAACCAAGAGATCAGTAGGTGGAGAAGGAGGAACCCGTTGAGATATACTGGGAAATGTAGTACCCCTCGAGTGTAATCAAAGTAGAGAAGTGGAGTTCAAATCTATATAGGTGCAAGATTAGAGAGTTCAACCATAAAAAAAAGAACATGAAAATTTGATGTGGGAAGATCTAGTCAAAGATGTTCCAGGGTTAGACGAGCTTGAAACCCTAAGGTTGATGACTTGGTGCAATAGGAATTGTATAAAACTGGAGATTTTTACAGCTATGGGAGATTCCCTTCTTCGCTAAACCCACCCCTCTCTTCATGTGGTTAATGTTGCGGGTACATGAGGATTTTTCTACTTTTTGGGGAGAAGAATGAGGATTATAGGCCAGTTGATAAGGAGAGTGATAGGCCTGTGGAAAACACTGTGAGGATATGGCACTCGACCTATGTGACAATGCAAAAATTGAAGAATTGGTGAAGCAAGTTGAATTATGAGAAGGGGGGAAGGGCTCAGGTTATCTTCAGATCTAGATGACCCAACATTAAGGGTCATTTCCTAACTTATCAGCTACAAATTAGGTGCATCAGAATGGTGGATGGATATAAATAGAAGATTCATGTACATTACGTATAGAGTATCAAAATGAGCACACTATAAATTTGCACAATTCATTGCAAAGAGTATCATTGAGGAAGCACAGGTGCAGAATGAAGCTAGAGAAAAGATCATGTGGGGGTCCATCCTACTGTTAATCATATTTTGGGAAATTGGCATCCCCGATGGACCAGATGGGAACATGTGGGTTTACCCACCGGACACACTCATCTCCTAAGGTGTAATTTTTTTAGTTCACTTTTGATGGCTCCATCATGAATGCATAAATAAGGCCTAAGATGAAAAAATGGTACAAGAGACTACGTGAGGATTTGAGAATAATTTGCATATCCCGCATGAGTTTCCATAAGTCGTAGGGGACCAAATGAAGTTTTTTAGTTATAAAACACTTCATATTTGGTGAAATTTAAGATGACCAATGGAGAAATGGGGTCGTGGTGAAAAATTCCATTTGCATTCACTGCTAAATATATGAAGTATGCCATCAATCAGTTGAAGGATGCACAAAATATGACCATTGATGCTAAAAAAGTGGACTCTAATGTTCACACCCTTTCATGTGACCTACAAGTATGATACGAGGCTGATGTATGTCAAAGTCTTGGAGAGAATTCTTCTAGATCTGCAACCGTAGATCAATGTCACTATCAAGGGATTCATCCACTGAGGTGTTCATATAACTATGCCCTAAGATGCAAGGGGGAGTTGAAGTGGAGGTTATAAACTCCACCTTTCCAAAGCCAAGAGAGGTGTTGATCCCACCTATGAAAGTGGTCCAAGGAAGAAGGAGAGGAGGAAGAAGAAGGAAGTGAGGAGAAATTGGACACTTCCAGGAAAAGGAAGTATTATACATGTTGGGAACAGCAGTGGGGGCATAGGTACATCACAACAGGGTAAGTGCCAAGGCTTCACAACTAGAGTGTGCGAAGAAGTTAAGAAGCCTGAGGAAGAAGAGTCAGAGAAGAAAAAGCCTAAGGTACATGATGTCTCTAGTTATGTGACAGAGAAATGGGACTCAGAAGATGATCACACCACATTCAGAGAAGAACTCGAGGTAGAGATCGAGGAGGAGGAGAAGAGAAGGGTCAAGGAGAAAGGTAGCAAGGTAGTAGCTGATGTGCACAAAGGTAAAGATGCCTACTGTGGAGGGACCTGTGAAGAGTCTGGTGAAAGAAAGTTCACCTATCCAACCCACCGAAACCAATAAGAGAAGGATAAAGGAGACTCCTTTGTTATTAAAGAGGATAAGGGGTTTACTGTAGGTACAAGCACCCCGCATGGAAGCAACACTCTAAGAACAAGGTGGAGAGGAAGATGTGGACACCTAGGTCCCCTCATATGGACTTTGTGGATGATCTTGTGAAGGTGTTGTACGCACAGTTCCAGAGAACCCTTTCCCTAGAGAAGTTACATGCTTAGGATATCTTAGTACCAAGATGGGGGTGTAATGAGGACCAAGAAGATGATAAGTTGGAATCTACATTATCATGCAGAGGATCCTAAGTTTGAGGTCAACGATCATGCAATCGAGACCATCCATTTAAATAAAAATAAAGGGGTGAACTTATAAAGTGGTGGATCCAAGCCACCTTATAGATGAGAAGAGGTGTTCAACTGCACTGTAATGATGTCCTCTAAAATTGTAAGATGGAGCTTGGATGCAGGGGTGACTGTTCATGGACCTTGGTCACAGATTAGAAAGGGAAGGAAATGAAATAGAAATACTATGCAATGGTTTGAATGGAAACATGAAGTGCGGACAAATGAAGCATATGATCGAGCTGGCACCTTGGTTAAGAAAGTATTGGGAAAATGTTGGCGACACTAGTGAGCCAAGCCAGGATGGATTATAACAATGAGATGGAATATTTGGAAGACTTGGTGGGGATGTTGCTGGTTAACATCAAGGATGGTGCACAGACCCACAACAGAGGAGCTCACAAAGGAGAAGGAAAATAAAAAGATTGTTGTTGAGACCCAAATTACTGAGTTGGAGGACTTGCTCACCCAACTCAAGGAGGAAAACATATTAGCAGATAGGGGCTTCAACAGTTGTTAGTAAATGTGATCCCATTATTGATGCACGTGTAACCGATGAAGAGGTTGTCCTCAAGGCCTTATAGGAGAAGGTCTTGAAAATAATATTGAGTGTGCCCAGTTGATAATTGACACCACAACATAGAAGGATAAGATCAAAACCAAGCGCGAGAAGATGGAATTTCGTATTGGTGAACTCTGAGATTCTATCACAGAATAGTATGGATGAGTTTGAGGGATTTTTCATGGAGCTGGTGGTGGTCATAGAGGAGCTCAAGGGGAAATTTTAAGAGATTACACCAGACCAGGTACCCAACATAATGGAGGAGGCACAAGAAAAATCAATGGATGAACTGGAGGCATGGAATAAGTTAAAGGGGGAGATAGATGTAAAGTTCCTTGAACTCCTCTAGTTAACAATTTAGACTATTGACAACATACAACATTTTTTCCTTATCCAGTTTTTGGATGAATGGATTTTTGTCATGTAAGTGCATGAAGAATTGTTGAGGGATGGAAATCAAACTAGTGTGGGGTAATGTTGATCCCCTAAGAAGACTAAGTACTTGAGGCGTGAAGGGTTTTTTTCAAGCATTCCAAAAAGGTGTAAAGGCTCGTGTGGAAGTAACTTCAGGAAGAGCATGGAGGTTCATGCCTAGGTAGAACAAGCTTTGAGGACTTAGCTGTATTTTGGACCACAATCAAAGTTGTAATGAAAACATGTGGAGATGCATCTAGGACTTGATTGTGGATAAGGCTAAAGCATGGATAATTGCACCGCAAGGAAATCATACTTTAGGATATGATTATAATGATAGGATTAAGAGTTGTAAAGTGGAGTTAGTTATGGTTTAGCTGGCATTTGCATGTTTAGGGTACTTGAGTATGGTGGGGTATGATGACATTCGGCATTTGATTTTTCTCTTGAGGTGATGAATATTCAGGTGAAGGGAAGATATCCACAAAATTATCTTGATATGTATTCATTTTCACAGACAAGACAGAGAGAAAGAAGAGAAGGAGAGAGCATCTTAGATAGAGAGATGGAATGAGAGTGACTTCCCAAGTAGAATGATTCCAGGGTTAGAATGCTATTCTATTGATTTATCTGGTATATTTATGGATATTTTGATGTTTTTGGCTATTGTAACAATGGTGGACTAATATTATGGTGTTCGTTTTGAATATTAGTGCCTAATGGATCTAAATATATGTGTTCTTTTTTATGTTTATAAACTAGATCTGATTCCTACATCATGTTTCTTGATGTTCATAGTCATAATATTGTTCATCCGTGTATGGGATCTAGTTATTTATTCTTATTATAAGATGTATGCATTTACTATCGTACATTACTATATCATTCATGATAAATTTATTGAAAAATATGACATAGAAGAGGGGTTTGATGCCTTCACACGTGCTTCGGGTGAGCTCCCATTTTAGGTTCAGTGATATACTAGTATGTACCTAGGAATTAAAGGGGTTAGGAAAAATGACTACAACCTTCAAACTCAGAAATTTTACCTTTACATGCTGAGCTTTTTCTCTCTTTACTTCACCTAGTCATGGCTTCTAAACCAATTTTATTGAAGGTATTTATCCTTATCCAACTCAACATACTAACAAAAAGCTTCATCTCAAGCTATATAGGCCAAGTAACCTTGCATTTCAGAGACATAAAATTGGTTTCAAAACACCCAAAGACTAGTCTTGATTTTTATGGATTCAAACACTTCAATTACACTTTCATGCTTAACTAATGCATGCAACACTTCTCACAAACATGTACTTCACTTGCAAATATTAAATGGAGAGAATCACATTTACCTTTCAAACTCAAAGATTGGTTTTTTCCTTGTTTAACATTCTCAAGTGGGAAGAGAAAAACACACCTGTATCATAAAATTTCTCCAAGTAAATAACCCAAACTACTTAATCAACATCAATAGAACATCCCAAACATCATTCACCAAAAATTTGAGCATGGGTTCCTTTACGAATTTTGTCTTTACACTGAATTCTTCACAAAAAAATTACTTTCTTGTTGGGTCCACCATGTTTCATAAGCTCAAAATACCATGGAAAGATGCTATGAGGAATTACCTACAAGCTCAAATAATTTTATAGGAAAAATAGTTCCAATTTTGCACCTAACCGAGCAATTTTATTCATACCGCTTTCGATTAAGGTTTAGGAGGGTTTTAGACAATGTTAGAAAAATGGATAGAAATTTCTTGTCCTTCATCCTTTTGATTTCAGAATTTTTGAAAAATATTTATCTCTCTATGCTCGTAAAAAAAATCTCTTATTATTTATTTGAATAATGTTTTTCAATTTAGATCAAATGCTAAGAAGTCAGGGCACTATTTTAACATACCTTGTTTAGCCCAGTTTTGAAAAAACTCCAATCTCTTTCACAAAACTCATCCTCTGGTCATAAAATTTGGTCCACACCATCATGAATACCTCCTACATGATATCCAATAGATACTTTGGTATGGTTCACTCTAGAACTTCAAATCCCATCTCATTTGGGCATGTTAAACATGTTTGTCTTGAAGGGCAATCATACAAATGACCGTAAATATGCATCTAAGTTTTGATTTATGACTTGTAGATTCATCTGAGGACTCTTGAAAATTTTCCTACACACTTCCCATACCTTAATTTTCTTTTTATGTCCTGATTTTCTTCACACACCCATTCTAGGTCCTTGAAATAGGCCAAATTGAACTATTTTACACTATAACTCATCACATATATCCTGTTATTCACCATGTAGCCCCCTAAAAATTTCATATCACATGTTTCATACCTTTACCATGATTTTCCAGTTGCCTCATGTCTTCACTCCACCTTTCTAGGTCACTTTGCTAAATAGGATTAGGGGTTAGGCCTGCTAAACTAAGCTAGTCTCACCAATTCCACTCATGTACCCTTGTATTCATCCTTATGACCTTGTTTCCACATCATATACATAATAGAAAATGTATGACATCATCCTGGTATGCTCTCACATCATCACCTTTCCTGTACTAGTCACTAGTTGCTAAAAAAAAGTCAGTGCTTAATTAGTTGTTCTCAAGCATTTTTCATGTCCTTCCTTTTCAGCCTCGTTCTAAGCTCCCTTTGGCTCCTTATTTGTCATTAATTTTCCTTTTTCATCAATTTCAACTCACAATCACATGCCAAAAAAACTCCCCCTTTTTTCATTGATGGAAAACCTCATATTTCTTCGCCCCCCTTTTGCATTAATGACAAAGTGCATGTCTATATTACTTGGTCTTCATATTTATCATCTTATTTGGGCCTTGTGTTGGTTGGAAACATCAACCAAATTCATCATTCAATCTCTCCTTCTTGTCTCTCCCTTGCTTTGACTCTATTGTTGTCTTTATTTAAGGTTACAATTCATTGTAGCCCCCCTAAGAAGATGCCTCCATGGAACATACATATGCCAACCAACTGAAATTAGAGTGAAAATAAATTTTTGGCTTATAAATTGAGCCTATCTTAACTAAGACAACTCAAATCTCGGCTTAATATTGTTATATTCTTGGTGTAAGTAATATTTAGATCTTAGGTCCCTTAATTGAATTGTTAGTGCATTTTTTCTGATTTTTTTCATGCTCTAGAACTTCATATACCTTATGAAGCTCTACTTTATACATCCCCTAGGTTTGTGCCATTTATTTTTGATTGATTGTGTAATATTTTAGGATTTATACATTGTCTTTGAGTCTTGTAGATAGATCCATGCGATCATCCACGTTCTAAACTATCTTGTTAGTGTTTGTTTCTTCTTTGTATGACATAACACCTTTGCTTGATCATAACACATACTCCCCCTTAGAGTGAAAATACCAATAATCATATTATTTTCCCTTTTGAATCTCTTGACACATTGATTTTTTTTTTGAAATTTAGATTCAACTCCCTTTCCTCTAAACAATGTATCAAACATTTAGCCCAATGTTTTAGACTCCTAGCAACTTGCTTGCATGGTATAAGACTCTACTTGATCATGGTTTTTATTTTCTTATCATGGAAACTTAGTGAGCCTGTTATTTTTTTTCCTTGAGGCTTGAACCCACTTGATAGAGAATTATGAGTAGCTTCCTTGCTTCACACGTTGTTCTTAGATCTACAATGACCTCTGTCAGACTTGTAGATGACTATTTTGATGCTTTCAACCATATTCACCGTCCTTTGAAATGATACCTTAGCTTAGTCTTGCAATATTCCTTTATTATTCATTTTATAGCTTACAGAGCTTAACTCATTCACTTGATGCTCTATATAACTTGATATGCATTCAACATGTTAGAACACCAAAACTCTCATTCATTCTAAGTACCCTGTTATGAGTTCTTGTCAAACCTAGCCTAGAAGAACTTAAATTAATCAAGAAACTTGTATTTTGAACCATGAAATCTTGTATTCAAATAGTGTACCCATGTGTGATCACTCCATCCAATGTAATATCATATTTCATGAAGTTGGGAACCCAAAAGTAAGTCATCATACTGTGTCCCTTCTTCTAAATTGTATTCTTGCAACTTACTATGCAAATATAAAGTGCTCCTCAAATAAGAAAAAAATGTATTTTGGTCTTCCACAAAATTTTTACCTATTTCTAAAATCCCATTCAAGGTTTTTTCAACCACTGACATGGATCAAATAGAATGCAAAAACTTAACTCTACTTAGCTGCTCCAAAATTATCCTTCATTACTCTTGAGAACATGGCTTTAATAAATCCATGGTTGGAGGCTTGTGTAGACACTCCATAAAAATTGAGAGTACTTCACAACACCCTATATGGTCCTTAAGGTGTAGTCTAAGTTTTAGATTTCAATTCTCATTGCAAGTCTCTTTTATTCATTCTTGCACTCTTAAGCCTTATACTTTCTAGTAACATTGCACAATCACATTTTCATGCATAAATTTTGATATCAAGCTTCAAATTATAAAATGAGCACCAATTTTAGTACCCATTTGGGCCTACATTTTGTGTACCAAAATTCATCATAACTTCCTTTGTTAAATATGCTTCAATTTCACAATCCTAAGTTTCAAATTAGGCCTTCCAAGATGAGATACATGATTTTATGAAGATTGTCGGAGTTTCTAGATAATGAGAGCTTTTCCACACAAAATTATTATTGATTCTTTGTTAGGGTATTCTTATTATGTTTTCTTGAGATTAATAGCCATTGAATTTGAGTTTAAGTCTTTCAAGCTCCTTTCTCACACCAAACCCAAGGAGGGTTTTACTCAGAGCACGAGAAGAGTCTAATCTTCACTAAAACATTCATATTAACTTTCAATACCCCTGATCATATTATTTATCATTGTACCATCATGTATAAATCCTCATATTTGATAGTAGGCACCATCTTCTTTTTAAACATGTATTGGAGACACAAACTACATTGTTCTGCCTTCTTGTAACATGGTTTCACCAATTTCAGAAATTTTGCAATTTCTTAGTATTTTAATTCTTCTAAAACACTGAACTATACCTATAATATTTTAAAATTACCTGGTATAAGGATGACTTCAAACCATAAGATTTGTCACATAACTTATGACTTCAGAAAATACTTCTCAAAGTCTTAATGCCTTTGCATAAGTTTGTGGTTCTCCATATAATTGAAGGCATCTTGATGTACATGAGATTTGACATCATTTATAAGTTTACCTTTTGCTTTGAACCAGACTCCTCATGAGAGATGATTCAACTCTTATTAGACCTAGACTAATAATTGAAAAACTTTTTCATACTTGATAGCTTATAGACCGATTGATAGCTTTTCTAGGACTATATGGTTAAACACTTTCATGATGACCCATTCCTCTTGCTAACTTGAAGGCACTTTCTTAGAGCAATTTTGTTCTACTTGTATTCAGATTGACAACTCATAGACTACTTCATGGATTGTAGTTAGACAATGAGCAAATTTTTTTTGATGACTAGACATTTCAACCAAGATTTCATATGTCCTAACACATTTGAAAACCATCCTTGTCAAAAAGGTTTGACTTTCAAAATATTTCCTATAGAATTTAAAAATTTAGATGTTATATTATTGTAGAAGTTCACCTTTGAAGGAGCTACTATAGAACTTAGATTGCCTAGACAACCTTACATGTTTCTCAAGACTACTTTGGAAACCTACTTGACACATCAACATTACTTTGTGGTACAAGCTTGTGCATATCCTTTAAGGTCCTTACTTCATCAGATCATATCCTTGAATGATTGAAGTGGATAATGATATCTATCATGAAACTACTGATCTAGGTTTGACTTGGAACATTGACACAACCAAGACGACATAGCACTTTCTTAAAACTTTACCTTCTGATTAAGGATGACTCAACATGCATCAACTGTCAACAAGTTTCCAATGCACCCTCTGTTACCTACTCTTGAGGCTTGATTTTGATAAGTTTCATCACTAATTTCACTCATGCATTCTTAGATGACCTTTATGGTGACAGTCTTCCCTGGATTACTGATTGATAGGTTATGTAAGAAATGTCAGAACACATTCTAACACCCTTTAACCTTAACAAAGACCTTATGAACTACATACCTCTACACTTCTTCATTATCTTGCAACATCTTGAAGACTTTTCTTCCAAGTATCTTATGTGAAGTAACATTTCAATCATACATAAGGATTCTTTCCAATGAGAAAATTCCTTCTAGAAGAGAAGGCATAACATGCCTTTGAATCACATTAATTTAGTAAAATGAGTCATCAAACCAGGATTTGAATCAATCCTTTCTCTTCTTGAAATTTTAGGTCACTACGAGGGGTGAATTAGGTGCATTATACCAACATACAATTAATTAATAGTAAAGTGAAACCATTATAACATACACATGCATAAATAAATTAAATAAAACACATGAACGCATAAGACAACATGTAATGTGAAAAACCCCTAAATGGGTAAAAACCATGAAATAAATCCACTATCGAGAAAATTTTACAATTACTAGTTTCATGTTGAACTCCCTCCTCACTTCTACTCCATGTTTTTACTTAGGATTAACCTTCATATTCAACACATTGGAATATTATTTTATCAATTTGATATATAATTCAATGATATGATCTGTAATATGACCTAAGGTCATATTTAAATAACCCAAAGGGTTATAACCTTATTAAGTGATGGGGGACACTCCTTGATTTAATTAGTTCATTAATTAAATTAACCAACCCCTAATATAAAGTTTATATTTAAATAATATGAATATAGTTTATTCAATATTATTTAAATATAAACTATATATTATGATGCAGTTAATATTATAGTTCTAACACTCCCCCTTAATATTAAGTGGGATCCATATGCCAACATTACCTGTTTGTACAATAGGATTTAAAAATCCATAAACTGTAAAGGTTTAGGCTAGCACTGTATTTGTGAACTAAATATCACCGTTTCTCATATGCACATCTAAGAGCCTTTTATAACACAAGGACCTCCTTTATAATATAGATTGCACATTGTAATCTCATATTTTTTACCACCGAAACTCTATCAACTCCCTTTACAATTAAATTGGGAAGTGGAACGTATTTTTGTAAAATCTATCAGTTTACTTTAGATCATACAAGATACATTTTACAATGATTTTAAACCAGAATAGAAGTATAGAGGGAGGAGTCAATCAACCATCTGACTGTTAGGAGGTGGAATTTCCATGCACAACTCCCCCTCAATGGAAATCTGAAAGGCCAAGCATTGCATAAACTTTTAGAACTTTGCACACACAATGGCTTTATGAACAAGTTTGCAACCTGATCTTCAGTCAGGAAGTACTGGAGATCTATATCACTGCTAAGAACCTTCTCGTGAATAAAGTGCATATGTATCTCGATATGCTTTGTTATTTGATGTTGAACTGGATTCTTAGCAAAGAGATACATACAACCTGGCTATCACACAGAAGAGGAGTAATTCCTTTAAATTCCATGTCCTATCTCTTCCAACAACCTCTTTAGCCACATGGATTATTTTGCTACTTCCATTACACTTCTATATTCTACCTCAGTAGAAGAAATGGAAAATCAGCTACTTTTTACCTCCAAGTAATGACACCTGCACCAAACTTGAATATATATCAAGTTGAATAGATTTACGATCTATCACATCACCAACATGGTCAGAATCACAATATCCATATAAATATGCATTGTTAGATGAAATATAATGTCAACCACAATTAATAGTGCCCTTTACATAACACAAAATTATTTTTGCTAACTTCCAGTGATCCTGATAAGGTTCTTGCATAAACCTTGAAGCAATCCCTACTGCATAAGCAATGTTCAGGTCTAGTAATAGTTAGATAAATCAAACTACCTACAAGTTTCCTGTACAAAGTAGGATTATATTTTTCACATGCAGGTTTAGGATCAAGTTTACATCCTACTTCTATAGGAATAGAAACTGGTTTACAATCAAGCATATTAAATATTTTAAGAAAATTAGTTGCATATTGTGATTGAGATACTACAATAGAATTTTTATCCTGAAATATAGCCATGCCTAAAAAATGATGCAATAATCCTAAATCTGTCATCTCAAAATATTGCATTAACTTTCCTTTAATTTTCATAATTAAAGTGTTAGAATTACTAGTGATAAGTAAATCATCAACATACAATACAATGAGAATAATATGATTTTCTTCAATTTTAACAAATAAATCATTTTCAGATGAACAGTTAGAAAAACCAACTTCATTAAAAAAACTATTAATTTTAGAATACCAAGCTCTAGGAGCTTGTTTCAAACCATACAAAAATTTTTTCAATTTACAAACATACATTTCTTTACCCTCAGTTCTTCAAATCCTTTAGGTTGGGTCATATAAATTTCTTCTTGTAAATCACCATTCAAAAAAGCATTTTTTACATCCATTTGATGGATTTCCCAACCATATTTGAGTAGATAACTCAATCAAAATCCTTATTGTGCTCATTTTTGCAAAAACTGGTGCAAAAATTTAGTCTACGTAGTCGATACCGGGTTTTTGAGTCAAAACCCTCGAGCTACAAGTTTCTGGCTTTGAACTTATCTATACTCTAATTTGCTTTATATTTAATCTTGTATAGCCATCTAGATCATTGACTATACTTCATTTTTCAGAGAGGAAGGACTAATTCCATAAGTTTTATTTTTAATCAAATAGTGTATTCAGATTTCATAGCATCTAACCATCTTTCGTTAGAAGAAGCTTCTTTGAAAGATTGGGGTTCAGGTTCATACAAGGTCATCAAGGCATGATATGTATGATGATTTTGGTCATTTTCTGAAGGTTTTTAGAATTAGAGTCTTGAATAATAGACTCAATCCCATCTAGGTCTTTTAGTTACAAAGGAACTAGGAACAATCTCATTTTCAACCTATAGGTTCAACTAACTAGTTTCTTCATCACATTCATTATTTTCAACTCACTTTTCAAATTCAATTTATTTTCATTAGAAACATCATAAACAACAGAAGATGAAGATGAAGAAGAAAAAAAGATTTTTCCAAGATTTTAACATTCCTATTTTCTATAACTTCTCTTTTTGACGGATCAAAGATCCTAAGACCTTTAGTTTTTATACCGTATCCTACAAAGATACAAGGAAAAGAGGTTTGATCAAGCTTCTTCCATTTTGATTTCAGAATGAAGAGGGAAGTTGGGCTACCAAAATATTCTCAAATGAGATACACTAGGTTTTTGGTTTGACCACTTTTCCAAAGGAGTTGAATTTACTAAGGCTTTAGTGGGAACTTTGTTTAAGATATGAACAACAATGTTCATAGCTTCTTCCCAGAGGAACTTATTAACTTGAGCAGAATGCATCATGGTCCTAGCCATTTCCAGAATAGTGCAATTTTTCCTTTCCACAATCCCATTGTGCTAAGGGGAATAGGGAGTAGTTAATTCCCTTTGAATGCCACATTAAACACAAAAATGAGTCAAATGCCTTGACTCACATATTCTCCCCCATTGTCAGTTCTAAGCCTCTTAATTTTATACTTAGAAGAGTTTTCAACTAAAGCTTTAAATTATTTAATTTTGACAAGACATCTGATTTATTTTTAATGAAATAAGACCAAATTATATGAGTGAAATCATCAATGAAAGTGATAGCATACAGAGAACCATTAAGAGAAGGAACTTCTAGGGGTCCTCTAACATCACTATGGACAAGCTCTAAAGGTTCATAGAAGAGTTATCATCATGATGACTGTGAAAAGGATTAGCAGATTGCTTACCACATAAGCATCCTTCACAAGTTTCATGATTTTGGGAAATGGGTAGCAAACCAGTTACTAGGTTTAGTTGAGACATGTCATACATGCTCCTGAAATTGACATGACCTAGCCTCTCATGCCATAATTGCATGTCACTTCTTTGAGTTGTCAAACAAGAAGAAAAAGGAAAACCAGAAAATACATACAAACCATCTCTTTGAATTCCTTCAACTATAGTAACATTATGTTCATTTTTAATAAACCATTTATCCTTTAATAATGTTACACTATAGTTATTTTGAGTTAACTGAGAACAAGAAAGAAAATTCATTTTAAGTTTAGGAACTAACAACACATTGTTAATAAAACCATTTGCTACTTTTGATTTTCCCTGACCCTGAACATCAAGAATGGAATGATCACCCAAGTAGATATGATCATTACATTCACTAAGTTTAGATAAGATATCAGATCTAAAAGTCATGTGCCTAGAGGCACCACTGTCTAATATCCATTCATTTTCTTTTGTAGTGACAAAAGTGGCATACAAAGCAATTACATTTGATTTTTGGTTATTTTTCTGATTCTTGTTTTGGTTTTGATTTTGGTTTTGGTCTTGAACATATTTGTTACCCTTTTGAAATTTAAAATTTGTTTTGTTATTTTTAAATTTGCAATCCTCTTTCTTGTGTCCAAATTTACCACAATAATGACATTTTCCATCAAAGCTAACTCTTAGATTTCCAGGTTTCTTATCCTTGCTAGGAGGTTTAAAAGTTTGATTTGTGTTTTTGTTGAATCTAGAGGTTTTACCTTTTGATTTCTGAGCGAGAAGTGTCTGTGTGGCATTCTCCTTAGAATCAAATTTTGACATTACTTGTTCTTCTGTATAAGAAGAGAACTAAGGGTTTGCAAATCTAGAATGTCTTGTTCTGTTTGATATTTAGAATTCAAAATTGAAATGAAATTTCTAAATTTTTCATGAATATTTAATTGAATAATAAAATAATTTAATTTATCTTGAATCAAATTACTGCCACATCCATCTAACTGTGACTTAATATTTTTTATTTTTGCTAAATAATTTATCACTTTTTCATCTCCCTTCATGGGAGTTTTCATAAGCTCTAAAATCAATTTAATATTTTTTGATAAAATGCGTACATTCATGCACCGAATCCAATTGTGCCTAAGCCTCACTAGGACTCTCTTGATTTCTGATATGAAGAAGAAAAGTCATCATGTACACTTTCAAAAAATAATAGGACATCACTTCTTGTACTTTATGTTGATATGCAACGACGTTATCAGTATTTACATGTCTTCTGGTAAGATCTCTCTCAGTTCCATTTATAACTACCCACAATTTGTGAGCCATGAATTCTGTTTTCAATTGAATCTTCCAAATGTTGTAGTTATTTCCATTCAACATCTTAGATTTATCAATTGAAAATTAATTAGACCCCATTTTTGCATGTAAAATAGAATCATTAACAAAAAAGGATTAAAATAAGAGTTTTATAGAAATTCCCCCTGTCATATTTTAATCCTCGTAATCGATCATGATCAATTTATGCCAAAAATGAGGTCTTGTTAATTGAATAGTCTATACATGAATACGTTAGAATGATATCAAAAAATTAAATTGAAATGTAAGTGATTTTTTTTAGTTTTGTAACAAAATGACGATGAAAAAACTAGTCGTCGTATAAGAATATATCAATTAAAAAATGATATTTTTACTATTTTTACAAAAAATGAGTTTATAATTTGTCTATATTTTTTGAAAAAATAAATAAACAAATTATTTAAATATAAAATTTCTAAAAAAACGTTTATATAATTTTTTTTGGAGCTCTTGCCCTTTAGGTGATATTTTCTTGTCAACTCGGCTGAGCCATATTATTAACTCGGTGAGCCATAGCCATATTGCAAACCGAATTGCCACATTATATCTTGAATGTTAATGCAAACCATATAACCAATATCAAATCATCAATGTGAACCATATTATTATCAATGCCAATTTATAACAACCATATATTATGTCAAAACCACTTTCAACTTGCAATGTAAGTCAAGCTGTGCAAGAACCGCAGTCGAGCCGCATTAAACAACAGTCGATCCACTCACTGTGCCCGTGAGGGCTGTTTAAAAAAAAGGGGTGGTGTGACCACATGTCACACCACCGAACACCATGGGAAGGATTTTAAATCATTCCCCTTACATGTGTCATCCTGATGTGGAACTAAACCCACAACAAAAGGAGGGGATCGACATCGCAAGAGGCAGAGGTGACGGGATCCCACAGAGGGACACGCAGAAAAATAGCAAAGGGGTCCATAGAAGCATGCAACAAGTGCCACATAGAACTAACCAAGGATGGGGGTGGTATGGAGGGGGCCTCCCCATATAAAATTTTATATAGATATATATGTGTGTGTGTGTGTGTGTGTGTGTGTGTGTGTGTGTGTGTGTGTGTGTAAAAAATTTATACACACACACACACAGATATATATATATATATATATATATATATATATATATATATATATATATATATAAACTATACATATATATATATATATATCTGTGTGTGTGTGTGTATAAATTTTTTACACACACACACACACACACACACACACACATATATATATAGTATTTTATAAAATATGAAAAAATTTATTAAAAAATAACTCTTATAGTTTGTATTTAAACTATAAGAGCAACATTTTCAAGGGCTGTATTTAGGGCATGAATAAGGGTTTTTAAAAAATCATAACAAACAATGTAAAAACACATGTCCTACTAGGGGACAAGGAATTTACTTAACCAATGAAAAAAATAGAAAATCTTATTTTCTCAAGTCTCGTCTCCTCCTGTAAACTCGAGTTTTACTCTTGATTTTTACTTCCCATTTTTATTTTCTTGAATCCCCTGCAAGCTGTGTAAAACTATATAAAATATTTCAAAAAAAGTATATCCCTTACTTTATTTTCCAGTGCCTGGTAATTCCTGAAGTTGAATTTTTTCCATGCATTTGAAATTCCAAAATGCCTTTTTCACTTGTGCATTATTCATCCAACTAACCATCTATGTGGAACAATAAAGGAGGTTTAAATAATATTCTAAATAGTTTAACTACCTTCCCAACCATTACAATCTTAGGTTACATTAGATTAAATTTAATTTATTAGTCCCACTTGTTGAGTGGATAAAATATAGCTCAAGGATGAAAGTGCACAAGGATTGGATGTGCAAAAATAGGACATGTATATGCGTGTGGAAGTATAGCAAAACAGGGGTGCACCCAGAAGCAGGTTGGAAATGGGAGTTACCAACTTTTTCATATCAAGGCTATTTTTGGACTTTTTAGTACTAAGCACGCAATGATACGAAGACTTGCGGGATACACAAGGCTATTTTGGAGCAAGCGGAAGTTCGAGCACCATGCATAATTTTGGGCTAATAATAGGATCTATACTTAGAGTTAACTTTAGAAGATTTATTATTAGAAATTACATTTTTTTGTATTCTCTTGTAAAGGTGCATGGCTATTACTAGCATGTATCCTATTTTTGGAAGGTGCATGGGTGGTGAAGGGCAAGTCCCCACCCCTATATATATATATATATATATATATATATATATATATATATATATATATATATGTATGTATGTATGTATGTATGTATGTATGTATGTATGTATGTATGTATGTATGTATATGTATGTATGTATGTATGTATATGTATTGATTTACACAATTTTGATATACCGTTTTATTGTAGAGTTATGTGTCGGAATCACTGGCACGCATGACTATATAAACTAGATAATGATGTATGAAGCTTCTATGTTTTACAACATTTAATATAATGGATGCTATTGTTTGGATAATGGTGTTAGATGTTATTGAATATGGTTCTTGCATGGTAAATCTCATTATAGTTGTTGTTTATTCAATCTTTCATATGGTTTAGATCTAGATCTGGTTTATACATTGTGGTGTAATTGATTATCTGTTATGGAACTGAATTATATTTGCAATCATGCTAACATCTTGAACAAGCTACTCTAAATAGGGACCTAGTACCCTTGCGTGATTTAGGTGAGCACTCAGTCCAGTCCGAGTGACATGCTAACGTGCCTTGGGATTTATGGGTATATTATAGGCTACATCATTGGTTATTTTTCCAGGATCTCTTTCTCATTTGTTTTACAAGATGTTGCATGATGAAGATGTATCAATTGACCTTGGCTAGTATTGAAGAGTGGTTAGACGATCTAGAGGAAGAGTATCCTCACAAATTTAGCATTGGACCTGAGTTTAATTTACGTGTGTGGGTTGATCAGAATCTGTATGACACATTGTATGAGACATTATTTGCTATATTTCCCATAGAGATGTACGAGTAGATGGTTGCTTACGGGTCTAAGAGGAATTGGAGGTTTCACATGCATTTTTGGACACATAAAGAATTCTAGGACTTGTATGATGAAAATCTAATTTGGACGCACTCTATGGATGTTTGGTTCCATGGTGTTTTGAACAACTATATTCTTGATTACGCAGTTTCCACTTACTCTTGCCTAGAAGTTGACGAGTTCTAGTTTTTGTGTGAGCCTAAAGGATATTATTTATGTGTTATTCCTTTGGTAATAAAGATCTTGATCGTAACCATGGATTTGGAAAATAATCCTATGGCTAGCTAAACCCCACTATGCACAAGGATAGGAGAAGGTTTTGTAAAGATGGTGGACCTAGCAGTAGAGAGATAGAGAGAGGAAAGGTGAATTAAGTTTAATGAGGTGCACAAGAGGGATCTGATGAAGTAGTGAGAGATCATGGAAAGAATGGTGTTACAGAGGGAGATGGATCATGAAGGGTTTAGAGCTCACATGGAAGACATGTGAGCCAAAGCATCGTGAACTCCACCATTTGGGAAATCATGAAAGAGAACCCTCTTTAGCTTTGGATAAGGGCACGTTGAGTGAAAGACCATGGACCGCAGGTGCACATATGAACCTACCTAGCGACCTAGCCTTCGTGCTTGGTTTTATAAATTCCACGGTAGTTAAAAATATGCAAGCTAGTGTGAACAATAGAGTTACAGTAGATGGAGTCAATTTGTAGTCAAGTTCAAGAGTTGATCAGGGGGCATATTCATTTATGACGACACAATCATCGTCTATGTTATTTGGAGGTCCATCCAGAGGTTTCTTTTCTAGTGCATCATTGGCATAGAACACGGGTATGTAGAACATTGGTATACCATCTAGAAGTAGCATGACTTTGCAGACTATGGGAGTCTAGTTTAGCATGACCGTTAGAACACAAGGCAATGCATCCTTTGGTCCATTGCATACTTCAAAGGGAGGATTGGAAGGGTCAGGTGGCTGGGGCACTGGTGGATATGGAGGAGGTGGAAACACAGGAGGAAATACATGTTCTAGGTCTAATGGGCATGGTCCTCACCAAACTCATCAAATTTATATGGAGATGTCTCTTTGTCTTCCATAATATATAGGCATTGAAGATGGAACCGAACTCATCAAATTTATATGGAGATGTCTCTTCATCTTCCATAATATATAGGCATTGAAGATGGAACCGAGAACATACATATGTGTGAAATACTATGGCATGCCAAGCGGATTATGGCTCCAGAGTGCACAAGGAAAGTCAGTTTGCAACTACATTGTAGGGGAGCGCACACAACTGGTATAGAAAGTTTGATCCTGATTAAACTTGTGTGAATTATATAGCACTGTGAGATGTACCTTCTTAAAAGAGTTTTATATCCCCGAGTTTGAGCAGAAAAGCATAAGCATGCTTAAAGATATTAAGCAGGGCACTACTGAGAGTGTTTGGGAATATGATGCTTGGTTCAAGACTCTTTTATCTAAGTTATCTTATGACATCCATGCAAGCCAACATGCACAATGGTTTGTTGGAGGATTGATCATGCCTTTTAGAAGAGTTATTTCACATAAGACCTTTACAGATCCATGCAAGGCACTTGAAGTAGCTTTACACGTTGAGGGAGTAGGAAGTGTAGACACAGTAGTGAGCCCATTTTTGGAAGCTCATATCACATAGCAATGGAAAATTAGTTGGAGAAATTATCTACTAATTTGTCACATGAGACATGTAGTGGAATTTGGTGTACAGATTGTGAAGTAGAAGGGCATACTAAGGATAGTTTACCTCATAAATCAATGTGCTCATTGTTACTGGATTGCGAGATATGTCATTTGGACCATAGTTCAAGTCGATGCCCATTTTTAGCAACGTGCAATAAGAAATAATGTGTCCTATTACTGAGAGATTTGTAGGTCTTCCACTCATGATACTGAAGATTGTAGGTTGATTGATCAGATTCATGATGCCATTGATATTGGCATACGATAGACTGGTGTTACAAATAACTCTAAGGATAAGGGTGAGCATCATGACTATGATCACAATGAGGGGCATTCTGATGGTGGCCGTGGTCGAGGTTTGAGGATACCATGGAGGATTTAGAGGTTGAGGTCGCGGGGTGGAAGGAATTGATTTCCCTCTTGGAACTTGTTATACATGTGGATCTCCTGATCATTATAGGTGTGAATGTCCTTAGAACATTGTCTATTCTTTTTCTGGAAAGAATCATAAGTATGAAGAATGCCCAAACTTATATGAACACTTGAGTAAGAAACATAAAAAGGAAAATAAGGGCACAGGAATGGTTAGAGTACAATGCACGGTGGAAGACCAATGGATGCCAAAGTTAGCGCCAGATCCTGAAGTTGGTACCTGTGAAGATCACTACACGCGTTGAGGCTACGTGTGCACCATAGAACTTCTTCAACTAGAATGCCTATGATTACCAAGGAGGAAGTATTACATGCGAAGTATCTAGACCCTATGCATCAGAAGGAAGTATATCAGGAAACCATGGAGGTAATTCAGAATTTACAGGGTGAGATATAAGTGTTTGAAGGAATAGTCACAAAAGTTAGAACAAAAGAAAGAAGATGAGCTCCATCAGACAAGATGTTGATGATTTGAAGGAGGTTTGCAAGATGTTGCGTCAAGAGAACATTATTCCGTTATTAGGGAACTAGTTGAAGGGAAACACTCCACACACTGGGATTAAGCATGAGAGACAAATTTTGCATGTTAATCTTCCTCTCCGGACAGTTTGGATTATGACAAGGAGATTACTCTAAATGTTCATTGTTGATGGTTGGATTTTGAGTAACATTTTGATTGACACAGGCACAGAAGTGAATGTAATCACTTTGGATGTGTGGGTTCAGATGGGTAGACCTCCATTACAGCCATCCTCTAATGTGTTGTTTATGGAAAACCGGACTAAGGCCACACCAATTGGAGTTTTAAAATATGCATCCATTACTATTCAGGGGGCCAAGTTTACTGGGGATTTTGAGGTCTTAGCACTTACAGAAGTAGAAAATTTTCCACATTACTTGGGCACCCTTGGTGTTATGCAAACAACGTTGACCTGTTTCAATAAGGGGTATATCAGCTTTGAGAATAAGGAAGAAATGCATTTCATTATCCCTTTGACAAGATGGGAAATCTGCACCTTATGTAGAGCCCTTAAGTGAAGAAGACTTGAATAGAATTTATGTGCACACCATTCGAGATCTGAAAGTTCTTGAGCCATCAAAGGAAGGAGTTCTCCAATGGGATGATGCACAGTCCATGAGTGATACTACAAGTGTTGCATGTGATAACTGGGCACATGACACTTATGAAATGGTTGGGCACATGAAGTACGAAGTGCAGCTGCGCACGTGTTAGTAAGCCACGTAGTATCAGGCATTTGGGTAGTAACCAGGTACCAAAGTACACAGGTGAAGAGAATCCAAAAGTATTCCTACTTGCTATGGAAGTTTAGTGGGAATGTCAGGTGGAAAGAAGGAACATGTTAGTGTATACTTTGCACAGGATGACAAGCGCGTTGGTGGATGGTTCACAGAGATAATATTTTGGAGTGGAGAGAAGTGAGGATTGCTTTATCTGCTATATTTTTAAGGAGTAATGCGCCTACTCAAATATGTGCATTTCATGGTAATGATCTATGTTCAGCACCATGTTCAGCAGTGTGAGAGACTCTGGACAGAGGGGCAGGAAGCTTTACCACCTTTTTTGTGGGTGCACAAGCTTTATTTCACCTTGTGAGGTTGTGCACACATGCATGGTATATCTATGCAGAGTTGAATAGAGAGACTAGAAATTGGCAAGAACTTATTGCAGGTATGATTCAAACCTTTGACTATTTTTCCACTAAACCTCCAGTGAATGAGGCATTACAGGTTATGAAATGCTTAACTATGGGAGATAGTGCAAAGGCTGAAGAGCTCCTTCAGGAGTTATTAGGAGAGTCAGACTTGGGGGCACATTTTGAAGAGGAAGAAATAAATGCTGAACAACTTGGTGCACACTTGCCTAGAAAGAGACAAGGGTAAGATGGTCTACATAGTTGATGATGAAGAGGTTGAGAACTTGGATATTGAGCAAACAGAGGGTATGCATGAGGTCTTAGACAGTGTAGATGAAAAGTGCGAATGTGCCTACCATGAGCCCATGAAGACCAAGAAGGTGAACATTGGAATAAATACTGAACCTAAGGAGGCCATCATTGGAGATTATTAGTCTGACTCTGAAGTTGCTAAGATCATTGAGTTATTGCATGACTTCCAAGATTTGTTTCCTAGAGGCTATCATGAATTAAAAGGAGTACATGAATCATTGGGAGAGATGAAGATTAAAGCTAAAGGAAGGTGTGCACTTAGTTTGGAAGAGGCCTTATAGGATGAATCTGAACTTGCATGTCAAGGTGAAAGAAGAAATTGATAAAATGTTAATTTCTGGGATCATTGTGCCCATCGAGGAATCAGAATGGGTTAGCCCTATGGTGATCAACATCAAGAAAGATGGAGGATCGAGAATTTGTGTGGATTACAGGGAATTGAATGTTGCATGTGTGATAGATCCTTTTCCCACACCATTTACTGAAGAAATCTTGGAGGGCGTTGCAGGACATGAGATTTACTCCTTTACTGATGGATTCTCAGGATATCATCAGGTGAGGATAGCTAAAGAGGATCAAGAGAAGATAAACTTTCACCACTGAATGGGGAAGTTTTGCATACACAGTTATGCCTTTTGGATTAAAGAATGTGCCTGCAGTATTTTCACGCATAATGGTACAAGTGTTTTCATGATTTTATTCACAAGTTCTTATAGGTATATCTAGATGATTGGACTAGTCTATGGGCTTGTAAAGGATCACTGTGATAATTTGAGGTTGATGTTTGAGAGATGCAGGTAGTTGAGCATCTCTTTAAATATTAAGAAGTGCATATTTTCCACACCCTTTGGAATTTACTTGGGACACATCATTTGTAAAGAAGGCTTGCTAGTGGATCCTGCTAAGGTTGCTGTGATTTTGGGCTTAGAAGAGCCTACTAGTCAGAGTGAAGTGTGTGGATTATTGGGGCACACATAGGATATTAATAAAAATTTATTAAGGGATATGCTAAGATTATCGCACCCCTAGAAGAATTATTGAAAGGAAAAGGAAAGTTTTATTGGGGTGAGGCACAACAACATGCACGTTTGAGACATTGAAGGAAAGGCTTACTACAACACCTATTTTGCACTTTCCTTCATGGAAAAAACCTTTTCATGTACATGTAGATGCCTCTGGCATGGCCATTGGCATAGTACTAGCTCAGCCTAGAGAAGGGATTGTGGATCATCCTATTTGCTTTGCTAGTAGGAAGTTGACTCCAGCAAGAACAAAATTATACAACGACAGAGCGTGAGGCCATTATCTATGATCTACATGCTCCATAAGTTTAGACCAGTATTTGTTTGGCTACACCTTTATATTTTATACAGATCACATGGCATTGAAATACTTGGTGAACAAGCCCATTTTATAGGGGCACATATGTCGGTGGGTTCTATTATTTCAGGAATTTGACTTTACAGTGGTGGTAAGCCAAGTAAGAGTAATTATGGTCTAGACCATTTATCAAGGATTCAATTAGGAGAGGACGCACAGAGCATTGAGGACACAATGTCAGATGCGCAAGTTGTTTAGGTTGAATTTTGTGCCCTAGACTTGGAGGATATTGTTGTCTTTTTATGCACATGGTGTGGTGCCAGAGGGAATGAAGGCCTTAGAAAAGAAACAACTTGTTATTCATCCGTGCCTTACATGTTGATCAGTGGATACTTATACAAGTTAGGTTGTGATGAAGTTTTGCATCGGTGTGTACTTGAGCATGAGCATGAAGCAATTATGGAGGAGGCTCATGGAGGTATTGCAGGTGGACACTATGCAGGAGATGCCACTGCGTGCAAGATTATCCTAGTTGGCCTATGGTGGGAAACATTTATACAAGGATTGTAAAGAATATTGTAAGGCATGTGATCATTGTCAGTGCCTTGGAAAGCCTGAGGAATAGAGATGAAATGCCTTTGAGGCCTATTACTAGTGCAGAAACCTTTTGAGAAGTGGGACAATTGACTTTGTGGGCCCTATTCCCCAGCCGCGTAGGACTAGATCATGCTATATTATTACTTGTACAAATTATCTTACAAGGTGGGTAGAAGTGTGCACCTACAAAGGATTGTACAACATCTACACATACAAGGTTTCTGTGGGAAAATATTATTAGCAGGTATGGATTGTCCTTTAAGTTTGACAAGTGATAGGGTACTCATTTCCTTAATGAGACTATCAGGATATTATTGGATGAATTTATGGTTGCAACACCATCGGAAAACACCCTATCACCCTCAAGAAAATGGAACTGCTGAGGCCTTCAACAAGATATTGAGACATACATTGACAAAAATTTGTGATGTTGGAAGGAAGGATTGGGATGATAAAGTCTCTGTTGTACTTTGGGCATACAGGACAACCTATAAAAGGTTGAATAAAGCAACACCCTTTCAGTTGGTGTTTGACAAAGGAGGTGAGTTCTACCAATGGAATTCATGTTACCTTCTTTACGTATTGTGCGTGCAGGAGGTCTAGCTGATGAGAAAGCATTGGAAGAACGTATTGAGAAACTAATGCAGCTGGATGAGAGGGCACATCATAGCACGATGGAGCTCAGAAGAAAGAAAAACAGGAAGAAGGCATGAGCAATGATAGGCACATCAAGGATAAGAAAGCTTGAATTGGGAAAATGGTTCTTTTTATGATTCAAGTTTTTGTGCGCCACCAAGGAAGAAAGGTGCATTGGTTGGGACCATATGTTATAACTTATATACTCAATTCAGGCACATTTCAGTTAGAGGCACTGGATGGAACACAATTTGCCCAGTTACTTCAATGAGAGTAAGATGAAGCCCTACTATAAATAAGTCTTATTGGTGTTTGTAATAAGGAAAGTATTTCCACTTAGATTAGATTTCCTTAATGAAATTTCCTTTATATGTGTTTCCTTCATTTGCTATGCTTTTTCAATTTAGTTCAATTTTTGTGTAATAAGTGCGCTTGTGCGCAAAGAAGCTGATTACTACATAAGTGTTTTCATGAGCAGAGGACTGCACATACCCTTAGTGTGGGTGTGGTTGCATATACAAGTTGACAAAAGTTGGAATAGTTTGATTTATCTGAAGATGGGTACTTAAAGAAACTTTTATGCATGTCATTACGATGGAAAGGTGGGGTATAGGTTAAGAAAAGGTGAGAAAAAATTCTCTTGAATAAAGATCAGATTGAATTTAAAGTGCTGAATGAGGAAGATGATGCACAGTGTAGGTTGCATAAGGTAGGAAGGAAGATGAATTCATGGATACTACATGGTAGCAAAGCACAAAGAAAGATTTATTGTGGCATGATAAGCACACAAAGGAGGTGTGTAGCCAAGAAGTAGTAAGCATGCCTAGAAGGTTATGACTGCAGTGTGGAAAGAAAGATGAAAACCATGAAAAAATAAATGAATGATGTTAAAGTACAATACAGTGGTAGGTGGTAGGTGCAATAAGGATAATAAATGTGGAATATGTTAAAAAAATCTATATAAGGTGAGTTGAATTTTCACCTTTATGAATTCAAAGTCATTTAAGCGAATTAGTCAACAAGTTATGAAATTAAGGAAGCCTAGTGAAGAATTGGCAGTGCCAGATTGAGCACACAGAAACCATGGTGTTGTGGCATTAGATTTTTGCAAGGAATTGAAGCTGTTCTCCATTGCATAGAGAAGTGTATGGAGTAGTGAATTACAGGGTTCTTTGATGATAGGAAATTGAGACATCAGGGCACAAATTTGAGTTAGGACGAAGGCTGAGAGAAGGCAAGGAGATCAGAGCAATTGGGCACAGGCTATGAATAGAAGATTTTAAGGTAATTAGAGCTCAGAGTTTTAAAAAAACAACCTTTTCATATTACAATATGGCACCAAAGAAGGCATCAGTGAGCGGCCAAAAGGGGAAATAAAAGAAGGATAGAAGACTATTGAAGTAGAGGATGCCCTCGAAGAGCATATTTTTATGAAATGTAGTACCCTAAAGGGGAATTTTCATGGGTCATGATTTGGAGTCATGTTCATCACAATATATGAGTGATTATAACCAAAAGAATCTGAGGTACTTATAAAATAGAGAACGAACTGGATAAATTAAAGAGTTGAAGAAATGAATAAGATGGGAAACATAAATGATGATATGGTCATACTACGATTGGAGAGGTGCTCTTATGTCACTAAACAATACTAGTTATATGAACTCTTTACTTTGAGGAAAAAGAGAAGCATCTATTAAGTGGTTGATGAGTAGAGTCCATAAGGACTTCTTTTACACCTTTTCTAAGGTTTATGAGTATGATGCACATCACCATAGTAGCCCCAAAATTCCAGGAGCAAGTTCAGGAGATTTAGGGAAGTTTCCCTACGCACTTCAAAGTTAGTAGTTGATTTACATAAAAAGGGTAGTATAGACAAGGCCAGTGAGTTAGGATAGTTATCAAAGGGGTGTGGAATGGATATAGTCATTTTGAGATAGATTCTACCCAGTCTTGAGATATCATGTGCATGTATAAGTTACAAATGGACCTCCAAAACCAAGAGAGATGACTCACGGAAGGTGGAACAGGTAAACCATGTGGATCCACATTGCATAGATTTCAAAGACTGAAGGGAAGTGATAACCACAATTTATATTGCAAATCCTATAATACTGAAGAAGTGCACATGGTGGATACAAGAAAGAATGTTTGGGCTATACTTTCTTTCATTTTGTTCTTAGAAATTAGAGTCCCAGAATGGCCTAAGGAGAAAATTTGGCAGTATCCTCTAGAGGTCAGAAAGAAATCTCTTGAATGAATTTGTAGAAGTATACCTTGTGATTCAATATCATTAATGGCCCTTTATAAAAGGGTAGAGTGTGTACAAGAGGTAGACATTATGTGAATATCACCAGAGATATGAAGAAGATGAGTGGAGAATATTGTATAAGGATGAGAATTACCTAATAGTATTGGAAGGGGAAGTGAGAATTTTATGTCATACCAGCATTTTACTACCTTAAAACATTCTTTGCAAGAAGGATGAAAAGTCCCACGGATCCCATGGTCATAATATAGGTATTTCATGCTTTCACACTGCTTTCTTTTAGCATTCTGTAAATAGATCGTTCTAAGATCCTGCGTGAAAATTTCAGATGTTAGATAAGGTAGACTGCGACTACCACACTCTGAATTGGAAGACTTACGTCTACCCAGAGTAGCAACATTGAAAAACAAATTATCATGGATGATATTAATGTGAAAATATGAAACTCTTACAACCTTGGATAAAGGTGGCATACAAATGCTAAATATATATACATTTTTCAAAGCCAATGTTAGTCAAGTTTGGTCTTATATCCAGAATTTTTTGTAAACTTCATATTCAGAACCACGCCAAAGGGGAACAGATGGTCTCAAGGAACAGATGAGAGAACCTTTTGACTCCAAATGTGGAAGAATTTAAGAATTAGATACATGGATGAGATAGATGGATGGAGAGACATATTGGTAGAAGATACCTTAGATTTGATACAAGGAAAGGGTGCAAATCAAGGTTTGAAATCAGTTTCCATTACAAAAATAGAAGGCGAAGGGTTCTGAAGCAGGATTGAAGAAGTCATTCAGAATCAAATTGAGGAGCCAAGCTTACAAAATTTTGTTGAAGAAAAAGAAGCTCAAGAGGCGATAGGGCAAGCATCACACCTTTAAGGCTACAGGTCACCTAGGATTTGACCATATCAGAAGAAGTTATTTATGGGAAGAAGACAAATCCAAGTTAAATGATGTAAGGAGGAAGAGGTGGATGAGTTATAGGATGACTTGAGGAAATTAATGTAAGACAAATGCAGAGGATAGTCACAAAGGAGAGGAAGAATTGAAATTAAAGGGAGTTAAGGAATCTAAAAAGAGAAGTAGAAATGGGAGGTGATGGAATTCAGTGCACGCCCCATACTACATAGAAAATAAAGGCCCAAAAAAGAATTCTGCACATAAGGATTCACAGAAGAAAGAGGAAGAAATTGAATGTTGTGGAAAGCGAGTGGAACCTCATGTTAAATACAGGTTAAGATGATAGAGAAGATAGACCAAGGAAAAATTGCACTGTAAGTGTTAAAATCATTATGAAAAAATAGAAACTCAATGAAATGGGAAGCAGATGGACATAGATGGTGTTATAGTACTTGTACATAAGAAAGACCAATTGGTCTTGGAGTATGCAGACTCACTCGTGGATACTGAATTTTACATCACTAGAAAGAATCATTTCACACAAGCAATGAAGAAGGCACCAAATTTAATATGACATGTTAAACCATTACTATTGATGCACAAGACCAAATTTTAAGAGGGTAATGATTGTGAAGGTACATGGCAGAAAAGGAAGTACTTAGATATGAATGATTAAATACAAGGGTGAATAATAAGGAGCATTGGTTGGATGAGGGAATTAATGAAGAATAAGGCACATGAGGTTTAAATTAGTAGAGGAGGAAATGAAGAAAAAGAAAATGTGCAGAAGCGTGAGATGGGAGGAAATATGGAGACAATATTGTTAGAAAGATACGACAATTGCACCTAGAGTTCATGAAGAAATGAGGAAGTATCCCTTGGCACTGCATTATTTACAAGATTTGGTCCATAAGCTTTTGGAAGAGAAGAAAGGCCAAGATTATTAATGACATCACAAAGAATGGTCAGAGAAGGTAGAAATGGAAAAGGATAGTTGTCATGAAAAGTTTGTAGACTATGAGGCATTGTGTGCCCTATGAAGGATGCACTGAACCCAAAGGAGGATGGGATTATCGGTCGCAAGATGATCCCAATTAAGCTTAAACACTATTGAAAGATAAGAAAATTGGCAACACACAAGAATGTTTAGAATACCAAAAGATATCACTAATTGTCAAGAAGAGAGTCTTGAAAGAGACAAGAAAGAAAGCATAATCCAGAGAATTAGGGATTAGGATGACAAAATTAAGGAACATTCCCACGTTGTGTAGAAGATGGATGGCATGAGAAGGAATAATTTCAAAGATAGCTAGAGTTCATAAAGGAGTAAACTAGTGAAGCTGAAAGAAATATAATTTGTCAGCCTTGATGATCTAATTTTTCATTAGATAGTTAATCCATAGGGATCCAAAATGACTCTACTTCATCAGATCAATCAGCACGAAGAAGAATTGAAAAATAAAACACACGGAGGTTCTGATTTTATAGTAACATAGGACCGCTACTCTGTGTAGAGTGGCAGTTACAGAACTGCCCAACCGGCGGTCCTACAACTGAGACCACCTGGTCTACATTGGGTGGCGGTCCTGGCTCTTTCAGACAGAAAATAAAATATGAAATGAACAGTCCCAGAATTTGGAAAGTTTGTTCATGTCTCTTCTCCTCCATGACCTTTCCCATTCTCCAGTGCACGGGAGGACATGAGAAAGGCTATAAATACATGTTTGTAGAAGAGAATAGGATCATCGAAGCATGAAAGCAAGTGAGAAAGAAGTTCTTAGTGCTAGAATTGTGTTTTGTAGAAGAAAGGAGTGTTGAGACAGAGCAAACAAGTAATTGGGAGGAAGTGTGAGATATTATCTACTTCTCTTTCATACTTATTGTAATTTTGTACTTATTATTTGAATTGGCCAATAAAAGTGGGAAGAAAGAGAAATTTCCCTTCCTGACTGGTTTTTCCTCCTCTGGAGGTTTCCAGGATAAAAATTGTTGGTGTTTATGAGTTATATTCTTTCCTTTTTCTACAATTGTTGATTCTAAGCACAAGCAAAATTCATTCACTAGCTATCTCTGTCATTTTCTAATAGAAAGTAGAACAACAACATTTAATTGTGATTCTGTGGATAATTCCAAAGTTGAAGAGTTTACAGATCATTTTGGTATCAGAGCTAACAAGTATCCAGGACTGTGGTATTCATTCTTGGATTTGTATGACAGTGACGAGATCTAAAGGCGAAGAGGATTTACCTTGTGATCCAAAAATTTCTACAAGGAAGTGGAAACAGAGAATTTGGGGACAAATGGAGGAAGAGAACTTGGTCCGTAGAATTGAGATGCTAGAGACCATGATGGATAGGATGTTTAGAAAGCAAGAAGAGCTTGCAGATTTGTAGAAGACAACTTCTATCAAGCAAGACTCCATGGACTCAGTGGTTGAGGCTTAGCTAAAAAGTTTGGCATAGGGAGGAGCCACCATGAGGAAAATTATGGGGAAGAGCATGAAGAAGAGACTTCAAACACAAGAGAAAAGGTAAAATATGATCATACTCCTTTTAAAGTTGAGACGAAAGTTGAGATTAAAATATTTGAAGGACAAGTGGATGCAGAGTTGCTTGATAAATGGTTAAAATAGTTAGAAGTCTACTTTAGCGTCCATAATGTCACTGAGGCATAGAGGATCACCTTTGCATGTCTCAAAATGGAGGGACATGCTCTGGTTTGGTGGGAAACCCATCTAACCACTTGTGAAAAGAAGAAGCGTCTTATTGTGAAATCTTGGCAAGAATTTAAAGAATTACTTAGAGCTAACTTCTATCCTATTGGCCATAAGACTGACCAAATGATTAAATGGCAGTATTTTAGACAAGGAAGTGGTCAAAGTGTGCAGGACTATACTATGGAGTTTCGGAGGTAGGCCATGTTGCTTAAACATGGACTTGGAGGATGAGGATATTCTGACTAAGTACTTGGGAGGACTTCACACTCACCTTCAAAGAAAATTCATCTCCACAAAGCCCAAAGATCTCAACGAAGCATGTGTGCAGGCATACTACATAGATGATGAAAAGAAGCAAGGAGAAACAGAGCCAAGGGTAAAGCAGTCGGAAAAATCAGCAGAAAAAAGAGTATGGGAAAACAAGTAACAAGGGTAAGTGGAAAGGGAAAGGTAAACAAGATTGCCACTACTTTAAATACTTGTAAAGATCCCAAGAATTTTTGCAAGAATTGTGATATCAATGGTCATACTGACGCTACATGTTGGAAGTTGCATCCGGAGTTACATCCTGAAGAACCGAACCAAGGACTCAAAGAAGTCCATGACAGCTGTAAAAACAGAAGGGGAGGTGGAAATTGAAGATGACTCTGATGTAGATGAAGAGGCTTGGATGCACAGCCACCAACATGGATAGCCAAGAAGAGGAGATGAGTAGACTATTCCAGATCAAAATCCAGATCAAGAGAACTAAGGTAAATGCTTTGGTTGATACCCGGTTCTCAGTCTAACTTGATTTCTGAAGTAGTTGTAAAGAAGCTTGGTCTTGAGACTTACGAGCATCCACACCCTTATCCTTTGGGTTGGGTGAAGAAGGGTGTTGAAATTCAGGTAACAAGAAGATGTAAGGTCAAGTTTGGGATAAATTCCCAGTATATTGATGTTTTGGAAGCTGATTATTCCACTTGATGCTTTTGATGTTGTATTCGGGAGTCCTTACTTGTATATCAGGGATGCTATATTTATGAGAAGGGAAAACTGGTACAGATGGGTCAAGGATGGGATTAACTACAACATCCGGGCACACCATCGTAAGACACATGTTACTATGGTGAGTGCTAACCAAGCAAAATGACTTATTTAGGAAAATCATAATCAGTTTTGTTTACTTTTGTTAAAGGATAAACAAGATGGGGTAGAAGTTTCAAAGATTTATAACCAGGGAAAGCATGATTTGGATAGTATTATTCATTCTTTTCAGGAAGTTTTTTAGGCTCCCAGTGGGTTACCACAAAATGGGAAGTAGAGCATGAGATTCAGCTATTGCCAGAGTCCCCTCTACCAAACATCGGGTTGTATAGGAAATCCTTGCTTGAGAGTACTGAAGTAAAGAAACAACTCCAGGAACTACTAGACCAAGGGGTGATACATCTGAGCACCTCACCATGCAGTTCACCTATTGTGATGGTGCTAAAGAAGGATGGTTCTTGGAGAATGTGCATCGACTACCGCACTTTGAACAAGATCACCATAAAGAACAGATATCCACTTCCCCGCATAGATGATCTCTTGGACCAACTTCAGCATGCCAAATTCTTCACGAAGTTGGATCTCAAGTCAGGTTATCACCAAGTTAGAATGAAGGAGGAGGATATATGGAAGACTGCCTTCAAAACAAAACAGGGTTTGTATGAATGGTTAGTACTTCCTTTTGGGTTATGCAATGCACCCACTACATTTATGAGATTGATGAATGATGTATTATAGGATTTCATAGATTCATGTGTCATTGTATATCTAGATGATATCTTGATTTTTAGTGCCACATGGGAAGAACATCTAACTCATTTACAACAAGTCTTGCAAGTTCTCAGGGAGAAACAACTTCTTTGTAATATGAAGAAATGTGAATTTTCCAAACAATCACTTGTCTATCTTGGGCACATGGTTGGAGGAGGAGAGCTATGAGTGGATCCAAAGAAGGTGGAAGCCATCACTAATTGTCCAACACCAACAGGAGCTCACAAGAGACTAGGATTTTTGTGGGAGCATTACAGTACATGCGGAAGTTCATTATGGGATTCTCCGCAATTGTAGCACCTCTACACATAGTGGCCACAAAGAGTAAGGGTTTTGACTGGGGTAAGGAACAAGAAAAATCCTTTGAGTTATTGAAATACAAGATTAGTCATGCTCCAGTACTTGCTCTTCCTAATTTTTAGCAGCCTTTTGAAGTAGAGATAGATGCTAGTGATTACGCTATGGGCGCAGTGTTGCTTCAAGGAGGTAAACCCGTATGCTATCATTCTAAAAACTTTCACTTCAGCAGTTAAAGGATATATAGTATATGATAAGGAAATGTATGCACTAGTTCAGGAAATTAAAAAATGGAAGCATTATTTGTTGGGTAAAGAAACTATTGTGCACACTGACCACAAACCTCTCTAGTATTTACAAGCATAGTCTAAATTGCAACAGGCAAGGCACTACAAATGGATGGGGTTCCTTCAGCAGTTCCATCTGGTGATCAAATACAAGAAGGGTAGTATAAACTTGGTGGCAGACATGTTGTCTAGGTTGCCTACACAAGAGAATTTTCCTGTTTGGCCACTATCTCTCAGATAGAGCCCTTCACGAAGGAAGCTTACAGAGAGGCATATGACCAAGACCAAGACTTTGGGGTGATATTTCAATAGTTGCAGTCCCAAGGGGCTTAAAGGACATGGGGATTGAAGATTGTTATCTCAAGGATGGGCTGCTCTACCGATGGGGGAAAATTTATGTGCCTAAAGAAGAAAGATTTCTATTGATGAGGGAAGCACATACCTCGAAAGTAGTGGGACATTTCGGTGTTGGTAAGACCCTAGCCCACTTGCAAAGGTACATGTATTGGCCCAATATGCAAGAATAAGTATCAAAATTTATACGTGGATGTAAAATTTGTTGTACCAGCAAGCATAAGACTAGGAAGGAGGGTTTGTATATGCCGTTGCTAGTAACTAATCGTCCATGGGAGGACATTTATATGGACTTTGTAGGAGGATTACCTATGTCTAAACATTTCCATGACTATCTCTATGTTGTTATTGATAGATTTAGTAATATGTGTATTCTTAGGGGCATGTAAAAAGATAGTAAAAGCACATGAGGCAGTGACATATATTTTCTTTGCTAATATATGGGTGCATTTTGGCTTGCCAAAGTTTATTGTTTCTGATACAGGGATTCCAGGTTCTTAGGGAAGATTTGGACTACTTTGTGGGATAAGATGGATACCAGGTTAAAGAGGAGCATGAACTTTCCATCCACAAGACAGATGGACAGACATAGGTGGTGAACATAGTACTTTGGTACAGTTGATCAAAGTGGGTATAATAAAAAATACCCAAGGGCTTAGGATGAGTCCTTAGCCTACATTCAGCATTCCTAGAACCGGGCAGTACACACATCCACTATGAAGTCACCATTTGAAGCATGCTTGGGATATTTACCTACAAATCTACTAAACATAGTAGTTCGACAACAAGATGAGGAGGAGACACGAGACACGAGAGGTGATTAGAGAAAACAAATTCATTGAGAGTATATGGAAAATCCATCTTAAAGTCAAAGAACGATTAGAGAAATCTCAAGCCAAGTACAAGGCTAGGCACAATCAACACATGAAGAGAACATAAGCTTCATTTTGGAGATAGAGTTTGGCTTTACTTGAGAAAGGAGAGACTATAAGGTTAAGACATAGAAGCTCAAGCCACTACGATATGGACCCTTCACCATATTGGATCAGGTTGGAGAAAATGCCTTTCGACTAGATTTTCCGTCATTTATGAGGATGTACTCAGTAGTTTACTATGAGAACTTGCACCTCTATGAGCCATCCATGCTAGATGAAGATGAAGAAATAAAATTGCTTCCTTCCATTAAGGATTGCATCTTGGACTCAGGAGGTGAATTGGAGGAGGATGTAGTGTTGCACTACATTAGAAGGTCAAAGAGACTAGAAGAGGTCCACAGGAGTCTTGGCAGGTTGGACTGAAAGGGAAGATACCAAGGCAGGCCCAGTGGTAATTGAAGAAGCAAGTTAGGGAATTATTTCCTCATCTACTCCCCCACTAAGCTTTTGTGGGACCAAAAGTCATCCTAAGAAAGGGAGGCGTGATCCATAAGGAACCAAAATGACTCTACTTGATCAGATCAACCAAAAACAAAGAAGGAAAATGAAGAAACGGAGGTTCTTATTTGTATATTAATAGAACCACCACCCAACCAAGGTGGCAGTCCTGTAACTACCGCCTAGCGAGGGAAAAGGTCATGTAACCGCTACCCAGCTAGGGTGGTGATCTTGTGACCGCCGGTCTACATTAAGCGGTGGTCTTGACACTCTACAGAGAGAAAATACAATTTGATGCGAATAGTCCCGAAATTGGAAAGGTTGTCTGTGTCTCTTCTTCTCCATGAAATTTCCCATCCTCCAGTGCATGGGAGGACATAAGAAAGGCTATAAATACATGTTATGGAAGAGATAATTTTTATCATTGAAGCATGAAAGCAAGTGAACAAGGAATTCTTGGTGCTGGAATTTTGATTTGTAGAAGAAAGGAGTAATTGAGGACAGCGAAAACAAGTAATTGGGAGGAAATGTGAGATATTATCTACTTCTATTTCATAATTATTGTAAATTTCTTTACTTCTTCTTTGAATTGGCCATTAAAAAGTGGGAAGAAAGAGTAATTTCCCCTTCCCGACTAGGTTTTCCTCCTCCAGTAGGTTTTCTAAGTATAAAAATTGTTGGTGTATGAGTCTATATTCTTTCCCTTTCTACAAATTTTTGATTCTAAGCACAAGTATAATTCATTCAATAGCTATCTCTATTATTTTCTAATAGAAAGTAGAACAACAGCGATTAATTGTGATTCTGTGGATAATTCCAAAGTTGAAGA
Source organism: Taxus chinensis (assembly GCA_019776745.2). Taxonomy (NCBI): domain Eukaryota; kingdom Viridiplantae; phylum Streptophyta; class Pinopsida; order Cupressales; family Taxaceae; genus Taxus; species Taxus chinensis. Next base: position 682,108,730 of record CM034148.1, read on the forward strand.
GTTTACAGATCAATGGTTATAGATATCCTTGATAAAATAGGTGAAGATCTAAGTGATTGGCAGACACTAGAGGGAAGAGATTAAAAATGAGTATCAAGAATTGATCTTGTTAGTAGAGGAGTAGAGCGTCAAGTAGTACTTCACTTTTTTTGGTCATGTAATTGTTTATTCATTTTTCCCTTATTCTTTATTCTTAGAGGAATGAGTAGATATTACCCATTGCCAAGGGGTGGAAATGCATTTAGTGTGGGGTAATGTTGAGTGAATAAAATATAGCTCAAGGATGAAAGAACATAAGGATTGGGTGTGCGGGAACAGGGCGTGTATACGCGCATGGAAGTATAGCAAAACAAGGGCACACTCAGAAATAGGTTGGAAACGGGACGTAGCTACTTTTGCAGATCAAGGATATTTTTGGACTTGGATTACTAAGCACGCAATGATATGAATACTCATTGGCTATGCAAGGCTATTTTGGAGCAAGCGGAAGTTCGAGCACTATGCAAAATTTTGGGCTAATAATATGATCTATACTTAGAGTTAACTTTAGAAGATCTATTATTAGCACTTGCATGCTTTTGTCTTCTCTTGTAAAGGCACATGGTTATTATTAATATGTAGCCTATTTTTGGAAGGTGCATAGGTGGTGAAGGGAAAGTCCCCACCCCTATATATATATATGTATGTATGTATGTATGTATGTATGTATGTATGTATGTATGTATGTATGTATGTATGTATGTATGTATGTATGTATGTATGTATGTATGTATGTATATATATATGTATGTATGTATGTATGTATGTATGTATGTATGTATGTATGTATGTATTATGTATGTATGTATATATGTATGTATTGATTTGTTGGGTTTGAATATACCATTTTATTGTAGAGTTATGTTGTAGAATTGCTAGCATGCATGACTATGAAAACTGGATAATGATGTATGAAGCTTCTATGTTTTACAACATTTAATATAATGGATACTATTGGCTGGATAATGGTGTTAGATGTGACTGAATATGGTTCTTGCATGGTAAATATCATTATAGTCATTGTTTAGTCAATATTTCATATAGTTTAGATCTAGATTTGGTTTATGTACTGTGGTGTAATTGATTATCTGTTATGAAACTGAATTATATTTGCAATCATGCCGACATCTTGAACAAACTACTCTAAAGAGGGACCTGGTGTCCTTGCGCGCTTTGGGTGAGTGCTCAGTCTAGTCTGAGTGATGTGCCAACGTGCCTTGGGATTTGTGGGTATATTCTAGGTTACATCATCACTCTGGTACCATGTCAAGACAAGGGGTAAAAAGGTACATTTATCAACTAATTTAATTAATGTAAATATAACCATTATAACATACACATCATAAATAAATTAAATATACACATTGAACACATAACACAACATGTAACTTGGAAAACCCCTAAATGGGTTAAAAACCACAGAATAAATTCTCTATCGAGAAACTTTTACAATTATCAATCTAGCAACTCCCTCCTCACTTCTACTCCATGTTTTTACCAGGATTAACCTTCATAGTCCACATTGGAATATTATTTTATCAATGTTTAATATATAATCGATATGATCTGATATATGAATATATGACCTAAGGTCATATTTTAAATAACCCAAAGGGTTATAACCTTATTATGTGACAAGGCACACCTCCCCGATTTAATTAGTTGATTGATTAAATTAACCAACCCCTAATATAATGTTTATATTTAAATAATATGAAAATAATATATTCTATATTATTTTAATATAAACTATATATTATGATGCACTTTATACTTATAGTTCTAACATGAGATCTTGTCAATCTTCTTGGATGCACTTCTAGGTGTGATAGCACCATCTCCTATATCTTTTTCTTCTGATTGGATGTTTGACAAGCATACATGATGCATCTCATGGATTTGTTCCATCACAGCTAGGGGTAAGATTTCTTCTTAGATTTCATTATCTTTTGATGCTTTGCTTCAACTTGCTTCTCCTATGATAGTTATGGATTTCTTTGTCTCTTCATCATCTAACCATGTTATTTTATTGTTATTATTTGCTTCCTCAGCTCTATAATTGACTTCCTTGACCTTGTATATGTATTTCACATTCTTCTTTCTAGTTTCTTTTTCAAACATAGCTGACTTGGTATCATTCTTAGAATTTTCCTTCACCTTGAATAACATTTTTGAATTACCTTTTGAATGCATGAAGCTTTTTTTTAATATCTAGGAGATTCTTTAAAATGTTTTGCAAAACTTTCTTGTCCAAGAAAATTGAATCAAACCACATAATTATTTCCTCTAGGACCTTCATTTCTCAATTTTTGAGTATATGATTAATAAAGACAATGTTAGACACTATGACCCTTCTCTTAGTAGTTGAAACAAACTATGTTTCTTAAATAATATTCTCTGCAATATCTCCATGGATGTTCATCAATGACATGATTTCTATATTCCTTAGCTCTATGTCCAAGATTATGACAAGAAAAACAATAACCAGTGAAATTACTTTCATACCTGAATGCAATTGGTTGCCTAACTGACTTAGGCCTTCTTGTGTTTTTCTCCTTGGTAATCTTCATACATGTTTGCATGTTTAGACTAGCCTTGTCGTACTCTCTCTTTTCCATAGTTTCTCCTTTGAATCTTAGTCCTTTCTTGTTACCTGATTTTCTTTGACTCTTTAGAATTTCATCAAAAATTCATTACTCTTCTCCATCTTTCCATACATTCTTAACCTTTTGTTGGCTTCTTCTAGATTATATTTCAAGGATGTCAATTCTTATTCATGTCCAAGGAAATAATCTTCTTTTTCCTTCATATTTTTTCATGCTTTCAACTATATATTCCATCTCCTTGAGTGCTTGACCATGTTCAACTTCCATAAGTTTGATTTCATTCTTCAATCCATTAATCAATGATTGAAAACTCTCATACTTCATTTTCAAAACTTATTTAGCTAGTACACCCATGATTTTTCTCTAAGGATCTCCTCTAAGCCATTAAAATTGATTCAAGATGACCATGCTATGATACTTATTGTTGGAAATTCTAGGCACTGAAAGGGGGGGGCGGGGATGAATCGGTGCTTATTCAAAATTTATAAGACAATTCACTTTCCTTAACTTTGTTCTGATCAAACAAAATCATTCACAAGAAAGAAATATAAGAACACACAGAGAGAGATAATATTTAATGTGGGAAACCATTCAAGGGAGAAAAACCCATTGAAACCAAATAACTAGCTTGGACAAAAATGTCTTGTAAATGATACAATGATTTCAATACTAAGCATCCACTCAACATAAAGCTACAAATTCGTACTTTAGTGAAGTTGCCACTTGACCTTCTGCAAGGCACCAATTTCTTGGAATCCACAACTCCCAAAACTTCAATTCAAGCTTCTAATTGATCTTCAGTAAGCTGCCACTTACTAGGAAGCTTCAACTCCCTGTGAGCTAAGAATCCACTTAGTCTTCTACAATGTTTTGATCACTCTAAATTGGTTATCTCATAAAATAGATTGTGACCAATAAATCATATCCCTTGTCTTCTCATTCACTCTCTTCATTTTCTATAAACAATATTGTAAAAGGCTTCTCTCATGCACATATTGTTGACATAATCCTCCCCTTGAATTATCCTCTCAAACACTCATTCTCTCAAGTGTTCAACCGCCTGCAAATATAAAATAATGAAGGCATTACATACACTCTATATTTTTCTTTTATTTACATGTATTTCTACTCCTTCAAAGCATGGACATCAACCAAGGTTTCATTCACACTTCTTGTATATACTTTCACCTAGTGTTCAATCGTGGTAAGCTCTCTCTCTTCAAAAAAAAATCTCAATTACTTCAACCATTTATTCAAACACAAAGATAAATTTTTATACACTATAAATACTCTCACAAAATGAATTTTTCATGTTATCTTCAAAGACTACTCACTTTCTCACACATGAGCTCATTCAAGGAGGAAATGTGACATCACACAAAAACTACCATTTAGCAATGATTACTTTTGAACTTGGTTTTAGTTTCAAATTCAGTCTTTGTAGACCCTGTCTAGATTATTTGATAGAAATAATGACCATAGGATACTCCCAAACTCTATGAATTTCTACCTTGACCTGCTAAGATTATTTTCTGACCTCTGCATCTCTATTTTGTAGTTGACAAACCTAATTTTGTAATAGTCAAATGGAATTTTGTCTTGTTCTTACAACGTATGAACCTAACTTTGAAGAAAAAGGAATAATATGCCAAGTGTCTTAGTCATGTGGGAATGTAACGTATACCTCCATTTATCTCTTTAACTTCTTTATATGAAATATATCTTTCCATTTCATTGTTGGGACACCATTTTAGTTACATGTTCCCAAGTAGGTGCACATGCTTCAAAAATATAGTCTTGAACTATGGTGTATGGATCATATTAGGTCATGAAATCAATTCCAAGATGAAATACTCTTCAATTAGACTCCTGCAAAAAAAATGGACTTGAAATCTCATATCTTGGACAATGTTACTTCATTCAATTTCCTTATTTCAACTTAGGGCACAAAGTCTTGAAAACTCTAGAGCAGTTGTCATGAAGTATATGATCATCTACCATTACGATGTATGCACATTCACACAAATTCTAAGGTACTTGAGATGATAGATTATGATTGTAATACATGAGGTTCATCTTCAAGACAAATTAAGAACTTCAATCATCTCCAATAATTCAATTGAGACACATGATGATTTAACAAGCAACTCAAAAAGGCTTTCAAATTTAGAATTTTTTCCTTCACAAAGTAAGCTTGATCATGCATCTGAAACACTTCACCTAATCATATGAATCTCTAATCAAAATTTATTGAGAGGTAATAATCCTTATTCAAATTATCATACTTACAACAAGCATCATATCAAGTTATATAGGCCAAGTAACCTTGCATTTCAAAGACATATAATATTAGTTTCAAAACACCCAAAGACTAGTCTTGATTAGTATGGCTTCAAACACTTCAATTGCACTTTCTTGATTAACCAATGCATGCAACACTTCTCACAAGAATTTTAATTCACTTTCAAACATTCACTTTTAAATATTAATGGGAAAGAATCACATTTACCCTTAAAACACAAAGATTGTTTTTGTCCTTGTTTAGCATTCTCGAGCGGTAAGAGAAAAACACACATGTATCATCAAATTTCTGCAACTACCCAAAATGACTTCATGAACATCAATATAACATTCCCAACATCCTTCACCAAAAATTTGAGCATGGGATACCTTTGTAAATTTTGTCTGTATAATGAATTCTTCACAAAAACAATTATTTTCTTATGGTGTCCACCATGTGTCATAAGCTCAAAACACCATGAAAATATGATACGAGGAATTATGTACAAGATTAAATAATTTTCTAGGAAAGAAAGTTCCAATTCGGCACCTAACAAAGCAATTTCTTCATACCGCTTTCAACTAGGGTTTAGGAGGGTTTTAGATAGTGCCAAAAAAATGGATAGCACTTTCTTATCCTTCATCCTTTTGACTTCAAAATTTTTGAATTTTTTTTGTCTCTTTATTCTCTTACAAAAATTATCTTATGATTTATTTGAATAATGCTTTTCAATTTATATCAAATGCTGAGAAGTTAGAGCACTAAATTAGCATACCTCGTTTAGCTTGATTTTGAAAAAGCTTTAATATCTTGCACATAACTCATCCTATGGTCCTAAAATTTTTTCCACCCCTTCATGAATATCTCCTCCATGATCTACAATGCCTAATTTTTCATGGTTCAGTCTAGAACTCCAATCTTATCTCATTTAGGCATTTTAAAGTTGTTTTTCCTAAAGGCAGTCATATAAATGACCCTAAATATTCCTCTAAGTGTTTCTTTATGACATATAGATTCCTCTTAGGACTCTTAAAAATGTCCCTACACACTTCCCATACCTCCATTTTCTTTTTATGGCCTGATTTTCTTCACAAACCCATTCTAGGTCCTTGAAATAGGCCAAATTGAACTATTTTGCACCATAACTCATCACATATATCTTGTTATTCACCATGTATCACCTTAAACATGTCATATCACGTGTTTCATACATTTACCATGCTTTTTAAAATGCCTCATGTCTTCACTCCACCTTTCCAGGTCACTTTTCTAACTAGGCCTAGGGGTTATGCTTGCTAAACTGAGCTAGTCTCACCAATTCCACTCATGTACCAATGTATTCATCCTTATGACCTTGTTTCCACATCATATACATGATAGACCATGTATGGCATCATCTTGCTATGCTCTCACATCATCATCTTGCTTCTACCAATCACTAGCTACTCAAGAAGTTAGTGTTTAATCAAGTGTTCTTAATCCTTTGTCTTGTCCTGCATCGTCAACCTCATTTCAAGCCCCCTTTGGATCCTGATTTTTCATTAATGTGCATTTTTCATCATTGAGAACTCATAATCACATGCCAACAACATTTCTACATTCTATATTTCTTATCAAACAATTATTTGGTCAACTTTTTATGTTCTTCTAATAGGGTCATGGAAAACTACTTTAATTCTTCCATCTTAAACAAATATTCCTTTCTAATATCCCTTTCATATTTCTATTCCAATTATAACCAATGGGATAATTCTAAATAAGGAAATTAAAGAGATAATAGGAGCCTAACCTCTCTACCATATACAAGAACAAAAGGAGAATTACCTATTTTTCTTTTAAGGTATAATAATGTTAGCCAAAAGAGAACTCTTGAAATTTGTATGCCACTACCTATGGTTCATCTCCATTGTAATTTTAATTATCTTGAACAAATTTTGGTTGGTTGATTCGAAAATGTCATTACGTTGAGGGTAATTGTTAGAGGAGGTCTTCAATTATATACCATGTTTGAGAGCTCAATAAAAGATCTTAAAACCCAAGAAAGCCTTCATATTATCAAGAATTATATTTTGAGGAAATCCAAAACCTTGTCACAATCTCCTAAAAGAATTATATGATGGTTGATTTAGTTTCCTCTTCGAGTACAACAACCTTTATTCATATGGTGAAGTATTTCATTGTTGTCAGGACCCACTTGTGACAAATGTTGGATGTGAGCATCACCATGCCAATGAAGTCAAGAAACCACTAAGAGAAATGATGATCCACTTGAATTGGGTAGAGTGGAAGGTCTCCCATATTCTTCTTACCAGTGAAAAAGATGCATTATTTGCAATTTTTTACCCATATATGTTGAATCTGTGAAATATGTGGGCTAAATGTATTTTGCTCTTAATATTTTCATATTTGTATCTCTTGGGGAGAAATGAACACTAGAGAAACCACTATGGAATTCAGTGATAAATTTTTTCACTTTTTCTTCTTCAATACATCTTGGAAACACTCAATCTAGATTCTTTCTAAAAATAAATTCATCCTTTAATACATAAGGAATGGATTATAGCCTAAAATGCCACCTCTTGTTTTTCGTCAAACAAAAATATACTCACTGGTGGATTAAAATATTTCAATATCATTTGTCCAGCTTCTACTATGAGGCTTACTTGTCTCTTCTTATTATTCCAAGCAATAGGAATCCTATTGATCATCACTAACATCTATGGTAAGTTGTTCACATAGCCCTTTTCCTTTGGAAATATTAATGGCTTTTATAGTTACATCATAAGCCATAATTTATGTATGCATCCAAACCTCTTCTCACTAATCTCAGCTTCCATTATGAAATTATCACACTATAGTGGGATACTGACACCTTAATATGATTGTTTGGAAGAATATACTTAAAACATTTAGAGCTCTCATGATGGAAAAAAAAAATTCTCAATGTGGTTCTACCTTACCTCATAGTCCTTCATTCTTTAGTAAAGAAAGAAATCAATTTCTTTAAGCCTTCATCATTTTTTATGAGCTAACATGGCTACAACACTAATTTCAGCTCCATAAGCATAAATAATAAAGTTTTTCTCAAGATTTGGGTTGATGAGAGTGGGTTCTTGAGAAATTTCCTCCTTGATTTTATCAAAGTTATCCTTACCTTCCGTGGTCCACTTGAAAACAACATCTTTCTTAAGCATCAACGTAATATGCTTGACTAGTCCTTGAAAATTAGGAATAAAATTCCTAACAAAATTAATCTTGCCAAGAAAAGATTGTAATTTCTTCTTATGATCTAGCAACGAAAGGGAGAGAATGGTTGAGATCCTTTATATATATATAAACACACCTTATTTGGAGACTAAATGACCCAAAATATTACCTTGAGGAATATTTAAAATGCATTTCTTCCAGTTGAAGGACACCCCAAACTCTCTACACGTTTCAAACACTTTCTAAAGATGTTTCATGTGATCCTCACCCACCTTTGAGAAAACTATGATATCATCCAATTAAATGGGAATAAAATCATTTATGAAGCCCTTGAAAGCAATATGCATGACCCCCTAAAAATACACACCAACATTAGAAAAACCAAAAGGTATTTTCTCATACGCATATTTTCCTCATTTAGTGTTAAAATCCATCTTGTATTGATATTCTTCCTAACCTTGATTTGATTTTATCTAGAGTTTCCATCCAAAAGAGATAACCTTTCTTCCCCTGCTATTTTTGTAATATTTGGTCCATGGAGGGAAAAGGATAATGATCCTTGAGGGAGCCTCTATCCATGTCCCTAAATTCCACACAAATTATGATTTCCCCATTTTTATTTATAAAAGGAACTAATTTTACCACCCAAAAAGAGTACTTGATAGGAAAGATGATTTTCACTTCCATGAGTTTGATAGTTATTTTCTCATAAGGGGCTCAATTTTAGGATATATAGGCCTTTTTTTTTCCTAATGGTCTTGGCATTGGGGTCTAAGTCTATGACATGTTGAACAATGTCAAGATTAAACCCTTTTAGGTCCTCATAACTCCATGAAAATACATCACTAGACTTTTGACATAAGGAGATAAAATCATGTTTTTCTCTTACACCACATACACCACATACCTTGCCTAACATCAATTCTTTATATTGTGTAATGATGAACTTACGATAGTCTTCTTCCTTTCTTCTCATGTTTTTCTTCTCCCATTTAAAATTTTCCTTTGGGCTGAATATGTCCTCGAGTGTTACTAGTCCTCTAGGTAAGTTTTTTTATTTTCAATTAAATAATCTGGTCATCATAACCTTCTTACAACCTTAACTGCAGTTCTGATGAGAATTTTTCCTCATCTTGGATAATATGGGCTATTTTCTCATCACTTTCAAAGACTTTCCAAATTAATTCATTATTAGGAATAGATGGTCTAACCACCATCTTATTGTGTTGTTCATTCTCCTGAATAAGGCCTTTAAATGGAGAAAAGTGTGATCCTACAATTTCCATTTTATCAACTTCACAATTTTGTCTTCTTGGTACCACTTGTAGGTTGATACCATTAAAATTTTCCATAAGATCCCAAACACTCTACCTATAATATTTTAGGAGCTTACTCTTGGTGGCACACTTCCCTTTCACCTAATTTACAACCAAATCAATATCTCTAAACAATTTCAATACTTTTATTTATCTCCTTTCAGCCAACAACAATCCATGAATCAATACCTAATAATATTCCAAATTGTTGGAACATGTAAACTACATTATACAAGAAAAAATAATTTCTTACCCATTGGAGAAATTAGAACCACACCTACTCTAGCCCCATTTTTATATTTGATCCATCAATAACATTTTCTATGAGCCTCCTACATAATCCTTTTCCTTGTGTGACATGGGAACAATAAGATCTTTCTCTTGGACACAATAATTTCCCAAACCGGCTTCCTAAATGTGTCATAAGGATTGAAATCATAATGCACTTTGACCCATTCATCTAACAAAAGTTCAAGTACTGAAAGAGGTGGGACAACTTGTTGTATTGACATTGATTCATTTTCTTCTTCTTTTTGGACTATGTAGTTAGAGCTGAGGGATGTAAGGTCATAAGACTCAACATGATATGATAAAATAAGATCAACTTTGATAGTAAACCTTATTCCATACCTGGTCCTTAAGATCATGTGAGACATATTTGAGGACAAGTACCCACCCACCTTTGTTGTAAAATCCCTCAACAAGCATAGGGAATAGAAGGGAGATAATTCAATAGCTAATATATCTTGGGTGATGGTCAAACTAAGATAAACATGAAGGGTTAACCCAATATTTTTTATGAATCCCATATTTTGGTTGTTATACTATCAAGTTGTATTTACCCTTATAAGATGGAATGTACTCAATGCCTAAAATGTATGATATTTTCTGGGGAATTACATAACTACTAGCACTTGAATCTATCATGCAATTATGTACTAAGTCATTCCCCACAATTATGTATATATAGAAGTGTAGTAGTTTATTGACTCTTTTTACTTCATTCTTGGGATGGAATAAGCTAACTGAAGATTTTGGATTTTACATATCTAGCTCAAATGGTGGAAGGTGCTTAAAATATTCATGTAAGATATTCCTCTGAAAGGGGATAGAGAAAACATCCCACATAGTCACATTCAAATTTGTCTTCTTAATTTGTTCTATAATGTTCAAAGGGATACCTGCAGTCTTGTGCATTATAAGTGTTGAGGATTCCTTTCTTTCTTGTTCCACTAGTGGAAAAGGTGTACCAGGTTGAGAATTAACTTCTTTTATATGGGTAGATTGTTAGAAAAATATACTTTCTTATTCTTTCCTAAATATGCCATGGATTGTTTCTCTTTAGGAAGATAAATCTCTTGCACTAGAGAGGATAGAGGAATAATCCCTAACCAACTCTTCTTTATCCTTGTGTTATCAACAACACAACGTTGATGTTTAATTGAGCTATCAACAGTATGGTAGACTACAAAAAACTTTTTAGGATGAAAAGCATGAGATTAACCTTAGAAGAAACTTCTTGCAATATTTCTTCATTAACATTTCGGACCTCCATCAATGACTCTTGTTGATTGAATGAATTATGTACCATGAGGGTATACATGTTCACACCCTTTGCACAAATATTTTTATTGTGAGGTTGGATGCATGGAAAATTCCACTCAACTTCTTGGATTAAATTATCTTGTATTAGAATAAGGGCCTTATGTGTGTTGGTAGTAGGAAGTTGTTGTGTAGGAGAAATTGTTTGAAGGGGAAAACTAGGATTATGGATGTGGAATTTATTTGACTTATAATTTTGGCCATATATTCTATTAGGATATTTTATTATTTTTTGTTGATAATCTTGATTAAAATTCTAATTTTAATGGATGCCATTGATTGAAACTTGGATAATTTCTAGGTGTTTGGGATTATTGTCTCTTGAAGGAGACAATCTCGTTTGATTGAATTTTAACTAAAGATCTAAGGTCAGCATTTTCATCCATCCTATTGGGAGAATAAGATATAGAGGCATATGGCGAAGAATATGGATTTGGAATAAGAGAAAGAGAAGGTTGAGTACCTTAGGTAAATATGAAGAAAAAGGTGTAGGGAGCTTGCGAGCTGATTTGGTAGCTTGTATTAGACAATTTTCATCCCTAATGGCTATTTTGTATACATCAAGTAATTCTCTAACTCCCATAGATTGGATCATTACTGCGATATAAAAATTAAGAGCTCTTAAAAAGTATAAAAATTCACCTTGATGAGTTGGCTTCAAATGAGTTGGAATCTTATCCCAAGATCTATGACATATGAAGTTGAAGTCCATCATTAGCTTAGTAGGATCTCTCTTGATAATTATCAAATGATCCAACAAATAGATGGTGTCTGTTTTTTCTCCAAATTTATGGAAAAATGCTTCTCCAAGCTCATCCTATGAGTGAATTGAGGCAAGTAAAAAGCTCTTATACCAATGTAGTGATTTTCCTTTGAGGTATGATGCTAAAATCCTCACTACTACATCATATTCAGTTATAAAATGTACTAGAAACATATATAAAATGGACTAAACACATATAAGTAACATAATGGATGTGTTATGTGGGGGTGGTTAAATTTTCACCAGTGAAAAGTGGAATACTTTTTAAGGCAACAACTGGTATATCATTGCAAGGATCCAAAGCTAAGGGATTACCTCCATTGAAGGTCATCAAAGGTGAGTTTCTTTGGTGAGTGTAGGGGATAGAAATAAGGACTTAAATATTTGGTATTTAGTATTGTGTATTTTGTATGCACACTATGCAATAATCCTAGGCATAATGAAAGGTCATGTAAGGACATAAAGATACAAGTTAACATGTCTCTTACATGTTGGGCCTTGAATGGAAGAGGAAGATTCAAATACTCGGAACTAGACAACCAATGGTCTCCAGAATGATATATATATATATATATATATATATATATATATATATATATATATATATATATAACCTACACCTGCTACCCAATAACCCAAATGCTATAACATGTATGCAACTACTTTTTATCCAAACACGTGCAATAAAATGGTCAAATGAAAATTTACACACGCGCGCGCGCGCGGGCGTGCACGTATGCACGCACACACACACACACACACACACACACACACACACACACACACACACACACAGGATTTGAAATCCTTTCTTTGACACTATAAATGATATAGTCATGGTTAGGGGGTCCTAGTTATGGGAATCCTTAGACCATAAAACCCATAATTCACAAAGTTAGATATCACATAAGCAACATACCGACATAAATCATAAGACTAATAAAGTTCTTCTTCTATTAGTATGAGGAAAATATCATAGACTTTGGCATTATCCATTTTTACATAATCTTAAGAAAAGACCACAAAAATTCCCTAATAATTTCATTCTTGGGACCTATCCTAGGTAAAATTATAGAATTTTCTAAGCTTCTATAGAACCGGAATTAACTACTTGGAAAATGGAGCTTTACAATGCCATTCAAGCCCTTAATTTGGTAACTTAAGTCTTCCTCTAAGTCCCAACTTTAATTTTGGCTCACTTGATATCTCTTCTCATATAGAATGTCACTTTTTTTCCTTCACTACTCTTTTACATTTGTACAACGTAGTGGGAGATTGAATATGTTGTTGTAAGTAAATATACCTTGTAAATATTACTTAATTTACACAAATCACCATCAATTTCACCCACCTAGTTTGCACATATTCTCTCATAGAATCACCTTTATCAAATCAAAGTTTACCATGTGGTTTACTTAGTCCTTCAATGAATAAAATAGATCAAATCCAATGTGTGCTTGTGTTTTCCAAATTCTTGTTCCTAATCGAATTAATGAACTAGCCACTAAAGAAACTAGGAAACTCAGGATATGGAGTGTTTATGGCACCTCGAGATGGGATGAATGGATGCGGGGCACAAAATGATGATGGATACCTTCTGTAACTAAATAAACCTAAAACCCAAAGACACTAGAAAGAAAAATTGATTAGATAGTATATGCGGGGGTTTCCTGACAAAGGATCAAAGAAGTATTAGTTTCCTTTCATGGATGTCAACCCCCATTTTAAATAAATTACATGTAGAAAAAAAAGTACTACTAAATCTAGGAAATAACTCGAATCGATCTAGAAGCACATTTAATTAAAATAATTGTAAATTAAAGATTACCTAGTTTGGGTCGATGACGACCCAAACTATGTAGAGGAAGGTCAACCGTGACCTGGGAGTGAGGATCTGGGATTTCAGATGAATATGTAAACCCTGAAAGATATGGATATAATAGAGGCTTGTGTATGCTAGAGTTAACCTACATAAGAGGTCTGAGGTAGTAAAAGCTAGGAAAATGGAAGATAACAATAGTAAGCGAGGATTAATTGGAAATTAATACTCTAGTTAGTGGTGACTAGGTTGATTTAATGGAGACTGTAGAAGATTTGGGTAAGGTCGAGGTCAAAAGGATGAAATAAGAGACTTGTAATTAAATAAACTAGAAGGAAAAATTGATAATGAAGCTTTGAGGGTTGCTAGACCTACAAGATATGTTAGATGTAAAAAATATATTAATAATATGATAGTAATTGAATAACATAATACAAATATGATGATAATCTCATGAATAAACTTTCATGAGTGATGTGAGCAGGGGAGAAGAAGATCTAAGAGGTCTATCACCATTGTAGGAATGATCAGGTACAAGGAGTACATGGGCATTAGAAAAGGTCTAGTCTGTGCATACATCCTTCTTGTTTTGGAAATGTGAAATTATTTTTAAAGGGATTGACGGGGGGCTAAGATGGGTCACCACCGATTACAAGGGAAGTTTCCCCAATGGACCATCTTTTTGTGTTTTTGGCATGATTTTATGTTTTTAAGGGTTGGAAGGTGCTTTAAAATTTTATGTTTGGCATTAGATTGTTTAGGTATGAGATATAGATGAGTTAGAGATAAGGATAAGTTAGAAAAATAAACGGATAAGGATTTATGATGAAACCATCTAAAAGAAAATTCCACTAGGGCATGATTAGGGAAATTTAAATAATGGTTATTAATTAATAGGAATTAATTAATAAATATTTAATAGCGAGTAATATGGATGGATAAGTGGGCATTTAATTAAATTAAAGGAGGTGGATTTAATGAATATGCACATGCGGGTAGATAAGGGTAGAGATATTGATTTTAGGTGTCTACATTTTTCCCCTTTTTGTTGAGTGGTTTGCGCTAGCAAGCCATGAGACAAAAACGATGAGAGATTAAGGATAAATGAGGATTGACAAAATGTAGATGATGAGCTCCCCCTCAATGGGGGATTGATGATGTTACGGGAAATCGATGATGACGTGTATGAAAAAGGTAGATGATGAAGGGCTAGGTGGTTGAAGAAAATAGCAGGTGAAATGAAAAACCAAGGAAAGATGCCCTAAGGGTAAAAAGGATCACAATATAAATAAAAACTATGGGGGTGACTTCAATCAGTAGAATAAATGGAGAAGAAGAACAATGTTCTATGAACCCGTGAGTGGGTGGAAACCACTCATAGTATGGATTCGATACATGGGTCATAGGAAGTCATCAAAGTATGCACAAATATGGTATGCGAAATACTTCGTACACAAGGAATGAGTGAATAGGTATGCATATGAAAAATTAAAGGTATGGTGCCTGATGGGACACAAAAATTGGTTGAGAAGGAAAAATGAAAAATAGGATGGTGAAATAATTATGCCCCAAAGGGGAAAGAAGTATGGCCACAAGGTGGAATTTATACATAGATTTGATAAGATTGTAAGGTAAAATTATTAAGAGGAAAATTAGGTATGGCCATGAAAGGTGGAATTCGAGATTACCAAAATATAGGCTCAAAATATTGAAATAGGACTCCCTAATGGAAAATAACGATGGCCATAAAGGTGGAATTTTAAGAATTCCTAAGAAGAGGATGAGGGAAAGTTTAAAAATAAATTATTATAAAGGCCACTCGATAGCGACTGAGGAAAATCAATGGCGACCACATGTCAGTGGCTATATAAGCTTGAAATTTGGTTGAAAAAGCTCATTTTTCTTGTGTTCACTTGACGAGAGAGCTCAGAGGGATTGAAGAGAAGAGTGAAAAATGGAGGCCACAGGATCTACAAGGAAGTGCTAAAGGGTGCAGAGGATGGTGAGTAATAACACCCAAACTTTTTTTAATTAAATTTTATGTTTCATTTAATATTTCACATTTTTTTGCATTTTTTTTTGTAAAAAGTGGATGATTCTAGGGGGGTGGTCAGTGGTGACCTAGGTGGGTTGACATTGACCTCATCCCTAAGGCATGTTGATCTTCCCCAAAACATGTTGACCTGACTTGGGTCAGTGTCGACTATGGTTAGGTTGAATGTTTTTGGTACTAGATTGGATTTTAGATGAAATGGGGATTTTAAGATTAAATTGGAAATTGTAATGAAATTTTTAATGGATTGGATTTTGAACTATTTATTTTATGTTTACATGTTTAATTTGTGATTAGTGGGTCTAGGGAGACATTATACTTGAGAGATTGGGTGCCTACTCTATATGAATAGATTAGATGATATGTGATAGATTCCAAGTGGGATCACTTGACCGTAGTGGAGTTAGGTGGATTAAAGATATTATCATAGGATCCCACGAGATGTGGGGATGATGATCACTTTAGTGGAGAGATAGGATTAGAAGATTTAAACATTTTGGTTTAGGACAAGGTAGATGACAATCACCCTGGAGGATGTGTATCAGATTTTGAGATTATTAATAGATGAAGGGGAGTAGGTAGTTCCCATTACTAGTGACGACATATTGGAATTTTTGACGTGGATATTTGGAGTCAATGTGCCCCACATGATATTTTCTTTAAGGTATTTTTCATATGAGTTGAGTTATGAGGTAGGTCATACCATAGAGTTGTTTGATATGTATGGTGATGATGGTTTTGTTTTGTTATGAATTACTAGACTCTGGTGGAGCTCAGTTTCCATGGGTAATGGCTAGTACAGTGGCATAGACATTATTGATCATCTAACAATATTCTCATTCAGGACTGCCTTTTGACTAAGGTTTACCATGAGATTTCCATGTACAGGGTAAGATAGAGGTCAAGATTAGATGTTGGTTTCTTATGGCACTATTGGGCATATGAGCACATAGCAGTGGTCCAGAAACTATGGCTTCCATGGGTCCCTGGGGATCACATAGAGCTAGAAGTTGGATTTCTAAGATGGATTGATGATCAATACTTTGGGGATAGGAATGAGAGGAGTGTAGATTAGTACATGGATAGGTTTACAAAGCTTAAGATATAGCACATTAGGTGGAGATCATATAGGGAATTTCCTGCATGGTCTGGAGTGGATGCAAGAGTTGACTAGGATGAAAGAGACATAGTGTATATAAGGAGAAATGATTCGAGATGATAGATTTCATTCAGTTTGATCAAGTATGCGGAATGAGATTCTGGTGTCATCCAAATGGTGCCGAGGGATCATATTTTATATAGGAGAGAGGAACTAGACAGGAAGTTGCTAGTGTCAGACATCATAGATCCATTAGAGGAGGTGGTTGAATACCTTGAGATGAGGATGATGATGTGGGAGTCAAAGTAGGGTTTGGTGATTATATGGCCATGTCTTGGGCAGCTTGGGTTTTAGGGAGAGAGGAGATCAAGGAGGAGATAGAGGAGATGGAGGTTTATATAGAACAAAGCTCCAGGTGGCAATGGAGATGATAGAGAGAACTACCGAGGTGGATCGATTACACATAGAGATAGAACAGATGTTTCATTGAGAGGCATATTATGCAATCCAATAAAGGGATGAAGTTACTTAGGAAATGGACTATTACCTACTGGAAGAGGGAGGCCTACAAGGTCCATTTTGGAGATCTTGCTACCATATTGGACAAGACTGTGGGTGGAGGAAAAGACTGCACCACAAGGAGGAGGAGAGATGGACACCTTTTGGTATGATTTCCATAGATAGATACAAATCTTTCTGTAAAGGTTAAGTATTATGAGGGGATTGTGATTAGGAAGTTGTACGGGGACACTCCGATACTGGGAGTATCTGTAGAGGAGAGTAGTAGGTGGAGCTAGGGCCATCTGGGAGTAACAACAAGTGTAGCACAACCGCTTCGAGGAGAGGGCTAGATGTAAAGGTGCACAAGGATGAAAGATAGATAGAGGGACTTCCCTCATAGGGGAAATATTTTAGGCTTTCTTATGTTAACTTTACTGATTTTGATAGCATTTCTACTTTGAGAGAGCCTCGTTAGAGGGTGATGATGTATTGATACACTTTTTGATATATATATGGGTTTTACGTGGATCAATATGTGTTTATTATATGATTTTATGATGATGGTGAAAAAAATGTATGATTGGATGGTTACTTTGGATGTGCATGTGTAAAATGTGTGATGTGTTAATGAGGATTAGGACTATATGTTTTGCATTTGAATTTGATCATGTGATTAGAATGTGTATAGGTAAGATTTTAGGGGAAAGAAATTGAGAATGGATGTGATTAATGATGAATATAGGTAAGAGTAAGTGTGTTGTAAGATGGATAGATAACACATAAGTGATTGAGATAAATAAAGGTATGTGTTGTAACAAAATGAAATAGGGATGAAAGATAGATGTGATAGGATTAAGGATGAAACGTAATGCAATGGTGGCGACCCACGAACAACGCTATGTCACATTAGGGAATTTTCAAGGAAAATATGGCTCCAACTACATTGGAGGTAAACAAGAGGGGATCTAGGTAACGCAAGGCTACATGCAACCAATTTTTTGTTAGAAAGTAGCTAGTGATAGTTAGTCATTTCAAAGATCATAAGGATGCAATGGATGGAACAAACTCAAACACCTAGTTTTGACACAAAAAAGGGGATTTGAGATGTACTTGTACAAGGGAAGAGGGTTCTCCAAAAGTGGTGTTCCCTAAGACTATCCCCCAACTCTAGGAAGGGGAAAGAGAAAACTGATCAATGTGGGAAGTTTGCTAGAAGAAGTTGATCAATGCGGGAAGCTTTCTTAGGATGCTAATAAAATGGAAGGCTGATCAATGTGGGAAGCCTTTAATGCCATGAAAAAGAACAACCATCCTTTGAGGGTATGGTCTACTTTATACATGATATAGATGGCAAAAATAATATATGATATCCATCCTTTGAGGGATCGGTCTATTTTTTTCTTTCTTTTTTTACATGTTTTTCTTTTCTTTTCTGCATAAAAAGTTGTCCTTTGAGGGATCAATCTATTTTTGATAACTTTGATTTTGACAAGAGCATCCATGAATTTGGATTTTACATGGGGAAGAGTTGCGAATAGCTAGGTAGACCACTGAGGAGGGAATAATAAGTGTACAAGAGACACCCCTAGATCGTTTGCATGGTTCCAATACGTGAACAAGAGGGTGATCAATGTAATGATCACGAAGTTCTCACCAAAAGGGGAGAACCTATCCATAAGGAATATGCTATGGGAAGAGCCATGGTGCCCATATTTAAGGTCACATGTATGAAGTGATAGAAGACCACATAGCTCCAAATCACTGCAATGAGAGATGGAAGGGGCTAAGATAGAGGAATAATCGAAGGATATGACTAAGGGCATATTGGTAAATGTGCCAACAATAGAATGGTCGCAAGTGCAATGAGTTAAGAGGTTCCACTTCCGGTTTACCGTCAAGGGAGGCCAAATGGTAGGCTCCTGACCCATACTTATGTGTGATAATGTATGGTCCAATCCAGTTAGGGAAAAATTTTCCATGTTGGCTCCTTTCTAGAGTGGTAGCATTCCGATTTATGTTGTGGTAGGATAGGATGAAAGATGGGATGAGACAGAAAAAAAAAAACATGAAAAACTATGTGCTTAAAAAAGTCCCCAAAAAATTAAGCGTCTCTAACGAGACGAATAGATGGTCCCCCAAAAGAGAGAAGAATATGACCAACAACGATGGATTTTAGATGGAATAAATTCTCCCTCAATGGAGAGACAAATATGGCCATAAAAGTGGACTTAAAATGTGAATCAATGGATTAGATAAGATTTAATGCGATAACTAAGGTAATGTCAAGGAAAGGAGCTAATTGGAAAGTCGGATGATGCTAAAGTGAAGTCCCCCAACATCCATGAAGTTGTCTGATGGATCAGAGGATGAATGGATGTGCTTAGGATGTGAGGATTTAAGGGGGCTAAAAGTGAGGGATAGATGGTACCCCCAATGAGAGATGCCACATTGCATTAAGTAACTTGAATGTGGATGTAGATGGATTGGTGGATGTGGATGATGGAGTAAGATTTTTAAGAGCACCAATGATAAATTTGGATTTTGATGGGACAAATGATTGAGGATCGTAGGGACGATTGGCTGCAGACAAAATAGTAGATGGAGAGGGATGATTCTCTTAGACGAGAGATTTATCCCTCTTAATAAGATCATGGATGATAACTTGGAGGGCCTTACAATGCTCAGTGTCGTGGCCCATAGTATGATGATAGGCACAAACATGATTGGGATTGAACCATGAAGTTTTCTTACTATGAGGGTTAAAAGCTTTGATAGGTGGAAACATAATGGAAAATGTTTTGATTAAATGTATAAGGATCTCTGCGTAAGATCCAATAGAAGTAGTTAAGGGAAGATTACTCTTATGAGGTTGGGTGAGATATTTTGGATTAGATTTAGGGGAAGGAATGAATTTAGATAGAATGGGTGAATAGGATATCTCAAAATATGGATCAAATTTGGGAAGAGAGTTAAATTGCTTGGATTAAAATTTATTATTACACGGTGTCTTAGATAAAGGGACTGGTCCTAATAGATTAGGGGGTGCTTGGGATGGATTTTTTAATGTTGGATCACTGAGGAGAGATAAGGTATAATTTCTTATGAGGGTGCATGGGAGAATTTTGGGGATGCCTACCAAGAGTCGTAGATCTTGATAAAGATGTCTTACCCTTGGCAGGGATAACTTCATTTTCAATTGGTGGATTTGAAGATGTAATTTTAGGTTTGGGATTGGTTAGTGTGGAATTTTTTAATTTTGTAAAGGGAGAATGCAAATCCCCTTTGTGTTTTTCTTTGTCCTCGGAGGAGAGGTGGATGTATGAGATAATACAGTTTGAGTATGTTGATGCCTTGATGGTCCAGGTGCAAGTTTTGGACATAGGGTAATGTCTTAGTATTGGATGAATTTAATTTAGGTTGAAGAAATGTTATTGATGAAGAATTCATTGTGTTGGATGGTTTAGAGGAGGAAATGTCAAGTTTCTTGTGGAAATGTACAAGATATTTTTAAGGTAATGTACTAATGGTTGTAGGCTTTATTTGTAAGGTTGTGTCCTTAGGAGGAGTGTCAAAAATTTCTTCCAAAGGACCTGAAGATGGTGTCACAGTTGGTATAGATGTAGGAATTAATATTTGTTTGAGGGTACCTAAAGATTGATTTGATTGCATTGATGAGATATAAGGGTCACTTGAGGTTATTTGAAATTGAAATGTTTTCAAAGATTCTTCGAATGATAAAGGTGACATTGAAGAAAAAAGAGGTGTGAATGCACTTTCAATAGTTGATGTAAGTAAAAGCTTTGAAAGAGGTACTAACCTCAATTCTAAGGATGGTATAACAGGTAGAAGTGGGGTGGATGTAGGTGAGGTATTCAGATATGGTGAAGTGGATTTGGTGGATAATGAGGTGAATATAAAAGGTAGCATAGTAGGAGTGGAGCCAATGTCAACCATGGAAGTACGCGGGAATGGTTGTTTCATAAATAATTCTAGGGTTATGTATGATATGTGTGCAAATGGAATCCTAGTAGTAGGAATGGATGCCAAGGTAGACATAGATACGATTGGTGTGGTTTTGGGGACAAGTGTTAACTATCTTACAAATGTGGGAATAATACCGATGGGGATTGATGTGATTGGCGATGAAGGAAGGGAAGTTGTAGGTTCTTGATCAAAGGTGTTTAAAGTGTTTATAGTATGAGAATTAGGTTTTTGGGTTGTGGGAGTGGTGGTGGCTTGGATTGTTGGTGAAGAGGTGGAGCTTTCTATTTGGATAGCCCCTCGATTTATTATTTTTTGGATGTGATCTTTGAAGGACCGACACTTATCAATGTCGTCACCTTTAACTTGATGATATTTACAATAGTGGGATTTGTGATACCAAATGGGCTTGAGTCGTGAGTCATCTATGGGTCATATGAGAGGAAGTTAGATGGAGTGTACTACCATTAAATTTTCAAATATTGAGCTATAGGATTACCCCAAGGGGGTATAGTTGGGCGTAGGTCTAAGGGTTTATTGTTGAGTCCCAATACTAGATGTGGGTCCAACATAAGACTTGGTGACCATGGCGTTGGCCACACTCTTAGATTTATTGTTGTGTGGAGATGGTTTGGTGAGCTCAACTTTGGGCTTATTTGATTTATGTTCGAATTAGCCTTGCTCAAGGGAATGAGTATCGATTTTGTGAGCCATGGTGAAGGCTTATTCGAATGTTTGGAAAGATTGGATTTGTAATGTAGGGGAAATATGCTTTTCAAAAAAACATGAGAAGATTTTGATGAGTTTAGTTTATGGAAGGGTAAATGAAATTTGGCTTATAATGTCACACCATCATGTGACAAAATCTATGATAGACTCATCATCAAACTATTTAATGGTGTATAAGTCATTAATAGTGATTTTGCGCATAATATTAATCGAAACATGCTCTAGGAACAATTACGTGAGCTGGGTAAAGGAAAATAAGGAATGTTTAGGAATCTCATTATACCAATCCAGTGTTGGACCAGCCAAGGAAATAGGGAAGGTGTGAAGCATAAGTTCCCGATCATATGCAATAAGGTAACATGCATGTTTAAATGCGCAGACATGATGTTGGGGATCTTCCTTTTTGTTGAACTTAGTAAACTCTGGAAGCTCCTAATGAGGAGGATAAGGCTTAATTAGAACCAACATATGAATGGGTTCGTTACAAGTTTTTTTGTAAGATAATGTGGCCTTGGGTCCCAAGGTAACGGCCTCTAGACTATCCAACCTATTCATTATGGCATGCATATGATCATTTTCTATGATGATTTGTTGGGATTGTGATTGTATGGTATGAAAAGTAGTTTGGTAGGGTGGTTGATAAGTTTGTGGATGTGCAGGTGTTTGGGGAATCTAGTGGGGGTGAGGGAAATTAAAGGGTTTTGATTGAAAGGATGGTGGTTACAAGAATTGTTGTTGAGAGATGGGCACATGATATGACTGTTGAGATGGGGAAAGTTGTTGTGGTAAATGATGAATGGGAATATGAGTGTTGAGAGGTTGAGATGGCTTGATAGGCATAATAGTAGTGGATGGAATAGAGATAGAGTTGACATACAATGACGTGGGAGGAATAGGATCCAAAAAAGAGTAGATTGATAGGATCTAAAGTTTTTGGGAGATTTACGAAGTAAGAAGTCATAAATGGGGCTATAAGGAGGTTGAAATGCCTCTGTATGAGCAGGAGATAGTGGTGTAGTTGGTCTAGAAAGGTTGGGTTGATGAGAGATATGAGGATTGGTTTCAAGATAAGGATGATTTTAGATGACACGGTTCTTAGGAATCA
This sequence comes from Taxus chinensis, assembly GCA_019776745.2. NCBI lineage: Eukaryota > Viridiplantae > Streptophyta > Pinopsida > Cupressales > Taxaceae > Taxus > Taxus chinensis. The sequence goes on from CM034148.1 coordinate 682,131,831, forward strand.
AATACATGTTGACAAGGGGTTGGACAACCAAATATGTGGTCTCAAGTTTAAATTTTTGTTGGGAAAGGTCATTAAAGGAAGGGATGTCATTGGATGGAGTGGATTGTTGTGTTACCTTGACTTGAGGAAGGGTAACAATAGGGATGAAATAGGTGAACATTTTGTTTATGTAATTTGTTAACAAACAAATCAAGCAACAATTTTCTTATCAACATGATTAATTGAGAAAATGTGAGAAAACTAAAAAGGGAGGTGGATATTGAAGGTTCCTAACAAATGGAAGCATAAGATTGGTTTCAGGATTATTTTGGCTTGGGAGAATCTCGGGTGGTTTCCTGTTGGGTGATGAAATCCCAATCATTCTACCGGGTAGAGAGAATGTTTAGATGTGTTAATTTAGATGTGTGGGTTTAGGTTGTATGTGAAAATGTGTGATGCAACGAGTTAAACCACTACTTAGACTATGTGTGCAAGCAGGATACAAAAGGAAAGGTTCTTTTTAAACTCAAAATGAAGTGTGATATTCGATGAGGAAACAGACAAGAATGAAAAATTAAGATGAAAAAATAATAAAATAGGGAAAAATCGAGGAATAGATGGATGGCACTTTTCCTATTTTTCTGCCCTCTTGAGAGATGAACGATCTAGGCCATGAAACCAAGATGAGAAAGTAATAAAGTGGAGCCTCACGTTGCAGTGTTAGTAGAAGATAAAAAAAGCAAAGAAAAAAGTAATAAATGCAAGAGATCACCTAAAGGGTGGTCCCACCGGGAGTACTAGAAATGTTTACCAAGCATTTTTTCCTCATTCCTAATCAATTTAATGAACTAGCTACTAAAGAAACTAGGAAACTCAGGATATGGAGGGTTTATGGTACCTTGAGATGGGATGAATGGATGTAGGCACAAAGTGATGATGGATCCTTGTTGTAACTAGATAAACCTGCAACTCAAAGACACTAAGAAGAAGACTGATTAGATGACATATGTGGAGGGTGCCCAAAAATGCTACTCCAAGAACTCTTAGCTTCTTTTGACGGATGTCACCCCCTATTTTAAGGAAAGATTGAAGTAAAAGATGGAGAAAGAAATTTCATGTAGAAACAAATGTACTACTGAATTTGAGAAAAAAAAATAGAATTGATCTAGAAGTTGATTTGATTAAAATAACTGTAAATTAAAGATGGCCTGGTCTAGGTCGATGGTGACCCAGAATGTGCAGAGGAAATTCGACAACGACCTATGAGTGAGTATCTGGAATGTAAGATAAATATGAAAACCCTGCAAGATCTAAATATAGTATAGGCTTGTGTATGCTGGAGTCAACTTGCAGAAGGGATCTGAGGGAGCATAAACCAGGAAAATGGTATATAATGACACTAAGGGAGGATTTATTAGCAAGCAAGACCCTGGTAGGTGGTGACCATGTTAATTCAATGGTAATTATAGCAGAGTTGGGTAAGGTCGAGGTCAAAAGGATGAAACTGGAGACCTGTAAGAAAAGAAACTAGAAGGAAATACCAATAATGAAGCTTTGAGCGTTGTTATACCTGCAATATATGTTAGATGCAAAACAAGATAGTAATTGAATAACATAATACAAAGATGATGATAATCTCATGAAGAAACATCCATGATTGATGCAAGCATGGTAGAATAAGATCCAAGAGGTCTATCACCATTGCAGGAATGCTCAGGCACAAGGAGTATGTGGGTTACAGAAAAGGTTTGGTGTGTGCATGCATCTCTCTATTTTTGGAAATGTGAAAGTATTTTTAAAGGGGTCAACGACGACAAGGCTGGGTCACCACCGATTGCGGGGCAAGTTTCCCCAATGGGATATCTTTTGTGATTTTTGGTGCGATTTCACGTTTTTAAGAGTTGGAAGGGTGCTTTAAATCATGTAGGCAGGTTTAAATTGTTTAGGGATGAGATATGGATGATTTGGAGATAAGGATAAGTTAGAAAAAGCATAGGATAAGGATTTAGACTGAAAGCATCTAAAGGGAAATTACACTAAGGCATGATTAGGACAAGTTAAATAATGGTTATTAATTAATAGGAATTAATTAATAAATATTTAATAACGATTAATATGGATGGATAAGTGGGAATTTAATTAAGTTAAAGGAGGTGGATTTAATAAATATGTGCACACGAGAAGACAAGGGTAGAGATACCGATTTTAGGTGTCTACAACTTGGATAACCATATTAATGTTGAAAGAAACTCAAAATAATTCCATTTTTGCAAAGGCATGAAATTTTATGACATTCCTTATAAGTGCAAAGGAAGATAGGTCTCAAAAGAGTGACAACCCTATAAACATGACACAAATATTCAAAAAATCCATGGGTGCATGTTTGTACATGGTTTATGCACAAGATCTTGAGACTATAGAGAAATTTCAGACCCTTACACTTTTCTTCCCCATAGTCCAACACATTATGCAAGGTTTACACAAGGTTGTGCATAATTGTGTAAGATTTATATTTCTAACTCTATCTCTTTTTGGTTGATGTGGGATTAAAGGTGAACTCAAATTCCCCTACATAAGCTCCATATTATCCTAGTTATAGATGCAAATACTCATAGGCACACTAGTAGGTATTGTTAGAATAGTATCACAATACACCAATTACAAAACCAAAATATAAGAATACATGTGATTATGAATATACAATCTATATGATTGAAAATTGTGAAGTGTATAAATCATGTAAAGTATACAACACACATCCAACATTCATGATCATAACTTATAATTGAAAATACAATATGCCCAGGAAAGCTAAGGATATGAATTTTCTTTTGGATACATGTTGATCAGAGAATACTTGTTAGATATCACACAAGAAGTCAATGCGGGAGGGAAAGCCAGGATCAAGGGCGCGGAGGGACAGGAAGAACCCACACACAGAGGACAAGTTAAGCTTTTGGGACTTAGCCAATTTTGAGCATGAAGACCTATTTTTAGAAGATGGCGTGTGGAACACACCAAAAATGTAGAGACGTGCGCGCCACACATTGTTTATCTTTGGAGGATCGGATTGAAGTGTTTTACATGGAGATGAGCTAGGAATAGGATTATCACTTCAGTTAACTGCAAGAAGTATATAGATAACACACTTGCATGTGTGGCTATGCCTATAAATGGCGTGTAGCTATCAATAACATGCGGTCTATTTCTGAAATAGATAAAGCGTTGAAGGGAAAGTTCCCCACCCTATATATGATGAGAATTACATAGTAGCGGGGCATGATATACGCATATAGATAGAGAGATATACGATGGAATTACAGCAACAAATCCACACGCATTGGTTTAAATTGGCATTATTGTAAGGAGCTTCTGTGTTTATTAATAGATGGAAGATATTGGTTGAATCTAAGTGTCATTCCTGCATGTAATTGAGTAGTGCATGTTATTGATTCAATCATGATTAATATTTAAGCTTGTTCTTTCATAGATCTGAATGTAGCATACATTGTAGAATGATGGATTAGTCATGGATATATATGTTTCTTCCTTCATCACGCTAACATCCTGCTACAACAACTCTAAAGAGGGACCTGGTGCCTTTGCATGCTTCGGGTGAGTGCTCAGTCGAGGCTGAGTTATGTGCTAGCGCGACTAGGGTGTTATCTGGTAAATTCTAGGCTGCATTAATACCCTAGAGGTATCCCCACTACCTTTTAAGGGCATTAGAGTAAATTATCCATTCAAAATGGACTTGGAATTTTAAAGTACAAAACTATAGAAAGTACCTTTTTTTTACAAAATAAAACTTTGCACTTTTATAAATTTTAAGTTACAAACAATTCCCTCAACTTCTAGGGAAATGCATGTTATTTGAATTTTCAGATTTCAAAGTGAATAACTTCATTTTCTATTTTCAAATTGTACCTTTCCTCTAGTAAAAGTATATTTAAAATTATTTTCACTCAAAGTAAAAATCAGAGTGTTGTAGCTTCACATATCTTGTTAGAGATTTCTACCTTAATGTAGATTACTCTTGGCTTAAATAAAACTTCATTTATATTACAATATTATGTTATTGTTATGTTTACTTTTTTGATTCGGTTACTTTTATCACATAGATCAAGTTTATAAAATTTATTAATTTCTCCTTAATATTTCTAATTATATTTGGATCAAATAAACAAGTTTAAGATAAAGAGAAAAAACAAAATTCCAACTTCTAAAAAAGAGGAAATATAAGCTAGTTTACATGTGAAAATAAATTCTTAATTGTGACGGGGTACCATGACGAGACTTGACCAGTCATGGGGGTTGAGTCTCAAATTGATAATGGGATATCTTTCATTAGCATTGAAGATGTTGTCAATTTTCATGGTTAAAAAATGTTTTTAGTGGGGTTGGCCCAAGTATCCATGAAAATTCATGCAACAAAAGTAATTTATGTTTTGAAAAAAGGAACTCAGATATAAAATATTTTTATTACTAACACCTTCCCCTTTTGGGGGTACAAGGGATTCATCAATAGGATGGTGGTGGGAATGGCAGTGGTCACACTTCAATGTTGCACAATTCTATTAAATGAATGACATTATTGTGAAATGCTTATTTTTTAAAGAAAATAGGGTGCATCCACGATAGGGTTTGATTGAATGAACCTTTTCCTACAGTCAAGGCATGTTTGTCAACAATCGAGAAGTAGTTTCTAACACCAGATAGATGTTTTTCAGTGGAAAATGAGTTTTTTTATAGCATGAGATAGGTGTAACGAGAATATATTGGGAATGCATTCGTAATTATAAAACATTGTAGATAATTATTGGAAGTGAGTTTAAAGTGATTACATTGAGACCCATAAAACTCCATCAAAAATCTAATTTATTAAGTGAAAAGAATAAAATAATGAAACGTATTTCATTTTTCTATACAAAGAGTTGACATTATGACTATAAAAATACTAAACATAAAATCCGTTAACCCATATTAACCTAAATTAACTCATGTTAAATTTAGTTATCCAAAATTATTTTCACTTAATTTTGGAAGTTGTCGGATAAATTTAAAATTTAACTTAACTTTTTATGTTACTTAGATTAGATAGAATAATAATCGTATAGCCTAAATGAAAAGAGATAAGGGAATATACTTAATTAATTTCCCTAATCAAATTTATGACGACTAGTGATTTAGAAGCTTGTTTGCTTCCCAATGATTTATGAGACTTTGAGATAAAACAAATTAATTGTATAGACAATGAAAGAAAAGGCTTGAGGTGACCACAAGTAGGAGGAGGTTTTCAAGAAAGCTAAGGAAAATTTGATTTTTGGTATGCCTTTCTTTTTTGAACAAAATTTTTCTCATTACCTAATGTGGTTGGTCAAGAATTTCACCAAGGGAAAAAAATACTAACATTCTCCTTAGTAGTTTATATGTCACCAAGTCATTTGGATTTGATAATTTTAACAAGATTTTGGTTTTAGTAATGGATTATGTTTGGATTATTAAAGGAGGTAACATGGATTAATTTGAATTTATGATGATAAGTTTAGATGATGGTAGGAAACGGTTCTACATGATCACATGTTGGATGAACTCAAATAATTTAAAGTAGATTTGATTTTTTGCATGCTTGTCTTTATTTTAAAAAAATGGAGATGATAATTATGGATGATGGTAGTAAAGGCTCTATAGGACCAAATGTTGAAGAAGTGACTAAAACAAGCCAACATATATTTAATTTTGGGATTACATGTATTGTTTTAAAAGGAAAGGATTATTCTAGATGATTATAGTAAAAAGCTCTAGATGACCACAAGTTGAAGGAGAAACTTAAAGTAGTTGAGGTAGGTTTTAGTTTGGTCACACCATAAACAAAATTCAACACATTGTGTAGTGCAACAAGTCAAGAAATATGACCAAAGTGAAATGAGGTCATCACTCGCTTTTGGTGCAGTCAATGTTACCATATTTTGTGATACTATTAATTTCAAGAAGGTTTTTATTATATTGATGGATGGTGAATCGGTTGTAAAAAAAAATATAACAAGAAGTTTTGTGAAATTTCATGATGAAGGAAAAGGATATCTAAAAGTATTTTCTATTTTATTTGATGTAGGAGAAATAAATTTTGCAACATGTGAATTGAGAGTAAAAGAATGTCCTATTGGCCAAGAAGGAGCATAATATTCTTTAGTTTATTTGATCACTTCCATATTGACTAATGAGTTCCACTCCTCAGACATGTTGGTTTCGTTGGCTAACTTTATGGGAGGACTTTCATTGGATAAATTTTATAATTGAGAGGAATATATAAAATATAAAATTAAGGATTTATTGCACCTCTAGAAGGAGGGATTATATATGATAATTTATTTGATTTCCCTAATGTTGGATGTATTTTCCAAGTGTAACGAAAATATGCAAGGGTGATTTTATCCAAACCCTCTCATGAAAGATAATTCCTAGGGTATATAAATGGTAACACCTTGAGAAAATTGTTTCAATTCATCTACAATCTCACCTTAATTTCATTTGACACTTCATTAGCTCTCCATAGATCCACACACTTTATGCATTTATCATAATGCTAGGATAGACACTACACAACTCAAAATAATACATTCCTCCTTTCACTTGAAGTGGGGTTAAGCCCCAGTATAAGTCAAGATTCCCTTTGTTGGGTCGAGGGGTAGTTCTTGTCAAGTGTGAATAAATGTTGTGCAAGCTCATATTTTGATGATTAATCTCAATGATGTTTTCAACACACACCACCCATGTACTCTACACATCCCACATTACATTAAAAAACCTACTTGATCCATGCAAGAAACCTTTGTACAACATTAGTCACCCATGAAATACCTACAATTATGTCAAAGATTGTAACTTAGTACTGTATTACCTGAAATATGGTTTGAGAACTTGGCAATATGGAATTTGACAATAATTCTAACATTCATCTCATTTATACATAATTGAATAATTTAAGGTACCCTCTCACTCTATTTTGCATATTATTCCCACTAGATGGCAATTATTCTCTAGATCAACTCCTCAAAAATCACTACACATGCTACATAACATCTATACAGAATTCCTTTTGTCCTAGAATTAATTTAGGTATGAGATAGGTTCAGTTGTGAACATGTCCCTTTTATTTATAATAGTCACTTTTTGAAAGGGTAAGTTATCTTAGTCAACCTAAGTGGTACTTTTGGGTTGGTTGAGAAAGATATTATACAAATGCTTACACATAAATACATATCAACCCTAATCTATTAAGGGAATCTTGGGATCCTCTATCTAAGAACACTCTAAGAAGGTCAAGAGAAAACAATGAACTATTTTATCCCTTAGAGCACTATTTGTACACCAAAAAAATAATGACATTTGAAGTCATCTATATTTCTTCCCTAGATCAACAATGAGCAAAATCTAAAACAAAAATGTGTGTTGCTTACCTGTTAGAGTTGGAACAAGGGCTTCATTTTCATTATTTATTACATATCACATGCATCTCATCATATAATGGGGAATTACATGGTATTAATCCCTCTTTGGAGTAGTGTTATGAAGTGCAATGATCATCACATCAATGAGGGTATATTGAGGTACTCTAACTAGAAATGTGCTAACCACTTTTAAGGTCCAATGCACAAGAATGGGGTTTGAAGTAGAAGACATAATTCAATACAACATAGTCATCGTATATTTATAGACATGGAAATAGAATATTCAAACATAAATGAACTAGAGTTGTGTATTCAGATTGAGTGTGCATATGCATAGGAAAATTTCATAGTCTTAAGGTCAAAGAGATCCATCATCGAAAACATCTATCCTCCCTTGAACTCGTATTTCACAATTTTTTAGGATACGATATTTCTAGAGTAACTTGATGACACTATGATCATATTATCTACACACTATAAGCACTTTTTTACATCTCTTGCAAGCATAGTATAGTTCCTCTCTCTTACCTAAAAACCTTAATTTCATTTTATCAATTCATAATCGGTAAAACTATTGGCAAAAGAAAGAGTAACAAGATTCGTGATAATTATAAAAGTTTTTCTTAGTTATGAATTATCATTATTGTATAATATATTGAATTAGGAAATAAATAATAATCTATTAGCACATGTACATGTAAAAAAATACCCAAAACACATAGCGTCATATTGCACAATGTAAGGTGGAATTTCTAGGGTTGCATAAATTCATAGAATGTCATCATACCATGCATTTGACATTCAAGTCACCAATCATCAGAAGGTGAATAACCACACATATAAGCTCAATTATTTAAACTTCCACAACAATTCTCTTAACCTTTGTGTATTATATACATACATACATACATACACACAATAAGATAGTATATGAAAAAAACTATACATCTCCCTCAAAGGGTCTTTTATGTATAAAACACATGGACTAATAAAGTTTTGTCTCAATTCTATTACTTTATCTTAATTATAAATATTATGTTGCATTACTTCTGTATATACAAATGACACAATTAAATTTTGATTTAGAGTGTTGCCCTAAAAATCTCTTGAGATTGAAACAATGATTACGACAAAGAAGCATTCAAGGAAGAAAGGGGAAAATATGAAGAAGAAGAAAAAATGATGCTAAAGATGATACATTTCCATAATTTATAATGAGGAGGTACACAAAAAATCAATTCAAATTTTGAAAAAAGGGACCACTAAAGATTATATGAATAATCATCTTTAGCAACTCAAGAAAAACATGGAAGCACCAAATTCATTGCTAGTGAATTATGGGTACCCCCTAGGGAGTTAGACTCTTCAAGGTTGATTCCCTCTTATAAATGTACTTTGATTCAGATTGTGAAATAGTGAATGTTAATCTTGGTCCATAAACTACACCTATTTTTTGACCTCATCTTCTACTCATGTTTTTCTCAACATGTATTGATTTTTGTAGCTTAAACACAAGTCATTCTATTCCTCTACTTTAATAGTGGTGATTTTCATTGGTTGCATAAATTGGGTGGTATATTTTCTTTTTAGTTCACATAGTCTTCATTGCATTTTAAAAGGATTTGATTTTGAAATACTATTTGCTTGAATGGAACTTATCTTTTTCAAAAATGGAAATAAGAGATATAAATTTTTTAAAAATAATTTATGGCCATCAAGGTTGGCTCGTTTGGCCTCGACCACCATTTTAGGTGCTTCATGTTGTGGGTCCAATTCCCACAATTAACCATAGTTTTTGTTGAGGGCTCAATTTGGATTGCCCAAAGCTTATAGGGGGTTTACCATGTGTTAGAGTTTCACAGCTTCAAGACCTTGGACCAATCTCAATTTCTTCTAGTTTATAATAAAACAAAATATTTATTTATGTTTTTGAAAATACATAATTAAAACTAATTCAAAGTCAAAGGGAAATATTAAAATAGTTAAATGTTTTATTTAAAGCACATAATTGTGTAATATGATTAGAATGTGGCTGAGATCTTAAAAACCAGGACAGACATAAGGAAAGCAATGATTCAAACGAGGGTTTCGAGTAGAAAAATTGTAGGAGAAGCAGGGAGAAGGAGATGGGAGGTGCCCCGTGCCAACTAGAGCCTTGCCCGTCTTGGAAGAACAATGAGGAGTTATGGAACCTCCTTCAAAAGGGAGGCATTTCCAACTTCATAGAGCGCATTCAGGGGCACGACCAAAATATTTCGGTTCATTTCGCAATGGAATGGAAGGATAGAAAGGTGGAGTATGGTGGTCACTGAGTAATTATAAATGAAGAATTGATAGTTGAGGTAATAGGCCTCAAGTTGGAGGGATATCATTTTTTCAACAAAAGGATCGATAAGACTGTTGAGGCAAATAAATTCTCAGACGACGGTGAGGAGCTTGAATTTGTAACTGTGGGTGTTAGGGTAAGCTCTATCCCAAGCCTTTTGACGAGGTTACAAAAATTATGGTTAGGTACATTTCTTTAGAAGGACGCTACATAACAGTCCTTGTCAAGCACCCGGTATTTCTTAACCACTTTAGAAGACGATTTACGGTTTGCTTCCCGCATTACTTGCTAAATTCCCTTGAGCGCTCCATTTTAGAATTCCAAAAGCACTCTCGTGTCAATCCTCTTCACCAAGGCCTTATTTTTCTACTTCATAAGCTCTGTGTCTCTAAGTTCCCCAGCTTCCCACCCTCTCGCAGTAATCCACACATCCCTACCATCACTGTTCCCACTTCCACCCTGAACACCTCTTCCAAACCCAAGACTAAGAACCCAAAACATCCCAAAATTGACATCCCTCACTCTGCCCATGTTCTTAGAAGCACTAAAGAGCTGGAAGTTGTGCATAATTTCTTGCATATTAGTAATACTGACCAGGATACGGCCTTGCAATAGGAGGGGAATAATATTCCTCACAGGTTGGATTCCTTGGAAAATGAGATGATGAAGTTAAAGAAAAACCTACAACACATTGCCAAACAGAAGGGAAAAAGAAAGGATGATGATGAAACTGATAATGGGAATGATCAGATTGTAGACATCTACAAGAAATTGAACTCTTTGGACAATAGATTGGGGAGAGCCAAAGATAGGCACAACCATAACATGGCTATCTTCAATGCCATTAGTGACTTTTTGGAACAGCATGTTCGCAACATTTCCATGCTTAGCGGGGTCCCTGAAACTATCTAGAGGACTGGAAAGGAGAGAAGTCAGACCATATCGAAGTTGAATGCAAGTGGTCCCACGCACATCACCACCTTAGCGTTGTTCACTTCGCTACAAACAATCAAATCTAGGATCGACAGAGCTTCCAAGAAATAATCTCCCTCGGGCTGGAGGGTTTCATTCTAGACACGACTATATTTTGGTCTTTTTCGTTGTTTTTCTATTGATGTTTTGTTGTCTTTGTTGCAATATCTGTTATGTTTCGCTTTCTACTAGTAACTATCTTTTGGTTACTGCTGGACATAATGCTTTATCTAGATTTTGATCCTCTTTTGTTGTCCCTCTATAGCTCTATTTGGCTGTTGAGCCCTTATTGTAACTGGGTATAGTCCCTTCAAAACTATTTACCAATAATAATAAAAATATGATTGGAATGTGGATTTTAATTATTTTATTCAAAAGTGAGCATAATTAGAACTATATGCACATGTAACCATCACCAAGAGGTTTGAATATTTATTTTTAAAGATATTTTACTACTTTTATGATTTGAATTTAGTGATGAATAAATCAAACATGGCTATTACTGAAAACAATCTGGCTTACCATTATTAATATTTTATTATTAGACTTTCAGTCCATTATATTTGATCTAGAAATCTACAAAGTAGTTAGAGGAAGTTTTACAAATAATAAAATACGTACTGAAGATGTACTCATGTGAAAAATGTAAGAGGAAGACATTTTTGTAATAGATTTGGAGGTTGTTACGATCTCATTACCAACAATCAATGAAATTCAAAAAGATTTGTATAATTCTCATTTGCATTAACAAATCATGACGAAGAAAAATTAATCAATATTTTTTGTCAATTTAATAAATGTTATATATTTTTTATCACTTGTTTTTGTTTTTCCTTCTCTTCCTTAATGTTTTCTGTCCTATTCAATACTTGTTATCTCACATTTTAGATTATCGATAAAATAAGCAAAAGTCAAAGTCTAGCTCTATATTTAGCAAGTGATTCCCTACTATTAGAGTAGGTTATGAGAAATATGACTAATTTTCCCCTCCCATTCTATGATATTGCAGTTAATAAACTTTTATTTACACCTTAAGGATATTAGATAATTTAAACAATCTTATTTGAACACATAGGCACAAGTTATGGGCAACTAAAACTCTACTACACAAAGTGTTATTTTTAAGGTCAAATTGTGTTATAAATTGAGCTTTATTTGGTATTTTTGGTCGTGTTTATTTGAAGAAACCGTGTCGTTTTAGGTGGCGCAAATCTGATGCAAAACCAAAGCAACTAAACATTTTTTATATGTTTTACCTTTATGCCATGTTTGCATCTAATTTAAGCTAACCATAAGCGATGTTAAACCTACATTTGCACCATTAACAGTTGGCACAAAAATAGTGTGAATCCCTTTAAAATAAATAAATAAATATACATAACATAATTCTTTGTAATTACATATGCTTTTCTATAATTAAATATAATTATAGTATATATATTTTTTACTTTATAAATATTAGACATTAAATATTAGTTATGAATACATTAATTATTTTTTATATTAAATATTATTATTTTTGGTTTAATGTATATGAAATAATAAAATTTATGTAAAACGGAAAATTTTGAAATATCTAAATGCTATAGATCATCAAAAAGACATTATTTCAATTCCAATCAACACTACAATTATGAGGAAGTACTAAAAAGTCCCTTCCAAATTACAAAACAAATACATATAGTTACATTGTAAATATTGTTATGATCACCATACTCCTCTTGATTTTGATCCTCCTCTTCATCGTCTTCTTCGTCCTCGTTGTCCTCTATCCCCTCCTTATCCTCCAATTTTATTTTGACCTGCAAATACATAATGATATTTTTAAAGTTAAGTGTTTGGTTCTAATTTATAATTTACATAAATCATTACTATTTAAATGCCACACTTCTTACATACACAAAATGATTATCATGGGCCCAATTATTGAAGGCATTTGTGTCGCATTCCATATTTTTAAAATGATATACACACTTTTTGTGACATGCTTATTATAGCACACTTCCTACAAAAATAGTTATATGATAAAATTAGATATATTAATAATTTATATAAATAAATTATATAACCGACAAAAAAATAGCATTAATAAATTTTATAGAACTTACAAGTTTATTAGGGAGATCTTCTAAGTTTCATTGACCCATACAATGAGTAATGAACCCTTTTTGCACTCATTTCATAACCCTTTAATACATTACTTTTCTTATCTAGATCAATTGTAATATTTAATTATTATTTTTTAAATATAATTAATTTCATTAACTAACACGTAGGGCCCTATTGGTGTCCTCTCCTAGGCATGTGTTTCAAAAGCCATGACATGCATAGCTTTCAACTGCGAGAGGTTGAAACTCTCTCCTCTTTGCATGTGTTTCCTTAGTACTAAACTACAAATTGTAAAAATAATATTTATAAATAAGTATAGCATTTCTAATAAAAATTTGTATTTATGCAAAATAATCACCCTCATATACCTCTTTATTCTCTTAAATTTGTATGTTACTTATTTATCAATTAATTTCCCCTTATAATGGGTCTTCCTTGTTATAAGTGTGTTCACACTATAACTAGTTCAAGATATTTTCTAACAAATTAATTTTTGTGTGTTTACATCTAATAAGCTTCATTTTGGGGGCTTTAGATTTAATTATTAGATTCAATCTATTATAAGTTAGTTGTTTTTCTCATGTACATATCCTAAGGAGTTGTTGAGAATATGTCTCCTCTCCTTGATATGTGGAGATATCTCTATCTCCAACTTTAGCTTGTCTCACCTATTCCTAAGGTGTAGATAATTATTGTTTTGTCTATTTATTCAACCTGCTCCTAGATGAGGAACATATGGGTTTTGTTTAATAATATTGGAGTGTTGTGTTTGTTTCAATTTGTTTTTTTTTATAGTAAAATTTTGAGTTTATTGTATGTTAATCCATTGTTGTAGTTCTTGCATGATCCTACAGGCTGCTCCTATAAGGTATTAGAGCTCCTGGGATCCGTTTGTGTGTTATACCTTCCTATTTGATATTGGATAACACATTGAGTTGTAAAAGAAGTATGATTAGCATCTTGCTTAGAAATTACTTAATGGCTTATTAAGGATTTGCCTAGGAGGTGTTGTGTTGCATAACTCTTGATTGGTAACTTGGTGGGATTTGCAAGATCAACTTGGCCCATTTTACTGGCTCGAGCCTATACCCTCCTAGCTCACCATTTCTTTCCTTATCATCCCTTATTGACAAGTTTTAGATTTGTTGGCTTTGTATCGAATTGAGTTCATCCTTAGCTCGCTACATTCTAATCTTCACTTCACACGAGCTCGTCACTTTGCAATATTGGCCCTAGATCAACTCTTCTCTGCCCGAGATTTCTTCTGTGAATAGCTTGTAGTGTTTAGCCTTTGGTCATTTAGCTTAGCTTGCCCCTCCAACTCGGCTTGGTATATATTTTGTGTGCCTCATTCTGGGATCGACCATGCACATTTCTTCTCTACTTTGATCGGTTTGGCCCTACTCAAATAGTCCACAGCTTGATAGCGGTTAAGTGATTTTCTTACGGCGATAAGTATTTGGTTAGCCACTTCAAAGGTTTAGGGTAGAAAGACCCCAACCTTTATGACACAATAATCAACCATTTTAATAATTAATTAAAATTCTAGTTTGCAAGCAATTCACATTTCATAGAAACTAGAAAAGTAAAAATAAAACCATTGTATTTTGTCAATAAGAATTATACCTTACAAATCAAAAGTAGAATCCTAGATTGTCTCCTTTGTATTAACATCTATAAAGGGTTGCTCTCAAGTACAAAATGGAAATTGGCAATATATATATATATATATATATATATATATATATAATTATAATTTAATGCTAAAAGGAAACCAATCCATAACTCCAAATGTCCTTCAATGTAGCTTCTAATAATGAGAAAAGTTGGGGAATGGCTATGAGACTAAGCAACCCAATGATTATGTAAATCAAACATGCTTAATTGAGTATATAATTATTTCTAACGTATAGAACAAGTCTAACAAAAGGTTTGAGAAAATGTTTTTTTTGTTGGACTCTTCATTTCTAATCTTTTAGAAGAACATATCTATTTCTAATAATAGATTAATGATAATGATTTTCTCAAAAGTAAATTCATGAAGGTTTGATTATTTATGAACCTTTTAAATTTGCATTTAAAAATGATTGAGATTGTTATTTTTCAAATAATTTAAGTGATCATATTTTCCAAAACTTTAAGTTAATAAATTTTATTGTTCCTATAAATGAAATTTTAACATACATCTAAATGAATAAAAGATATCATAAAAAAAATTAAATTTTATTAATGAAGATTTTTAGAGTCTAAAACCAATTTCAGAATGTAGTGTTTTATAGTAGTAAGACTTGTATTTGGAGGTGATTGTATATGATATATAGATATCATGAAGCAATAATAAATTTTAACATGGACTAAAAAAAACAATGACATATTCCTAAATACATTTTAACTTTTATATTTTGTTTTACCTTATGGGTGATTTAATTTTTACATTTTTGTTTTTTCTATTGTTTTACCTCCTCGTCAAATTATTGATAAATGTATGTAAAGCATTGTTGGTTGTACACATTTTTTTATTAGGGTAAACAAAAGGTTTTGAAAGCATCCATAACCTTGTACAACACAAGAAAGATAAAGTCAGTAAAGTACAGAAATAGGAAATCACAAAGATTAGGCCCAACAAACCCACCAAGCCACAATATGACTAGAAAGCCAACAAAACATCAGCCATTAACCAAACAACAAACAACAATTATATTTAAAAAATAGGTAAGTATCTTGATCTAGCAACCTCCTGTAAGGAATTATTAGTGTTTCATTATATAATTGTGGGTGATAATAGTGTCATGTGTGTTGTGAGTTATAACAACTCACGTATTGAGTGGTTCTAAGTTTGTTGGGTGTGAAATTAAGAGATTGTAAGAGTTATTAGATATTTTAGGGAGTATGAGTTGTTTTTTTGGTTAGTCTTGACTCCATACATATAAGAGATCAAGTGGTTATAATATGTAAACATATCTATTGAATAACAAAGAAGAAACGAAGGAGATTATTCTCGTGCATTATCTTCTTCTCCCCTTGTTGATCCTTATCTTGGTTTTGACCTTGATGCTCCATATCTCCATGCTCTCCTTCCTCAAGATATAAAGCAAACCCTTCTTCTTCCTTATTCTTTTATTTCTGAGCTTCATCTCTTACTGCTAGTGCTCCATAATTTAACCTCCTCGGAGCTTGGTCTCTTCCACTTTCTTTCCCTTCATCTTTTTATCTCTCTCTCTTCCTTATCTTATTATTGTGTCGCTTGCCTCGAGTTAGGGCTTTATTGTTCGGTTCATGAAAAACCCTCCATGGTTATTTATTTCATTTTCCAATCACCTTCCTCCAACTCTTGAAATATCATTGCATCCTTCTTCCTCCACCCCATTTCTTCTTTCTTTCTTTTTGAACGGGACTTGGCCATATAACCCACTTTGTGGCAATTTTGGCATATTGTTGCAATATTCTCATACTCAATAGTTTGAGCCCATTCCCCATATTTCAATGACAACGTTATGGAGGCTAGTAACACCTTCCCAACGTAAGCATTGACACAACACCGAGCAAAGACAAATCTAACCCTGGCTTCGGTAATTGCATCAAAAGCTATCAAATGCTCAAAGGACTTAGTTATTCCCATCATAAATTCCTCTTCCCAATACTCCAAGGGAAGTCCTAGTAATCTAACCCATATTGGAATTTTACGTATATTCTCTTTGTCATAATCAAAGCCTAGTTTCCATTTTCTCAAGAACAATTTTGTCGTCT
The DNA here is from genome assembly GCA_019776745.2 of Taxus chinensis. Lineage (NCBI taxonomy): Eukaryota > Viridiplantae > Streptophyta > Pinopsida > Cupressales > Taxaceae > Taxus > Taxus chinensis. Next base: position 682,148,415 of record CM034148.1, read on the forward strand.
CGAAGAACCATGGGCCATCTAGCACAATCTTCCTTATTGGAAAAGGAGATCAGAAAAAATCCCTTAACAATTGTTGAGATTTTAACATGTACTTTTAGTTTTCCATTTCTTATCAACCCACCTTCGCACAGTATCAATATTCAATATGGAACCTGTAAATTTCCCTATCAATGTATTGTCCCATTTTTTATAAGATCTATCCACCACCAAATCTGGGACTTTCAAATGAAACCCTGCAAATCCTAAAGAGGGTTTAAGCAAAATGGGAGACATAGGGGCTTCCAAACTGACTTTCCCTTGTACTTTATCTGCCCAAGATCATCCATTTTTATAGCAACTATAAATAATTAGGGATACTGCACATTTTGTTTTGCGTTGGAATGATCAATGGAATACTATGCTTGAGTAAATATGAGAGAGAACAAGCCAAAGAGTGACCATGTACAAATTATAAATAAACCCAAACATAAATGTAGTAAATGAATCCAAAATCTAGAAACTGCCTATAAACAAAAGTTGTGGCACTATTTCTTCCCCAAACTATCTTTTTTTCTAGTGACAACAAATACAAACCTTAAATCTAGACATCTTGAATGGACCTCTCTTCTATTCTTGAGTTCTCCAAGGCTTCAATGGAACTTGGGACAACAAAAATGTCAATCAAGGCGGATGTTGTTTTGTGTTCTTCACATCTTTGGGTCTTAAATGGAAGTTTTGAGTCATGACATTTAAACGGCTCCTCAGAGGAAAATTCTCTAACATTTATTAGTTTGTGTTTGGTCGACATTTGATAGGGTGGCAACAAAATTCAATGTTGATCTTGCTCTTACATGATAATCATTTTATGATATGGCAACCACATTTAATGCTTCCATGCCATGCACCATACCCATACACATCAACTGTAAACAATGTTTTATCTATCAAAGCAAGAATGAGCGGCACCAATTTTAATAACATTTGGTTAAATTTCAATAACATTTAGTTATACCAATATTAGAATTTAGTCATTCTGATTGATTTGACTTACCCTAGATTAGAAAAGTTATCAAAATTTAATTCAGTCATTCTAATTGATTTGACTTATCCTAAATTAGAAAAGTTATCAAAATTCAAAGTAAATCATATGAAGTTATCATAAATGACATGTATAAGATGTTTTTGGCTTGCAAACATTTTGCCACAATGGTATTTTGTTATATATATCAACCACCTTAAGTGTGAGAGAGCTTCTTCAAAAAAATTATGCTCACCCAACGTTTAGAAGAGACATTTGGTTATTTACAAGAGTGTTTTTATTATTATCACATATGAAACTCCTCACAATGTATTAGATGGTATTTATGTGCTCAAAATTTAGTAGTGAGTATTTGATTTCATCACTTTCTTTGTGTACTATCCAACAAAGAAAAAGATGATTTGGTTAACACATGAAGATCTAAGTTATGAGAGGAATTCCAAGAATCACTGAAGAGGTATATCATTTAGAGGCATTTGAATATAATTTTTTGGGATTATGAAACCATGGAGAAGAATGGAACATTGAACAATAAAACATATTCATCTTGCTACCAACCAACGATTATGTTAGCAACAGGATTGTCACTTCCATTAGGGGAAAGAAGCCAATGATTGTGAGTGGTAATGTGAAGTACAATACCATTAGTTATAAAAATCAAAGTCAACATTTATAACTTTTACACTTAAATGTAAATTTTTGGGATTATGAAACCATGGAGGAGAATGGAACATTGAACAATAAAACATACTCATGATTGCCACTTCCATTAGGGGAAAGAAGTAGATGATTGTGGACAAGCCAATGACTCTGAGTGTTAATGTGAAGTAAAGTACCACTAGTTGTAAAAATCAAAGTCAACATTTATAACTTTTACACTTTGAATGTAATTTTTTTGGGATTATGAAACAATGGAGGAGAATGGAACATCGAACAATAAAACATATTCATCCTACTACCAACCAACGATTATGTTAGCAGCAGGATTGCCACTTCCATTAGGGAAAAGAAGCCAATGACTGTGAGTGGTAATGTGAAGTACAGTACCACTAGTTGTAAAAATCAGAGTCAATATTTATAACTTTTACACTTAAAATTTAGAAAAAAGGTAGCCAATAACACAAGTCGCGTCTACAAATCAACCCAAAAAAAGGTGACACATCCGCTGTCTCAAAAAGGTGATTTTATTCACAAGGGCTAATATTAATTTTCTTTATATTGAAAAGTGCCTACTTTAAATCCCTTAAAAATATATTTTCAACATAATTTAAATGCACAAAAGAAAATTTGTGCATTAAAAAATCTTAATCTTTTAAAAGTTATTTAATATATATTATACGAGTGATCGTGAATCTAAAGTTAGGAGGTTGTTAGAGTCACTTAACTCCTAACTTTAGATTCACGATCACTGGTGTATATTCCTAACTTTAAATTTACGGTCATTGGTGTGTGTGTGTGTGTGTGTGTGTGTGTGTGTGTGTGTGTGTGTGTGTGTGTGTGTGTGTGTGTGTGTGATAGTTAAGTGACTCTAACAACCTCCTAACTTCAGATTCACGGTCATTGGCTCCTTTCCGCTATGGCATAAAAAACATTGTTACATTGTGTTCATATATTGTCCTAGACCAAAACTACCAACAAATGTGGGATTAATTTTTTTTAATGAACGAGGGTTTTAGAGTCATCGAAGCCATACTAGTGAGCAGTGAAGAAGTGTATCAAACTTGGGGCAATACTACATGTGCTTATAGACATTTGAGTAGGAGTTTTTTGGATTCAGATTATTTTTTTGAATGGAGGATTTTAGATCATAGAAGCAATTCCAAGATGCACTTAAGAGACATATCTAGCTTGGGTTGTAAGCCATACATTTAGAGGTATTTGAACCAAAATAAATTGAGATTATGAAGCCATGGAGTAAAAGAGAGGAAGACCGATCAGGCAAACATAATCATCTCATAACCAATCGACCACTATGTTAGTGGAAGAGCCACCTCTATTGTAGCATCACCCTCATTGGCGTAAGAGACATGGTACATCAAGATTGTATGTAGCTGCGGACAAATCCTACCAATAATGTAGGATTAACTATTTGAATGAGGATTTTAGTGATCATCGAAGCAATTCCAAGATGCATCCTACTTGGTATAGTTAATGATATATTTAAAAGTGATTCAACATATTTTTTTGGGATTATGGAACAATACAAGAGTAAAGGGGAAAGTTGAGCAAACAAACTTTCTCATCCCACAACCAATCAAATATTAATTCCAACATATTTATGATTTGATATTTGTTATCCTATATATTTATTTGTGAACTAATTGTACTTGAAGGTTTGGTCAGGGTATTAATATTGTTGCCAATACAGGCTACCTAAGTTATGCATTCACCTCAATAGTCCTCTATCTCGTTCTCATATTTTTCCCATCGTTAGGGCTAGCTTCCTTTTGTAGACATTGTTTTCATTTTTGGTATAAACCATTGAAAACGTGATCCACTACATTTATCAACAAATCCATTCCTTTCTACAAGTAATCACTTGATCATATAGAGAGGAGAGAAGTAAATTGACAATAACAAATGAAAAAGCCAGAAACATAAAATAAACTTGAATTCCAAACGAAAATTACCTCACACAAGCTATATTTAAAAAGATTTTAAAATGAACAAAATTTAAATATGAAAACAATTTCAAGTGTTTATATCATGTAACCTCTGCAAGTGTGGTCTACCAGCACGTTGAAACCCAGATTAAAACCTCCCAAAGGAGTGCAAACAAGGCCAAGTGCAAGCCCTTGGTAAACTTAACACTATAGATAGTTGAGGAATAGCTCTCTGTAGCATTTCCGAAAAAATGTACCAACAATGTTTGTTATCCCACACCAATTGCAAGTGGCTTGTAGGTTTGTGGGATTTCCATTCCAAATCTCACAGAATGAAATGAGATTCTGGTATTTCTAATGATTAAATTCAACAACGGAGGCAACATCTAACAAGAGAGTTGCAGCTCAGAAGCAAAAGCAATTCACTTGAGTTCATAGCATTCTTAAAATGAATTAAGAAATGGTCTTACACCTATAGGAAGTTCAAAGATTTGGTTCATAATGGACAATTGGCTGAAATACGTTTACGGCAGAGCTTCATAAGATCCAGCGAGGATTTAAAACAACATGATGAAGTATGGCTCCCTGTAATATGTACATACATTATTCACAAGCTTGAAACTTTATTTTTTCAGTCCGTACAATTCAGTTAAGCATGGTCAAACAAGGCATCTTTAAAATTTGGACCAGGATTACATTTGCATTATCATAAATATTGAGTTGTTTTGGCCTGGTTAGAGATGGTTTGCAAGAGCCTAATCCACGCAGCCTTGGCTAGATTGTGAGAATGATAAACTCACAAAATCCAATAACCTAACCGCATCAATCCTATTACTTGCAAAAAACTTCTAATCTTTAGCATTTGTTTAGGCCCCAGATTTGTTGTTTAGCTAGTTTGTTGTTTGAGTTGATAAAAACTAGAAATTTGCATGAGAACATCTTGATTTTTAACTTAAGGTTAACCCTAACTAATAAAGATCATGGGTATATTTGTTCAGACCCTATACCAAGATTCCAAGGCTTCTCAACAAAGAGCCCTTCGTAATATTCTAACATGAATACAGGCAATGCCATTTATTAGCAAATGTGATTTTTCCAAATTCTTTTGGTATTACTAGTTCACCTTTCCAGTACTTAGCTTGGGCATAGCCATTGTGGCAGGTTTTCTGGTTCGTGAGAATGCTGGTGATCTCAATACTGTGTTGAATTGTATCCTTGGACCTTTTGGCCTCTAGTTTCAGGGAAGAGTTGTCGCCCTGGGATGTGTGGCCTCTAGTTTTAGGCCATATTATCATTCTTTGAAAGCTTTACCAACTGTATATGGCCTCTATGAATTGGCTTTCACTGTGATGTACTCAGTTTTATTGCAACAATATGATACTTCAACTTTCATAGTAACATTCTGGCATCACACTCTATTGTCGTTCATGAAACTATTTTTGTCTGTTTCAAAGAAATCACAAATCTCGCTGAAAATAAAAGATATTTAGCAAATCCTTGTTTCCAAGGAAAGAAAATGGTATCCTAGATGAACGTAGGGTGGGCAACCTAGTATTGGTCAATTATGGATTTGCATTCTTCTACAATAACAGACATTAGATCTCATTTTTTCTGCACGCAGGTTTAGTGCAGAAGGCAGCAAGTAATAAAGATATTATCCTCTCCTGGAAAGGATTCAGTTGAGTGGTATAGCATGTTCATTGAAAAAATACACACATAGCATATGCAATTCATATGCATGTTTTCTCTCCTCTATATGGGTGTTTTCTGCATTCTCTACTGTAACGATGTGCAAACCCCAAAATAGCTAAGCATCCATCAACTAAGCAGAAATCTATTCTTTGACATATTACCGAAAGCCAGTACAGTACCAAGTTTACTAATTATTAGCTACTCTATAGTTGCAGTGTATTGTCTTATAATGAAGTAATTCACTACAATTACAAAGCCAACAATGTCACAAGTAATTATAAAGCTGCAATGCTTGGTGCAAATGGATTTGAATGCAAAATATGATGGATAACCTGTATGATACAAGGCTCTCATATAACTGCATTATAATTATACATTTGTACAATGTGAGACATAATAAGAGGTCCAAGAGCATCTTTTCATTTTAATTCAAACCCTTTCTACCAAGCGATAATTCTGAAACAAATGCAATCCTAGGTTATGCCGGCAGTTTATAGAGGCCATTCACTTTTGTCAGGCTAAAGCCTAAATGTGGCACTAGCTTAAACTTTCTAGAGATACTAAACCTCACCCTTGGATCTTCTTTTGCAAACACTATCAAAATTCATATAGATCTGTTACAAAATAATGCATATTGCAACAATGCATTGGTGACTCAAAATTACTCTTGAAAGAACCATTCCCTGTTGTAAATTTTACAAAGCATCTTAGAGATCTCATTGGATTGCTATCAGCCGCTGTCTACAATACATCTAGTTTGATGCTTCTGTTATTAGAACTACACACTCCCTTTCGACTCCATGAACCAGAAAACTTAACTACCATCTTTGAGATTTTGAACAGGATAGCTCATAAGTTTGGGAATTATGTTAGCATCTGACAGAATGATCACTTAGCACTGGAAGAAAAAATTGATATGCATTCATAGATTGCATCCAACAGTTAACGGGTCATTTTTTTCAGCAATGATAGAACCATAAGGCAACATTGCTACCGACCCAAAAATTGGTATGGTCAATTTTCCTGCCCTCCAGCCCTTGTTCCATCTCTCTTCCTGTTGATGAATTGAGGATGACAAGTTGTCTCTGGTGACAACTTTGCTGAGCAGAAGATCAATGAAACAATCCATAATGCTGTCCATGATAACAAAATATAATCAGTTTTAATGCCCATTAATATGACCCAGCCTTGTTTTTCATTCTCAAGTCTCATTATCTCTTATAGACCAAAGAAGAGCATTTTAATTAACTATTAACAAACCCAACTCGGTACCTGCATATGCAACTGTGGCACCTGATGCTGCTCTTCCCAGAACAGATAAAAGATAAAGGACAACAGCTACCTGCAAAGAACATGCCAGATTCAAAGTAACTGAAAAAATTAATGGAAATGCTTTGTGCTGATATGCTTGTACGCCATAATTCCCAATTACATGTACCAAGGTAGAGTTGGCACGTAGCAACTGCATATTCAGTGTGTGCATGTTACTCTGTGCATGCAGAATCTACACTCTCTGATAGACAAATGCCCCTCACTATTCATTACATCAAACTAAAAGTAACCTAGAATAACGCTCTAGACCAACAGCAAAGATCACAGACCCTAAGAATCCAAGGAATTCAAGCTGTACACAATGCAATGCAGAATCATTGACTAGATATCAAAATATGACTGGCTTAAACCATCTCTTCCTCTGTCTCACAAGTATTTCAACAATGCACTTACCTTGAGGAATAGTTTCTTGTCATGACCACTTGCAGCAACTCTGAGAACCGATTCAGCAGCACCAACTGTATTTGCCATGCATGCCGCAGTTTTATTTGCAGTCTCCTGTGAAATTTGCCATTCCAAAGGGTCCACAGGAACACTGCATTGCCAATATCCATGAACATAAGAACAAGCAAAAAACCAAGACGAACCCCATCCTAAAAACACTATCCTGACTAAGAGATGTATTTCTTTAGTTTTCTTTTGTCTACACCCTTTATTTCAGGTGCTTCTGTGAGCTGTATTTGTAACCCTGTAGTAAGAACTGATGCCCATTTAAGTAATATAAACCCTCTTGTTAGAGATGCAAAGGTGATAGACAGATAAAAAAGGTTTATTGATGTCCACTAGGCCAAAATAGTGTATGGGGCCACAAGGATCCAGCTGAACCAATCCAGCCAATTTAAACAAAGGCTCACGCTCAACAGAAAGGAAACTGCTAATAAGTAAAGTTGAAGGTAGTTTTTTAGGTCATAGCCAAGTGAGATTCAGTGTATGACACCGTCCTTGTCCCGCAATGGGATTTTTTTTTTCCTTATTTATCGTTAAAATAATAAAATAAGTACTCCTGGGTTTTGACCTCATAGCCAAGCTGGGTGCTACACTCAAACAAACCAATTTGCCTGAACCTGGAGTACAAACATTGTAGTGATTCCTCCTGACATTGGGTGTAATCCTGGGATTATCATATTGTCTACCTGCAGTGACCATTATGTATATCCTGCTGCCAAATTTCTTAGCAAACGAGCCTTCAATGTAAATGCCCTGGCATCGCCAACTCAAGATAAAAATAAATAAAAAACCGTATGCTTCAGTGCCATCGAAGCTACTTTGATCATTTCTAGATATCAAATGCTTTCAATTTCAAATTAGGTCATAAAATATTATCGCTCAGATAATAACAAGGTTTGAGAAAGAATGTTTTTCCAGTTTTGGCATTAGGGCTTTTGCTATAAGGACTTCAAATTCATGAAGAAATAGGGGAAGTGTTAAAAATAACAAAAGTACATGGGTTTTGAACCTCGGACCAAGTAAGGACTTTGACACCATGAGTACATACATAGAACAATGTTGTGGAATCGAAGGCATGAATCAACTGGCATCTCCAGGAGTTTCAAAGCAGGACCGATAGTTTCCAAAGTATCTTATATGTTTTCATAGAATCCATATTTTGTTATATACCTAATTAAGTGTCACTCTGAAGAAACACTAACTATCAGCTGAAATTGACATTTACCCACTTCATAAAACTTTAAAAACAAGCGTGAGTGTTAAAGAAACCAAATACTTATTATGTGGGCATTACAGATTTTAGCTATCAGCTGAGATTGACATTGACCCACTTCATAAAACTTAAAAAGCAGATGTGGGTGTTACAGAAAACAACAATTTTAAGTGGGCATTACAGATTTTATACATACATACCAGAAATTCATCTGACGAAAAAGCATTCCCAAGACTGCAAGGGAACAGAGGAGAACAATCAAGACATCACAGATGAGAGACACCATGCTGGAATTCTTAACCGCGCAGTGATAATACACCAGACTTCCACATGTCAGAATCACCAGCGGCATACCTGGCTTTCTCATTGCTATTATTTTGTCTTCCATTAGATGGCAGCTATCAGATTATAAAATATGAATCTCGGAGGTTCCTTGCTCGTCTTTCTTGTGCTGAATCGAGAGAGATTTATTCCTTTCTTTAGTATTAGATTTGGTATGTTTTTTAAAATAGTGAGGAGACTATCCACAAATTTGGAAGGCTCGAGGGATTTTTTAATGCGAAGTGTTATTTTGGCTTTCTCCAACTCTAAAGGCTGAGTCTCATTTTTGTACGATTACAGGCCCCGGACTCGGTCGCCTAATTTTTTCAAACCATATATATATAATTTACGGTCCCTAACGTCAAAATCCGATGTGGAAATGAGTAGCTTTTTCCCAAACATATTTATCTTGCACTTCAAGTTTTACATAAATACAAATGCATATACATTGTATATCTTATTTAATTGAAAAGTGTATTTCTATTAATAATATGTAATAATATAATATTGGTCATACAAAAAATTGCTTAGAATGGAATCACATTCTAAAATGTAGAATAAAACGAGCTATATAAGTCTTGAAAAGTCATAACCACGTCATATCAAAGTCTATAATTATTACACACGATTAATAAAATCTTTCAATCAAAAAGTTTATATACTAACATCACAATGGCATAGAACAAGGCACCTAAGCAACAACAACAAACATGGTAGATGGCAAAGGTAGAGGAGGATTGTCAAGCTTGCTTCTCTAGTGGCTACTGTCGGTTGGATCTGTTGTATTAGGTATGGTCTCCCAGTTGTCATGGGCATTCTTATCTTTTTCATCCTCAACTTGTTTGGTTGACGAGATGGCAAGTTCTATGTAGGGAAACTTATCTAGAGAAGGTAGCATTGAGGGACCAAACCTATCAATTCTTCCAAAAACTCCATCGCCACTGCCTCAAATAGGTGAAGGTTGATATGAGAGAGGCAAAAAAAAATCATCCACTCTACGAGTAGTGATGCCCAAGATAGCTTGATCCAAGACTTTGTGAAAGAGAGTAGAGACACGATGATCCATAGGGATCCAGAAAAACACACCACTTCATTAATTCCATCAACACCAAGAAGGAAAAGTGAAGAAAAGTGAGGAAAAGGAGGTTCTGTCAAGCACTTTAACAAAATCCGCTGCTCTGTGTAGAGCGGGCAATTACAGAACCATCGCCCAACCTAGGTGGCAATCCTCTAACCACCGCCCAACCAGGGCAGCGGTCCTGTAACCTGCCCGGTCTGCACAGGGCAGCAGTCCTAACACTTCTGAACAAGAAAAAAAGAAATGGAGCGTGAATGGACACGAATTTGAAAGTGTTTGACCTATGTCTCTTCCCTGCCTCGACCTTTCTCATTCTCCAATGCACGGGAGGACATGGGAGAAGGCTATAAATGCAAGGAGGAGCAAGAGAATTGGGCATTCAGAGATCTAAAGAGATCAAAAGAGAAAAGTTTTAAGTTTAATGAGAGCAAGTGAGCAAGATCTTCAGTGCTGGAGTGGAATTATAGGAGCAAGGTGTAGAAACAGAGAGCAAGCAAGCATAGGAAGGGAGAGGTTTACATTGTTGTCTCCATTTTCTACTTCTTGTAATTTGTAATTGTCTATAATTGACCAATAAAAGTGGGAAGAAAGAGCATTTTTCCCTTCCTGACTAGTTTTCCTCCATTGAGAGGTTTCCAGGATAAAATTGTTGGTGTTTGGAGTTTGAATTTGTTTCTCTTCTCTGTAATTTCCTTTCTATAGCACTAGATAATCAGTCACTAAAGCTCTAATCTTCAAGCAAATCTGTCATTTTCCAAAATTTGAAAGTAGAACAACATAATTGTGTGATTCGTAGAGTTCCAAAGTAGAAGTTTACAGGATCATTTTGGTATCAGAGTTGATTATATATCTAGGACTGTGGTATTCGATTCTTTCTTGTGATTTGTATGACAGTGACAAGGTCCAAAGGTGAAGAAGTTTTACCTTGCGAGCTAGATATTTCTACGAAGAAGTGGAAACAGAGAATTTGAGCTCAAATGGAGGAAGAGAACTTGGTCCATAGAGTTGAGATGCTAGAGACCATGATGGATAGGTTGCATAGAAAACAACAAGAACTTTCAGATCTGCAAAAATATGGCTTCATTTAAGCAAGATTCCATGGACTCAGTGGTTCGAAGCACTAGCCGAAAAATTCAGTATCGGAGGGAGCCACGATGAGGAAGATTTGGAAGGGCATGAAGAAGAGACTGCTACAATTATAAGCGAGAAGGTAAAATCTTCTCATACACCTTTTAAAGTCGAAAATGAAAGTTGAAATAAAGAATTTTGAAGGACAAGTAGATGCAGAATTACTTGATAAGTGGCTAAAATAGTTGGAAGTTTATTTTAGTGTGCATAATGTCACCGAGGCACAAAGGATCACCTTTGCACGTCTCAAAATGGAAGGTCATGCTCTGGTTTGGTGGGAAACCCATCTAGCCACTTGTGAAAGTAAGAAACGTCCTATTGTCAATACTTGGAAAGGTTTTAAATAATTGCTTAGAGCTAACTTCTATCCTATCGGCCATAAGACTGACATGATGATTAAGTGGTAGTACTTTAGGCAGGGCAGCGGTCAAAGTGTGCAAGACTATACTATGGAGTTTCGAAGACAAGCCATGTTGCTTAATATGGACTTGGAGGATGAGGACATTCTGACCAAATATTTGGGAGGACTTCACACTCACCTTCGGAGGAAGGTAATCTCCACGAAGCCCAAGGATCTCAATGAAGCTTGTATGCAAGCATACTATATTGATGATGAGAAGAAGCAAGGAGAAGCAAAGCCAAAGGGAGACCAATCAACAAATCAGCAACAAAAGGAGCAAGGATCAACAAGTTACAAAGGTAAATGGAAAGGTAAACATGTCACTAATACTTTGCATACTTGTAAAGATCCTAAGAATTTCTGTAAGAATTGTGATATAAATGGACATACTGACGCCACATGTTGGAAGTTGCATCCGGAATTGCACCCAAAGCACCGAACCAAGGATTCCAAGAAATCCATGGCCACTGTGAAAACTTAAGGAGAGGTGGAGATTGAGGATGATTCATATGTAGACGAGAGGTTGGGATGCATGGCCACTAACATGTACGGGGGTGTAGAAGAAGAGTTGAGTAAGCTATTTCAAATCAGAATCCAAATCAAGAAGACTAAGGTAAACACTTTAGTAGATTCTGGTTCTCAGTCAAATTTGATTTCTGATGTGGTTGTAGAATAGCTTGGTCTAGATAATTACACACATCCACATCCATACCCATTGGGATGGGTGAAGAAGGGTGTAGAAATATAGGTTACAAGAAAGTGTAAGTTTCAGTTTGGGATAAATACCCAATATATTGATGTATTAGAGGTTGATATCATTCCACTTGATGCATTTGATGTTGTCTTCAGAAGTCCTTACTTGTATGCCAGGGATGTTGTGTTCACAAGGAGGGAGAACCGGTACAGATGGGTCAAGGATGGAGTCAGTTTCAACATCCGGGCACACCAGAGAAAATCAAAGAAGGCTATGGTAAGTGCCAACCAAGCACAAAGACTTATTCAGGAAAATCATCAGTTTTGTTTACTTTCATTGGAAGAAAAGCAAAATGGAGTTGAGAGCACATATATTTCTAACCAAAGGATGGAGAATTTGGATAACACTTGTCAGTTTTTGCAGAAGAAGCCACCACAGGAACTACTCATTCAAGGAGCAATACAAACTTCCACTATGCAGTCACCATATCTACCTACTGATTCACTAGACCTGACCATGGGGCAGCAAGGAGAAGAGGAGATACAGGGAACAGTGGTGACTATAGCAGCATACATGGAGAGGATTCGGCCAATCCATCTCAAGAGACAAAGACAAGCAAGAAGGACTAAACCACTACAATATGGGACCTTCACCATACTTGAGAAATTTGGAAAAGAAACCTTATGCCACACTTCATGCAGATGCACCCGATAGCAAGTTGCAAGAGCTCGCACCTACTAGGGTCATCTATGCATGACAAAGAAGGAAACATACAGAAGCTTCCTTCCAAAGAGGATTGTACTCGAGGCAACTCAGAGGAGGATGTAGCACTGGAGCAGCAAACCAGAGATCCACAGGAGTCTTGGTAGGTTGGATGAGAGAAGACACCAAGGCAGACCCAGTGGTACTCGAAGGAGAAAGAGAGGGAGTTGATTCCTCTACCACTCCCCCACTAAGATTTTGTGGGACCAAAATCCTCCTAAGCAGGGGAGGTATGATCCATAGGGATCCGGAAAAACACACCACTTCATCAGTTCTATCAGCACCAAGAAGGAAAAGTGAAGAAAAATGAGGAAAAATGAGGTCTGTCAGAATTTTAACAGAACCACCGCTCTGTGATAGAGTGGCGGTTGCTGAACCCCAGTCCTATAACCACCGTACCTAGCCTAGGGCGGCGGTCCTGAAACCATCGGTCTTCTCAGGGGTGGGAGTCCTGACACTTCTGAAAAGAAAAGAGAAATGGAGCATGAATGGATGTGAATTTGAAGCGCCTGATTGTGTCTCTTCCCTCCCTGACCTTTCCCATTCTCCAGTGCACGGGAGGACATGGGAGAAGGCTATAAATACAAGGAGGAGCAAGAGAATTGAGGCATTTCGGAGATCCAAAGAGATCAAAAGAGCAAAGGTTTAAGTTTAATGAGAGCAAGTGAGCAAGATCTTCAGTGCTGGAGTGGAATTGTAGGAGCAAGGTGTAGAAATAGAGAAAGCAAGCATAGGAAGGGAGAGGTTTACATTGTTGTCTCCATTTTCTACTTCTTGTAATCTGTAATTGTCTATAATTGACCAATAAAAGTGGGAAGAAAGAGCGTTTTTTCCCTTCCCAACTGGTTTTCCTCCATTGGAGGTTTCCAGGATAAAATTGTTGGTGTTTGGAGTTGAATTCGTTTCTCTTCTCTACAATTTCCTTTCTATAGCACTAGATAATCAGTCACTAAAGCTCTAATATTCAAGCAAATCTGTCATTTTCCAAAGTTGAAAGTAGAACAACATAATTGTGTGATTCGTAGAGTTCCAAAGTAGAAGTTTACAGATCATTCACAAATTTAAATTTCACGTTAATGGAAAATTGAATTTAAAAAAATTAGATCGATTGGTGTAAACACTAGGTGAATTTTTCCCCTAAACATTAACTTAGCTAAGGGAAACCTAGAAAATTTAGATGTAACCTTAACCAAGCTACTAACCCTTAAAAATTCACCAACACCAAATTGAAATCTGAAATATTTGTGAATTAAGATATGGCATGATTCGCCACTTAAATTTTTCCTTGGTAGAAACCATATCAACATAAAAACCATGGTCACCATTGGGTTATTAACAAGCATAAATGGAGAACAATATATGTGTGTTTGAGGCTAAATGATCCTTTGGAAGTTACACTCCTAGCTTCTGAACCAATCCAAGTGTTTTAATACATATCCTTGATATGGAAATCAAGCCTCATGTAGTTATCCTGGAACTTCTTATGCAAGTGTGTATATCTAACTAACCCCATTTAAGGGGTACCCATTGTATTTCATTGACACCAATATAGTGGGATAACTATGTAGTATATAATGTACCCAACATGGTAGTAGTGAGATATGGCGTGCCTCAACTATGTGGACCTAACATTTGTGTTGATTGAATCCCTAGTGCAATGATTAGAGTGATTTTTCTCACTTGCTTAGGACATGGCTCTATGATATTTACATGCTTGTATATGAGTGAATGTAGAATTTTTGACATACTTCAAGTTCTTTATAATTATATTACGTACTACTTTAGATAATGTATAACTAATTTAATAACCCTTTGAGTTCTCTTGGAATGATCTTTGCAATATTATTGTGTGATCATTCCAAGTGAGTTATAAGGTGATAATGACTTGCTTATAATATTAGTTTTGTAGGAAAGATATTCTAATAATGTCTTAAACCTAGAAATATGAAGTGACTTCAAATAATGATTTAATATTTGAAACTAGAATTTTTTCTTTTGAGGGTATGTGATGAAGCAATATATATCACCCAAGACTAGACCCCACATACCGCCCCTTCCATATGGTTTTGGACATGAGAGAGAAACATATAAACTAAAAGTTATGTCATGAATATAAGATGTTTTATGTTACTTTGATTAACTTAATATTTTCATAATTGACACAGTCATAATGTGACATGGTAACATTGTGTAAAAATAGGAAGGTAAGTTATACAGTGAGTTAGAGAGATTTGAGGATATCATGATTCTGAATGTGAGAATTCATTTCTTAACAAAGATATAATGTCACAATAGGTATTTCACAAGTGGACAAGTTACCAGATTTCAGTGTCTACATAGCTTTCATAATATTAACAAGCTTCTCCATGGAGCAAAAGATGTGGGAAATATCCTCCTCTAATCTATGAAGAATATTATATTCACCATGTTGTACAAGAGATTAGGGCTCCTCTCATCTTGATCCTATAGGCCTCCCAACTTTTTCACTGATTGTAGTTTTCTTCCAATTCCTTATGGAGATGTCTTGTTGCAAAGAGGACCAAATCATTTTAGCTCTACTAGCACTCATTTCTCTTATAAAAAATCATATATCTACATAATGGTCACTAAAAACCAGAAGAATATGGAACACCAACATTATCTTTATACCAAATCTAATCCATAATTTAGGCATAAATTCCTCACTAAGTTTCACTGATAACAATTTCCTTGATTAATTAATCTTACAACTCCATAATCCAATTTAGTCTTGATTAATTATGGGCTTATGGGTTTCACTGTGAAGTTTCATAAAACATAATTAAATGTGATTTTGTCATTGAATGGAAAGTTTATACATACTCAAAGGAGTTTTACAAACCTAACGAATGGACTTGAAAAATATAATTAAAGATGCACAAGATTACCCTAGAAAAACTCAAGTTATGAAATCTCTAGCGAGAATGAAGTCGAGCTGTCCTCATTTATCTATCGCATCCATCAATTAAAACTTTAATGACAAATATGACTTGACTCTAGTAAACATAATAATATGTGATTCAAACACTCATACAAGATTCCATTTAACTAACTCGAGCCAACTGCCACTATTTACTTTCACACTAGTGGCAATTCAAAACACCTCATATGGTCCAGAAGAGAAATTTATAGGAATCTTTTCTTCCATATATATCTGGCAAAAATACCATATCCATACATATATACAAATTTGACACAATATATATATATATATATATATATAATATATATATATATAGGGGTTATCCTAATATAATCCCATCGGAAAAGACTCATAAATTGAAGATACGCATTCGCCTATACCACTTACTACTTCAAATAACCTTCCCACATGCCAATGAATATCCACATATTATCTAGGGCAGTTATGACAACCTCCAATGAAAGTTACAAAACCGATTGAAATACCCTTGTGGTTGCAGACAATAATTTCCAATCTAATTTAACCATTGGGTTTTTCATCATGATAAGATTTTTCCCTAGCTTTCTAGAGGCCATAAATTTTACATAAAAACTTGAAATGAAGTGCATTTTCTTTGAAATTACAATTTTTTTTAGAGGAAGACAAAATATGCAATCAAGTTTTGATTTTGATGACATATTCATAGTAATTTATAATTTACAACAAAACTTATATTATTTGAGGTCTCACATTTTCAAAAATTCCTCTTGAACCATGCTTGATGATTACATCTAATAAAGAGAAAGGGAGAGAGTGTTTAAGTGATTCAACTTTACATGTAATCAATAATATTTAATTATTTGGATCATGTGTCTAATTGATTACTTATCCAAAACTTAGATCATGTATGTAAATCATTAATTTAATAATCTAAATATTCCTCATATCATTTCTATATCTTCAATAGGCCTAAAATAGGGGTCTTAATTCACCTCTTTAATATTTTAGATTAAATCATTTTATGAACATGTCTTACTAATAAAATCTCAACCTTTCTAACCCTTAGGGTTTGATTATTTTTGGATTCCATTTCTTTATAGGATTTCTATCATGCGATATATGTTGCTATTAAATCCACAAATCCAAATTCCCTTCCCAAGAAAAAATTCAAATGATTACGTGTACAATTGTGTATTTTTTCTGAAACATTTCATGTGTATAATATTGTATCTCTCCCTCCCCTATAAAGGTTTAAATGAGATAACTTTAACCAAAATTATTTGATCCTTACATGATTTTTTACTATCAATGATTCATCGGTCACTCTAAGAGTTTACCTCCTTAATATAAAAACATATCTATCGAATACCTTTTTGATAATTAAAACTTTTGAATTGTAATACAAGCCTAGTTATAAATGATAAACACACATGAACATCAATAGATACTATTCCATTAGTATGATTCTGAATTTGGTTCTAATTTTCATCATGACATCCAATATACAACCTCTTATTATGTCTTCTATATTAGCAATATTCAATCTAAAGTTCTTCTATTCATTGTTTACCATCAAAGATATGTGTATGAAATCATTTATTCTACCCCCTTCTTACTCTTTATATTATACTAGCTACCATCACCACACTCCTTCCTTCACACACTCCCTTGATGAATTTTTCATGAATAAAAAACTATCTCAAGGTGATGTCAAATTCAAGATAATCCCAACCATGCTTATGATCCTAATGAATTTAATGAAAAAATGAGAGAAAATTGATCAAAATTCCTTACTCTTAATATTGATTGAGTTAATTTGTTATTATACATATCTAGATGTGAATTCAATAGTATGTATACCTTTAGCTCACATAACATTTCACATATAACCTCCCTTTCAACCACTCAATCATATATCCACTACGCTTACATCTACTCTTTGTATAGGGGTAAGTTACTCAATAGATTCTTAACTTTATTCTACTTATTACTAGTTATACATCAAATCTTATGTACATGCATTAAATATTTCATACCTCATGTGTTATATAATTCCCCACATAGAACATTCATAATCTACACGCTAAGGTGTTGTAGTTAGGTCAGGGTGTTACTCTATGAACTCTGAATGTCAATGGATTCTTCCATGCTTTAATGGCCCCATAATACATTAGAACCTGATGGTATCTTTCTATCCTTTTCCCATGTGTTTCATTACTTGTAACCTTATAATTTATGAAGGTAAAGGATATCTTAAGAAAACATATTCACTTCTTTCATCCAATGTTGGTCTATATTATGTGTACAATGATAAGTCCACATTACTAAGTGAGTCATTTTTCATTGCGAGAGTCTCATAGGATTTTTTCCCTAGTCAAATGACAAGTGTAGATTCTGTCATAGCTTTGTAAATTGTCATAAGACGTCAAAACGTCATAAGAGTTAGCGTTCCTTACTTTGGAATTGCAACTCCTCTAAAATTAGTAGATTGTTTGAAGTTAGTGAAAATCATCTTTGTGCTTAGAATTGTTTAGGCATGCGAAGGGAAATAAAATTAACACCAATAAGTACAACACGATTTTTCGATCCTGGATGACCCCCAATTTGAGGAAAAAACCAGCCGGGGAAGGGTAATTTATATTTCTTCCCACTTATATTCAAATCTGGCTAATTGCAAAAGATGCATATTGACAATGAGATGAAGGAAAAGTGCAACAATGTAAACACTGTGGTGCTTTATACTTTCGACATCGGTTCTTTTCTCACATCACCTTTTCTCCTACAATGGTAACTCAATCACTAAACTCTTCTTTCTTACTTCTCTCCCATGAATCGATATCCAACTCCACTTGCTCTCCATGTATTTATAGTTTCTTCTCATTTCCTTGTGTGCAAGTTTTTTTCGATTATCATTTTGGAATTATTGCTCACCTCGTATTGAGGTTTCAGTAGTTGCAAGTTAAGGTATTTGGTTGGTTTGCTTATCAGCTGAGTTCATATTTGGATATTTCTAGATCTTTGTGGTTGTTGTGTCTGGGTTGTTTGTGTGTTTCTTGCTGGTTGTGTTCAGATTCAGCGCCTGCAGGGTAAAAGAAGAGCTCGTTTTTTGGCGTGGACCTGTGATTACTGGTTGGGATCTTTGTTTTTTCTTCACTGGTGTATACTCAAACTATTCCAAGATTTTTCCTCATCTCTGTGGTTCCTTGCTATCTCGAAGTTACCTCTGCCTGGTCTCAAAACATTTTTGCGAGCCTGTTGGAAACCCCTCACGTTTTTTGCAAAATACTCATGTTTTTGCTTGGTCTCTCACGTTTTTTGCAAAAC
The DNA here is from genome assembly GCA_019776745.2 of Taxus chinensis. Classification (NCBI taxonomy): domain Eukaryota; kingdom Viridiplantae; phylum Streptophyta; class Pinopsida; order Cupressales; family Taxaceae; genus Taxus; species Taxus chinensis. The sequence continues at coordinate 682,167,347 of CM034148.1, forward strand.
CTCTCACGTTTTTTCCTGGTCTCTCACGTTTTTTGCAAAACTACTCACGTTTTTCCTTTGTTCTGAGCATTTTCAACTGTTCCAGATGTTTTTTGGGCCTTTCTGAGTGTTTTCTCCCTTCCAGGTGTTTTTCTCCCCTGGCTGCATTTTCTCCTTTGTTCCAGGCATTTAAACCTGTTCCAGGTGTTTTTCTATCCCTTGGCTGCATTTTCAACTGTTCCAGGCGTTTTGAACTATCCTAAGGCATTTTTCTCTCCTTTCCTGCATTTTTTGCTCGTTGTTCTAGCATTTTTGAACTGTTGAGGCATTTTTTTGGACTGGTAAGGCGTTTTCTCCTTCTGCTGGCATTTTTTGGCTGTTCTAGCATTTTCTTACAGTGGAGAGTCACTGCATTATCTATTTTAGCTGCCTTTCATCCCCACGTGGCCTTCTCAGTCCGCTGCCAAGTAATATCCTTCCAAAAAATATGTTTTTTTTATTCACTTTTCTTTAAAAACGTGTTTGCATTCTTTTTACCTTATCACTCTTCTAAAAAACGTGTTGTTTCATTACTTTTAAAAGGTATAAGGTAAAAAAAACATTACATTTTATTGGCATTGTAAGTTTTTTGGCTTGTTTTATTAACCTTCCATCGAGTGCCGAAGACGAAGGGTGAGGTCCGGGATTGGCAGGTGGCTAATCCCCCCTCGCAATACAAACAAACACTATCTCAAATTCTGTACCATTTCCAACGGACATACATACGACACCTTTTGCATGCGTTTAGGGCACTTTTTAAATCTGTTTTGTAGGCTTATTGGCTTTTTACTCATCATTTGCGGGAATTGGTTTTTGCTATAACTTTTGACTCATTGCTTGGTTTTGAGCACTTCTTTAGTCAAAGTTGCATGTTTTTTCACACTCTAGATGATGGGATCATTAGTTTTGTAAACAAACTAATTTTATAAAGTGCCGCATTCTGGGGGGTTGTCTTTGTATTGCTTAATTCAGCTCATTTTTTCTTGAGCTTTGTTCTATCCCTTTTTTTGTGGACTTGTGAGCGCGTTCACCACAGTATTACGAAAAAGGGATTCTTTCGTGCGACGTGAGATTTTGTTTCTCACAAAGCTCTTTCTTCCCCCTCTTGCTTCTCTCTTTCTGTGCTTGCTTACAGTGTCGATCTGTTGTGCCCTACGAACCTTGATTGTTGTCTCCACCATTGCGCGTTATTACGCTAATTGCAAGGTGAGTGGCAAACTGGTTCTCGAAACACAGTCGCATCTGGTTGTAATCAACGCACTGAATTATAAAGTGCTAAACTCAGGGGGGTGTAATTTTGTTCTGGGGGTGGTTGTTACCTTTCTCTCTCCTTCCTTCTGCATTCCTTGGTTCTATCTCTTCATTATGGATATCTCTAAAGTACTAGTGCTCACACCTTTTAATTTCTTCGAATGGAAATCTAAAACTATATTGGTTTTGCGAAGTAAAGGGTTATACCGAGTTACCATGGGGTTAGAGACCGAACCTACTGATGAACCCGAAAAATCTAAATGGTTCAACCATTGTGATGAAGCCTTAAGTCTTATCTGTATGTCCGTATTTCTCTCCCGACTTTCTCTTCCACATCGAAACTTCCTCAACACCCGAGTCAAGCGTGGAAAATGCTCGATGATATGTTTGGGAAGCAAGATGACATGAGAGTGCATGAGTTGGAGAACAAACTACTAAGAGGTTAAATCCTAGTGACTTTGAAAACCTACAGGCCTTCTTCTCCAAATTTGTCCGCACTAGAATGGCTTATAAAGGAATGTAAAGTGGATAAGAAAGACTCTCAATTGATCTTGTCGATTCTTTCTAAGTTAGGTCATGAATACTCTATTTTCATTTCAAATTTTCGCACCACGAAAGCCGCCTTGGGTAGTACTTGGACTATGCCCTCCTTTGACAGTTTTTTCGTCCCAACTCATTCGAGAATAGGAGAAACTCATTCAAATGGGGACTCTAAAATCCAAGTCACATGCCCTTGTGGAGGAATAAGGGCAAGAAAAATGAAAGAAGAAAGAAACTAAGGACCAACCTAAGAAAGAAACCAAGACCAACCAACCCCCAGTTAAGCCCATCACTCATACTTTCGACTTCTGAGCCTAAAGCGAAGAAGGAAAAGTATAAATGCTCCTATTGTAAGAATTTTGGCCATGATGAGCAACATTGTTTTTCAGAAACAAATTGATCACTTAACTCATTTACTTGAGAAGAATAAAATAAGTGTTCCTGAATCCGTTAAACAAAATGCTCAAAAAGGCGAGTCTTCTAATGCAAAGGAGACTAAAAATGAAAAGAAGAAAGGTAAGGCCCTCGTAGCTAGATCAGCTCCATCATCAACTTGGATTATCGATTCTGGTGCCTCACACCACAGGGCTTCTTCAGAGGTTGAATTCTCTAGCATTGAACCATGTGGCATGTCCCAAATCACGTTAGGTGATGACACTCATGTTTTGGTTTCCGGTAGTGGATCGGTAGAGATTGAAGGTGGACCATTTAACCAAGTGTTGAGTGTTCCCAATCTCTCTACCAATCTCCTATTGGTTTACCAAATCACCCACCTTGGTGAAGGAATGCGAGTGGAATTTGGTCCTAACTCAGTGATTATTCATGAGCTTAACTCTGATTGCACTGTGGCTAAGGGAAAGGCAGATCACCGTTCATGGTTGTATACCTTTTCCCACTTCTCTTCTGATTCGACGCCCAATGCCTTGCTCACTCATGCAAATGAGGTTAGCAAGTTATGGCATGAGCATTTTAGGAATCTAAATTATCGTTACCTTGAACAATTGAGCCAAAACGAAATGGCCAATGGGTTACCCCAAGTTAAGTTTTCTAAGGGTCTTTGTGAGGGTTGTACCCTTGGAAAGCACCCTGAAAAAAGCTTTGACAAGGGAAAATCCTGGAGAGCTACTCGTCCCTTAGATCTTGTTCATAGTGATGTTTCTGGCCCTTTTCCATCTCCTTCTTTTACTAGAGCTCTCTATATACTAACCTTCATTGATTACTTTTCACGTTATACTTGGTTATATTTTCTTAAGCTTAAGTATGAAGTTTTTGAGCATTTTCAAAACTTTAAGGCTCTTGCTGAGAAACAAGTGGAATGGTCTATCGAGGTTCTTCGAAGACAATGGAGGCGAGTATGTGAGCAAAAGGTTTGAGGATTTTTGCACTTCTGAGGGGATTGCTTTGCAGCATATAGTTGCTTACAGCCCTTCCCAAAATGGAGTTGCAAAAAGAAAGAACCGAACTTTAAAGGAGATGGCTACTTGTATGGTTCATTCGAAATCTCTTCCTCCATAGTATTGGGCTGAAGCAGTGAATTTTGCTTGTTATATTCAGAATCGTGTCCCATACAAGGTAGTAAGAGGGATGACACCCTTTGAAGCCTAATTTGGACACAAGCCTAATGTCGAGCACTTTCGAGTCTTCAGATCCAAGGCTATGGCTCGGATTCCCAAAAAGAAACTTAAGGCATTGGATCCACAATCTAAACCTTGTATCTTTGTTAGGTATCCTGATGGCGTGAAGGGATATCGATTGTTGAACCCTACCACCCATGAGCTTTATATTGAGAGGAGTATGAAGTTTGATGAGTCATTCTTGACTTCAACTTCCATTGAGGTCCTTTTTCCCACTGATTCAGATTTTGACTCTTCAGATGATGATGTTGTTGAGCGAGTTCCACCTCTCCCTTCTCCTCCCTTCTCCTCAAACTTTTGAGTCTTCTGATTCTGACAGTAGTGATGATGAGAACTATGTCCCTTCTCACTCAAGTGAAGAATCTTCCAACTCAGAGCCTGAGCCGTCGGGACCTCTTTGGGCCAGGAAAACTTTACAGAGCGCTGGAGATTTAGTTGGAGATCCTTTGGATGAGAGACGTACTCGCTCAGACTTCACTGGACCTCACTCCTTCTTCACCTCTGCTTTTGATCCACCATCTTTCCACGAAGCTTCTGGGATTCCTGAGTAGGATTCTACCATGGATGAGGAGTATTCCTCACTCATAAAGAATGACACTTGGGATCTTACCCTTCTTCCGAAAGGAATAAAAATCATTTGGTGTAGGTGGGTATATCGAACAAAGTATAGAGCTAATGGAGAAGTTGAGAAGTATAAAGTGCGACTTGTAGCTAAGGGTTTCTCCCAGGTAGCTTGGGTTGCTTACTCAAAAACCTTTGCTCCGGTTGCAAAGATGACTTCCATTCGACTGACCCTTCCCATCGCTACCGCTAACAGATGGGAAGTCCACCAGATGGATGTTAAGAGTGCCTTCCTTCATGGGGACCTAGAGGAGGAGATCTATATGGAACAACCTCTGGGTTATGTCCATGATCCATCCCTCGTTTACAAATTAAAAAAGTCTCTCTACGGCCTTAAACAAGCCCCTCAGGCTTGGTATGCCAAGATGGACTCCTTTTTACTTGCATCAGGGTTCACTCGGTGTCACTCTGACCCAAATGTGTATATTTTGTGACAGAATGAATCCATGCTTATTCTTGTTCTCTATGTTGATAGACTTGTTGATCATCGGTAGCTCTTCCTCTATCATTGATTATGTTGAAGATCTCCTTGGCCAACAAGTTCTCCATGTCTGACTTAGGATTGCTTCATTACTTTCTTGGGATCCATATTTCACAATCTAACTTAGGAATTATGATCTCACAGCCTAAGTAATCTCTTGATTTTCTTGCTCAGGTTTCACATGTCTGAATCGCAAGTCCTCACCTACTCCTTTTCTTTCTAGGATTAAGTTGGTTTCTGATTGCTCTTCCACCTTGGTTGACGGTACCCTTTATCGATAGTTGGTGGGAAGCTTGATCTACTTTACTCACACTCGGCCAGAATCTATCGTATGCCGTCAGGATCGTGCCCAGATTTATGCAGGAGCCTCATGAGCTGCACTTAAAAGCAACAAAGAGGATCCTTCACTAATGTTCGTGACACTCACACAGATGGTATTCATTACTTAGGAGGGACTGAGATTGACTTGGTTGGATTTATAGACTCAGATTGGGTTGGTGATCTAGATCATCGGAAGTCTACCTTAGTACAGTTTCACTCTTGGTTCAGGTCTTGTCAGTTGGTCCAGAAAGAAATAGAACACCATTGCCATATCATCGACAGAAGCAAAATACAGAGGAGAAATTAATGCTGCCACATAAGCTGTTTGGTTACAGGGTATTATGACAGAGTTTGGCATCCACTTTCGGTTAGCCTACCATTATCTACTGTGACAACATGAGCACTATCTTGATTTGTAGGAATCGCGTTCAGCATCAGCAGGTGAAGCACATTGAGAATTCATATGCACTTCATACAGGAGCTGATACATAAAAACATCATCGACATACAATATGTTCAGAAAACTGATCAGGTTGCAGACATTTTCACCAAGCCCTTCACTGAGGTGAAGTTTCTTAACTTGCGGTCTCTTCTTGGGGTGAGGTCTGCTGCAGCCACCCATCTTCTTCGAACCCTGTAGTCCTCCTTCTCCTCTTCTTCTTTCTAGAAAGATGTTGTTTGTACATGGGCACCTTATCAGGCCTTTAGTTTGCCGGGGTCCCATTGACACATCTTTCTTAGTTTCTAGGGGAGTCTTCTTTTTCTGTTCTGGCTTACCTTGACCTCTTCCTCGGCTTCGATGAAGGGGGTGTTGGTGTGTGTGACTATCCAGTCATTGTCCACATCACCTAGGTGAGTCATCTCACCTTGCGAGAGTCATAGGTCTTAGGAAGTCAAATGAAAAGTGTCAGATTCTGTCATAGAATCTGACATTGTCATTTGTGTCAATGCGTCATAGGAGTTACATTCCTTATTTGGAATTGTAACTCCTCTTCTAGTGGCATCATATTCATTAGTCAACATCATATGCGTCTCAGTGGCATCATTGAGTTCTTTCCATGTTTAGGCATGGGGGTTACACAACACCCCTATTTGTACTTCCATTTTTTGATCTATGAGCTATGAGCAGACCCATTCTTCTTACTTGCAATCTTCTTTCCATTGTTTCGAATCTTGCATTTTGTGTTAGTTTTGACGTTACCACCGGAGTGTAACTTTGTTGCTGGTGCATCGCTTTTCGACATCGGTTCTCGTGAATCCCTATTTTAGATAGAGCCTTAGGTTCTTTGGACTTGATCTCTCTGTACCCTAAATTTTTTCTCAACGCCTTACCCTGTGCGGCTTCCAACCACATCCCTTTAATCCTCTAGCACCAACAATAAGTTAAACATAAAAAATCCTCCCTTCATATTTGCGTTGGCTTGGCTTGAAAATAATCAGCTAGACCTGCTCATCAAGAGTTGGTGGGATATCAAAGTTCAAGGTTCTGAAATGTTTAAATTCTCTAACAAACTTAAGGAGATAAAAAAATAGCTCAAGATCTGGAAGAACTCAGTTTTTGGCAATATCAAAAACCGTAAGCAAAGGTTGACTCAAGAAATTGCCAACATCTCTGCTTAGATGGAGGTTGAAGGAAGAATAGAACAACTTCATAATCAAGAAAGACACATTTTTAGCGACTTCCACAATACCCTAAGGGAAGAAGAAACCTATTGGAAACAGAGATCTCAGGAACTCTAGCTGGAGAAGGGAGACCACAACACCAAGTTATTCCACATTACCACCTCTAAGCACAAAAGCCGGGACAAAATCAAGGAATTTCTCACTTCGACTAGTAATACTTTAACCTCTGATACTGAGATCTCTAATGAATTAGTTTCATTTTATTCTAACCTCCTTCAGCAAGAGGACCCTCCCAACGAGAAAGCTATGTCCAATATGCTCCATCACATTCCCAAATTGATGTCGGAGGACTTGAATGCAAACTTAATGAAACACCTTCTCTATGGAGGAAATTCATAAGGCTATGTTCACTATGAAAAAGGACAAGGCTCCGAGTCATGATGGCTTCCCTACTGCCTTTTTTCAAATCTTATGGGATATCATCAAACAAGATCTCTACAAGGCAGTTATGGAATTTCAGTCCAACAACGACCTTCTGAAAGAATGGAACACCACCTTCATAGCTCTTGCCCCTAAAACTCTTAGTTCCAAATTGGTTTCTAACTTTAGGCCAATCAGCCTCTACAACACCTCCTACAAAATCATAACCAAAATTTTAGTTTCCCTTCTTAAGCCTCTGATGAATAACCTCATCATGATGAATCAAAATGGTTTCATTAGTGGGCACCTTATTCAAGGGGGTATCATCACCATTCATGAAGCCAATCCACTCTACTCATCACTCGAAGTCTAGCAGGGATGATCCTCAAATTAGACATGCAAAAAGAATTCGACAAAGTCACCTGGACTTTCTTGATCTATGTCCTAAAAAGCTACGAATTTGACAACAGATGGTGTAATTGGATTATGGCTTGCATTGCGACCCTTTTCTTATTGATTCTCATCAATGGTATCCCGACAGGATTTTTCAAAATTAGAAGAGGCATTCGCCAAGGGGATCCTCTATCTCCTTTCCTATTTCTGTTAATGGAGGAAATCCCTCAGCATAGCTCTTGAGGTGGCCAAAAGTCTTTCGATCATTTCTGGCATCAAAATCACTTCCAGCTCCCCTACCGCCACTCACGACCAATTTGCAAATGATACCCTCCTTTTGAGTGCGGCTTCAGTGGTTGAAGCTCGTGCCCTGAAAGAGATTTTAGAAGACTATCAAAATGCTTCTCAGCAACTTATCAACTTCAACAAAAGTAGTATTTCCTTCCTAAACACTGGGGCTCAAACTCAAAGAAGGATCGCTGATATTTTTGGATGTAAAATTGTGGACTTTCCCTCCACATATCTGGGCATTCCCCTTTTCAATGGAAAGCAAACCAAGAACCTATGGAACCTTGTCATTGAGAGATTCCAAAAAAATTGGCTACTTGGAAATGCGCCATTCTTAGTCAGGTTGGAAAACTTCAATTGGTCAAAGCCACTCTACAGAGTCTATCTATTTATTTCATGTCTCTTCTCAAAATGCCTGCTTCTGTGATAACTGTAGTTGAGGGTATCCAAAAAAAAATTGTGGACTGGAGTTATGGCCAAAAAATGAATCCACCTAGTTTCTTGGAATGAAGTCTATAAACCGACTAATCCAGGTGGGCTTGGTATTAGACAAATTGTTGACATGAACGTTGCTTTGTTGGCTAAAATTGGCTGGGATGTTGCTCAAGGTAATTTTCACTGGGTCCAACTGCTAAGAACTAAATACCTAAAGAAAGATGATGATTTTATTCTCTCAGAGCTTCCCCGCAGGTCGGAAATCTGGAACTCGATAACTAGTTCTCTTCCTCTTCTCCGCTCTGGGACCAAGTGGCGATTGGGAAATGGTAGATCCATCAAATTTTGGTCAGATTGGTGGATTGAGGATCAACCTCTGGGTCTCAAATTTATTTGGGATCCTATCAAAAGGAACCTTATCAATAGACACAGTAGGGAAGTGTTTGGTTATTGGAGTATCCAGAACTCTATCCCCTCTTGGCATATTCCGGATTGGATGGGAATCAGTGAATTACAGAGTCAGCTTTTGGTGTAATTGAGATCTTCCATTGCCTCCATCTATATCCCTTTCTCCTCTCCCACTGATGACCTTATATGCCCCCTTTCCCCCTTTGGTGCCTTCACTGTCAAAGCTGCCTATTATTCCAAGACCCAGACCACTTCTAGCCCTCCCCTCTATAAAATCTGGCCCAAAGATACTATCCAAATAATTGGCCTTTTTACCTGGCTCTTCTTTAAGAACACTTTCCTTTCGGGGGAGAACCTTAAAAGAAGAGGTTACTCACTTCCCACTCGATGTGTTCTTTATTGGAAAGCCTTGGAATCCTTATCTCATCTCCTTCTTCACTACCCATTTGCTCAAGATGTTTGGGTTGGGTTTTTGTCTTGGTTTAGAGTGGCTTGGACCTTCCTGAGTTCTATTCATGACACCCTCTTACAATGGTCCCCCCCATTCATTCACCCGACCCTCTCCCTGGCCTGGAAACTCATCCTCCCACATGACCTTTGGGGTATTTGGAAAGAGAGGAATATGAGAGTCTTTAAAGAACAATGTTGGGATCCGGAAAAGGTGGCCTGTCATATTGCTATTCTTTTTCAGGATAACCTCAATAATTGCTTATGGAAAAAGTATCAACATAAAATTCAGCCATGCAATCACAAGGACTGGAGTCAGCAAATGATGAGCCTTCCCATTCTCAGTTCCTCTTCCTAGGCTTGTTCTAATGTTAAGTGGCTCCCACCCCCTAATGGTTGGTTGAAACTCAATACAGATGGTGCTTCTAAAGGTAACCCTATAAAATCAGGGGGAGGGGTGATCCTCAGGAATTCTAAGGGCTCCCCTAAAGCTACTATTGCAGCTAACTTCAATCTGGGTACCAACCATCGTGCTAAAGCTCTAGTAATCTTATAAGGGATGGAGATGAGCCTTAATATTGGCAATGACCCCCTAATTGTTGAAAGTGACTCTCTCAATATCATAACTCTCCTAAACTTAGATGACCTTGGTTAATGGACTATTAAAAACATTATTGCTAACATCAAGACCCTTCAAAGAAATTTTCGGCAACTCAAGTTTCAGCACACTCTCAGGGAAGGTAACAAGGTGATGGATTGGTTGGCTAACATCGGTGTCCACCTTGATTCTCATCAAACTTGGTTAGAATATTTTCATGCCAATCTCCTTTAAATCACCCATAATGATTTCTCTTCATCTGACTAACACGTGGGGATGGAAGTATAATTCCCACGTCAACAATTTCAGCAAAAAGAACTGCATTCTTGCTTTTGATGGCGTTAATGATATCCATATTAATTGGAAGTGTTACTCTAAGGATCATAGCACGAGTGACGAGATTTACTACACTCGTGTGGATCCAGGTCTGAGATCCACCACTCCGCATAATAAATTCTACCATCTCAGATGGACGAATGACGTGGAAGGCTCCAGCAGTTCTAGTGATCTTTTTAAAGCTGAGTCACAGATTGCATTCTTGAACCATATTCGTGTTTTTCCAAAAATGGAAGTGCAGCTCAAGCGCATTGAACCAACTTCATGTTCTGGGTTGCTAGAGGACCAAGAAGTGTAGAATATCCTCCGCGAAAATGGCATCTCGATGTTTCTCGAAAAGATTTCGGGTTACTCAGCGCTGGTTTTATATGGTGCTCTGGCCACCTGGTCTCGTGGTAGAGTTCAGATAGGAAACACCCACTTCACTATCTCCACAAATGCCATTGCTTCTGTTACCGACCTTCCTTCCTCAGGAGTATTTTATGTCAAGAATCCTCTACAAATGGAGCTCCTAGAATTCATTGCTAAAGGGGAGAAGCCAACAAAGTACCTCTCGGGCTATATTAGGGAATCCCTCCTTTTTCCCTGGGACAGAGTTGCTGAGGTAATCATGAGGTATTTCACTGTCGATGGACGTTACAAGTTAGTTTTTGGTCCCCACTTATTCATCCTCTCACACCTTTGATGGGGAAAAAGATCAACATGGCTGCTTTCCTCTTCCAATCACTTGAACATTCCATCAATCTCGCCAGGGAGGGGGAAGGGCCCATTCTACATTAGGGCCTCCTCTACCTCTTGTTCAAATTCACAGCGTCCACTGCTGAACTGAATCTTTTTCCTCCTAAGCTCAAGAGGCCCCACCATACTCCCACCTCCTCCCCCATTCCTTCCCTCGCTTCTCTCCCCTCCTCCAGCCATCACCACCATCGTCAAATCTCCTCCAACTCTGACTCCTATGACAAAATTCTAGCGGGTCCTGCTCCCCCTGTCTCCCATGTCCATTAACCCACCTCGAGTCTGGACTGTTTCGTTACTCATATGACCTCAGTCTCACTCGCTACTTCCTCCTTGGCTTCTAGCTCAGAGCTCCACATCTCGAACGCCCTACTGGGGCTTGCCCAATTATATCCTGATTCTCTCGATTGTGCCCCGATTAGCCTTGAGGGGGTCCAAAGAGGATAATCCTAACATCCAGATTGATGTTGGTAACACTTCCATGGAGGATCATGAAACTAGCCTCCAGGCTACTAAATTGGATGCTGCTCCTAACACTGACTCTGCTGATGACACTGAGAACCATCCAGAAGGCCGACAGGTGAGCTTGTGACTTCCATTCTGGCCAAGCTGAAATGCTCCTTCTCAGTTATCAAAGCACAGGAGAACTACACTGAAAACACCAAGAAGGCCATCACCAAAGACTGCATCGAGTTTTTAATGCTGGTGGACTAGCTCGCTGATGAATTGGGGTCTCTCCAGGCCAAGAATACTATAAATGAGCTTAAAAAGCTCATATGATGCCATTTTTTTCTTCAGGTTTTACTTTTTTTGCCTTTTTTTTTTATTTCCCTGGTTTTTTCTCTCTTTGTAATCATGAAAGTCTAATCTAGCCGTTGGGCTCCTTGTACATGGTTGTGGGACCTTCTAAAACCCTCATTTTACCCTCTATCCAAAAAAAATTACAATTGTGATTTACTGAAAAGTTACACAGAGATCACAAACCAATCGCAGTTGCGATTCCCGCATGTTTTGGAATTCTGCTAAAATAATGCCACAACAAGTTGTATCTATCCTTTGAAATCTTCTTTCACTTCTTCAAGACCTACAAAACTGAGATATGTGAGCAAGAAAACTCAAGTATATCCTTAGGGCACTAAGAGTCAGGGGTCTAAGATTTCTTAAGAGAGTGAAATGATGAGGTTGATGGTGATTTTATAGATTTGGAGTGCATGGGGGAATGGGACATATGTGGGTGCAATGATAGGGTCCATAGTGCATTGTGCATGCACATGGGTAGGTGGGGTGGACAAAATTAAATGTGAGTGGTGAGGGTTAGTAAATAGGTGGTGAGGTGTCATTTATCTCCATTTTTTGGGGTTATTTTATTTTTTGGTCTTTTTGTGTTTTATGATTGTTTTGGTGTTTTCGAATAAGGGATGTTATGTGTAAGGTGAATTTTCTAGTATTTACATTTTGCCCGTTTTTGGGCTACATGATGCAACAAGCATGATGCAGTGTAAAAACTAAAGACAAATTGGGGATTGTCTAACCTTATGACAGTGGTTTCCATAGTCGTAAGCTTAAAATGTTAACTGGATAGACAAGAACCTAGAAATGTGTTCAATGGGACACTTCAGGTGAAGTCTTTGAAGGGATCGATAGGTTGATTTTTTTAGGCAGAGACCATAGAGTCAATTGATTGACGAATGTTGATTGGGTGTCATAGAATCAGATGAGATGGAAGAGTTGAGGGCGAGCTGGGTGAGTTAAAGACTGAGTTGGCTAAGTTGTAGTGAGAATTGAGGGGAAAGTGTAGAGGGTTAGCTCAGTGATGGTGTGGCCAGTGAAAGTGGAGCTCAGTAAGCTAGGGGAGAATGGGCCAAGTCACAGGGGAAACTTGGTCGGGGAGTTGAGTTAAGCGTGTTGGTGAGAGGGGTGAGAGTCATAGTAGCAACTTGGGGCATGGAAATAGTTGATGGGTAGTGTTAGAGAAATGAAGAAGGATGGGGAGAAAAGTGTTGGGTGAGCTCGATCGCTAGAATGACTGAGATGGTTAGGTTTTTCAGAGGCAGGTCACACCCATGACCAAGGGGGGATTAGTGTGTGTGAGGAGTGTGGCTCGTGAAGTGATCTTGGAGGAATAGGGAATGAGGAAGGGCTACGAGGGTGAGGGAGATTTAAAAGGGGCAGGGTGGTGAGAAAGGAGAGCACATTCACGAGAGTGACCAAGTTGGGGACTTGGGTTTGTGAGCTCAAGAACACAATGAGTAGGAGGTGGGGAGTAGTAGAGTAGCTTGGGGGGGTTAGGGTGGTGTGCAGGGATAAGGTCGAGTCATAAAAGTGACTTAGCCAAGATGGGAGGGGTGGGTGAGGTGAGGGGTAGGTTAGAGAAACTCAACGAGTCATTAGAGTGATTTATCAAGGAGAGTTAGGGTCGAGATGTTAGGGAGTCATGTTGGTCAAGACACATTAGAAACTGGTGAGGAGGGTGGGAGAATCTTGATGAGTCATATTGGTGACTCATTGAGGCCAATTGGGAGGTGACGAGCATGCGAGTTGAGATCACGATGAGAAGAGTGGGTAAGTGAGCAAGGCAAGATCTGCTATGGAAGGGGTATTGAGGTGAATGCATTAGAGGCATGTGAGGACAATGTGGAAGTGAGGGTAGAGGTAATGATGATGTGGATGACATGAAAAATGATGATAATAAACTATGCAATGAGGAAGGAAAATAATGCACTGCAAATGACACAAAAAAGGACAATTAGCATAAAAGTGTGTAGAAGAAAACTGATGCCCAAGGATGTTTGTTCCAAATTGCATTAGAGAATGATTGGTAGGAAAATTAAATCACAAGGGAGGTGTATTTGTATGGACATGATTTCGAAAATAGTGTATTTTTAGAAATAATGTGTGAAACCAGATTAGTGGTGAACCTGCGATGAACTCAAAGGCACAAGACATGAAACAATAAGCGAGCTATAATGGGATCTTGAATAAGGTCTAAATTGTACGAGGTGACATACTATCCCTATGACTCATCAAGATCATGTATATGCATGTGAAATTTAATTACTGCTTGAAGTGAAGACCCATGAGACAATGAAGTGAAAAAACAAATCAATGTGTAGGTGTGATTTGAAACAAGTGGTTTGTGATTTAATGAAATAAAGGGGTTATTGAAATTTGTGCATTGCTCCACTATCAACCAGGCGTCCATAGCCCCGATGGAGATATAATTTATTTTAGTCACAACATTTCTCTACTTCCAGCTAGGCATCCATAGCCCTGGTAGAGATATGGGAAAGACCCCTAAGAGAGAGTGTTTGATATTGCATTTTGTTCTTTTTGTTTTTGAATTTTGATTTTTACTTGATTATGATTGTTTTGATTTGTTTTTCACATGATATTCATCTCTCTCAATTTTCTAAGGGTTTTAGAACCATGAGTGGCTTGATAAAGGGAGTGGAATTGATAGCAGAGATGAAATTTGAAAGTGTTAACAAATAATGCCCTGGGGTATTCAAGACAAGTTATTAAGTCTGTAAGGGTGCATAAATATCAAAGAGGATAGTCATTATAAATTCACCAAGTAAGGAGAGACTAAGTTCAAACAACTATAGTAGAGAATATTGACTCTCAAAACTGACAACCATATGATCATAGTGTTCACCAAAATTTGTGAAACAAATTAAAACATGGAATGTGAATGAACTATAAAAGAAATGTGTAGTACTGAGCCAATAAGTGGAATGTCATATGAATGAAGAAAATACAAAAGAACATCCATGAGAAAGCGTTGTTTATTGAATTTTTTTGTAATATTTTTTTTTGGATTTTTGAAAGATGTTTAGCAGTGTAGAGATGTGTCAATGATGATAGAAAAATATGTGTAGAGAATCAGGTCAGGTTTTGAATCCAGGCTGGATGAATAGAAGAAGAATGTAAGGAGTATGCAAAATGTGGTAGTGAAGACAAATGAAATCCCCCCAGTTTTTATAGAGATTAGGTGGGTGAGAACATGATTTTTAGAAGCAAGAAATATATGAGATAAATAATTGGAGTGACAAGGATGATGCAGATGATGAGTGAAGAAAAATTCTGAATACAAGCCACAAACTAGTGGTAGGTGAAGAACATGAGTGTGGGGATGAAACTCATAAGAAAGGTGTTGATTTTATTGGGTGTACAATCATATCCGGTGGTCGAGGATATGATAATAAATCAATTGTAGAAGATGAAATGATATGAGGCTTTGTATGAGAGATGATGGCAGGTGGACGATGAATGGAGAACATAGTAATGTATAAAGGAAGCGTGAGATCCAATGGAGTGAACTTGTGCTAAATTGGTGTGTTGATGGGATGATGATATGAAATAGGAAGACACATGTAAGATGGAGAGTCAAACAAAATAAAATGTGGAAGAAAATTGAAATAATGTGGAAACGTAATTAGATGTGGAGTCTTATGAGGCACATGTAGAAGAATATATGGTTGTGTGATCATGATAGATGATGGGCATGAAGGAGGAGGAATTGGTAATAAGAATTGTGCTTGAATGATTGGTGATGAATGTAATAGGGTGGATGTGAAATAAATCTCCAAAGGAGGTGAAGCAATGAGAGCATGTGGAGGTGACTTACAAGGAAGAGATGAAAGAACATGTAGATATGTATGATGGGGAATAGATGCAAGAGGAGTGCGAATGAAAAAAATAAAGAAATAAGATGTAATGGAGTTTCTGAAAGAAAAAATGGTGTGTAGATGAGTGATGATGGAGGAATTGAGATGCATATGGGAGAGGAGTCTAAGATATATGAAGCGATGAATGATGTAAAACTTAATGTAGGTTTAGTAATGGGTTGTGTGATAAGTGGAGTATAGATGATAGAACCAAAGGATGAATTAGATGATATGATGGGAAAGATAGAATCATATGGTGAGAGCTAAGATGGAAACCAAGATAGACGTGGTGAAAAGGGAAGGTCTTTGGGAAGGATTAGGATAAAACTATGTCCAAAGTGGACATACATGATGAAGTAGATTGAGAAATGAATGGTATAGATAACAAGTGATTAGAAAAGTACAATGGTGTTGAGTACAAGGTAGAAGCATGTAATGGATTGGATTTTGATGTGTTTGATTGAGATGATGAGATACAAATTGCACATGAAGACTGTGATGCAATGGGAGTAGTGGGAGACATGACACATGAAGAAGAAGTGGGAGTAGTTTTGTGTGGAGTGATTGGATTGGTTTTAATAAATGAATTTGATGGAGGTGGAGGCTCAACAATAATGTCAAGAAGATCTTGAATGATATGGCAGATTTTGGGACACGATTCATTGGAATGACAGTCACTATGATGGTAAGCACACATTTTATGGGAGTAATGCCAAAATGGTGTGGGTGGTTTGGGAGGGAGAGTCATGAGATCAGAGTTAAGCAACTTGTGGAGAATAGAAGAAAGTTGCTCAGTCAAGGGAGTGAATTTGTGAGTGGGTTGGATGAAGTTATGAATTCTAGGAGAACACAATGATTGTGATCATGTGGGTGTAGAAGGTGATGAGATGTGATTAGCATCTGATTGGCTGATGTTATAAACATGGAATGATGATAACATGATAGGTGGTGGAGGAACGGAAATAATTGGTAAAGGAAGGAGGACGACCAAGATGGACATCCTCGAGGAACTGTGCCATGTGCACAACCTCCTCAAATGTGTATAAAGGATTAATTTGTAAGTGGTGTTATATGTGAGGGACATAACTTTTGGAAAAGAGGTCAATGAGCTTAGATTCTAGGAGGGGAAACAAAATACAGTGAACAAATGCATGCCGACACGTGAAAAATTAAATGATGGACTTGCTATGGGATTTGAAAATCATGTGAAGGTCAACGAGAATTGTTTTGGGTGTAATATGGATGGAGAAGTGAGATAAAAAGGTATCCACAAGTTTTGTGAATGTGTAAATGCTATGTTGTGGGAGGAATGAGTACTAATAAAGCGTGTGGCCAGCAAGTGAAAGTGGGAAGTGCGTAGAAGGAGAGCATTATCATGTTGAATGAGGTGAAATGCATAGTGGAAAATATGCAAGTGGTGTTGAGGGTCCTTGGTGTTGTCAAATTTTTCATAAATGGGAAATTTGAAATGCCTTGGATAGGGATGATGCAATAGCATGGGGTGAATATGATCATTGCAAATGGTGTGGTAATTTCATGCATGAGGAAGTCCCACCCAAGTGTAGGGACTTAAGATTTGTAATGAGTTCAAGAAGGTGTTGATGAAGAAAATTAGGGTGTGAATGTACGTGGAAATGACTAGAAGCCATGGGAATTAAAGTGACTAAGACTTTGAAACATGGGTAGAAAAAAGTCAGAAAGATGACAGGACCAGAAAAATCACAGGTCACTCGCAGTTGTGACTTCATCTAGGATAAATCAAGAATCAAAACAGAATACAGAATGAATGATTTGGAAGGATACATGTCAACCACAGTTGCAACTAACTCTGGGAAAAATATGGAGTGGAAAAAATGCAGTACAATTGCAGTTGTGACTGAGATTGGAAAAATTAGATGTTAGGCTGATTAATTATAACATAAGTATTGAAGGAGCATAAGAATTGGGTGCATGGACATAGGGCACGTAGGTGTGTGTGGAAGTATAGTGGAACATGGTGCACCTCGAGGAAGCATGAAGTTCAGGACTTAGCTATTTTTCAGTATGAGGCTAAATATAGATGTTGAGTATGCGAAACACGTTTTGTTAGAAGACTTTGAAAGCACACAAAGGTTGATTCCAGTATGAGTGGAGGATCAAGCGACATGCATATTTTTGGGGCTATTAATAGTGGTTAGAACTGCATAGTTATTATTAGATAATCTATTATTAGTGAGCTTGCATGCTTTTGTAATTATCTTGTATTGGTGCATGATTATTCTTAGCATGTAGCCTATTTTAGAGAGTGCATGAGTAGTGAAGGGAAAGTTCCCCACTACCTATAAATATGTATTGATTTGCATATGGTTTAGAGGATCCATGTTTTGTTAGAGTTATGTTACTAGTTTATGAGCACACATGATCTATGGTGTCATTATTATGTATGTATTTAACTTCTGTGTTTTACAGTAATTAATACAATGGATCTTTGTGGCATTGGATATTGGTTGTTGACATATCTATGACTGGTTCTTGTATGGTAAACCTAATCTTGATTCTTGTATAAGTTATTCTTGGATATGGTTATGATACTAGATCTATTTATGCTTTATCACTACATTGTTATTATGGATCTGGAATATATCTATGTATGTGCTCATCATGCTAACTCCTTGACAAAGCTTCCATAAAAGAGGGACCTGGTACCCTTATGACGCTTCGGGTGAGTGCTCAAGTTTCTTCCTGAGTGATGTGCCAGCGTGCCTTGGGATGTTTGGTAAAATAAAAGACTACATTTTGGTTCCATTTCAGGGACCTCTTTTCCAAGATATTTGCCAGGATGTTGCATGAAGATCGTATTGGTTGACTTTGGTCAACATTGAGGATTGGTTAGAGAATTTAGAGGAAGAGTATGCTCACAGATTTAACACTGGACCTGAATTTGATGCACACACATGGGTTGAATAAAATATGTATCATGAGCTCTATGAGAGGTTCTTCTGTTGTTTCCCTATAGAGTTGTAGGATTGGATGGTAGCATACACATCAAAGAGAAATTGAAGTTATACAGCACTTTTTTGGACACAAGAAGAATTCCAGGCCCTACATGATGCTGATTTGACTTGGACATGCATTGTAGATCATTGGTGGAGTGGTGTTTTGAATAGCTACATTTTAGAATACATAGTTTCTACTTATTCCTGTCTAGAGGTTGTCTGAGTTTTAGTTCCTATGCAAACCCAGAGGATCTTATTTACGTTATCCATTTAGTGATTAAGATCTTGATCGTGACCCTGGATTTGGAACAACGTCATATGGCTAGCTAAACCCCACCACACATGGGGGAAGGAGTAGGTGTGGTGAAATATGGCGAGACCTAGAAAAAGAGAGGAAAAGAGAAGAAAGGTGGCTTAAGTTTAATGAAGTGCGTGAGAGGGACTTGGCAAAGAAACGTGAAATTGCAAAACAAATGGTGTTGCGGAGAGAGATGGCTCATGAAGGATTTGGAGCTCATGTGGAAGACATGGAGCCAGAGCATCTGGAACTCCCCCATTTGGGTAAGCATGATAGAGAACCCTCTTTGGTTTCAGATGAGAGCATGTCTGAGGAAATATTAAGAACCACGGGGTGCATCTGATCCTACTAGACGACCTAGCCCTTGTACTTGGTGTTCTAGTTCCTGACAGTTATTGATAATCCGACTAGTATAGGTGCTTCGGTAGTGACATAGGTAGATCCCATTCTCACTTAAGTTTAGGAGTTAATCAGGTAGCACATTCATCTATGGTGGCACTAATGTCATCTTCATTATTTGGAGGTCTAGTTGGAGGTATATTTTCTGGCGCGTCTTCAACATAGAACGTGGGCGTGCAGAACATTGGTATAACGTATGGAAGTAGTACAACTTCACATACCATGGGAGTTTAGTTTAGCACAACTATTGGAATATAAGGTAACACATCCTCTGGTCCATTTCCCACTACAAGGGGGATCAAGAGGATCAGGTGGTTTAGGATCTAGTGGTTTTGGAGGTTCTGAGGAGGAAACACATGAGGTAGTACAGGTTCTAGATCTTGTGGGCACGGTCCGCACCAACCCCAACAATTGTATTTTGAGATGTCTCTTCATCTCCTAGAATACAGAGGAATTGAAGATTTAATCTGAGCACATGCATATGTGTGAGATACTATGCGCGTGATAAGGGGATTATAACTCCAGAGCGTAAGGCAAGTCAGTTTGCTACCAATTTGCAAGGGTGTGCACATAGTTGGTACAAGAAATATGATCCCAACCAGACTTGTGTAGACTATACCATGTTGCTGTGTAATGCTTTCTTAGTAGAGTTTCATATACCTGAGTTTGAGTAGAAGAGCATCAACGTGCTGAAGGACATCAAGCAGGGCATGGACTGAGAGTGTTAGGGAGTATGATGCATGATTCAAAACCCTTTTGTCAAAGTTATCTTATGACATTCACCTGAGTTCAACATGCTCAATGGTTCGTTGGAGGTTTGATCACACCTTTTAGAAGGGCACTCTCACACAAGACTTATACAGATCCATGTGAGGCACTTGAGGTAGCTCTAGGCACTAAGGAAGTTGAGAGTGTAGACACTGGAGTTAGCCCATTTTTGGAGGCTCAGATTGTAGCTATGGAAAAATAATTGGATAAATTTGTCAGCTAATTCAGCTCATGAGACTTGCAGTGGTATTTGGTGCACATGGACTGTGAAGTGGAAGGACATACTAAGGATAGTTGTCCTCATAAATTGGTACACGCTCCATGTTGTTGGACTATGAGATTTGTCACTTGGATCATGATTCAAGTAGGTGCCCACTGTTGTAATGCACGATAAGGAAGAATGTGTCTTGTTACTGTAAGATTTGTAGGTCTACCACTCATGATACAAAGAATTATAGGTTGATTGATCAAATTCATGATTCCATTGATACTGGTGTATGTCAGACCAGTGTTGCAAAAATTGCAAGGAACAAGGTGAGCATCATGATCATAGTTCTAATGAAGGGCACTCTGATGGTGGTAGAGGTAGAGGTAGAGGCTACTGTGGAGGATTCAGAGGCTGAGGTCATGATGGTGGAAGAAGTGAGTTCCCCCGTGGAACATGTTATACATGCGGATCCCCTTGATCATTATAAGCATAAATGCCCTCAGAATATTATTTTCTCCTTTTTTCGGAAAGAACCACAATTATGAAGAATGCATTGATTTGTATGAGCACCTGAGAAAGAAGCACAAGAAGGATAAGGGATATGGGAATGGTTAGAGTACAATGGGACTTGTGGAAGATCAGTGGATACCAAAGGTAGCACCTAATCCTGAGATGTTTCCTTGTGTTGGTCACTACACGTGCTGAGGCTTGTGTGCCAAGGAAGTTCCAAAGCAGAAGCCTATTATTACAAAAGAGGAGGTATTGCATGTAAAGTATCCAGACCCTACTCATCATAAGGAAGTTTATCAAGAAACCATGGAAGTTATTAGAAACTTGCAGGGTGAGATACAATGCTTAAAAGAGATAGTCACGGAAGTTGGAGAAGGAAAAATTAGTTGAGCTTCCTTAGAAGGATGTTGATGATTTGAAGGAGGTTTGTAAGATGCTGTGACAAGAAAACATCATTCCTTTATTGGGGAATGGTTAAGGGGGAAGATGTTGTGCGCTAGAGTTGAGCACGTGAGACAAATTTTACATGCTAACTTACCTCCTCACAGTCTTGATTATGAAAAGGAGATCACTCTGAATGCAATGTTGTTGACAGATGGTTGTTGAGTAACATTTTGATTGATATACATGTGCAGAAGTGAATGTGCTCACTTTGGATGCATGGAATCAGATGGGGAGGCCACCATTACAGCCATCTTCAAATGTGTTGTTTATGGAAAACATGACTAAAGCCACACCCATTGGAGTCTTGAAGGATGTTACTATTACTATACAAGGGGCCAAGTTTACTGGGGACTTTGAGGTCTTGGCGCTTGTAGAGGCAAATAATTTTCCAACATTGCTTGAGTGCCCTTGGTGTTATATGAATAATGTTGATCTATGCACTTTAATAAAGGATATATCAAGTTTTGAGAATAAGGAAGAGTGTGTCATCATTCCTTTGATAGATGGAAAATTTGCACCTTATGTAGAACCTTTGAGTGAAGAGGATTTGAATATAATTTATGTGTGCACCATTAGAGATCCTGAAGTACTTGAGCCATCAAAGGAAGGAGTTATTCAATGGGATGATGCACAGTCTATGAGTGATACAACCAGTGTTGCATGTGACAACTGGGTGCATGGGACTTATGAAATGATTGGGATGTGAGATGAAGAGTGTAGTTACATGCGTAAGTAGGCCGCACGTTGTGTTAGGAATTTGGGCAGTAACTAGGTACCAAGGTACACTGGTGAAGGAAATCCTGAAGTATTTCTGTGCACTATGGAATTCTAGTGGACAATCAAGTGGAAAGAAGGAATATGCTGGTGTATACCTTATGCATGGGACAACATCGTGCTGGTGGATGGTACACAAAGATGGTCTTTTAGAGTGGCGAGAAGTGAGAATCACCTTCTCACTAGATTTCTTCGGAGCAATGCATCTACCAAGACATGTGAATTCCATGGGAAGGATTCTTACTTCACATCATGTTCAATAGTGTGAGAGACTCTAGACAAAGGGGTAGGAGGCCTTACCACCTTCACTATGGGTGCATAAGTTCTACTTCACCTTGCAAAGGTTAGTGCGCATGCACATGGTATGTTTATGCGGAATTGAATAGAGAAATAGGGAATTGGCAAGAACTGACTGCATGTATGATTCAAACCTTTGAATATTTTTCTACTAAACCTCTAGTGAATGAGGCATTACAAGTTATGAAGTGCTTGACTATGGGGGATAGTGCAAAGGATGAGGAGCTTATTCAGGAATTACTAGGTGAGTCAGATCTGGAGGCATGTTTTGAAGAAGAAGAGACAGATGAAGAACAACTTGGGCAGTGCCTTACCTAGAAAAGAAAAAGGTAAAGATGGTTACATGATTGATGATGAAGAAGTGGAGAATATGGATGTTGATCATATTGTGGGTACACATGAGGTCTTAGACAAGTACAAATGAGAATGGTGTGTGTATCATGAGCCTATGAAAATGAAGAAGGTTAACATTGGGACAGATGTTGAACCTAAGGAGGCCATCATTGGTGATTACTGGTCTGACTCAGAGGTTGCAAAAATAATTGAGCTACCATGTGTGAATCCTAGGACTTATTTCATAGAGGCTATCATGAGTTGAAAGGAGTACATCACTCTTTGGGTGAGATGAGGATCAAGTTAAAGGAAGGTGCACACCTGGTTAGGAAGAGGCCTTACAGGATGAATCCTAATTGTACGCATCAAGGTAAAGGAAGAAATTGATAAGATGTTGAAATCTGGAATCATTGAGCCCATTGAGGAGTCAGAATGGGTTAGCCCTATGGTGATAAGCATAAAGAAAGATGGAAGGATAAGAATTTGTGTGGATTATAGGGAGTTGAATGTTGCATGTGTAATAGATCCTTTTCCCACACCTTTTACTGAAGAGATTCTAGAAGGCATTACAGGGCACGAGATCTACTCCTTCAATGATGGATTTTCTGGATATCATCAGGTGAGGATTGCTAAAGAGGATCAAGAGAAGAAAACTTTCACCACTGAGTGGGGAAGTTTTGCATACACAGTTATGCCTTTTGGATTGAAGAATGCACCTTGTAGTCTTTTCGTGCATTGTTGTTCAAGCATTCCAGGACTTCATTCATAATTTTTTACAGGTTTACTTGGATGATTGGATAGTTTATGGGCTAGTGAAAGATCATTGTGACAATTTAAGACTTATGTTTGAGAGGTACCGGTAGTTGAGCATCTCCTTAAACATTAAGAAGTGCATTTTTGCTACACCTTTGGGAAATTTTTGGGACATATTATCTGTAAAGAAGGCTTGTTGGTAGATCCTGCTAAGGTTGTTGTTATTTTGGGCTTAGAGGAACCTACTAACAAGAGTGAGGTGTGCATGGATTCTTGGGACACAGGTTATTACAAGAATTTTATTAAAGGTTATGCTAGGATTTCCATGCCCTTAGAGGAATTGCTGAAGAGTAAGGGAAAGTTCCATTGGGGTGAAGCGCAACACACGCGCTTTTGAAACATTGAAGGAAAGGCTTACTACAATGCCTATTCTATGCTTTCCTTCATGGACCAAACCTTTTCATGTGCATGTGGACACCTCTGGTATGGCCATTGGCACAGTATTAGCCTAGCCTGGAGAAGGTATTGTTGATCATCCTATTTGTTTTGCAAGCAGGAAGTTGACCCCAACTGAAACAGAATTATACAACTATAGAGCGTGAGGCCTTGTCCATGATTTACGCACTGCATAATTTTAGAAAATACTTGCTGGATACCCCTTTTATATTCTATACAAATCACATGGACATTAAATTACTTGGTGAAAACCCATTTTGTAGGGCACATATGCTCATTGGATTTTATTGTTTCAGGAATTTGAATTTACAGTGGTGGTTAAGCCAGACAAGAGAAATTCTGGACCAGATCATTTATCAAGGATTAACTTAGGTGAGGATGCATAGAGCATTGAGGATACAATGCTAGATGCATAAATATTTAGATTAAACCATGTGCCCTCTGACTTAGAAGATATTGTTGTATTTTTATGTACTGGTGTGGCGCCTGAAGGGATGAAGAGTTTAGAGAAGAAACAACTTGCCATACGTGTTGCCTTATATGTTGATTAGTGGAGACTTATACAAACTAGGTCAGGATGAAGTTTTGTGTTGGTGTGTACTTGAGAATGAGCAGTGAAGCTATTATGGAGGAAGCTCATGGTGGTATTGCAAGTGGACATTATGCAGGAGATGCCACCACACATAATATTTTATTGGCTGGTTTGTGGTGGGAAACATTGTATAAGGATTATAAAGAATATGTAAGGGCATGTGATCATTGTCAGTGCCTTGGAAATCCTGGGCATAGAGATGAAATTCCTTTAAGGCCTATTGCTAGTGCAAAACCTTTTGAAAAGTGGGCAATTGAATTTGTGGGTCCTATTTACCCACCCGTGCGTAGGAATGGATCGTGCTACATTATAACTTGTATAAATTATCTTACAAGGTGGGAAGAAGTCTCACATACAAAGGATTGCATGGGAACTACAACAACAAGGTTTTATGGGAGAAATTAATCAACAGGTATGGATGCCCATTAAGTTTGAAAAGTGATAGGGTACTCATTTTCTTAATGAGAATATCAGGATAGTATTGGCAGAATTTATGGTGGCACACCATAAAACAACACCCTATCACCCATAAGATAATGAACTGTTGAGGCTTTCATCAAGATATTGGGACATACATTGAAAAATATTTGTGATGTTGGAAGGAAATAATGGGATGATAAAGTCTCTGTCGTACTTTGGGCATACAAGACAACCTACAAAATATTGAACAAAGCCACACCCTTTCAGTTGGTGTTTGGCGCGGAGGCTATTTTACCAGTGGAATTCATGTTACCTTCTTTGCATATTATGCATACGCAAGAGGTTTTGATGATGAACAAGAACTTGAAGATGCATATTGATAAATTGATGCAGTCTGGATGAAAGGCACCATTTCTCATTGGAGTCAGAAGATAGAAAAGTCCAGACAGAAGGCATGGCATGATAGGCATATTAAGGATAAAAAGATTGAAGTTGGATAAATGGTTCTTCTTTATGATTCCAAGTTCTTGCACCACCCTAAAAAGTTCCAAGTGCATTGGTTGGGACCATATGTTGTGACTTATATACTTGATTCAAACACTTTCTAGTTACAAGCATTTGATGGGACACAGTTACCCCGTTATTTCAACAGGAGTAGGTTGAAGCCCTAATATAAATAAGTCTTCTTGGTGTTTGTAATAAGGTATTATTTCCATTAGATTATATTTCCTTTAATGCACTTCCTTTATATGTGTTTCCTTTCATTGTTGTTATGCTTTTTCAATTTAGTTCAGTGTTTTGTGTAATAAGTGCACTTGCATGCTAGAAGCTGATTACTATCTATTGAATTCATCCGCAGAGGACCACACATACTTTTAGTGTGGGCTGGAGTATATACAAGATAAATGGATTGAGTTTGAACGGTCTCTTAAATATGGGTATGCATAGAGAAATATTGTGCAGGTGTCTTGAAGTAAAGGTGTGGATACAAAAAGATTTCTCATAAATGAAAACCACGTATGGATGAATGGACGCACAATATAATGTGAAGTAGGCTCCAACAGGAAACTACTTGGTGAATGGCATAGTGGATAGGTACTTCAGTGCATTGAAGGTGCGTGAAAGGAGGTATGTGGTCAAGGAGTAGTAGGTGCACCAGAAGGTTATGACTAGGGCACGGAAAAATCAGTGTGGAATAAGTTTCCAAATGCTAATTTAATGTTGAGTACAGTGGTAGGTGGAGAGCAATAAATGTGGGAAAAATTTCAAAGGTTAAAAAAGGTAGTGTTGTGAAAACATTTTTACCTTGCGATTGTAAAGATGAAGCATTCGAGTGAGTTGAAGACCGAGAAGAGCGAGCTAAGAGTGAGTTGCGTGAGAAGTGTGAAGAATTGTGATACGAAACTGAACTAAATGGATTTGTGCACGGGATTGATTGGCACTCCATTGACAAGAGTGTTTGAGTGAAACAAATATGTGCAGGAGGAAAATTGGCAGTTAAGGTTCAAATTTGAGTTAGGGAACACATAGTTTGAGCTAGGGCACATGGGTTTTGAGTTACAGAGCTCAAATCAACTACACGAACACACTTTTATAGTCATTATGACACCCAAATGAGCATTTGAAGTGGATATAAGTGGTAGGAAGAAAAAGGAAGTGGAAACATAATTTGAAGACACCCCCAAAATCTGATTTTCAGAGATGCAGTATCTAGAAGGGGGTATTTATGGGTCGTGATTGGGAGTCACACGTTTGGTGCTACAAAGTAAGTGACTGCAACCATAGGACTAAGGATAACAAAGATGAATTGGATAAGTTGTTGGTAGTAAAGACAAATATTAGAAAAAAGAATGATATGGCTCATATATGATGATGTGGGGGAAAAGTTATTGTGAAATGTGGGAGTTTTGTAACTTTATGAACTCCCCTATTTTGGAAAGCCTAGAGAATTTGTATCAATGGTTGATGAGAACAGTCCATGAGGACTTATTTTACTTTGTTGGGTGACGAATGAGGCTTACTGTTCCCCTGATTAGGAGACTGACAGGATTAAGGAGTTTGGGCACCAAGGTTAGAAGTGATCTCGCTGACAAAGAGTGGCATAGAAGCAACCAAGAAAGCATTGGGTTACATGAAGGGAGGGCATGGAATGGATATTCCCAAGTTGTAGAAATACCTTGTTATTCAGGCAGCAACGCATCTCCTCACTAAGTTGAACAACCAAGAGTGTTGGTCACAAGTGAATAAGGCATGGTTGTATGTTGCAAATAAGATGACAATAGGACTAGTATAAAATTTAGCTAGCTTCATTATTGAGACCATTGTTGAAGAGGTGCACTAAGGAGAGAAGATAATTTTTGGCACGATGTAAAGGATAGAGATTTGGTATGAGTGTATTTGTGTTGTGTTTGAAGAAGAATGGAGAATACCTAAGGATATTCCTTTAGTATTGGACAAACATGTTCAATTTTTCATTTACCAACACTTTTGCATAGGGTATTTTGGCATGAAGTATGGAAAGTGGAGCCCTTGGTGCAAGCTCCCCTATGCCTTCACTGTGCACTAATTTCAAGCATCAGTGCATAGGTTCTTAAATGCATGAATTTTTCTTTTCAATGTAGACAAAATGGATTGTGACTATCATACACTCCGGAAGACATATGTTTACCCGGGTAAGTCTACGTATATTGAGAAGTTAAATTTAGATGACATTCATGTCAAATCTATGAGCTTAACCATTGGGAAGGATAAAATGGCTGAGGTATATATCGACCTTAAACCCAAATTGGAGAATGGGAAATATGTAGAGAATGAATTCAAGCTTCCTGAGTTTCCCAAGGGAAAACATATAGTGGGTACCTTGCAGCATGAGGAGAAAACTTTTCCCCTTAGAGATGAAGAAGAAGAAGAGGGGGAAGACAATGGTGGCTTAGAGCATGGAAGAAGGAGGAATCCCAATGCAGGGGAGTAAAGAGTGTGTGATACAACTCCTCCTTTGCAAAAATGAGATGAGGAAGTGGAAATGGAGATAAGTGCCAAAAATAGCAATATAAGATAGTATTGAGAATAACAAGGACTCAAGGCGTGAGGCCATCATAGCCACCAAGGAGGTCACCTAAAAATTCTCATGTGAAGGTTGAACTAGTAAAGAAGCGACGCAGGTGCATCCCCACTAGGGATGATGAAGGCAATAAATCAGAGGATAACACACATAAGACTCCGGTCAATGTTGAGAATGTAGAGGATCCCCAAGATAAATAATTGAGACATGATGTAGAGGATTTGAAAGAGCGGGAGATAGGTAGTTGCACCATCAAAATGCAGATAGGTGAAGATAAGGGTGAACCATCTGGTGAGCTTGTTGATACACAAAATGATGGAGGAATAGTGTTGGACTCAGGCATACACATTTCAAAAGGTAGGCACTCAGAGAAGGAGAAGGATGAGGGAACATATGAGACTCCTATGGCCGGATATATAAATGACCTAGCCAAAATCATGCGTGCTAGGTTCCAAAGTACATTGGAACTTAAGGAGCTATATGGCTAGGAGTTGATGGACTTTGAAATGGTGACCATGCACACACGTAAGAAATTGTCTTGGAGTATGCAAATTCATATGGATGAGCTTGATTTTGATGTGTGTGAATAATTGTGCATCTCATGGAGAATGAATAAATTTCCTCACTTGCGCCATATAACTATCAAGACCAATTAGATGTTAGATGAGTAGTTGAGAAATGCACTGACAAATGTGTGTGCAGAGGTTGCATGCCAAAACATAGATAAAGAAACAATTATTCTGGCTTTATTAGAAGATAGAAAAGATAAAGATACCAAGATCAAGTGCTTGATAGAGGAAAAAGAGAAATTTGAGGTGAAGGCACGTACAATACTGAGTATGG
Organism: Taxus chinensis; assembly: GCA_019776745.2. Lineage (NCBI taxonomy): Eukaryota > Viridiplantae > Streptophyta > Pinopsida > Cupressales > Taxaceae > Taxus > Taxus chinensis. The sequence goes on from CM034148.1 coordinate 682,195,694, forward strand.
TGGAGTAGATACGAGATGGGATTATGAAGGATAGGCTACATCTGGAAAGTAAAGTGCTAGAGAAGTTCCCATCTGCTATGCATTATTTACACACCCTAGTTCATATGGTGATGGATGAAGGTCCAGTGCGCATGCCAAAACCAAAGGATGTTGCGGCACATGAAGAGAAAGAAAATGCCATGATTACGTGCAAGATAACAGGGTATGAATCTATACTGCAAACATTGAAAGATTAATTGAAGGAGGTGGATTTGGCATTAAACATGTTTATAGATCTTGAAATCATAATCAGGACAAGGATGTTGGTAGAGAAAAATGAGGTCCTTGTGGCACTGAAGAATGAGACACTTTGGCGTGAGGAGAGACTCGCTTTGCTAGTGGAGAAGCGTGAATTTCTTACAGCAGCCCAGGACCCTCATAAAGAAAAGATCAAGGAAATTGGAAAATTGATAATGCGGTGAATGGATTTCATAGACAGGAGGTCTCAAGCCTAGCGTGTTCTCGGGGTATTGAAAAATGAAGGAGAGAAAATGAATTTGGATGAGATGGATGGGGTACTTGTAGACATTTCAGACAAAACTAATAAGGTGCTCAATGATTGGAATGATTTAGAAGCATAGATAAAGAGTGAATATCCAGAGTTAATTCTACCTGCAAAGAGATAAACTTCCCAAGGATTCTTTCATTCCTTATTATTTATTCATGAAAAGATGGATCATGGTTCCCCATTTCCGGGGACGACAATGAGGCAAGTGTGGGGTAATTTTGGGTTTATGAATTATAGCCTAAGTATTGAAGGCATATAAGGATTAGGCACATGAACATAGGCTGCATAGGTGCGTGCTAAAGTATAGTGGAACAGGGTTGCCCGAGAAAGCATGAAGTCAGGACTTAGCTCATTTTCAGTATGAGGCTAAATACAGATGTTGAGCGTGGAACACATTTTGTTAAAAGAATTGGAAAGCATACAAAGATTATTTTTGGACAAGTGGAAGACTAAATGACATACATGGTTTTGGGGATATTAACAGGATTATAACTACAGTTATTATTAGATAATCTATTATTAGCGAGCTTGCATGCTTTTATAATTATCTTGTAGTGGTGCATGATTATTCTTAGCATGTAGCCTATTTTTGAGAGTGCATGAGTAGTGAAGGGAAAGTCCCTAATACCTGTAAATATGTATTGATTTACATAGTTTAGGGATCCATGTTTTTTTAGTGTTATGATTTTGGTTATGAGCATGCATGGCCGATGGTGACATTAATATTTATGTATGCAACTTATGTGTTTTATAGTAAATAATACAATGGATATTTGTGGTTGGATATTGATTGTTGACGTATCTGTGATTGGTTCTTGTATGGTAAACCTAATCTTAATTCTTTTATAAGTTATTCTTACATATGGTTATAATCTAGATTTGTTTATAGTTATTACTGCATTGTTATTATTGATCTAGAATATATCTATGTATGTTATTATCAAGCTAACTCCTTGACAAAGCATCCATAAAAGATGGACCTGGTACCCTTGCACGCTTCGGGTGAGTGCTTAGGTTTTTCTTGGGTGATGTGCTAGTGTGCCTTGGGCTGTTTGGTAAAATAAATGGCTACAAAAAAACTCAAAATTGATGTCAGAAATAGATATGGTAGTGTGAGAAGGGCCTGTGAAGAACATAAACAATTACAGGGGTAACTCAGAAATAGTATATTTGTTTATATCAAGGTGGAATAGGGCCTCATTCTGTTTGGCTTCCTACAAAATGTTCTCTCCCTAAATACCAAGGACTATCTGATTAAGTGCGGTACACTAGAAAAATTTCTAGTTGTTGGCTTTACTTTGACCCCTTAATTAACTAAGCCAAAATTTACTTTGCTCAATCAATCAAACAAGGGCCATCACTACAGATAATCTTGGCTTTAATCCTCACAAGTGCACTATTAAATTAGGTGGGGGTACCCATTTAATTGGCTAGCTCCTTCAATTTTCCAACTACTTTGTGGTTCCTATGGTACTCCTATAAATGAGTTTATGGGCTTATGCCCATGCACTTCTCATAGTTATGAAGATGGGTATTTACCCTTATCTGGACCTATAATAAAATGTGTAGTTTAGTCCCAATTCATTCCTTTAAGAAAAAAATATGTTTTTAAGTTTTTACAAAAACAAAGTTATAGCATAATCGCAGTTGTAACTACCCTGTAACCAGATTTTAAGGATTTTTGTGTCAAAAATTGTAACCCAGTCGGAGTTGCGACTAGCCTACAACTATATATATTTTATTTTAGGAAAATTTTGGGTTTTTAGTAGACCTACAAGAACCATATGTTATATTTGTAACATATGTTAGAAAAAAGATAAAAAGAAACCTAAAATAAGCCCTAAGAAAAACATTGTTAGATTCAAAAAATAAAAATATTTACCCACAACTGATTTAACAAAAATAGAATTTTGTAAAACCATAGGAAATTATAGAGTCACATATGATAAATAAACTATATTTAGGTGAATTATGAGGATATATAAAAGTAGTAGTTAGATAAGTTCTGAGTTTATTTACACAATTTGGATGATCTTACGAAAAGGCATAGATGGAGACATCCATGGGGGAAGAATCCCAGGATATGGAAGCAAGCAAGAAAGATCTAAGAGCATTTGAATGGAGGGTTCACTAAATGATTTAACAAAAATAAAATTTTGTAAAACCCTAAGATGTTACAGATTTACATATGATAAATAAACGATAAAGCACAAATTTAACACAAGAAATAAGCTAATGAAAATATAAACCCTAGGTACAAGAAAGGGAATATAATACTAAATTGTTCAGGACTAGAAGATTAATGAATAGGAGGAGGAAACAGTTGCAACCAAGCACATAAAATCTTGTAACTTATAAACAAGCTTAGACTAGGGTGCTTGGACTGGGTCAGGGGTGCTTGGGTGATGGAGACATTTGTTAGGCACCCATGACTGTGAAAATGATTAGACTATGAATTTTCCTATTTCACGAGGTTGTCAATGGTTTTCACCTTTATGTCGCTTTTTGATCACAAAATTTGCCTATAACATGTAAAAAAAATATCCTACAAAACCTCAAACTACATAAAATCCTATAAAAAAATATGCAAATGGGGAGTTGGACTAACCTCGGTGGTCACTTGACAAAGTGAACTTATGACCAAGTGATGCATTACATTTCAGACTCCATATAGTTCTTGTGCATGTGTGTATAAATCATTCCCTAGGAAGCTCTTATGTAAGATGCACTTGATAGTGAGTAATAATTAGATTTAGAAATGTAGATAGATGTGTGGATGTTAAAATGAAATTCCCCCCTCAGCGTGTATGCATAAAATGTAGTCTCTTATCCCTTGAGTGAATGTTAGATGGATGCTTTGATGCTCTTAGAATGCCTTTGGATGCAACCTTACGTGATGATAATAGATACTTAGAGCTTGGTCCCTTATTATGGTCACATAGTTTTGTATTTATATGATTCCCTTGTTTGAATTTCATAATTAACATCTAAAAGGATGACCCATAAGAAATCAAGATGCTCAAAAGATAAAAGAGGCCCAAAATATGCAAGTAAGATGCAAAGAGGTCGAGGCAATTAGAGGGGACAAGGGTGCCTAGGCACTGGCGTCCTAACTAGGCGCTGGTGTCCAAAGTCAATAAAGATAAAGAAATGAAGATCAAAATGGGATGTGGGGTGTGTAAGACCAAAGAAGTAACCAAAATGACAAAAAAGAGGCCAAACAATAGATTCCAATTACTAGTTTTATCACTTCTGAATCATATGAATAGTAGTATGTGATTAAGACCTAGAAATGTACCCAAGTGCGTGATTTTGTGTCTACATTTTCCCCCACTTTATGTTGTTGAGTGAATACTCGATAACATAAAGTAGATAAGAGATGCGTACCTAATAACCATGTAGATTGATGACAAAAGTGTGCCGAGGAGACAAGAAAAAGTGTGGAGTGATAAAAATGAAACGTGGAAGCTAAGGAAGAGGAAGTTACCCTAAGGGTGAGACGTATGTGTTGTACCAAGTTGTAAATGTTGTTGTATCTTGATGAATGGTTGCTTATTGTTGCATATTAAGGATGTAATTGCAAAAAAAGAGTGAAAGACTAGTCAAAGTCATGTGTTACGAAAACTCTGTAAAAAACATGTAAAAGTATGTAAAATATGGAAAAAGTAGTAAAAGGAACATGTGCACCTCATCTGTGATGAGTGAAAAGGATAGGAAGTGTCCTAAACTGCTGTAGAAGAGAATTTTTTTTTGGTGATCTCATGCCAAGAGTGAATTTTTTTGGCGATCTCACGCCTAGAAGGAGTTTTTTGGGAGATCTCACAACAAGACAAGAGTATTGGGGAGAAATGTCCAATGTTATTTTCCATCCACGACTACTTTCTGAAATTTATACACCACTGCAGATGGTGTGATCCTACTTTTTTCCATGTTCGATCCAAGTAGAAAAAAAAGATAGAATATATTCTTATTGTTGGATGACTATGCATGTGTTGTGCAAACAACTCTGTAACTGTTGAAAATTGTGCCGATATGAGAAGGTAATCTTAACTACCCCTGTTCATAGGCACCCAAGAAAGGTTAGGAGTACCCAAGTGCTCATTTCTATATCTAGGCATTGGTGACTATACTAAAGTGAGGACCCAAGTCAGAATCTAAGTCATTATGTGTCTATAACTCTATTATTTTCCTGTGTTGTGCACGCCTATACTGAATCTCTGAGCTGTTGTATGGGGTGACTGATTCACCCAATGTATGCCTCCCTCGTTTAGGGTGCATGCAACATCGCTAGGAAAATGTGGCCCAAAAAGAGGACCAGATGATGATCTGAAACCGTAATCCCATAGGGGGGAAGGAATTTGCATGGTAGAAACCAAGGCACATATAAACAAAGTGACTAGTAACATGTGCTAGTACAAACAAGACAATTACACATATAAAAGACAATGTGTAATCTAACAAGTAAGAAGACAATGTAGATCGCGAAAATTAGGTTTCAAACACGGGACATCGCTCACAATGTCATAAGAAAAACAAGGCCAAACCAAAGTGGCTATAAGCATACAAGTAATGAGCAAGCAAGACATATGGCATAACATGCATACAATGGCATACAGTAGAAGATAAGAGAAAGCAAAGTGTAATAGACAACCTTTGTGGAAAATAGTTCCTACAAGGAAAATGTTGCATATGAAGCACCCGTTAGCATGTTAGAAAGATAAAAAATTATGTCAAGATGTCTATATATTGATAAAGTAACGTGATAGTAAGAATAGGAAGTAGTACAAAATGAAACGATAGTACCTGTGATGTGTATGGATGTAGATGCCCCCAGGAGCCTCGGTGGGAATGGTAAGATGTATAATACCAAGAATTCATGTTACGTGTAAATATTTGTATAAAATATACATTCAAAACTAAATAACAAGTGAATGTGCATGTGTATATGATAAAAATAATGACATATTATGTATCTATCTAGCATGGGAAATAAAGTGTACATGTGAGTATAAGCAAGCACGAATAAAAGAAACCAACATATGCAGTATATTGTGAGTGTGAATGGAATGGAATGCAAAGTGAATGATAAGAGCAATGTGCTCCCAAAGTGAAATGTGAATGAGTATGAGATGAGGTTAATTTATAGAAGACCCTTCGATAGTCAAGAATGAACCACAGAATAGGAGTGCGTCATCGAGAAATGGTTTGGATTTTGTGCCCTAGATATATAGATCAGTGAATCATAGAGCATAGAGTGTAAATGTGGTGAGGTTCATTTCATATTTAAATCCTCAACATTCAAGTATGAAACATGGAACTAGAATGTGTCATGTGGTAGTGTGATGTGTGAGAATGTGATTCTAAAGAGATGTGGCATAAATGCATAGAGTGTAAAATGTGTGGTGTGTATGATGTGAGGTTAATGGACGTAGGATACTCTCAATAGTCCAGTGTGAAATTTAGCACAAGAGTACATCATAGGCTAATGAATGTGGTTTATGCATAATATAATTTAAGATGCATAACATTTAATGGGTTCTTAAGTGGCTTACCCAAGAGAGTGGAAAAGCGATATAGCCACCCCTAAGCTTGTCTGTGATGACATAAAAACCATTCTAGTCAGGTTTGAATTTTCCCTTGTGGGGAGATTTGACATTCATGTTTTTCTAATTTTATTTTAACACGAGATCACCCACATTGAACTTTCAAGGATGAGTTTTACAATTGTATGCTTGGGTGATACAAGATTTATATACTTGAAGATGTTCAAGAGCTTGGACACGATGAGAGATGAGCATTTCAAGCTCATGTAGGTGGTTTTCGCGATACTCATTATATTTTAGTATGAATTTGAGTGAGGCCCATAATGACGGTATTTTGAGTTCTAGTGGAATAATGACCTCAACACCGTAAACTAGAAATAATGGTGTAGTATTGGTGGGTGTATGAACACTAGTGTAATTTTACCACAAAGAATATAAGATTTTATTATGTCAATTCATCACCGCTAGTGTCAATAACCTTGCGTAAGATTTTGACAATGGTTTTATTGGTGGCCTTTTCTTAACCATTCCCTGTGGCTAATAAGGAGTATAGAATTATTTTTTAATTTTGAACCTTGCACAGAGCCTTTTAACATCCTTATTTTTGAAAGAACCATTGTGATTGATAATAGTAAAGGGAATGCCAAAGCGTGTAATGATATGAGTAGTAATGAAACGACAGATATCAGGACTAGTGATAGTTTGTAATGTTGTTTCTTTAACCCATTTAGTAAAATATTATGTGGCAGTAATAATATACTTGTGGTCATTAGCCAATTTAGGATTTATCATGCCAATAAGGTCAAAACCCCATAAAGAGAAGGTTCGTGATGGAGCAATTAGTTGAAGGACATATAGAGGTGCATGGTGGATATTGCCATGTTTTTGGCTTTTATTGTAGCGCTTAGCATACTCTAGGAAATATTACTCTATGGTAGTCCAATAGTCACCTTAACGCAAGAGCTTGTGTGAGATAGCCTTGCCAGATAAGTGGCCACCACATAGACTATAATGGACCTAAGATACAATGATTGGGCTTTCCGCAAGTCCTAAGAATCAAGTAAGTGATCGTCAAATGATCATTTAAATAATTTTGCACTAATGGTGACATATCACATGGCCTCACGTTGTAGGTGACAAGATTCATGAGGTTGTAGGACATCATGAATGGTTTGTTGATAAAGAAATTTGTATATTAGAGTGAACCGTTCAGGATGGTCATTAATGCATGTGATGACACAAGATTTGAGGGGTGAGCTATCAATAAATAGTTTTCGCAACTATCAGATGATGAACATGGATTTCTTGTTAGTGATATCCTTAGGAATAAGTGATACCACACTAGCCATAACATCGCATGACGATTATCTTTCTGAGGGATGACAACGAGAGAGTAATAATCAAATGTAGCTAGAAGCATCTTAACAAGATTATTATAAGGTACTAGATTTTCCTCTTTGGTGTGATATGTGTCTTTAAATTGATTAATAATGAGTTGTGAATCATCATGTATAGATATTTCAAATAAGGAGCTTGTGAGTGGTAGTGAGGCTGAGAATGAGGCCTTCATATTCAATTATGTTATTAGTGCATGAAAATCCTAAGTGATATGCAAAGGGGGGATGATCACCATGTGGAGTAATAAAGACTAGCCTAGCCCCAATGCCATAGCGATAACGAGACCCGTAAAAAATACATGGTCCAAGTGTTGATATCAATGACATAAATAGTGAAATCATCTCGAAAAGAATCACAAACAGGTGATGCATCTTGCATAGGTGCCTCAGCTAGTTGATCAATGATAAATTGGCCTTTAATTTCTTTTTTTGAATGAATTTGAAGTCAAACTCTATAAGTAACATGACCCATCATGCCAAACATCCTGAGAGATGCGTGCAAGACAAGAGGTAACATGGAGAATCTACCTTGGTGGTGATATGAACCTCATTGTTAAGAAGGTAGTGGCGTAACTTGTATTCCACAAAGATGAGGCCAAGGCATAACTTCTCAATGTAATTGTAGCTGCATTCATAAGAGAGTAAAGTATGACTTATGTAATGGACATCTTGCTCACATTGAGAATCAACATGTTGCACTAGAAGGGCTCCTAAAGAATGGAATGTGGTGGAAATATATAATAAGAAGGGTTTCTCAATCATGGGAGGAACTAAGATAGGTGGATTTAAGAGGTGTGCTTTAATAGAGTCGAATGCTCATTGAAAATGGTTGTCCCAGAAAAAATTAGCATCTTTTTTCATCAAGCATGTGATTTGTTGGGTTTTGTCAGCAATTTGCACAATAAAGTGGTAGATGGCTTGAATTTTTCCTTGCAAAGAGCATAAATGATGCAAATTATGAGGTGGAGGCATGTCAATAATAACACGGATTTTATTAGGATCTATTTCAATTCCACATTGTGAGATAATGTACCCAAGGATTTTGCCAGTTGTAACTCCAAAAACACACTTCTTTGTATTTAAGCGTACTTTATATTATCGTAAATGCTTGAAGAGTGTGTGGAGATCTTGAACATGTGTTAAACGATGCCATGATTTGGTAAGTATAACAGTAACATAATATTCAAGGATCTTATGAATGTAATCATGAAAGATATACATCATTTCTCACAGGTAAGTGGTCCCGACATTTTTAAGGCTGAACGGTAAAAAAATGTAACAAAATGTTCCCCATGGCTTAGTAAATCAAGTTTTTTCTTGATCTGTTGGATTGATTTTGATTTTATTATAACCCAAAAATCCATCCATAAAATGAAGGATATTGTACCAATAGTGGAATCAATGATGGCATCGATGTGCGGCAATGGGAAACTATCCTTGGGGAAGGCCTTATTGAGATCACGAAAATTTGTGCAACAACGGAACTTGCCATCCGGATTCATAAATGGAATAATGTTAGACACCCATTCTAGATAATCCACAGTAGGGATAAATCCAATTTCTAATAGTCTTTGTATTTCTTCTTTGACTAACAGTGTGACCTTCAGATGCATTTTGTGAATTTTTTGTTCAACCGGTTTTGCACCGGGGTTAAGGATGATTTATTGAAGACAACATATGGATCAATACCATGCATACCACTATAGTCCCATACAATGATAGCTAAAAATTCATGAAGAACTTGTTGAATATCATCTTTCTCACTAGGTGTAAGAGAAGCGGCTAGTAAAACCATTGGCAGGTTTGTAGCAGTGCTGAGGTTATATTTAATGGTATCTTCATTGAGAAGAGTTGAGAAGTCCTCTATGTATGGGTAAGGAGGAATGGTGTCAAGAGCATTGGCACTTTTAGTAGGTGCATCAGATTCTTCAAAGTGGGCATAAGTGTGAAGAAGTGACGGAGAGCATCTTTTATGATGAAAAGACATGAGGTGATCGTAAACCCCCATGTATTCTAGAAGAGAATCATCAGTAGAAAAAGTGTCCAAATTAGACAAAGCAACGGAAGTAGAATCACTTATGAGTTTTGAATATACGAGAGGAATTGAATAAGTATGTATAATAGTCTAAGCCTCTAAAGAAGATGTAGAGAGAGGATGATATACCAGGCCAAGCTTGTTAGATTGAGTGGGCAGAGCCCATGATTCTGTGACTCCTTAGCCATGTGGTCCTAAGCCATTACTAGAGAAACTAGAACAAAGTAAATACTTATAGCCAAGACCATATTGGGAGAAATTTTGACTAGATGCAAAAGAGCTAGGAGTTTCAGTGGAATGCTCTATAGAATTAGAATATGCAAAAGGCCATGGATTAGCTAGAACATCATTGACAATTCCTTGATAAAGGAATTTGAGCCATGTATGAAGAGTGGAAGGAACCACATGCATGACATGGATCCAAGGAAACCCAAGAAGAATATTATAATTAATATTGTTGGGCATTATGTGGTATGGAATGGGTGACATACATGGCCCGATGGTAATGGGGAGGGTGATAATACCCAATACACGCTTGGGGATATTGTTAAATACATGAATAGAAACAAATGAAGGAGCCAAAGAGGCCTCAAAGAGGTTAAGTTATTGGATAAATATGATATTATAAATATTAAACCCCAATCCATTATCAACTAAGGCACATTTAACATTAACATTATTGATGCAAACATGAATATAAAGGGGGGATCATGTTATAATATGTCTTGAGCAGGTAATTCATCTAATTTCTAATTAATATGGTCTTCATTGAGAGATAGAGTTGAAGTAAACTTATAATACACATATTCAGGTGAAGTATGAGGATAAATATTAGTAGTATCTAAATAATATTTGAGTTTATTTACACAATCATAATGATCTTACAAAAAGGCATGGATGGAGACATCCATGGGGGAAGAAGCCAGGATATGGAAAGAATAAAGAAATGTTTGAGAGAATTTGAATGGAGGGTTCACTAAATGATTTTAAAAAAAATAAATTTTGTAAAACCCTAAGATATTAAAGAATCACATATGATAAATAAACGATAAATCATAGATTTGACATAAGCAATAAGCTAATGAAAATTGAAACCCTAGGTGTAAGAAAGGGAATAAAAGACTTAACTGATGCCATAATAAATCCCTAAGTTTTCTTGATTGGAAGACTGATGAATAAGAAGAGTAAAATGTTGCAATCGAGCACAGAAAATCATGTAACTTCCGAACAAGCCTAGACTAGGGCACTTGGACTAGGTCAAGGGCACCTGGGTGCTAGAGACCTCTGTTGGGCACCCGTGACTGTGAAAATGGTCAAAATCTAAATTTTCCTATGTCGCGAGGTTGTCACCTTTGGTCACCTGCATGTCATTGGTTGATTAAAAAATTCACCTATAACCTGTAAAATGATTGATATCTTGCAAAACCCAAAACTACATCAAATCCTAAAAAATAAATATACAAATGGGGTGTCAAACTGACCCCGATGGTCACCCGACATAGTGAACTTACGATCGAGCATTGCACTACATTTCAGACTCCATGTAGTTCTTGTGCATTTGTGTAGAAATCGTGCCCTAGGAAGCTCTTGTGTAAGATGCACTTGATAGTGAGAAATAACTAGACGTAGTAATGTAGATAGATGTGTGGATTTCAAATTGAACTTCCCCTTCTATGCATGTATGAAAAATATGTAGTCCCTTCTCCCTTGAGTTAATGCCAAATGGATGCTTTGATGCTCTTAGAATTCCTTTGGATGTAACTTTAGGCGATGATAATAGATGTTTAGATTTTTGTCCCTTATTATGGTCATATAGCTTTGTATTTATATGATTCCCTTGTTTCAATTTCATAATTGACAACTAAAATTCTGACCCATAAGAAAACAAGAGGCCCAAAACAGGCAAGAAAGATGTAAAGAGGTCAGGGGATCCCAGAGGGGATGAGGGTACCTAGGCGTTGGTGTCTTGACTGGGTGGTGGTGTCCAAAGTCAATAAAGATAAAGTAATGAAGATCATACTAGATTGTGGGGTGTGTAATACCAAAGAGGCAACCAGAAAGATAGAAAAGAGGCTGAAGATAGATGTCAATTACTAGTTTTCTCACTTAGGAATCGTACAAATAGTAGTATGTGATTATGACCTAGAAATTTACCCAAGTGCACGATTTGGTGTCTACAACAACCAAAAGTGGTCCCACCATGGTCGCCAAAATGTATTCCTATATTTGGATCACCAGTAAAATGGATTAATTAATATAAAAAATAAAAATCAATGCTACTAAAATAAAATGGGTTTATGTTTCCATTTTGAAGAGAGGAAATTTTTTAGTTTCTTTCATTAAATGAAGTGGGTAAAAACTCTTCATATCTGAATCTAAACTTGCACACAAGCACACTTGAAAAATGTTAGTTATTTTTTTTGTGGTTAGGGGACTTTCCTCGGTCTTATCCCTAACCTTTTTAAGGAGATAACATACATTTTATTGATTAAAATGACAAAATATTAAAATAAAATGACACATATGCCTGACTCATATCGTAGAACAGTCACAGTTGCGATTCACCAAAAATCACACGAATATTACAAGCCAATCACAGTTGTAATTCCTGCATGTGTTGGAATTCTACTAAAACAATGCCACAACAAGTTGTATCTATCCTTTGAACTTCACTTTCACTTATTCGAGACTTGCAAAATTGATATATGTGAGCAAGAGAGTAAGAAAAGTCAAGTATATCCTTAGTGCACCAAGAGTTAGGGGTCTAAAAGTTCTTAACATAGTGAAATGATGAGGATGAGGGTGATTTTATAGATTTGGAATGCATGTGAAAATGAGACATATATGGGTGCAATGATAGGGTCCATAATGCATTGGGCATGTACATGGATAGGTGGGGTGGATAAAATTAAATATGAGTGGGTGAGGGTTAGTAAATAGATGGTGATGCGTCATTTATCTCCATTTGCAGGGTTTTTTTGGGTTTTTTTTGTATTTAATGATGTTTTTGAATAAGGGAACTTATGCACAAGGTTCGTTTTCTAGTGTTTACACTTAGAAATGATCTTTAGTGTGATGTAACTTTACAAGATACCTTAGGAAATTTTTAAACAATGAAAATCAATAGACAAATAAAAAATAAATGAAACAAACAAATAGATTTACCTTCTCTGAGGATCTCTTGCAAACCTCAAGTAAGATTGTAGAAGCTTTTGAGCTTGTGGAATCTTACAAGTTATTGATTGTGGATGCTCTTGAAAGTGACTCTCCAAAGTGGATGGATGGAATTCCATGAGTAGATTTCACAAGGATTCGACCAACAAATGATCAAAGATTTGTTGTATTTTCTTATGGATTTCCAAGGATGGGTTTGTAAAGGCAATGACATGCTTTTATAATTGAGGGTAGGGACATGAAAGGTGGATTGAAGTTTGAGTAAGCTCCAAGTTAATGGTTGAATCACTCGGGTTATCGAGCAGACTTGGCAATGGTAGTTACAAATTTACAAGGGGCAATAGACATTTGGAATGGAAGAAATTACACCCGACAATTTAATTACACGTAAAACCCAATTGCCCCCAAACTTATAGGAATATAGAAGTGGAGTCCAAGTGGGATAAACAAGTGTAATTCAAGTGCAGTTGACTAGAACGAGGAAGTGGAATTCAAGTTGAGTTAAGTAGGACAATGGAGTGGTAGTTGACTAAGAAAATAAGTGGATTTTCCTAATTAAGTAACTAATTTAATTAGCTAAAACGTGCAAGATAATTAATTAATCATTTATTTAATAAATAATAATTAACTTAGCTAAGATGGTGTTATGGACTAATTTAATTAATCCAAGGGGTGTAATGTGCATGATTAATTAATTAGATTAATCAATCGTAAGGGGATATGAGCTAGGATGCGAATTGGGATAACACTGGTAACTAGTGTGTAATTTTGGGGTGTCTACAACAACCATGTAGGAAATATGTAGTCTTAGAGATAGATAATATGATTGATACAATGATTTTTTGTGATCTCTTAGGTAGTCCCTAAAGATATGAGATAAGAGGCCCTTTGAATGGGTTTTGTGAATGTTTTGTTATAGATAATTGTTACGGAAGGTTTCCCTGCTCAATTGACATTAGGTTGACTTGGATAACTTGTGAATTTGAAAAAGTGGCAGTTTAAGATTTGGAGGATGAATTCATCAGCTTAAGACAATATCCAAAATGGATTTTTTTTGTGGATGGCTTCATCCTAGTGAAGTGCAAAATGAAATTTATTAATTGGAGATGATGGAAAGATAAAGACGCGATCTATATTCAAAAAGTAGGATTTTGATTGGTCAATGGTGGATAACAAGTGTGACCTAATGGTCATGAGTGCTAATTGAGTAAAAAATATATGTAGGATTTATTCATTTAAGTGCACAATGATTAATGGGCTAATATAAATTCTAGGGATTAAATTCTAAATGCCATAGGTCCATATGTAGGTATTTATATTTGCCCCCATTTAATCCAGTAATTGAAAAATTACTTGATTAAATAAAATGATGTGAAACACGAACATATCATAAGGATAAGACATGTACAATACTGGAATGTGTGTGTTCTCTTCTCCTTTGTGTATAGTCATAGAGGTGAAATTTTTTTCCACATGTAAAAATGTGTATTAAAGTCCAATCAAGATGCTTACACAAAATCGATAAATAATATAAAATGAAAAGTGAAAAACATGAAACATGTGCACTTTTTTCCCCCTAATGTTGTATGTGGGGAAAGAGTAATTCAAACATAACTAAAATAGTAACAATTGGGATTTCTATATAAATTAGTTTATATAAATTAAACCTTATAAGTGAATCCTTTCTCTAGAAATAAAGCGTTCTAAGTTGAGCTCTCTCTAGTAGTTATGTCTACTAAGTGAAGATTTCTCTAGCAAATGAGTCTACTAAATGAATCCATGAAAATTTTGTAATGTAATAGTCATGTAAAGGTTATGATGTAATGTATTAGTTTAACTATATGCATATCATTACATGGTCTCATTTGAAGCACTATATTTGAAATATGCATGAATATTTTAAAAAAATCTCATAATATGCCCCATTTTTTAGATAAGGGATGTTGGATAGGATAAGGTTTCTCAAAATAGAAATTTTTAGTTGTGTAAAATGGGATAAGAATCATCATCAATGTTATAAACCAAATATAGTGTATCATCTCACATGGTACAATGTGTGTAAGTCATAAGATAAATGTGGTTGTTAGTACATGTATGTTGTAGACTTCATAATACTGAAGCAATGTAATTCTAACAATGTGTAGAATCATAGGAGTAAAGATTTTATGATATATTTTATGACAAATCCAACATTTAAGCATAATTAATGTGTAGAATTCATAAGATAATAGTAATGTAATCTTGGTAATGTGTATATATTGTCAAAAAATTGGAACATGTCATGCAAGTGTTCTAACAATATTCAAGATGATAACATAGTAGTGATAGGATTATTAGTATCATAACAACACATGAATCAATTCATAATGGATCTATATTGACCTAATACATGACATGATGTAATATGACATGGCAAACCTAATCATAAAGTGATGCGACTGACAACACATGACAAAACTGACTAATTTTAGTTGTTATTTCATGTGTGTAATAAAAAGCATGCAATAAGTAGTGATATAAATACAATTAATAATCAATGTGTAGTAAGCAATGAAAGAAGAAAACAAATGGAAAACAATGGCATAATCGTGAGGTATAAATACTAGTATGCCTAGAGAAATGTGCAAAAATAAATTATCTAAATCATAATGTGTAGCAAGCAAGGTGTCATGGGGAGTGTGTAATAATATATAATCTATAAATCAAAATGCTAAAATCCAATGTGTTAGAATTGATGTCAACAAGCAATAATCGTAGTATAAATCAACTGTAAGGCCTAGAGATTAAAGTGAAATCAAGTGATGTGTGAGAATAAAGTGTGTCCATAATCAATGTGTGTCAATCAATTTGTACATTACATAGTGTGTATCAAAAAAATGTAATTTTTAAGCTAAGTATGTCATAACCATGTGTACATCTAATGGAATTAACTCAATCAAGTAAACAATATATCATAGAATGTTCAATGTTGTTGAAGATATAACAAGTAAAGTTTCCTATGATGTTTGTTTCATTATAAAGGATATAACTAGTAATGTATCATAGGAATTAAGAGGGGTAATATGCCCCTAACGTGAATGATCATAAATAAAACAAGTAATGGAAATCACACATAAACATCCATGATATATGAGAAAATAGAACATAGAGCATACAAGTGTACCAAGAAAACACAACATATAATACACATGTATAAAGAAAACATGATGTACAATATAACATAGAGAAAGAAAAATAGATGGCATAAAATTACACAAAGAAGTCATATAAAACAACATCACAACTCAAACAAGTGTTTAACACAATCAAAGAAAATAATATTGCATAGAAATAAAAAAATTGCACATAACAATCAATGTCAAACAAAAACCAAGGAATATAACACATAAGAGCATATAGTAGTGAAATCAATCAGTCTCATATAGTATTCAAGGAAAAAACACTTAAGGTTTTGAAAGATACTTGTTGATGGGTAGACTATTGGGAATATTTCAAATTTTCATGGCATTGAAAAAGGTTTATTATGTAGTGGTTCAATCGCATAGTGACTATTACACAATGATTGGATTGCACAACAATGCACAACTATGGTGCATAATGCAGGAGTTATAAATATTTCCATAATATTGTTAAAATCATGTGGGCTCTTGAGCATTACACAATATACTCTAGAAGTGTGGGTGTGTAGTTAAAATTATGCAGGACATTAATGCATAATGGAGGTTGTTGTAGGGAGTGCAGGAGATCTGTATACTATTGAAAAGTAAAAAGTATGCATTGAGACACTTTTCAAAATAATAGAGGTGTAAAAGTTTTATATAAAGGATGAATAAGCACTGGTTAGAGGGAATATTGATATTCTCTAAAATTTTAGTGATGGTATTCTTTAAAATATGTAGATTCTTAGACATAATTATAGGAAGGTGTCCAATACCTATTTTTAGGTTGCTAAATGTTACAAGTAGAAACCTAGTCTAGGATAATGGTAAGAAATGTAATCATTTTTTTAATTTGAACTAATTTTGTGCATGTACTAATGGAATATTGTGAACAAATTATTGTCCATACATTGTCATAACGTTGGGTTAGATTAAGTCTAATAAGAAATATTTCTTTTGTTAGGATTTTTACCTAAGAGGTTTTCCCAAGAATAAAATGTGCCTATATCTTATGCTTTATTTTTCCTTTTACACTGATTCAAGATTCATACTTGTCTTTGATATATTTTTCATTATATCTACTTAATTTTATGGTTGGTATTACACTTATTTTCCAACGTCTAGTATTAGAGATTCTTGGTTTAGAGGTTTGTAGAAACTTTAGAGGTAGATCCCAAAGAGTCGAATAGGTTGTGGTGTGCGAGTCTTGCACAAGGAGGATAATATATATGGGAGCACAATAATAGAGATTGAAAATTTCAATGGGAAATGTTTTGAGCGATAGAAGCTTAAGATGGAACATCTCTTGATTGACAGAGATCAGTGAGTTACTCTGTCAAAAACCAACTGTGTCCATTAGATCTAGTTATTCTAAATTTATCTGATGAAATATGGAAAAGGAATTATGGGATAAGTCGGGAAATTTTCACATGTTAAATAATTGGTTAACAAACATTTTATGCAAAGTAAGATGTATTCCTTGAGAATGAATGATGGTGACCCAGTCATAAATTACTTGAATTCCTTCAAAACTTTACTAAGTTAGTTTTTGTCAATGGATATAAAGATGGAGGATGCGGTTAGATGTATTATGATTCTATGTTCCTTGTTAGACTCATAAGATAATGTAGTGATTGAAATCGTTAGTACTTCATCCAAGCTCAAGAAGGATGAGATCATTTCATCCTTATTGTCTAAAGAGGTAAGGAAAAATTACACTAAACATCACCAAGGTGATGTGTTTTTGGTGTGTGATTGAATGTGGGAAAAAGGAAAGTGGAAGCCATGGAAGAAATGTGCAAAATCTAGAGATGGATCTAAGAATCTAGATAATCTGTCTTTGAAGAGGCACTAGAATAGGGGGAACACAAGACACATTAAAAAGAATTTTAAAGTAAATATGGAAAATAAAAAACCACTTGATGGTTCATCCTCTATTTAAATAAGATCCATATATGAATTTGGAGATGCGTTCTTGACAACATTAAGTGAACAGACATAAAATGAAGCATGATCGATCGATTTTGGTCCATCCTACCACATGAATTCTCATAGGGATTGGTTATATGAATATGAGAAGTATGATGGAGGTAATTTATTTATGGGAGATGATTCCACTCAGTATATTATGAGTTTAGTAGATTAAATTTTAGGTTCAAAGATGGGATAATCAAAACTCTTCTTATAGTTTTACACATTCCACATCTTACAAGGAATATGTTTTCGATGAACAAGATGTGTGATTTTGGAGTCTAGGTGTCACTTGCAAAGGATGAATATAAAATGGTGAACATATAAATGGTACACGCTATAGGATTTCACACTACAAACTTGTTCAATTTTGATGCGATCATGGTTATTTTACTCATAATGACACTATTTTTCTAGAGACTAATGAGATACATATGAAAACTAGCATGTCTCTGGTAGAGAAGACAATTACATGAAATTTTAGGTTGGGTCATATTGAAGAGAAGTTATTATGGACAATATAATACAAAGGAATTGAAAATGGGATTGATAAAGGTCCCTTTGATTTTGAATTTTCTAAGCATTGCATTTAAGGAAAACAGAACAAAGTGAATTTTACCATAAGTATTGTGCACATAAAAGGGATCTTGCAGGTAATACATAGTGATGTGTCTATGATGGTAAATATTAAATCACTTTGGAAATCCATATACTATGTGTCTTTCATAGATTAATTTTTAAGGAAATTATATAAATACTTTTCCTAGAAGAAATTTGAAGTGTTCAAGAAATTCAAGGAGTTCAAATCCCTTATGGAGAAGCAGAAGGAGAAGAATATCAATGTGTTGTGACAGGTGATGGGGGTGAGTTTTGTTCAAAGGAATTATAAATTTCTCAAAGGAGTGTGGAATTTAAAGGAAAACTATAACTCCATATACGTCTCAATAAAATGGAGTTGTATGGAATATGAAAAGGATATTTATGGACAAAGCCCTAAGTATGATCCATGTTGTGTAGTTAGAGTATAAGTTTTGGGTTTAAGTATGAGTTACTAATTTCTATTTGATGAATCATTTTTCATCATCAATAATAGAAAATATCACTTTGCAGGTGGCTTGGACTAGTAAGAAACCATCCCTTAAAGACGCGAGATTTTTTTCATGTGATGCATATGTGCATATTCCAAAATAGAAGAGGACAGAGGTTAACCATAAGTCTAAGAGGTGCATCTTCATTAAATAATAAAATGGTTTTGAAAGGGTGCATGTTATGGAATGTTAAAGTAGAGAAGTTAGTATATAGCCATAAATTTGTCTTCAAATAATTAAATAGGATTATTGTGTAGAAATATTTACGTAATAGTGAATTTGAGTTGAAACATATTAAGAAGAAGCCAAAAGAAGAATAAAAAGGAGTTTGGGGTGATGTAGAGTCTAAATATCCTAGATATATGAATATGATGTTGTGTATGCCTATATTTTTATCACCTACAAGATGGATTAGTTAACATGAAAACCTCAAATCAACAACTAAAAAAAATGGAATTATGCTACCATTATTAAGAGAGGAATAATTTTAGTTTATTTCATTCAATAAAGTGAGTAAAACTCTTCATATCTGGATCTAAACCTACACACAAGCACACTTGAAAAATGTTAGTTGTTTTTTATGGTTAGGGGATGTGCCTCAGTTAGATACTTAACCATTTTAAGGAGATAAAATAAATTTTATTGATGTAAAATGAAAAACACTAAATTAAATGACAAGTATATCTGACTCAGGTCACAGGACAATCGCAATTGTGTTTCACCGAGAATCACATGAAGATCACAAGCCAATCATAGTTGCAATTCCTTTCTATTTTGGATTTTTTCTAGGATAGTGTTGTAACAAGTTATTTCTATCCTTTATGTTTTCCATTCCTTCTTCAAGACCTGCAAAATTGAGATATGCAAGTAAGAGAGCAAGAAAATTTATCCTTTTTGCACTAAGATCCAGAGGTTGTAATGAGGGGGTGAGGGTGCTTTTATAGATTTGGAGTGCATAGAGGAGTGGGAAACACATGGGTGCAATGATAGGGTTCATAGTGTATTGGGGATGCATATGGGTAGGTGGGATGTACATAATTAAATGTGAGGGTTAGTAAATGAGTGGTGAGTAATATTTTATCCCCATTTTGTGGGGTTTATGATTTTTTTGGTGTTTTTGTGTTTTATAATGTTTTTTTATGTTTTCAAATAAGAGACCTTTTATGTAAGGTGTGTTTTATGGTGTCTACATTTTTCCCCTTTTTGGGTTGTGTGTTGTAGTAGGAAAGATGCAGTGTAAAAACTAAAGATGAGATGGGGGTCGTCTAACCCTATGATGGTGGTTTCCACAGTCATGGTATTAGATAGTTGATTGGATAGAAAGGAACATTCAAATGTGATCGATGGGCCAATTCATCTAGAGTCTATAAAGGGATCGATAAGTTGATTTTGTGAGGAAGATGTTATAGAGTTAGTTGATTTGATGATTGAATGATCGATTATCATATAATCATATGATAAGGATTTTGTATGTGATTCCCCCTCAAGTGATATTTTTCAGAACTTTAGGTTTCCCCAACGTAACACAGGATGAAAAGTGACACTTGAAGATGAGAGAATTTGATCCTTAGCAAAAGGAATGTTTAGAAGAAGTGCTGACAGGGCACAAAATGAAAATGATATGCTAGGTGATGATTATGTATAAAAGTTAATGAAAGTCTTGGGAAGTCATGAGGTGAATAGGTATAGTTGACTGATGAAAAATTGACAACAAACGAGCTTGGAGGTTGATTCGATGAGCGATATAGAATGAGTGAGGTGGTGAGTTACACAGAGAGCCACGTAAAGACCTAGGTGAGCTAGAGGTGAGTTAGGAGTGAGTATGGGGAGGTGGCTGAGCTGGAAGAGTTATAGGAGGGATGGGAGCAAACAGGGAAAGTTGGAAAATGAGTTGGCTAGGAGAAATGATAGGTGAGCTGGATGGGTGATTTCTGCTAGCTGGGTTGTTGAGATGTGTGGTGAGAAAGTTGGGTTGGTGATCTTGGTGAGATAGGTCATTGATCTAGGGGAGCTAGGTAGGGTGGTTTGGAAAAGTGAGCTAAACAAGCTTAGTCGCCAAGCTAGAGAGCGAGATAGGGGAATTTGGTCATGCCCACGACTAAGAGTTTTTTTGTGTGATCGGTGGGGTGGAAGAGCGAGCTCGAAAAACTAGATCTCTGAGCTAGGGAGAAAGCTATGGGAGGTGGGTCGTACTTGTGACCAAGGGAGAGTTGGTTTGTGTGAGGGGTGGGGTAGAAGAGTGATCTCGGTAAGCTAGGTCACCAAGGTGTTGAGGGGAGTTTGCTAGGGTTGAATCGGGGGTGTAGCAGTGGAGTACTCAGGGGGAGCATGGAGGGGGTTGGTTGAGTCATGAATGTGACTCGACAAGGTGTAGGCTTGGTAAGGGATTTCAAGATGAGTCAAGCTATCCAACTCACAGGGAGGCAAAGGTGTGTTAGGAATTTTAGTGTCTCCATGGTAGATAATATTTACGTAATGGTAAATGGTTAGTAACTACTTGGGTGGTTAGTCATATATATTGTTGAAACAACAGTATATCACGAATAAATTGTAGGTTTGGTTAGTTTTTTATATGGATTATTTGTTAGTGTAGTTTCCTATTTTATAGGAAGCATTTTTCCTATTTGTATGGCTATATATTATCCTCCCTTGCATTGTAAAATCACTGCAACAACTGATTAATAGAAGACTATATTTTTGTTGTGTTAATTTGACTCTGACCAAATTTAATTTGGTATCAGAGAAACTAGTTTGTTACTTAAAATGATGGTAAAAAATGGATTAAACTGGAACGTGCTTATAGTTTTGGATCTATCCCTCCACATATAGCTGAGGATAAACATCCTCCAAGGCTCCAATAGAAGCGAGT
Source organism: Taxus chinensis (assembly GCA_019776745.2). Classification (NCBI taxonomy): domain Eukaryota; kingdom Viridiplantae; phylum Streptophyta; class Pinopsida; order Cupressales; family Taxaceae; genus Taxus; species Taxus chinensis. The sequence continues at coordinate 682,217,476 of CM034148.1, forward strand.
CTTTGTATGGAGCAAGTAATGAAATAATAAAGTATTTGGAGGAGTAATGTGTATTCTTCTTGCCCTGTGTATGAGAATCTCGATTTATTTCTATATTTACTTTTATTGAAACATGGGAAGATTTTGAATGTGGTGGAAGAGTAGATTTAATGGAGGGAAGTATTCATTTGTGTTGAGATCAATGTATATTGTGGCTCTGTTTGTGCCTTGGTTTTTATATTTCCTGCATTGTTTCATCTCCTTGTTTTCCCATGCTCATGCCCATGGATTCAACTGCTTGTTAATTCTATAATCATTTCTTCCAAATAGCTTCTTCCAAGCACGTCAATACTTGATATGCACATGAATTTTTGATATCACATGTAGTGATTCTCTTTGCATTAGACTGCGTATATGGATTGGTTATTTAAATCCTATTTGTGATCGGCCTATCACGAGGGCTAACAGTATCCCATCACGAGTATCTCAAATATGGAAATAACTCACCATCTTCAATCACAACATTTTACATCACCAAAGGGGACATTTTCCTAATGTTTTATATTCTTGTTTGAGCGTACTGTTATCCCCATTGTTGTGACAGCTTGAAATAGAGCTTAACACTCATCTAATTACAGACACGTGTGCCTCAACAATCTTCAGATCTCAACTAGAATTTCCTTGAGACCATATCAGTTATACATCACTTTTATTAGGAATAGAGACACCTTGGAAAATATTCTATGTAAATTTTGAAATCCTCATATCAAGCTCCCTTCGCTGGATCTACAAACCGAGTTTGCATTCACTTATCCATGTGCCAGTTTGCTTCAACATTCTATCCAATAATTTGGGAAAATGATATCATGTCTACATGAAATGGTTTATACATCTTCAATGTAACTGTATCTTTTTCTATTGAAATATCTCCTCTTGAACTAGTCAATGGTTTAATAGTTTGTTTCAAGAGTATTATTCTTTAAAATAAAAGGTGCGTGGTTTATTAAGATATAGTGCTTGCTTTATTTTTTGTATGTTTCTCGTTATAAGTTAGATCATAGGTGTGTCTGACATAGTGGGTTTGTAGGTAATTTTTCAATAATATTTAATGTCATTTAAAATTAAGTGCCATTAGAGTATTTGTTTCTTTTTGTCATTATTAGTAATTGTGCATCAATATCAAAATTCGAAAGTCTTTGAAGCTTCATGTGAAATTTTTCTATATCCGTCAAAGTCACCATAACGTCATTTAAGTTAAATGTAGAAAAGTGTATGTGTAAAAGTTGTGTTGTCAAAAATTAATTTGTAAAAAAAAAATTGCCTCACGGACGCATTTTCGATGTTACCTGATGTCTAAAAAATTAAATGTTTCACATTGTGGGAGGGAAGAAAATAATAAGGTCAATGTGGAAATAAATGTACTTCATGTTTGCATTCCGCTGAGTTAGTAGTACATAAAATGGAGGACGAAGGCACGGGAGATTGGAGGTCAATCAACGATGTCTTGACAATCGCCAATAATGGGGCCACACTTTTGGTATGTTGACTTGTTTTTTAGTTGTGTGGTGTGGATTTCGGTTTTTCATATTTTCAGTGTGGTGTGAATAATAAGAGTAGAGGTTCATTCATGTTCTCATGTGTAAGTGGTTATTCCTACATAATTCCCTGATGTAATAACATAGTGAAGAATAGATAACACAGTGAAATGTAGCATTATGATTCTTGAAGAGATTAAACAATCAGACGTGTTCCTGTTCATACCTAGGTTTGTGGTTAGCCTTTGGAAAACCATTGAAGGTTGTTCAGATGTGTTCCTGCTTGAGTTCTCACACTGTTATGTCATATGTGTTCCCTATAGTGACTGGTTGATAAGGATATGATTCTTGAGCGTGTTCCCATCCTCTTCAGTCAGATGTGTTCCCAACAATGCATGGTTGATAAGAAGTTGAGGTGTTCATTTTTCTACCTTCAGTTCGAGTGTTGTACCAAGATCATGAGCAAGCATGGTCGACAAGCTGCAAAAGATGTGTGACATTTTTTTGCTACCATGTAAACACTAAGGGGGGAATGTTAGGAATTTTAGTGTCTCCATGGTAGATAATATTTACGTAGTGGTAAATGGTTATTAGTTGTTTGGGTGGTTAGTCTTATATATTTTTGAAACAAAAATATATCACGAATAAATTATATGTTTGGTTAGTTTGTTATACGGATTATTTGTTAGTGTAGTCTCCTATTTTATAGGAACCAATTTTCCTATTTGTATGGCTATATATTATCCTTCCTTACATTGTAAAATCACCGCAGTAGCTAATTAATAGAATACTATATTTTTGTTATGCTAATTTAACTCTGACCAAATTTAATAAGGTGGAATTGGGAGGGGCCGGATATGGGGGAGGGTTGTGAGGGATGGGGCACTGAGAGAGTCAAGGAGAGCAAGTTGTGAGGATGGAGGGGAGTTGTTATTGCGACTCGGGGGTAGAGAAAATGAATTGGAGGAGGGTTTCATACACCCGTTGGTTACATTTTGGATGATTGATAAATGAGATTTGATATCAGGAAGCTCGTAGGAAATGAAGACCAATTTTTGTATATTGACCGTTAGCATGATAGCATATCGGCACTTGTCATCATGTTCCACAAGGTGCCGGATATCGAAACTCTTCTAGTATACCCTATGAGTATATATTTTACTTGTTGTAAGTAATAATATTTTCAGTTATCTTACTTTTGCATGATGCTTGGAATGAAATCACAGTTATGCTTTTGGATATTGTAAATAAAGTAATAAAGATAACAGGTTGACAATGAGTTTGTTTATAATCATAATATCAATTCTATATACCCATTGATATTTCACTAATATGTTATAATATTTTGGATTATGTCAGAATTATATTACAATTTCTATATCAACATTTTTTTTATCTAAGTTACTCTAATGATGTATACAACATTACCACTATTCAGGAAAAAGGAAGAAGCCTTAATAAAGTAGGCTGGAAAGAACGACCATGGTAAGAGTAAATTACTGTTTCTTTGTTTATAGATTGACTGGTTGATAATAAAAGGTGATAGTATTGTTATGATCTAGAGATCATAATACTTGTGCAAATAAAATTGATGGTCATCGACCATATAAAACAAGATTACATTATTGGATTGGTTATCGACTTATCGAATTATTATGGGAATTCGATAATAAATTTCAAGGTGGAATGGGCTTATGGACTATATATTATTTATTTATTTTTAAATGGTCAATCGACCATGCTAAGGATCTTTGCATTATCGATTAAATCGATATTAAAAAGAAATATAAGGTCGAACATCGACCTAATCGTAGGTATAATAATAAGTTTATTTTATTGGCCTTTGATACATCTACCTAAGCTACCTTTTTAATGTAGAGATTTGATATTTCATGGAAAATTAGACCGGCCATGCTAAAATTTATTTATTTAATAAATGGTCTTCGATCGCTCGATGCCTTCACTCCCTCTAGTTGTATGGTCTGGATCAAACGAAAAATTCCTTGGAAACAGTAATGGCTATCAGTTAATTTCTAATTTTATCCGGATGTTTTGGTGGGAAAATTTAGTAGTGCAACTGGAAGTGGTTCTAGCATGCATTCAATGAGCATTTACTCTTCTCAAAATAAGTAAGAAGCTTCTCGAGGAAGCTAATTGAAAAATTATTGGTATTTTTGGTTTCATTCTTTCAGTTATCTTTTTTTTTGCTTTATCAAGCTCTGCATGCAAAACAATTATGGATCTATTTTCATGTTGACTGTAAATGCACTTCATGCATGTTTCTAAACTCTGCATAAACTGTTTGTGAGATTTTATGGGCTATTTATGATGGGTGTTATAATAAGAATGGGGTTTCTCAATCGATTTGGAGTTAGTTCTTGTTTGGATTTTCGAGAGCACTTGTGAAAGTTTTCTGGAAAATATTTTGGTTGCACTCAGTCGCCTTGGGGAGAAGCTTGAAGGGATTCTGGGAAATATGTTTTAGGCATGAAATCATTCTTCCCCCATTTTTATTATTTATTACATTCAAATGTTCGAATGGCCTATGGTTTTGCAAATCATTTTCTTATGTTATTAATGTGGACAAAGAATGACTTACAAATGGGTATTTCCTTAAGATAATATTTGTATGATCATATTTGATAAAATGGTTATGGTTGTGTTTTATTGTGCATATTTGGCTATGGGCATTTGATAGGCCTGCAAATGCTCATGTGTGTCATTTTGTGACTGTTTGCACTTAAGATTTTACTTTTTGAAGTTGGGTTAAATACCCAGTTAGAGTTTCAGTTTGGTCTTAGTAGAGTATATATGGGTTTATGTATTCTTCATCGTATAGTCTAAACGAATGAAGTGTTTTCATAACAATGTGGTTTTGTATCTGTAAATAGCTATGTTATATTTTTAGATCTACTATGGAAAACAAATGAAGAGTTCAGATTTGATATGGTTTAATAAAATAATATAAACCCATCTGGGTTTGAGCCATACGTTTGTGTGTATTTTTTTAGGCATGTATACAAAAATACAATCATTGTATTAAGAGAATAAATCTCGACCTTCAAGTGTAATGGTTTATGAGTGTGACATGTAGGCCAAACATTGGCATTCTTGGCAGATGGTTGAGAATGGTAGTCAGGTTTGTAACCCATTTGGGCTTTGCTTTGTATTCACACCTTAGTGTAGGTTACGTAGTTTTATTGTTACAATGAAGTCATCCACTGTTTGAGATTTTGAATCTATGAATATATTTATATAAATATATAGATGATTTAAGAAGGGAATCATGGCTTGGGAAGGGTATGAGCTATTTCTCTCTATCGAGCCAGTATATAATTTTTATTATCTTGAAGGCCACTGTGACAATGTAATGGGAATGATTTAAATTCTTAAGAGCCCTAAGGTTGACTGTATGGCTTAGTTGAATCACTCAAAAATGATTTTGTTATGGTTGTACTACATTTTTTACTAGGACAAGTTGATGTGGTTCTATTTTTTTACGTTAAGTTTGATAATTTTAAGGTATTAATATCAAATAATTATTTTATTGGGACAATGTTATGACTGTTATTAAAACTAAGTGATTCGGGTAATTCTACTCTTCTTTGAAAGGCAAATGAATGGTCCTTGTTTATGAAGGTTGTTTGGATTGCTTAGAATAGATTGAATTCTATTGACTTAGAAAAATATTACATTAGGATGATTGAGAATGTAATGGAATACCTGGTAAACAGTTCAATGATTACTTCATTATTTGTAGCACAACTAGGGTGGGTGGAAAACATAGTTAATATGTTTGTGGAAACTAGTGATTTATATGTATGGTTTATTTTTGTATCCCGTCATGATCACTAAAAGATTGCATGTTTTTTGAAATCATAGTATATATATGTTTCCTTTTTGTAATGTTATTATGAAAGATAAGAAAAAGTAAAAAAAGGTAAATGTTAAAATGTTCTCTTTTATTTGATTTTGGAAATGATTGGATAGCTGGATTTTGATCATCAAGATATTTATGTGTTATAAATTGTAAGGATTAGGGGGATAACTTTTCATGCTAGTTTGGTTGGAACTGACCATGTACAATTTTGTACTTTGACATTTTCAGAATGCAGGTTAAAGAGAAATGTAAAAAGAATAAAGGGTTGGATCTAATATAAGGGTCTGACATATTTGTTGATGTTATTACGAGTTGTGAAACATCATGAATGTATTATGTTTGATTTTGATTTTAAGTTGTCTTCATTTCAAAGGCATAATTTTATAATCAAAAAAGAGCATCGATGTTTTATTTGTTGAAGGCAATTCATCCTTAAATGTTATTTTACTATTTTGAAATGGAATATTAAACTTGTACTTATTACTGAATTATTATTTATAAAGTGAATCAATTTTTGTAAGTTATGTTGTTTTATTTACTGAATTCAAAATTATGTGGCATATGTTGAATTAATGTTATATGGATTTAATGTGTGATAAATTACCATATTAAATGATTAAGGATTAATCATGATATAGTTACATATATGGAACAAATATGTAATTATGAATGTTTTGTAAACTATTTTATTAAAAAGTTCACTTAAATATGTACTTGCAGATTAATATGACAATATCGTTTGGTCAAAGCACTATTATTCCTAATATTGCACTAACTATTCTCCTTCTTACAAATTGATGACATATCGTCAGTTAGACCTATCTAACTCCCCTCTTACGACATTCTTTTGGTCGTATTCCTCATATAAACCAACTAAGCAGGCTAATATAGCCTTGTTTTGGCTAAACCATCTTCTCATTCCTTTCTATACCACTTATAATAGCTTTCCTAGACTATCAATCCATTTCATTGGATTGATTAGACCTCTCAAAACTCTCTCAAAACCCTAATTCCTCTCTAAACATGATTAACTAGCCTAACCTAGTTTAACTAGTCCTAACCATGATTAACCTCTTCTAAACCTAGTCAAATCTTACTTTGACTCCCTAATTAACTTTTTGCTTATCCTTTAGTCCCACATACACCAAAATTCCCCCACTTTCCCAAATGGAAAACTATAAATAGGCCCACTACCCCCCTCTCATTTCTAAGAACTCTCCTTCTTCCTAACATAAACTATAGTATTATTGCTAGGATTAAGAGCTTATTTCATTTCTTTCATTGAGCTATTGCTTTGCCATTGCACTACACACACAAGCATTGAGTAAATGGGAAGAACCATTGGCCTTGAAGCCATTAATGGTGAGCTCCCATTCTCATAATCACAAACTGATTGCTTAGAATCCTTACTAGGTTCATTTGTTTAAAGCTTTCAAGAGTAGAGGATTACTAAATATGCTAGATTTGCTTGTTTCTTTCAATATTAATGTATGCAAAGTGATGAATCCTTGTTTATCTCTTATCTGATGGTCCACTGACTAGTTTTGTTAAGAGCCTTTGGGGTTTCTTTAGAGATTCTTACCCCATGTCCATGGCTTTTGCAACTTTTCATTGAACACATTTGGCACACCCAATGGGACACTTAGTCCATCCTCCATTAATGGGGTCATTTTGAAGCTTTTATTTCAATTTCTAACTTTTTACATGTTTTGTAGGGTTAAATATTTTGCCTTGGGATTTTTAGCTAGGTTTTATGTAGTTAACCCTCATTTTCATGCTTCTTTGTTAATTTTATGCTAGAAACTGCATTTAATGGCTAATTTCTAACCTATTGACACTTTTAAAATTTCATTTTCCATGTTTTTTGGTGGTTTTTTAGGCAGGGGCACATACACCTTTCTACCAGAGTAGTGCACCTTCAGACTGTCATTTTTAGTAGAGGGGTGCAGGCACCCAAAACCATGCGCAGGTACCTAAAAGTAGTGCACACACCCAAATCTTGGTGCACACACCCTTCTTCCAGCATAGACACCCTGTAACCTATTTTTTTTCACTAGGTGCAGGCACCCAAACCCACGTGCAAGCACCCTGTGTATTCTCAGCCCTCTGTCAAAAAATTTTTACCAGGTGCGCACACACCCAAACTATGGCGCATACACCCTTTTGCTGGTGCAAGTACCCCTCTTCCATGCGCACACACACTGTCATATTTTTTACCATTTTTCCACTTCCCTAGCACATGCACCTATTCTCTGGTGCAGGCACACTTACCCTACATTGCATCTCTTGGGTAATGCAGCAGGTGTAGATCATGCTAGGTTTACAAAGGGCACCCATGTGAAACCTAAACCCACATGCACACATGCATAAAATGGCGTGAATACACCTTGAGGGGGTGCGCAGGTATATCTCTGTTTGATCCGGATTTGTTCACATAATTTTTAGTGCTCCTAGTTTTGGTCATATCTTTTGACCGTTGACCCATTTTTAGAGTTTGAATAGGCATCAAAAAGAGAATGAAGTGAAATTTGTGAGGGAAGTTCCAAAATTAATATAAATTTAGTATCATTACTTCTATCACAAAACTCCAAAGTTCCCCGGAGACCTCCAAAAATGCAAAATACTAAAAACCGTTGAAAAACTACTAAAAATAGATTTATGGAATTTTCCTAATTTTTCTTGGTTTTCTAACTTTTTGCAGGGTTCTAATAAGTGATTTATAAGTTTATTTTCCATCATATTTTTTTGACTAACTTAGTTTGAGTGTTTCATCATTTCTTTAATTAAAGGGGTTTTCGAAATGCATATGCTCTTCCCTCGCACCTTCTAGGTGATCTTGGGAATCAAAAAGATTTCAGAAACCTTCTATTTTACTTCCAAAAAACACTTAATTTAAGCTTTAAAAATTGGATTAATCTTTCAAAGTTGGTTAAAATGAACTCTACCTTTTGAAGTATTTTTTCACAAAGGCTTATTTTAGTAGGGTTTTCACGTTGTGTATGCTCTTCCTTTGCGCCTTTTTGGTGATCTTAGGAATAAAAAACAACATGCAAAACTTCTCTTTCTTATTTGATGGAAAATTACTAACTCTTTGCATATAGGGCCTAACGCTTGTCAAAGAAAGGAGGAGTCAAGACAAAACAAAAACCTTCTAATACACATGTTTTCATATAGGTTGTCCAAACAGTGTGCTACTTAAAACCACATTAAGTTAAGCAAGATAAAAAAACACACCATTTCACTTCACACTGTATTGCAAGTTTCAGAAAAGGGTACGTCCCTATCCGCTCAACTGGAACATAACCCCTTTGGCATAATGCCTTAAGCTACAACAATGGGGGTGGTTCCAGGAACCCTAAAGTAATCCACTGCTGAGTAACCTCGTGGATGAAACAGGAAGCACTCTGCTTACCCACTTGACTAGATTTTACATTGTAAGTTAGAGTCAAAGTTGTCTGTATCGTCGACCCCAGTGATGGTACAACTGAATGCACTAGTTGCTCATTATATCAGAAGGGGGTAAAGTAAAGCTGAGATACTCCCAAATCAGTCAGTGTGACTCTTTGGGTAAATCAAGCTCGCTCTTAGAAAACTTGTGACACCTAGTTGAGAGATCTTATTAGGGAAGCCATTCTGTCTTGGAGCCCACTTTGCTAGTCCATTTTCATGTCAAGCCATCATGAAGTGATGACTTACTTGGAGTCTGAACCTTGTTTTTTGAACAAGGAAAAGAGCCCATGTAAGTTAGACTAAGTGTCTTTCATCATGAGAATTAAATGATGTCTCACTTAGCTTAGTTTCTTTCTCACCTTTGGATGAGGTGAAAACTCTGCCCAAGTGGTGCTTAGTTTATTTTCATCCTTTTGATCTATACCCTTGCATTCTCATTGCCCATTTTTGGAGTGAGAAGGAAGCATACCTCACGCATTTTATCAAAGATAATACTCACCACTTTTTTGTCTGTTTACGCCCATCCATGTTTGTGGCTGGGTTGTTAAACATCTAAAGTGTGCAGGTACATTTTCATGTATCTTTAATAGTTCTTTGATCTTGATTTCAAGATCATCTTCACTACTGTGATTTCGGTTCATCATTTATCTCTCCTTAGGTTGATAGTTTTTTTCTCACATTTTAGTCACACAATTTTGGTACTTACATCATGTTTTCAATTTCTTGAGAACTTGATATAAGTCCCTTTATTGTGTGGTTACGCTACTCACACAACTAAAAACTTCTTTCTATACTCATACTTAGTTTCAGTTTTGATGACATCTAAGTCTTTTTTGAGAGTGTCGATATTGCCTTATATATACCGAAATAATGTCATCTTGATACTAACACCTTGCTTTCTCAGTTAATGTATCAGGATAGTGTTGTTATGCTATACATACTTCACAACTTCCATTTTTTAGAAAACTTAGCTTTCATTGGCATTTGAACTAGTTTTAGTATACCTCGTTGAGAGATTGCGTCAGTACCACTTTAATATTTAGGCCTTGTTAGAATTCTAACTTGACCTACGTATTGATATGATATTGTCACTATCTGCTTTGGACCCTTCACTAGAATCATAGTTAGGGTATAAGCTTGGTAAATGACAATTTGAGTGATCATTTCATTTGAGTGTTCATATGAGTGTTCTTTGAATCATAAAAAAAACTGCATAACATTACTTCTAGAACACACTAGGTTATTTCAACATCACATCGAGTGACTTATAAAAACATACGCCTAGGTTTCACAAAACCTTTGAAGCAACATTTAGACAAAACCTAGTATAACTTTGACTAGTGATGCCTAGAATCACAAAGATGGTGTCCAAACCAAATGATCATGACTTAGGAGAAAATCCTTTTGAATCCTTCCCATTTAGTGGAAACAACTTAGCACCTCTCTTTTCATAGGTCAAAGACACAGAGCCATTGATTGATCATAGCGGAGAGGATTCTGAACTCTTCTGAAGAACAACATCAATTAGACCTAGGTCTCTTTGATGAACTCCTTTATTACAACAGGGATCAAGTACTCGCAAGAGTCTTAGAATTAGGAGCTAAGCTTCTACAAGAATGCAAAGTAGAAACCAAGGTCATTAATCATAAAACAGAAGAACAAATATCCCTCTTAGACATGGATAACCCCTTTGACATAGGGTATGCTTCTACTTCTGGGAAACATCATAACACCATTGAAGGAGACCCATCCAAGCCACTTGGTGATCCACGGTGACCTTATTACAAAGCTTCATGTAAAGTGAAGATTGAGCGCAAAGCCTCACTGCCTCCCAAGTTCGATGAGGAAGAGGATCCTTTAATTGAAGAAGAGATCCTTCAAAAAAAGATCCTGAAACTGAGCCAAAAATTAGCAAACTTAGGCTCTTCAAGTAGGAAATGTATACAAAGACAAAACTCAAAAAAAATCTAGTGAGTTCCACTTTGATCCGTATAATGACATGACCTTTAAAGTGGCTAAGGCATAAAGACCAATGTCACCTACCAAAGAACAACTCATTGAATGGGAATTACAATCAATGAAAGACACGCTTACTACGCTACAAGAGGGAAACATAGGACATAGTAGGAAATATTTGTATGAAGAACTATGCCCTTACCCCTTCGATAAGGACATGTTGTGGAAACCCTTCCCAAAGCATTTTACCATTCCTAAATTTGATAAATATAAAAGAAAAGGTGATCCTTGTGATCACATCAAATAATTTTATATGGCTTTCCAAGAGGTCGCATACAATGATAACTTCTTAATACAACTCTTCCCTCATAGCCTAGGGGCACTGGGATTGGAATGGTTCTTTAGCATACCCAAGGGCTCCATTACAACGTGGCCGTGTTAGCAGAAAAAATTTATATGACATTATTCCTACAACATGGAAAATGATATCACAATGAATGACCTCTGACAATGCAAAGCAGAATCCCAATGAAACATTTGCAAGATTTTTACAATGATGGCAAGGGTTGGTAAGTCGTTTCCCTTGTGCCTTGCCAGAAAAAAAGCTGGTAAGCATATTTGTGCCTAACTTGAACCCAGAAATAGCCTTCCATTTTAAATGCACTACGGCTCTAACTTCGAAGAAATCATAGAGAAGGGAAGTCAAATCAAAAAGGCCCTCATCACAAAGGGAACACTTAAACTAGTTGTCAAAGACAAAACATGAAGCAAAATCCTTAGATAAACCAAAGTTCTTCAACAAAAACAAACATGTCATTGGAGATGGCATTACGAGACTCCAAGAGAGTCCAAGCCGTGCAGACTGGTCCACTTTTAAAGCTCTCACAAGGACCTCATCCCAAGGCACCCACCAAACATGAGTTCATGCCATTAACAGAATCCCTATCTGCCATACTAAAATAATTAGATAACGTAAACATGGTGGAGTACCCAACCGTGAATGGTACCATACCCAGAAAATGCTCCAAAACCCATTTGGTTCAAAGAGCATGAGTACTGTGACTTCCACCATGTTAAAGGGCACAAGAAAGATAGGTGCTTGAGACTACGACCATTACATACAAGACCTCATTGAAGAGGGTAAAATCACCGTAGATTCTCCCCCTGACTCAGGACAAGGGCCAAATGAGAAAATGGGTATATTTAAAGAGCCCTTTCCTAACCATGTAGATAAAAAGAAAAGGAAGCTAGATCATGGAAAAACTTCCAATGACTATAGGATTGCCACTTATATTTATCCCACTAATGATAGTCCCTTCGATTCCCTCATAGGATGTATCCATTCATCTGATGAACAGGTCAATACTATTAGGATCTTAGAAAATAGTTGTGCAGTAGGGATGAGATGTGCTCATTTAATCATACCAGAACCCCTACCTATCCCTCAGGAAGGTCAATACAATTTGATAGACCAGTTAGAGAAAACACCTGCTAGGATATCAATTTTAGATCTCCTCAAAATCTCTACTACCCATAAAAACATACTTTATAAAACACTGCAAAGTTCGGGAGTCTCAACCGATGTAGATCCGTGCACCTCCAAGCCATGATTGTGCACCTTGACTCTAATGATCATATCACTTTTGATCATGTTGCAATCCCACGTAATGACCAAATTAGAGCACAACTTACCCTTATACCTAGAAGTGGTTGTTACCATGTTCGCAAAATTAAGAGAGTACTTGTGGATGGTGGATCTGGTCTAAACATTTGTACTTTAGAATCTGGTTAAGCAGCTAGGCCATTCAGAAATGGATCTAGGGCCAAAACTATTACAAATCATAGACCTATGATAATGAGGAGTAAGAGTCAGTAGGAACTATAGTAGTTCCAATGGAAGTAGGGCTGAACTTTTCATGATACAATGTTCCATGTCCTTGACTTGGATCTACTATACAACATGCTCTTAGGACACCCATGGATCCATGCCATGCAGAGCATTCCTTCAAATTTCCATCAATGTATTAAGATGTGCCATAAAGGACAAGATAATCACCATTCAAGGTGATCCAAAACCATTTACACATTGCAGAGCCTTACATAGTTTTTCTCGTGTAGCTTATGAATGCCCTTCTACAGACATTGTTATTCCTTTACAAACAAGAAGCTATCAAGGAACATGTGGATCTAGATTCACTCACTCCTTACAATCAAGACTTTCCTTTCATTGGTCAACCCCTTTCACATCATGGGAGGAAATGTCGGAAAAATATGGCCCAGGTGATCCGTTCACCTTGAAAAAGATTTATTAATATCAGATTTATCAGTGTCACCCAGGACACGTGGAAAACCTTATTTTCAGTTCAAAATCACTCGGGATCAATGCCCTAAACCATTGGAGAAGTTCATTCCTAGTGGTTTCTTATCCAAGGAAAATATGTTAGAAGATTCCACTAGCAGAGTACCTAAAGGTACCATGGCTTCATGCCATCAGGCCCCGTTATATGTCAAAGGCTATATGTCAAAGGCCACCGTATGATGTTCGTCATGGGTTACAATGGGTTTGGATGTGGAATCAATGTGCAAGGGTGATTAGAACCCATTCCTATCCCTCACTTCAAATCAAACAAGCATGGTCTTGGAATAAGACCACATGATGATCCACCCTTTGAGATTGATGCCACCTCTTCCGAACGTGAGGATGACTCATCTCATTTGATAGTGACGGATTCCCAATGTAGCCTCTATGAGGATCTTTCCTCCACTAACCTATTCCCTGATTCAGTTGTCCTTACCTTTATCTGGATCCAATCCTCAAACCAATTACCAAGTAACCCTTGTATATCCCAAACTTGTAGATTGGGATCAACAATTTCATGTGCTAATTGATTTCTTTGAGAATGATGAGGCATTTGTAGAATTCATGGGTCTCAGAGATTCTATTCTAGATGGGGATCACAAGAAAGGCTTTGCAATTCAACTAGACACATGTGCATACTTTGGAGAAGAAGTAGAGATGTGTGGATGCTTGAATAAGAAGGTCACAAACAAGAGTAAGAATACTTTAGAGAAACCTTGTGAAAAGAAATAAACGCAAGTCTCATAGTGATAGAACTTTTTGAAGGCACTTCATAGATAAACAAAATGAAGAACCTATGGAAAAATGATCTATCCATTCAAGGATGATGATGAGCTACCTAAGGAGGTTGACCTTACTCTTCCCCCTGATCCTACATGGATGGAAGATACCTCTAATATGCTTGTGGAAGAAACCATTAGTGTCAACATTGGCTCGGAAGAGGAACCTAGAATGATAAAGTTGGGAGCTTCACTCTCAGCTATAAGAATAGAAGGTTTTTGTAGAGCTATTAAGAGAATATGGAGATATATTTGCATGTGGTCATATGATGATATGCTTGGTTTGGACCCAGAATTGGTCGTGTACAACCTCATTGTGCACCCAGATGCCAAACCAATCAAACAGAAGTTGAGAAAGATGCACCCTAAAATTCCACTCCTTGTCAAAGAGGAACTTGAAAAATTATTAGCTACTGATTTCATTAAGCCCATCGACTATTCATATTGGATATCTAACATAGTCCCTATTCAAAAGAAACCTGTTGGCATAAGGATCTACATTGAATTTCTGTGACATCAATAAGGCATGTCCCAAAGATGACTTCCCCTTTCCTAATATTGACATGATCGTTGATTCCACCACCGGTTATGAAATGTTGTCCTTAATGGATGGTTTTTCAGGTTATAACCAAATCAGGATTGCAAAGGAGGATCAACATAAAATAACTTTCATCACCCCTTGGGGAACATTTTTTTACAAGGTCATGCCTTTCAGGACTCAAGAATGTCTAGGGCCACCTATCAACATGTAATGACTGGTCATCTTCCATGACATGATGAATGACATCATGGAGGATTACATTGATGATATCTTAGCAAAGTTTCCAAAAGTAGAGGAGAACACCCTGAAGTGCTAAGACGTATTTTCCAAGCATCTTCTGGGATTACAAGGTATGTTTGAACCCCAAGAAGTGTGTCTTTGGCATGTTTTTTCAGGAAAAATCCTAGGTTTCATCATCTCACAAAGAGGGATAGATGTGGACCCTATGAAGGTTATGACTATCATAGAAATGCCTCCACCTACAACTCTCAAACAACTAAGAAGTTTACAAGGAAATATTCAGGAAATCCATCACTTTATTTCACAACTTGCGAGATAAGTTCCATCCATTTACACATCTACTCAAGAAGGATGTTGCATTCAACTAGGGACCAGATTGTCAAAAGGCATTTGCATTGCTAAAACAATACCTTGTCAACTCACCTGTACTCATGCCACCTACCCTAGGTGAACCTCTCCTCTTATACATCTATTACTACCCAGTTTGCTATTGGTGCACTACTTTCCCAATATGACCTAGACCAATAGAGAAAGGGAAGTTTATTACCTTAGTCACACTCTGATTTCCTATGAGTTAAATTACCCACAGATTGAAAAGGCATTGCTTAGCAGTTGTTTTCACCTTTCAGAAACTTCACCATTATCTCCTTACCAAATAAAACCAAGCTAATATCCAAAGTTTGACCCTCTCAAATACCTTTTATCCAAATCCACCCTTACAGGATGAATGGCTAATTGGATCATTATCCTAAGTGAATTTGATATTGATTTTGTGAATCAAAAATCCTTAAAGGGACAGGTGTTGGCTGATCAATTGGCAGAAGCTCCTCTACCATGAATGGAACCTTTGTGTCTAGACCTACCAGATGCATCCATGATGTATGTTGAAGAATCTATGTAGAATGGCAAGTCCATTTTGATGGATCATTCACCTTCCATGGATTGGGGCAGGGGTAGTGCTCATCACTCCCACAGGTGAGGTTATTCCAAGAGCATTCCGTTTGGGATTCCCTTGCACTAATAACATTACAGAGTATGAGGCACTCATTTTTGGCCTCAAGTTGGCTATCACTTGGAATATCAGATACCTATGTGTCATTGGGGACTCCCAACTTATCATTAAACAAGTTAATGATGAGTATAAGGTTAAAGATGAGAAACTTATTCCATACAAGAAATTGGTTGAAACCTTGAAGGAATATTTTACACAGATTGTCTTTGAGAAAAACCATGAGGTCACATAATAGATCAACAAGATGTTATGGCTACAATTTGATCTCTCTTACACATTCCACCTCAGGAGATAAAAATTCCTTTCTTTATAGAGCATTTACAAATACCCACATATGACATGCCAGAATCTTGTTTGGCATGTGAAATTGTTGGTCCATCCTCCCCTTGGTATGACCCTATATTTAGATACCTACAAGATGGAACATTTCCCCATGACATTACCCATTCTGAGAAGAAATCCCTTATCCTCTGTATAAGCACATTATTATACCCTCCTATGAGGCACCCTTTATCATTCATGGCTACAACAGGAATCTGCTTCATTGTTTGGATGTTATTGACTTCATGTCCATGCTATTAAGGAAGTAAACGTGGTGGTATTTGTGGAGCACACACCAGTGGTATGGTCTTGGCTAAGAAATCTCTTAAGGGTAGGTTATTATTGGCCCACCATGGAAGAAGACTGTTGTAATTTTGTCAAGAAATGTGAGTTATGCCAAAATTATGGGAACTTGATACATGCACCAACATAAGCTTTGCAGCCTATCACAACACCTTGGCTATTTTCTAAATGGTGCCTGGATCTCATAGGGAAGCTCCATCCTTCTTCTTTAGATGGCCACACCCACATTATCACTGCCACCGAGTATTTTACTAAATGGGTAGAGGTTATGCCTCTCACTTATGTCACTGGTGCACAAATTTCCAAATTCATCATGAACCATCTCATCTGATCTGTTATGGTATCCCTTCCACCATTTTCACTGATAATGGTAAATCCTTTGAAGAAAAAAATGGTTAAGACATTGTGTAAATGCTTCCATATTCAACTCAAGTGTTCTACCCCTATTACTCCCAAGGTAATGGACAAGATCCGAAGCTACCAATAAAACCCTTGTACGAATCATGGAGAAAATGGTAAGTAAGATTGGCTCGTAATTGGCACTTACAGATATATCCCGCCCTCTGGGCCTATCGAACCTCCATCCACACTCCTACTGGTGTGACCCCATATTCCCTAGTTTATGGCATTGAAGCCATCATACCCTTGGAAGTGGAGCTTCCCTCCCTGAGAATATCTCTCCGCGATTATCTTGATAAAGACGAAGGACTATAGAGTATCTCGTCTAGTAGAGTTAGAGCTATTGGATGAAAAGTGGATAAGAGTCGCTTAATCACCTCAAGGTCTACTAGAATAGAGTATCAAGAGGATATAACAAATGGATCATTCATCATGAATTTTATGTAGGTGATCTAGTGCTGAAATAAAATCAAAAGAATACCGTCAAAGATAGAGAAAAGAAAGGTAAGTTTGAGGCCAACTAGCTAGGGCCTTATGTGGTGGTTGCTAAATATGGGTGAGGATCTTATAAACTAGCATATTCGGATGGTGAAGAACTTCCAGAACCTATGAATGCCATGCATCTCAAGTGTTTCTATGATTAAGCATGGTGGATAAATATGAAAAAGAACTAAAAAGTAGAAAAATAAAGAAAAAAACAAACAAAACATGGAAAATTTGAGAAAACAGTAAAGAAAAAGCAAGTCATCCACATGTGAAAACCACACAATTGTGGTGCAGTGGGTAGGTCTTCTAGGTGAAAACCAGTTTCCGACATTGAAGGAGAATTCTCTAGTCACAAGTTACTCTTGCATCAGGATAGGTAACCCTCACCACTTTCTAGAAATAAATTTCCTTTACTAGGTCTAGGAACCCTACCGAATCCATCTTCGTTAAGCCATGATCTGGCTTATTTACTCTTATATCTGCATGAAGGATGTGCCTTTGTATATTCCCATCTAACATTGGGAGCACCTTCGCATTCCACTTTCTCATATATACGCACGTGGCATTCTATCATTTGTATATTCCCACATCATGTTAGGGGAATCCGCGCTTAGTTTGTCCTTGTACATTGCTTTTAGAACATGACCTTAGAAAATACAAAAAACATTCAGAAAGAAGGATACACAAAAATCTAAACATTCATAAAATTTTCCCTTCTAGGGAACGAAGCTAAAGAAACACTCATAAAATTGTCTTTGGGAAACCCCAAAAACAACATGAACAAGTAGACTTGAAAACATAACTTTCCAAGATAACCTAAAAACATCAGAAAATATATGAATGGTTGTCCTGCAAAAATAAGGTAATGATTAAATTGCTTTTAGTCATCGGTTTGTATAATTTTGGTTATATATTTTTTTAGTTTTTTTTAGTTTTTTCTTGTGTGTTTGTTTACTTCACTTTTTTTGTTATCACATCTATCATATACCATTCATCACATATAACATCATCTGATACATCATATATACAAAAATGCTAAGTTTTACATCATGTATGTATACTAAGATAATCATCACATATCATATCATCAATGGGGGAAAGAGGGGTTGCGCATGATCACAAATCTATCCCCCCAACACCAATATCAACTAGTATCATCCCAAGTGCTAGCATCTACCAATATCATCTAATATACATCCCAAACGTATGCTATCATATCAACCATCCTCAGGGCACTATTTTCCACTTAGCACTTATCTCTTCACCTTGGGGAATTTTAAAAATACTTCCAGGTACTTTTTGCCTTCTATTTTAATCTATGCACCATGATTTTTTTTTCGAATAATTATTGTTATCCCCGTTTGTCTTCTCGTTGGAGCATTTTATTACCACCCGAAGCCCATTCTCTTTGCCTTACAGAATTTTTGCACGTGATTTTAGGTGACCTTCTATTTCCTAAATTCCTTTGACCGATCAATTTTTTTAAATCTTATAAAACCATTCAAAAATTAAAAAAAAAATCGTAAACACTTTGAAAATGGACTAAAACTAGTAAAAAACTCATTTGCAATCTAAAATCTGTGTCTCTCACATGGCACTCTTCTCGTATCTTTCTAATGTTTTTAGATGTTTTGACATAATGAATCACGGATCACCTAACTCTACAATCATTTACAAAAGCTACGCTAATTACTTCGTCTGTACTCTGAGGCACTATCAATTTCCTCGTACTATTTTTATCGTGTACATTGCTTTCTTCATCAGACCCAAGTCTCCCCCATCCTTTCCCTTATACACATGAATTGCTTGGGGAATAATTTTAAATCCCTTGTCTTGTTGATCAACAACATTTAGGATTGCAACTCAATAACAAAATATTTGTGCAACTGTCTTGAGCGTTGTTGGTTTAAGTATGTGTGATTATACTTATTTCCTTGTTAAGTGAGTTTGTTTACTTCTTGTATTGCATTGCATGTTTGTATGTTGCATGGAGTTTTTATTTTAGCAATGGACAGTTGTTTTTATCTTGGCTTTTCATATCATTTTACGCTCCCCTCATATACTTGCATTTTAATAAGGACCGATGATGAGGATGCTAAGCAAAACGATGCTTACAATTTGTTTCTATAAGCACTAGTTTATGGATAGCTCAATATCCCCTTTTCTTATTTTATTGTCTAATATTCTCTTTACACTTTTCTTTCTTTTGTTCTCTTTTCAATCCTTGATCTAGTTTCTTCCATCACCCCCATCAACACTCGATGGGGCATCCCTTTAGCTAACAAATTTTTCTTCTACCCCTTTACAAAAATTTCATTTGCTTATGTTTGTCTACTTTCTTTGAAGTGATGTGGCTTACGTCACCCTAAAGAGGGGAAAATGTAGGCTCCTGTAGTTTTATAAAAGTACTATTATTCCTAATATTTCACTAACTATTCTTCTTCTTGCCAATTAATGACATACAATCAGTTAGACCAATCTAACTCCCTCGTCTTACGACACTCTGTATGGTCGTATTTTTCTTGTAAGCTAATTAATGGATGCTGATTATAGTCCTTTGTTGGCCAAACCATCTTCTCATTCCCTTATAGACTACTTATACTAGTTTACTAGATTATCAATCCATTTCATTGGATTGATTAGACCTCTCAAAACCCTCTCAAAAACCCTAATTCCTCTCTAAACAAGATTAACTAGACTAACCTAGTTTAACTAATCCTAACCATGATTAGCGTTTTCTAAACCTAGTCAAATATTACTTTGACTCCCTAATTAATTTTTTTGCTTATCCTTTAGTCCCATATGCACCAAAATTCCTTCACTTTCCCAAATGTAAAACTATAAATAACCCATTATCCCCCTTTCATTTCTAAGAATTCTCCTTCTTCCTAACATAAAGTATAGTATTGTTCCAGGACCTATCAGCTTCTATTGAAGTTCTTCTTTCATGTGAGCCCTGATTTTGTTCATTGATTCTGCACACACAAGGATTGAGTGGACAATTGTATAGAACCATTGGAAAAGAAACTCATCAAAGAAGATTGCTCCCAGTTCTCATAATCACAAATCTCATATATCTTAGATTCCTCCAAGCTTGGGACATGTAATTTAAAGTCTTTCAAGATTAGAGGATCGATAAATTGCTAGGTTTTACCTTTTCTGATCTATGGCCGATATTAATGTATGCAAAGTTGACTCTTTGTTATATGTTTTTCATTTCTGTGTGAACTCCATTATAATATCTTACTTGTAATGGCCCTTGGAGCCTTTTTAAAAATTATCAATAAAAAAATAAAAAATGGTGCTCATAGATGCCTAATATTCCCCAAAGATGACTAAAGTTATACAATTGCACCTAAACAAGGCCTATTCTAGAAAACAATAATCAATAATGAGATTTGTGGGAATTTAGTTTGAATTAAATGTTAATAACAAGCTCTAAACAATGTCAGCGATCAGCCTAAGGAAATTCTACAAATATAAATACACCATCCATATATGTGATTGAGAATAAGAGTGTTAAAATCAATAACACATTACATATTAATTTAACAATGGAATAAGGAGTGCGCAAGGATGAGAAAACGAGCTTGCGGAAGATAAGGAGAAGCGCAAAAAATATCTTGAAAGGGGTGATGAAGTAAAGGGAAAGGGAAAACCAAAATAATGGACAACAATGATTGAAGCAAGAAAGATAGGTTGAAAAAATGGTGGAAAAGGATAGATAGAAATAAAATCAACATGGCCACATGGATAATAGTGACTAGACGATTAAGCTACCAATCAAGACAATCTAACAACTAGTGACATGGCACAACATGATTGGTTGAGAAAAAATAACAAAGATAATAACATTGAAGGTTCCAATTCAAATTTGAAGTTTTAGTGGGAGAAATAATGAGAAATATTAGATGAGAGAGAAGTAGGAAAAGTCAGGAATGTGTGACTATAATAGGAGAAACAGAGGAGGATAGAAGATTATTCAAAAATAAGTTCTAGATGAGGTTATTGTGGGCCGAAGGATGTACGATCAATGAAAGAGAGGGACCGAGAGAAAAATGTCTTGATTTACCTTAAAACTGAATGAAATTTATACAAGTTTTTTTTAGTTCCTAGGAGGTGCAAATAATTGTAAAATTCCATTAAGGGAAGACATAATAAATGTCATATGAATCTTTGTAACATCAATGTAAAAGCTGCACCAGGTTAATTTCAATTACGTAACTTTAAGGAAAATAAATATTTTATAGCAAACTATGTTTACTATGGAAAATGACAAGCTCAAGGAGTATGTGGTAAAGATCTTCCCTCATCAAGTGGTATCAGAGCATGCTTGTTTCCTGTGTGATGGAAATGGAATCCGAATAGCTATAAAATTACAAAATGTGAGGTAGATAGAAAAGTTAAATTGTGTTCTCCACTATGAGAAGTTAGTAGAGAACACAAAATGAAGTGAGATCACAATAGTTAGTAGATAGTGCTAAATAAAGGAGACATGTTAGGCATGATGAAGCTCGAGAAAATGAGGAAAGAAATTCAAGAACATTAGAACGTGAGGACCCAATAGGAACATGCAGAAATAGATAGTGAAAGAGTAATGAATATTATGACATGAGATAGAGAGGGGATGAAAGAATCATAGAGGATTCAAAGGCATAAAATGGATAAGATGCGAAAGATGATATAATATCATCAAGATAAATATGCATGTGTGGAGGAATAGGTATAAGATTTTCGTAAGAGGTGCACAATAGAAAAGAAGAACTCAACATGGGAGTACTTCCAAGGAAATACTGGCTGAGATATGTGAGTACCACAGAAGGATGTGCAAGAAGGAGAACATGAAGAAGGATCATTAAGTGAGAAAAGGATGAAGGATGATATTACCAAAGGATGAATGGTAACATGTGAGAGTATCACACTAGAAGAGGGAGATACTTGATAAGAGGAGATGACCATTGTAGACCATAGATGCATAGAATAATATGTTAAAATGCAAAATGAAACCATGGTGAAGGAGGTTATATGGAAGGAAAATGGTGTGTGAAAAAAAAAATGGGCACATAGAAAACATAGGAGATGCATGAGATGACATCTAAAATGAAAAGACGGGGTGTATTGTAAGATGTGTAAGAGAAAAGAACCTAACAAAAGAATATAATTTTATAGATAGGCATGTAAGGATAAAATTTGAGAAGAGGAGTTGAGGAGTATGAAGAGAAATATTCCTAGGATAATTGGAGTACCATTGCAAAGGAATACAAGCAATATAGGAAGATTACAATAGTACACATAAAAATAGAGCATACATGGTAAAGAGATATAGGATGATCTTGACAACATGAATGCAAAGATGAACAAAAAATAAGATGAGTGCATGAGTTAGGGAAATTCTATTGGCAGTTTAAAGAAACTACAGAAGAATACAAATGAGGAAGAAGTGACGAAGAAAGGTCGGGAGAGGTCAACCTTAGATGAAATTTCCTTTGAGGAAAAAAAATATAGAGAAATTATGGAGAAAATCTTCTAGAGTGCACATGGAAAATAGGGCACCAAGAGGGGAAGAGGTTTGTCAGGGAACTACAAATGGAGCACATAATGGAGGATCAAGAAGATGTGCTCATAAAAGGTACAAGAAAATTTGGTCAGGATAAATTGTCATAGCAAGAGGGAGGAGAAGACAGAGGATGTCATCTGTAGTGCAGTCTAATAGTATCTGAAAGGACAGGGAGAGAAGAATCTCCCCATTTAAGACCATAGGAAAAGGATATGATATGACATGGGAGGGTTGATTCAAGGAGTACAAATGTAAGGAAAATGCGTGGAGAGGAGAAGTCTAGTTGTAGAATAGATAGTAAAAGAGGAAGAAAGTGACGATAAACTTAGTGGAGGAGATATTGTGGCAAAAATAGAATTGAAAAGAAGAAGGATCACTAGATAAGCCTTAGGGAGAGGAGAATGATCCCAGACAAGCAAGGAGTTATTACACTTGAGAAGAGTGAAACATAAAATCACTAAGGGTGTAGAAAAGACACCCATCTATGGAAAAGGAAGTTGTGGGTGGTAGAAACTCATAAATGAGTGCAAAATAGCAAAAAATGAGTCACCTAAAAGTTGCCAAAGGTTAGAAGAGGTGACGGAAGAAGTATATAGTAAAAGGAGGAAGGATTGTCGGCTAAAAGAGACTGGACTATATGTCTACATAGTTCGAAGGGTGACTGTATCACTCACTAGATCCTCTTGAGGAGGACCTCAAGTTTAAATTACCCAATTTTTTTTATATACAGGGGAATCCTAGGAATGAAGTCATATCTGCACTAAAAGAAAGTGTGTGCAAGAATTGATTAACTAAAAATGGAAAATAAGGTGTAATTAATCTAATCTAGAACGACATGTAAATATAGTGAATGAACGTAATAGATAAAGTATGGGAAATGACACAAACAACTAATGAAAATGGAAATGTAGATACCCCAATAGTGCTAAGAGGAGTCAAGGAAATGAACTCATCTAATTAGAGGATCTTGTTGGAACTGTGTCACATAAATGATTGGAGGAACAGGAATCAAGGATGACTGTGCAGAGGTCCCAAAAAGGGTGGATCTGAGATATCTAGATGGATTGGAGTTCCTAGAGAGGGACTGGGGCATTTGCGGGCACTCTGGTCTATATAATGGGCTGCCCTAGTCTGCGTGAAAGAGGTTTAAAACTGAGTTTCACATGTTCGAAAGGTAATTGAAACCCTTGTTGTGTATCGCATCAGATTCAACACTACGCTAGGTGTCACTAATAATCGAAAGATAAAAGAGACCTGCAACAGACCACAAGAAGTATCAAAACCCTAAAAAATAGAAGAATGCAAATGAATGGGTCAGAATGACCTCAGTAGCCACAAAAATGGGCTTACTAATATGAGTGTTGCACTACATTTTAGACCCAAATGTAGTTTTGGTGTGTGTGTGCATCATGTGCCCTAGGTTCTCTTGTGTCTAGTCACACTTTGTGAAGTAACAAGATAACTATGTGTAAAAAATGTAATAAAATGTGTGCATGGAATATAATATAATCCCTCCCCCTATGCTTGTGTGATATAGATGAACCATCCTTGTCCTTGTGATGGATCTAATGGATGTAAATGATCTCCAAATGGATGCAACTCTAGGTGGATGATAGTAGTGACTAGTGTTTTGTCCCTCATTATGGTCTCATAACTTTATATTTATACAGTTTCTCTTGATCTAATTTTGTAATTAACCTTGAAATGGATGACCATCAAAAGATAAGAATCTGAAACGGCTAGAAAGAGCCAAAAAGTGGCAAGAAAGTTCAAAAAGGATCTACAGTGCCCCTAATGGGAACCAAGGTGCCCATGGGCACCCCAGTACTAGCTTGGGTGCCCCAGTCAAGGCTAAAATAATGCAAAACGATGAAAGAATGACTTGGCATATGGGT
The DNA here is from genome assembly GCA_019776745.2 of Taxus chinensis. Classification (NCBI taxonomy): domain Eukaryota; kingdom Viridiplantae; phylum Streptophyta; class Pinopsida; order Cupressales; family Taxaceae; genus Taxus; species Taxus chinensis. Next base: position 682,242,168 of record CM034148.1, read on the forward strand.
GCAAGAGGTCAGGAATGACGAAAGAAAATCAAGTAAGATGGCCAAAATATGGGGGTTAATTAGTAATTTCTTCACTCAAAAAACCTTCTAAATAGTAGTATGAGATCGAGGACTAAATAATGTTCCTAAAGTGCATGATTTTGTGTCTACATTTTCCCCCACTTTATGTTGGTGAGTGGAAATATTGGTAACATAAATTAGATATAGATGTTTTTACCTAACATCCATGAAGATTGTAGTATAAAATGCATCGAAGGACTAGAAAAAGAGTGGAATGCCAAAAAATATGACTGCTAACTGTGTGACTGTCTAATCCCTAGATGCCAAAAATCACAAAAATAGGTGATGAGATTGAACCTAGGGTGGAAACTTGTAGAATGTAGCTAGTTCTTGATGTGTGTGATGTACCTAGCATGGGTAATATGGTGTGTCCTTGTGAGTGTTGTTCTTGACATTGTTGTTGTTTTTTTTCCCATATTTGACTGTTTGTTTCTCATAGGGTCAGACCTACAAGGATAGAAATTATCAAGTAGTCAAATATGTATATATCTGTAAAAACACATGTAAATGTAAAAGGTAAATACATAAATGAAACTAGTGTAAATGGAACATGTGCACCATGATCCATGTCGAGAAACAGAGTGTAGAACAATCATATAATTTCATATCTAATGATTTTTATGGGTGATCTCACACTACCCTGATTAAAGAAGTATAGGGACAAAGTTGCATTATAATCACAAAAAATAAAATAATGAAGCCCATGGAATGCTTTTCTAGAAACTCAATGTGTACATAAAGGATTGTTTGGGCGATCCGACACAACTGATCATTAGTATGCGTAGGGAGGCACACCCATTGTAACCTCCTACCTTGAAAGGGGTTACCGCATAGAATTCTAAGACCAACCTTGTCCTATAAAATGACACTTGATGTACAAGGTTCGATAGACTGGTCTCAACTGATATCATTGTATGTAATCACATAGAAGCCATAGATAAGAATAGTATTCATATGAAATGAAGCATTGTAGAATCGTTGTGTAGTATGAAAAATTCCCCAAATGGTTCCCCTCCTCTTTGAGGGTGCATACAACGTCATTGATAGGAGAATGTGGCCCCAAAAGAGGACTAAGCACATGTACTCTGAGACTCTAACCTGCAAGGGGAAGGTAATGCACTTGGTAGAAACTGAGGCATGCACAATACAATAAGGCTAGCCAAAGACAAGTGTCAGTACGAATAAACATGAATATAGAAAATAGTGTAGAAGCTAATAAAATAGTGTATAAGATACCAAGCAAAGTAGTAATGTAAACATGCAAGAAGATATAGTAAGCCACAAAAATTAGGTTGCAAACATGGGACATCACTCACGATGTCGCAAGACATGCAAAGGCCATCATGGCCATAAACAAACAAAAAAGTGTGTACACCAAATGAAGGGAAATATAACAACCAGTATGGAAGCATATATCCATTTGTAACTAATGTTGCATATGAAGCACCCATTAGTATGTTAAAAAAAAACTAGTATGTCAAAAGTGTGTATAACCAAGTAATGTAAAGTGCTAAGTAAAAAATGAAACAATAACAGCCTGAAAGAAACGAATTTGGATGCTCCCAATGACTAGCATAGGAAGGGTAGAAGGCAAGCATCCATGTTGCATGTAAAAGACCTATATCTATTATCACAACTAGAAAAAGATGTGAACACGCATGTTTGGATGGTATAGATAAATGACATGCAAGTAATCTAACTAGCATGTGTAATAAAGTGAACATGAAAAAGTAAGAGTAAGAAAGAGTAAATCCAACCATAATATGCAGTGAATGGATGGAATGGAATGTAAAATGGAGTGATAAGAGTTGTGTGCCCCATGAGTGAGTGAAAATGTATTCAGTGAGGTTCATTGGGATTTCCCCCTCAGCAGTCAAGAATGAACCTTAAACGAGAGTGTGTCATTGGGAAAGGATCAAAATGTGTGTGTTGTGTCTAATGCATTGTGATGAGTGTGTATATGCGTGTTGATAAAATATGACCTAGAAATGATGCATGTGGCCCCTATATCTAAAGATTATATCATAACAAGATGAATGTAGGAATGATGATGTAACCTAAAGCATATATCACTACTAGATTAATAAAAGGGAGTGGTTATGTATCCTAAATTGTATACCACTACAAGATGAATAAAAGGGAGTGGTGATGTAGCATAAAACGTATACCACTAAAATATGATAGAGTAGGTGATCATTTAACCTATAGTGTATGTCGATAACCTAGGAATTTCACATGATGGAAGGTCTAAATGAGACATGTGTGAGTGTGATAAATTCCATTTGATTTGTAAACCCTCGACATTCAAGTATGGACTGAGTAACTAAAGTTCATCATATGGTAGTGAGTGCAGCATGTAAAAGACAATGTAGTATGCATGATGACCAAATGATATATATGACGTGTAATTGTGCAATGTGCAAAATGTAATGCAATATGTGTAGCTAACCTAAATGTGTGCTATGTAAGATGTAGATAGTGTAATGCGATCGACATAGATAATAGAAGTGTATAATAAAGAATAGTATGATGTATAACTATGAAATGATCAAAATGTTGTAGAATGTATGATGTAGGATGCAAGATGTGTGATGAAATGTAATGTGTAATGCCTATAGTGCAGTTTTTGGGGTTCATGAATAGTAATCCCTCAATAGTAAAGTGTGAAATGAAGCACAAGAGTGTGTCATTGGGTAATGGTCGATGCTAAAATGTGTGATGAGTACACCTATGTGAGGATATTGATGTATGAGAATGCAAATATACTAGATGTTAATATGGTTGTTGAGGGTATGTATTAAATGTGATTCCCCTCAAGTTATGAATGAAATGAACTAACCAATGAGAGTGAAGGATGGAGGTCCTTCAGTCGAGGCATGTGATGATGAAATTTTATGACCGCAGTCTAATAATGGTGGTATGGTAGAAAAATAATGTGTTAGTGAATGAAGTCTATGTGCATGTTGTGGTTGAATGTATGATGAATTTTGTCACACAAAAAAATGTGTTGGTGATGGAATAAACTAGGGTGGTAATTGTCTTGAGGTGTCATAACTATCCTAGGGATGTGTTTATACCGGCATGTAGGAATAGTAGAGTAGTGAGGTCGTGTAGATAATGTGCGAGTAGGTGAACTAGGAGTAGATTGTGATTTGAGTAATATAGAGTGTGATGTGGTAGATAAATTAGATGATGTATGATCTATTTTTCAAGGATATGGTGACCATGGAGCAGATGCTGGGACACCGTCAATAGAAATGACATGATTGTTATGAATAAGTTTAAGTCGCAAATGATTCATAGAAATGATAGATTGAGAGCGACGAATCTAATTTAGACTAAAAAGCATGTCACATTTGTAAACTATGTTTCCAATGAGGAAATTCACAAGAAGAGTAAAAGGACCAATCGTAACATATAGCTTAACAAAACTAAAGTGTTTGTTAAAAGGGTACTCAATTTGCTATGAAAGATAACCAATATCCTTGAGAAGTGAAATAGAGCATACACTAACGGGCCATGATGGGTCAACCTTAGTGTTGTTAATAGAGGTCGAGATAATATATGCATTGATATGTAAATTATTAGATGTGAAAGTTGCATGATAATTGAAGTCAAAGAAAGAAATGATTGGTGGTGAAGCATCAGTGTGTGCAACTAGGAATTCTAGAGCTCCTAATGTAGGAGGAGGTACTGCATGATATGTATGATTGGAAAAAGAGTCAGACGTCTTCTTGTCACTTTGTTGAGATTCATTGTTAAAGAGCTTGACTTTACCCTTGTCGTTGGTCGGGGTAGAGTTAGTAGTCTTTAGAAGCTCTAGTTTCTTGTCATCAAATAGGTCTTGAATGATTGTGCGTAGTTTTAAACATCTTTTTATATAGTGTCCCACACATCAATGATAATCACAGTGGAAGTTTTAAATGTACTTCCTACCTTTTAGTCGAGATGGTTCTAACTCGAGTGGTGGAGGGAGGGTAATAAGATTGCTCTTGAGAAGTTTCTTTAATATAAGATGTAGAGCCATTGGAAATTTGTTAAATTTGTGTCGAGGTTACTATGACTGAACCTCCTTCGTAGGAGTGATTGCATTGACAATGATTTTAATGTCAGTTGGTTTAGTTGTAGAGGGTTTGAATAACATCTTGTTTTGAAAAAATGTGGAGGGTGAAGCTTGTTCCTAATACTTAAGATTTTTTATAGATAGGAGTTTGGTCTCATGAAGCTTAAGAGTATGAAAGATTTGGTCGAATGAAGGAGAGGTCTTAAAGAGAACACTCTCTTGGAGAGGTAGTAAGAGACTTTGTATGAAAAATTCATGAAGCTCAGAGTCCACAAGAACATTTTTCATCTTAGCTAAATTATAATTATACCTTAAAATGTAGTTAGCGAAGTGTTCATTGGATTCATGTTTAAGTTGCGCTAGCTAAGCATAAGAGATATTAGAGCCGATATTGATGGAAAATGTGTGAGAAAGGAATCTGCTAAATGTGTGAAGGAAGTTACCGAGTGTACAGGTAAGTAGTAAAACCAATGCATTGTATAGTCATGGAGATTACAAGGAAATATTTTAGCTAAAATAATATGATCGTCAAAAAAATATAGACACGCTACATAAAACGCTCTAAGATGCTTCTGGGGGTAACCGTACCCATTACAAATGGGAATTAATGCAGCCTAGAATTAAAAAATACAAGTCTAGACGCGGTAGCACATCACTCATCCTAGATTGAGTGCTCAATAGAAGCACGCAAAGGTACCAAACCCCTCTTTAGGGTTGTTACAGGATGTTTAGCATGATGAAGACTTTAATCATTTAGATCTATGGCTAATATATCCTCCTATAGTTCTTATTCAGATCTAGATCTAGAACATAATAGACTTAAAAGATAACCATAATGGAATCAAACATGCAATTCTAAATTATAACCATGATAACACCTTGTTTCAGTCCATAATCCCCATTATATTAATCACAGTAAATACACAGAAGCTTCCTTATAATCATAATAGTATACGCTCATATGCGTATCAGATCTATCAACATAATCTCACTATAACCCAATTATCACACATATATCTATGCTCTCTCTGTTACACAATTCAATACATATTTATAAGGGTGGGGACTTTTCCTTTGCTGATTATCTAATCCCAAAATAGGTCACATCCTATTATTAGCCATGCACTGTTACAAAGATAGGCTTACATGCAAGAGTGTTAACAATATGTCTCTCTTATTCAACTATCATTTCGCTATTCTATATTTATCCTACATTCATGCAAAGTGCTTCGTAGCCAATTATCCAAAAATAGCCAATGCGTGTCACACAAGTCTCCAATCATTTTGAGTGCTCTGCACGCTATCTCCCAAAATAGATCCTCATCACGAAAATGGCTAAGTCTTTAATTTTTCCCTCTCATTCACACGTGATCCTTTAGAATACTCTCACACCTTTGAATGCACTCTACTCTCCCGTGTGAACCTTTTGTATTTCCTTTTCTAGGTGCCAGATTCTGACTGATCAACATTACCCCACACTAGTTTGCATTTCTGCCCCGGTAATGGTTGTCTCTAAAACGAATCAAAGAATATGAATAGAAATAATTTTGATGAATAAAAAAATGTCTTTAACCTGCAATATCTTTTGCTACAACCTGAATAATCAATTCAAGATACTATTATTTTTTCTCCACCTCTAAGGTCTTCCAATCATTGAGCACGACCTCTACTTTATCTATAATATCCACTGCAATTGACTCTAATTCATCCCTTGCAATCTCTTCCTTCTCATTCTATAAGACCAACACAATGTTGGACATGTCAGTCATTCTCCCTTCCAACAAGTCCATCTTTTGAGTGATGAGTTTCCCATGCTCATCCAGCCTTTCCTTGTGTGGTTCCCAAGCTGTTGTAAGGGCCTTCCGCTTCTACTTAACAAGGGATAATCATTCTCTGCGGCCCAATGTCTCATCTTTCATGGCCTTTAGGACTTCATTATCTTCTAAAATAGTCCTGGTCCTTATAATGGCCTCTAACACTGTACAAATATTTAGCACTTGATCCACCTTCTTTAGTTCCTACTACAAGCTCTAAAGCAATCCTTCATATGATGCAATCTTCTGCATCACTGAAGCCTTTTCCCGCTCTGCTTCCTATGTTGGATCCTTTGGTTTTGGCATGTGCAGAGGTTCATATTCAAGCACTAAGTCCACCAATATACTTACATAATGTATTGCCAAAGGAAACGTCTAGGGTACCTTTAGCTTTAAGTATGGCCTAGCCTTCATGACATTGTCACCAATCTCCTCTATCATGTTGATAAACACAACATTATTCTTCTAGGAAAAGTCTCTTTCCTTATTTAGGCACACTATTTCCTCATCCTTAGTCTTGATATCCTCCCTTAGCGCCCTAATTTTTTCAGCTTTATCCATATTCCATCGTGCAACCTCTTTCGAGACCTTCACCAAAGCATTGCTTATTTTCTCATCTAACATAACAGTAGGCTTTACTTTTATGTGTCTTACCTAAGGTGTCTTTTTTAACCTCCTCAACATGCATGACTCCTTACACACATCAAATTCTAGTTCATCCATGTGCGTGTGCATCGACCATGAAAATTGTTTCCTTGTGCACATTGTTGTCATATCTTCATCCATTAACTCCCAACCATACAACTCCTTTTGTGTCATTATGCTCTAGAAACAGGTGCGGACAATTTTACCTGTGTCCTTAGTATAGCCCATGGCTGGTGGAATGTACTCCCCACTTGTTCTTCTTGATATAGGCTACTTAGGAACTTGAGCTTCAAGATTTGGAACTTGTGCGGCTATGTCTTGAGTAATTTTGGTTGATGTCTCTTCTATCCCTTTTTCTCCCTCTTATCCATTCTACATTTCTTCATATTTTTGTTCTTCCACGTTCTCTAGAGGTGTAAGAGAATTGGGCATGCTTTCCTTAGACTCTTCCGCCTCCTCATTCAGCTTTAATTTCCTTCATCTTTTCTCAGTTGTCTCCTTCTATGGAGAGATTCGAGGTGATCTGCGCATTGTTTACAAAGTAGCACCTTGGGTCCTTATTCTCTTGAATACTCTCTTGAAATGGCAATCTCCTTGGACTACATCCAAGTCCTCATCATCTTCCTCTTGTGTCTGAAGTGGTGTAGTTGCACACACATCTTCATCCTTATTTGGAGGCTGTCATCTACCTATGTGTTCCAAATCACCAATATCTTCATGCTCTTCCTCTTCATCATCGACCCAAATTATTTGTGGGCTTAGGCACTAGAATATTTTCCATCGTATGCCTACCTTTTGGCTGCCCCGGGAGTGTGAAATCATTCTCCACATACTTATTGTTCTCTAGCTTGGGTTTGAGTTGAAGGTACATAAGCGTTGCTTCGATGTCCCTAACTTCCAAGCTTACAGGATTAATGCTTATAATATCTGAAATAAGTCTTTCAATGTCTGCATTATACCTTGGATATACATAATTCTTCCTCAGAGTGTGGTAGTCACAATCTACCTTGTCTGCATTGAAGGTTAGGTGGCATGCATCTAAATACCGGTGAACTGATGCTTGGAAATATCTTATTGTGAAAGCATATAATAGTTTGCACCATGGGCTCCAAGCTTCATCCTTCATCGCAAATCATGTGATGAAAAAATTTTGGTATATGGAAAACTAAACTTCATTACCCACCACCGAAGGTAAATCCTTGGGTATGTGCCAAACTTCTTTGAACACTGCATGGAGTCTATCATACCACATCTCTGCCCTTTGCTTGATTGGTCCACTCATTGATCCATCACACAAGTACTTGCCAAATATTTCTACAGGTGACTTTTGTTCTATAGGGTACTCCCAAATCTTCTCCTTTGGCCCATCAGGTACCCCAATCTCCATAAATACTAAATACAATAGTACAACACCAAAACTTATTATATCACATGTTCATGCTTCTTCAATTATTGTCTTTGCTATGTGATATGCAATATTGTAGACCACTCCTTGAGACATTTTCTTTATGACGTGCAACCACATTGTGTTTACCTGCGACCACCTTCCTTGGTCATTAAGCTTTGTTACAAGATGTGAAACTTCCTACACTACTGGGTACTTTTTTAATTTGTCAATGTCCATGTCGCACATGTTGAGGTTAGCACACTGGTTGTATAGATTATATATATTAGATCTAAGCATACATGCAAATAAAATCAGATATTCTACCAGAAGAAATATACAAAACAAGAGACATAAATCAACACTAGATTTAACATGGTTTACTCAGTGTGGGCTACATCCACCAAGAAACAAGCTAATCTATTATCCAAAGCTTTGAAAAGATATACAATGAATACTTACAGTGTTCCACACCTCTCAGATGTACAGTACTTTCTTTCCCTCAAGTTTTTTCTTCATCACCAAGAATTCTCTCTCTCACCAAATTTTACAAGTTCTTTCTAATTATTGTTAATCATCCTTACTTATAAACCCTAGCTTTTATGCTTATATAGTCATTTTTAGACTTAGGGCACTTAGACATGTAATTACAATCAATAGATATATTTTAATGCTAAAAATAGATATAATTCCCGAGAGTTAATTAAAACATCCTCACACAGGTAACTAATGCCAGTTAGCCCTAACCGATGTTGGTTCCTCCCTTTCCTAACCAATGCTAGTCCTTCCTAACCGATGCCGGTTCCCCCTTAACTGATGATGGTTACTGTATTTTCCAGTAAGTTTCCATTGCATGGTAAATTGAAGTAATTGAGCTCCACAACTCAACAATCTCCCAGTTGGAGATTAATTATTACACCATACTTGTACAACAACATTCTTAGATCCTTCCTTAGCTATGTTTCTTCTTCTTCAAGTCTCAAACTTGAAGACCAATAGAAGTGGAGTGTAGCTCCAAATTCTCTTTTGCTAATGGCTTCATTAGCATATCCATAGGGTTCTTACTCGTATGAATATTTTCCAGATTCAACTGTCCATCCTTCAATACCTACCGTATGAAGTGATATCTCAACTGAATGTGTTTCATTCTAGAATGAAATGTCGAGTTCTTTTCCAAATGAATTGCACTCTAACTGTCACTGAAAAATTTGCAATCATCTTACTCCTTTTCCAACTCTTCCATGAACATGCTCATCCATATCATCTCTTTGCTAGCCTCTATAGCTGCAACATAATCTGTATTTGTAGTAGACAAAACCAAAGCTTTCTACAATCTTGATATCCATCCAACTTATGTCCCATATACTGTGAAAATATATCTATTAGTGTTCCTTCTACCATTCAGATCTCTAACCATATCCGAATCAACATGGCCACATAATGAAATATCTAAACCTCCATAGTATAACTACATGCTAGATGTTCCTTTAAAATACCTAAGTATCCATTTGACTACTTTCTAATGATCTTTACTTGGATTGGCCATATATCTACTCACAACTCCCACTGCCTATGTAATTTCTAGTCTGGTATAAACCATAACATACATGAGACTCCTAACTACTGAAGCATATGGCACTCGTGTCATGTATTTGACCTCATCATGTGATGATGGACATTGATATTTGCTCAATTTTAAGTGTCCAACCATAGGTGTACTAACAGGTTTTACATTCAATATGTTGAACCTTTCTAACACCTTGTAGATATAATCCTCTTGGGACAAATACAATTTCTTCTTTTTCCTGTCTTTGTGTATTTATATGCCAAGGATTATTTTTTCAGCTCCTAAATCCTTCATATCAAATGTGTGAGCTAGCTTTCTCTTAAGCTCACCAATGTCCTACATACTAGATCATGCAATAAGCATATCATCCACATGCAGTGACAAAATAATATAGCTCCCATTTTAAATCCTTTTGAAATAAACACAATGGTCAAATTCACATCTCAAGTAACCATGCTTTTGCATAAATTTATCAAACCTCATGTACCATTACCGTGGAGCTTATTTGAGCCCATATAGACTCTTTTTCAACCTGCACACTAATTTATCCTTACCCTTGACTTCATACCCAAGAAACTGCTACATATAAATCTCTTCATTCAAATCACCATGAAAGAAAGTCATCTTCACATCTAGTTGCTCTAAATGCAAGTCTTCTACTGCAACTAAGCTCAATACAGTACAAATAGAATCCATCTTAACAACAAGAGAAATTATTTCAACAAAGTCAATACCTACTTTCTATACAAATCCCTTTACTACAAGCCTTACCTTATATCTTTTCTGTCCATCCGCTTCTTCCATGATCCTGTAAATCCACTTGTTCTGCAATGTTCTCTTACTTGTTGGCAACTTAACCAAATCCCATGTTTGGTTCTGTTCGAAGGATTCCATCTCCTCATCCATGCCATGCTCCCACTGGACATGAGTCTTATCCTACATTTCTTCTTTAAAAATCTCTGGTTCACAATTATCAGTCAATAATAAATAAAATAGAGGTGTAAATCTTTGTGGAGGTTTACTTACCCTTTGTGACCTTCTCACGGGAGTTTGGGGTACCGGAGGCTCAATCTGGACCTCCTAGACATTCCTATCCAAATCTGATAGTGACCGACATCGGTCACCTCTAACTGACGTCGGTTATGCTAATTGATGTCAGTTTCGATCTTCTATAACCGATACCAGTTTGTTTAACTGGTGTCAGTCAGGGGTCAACCGACACCTATGTAACCTTGTCGGTAATATTTGTAAATCTGAGAGTTCATTTTCATTCCCAAATTTCTCAATTGGTTCATCCTTGGGTACCAAAATTTTATCCCTATACATTATCTTTTCATTCCATTCAACATCATGACTCCTAATAATCTTAGAATTCTTTAAATCCCAAAAATAGAAATCGAAATCACCATATCCATAACCAATAAAAGTGCATCTCTTGGATTTTACATCCAATTTTTTTCTATTTTCCTTATCAACATTTATAAAAGATTCTGAACCAAAAAATTTAAGAAAATAAAGATTTACCTCTTTTCCGGTCCAAGATTCCTCTGGTATTCCTCCATCTAGTGAATTTGAAGGCCCACGTTTAATCAAATAAACTGTTGTATCAACTGCTTCTGCCCAAAACTATAAGGGCAATCCAGAATGTATCCTCATACTTCTAGCACGTTCCATGATTGTCATGTTCATTCTTTCTGCAACACCATTCTCCTGTCATGTTCTTCGAACCATTCTTTCTCAACATATTCCATTCACTAAACAATAATAATTGAAATCCTTGCTATAGTATTCACCACCATTTTTAGATCTAAGGAAATTTAACTTAGAATTTGATTCATTCTCAACAAGTGCTTTCCATCTTTTAAAAGTATCAAAAACATCAGATTTACATTTAATACAATAAACACATACCTTTTTTGTAGCATCATCAATGAAAGTAACATAGTATTGGAATCCTCCATGAGAAGCTACCTGAGTTGGTCCCCACACATCTAAGTGTACAAGCTCTAATTTTTGATCCTTCTTAGTTGCCCCAACTTTGAGAAATCTCACTCTCTTTTTCTTTCCAAATATACAATGCTCACAGAAATCAAGATCTAAATATTTCAAATCTGATAACTTACCCTTAGTCTTTAAGATCTACATTCCTTTTTAATTCATATGGCCCAACCGGTTATGCCACATGCATGCATCTGAATCTGAAGTAGATAATGCAGAAAAGGAATCAGTAATATAGGTATATAAATATAATGTTACTAACTTCTTACCTCTTGTCACAACAAAAGAACCCTTGGTGACTTTCCAAGAGTCTCTTGTAAAAGTAACCATGCAACCAGATTCACCCAGTTACCCTACAGAAATAATATTTCTCCTGAGGCTTGACACATGCCTCACATATTTCAATACCCATGTATTTCAGTTATGTAATTTTGGATGAACTTCCCCTTTACCAGTAATACTACAAGGTTCTTCATCACCCAAATAAACATGCCCAAAATTTCCCTGGACATAATTTCTGAAATAACCCTTATTAGGGGTTGCATGGAAAGAAGCTCTTAAATCTAAAACCCATGATTCAATTCTATTATCTAAATAAATAATAAGATCATCTTGCATTACCTCTGATGTAGCAATATTTGCTTCTTTACTTTTGTCTAGTTGTTGGTTCTCTTTATCCTTTGACCAACAAAATTTCTTTGCATGTCATTTCTTTCCACATTTCCAAAAAGTAATTCTATTACTTCTATATTTAGATATGTTATCCCTTGACTTTGATTTCCCATTACTCTTACTTTTGGATCTCTCCTTCTGCCTGCCCCTTCTTTCTACATTCAAATCATTTCCAGATGATGATTCCTCTATAATCTTCCTACGAATTTCTTCATTCAATATTATACTAACCACATCATCAAACTTTAAAATATTATTAGCAAATTTTGTGTTACTAACAGCCATTACCAAGTTAACCCAACTATCATGCAAAGAACATAAGAATAAAAGTGCTCTTACTTCATCATCAAATGGTATTGTAACTAATTTTAACTAATTTACAATAGATCAGAAATCATTCAAATGACTAGATGCAGATCCACCTTTATGCATCTTAAAAATAAATAGTTTCTTCATCAAATAAACTTTATTTGAAGCACTAGGTTTTTCATATAAATTAGCAAGAGATTTCATTAACTCTACCATAGAAGCCACTTTTGTAATATTGGAAGCCACAGATGCTATCAAGCTCAATCTTATAGATCCCAAAGCCTTTATGTCAAGAATATTCCATTCTTTATTAGTCATCTTTGTAGGTCTAGACTTCTCATCTAATAGTAAATACAAATCTCTTTGATATAGATAATCCTCAATCTGCATCTTCCATAATTGATAATTCCGGCCGTCAAATTTATCTACCTTGTATTTGTTTTCTTCTGCCATTTTTATAGCTCCCGCTCAATCAAAAAACCCTCTGTGAGTAAATCTATCAACACACAAAATCCTCAAACAAAGCTCTGATACCATTTGTTGAGGTTAGCACACTGGTTGTATAGATAATGTATCATATCTAAGCATACATGTAAATAAAAGTGGATATTCTACCAAAAGAAATATACAAAACAAGAGACATAAATCAACACCAGATATAACATGGTTCACCTAGTGTGGGCTACATCCACCCAGAAATAAATCAATCTATTATCCAAATCTTTGACAAGATATACAATGAATAGTTACAATCTTCCACACCTCTCAGATGTATAGTACTTTCTTTTCCTCAAGTTTTTGCTTCATCACCAAGAATTCTCTCTCTCACCAAATTTTTCAAGTTCTTTCTGATTCTTGTTAATCATCCTTACTTCTAAACCCTAGCTTTTATGCTTATATAGTCGTTTTTAGACTTAGGGAACTTAGCCATGCAATTACAATCAATAGATATATTTTAATGCTAAAAATAGATCTAATTCCCGAGAGTTAATTAAAACATCCTCACACAAGTAACCGATGTCGGTTAGCCGTAACCAATTTCAGTTCCTCCCTTGCCTAACCAATGCCAGTCCTGGGTGACTGATGCTAGTTCTCCCTTAACCAATGACAGTTACTGTATTTTCTAGCAAGTTTCCATTGCATGCTAAACTAAAGTAATTGAGCTCCACAACTCAACAACACAGAGCCTTGGTATACCCCATCTCCTTCCTCATCTCCAGGATTGTGGCTTTATCAGTTAAATCACTATGTAGATCTAACCCTGAGGCCCTTAGTCCTATCACTATTGAAATCAAAGTAGTTGTGATTCTTACCCTCCATCCAGAAAAGTAAAAGAATTCATCATGGACTTTTCTCATCAACCACCAATACAATGGTTCATAATTTCCAAAATATGGTAGCTCATACAACTGGTATACTCGATTCTACTTCAGTAACTTCTCACCAATGTCATCATATACTGACATACCCTCTGTCATGCACTTGTTCATTTTAATGCTCAGCAACACATTGAGCTCCTTATTATATGATGTTAAATGGTTCTAATCATTAATTTTATATTGGTGGATATGGGAATCCCATTATTTTCCCACAATCACACCCTATGGATACCGTATTTCTGTGAAATTACTCTAGGGAGTAATTTCTTCTTCCACTTCAACCTTCTTCTTCCCTTTATCTCCTGTTGCGGGTGCTTTCTTTGGTGCCATTTTAAAACAATCTCTCTTTTCTTCCTTTTGTAATCGAGAAGTTAAAACCCTAGTTTAAATCCCCATACCCTAGTGGAAATTACATGCCCTAGCTCATTTTTAACATGTCTACTCTTATCAAACCCTTTTTCCTATGGGAACGCAAGCTTCTTCTACGCACAACCCTTCTTACCATGTCTTGTTTCACACTCTTTGCACCTCAACATGATTGCTCGGCTCATTCGCACTTAACCCTTTTCAAATTCACTCAATTGTAATGGTAAAAATGAACTCACATCCCATCCTCATATAGAATTTCAAAAATTTAGTGCATTTATTGCTCCTCCACCTACCAAAAATCCTCTCATTAATTTACCATTTTAATTATTTTCGTGCGGTATATCTTTGCGCCCAAGCTATAACCTTCTAGCTCGCCCTCCTACCTTTTGGTTGTAAACTTCTCTTTAGTGTGCTTCCATATGCCTAAGTACCTCATCATAACGCCTTCCACTAGTAGTCTTTTGTGGCCCCTACTTACCTCGTGTTATACTTGTTTCTTCATCCTCTCTATCTATGGTCCCTGTGTCCAGAAGCAATCTCTCTTGTTTTTCAATTTTCCACCTTTGAATAGCACCCGTAGATAGTTCCTTTCATGTGTACTTATTTTCAATAGTCTTGTACCTGGATATCAACAACCTACCCCACACTAAGGGTATGTGCAGTCCTCTGTGCATAAAATTTCTTCAAATAGGAATTAGCTTTTGGTGCATAAACACACTTATTACAAAAACACACCAATTGAATTGACAAAGCATAACAACAAAGAAAGAAACACATTAAGGGAATGTAGAATTGAAAAACTAATGTAAATGGCAACACTACCTTATTACAAACACCAAGAAGACTTATTTATAGTAGGGCTTCAGCCTACTCCCATTGAAGTAACCGGGTAACCGTATTCCATGAAGTGCCTCTAACTGAAAAATTCCTGATTTGTGTATGTGAGTGATAACATACAGCCCCAACCAATGTATCTTGAGTTTACCTGGATGGCACAAAAACTTAGAATCATAAAGGAGCACCATCTGTCCTATATCCAACTTTTTATCCCTTATGTGCTTGTCATGCCATGCTTTCTACCTAGCCTTATCTTGTTTTTGTATCCAACGTGTTATGGCTCGTCATTCATCCAACTTGATTAACTGTTCAATCCAATCTTCTAATGCTTTCTCATCATCTAGATCTCCACCTCGCACTATACGTAAAGAAGGTAACATAAATTCCATAGGAATAACTGCTTCTGCACCAAACACTAACTGAAATGGTGTGGCTTTGTTTAACCTTTTATATGTTGTCTGATATGCCCAAAGTACTACAGATACTTTATCATCCCAATCCTTTATTCCAACATCATATATTTTTGTCAATGTCTGGCTCAAAATTTTGTTGAAATCCTGAGCAGTAACATTTTCTTGAGGATGATAGGGTGTAGTCCTATGGTGTGCAATCATGAATTCATCCAATAAAATTATGATTGTCTCATTAAGAAAATACGTTCCTCTATCACTGGTCAAAATTAAAGGACATCATACCTTGTAATAATATTTTCCCAAAGAAACTTGGCTCTTATAGCTGTTGTACAATCCTTTGTAGGTACTATTTTTCCCACCTTGTAAGACAATCTGTGCAAGTTATGATGTAACGTGATCTAGTTCTATGCACATATGGTGAAATTGGACCCACAAAATCTATAGCCCATTTCTCAAATGGTTCTACACTAGTAATGGGTCTTAGAGGCATTTCATCTTGTTGACCTAGATTCCCAAGACATTGAAAATGGTCACAAGCCTTACAAAATTCCTTACAATCTTTATATAGGGTCTCCCACCATAATCCAGTGAGTAGAATCTTGCATGCAGTGGCATCACCTGCATATTGGCCACTTGCAATACCACCATGAGCTTCTTCCATAATATATGTTTGCTCATGTTCTAATATACAATGGCCCAATACTTCATCCTGACCTAATTTGTAAAGTTCTCCGCTAATTAACATATAGGGGGTTGCACGTATAGTAAGTTGTTTCTTCTCTAAGGATTTCATTCCTTCTTGTGTCATCCCTGTTCGTAGAAAGACAACAATGTCCTCTAGTTCTAATGGCACTCATTATAACCTACTTCAATGCCATGTGATCTATATAAAATACGAATGGTGTAGCTAGTAGGCACTGGAAGAATTTATGTAACACATAGATCATTGACAAATATTTTTGCTCTATAGTTGTGTAATTTTTTTCTACAAGGGTCAACTTTCTAGTAGCAAAATAGATAGGATGATCTACAATACCTTCTCCAGGTTGAGTCAACACCATGCCAATGGTCATGCCAGAGGCATCAACATGTACATTAAATGGTTGGTCCCTCGAGGGAAAATGCATAATAGGTGTGGTAATAAGTTTCTCCTTTAATGTCTCGAATGCACATTGTTGTGGTTCTCCTCATTAGAACGTACCTTTCCCTTTCAATAACTCTTCTAATGGTGCAGCAACTTTGGCATATCCTTTAATAAAAAAATTTTAATACCTTGTATGACCCAAAAATATATGCACTTCATTCTGACATGTAGGCTCTCTCATGCCTATAATGACTATTATCTTGGCTGGCTCAACCAACAAACCTTCCTTGCAAATTATGTTTCCTAACAGTATCCCAAACAGTGTAAAAAATATGCACTTCTTGATGTTTAATGAGATACTCAATTGTCTACATCTTTCAAACATTAAGCACAAATTCTCACAATGATCTTTAACTAATCCATACACCATCCAATCATCTAAATAGACCTGTAAGAATTTTTGAATAAATTCCTTAAATGCTTGAACAACTATGTGCGAAAATACAGCAGGCACATTTTTTAGACCAAAAGGCATTACAGTATAGGTGAAGCTACCCCATTCAGTAGTAAATGTAATCTTTTCCTGATCCTCTTGGGAAATCCAAATCTGATAATACCCAGAGAACCCATCCATAAATGAATAGATTTCATGTCCTACAACGACTTCTAGTATTTCCTCAGTGAATGGCATGGGAAAGGGATAAGTCACACATGCAGCATTTAGCTCCCTGTATTCCACGCAAATCCTAATCTTTCCATCCTTCTTGATACTGATCATCATTGGACTAACCCATTCTAACTCATCAAGGGGCTTGATAATTCCAGACTTCAACATGTTTTCAATCTCTTCTTTTACCTTTTCATGCAAGTTGGGGTTCATCCTATAGGATCTCTTTCTAATTGGGCACACACCCTCTTTAATATTTATCTTCATCTCCCCTAACGATTCATACACACCTTTAAGTTCATGGTACCCCCTAAGGAATACGTCATGATAATCCCTTAGTAATTGTATGATTTTTTCCACTTCAGAATCTAACCAATAGTCCCTAATTACAGCTTTCTTAGGTTCAACATCTAACCCAATATTCACCCTCTTTGTCTTCATAGGTTCATGATAGGCACGCGTGGTCGTATCTGCACTGTCCAATACCTCACGCCTACATGTTGAATGGTTTACATCTAGATTTTCTACTTCCTCATCATCCAGTAAGTAGACCATTTTTCCTTTTTATTTCTCAATGCAAGCGCATTGAAGTAGTGCTACATCAGCCTCTATTTCTTCAACAAGACGCACTCCTGAGTCCCCTTCATTCAGTAACTCCTGAAGGAGTTCTTCAGCTTGGGCACTATCTCCCATAGTTAAGCACTTTATGACTTTCAATGCTTCTTCCATCGGAGGCTTTATAGAGAAGAATTCAAACATCTGGGCCATTCCTGCAATTAATTCCTACCAATTTCCAGTCTCTCTATGGAGTTTTGCATACACATACCAAGCACGCACGCATCCTTGTAAAGTGGAATAAAACTTGTGTACCCATAGTGAAGGTGGTAAATCTTCTTACCCTTCTATCCAAAGTCTCTCACACTTATGAACGTGGTGGTGAACAGGTTGATTACCATGATAAGTATATATTTGAGTAGGTGCATTGCTCCTGAAGAACCTAGTAGCAAGAGTGATTCTAATTTCATTCCATCCTACAATATTATCTTTGTGGGCCACCCACCAATGTGTTATTGTCCCACGTAGTGTATATGCTAGCATATTTCTTCTTTCCAGTAGGTCTATCCACTATTCTTCTATGGCATGCAGGAATACTATAGGATCTCCTTCTCCGGTGTAACAAGGTACCGAGTTGTTACCTATCCTCCTGACATAACGTGGTTTGCTACCTCTAGGAAATATGCTCTTTACTTCACGCCCTAGTAACTCATAAGTGCTATGATCCCAATTATCACAAGAAACACTTGTAGTATCGCTAATAGACTGTGCATCCTCCCACTAAATTATACCTTCTTTAGATGTCTCAAGTACTTCTGGATCCCGGATGGCATGTACATAAATCCTATTTAGATCTTCTTCACTTAAGGGCTCAACATAGGGTGTAGATTTTCCATCTGTTAAAGGGATAAATAACTCTCTCCTCCTTATTTTCAAAATTGATATAACCCTTGTTAAACTAAAGATTAGCATTATTTGCATAGCACCAAGGATGCCCTAATAGAGTTGGGAAGCTATCTGAATCTTCCAACGCTAAAACCTCAAAGTCTCTAGTGAACTTGGCTCCTTGTATGGTAATTGATGCATCTTTCAAAACTCCGATGGGAGTGGCCTTAGTCTAATTAGCCATGAACAATACATTAGAGGATGCTTGCAATGAGGGTCTTCCCATTTGTACCCACACATCTAAGGTAAGAACATTGAGTTCCGCACCTATATCAATCAGTATATTACTCAATAGCCACCCATCCACAACATCATTCAGAGTGATTTCCTTGTCATAATCTAGGATATGAGGGGAAAGATTCGCATGCAGGATCTTTCATCCAGTCTCCATACTTGTGCGCATAGTCTTTCCCTTTAACCAATCCCCTAAGAATGGAATGATCTTTTCCTGGCGTAAAATTTTACACACTTCTCTTAAGTCATCTATATCAATTTGGACCATCTCTGATACTTTATTTTACTCCATCTTTCGTTATTTCTCTTTTAAGTATTGTATCTCACCTTGAAGATTCCTAAGAACTTCCATAGTTTCCTGATAAATCTCCTTCTTATGGGCAGGATCTGGGTACCGTGCATGTAGAACCTCCTCCTTAGTGATGGTAGGCTTCTACTACAATGTTTCTCTGGTGCGTACTACCTCAGTGTGGGTCATGATCTTCACTTGCAATGCCTCGGACTCTACTTCCAGTTTAGGCATCCACTGATTTTCAACAGCATGTTATATCCTAACCATCCTTGCACCTTTGTTTTCTTGTTTATGTTGCTTACTAAGATGCTCATACAAGTCCAAGTTCTCCTCATAGCTTTGTTTCTTTCCACTATAAGAACATATAATATTATGAGTACATTCATGCCTGTATTGGTCAGGAGATCCACATGTATAACATGTTTCACAAGGGAACTCACTTCTTCAACTACCATGGCCTCATCCTCCGAATCCACCATGATATCCTCGACCTCTACCATGAACACCTTAAAAATTCCCTTCATTCTAATCATAGCACGCTTGATACTGATCTTGGTCCTGATGCTCGTTCTTGTGCATAGAGTTACCTGAAACTCATGTCTGTTGTACACCAATATCTATAGCATCATGGATCTAACCAATCAGTCAACAGTATTCCATGTCATGATTCATGGACCTGTAGATTTTACAGTAGCTTGAAATGTTCTTCCTTATCACACATTGTAATAATGGGTAGCAGCTAACATTGTGGTTTAAATGGCATATCTCACAATCCAACAGAAACAAGTGTACTGATCTACAAGGAAAACTATCCTTTGTGTGACCTTCTACTTCACAATTTGTGCACCAAATCCTTATGCGCGTCTCGTGTGCTGAATTTTTTGATATTTTCTCTAACTGTTTTTCCATAGCTGTGATCTATGATTCCAAAAATGGGCTCACCCCAATATCTATGCTTCCAACTACCTCAACGTGTAAGGCTACTTCAAGTGCTTCACACAGATCAGTGTATGTCTTATGTGATAATGCCATCCTAAAAGGGGTAATTATACCCCCAATGAACCACTGTGCATGTTGGCTTGCATGTATGCCATAAGAAAGCTTAGATAGTAGTGTTTTAAAATGGGAATCATACTCTCTAACACTCTTAGTAGTGCCTTGATTAATATCTTTGAGTGCACTTATACTCTTTTTCTCAAACTCAGGGATGTGAATCTCTTTAAGGAATGCATCTTTTAAAGTTGTATAATCTATGCAAGTCTAATCAGGGTCAAACTTTCTATACCAGCTATGTACGCACCCTTATAACGTAGTAGCAAATTGGCTTACCCTATGCTCAGAAGACGTGATTCCTTTTGTGTGCCACATTATTTCACACATATGCACATGTTCGACAACATCTTTTATGCCTCTATATTCTGGAAGATGAAGAGACATCTCCATGTAAATATTTTGGAATTGGTGTGGGCTTTTCCCACCTTATCTAGAACCTCTTGTGTTTCCTCTACCTCTAGAACCACCAGATCCATCAGAGCTAGAGCTACCTAAGCCTATTGATCCCGAACCTGTGGTTGGGGTCAGACCAAGAGATGTGCTTCCCTGTGTCCCAATAGTAGAACTCAACTGTACCCCAACCATCTATGATAGATTACTACTCCCTGAATATAGTCCAAAAATATGTGCACCTGAATTTTGTGCAAATGATACACCCGAAAAGGTACTCCCATATAACAAGGAAATCATTTGTGCTACCATCATTGTGCCTCTTATAATACTTTCTCCTATTCTCCTACTGATTGAATTAGCATGTTGACTATGTGTTGTAATAGATGCTGGAAAACCAAACACAAGGGTCAGGTTACCAGGTGGATTCCGATGTGTACATGTGGCCCAGGTCGTCTCTACGTGTGCACTTCAACGTGAGGCCAAGAAGTTTTTGCTATCATGTTTTCCCGAATGGGGGAGTTCCTGAGGCTCATGTTCCACGTCTTCGGCGTGAACTTCCACTCCTTCCCAAACTATCTTTATCCACAATGCAATTTGTTCTACAACCTCCCATTACTTCTCTACCTCCCTCTTGTGCACCACATTATACTTAATATGCCTTTCCTCTCTCTGCCTTTCTACCGCTAGGTCTGACATCTTTCACCAAACCTTCTCCTTCCCCCACACTTGGTGGGGTTTAGTTCGCCATCGGTTTAATTTCCAAATTCAAAGTTACCATCAGGATCTTGATCACCAGTGGAATGCCTTATAGGTAAGTTCCCCTCGGATATTGTAAAAACTTGAACTCAGCTACCTCTGGACACAAATAAGTGGAAATTGAGTACTCCAAGATATAACTATTCAAAACACCATAGAACCACATATCCACAACTCGAGTCTAAATCAGATAAGCATCATAAAGGGCATGAAATTATTCCTGCATCTAGAAAAGTGTGCAATACCTCCAATTCCACTTAGAGGCATAAGAAATCTGCCACTTGTACAATTCTACTCGAAATATAGTGAAGAAACTCTCATATAAACTGTCATACATTTTTTTTCCACCCACATGTGTGCGTTAAACTCAGATCCAATGTTGAACCGTCGTACGTATTTTTCTTTGAGATTTTGTATTCACTCTTCAACACTTGCTAAGGTTAACCAATATGTCTTCATCATGAACCATCATGAAAACAACTGAAAAAGAGGTCCCAACAATGGAACCAATGATGCAGCCTAGAATTCAACAATACAAGCCCAGATGCGCTAGCACATCACTCAGCCTAGACTATGCGCTCACCCGAAGCACAAAAAGGTACCGGGACCCTCTTTAGGGTTGTTGTTACAATATTTTTAGCATGATGAAGACTTTAATCATTCAAATCTATGGCTAATATATCCTCCTACAGTGCTTATTTAGATCTAGATCTAGAACATAACAGACTTAAAAGATAACCATAATGGAATCAAGCATGCAATACTGAATTATAACCATGATAAGACCTTGTTTTAGTCCATAATCCCCATTATATTAATGGCATTAAATTCACAAAAGCTTCCTTACAATCACAGTTGTATACGCTCATGCATGTATTAGATCTATAAGCATAATCTCATTATAACCCAGTTCTCACACCTATATCTATGCTCTCTCTACTACACAGTTCAATACATATTTATAAGGGTGGGGACTTGCCCTTCACCACTTATCTAATCCCAAAATAGGTCACATTTTATTATTATCCATGCGTCATTACAAAAATAGGCTTACATGTAAGAGTGTTAACAATAGATCTCTCTTAGTCAACTATCAGTTTGCCATTCTATCTTTAGCCTGCATTCATGCAAAGCACTTCATATCTGATCATCCAAAAATAACCACTGCATGTTTTGAACATCTCCAATCAGTTTGAGTGCTCAACACGCTATCTCCAAAAATATATCCTCATCATAAAAATGGCTAATTCTCAAATTTGTCCCTCTCATTCATGCACGATCCTTTCCAATACTCTCGCATAAACCTTCTATATTTCCTTCACTAGGTGCTAGATTCCAACTGATCAACAAGAATCTTAGGGGTGAAAAAGCTAGGAGGAAGTGGATAAGTAGAGATGAAATTTGTGAATGGAGTATGTAGAATCTAGAGACGTTGATATATGCAAAGTTTCATGTTGCAGCGTACAAATTTGAGCTTGAAGGTCGTGATAAAGAGAAGTTAATTCTTGATTTCCAATGGACGAAACCTTTCTTATATGAGAAACTAAGGGTGGTGTAAAATTATTGGTAGGATTAGTAACTGAAACAGGAATAGTAGATATGTGTGGAAGAGTGGAAATGAGTTGTTGAGTGGCAACAAAGGTTGGTATAGCCACGGAAGCATTGAGTTATACCAAATCAGTAGGTTATTCATGAGCCACATGTAAAATTAAGTTTAGATCTTGAGGGTGCACATTAATATGATCATTAATAGCCTTAAAATGTTCTTCGGTAAAATTAGTATGAGAGTGATCCATTTTAAAAGGAGAATAAACTCTAGAATGATAAGGTATGGAGGAAGAACCTAGAATCATGAATGATTGAGTCGGGTTCACCAAAATGATTAACTAAAAATGGAAATATATTGTGTAGTTAATCTAATCTAGAATGACATGTAAATACAGTAAATAAATGTAGTAAATGATAATGGAAAATGTCCCAAACAACTATGAAAATGGAAATACTAAAACCCTATAATACTAAGAGAGTTAGAATGAACTCATTTGATTAGATAAGTTCTTTATACTGTGTTGTAGAGATGACTGGAGGAACATGAAGCAGGAATGACTATGCAGATGTCCCAAAAAGGATAGATCTGGATTGATTCTCTACATTGGGGCACCTGAAGAAGGATTGGGGTACCTACATGTGCTCTGGTCTAGAAAATGGATGCCCTGATTTGTGTAATAGATCTGGTACTGAGTTTCATAGGCCCGGTAGGTGATCTAAAACCCTTACTGTGTGTCACATCAGATTCACTGCATTGTGCCATGTGTTGTTGATAATCCTAGAGGTATAGAAGACCTACAAAATACCAAAGAGGAGTATCAAAACCCTAAAAAAACAATAATTTAAATGAATGGGTCGAACTAATCTCAGCTACCACAACAATGGGCTTACTATCTAAGTGTTGCACTACATTTCAGACCCAAATATAGTTATGATGTGTGTGTGTATCATGTGCCCTAGGTGATCTTGTGTTAGTCACACTTTGTGAAGTAACAAGAAATAACTAGATTTAGAAAATGTAATATAATGTGTGCATGGAATAGAATATTGTAACCTCCACATTTTTCACACATAAACACAACAGTAAAAATACCAGGATAATTTTCTTTGACTTACATTGCTCACTACACAACACCACAAGGGCTCCAAGTAAAGAATACTCAAAGACGCATACGACACTTACATAAGTCATTAACTCACATAGACACATGAAAACACCATAAACATGTTGATGCCACACTTTTCCCAATGAAATAATACTAGCAATGACCCAATAACAAGAAAAGGACTCAAGGATAGGAAAGCCCACAACACATCTTTTCTTTAATTGCATTTTAGTTACAATCAACATTCCAAGAACATTAATGTGTAAGGAAAACTTTCTCTCTCTTTTTCATCTACATATTCTTAAGTTCATTCCACATTTAATTTACAGTTTGACCATTTTAAGTTGGCTTTTTATCCTTTATGGAAATTTCCATAACTTACATACTTATTTGGCATAATTCAAATTTCATAAAAAGTACTTAATTATCTTATTATTATGTTAAGAATATTCTTCTCCAACATTTATTTGATGTCTAGATTTTTACCCTTACAACTCAAGTGAATCAGACTTGATGACTAGAAAGCAATATTAGGATTTAAGGGAGGTTTATATACAAGATAGCTTTTTCCCAAAAACATTCTTCGATCACGGTATAGTTATTTCCCTACAATAGTTATTCTAATTCAATGACTTGTGGAATTCCATTTTGTTATATATATATATATATATATATATATATATATATATATATATTGTTTTCTCAAATTTTGATCACACTAAGGCAATTCATATTCTTTATAACTCATGAAAATGTTTAATTAAGTTATAAGGACTCCTAGAGTGGTGTTATTCCTAACCTCAAATCTCATTTTTACTCTTCTATGATTTACTTTTTCATCACATTAAGGTCTCATTTTTACCATCGCATAAAAACAAAAGAGTTACGAATGTACTTGTCTGACATCTTAAAGAAGTACAAGGCTAGAAGCATTATAAACTACACATGAACCACAAGTGATTTGTGTTCAAGGTAAGGTCCCCTCTTTCTGCATTTCACGATTCCACATGTGAAATATTATTTGTTTCTTATTTCATAAACAGACATAACAAGATATTACGAGACAAGATTTCGGTTTCTTGGGTTCTCTAAAGTCAACATCTTTCAAAACAATTTTGTTTTGTAAAGAGTTATTTATAATTTTCTACCCACATGATAACCTCCAAATTGAATAAGGTTTAGCTTAATTCCAATTTTCACACAGGTCTTTAATCCCTATTATAGATTAGATTAAGGTTAAAATGTATTTACTCTATAAACCCTTCATGAAAGATCAAGGCACTATACTGTCACAAGCCAAAGATAAGACATTTAGCTACGAGGGACTAAAGAGTTAACTAACAAGAATGCAAGACATAGAAAAACTGTATCACGATCTCCATTTATGTCGTTTGAATCCAACAGGAATTTCATTTGATGAAGAAATTTAATTTTAAATCTATCTTCAGAAGACAAGGTAGTCCACTAGGATATGAAGGAAGAGATAGCTCTACTTACTCCAAATAAAGTTTGACTATGTTGCTCCTATCAGACAGGTTTATGACAATGTCACTAAGCATACCGACTAATACGATAAACCCATTCTTGGGCTCTTGCTTACCCTAACTTGGAGGTTCCATTGAGTGCAGAGTTTAAGTTCATTCTACAGTTTTCAATGTCTTCTATGGTAAAGAGTATAAACTTGAAGACAAGTTATGATCCGATACTATACAAGGGTAGAGTGTTTTGATTAAATCTCTTTATTACATTTACCAAGTAAGAATGCACAAGATGATTCATTAATAATTATTTGAACACTGAATATACACTAAAAAATATTACTTCAAATTCCTTTACCTTATATTTATATCTCTCTCTCTCTCTCTCTCTCTCTCTCTCTCTCTCTCTCTCTCTCTCTCTGTGTGTGTGTGTGTGTGTGTGTGTGTGTGTGTGTGTGTGTGTGTGTGTGTATCAAACCTTTTTACCATGAGTACTATGAATCAAATTGAACCTATGATTAAATACACATTTCCTAGATATCCCTAAAAACTAGCATTTCATACTTATTAGCAAATTATCAAATATAACCTTCTGTAACATGAGACTACATTATACATATATTCATTTTACAATGAACTATATAAAGTACAATGATAATTAATGAATTATACATCACCTTTTCCCCATCATTCTTGCATCCTGCAAAACCACGTGAGCATGAAATCAGGGATAAATCACTGGCATGGCATCCACCCTAATCTAACATAATTAACATTTCTCAGTTTCCCATTTACATATAATAATAATTACAATTTGCAATCAAAAGAAAAGGTTTAGATACATGTATTCATTATATTTCATTTCACTTCACTTCATAACCTAAGAGAGTGAAAGAGAAAGGAAGAGAGAGAAACACCATTTTGTCAAAAGTTCTATTTCAACACAACCAATTACACTATAGAGTTTTCAAACAGCTATCTACATGTGTCTAAATTTTCCACGGTGGTTTGACAACTCGACGAGGGTCCCACAACTTTCTATTTTTACAGTTTTTTGCTACCTACAAAAACGTTCAAATCGGGTTAGGAGGCTAAGAAACCCCTTTCAAATGTTGTCTTTTGGTGAGAAAACACACCACGATAAGATTTATACGTGTCCAATTATATACCAAGAGTTCATAGCAACTTACAGAATTTGGAACTGGTGAATGGTTTACGTTTAGCGGCTAGTTTTCCAGGGCCACTGGTCGTAATTGACCTAGTTGTAAATGAACAAAAGTTAGCTCGAGGGCTCAGAAAACAACATCCAAAACTGATGTTTGATGGATGAACGCGCAATGAGAAACTTCCTACAAGTTCCCCTATATAAGGAGACTTCGTCAGAGACGACGGGACTGAGAACTAGAAAACCATTTTCAAATGGCAACAAGTTTTTTGGAGTGACAAGTCGTAATTGGTCCAGTTTGACCTCGTCAAACTGTGACCGAAGGCCTACAAAATGGCTTTTCAAAAATATACAAAAAAAAAATTCCCTAAACTGAATGTTACATGTAATTGTCTAGTAAGAACACTAGAGGTTTGTGAAAATGGATAATAATTTCTCTATCCAGGTTTTAAATGGAGTTTTAAAATGAAAGCCAACTTTATAGTTTTAGTAGCTTCTTACAATACAAAACAATGTAACATTGCTCCTAATATGGCATAAAAAATATCACAAATTTTCATTCAGTGTCAAACCAAAGGTTAAGGCTACTCCTCACATAATCAAGTACACGAATGAAACTTAACATCCCATTTTTGGAGTTACGAAGCGTACTTAATGAGTCTCCAAAAAATGCAAAATTATCTATTTAAACAGGGAGATGGTCAACATTTTTACTAGGAAGTCAAATTTGTCTTGTTGATAAAACAATATTGTAGCAATCTAGTTGGGTAGGAAGTTTTCTAAATCACCTCAGAATGAGGGTGGAAGTTCATGGTTTAATGCAAAAGAGTTATTTTGATTTTGTGAGTTACGACACGACATTTCATTATTTTGCAACAAGTTGATACAAAACAATTAAATGTATTATAATCCTAATATTTTAAAATTCCATTAAGTTGCAAATGAAAACTAAAGCACGAGAATTATGAAAGATAAGGGGAGATGAACCATACCTGGGAACGAATTCGATCGAAACCACAGGATTCAGTTCGGCATCTCCCTTAAAGAATTTTGTTGAACAAGTCATGAGAATCCGCAATTTTACCATTTCACCTTTGCTTGAAATCCTCAAGCTTTCCCAATGAACCCATTTAGCATCAAACCAACAATAAGACCACATGTTAAAAAAAGTGTTTGAAAATAAATTTTGGAGCTCCCTCAAGATAGCCAGCACGACTAAGAAATCCTTACATAGATTTATGTTCCTCCTTTTTCAGTGGAACTATATTTTTTTGAATTTCATCAAAGCCTTTCCTTGTCATTTTATCTTAGTGTGCCTTTTTCCACTTCTACATTCTACCTTCCTTAACATATTTAACTGATTTGTTCCTTCCATCAACTTTGTACTACCTGGAATCATCTAGATTTATCATAGCACATAACGTACAACATGTTGTTGTCCTCTATTTCCACTCACAACCAATTCAAGAACTCCTGCACAAGCTTCCATAATGTCTACGCACTAGAGTTCCAAATTATAACCGACCCATTTAGAAGATGTCTTGGTATCCAATGCAAAATATATTACATCTGACAAACTTAATGAGATCCATTGGTGTGAAAGGTTGTTTTTGTTGTATCAACATCATAGACAAGGGAATATTTGACTCCATTGGCGTGAAACAAAGTGTAGTGCCTTTAGATACTGATCTTGATACTGTTGATCTCATTTTGGACATTATTATGTTTTGATTTAGTATGATGTGTAGATGTTAGATCATGGATTATTATGGACCTTGATTCAGTTAGCATGCATGATGATTATTAGAGATGTTATTGTATATGGATGATGATATAGTTACAAATCGAATTTAAATGATGATGTTGAATTCTTGATGATGTTGTGATTTGGATTTTATCTTTATATGTTGTTTATATCATTTTGGGTGTTCTGATATGGCCACGAGGCCGAAGGAGGTATTGTTATTTTGCAGGTTAAAATATCACAACAATGTCGGGGGATTGGAGACTAACCATATTAGAATTCTAGATGAATTCAATGAGGTCACCATGGCAACTGTATTTGTTTATATGTTTTGTTTGTTAGGGATTCCCATGGAGGGAAATCACCTTTAAAATGTGACCAAGGGTTTCATGTATTACTTTAATGTGTTTCTTTTTTTGTAATGTTTGCATGATATTTATTTGTAATATGTTACCCCTTTTATTAGTTGTTAATTAATTTGGGTTTATGTTATGTATAACCATATGTTAAATAAATAAATCATTATGTTAAAAGAATGTAATAAATGAAGTCATAGATATTAATGCATGTTGTAAGAATGTCTAAGAAGATGTAAGAGATGTGTAAGTTGTGTAAGTCAGATTTTGGAGTGTAGAACACTCCATCCGTAAAGGAATTCGCAATTGTCCTTGAGGGATGCATTTTGAGTCTTGTGGGACAAGTTAAACTTGTCCCACACCTCTTAAAACAACCCACCAACCATACCTATGGTTTGGGAGTCAAAATTAGCCCTTTTAATTGTATTTTGAAATGACTATGTGTAAGTTTTTATTACACTTTCCTTACAAGCTTTTAATTCAGTCCTTGTTATAGTATGGGTTAATTTTGAGTGTGTAAGTTAATTGTCATCTCCATTTAATGTGATCAGTTGTGAAGTTGAATTTCTCTTTTTGGGGCTGAGTAAGAATGATGTGGCATCCCACTTGGAATCCAAATCATCCTCTTCTTTAAAATAATAATTCTTCCCTTGTTATGGTTGTTGAAACTTTGCTCTTTCTTCTTTGGGTCAAATTTTATTGCTATGGGAGTCTTGCTTGTGGAGAGAGTTTGAAAATTCATTTGCATGTTTGTTGTTGCTGTTTTGGACTATATTTTGAGCATTGAAGAGCTTACTGTGTTAGACTGTATTTTTGAGCATTGAAGGAGCTTGCTGTTTTGGAAACAAATTCCATAATGGAGAGGTAGGATCTTGCCCTTTTTAAATGTTGTTTTCTCTTTCCTTGCATGAGAAAAATGGTGAATGCGTTGTGTATTGTTGGCTGGTTGGGTAGAATGCTTAGGGCAAGGTGTAGGAGAAGGCTATGGGGATTTCATATGGGGGGCATAAGGGATTGCCAATGACACTTGTTCTATTTTGGAGGGAGTTTTGGATTGGGATCAACCTAGGAAAAGAAACTGATTGCATTTCTTACTATCGGGGGGGAATAAGGGAGAAACTTTGGGGGGGGGGGCATAAGGAGGGGCTGGGAGATATAAGGTTTATGGGATTTTATATGTTTATTGGAGGTATGATTTAGGTGAATGCACAATTCAAAATAGGGAGGAAAAAGTAGTTCTCCATAGTTCTTTCTCTTGATGGATTTCTTGATCAAGCCCATGTGTTGTGTGTGTGATTCTTATTGCAGTTGTGAACTACTGTCTTTGTTGGAATGTGTATTTTGTTGTATTATGCATGTGAAAAGAATGTTGCTTGTTATTATAGAAGCCTTTTTTGCCATGTGTTGATGTTCATACTCTATTCCGATATGGTTGGGGCTCGGGGGAAAATGGGTAAAGATGGCTTCTCCTTTCCCATTGGATGTCTTGGTTGGTTGGAGAGAGTTACCTTTCCCCCTTCCTTGTTGTGATCAAATGAAAAGATGAAGAAATCAACATGCTGCTGTTTTGGAGCTTGGAGGAAATACAGTTTGACAGTCCCTTCCTTTGGGTGATTTTATTGTTATCTTCCCACGTTGAAGTGGATGAAATGTATTATTATTGTAATGTGAAGGCACCTTGTATTGCAAAGGAAAGATTGTGATTCCTTAGAAAATGTAAAGAGTTTTTATTCCATTCTCTGTTTTGGAAAAGGATGTCATACAGTTTGTAAATTGTGTATTGAAATTCAAAGAAGAAAATAAGTTGTTAAGTTATTGTCGGAAATCAATAATGAATTACATCCCTTTCTCAACTTGCATTGTGTATTACAATTTAATTGTTGTTGTGTTTGTAATCACTGTTTTGTGAAGAAAAACATGTAGGAAATAAATGACAGTCCTTTGTTCCATTGAAGTGATTTTTAAAAAATGAAATTAACTTTACATATTGAACGTAATGTTGTTGTTGAAATCAATAAAGGAACTACATTCCTTTCTCAAATTTGTATTGCTGTTTTGAATTGGAGTTGTTGTTTTGAAATGATACCTCTGTATGAAAAGAAAAGGCATATGAGAGGAAAGGACAACATTTTGTTCTTTGTAATTGATTAAAATTTGAGATATCAAATGTTTTCTTGATGCTCTTGAATGATAAGATAGATCAATTAATTGTTTAGACAAAATTTGGAATGCTTTTCCATAGTTGGAAGTTGTAAATTGATTAATAAATTTGTTAGTAAATGACCTCTATTTCATTCCAAATCTGGCACTTAAAGTTATCTAATAAATGTACAGTTCAGATTTACAACTTAAAGTAAGAAATGAAACAATGAAATTTAGATGTAAAAATTCCAAATGAACTTAATGGGAACTCAACATTTAAGAATGACCATCAAGAACTTTAGCAAAACCAATTTCAAACTTGCTTAACCAATTTCCTGTCATAAGTTGGAAACTTATAAAATCACACTCAATTAAAAAATTTAACCTTGAAAACAATCCTAAACATACCCAAGATCAATCCTCCATGTTCAATTGACATGTTGAGAAGAAGAAAATCAAAATTTGATTAAAATCTTACAAGTTGGAAAATTTCCAGTTTTGAATTGTAATCCCTGCAGATTTCTTTCTCAAAATTGACCCTAAAAAATTCATAAAAATCCAAAATTGATGTTTTTGGTGTAAAGAGGACTCCGAGATATTTCTAGAAAGTCTTGTTTTGCCCAAAAATGACTTTTCTATGAAAATTTATGGCCATTTGAAGTTTTACTTCAAAATGGCCATCCAAAAAAATTAATCTAACTGTTTAAAAATTAAAATTTAACCTTTGGAAAAATTTCTCCAAAAAGTCCATGGCCCCGCAACCTTCACAACCAATCAGATGTTTCCACATGGCAATTTAGAGAGTGGACTCATTTTGAAACTTATTTTTTTGAAAATTTGACCTTGGGAAAATTTTCCCATTTTTCCCCGCAATCCCGCAGCCCCGCAGCAAATCACGTGGCTTGGAGGGTGCACAAAATAAAATTTAAAACCTAATTTTTTTGACTCTTTTTGAAAAAATTTACTTTTTCCTCCTGTGGCCTCGCACCCATGTAGCTAATCAGGTGCTAACACATGTCCTAATAGACGCGCGGGCCTGCGTAAGTCTTTTTGACTTTTAAACCCATTTGGCTCAAAGTCTTAAACCTCTCCACCGTTCTACCAGCCCTTGTCCAATCATGTGTTGACACGTGACAATTTGGACATCATCGGGAGAGTGAATTTTCTTTCACAATTGGGATTTTAACTTCTAAAATCTTAATTTTTCTTTTTGCTCTGTCAGTCCACGACCCAATAAGATCTTGACACGTGGCATGGGTTTTCTCCTTGGCAGAGGCGCATGACGGATTTCACCCTTAGGATTTTGGCTTAGAAACTCTAATTTCTAACCTGCTCTGCCACTTCAATTTTCCATGTGCCAATCGAGAGGTGCCACGTGTCTTCACCGTTGGACCCGCGAGCATGCGGAGGAGTTTTTCGCTCTTGTGCTCAAGGAATGAAAATACTCAATTTTCCTCCCCGCTCCACCGACCTGCTCAAAGGAAAAAATTTCTCCCTAAGCCTGTAAACTCTCCTTAGAGAAAATTTCTCCCCTAAACTCCACCGGCCCATAACTTGAGATTTATAAGGAGTTAGGAGGACTTCTTTATATGGTTAAAAATGTGAGAAAATTTCCTATCTAATAGGCATGATTTAAGAAAGTTTTGATGACTCTTAGTGTGTGAAAAATCAAGTTGAACCCTATAAGCTTGTTAAAGTGGGGTTGAGTGAGAAATTACTCTCCTAACCTAAGCGATGAATTTAACCTCTTGTTTTGACCTCGCGCCTTGTTGTTAATGGTTGCTAGAAGCACTTGTTGCAAGTTATTCTTGATTGTTAACCTAAATTTGGTTTGTGCTAACTATGATCTTGTAACCCTCTTTGCAAACACTCTTAATCAAAAAATAAATTATTCCATAATTTTCTTAGCTAATCATAGTTTTTTTCTTGGTCTTAAGTTGTAGCTTGAAGCAGAAATTACAATTGGTATCAAAGCAGTGGTTCAAAGGCTTAGACCATTGGGCACACTAGAAAACTTGAGACATGAAAACTTAAACCTAGCCCACTGAAATCTTGAAAACAAAACTATTTGAAAATTGTTCATGATAGTAAAATTAGAAAATGAAGAAGGCTTGAAGTAATGAACTAACTCTCACTTTGGTCTTTGTAGGAGGCTTAGATAGAGTGAGAGAAACATTCATAGAGACTCAGACTCACCACCACCACCACCACCACCACCACCACCACCACTGGATCAGGGTGTAGGATCCATTCTACCTCATATTCTATAGACCCTTCAGGATGTTAATGCCGCTCTACATGGAGGATCAGTAGGAGGGCATGCAACTAGTCATGATAGAGCTCCTTCTATTGAGGGTCAGGTACCCCCTCGATTTAGTGAGGAGCATAAAGGAGAGAACTCCCATGTGGAGTCAGTCAGAGAGGATTCACCACCTAGGAGACAGGGTGACAAAGTTTCAGAGAATAGAGAGAGGTCTCGGAGCCCTAGGCTTAGGGATGAGCTTGCAGAGAGGCCTAGAGGTAGACAGACCACAAAAATGGATCACATCAGTGAGATCCTGAAGCTTAGGCCCTCACATTACTCAGGTGATATAGGTGGATTTCAGGTAGAGGATTGGCTAGTGAGCTTGAGTGGTTGCTTTAAGCATTGTCCTTATTCTAGAACCACGAAAGCTCATGTTATGATCCATCTACTAAGGGATGGAGTAGGGGTATGGTGGAGGACAGAGGAGCAAAAGCTCCACGTAGATTCAGAGACAGTCACTTGGGAGATGTTTAAGGAGAGATTCAGGAGCAGATACTTGTCATGAAGATTCATACAACATAGGATCGATGAGTTCCATGATCTTCGACAGGCATCCCTTACTATGGCAGAGTATGAGAGTAGGTTTTTGGACCTACTTCAGCATGTTGAGTACATGTAGGATGAGTAGGTGTGGATCCACAGGTTCATCCAGGGCCTTAATCTAAAAATCAGAGGTGCGGTTCAGATCCACTGCCCACATAATTTAGTAGAGGTCGTAGAGAAGGCCTACATTACAGAGGAGACTCAGGGGAAGACCCAGCAAGCTAGATACCAATTCAGGAGCCTCATACAACAGATGTAGGAAAATAGATTAAGGGGGTTGGCTCCTCCTCCTCATGGTGGTCAGCATTCTTCTCAGTCATCCTTTAGACCCTAGCAGCAACAACAACAGTCTCGTCTACCATATAGACCTAGAGCCTTAGAGAGGTCGGAGTATGGGGCCTCCTCCTAGGTGTCCCATCAGGACACAGGGTGGACGTAGAGCTCATTCAGCAAGAGCTTGACAGTAGAGGCCACAAAAACTATAACTGGATCATCAGGATCCACAACACCTACTTCTAGGGAACCTTCTGGTGGTGCTGCTCCTTGGAGAGGATCAGGTGGTTGTTTTGGATGTGGAGTTATGGGACACTTTTGGAGAGACTGCCCTTAGAACCCTAACAAGGGTAAGGCACCAATCTCAGAGCTGACAGTTGGTGACATGAGACGTAGTCACAGGATCTATGTAGTGGTTGAGAACCGCCAAGCTGTGCACTAGAGCATGATCATTGAGACTACAGGTAGTATTAGAGGTGTTCCTACCTCCATATTGTTTGACTCTGATTCTTCTGATTCATTTATTGCACCATCCTTAGTAGAGCGATGCAGGCTGGTGGCTGTTAGATAGGTTCATTATTGGGATGTAGAGATGGCTTTGGGAGCCAAGGTCTCTGTAGACTCCTTAGTCAAAGAGTGTGTTGTAGATTTGGGACCTTTCACCACCACCTCAGATCTCCATATTCTTGCTTTGGGGTCATATGGAGTCATACTAGGCATGGATTGGTTATCTGCACATAGGGCCAGGATGGATTGCTATCACAAGACTATATCTTGTATAGATGATCTTGAAGTTGAGATGGTGATTTTGGGGGTCAGGAGACCCGTTTCTATTCACACCATCTCCATTATGTAGCTTAAGTGGTGTGTGCGACGGGGTTGTCAGATGTATGGTGTTACAGTTAGTGAAAGGTTAGAGGATGGGTCTAGTGGACCATTGCTAGATGATCATCCCATTTTGAGGGAGTATGTAGATGTCTTTCCAGGGGAGCTACCAGGGATTCCACCCCCACATGAGATTGATTTTCATATTGATCTAGTTCCGGGAGCAGATCCTATCTCAAGAGCACCTTATCAGATGACCACTCCGGAGCTCTGTGAGCTCAAGTTATAGCTGAAGGGCCTTATCCATCCTAGTGTATCCCCTTAGGGTGCACCAGTGATTTTTGTGAAGAAGAAGGATGGATCCTTGCGGTTGTGTATCGACTACCGCCAGCTGAATAAGGTGACGATCAAGAATGGTTACCCTCTTCCTCATATTAATGACTTGTTTGATCAGATGAAGGGAGCCACAGTGTTATCTAAGATTGATCTCAAGTCGGGATACCATCAGTTGAGGATTTCGGAGGCATACATTCATAAGACCGCCTTCCGCATGAGATATGGGTACTATGAGTTCACAGTGGTTCCTTTTGGTTTGACGAATGCCCCTAACGTGTTTATGTATTCATGACCTTTTTAGATCGCTTCATGCTCATTTTCCTCGATGAAATCTTGATATACTCACACACATGTGAGGAGAAGGAGGGGTACCTTCGACAGGTTCTCCAGTGTCTTTGTGAGCAGCAACTTTATGGGAACTTGGAGAAGTGTGCTTTCTTCTAGACAGAGGTGCAGTATTTGGGTCATATTATTTCTGGGGAAGGTATTGTAGTCGGTCCTTCCAATATTAGAGCCATTATGGATTGGCTAGCACCCACTACTGTGAAAAAGGTGTGTAGCTTCATGGGTTTAGAAGGATACTATAGGAGGTTTGTTCAAGACTTCTCTCAGATATCGCACCCCATCACTTCCCTTTAGTGAAAAGGGAGGAAGTTTGTTTGGATGGACAGATGCGAGTAGGCCTTCAAGACACTGAAGGAGTGCCTCACCCATTCTTGCAGTTCTGGATCCACAAGGTGAGTTCTTTGTTTACACAGATGCTTCTTTAGTAGGGCTCAGAGGTGTGTTGATGCAGGGTGGTAGGATTGTAGCTTTTGAGTCTCACAAACTCAAGGATCATGAGATTAATAATCCTACCCATGATCTTGAGCTTGCGGCAATTGTGCATGATTTGGTTAGATGGAGACATTTTCTCCTTGGATGGAGATTCGCACTCAGGACATATCACTTGAGTCTTCGCCACCTCTTCACGCAGCCCGATCTAAATGCTCGTCAGAGGTGTTAGATGGAGTTGCTTTGTGAGTATGACATGGAGATAGATCATGTGAAGGGGAAGGAGAATGTGGTTATAGATGCCCTCAGTAGAGGGAGATATGTGGCTAAGGCTACCTCAGTGAGCATAGATTTACGGAGAAGGATTCTTCAACAGCTTCCTCTTGACAGCTTCTACATGACAGTACGAGCAGAGATCAAGTCAAAAAGACCCCTTGAAAGGAATTTTGATGGATTTTCCTTAGAGGAAGATGGTCTTCTTAGGCATAGAGGTAGGATATATGTTCCGAGAGATGGAGGCTTGAGGCAGGACATCTTGGTAAAGGCACATCATGCACCCTATTCAGCCCATCCCAGGGTGAAGAAGATGCATGCTACGTTGAGGCAGTTATACCACTGGAGAGGACTTCATTGAGATGTGGCCCAGTTTGTGTCATGATGTTTAGAGTTCCAGAGAGTTAAGGCCAAACATCAACATCTAGCAGGTCTTCTTTACCCTCATGCCATATAGGAATGGAAGTGGAACACCATTTCCATGGATTTCATTGTTGGGGTACCTATGTTGAGATATCACCATGATGCCATTATGGTCACAGTTGATAAATTGACAAAAGTGGCTCATTTTTCTCTGGTAAAGACCACTTATACAGCTAGAGCAGTGGCACGAGTATATTTGGATGAGATTATCAAGTTACACGGGATTCTGTGGAAGATAATTTGTGACCACGATCCTTTGTACACTTCACACTTCTAGACTACCACGCAGTATGTCCTCGGGACGAGGATTAATTTCAGCACAGCATATCATCCTGAGACAGATGGAAAAACTGAGTGAGTGAATCAAATTTTAGAGGATATGCTCAGGATGTACATGATGGACCAACAGTCTAAGTGGGAGGAGTACCTATACTTATTAGAGTTTTCCTACAATAATAGTTTTCAGAGTTTTATAGGCATGACTCCTTTTTAGGCATTAAATGGTAGAGAGTGTAGGACACCCCTTAGTTGGAACAGGTTAGAGGACATAGTCTCTATTAGACCAGCTCTTTTACAGGACATGGCGCAGTAGGTAGTGTTGATCAGGTAGAGATTACAAGAGGCACAGGACAGGCATAAGAAGTATGCAGATCGGCATAGGATTGATCGTATTTTTGAAGTGGGCATGAAGGTGTTCCTTCATGTCAGGCCACACAAGATCCCTATCCGCTATGGAAAAGGTTATAAGTTAGCTCCTCATTTTGTTGGTCCCTTTGAGATCTTGGAGCATATAGGCCCTTTGGCTTACCGTCTAGCATTGTCACCTATCTTGTCTCGCGTACATGATGTGTTTCATGTTTATGTCCTTAGGAGGTACATTGTAGATCCTTCTCATGTGTTAGACTGGGCATCATTGTAGGTGCAAGATCAGGGGTAGGTGATGGTGGATCCCGTCCGTATCATAGATTGCAGCACCCTGGGCCTTTGAGGCAGAGAGATTGATCAGGTACGAGTACAATGGGACAGATACGACGAGACTGCAGCCACTTGGGAGGATGCTACTATGTTACGAGTGTAGTTTCCACATTTGTTCCAGTGATTTCCAGGAGGAAGTCGAGTCTAAGGGGAGGGGGACGTAGTGCCCACTTCCCTTTGACACTATTTAGATACTGATCTTGATATTGTTGATCTCATTTTGGACATTATTATGTTTTGATTTAGTATGATGTGTAGATGTTAGAACATGGATTATTATGGACCTTGATTCAGTTAGCATGCATGATGATTATTAGAGACATTATTATATATGAATGATGATATAGTTGTAAATTGAATTTAAATGATGATGTTGAATTCTTGATGTTGTTGTGATTTGGATTTGATCTTTATATGTTGTTTATATCATTTTGGATGTTCTGATATGGCCACGAGGCTGAAGGAGGTATTTTTATTTTGCAGGTTAAAATATCAAAACAATGTTGAGGGACTGGAGACTAACCATATTAGAATTCTGGATGAATTCAACGGGGTCACCATGGCATCTGTAATTTTTTGTATGTGGTTTTTGTTAGGGATTCCCATGGGGGGAAATCACCTTTAAAATGTGATCAAGGGATTTCATGTATTATTTTAATGTGTTTCTTTTTTTTGTAATGTTTGCATGAATTTTATTTGTAATATGTTACCCCTTTCATTAGTTAATTAATTTGGGTTTACGTTATGTATAACCATATGTTAAATAAATAAATCATTATGTCAAAAGAATATAATAAATGAAATCATAGATATTAATGCATGTTGTATGAATGTGTAAGAGGATGTAAGAGATGTGTAAGTTGTGTAAGTCGGATTTTGGAGTGTAGAACACTCCATCCTCAAAGGAATTCTAAATTGTCCTTGAGAGCTACATTTTGAGGCTTGTGGGACAAGCTAAACTTGTCCCACATCTCTTAAAACCATCCACCAACCATACATATGGTTTGGCAGTCAAAATTATCCCTTTTAATTGTATTTTGAAATGAATATGTGTAAGTTTTTATTGCACTTTCCTTACAAGCTTTTAATTCAGTCCTTGTTATAGTATGGGTTAATTTTGAGTGTGTAAGTTGATTGTCATCTCCAGTTAATGTGATTAGTTGTGAGGCTGACTTTCTCATTTTGGGGTTGAGGAAAAATGATGTGGCATCCCACTTGGAATCCACATCATTCCCTCCTCTCCCTCTCCTTTAAAATTTGAATTCTTCCCTTGTTTATGGTTGTTGAAACTTTTCTCTTTCTTCTTTAGGTCAAATTTTATTGTTGTGGGAGTCTTGCTTATGGAGAGAGTTTGAAAACTCATTTGCATACTTAGATCTTGTTGTTTGGACTGTATTTTGAGCATTGAAGGAGCTTGCTATTTTGGAAACAAACTCCATAATGGAGAGGTAGGATCTTTCCCTTTTTAAAATGTTGTTTTCTCTTTCCTTGCATGATAAAACTGGTGAATATGTTGTGTATTGTTGGCTAGTTAGGTAGAATGCTTAGGGAAACTTGTATTAGAAGGCTATGGGGATTTCATATGGGGGGCATAACGGATTTCCATTGGCACTTGTTCTATTTTGAAGGGAGTTTTGGATTGGGATCCACCTAGGAAAAGAAATTTCTTGCATTTCTTACTCTTGGGGGGCATAAGGGAGAAAATTTCGGGGGAATAAGGAGGGGTTGGGAGATATAAGGTTTATGGGATTTGATATGGTTATTGGCGGTATGATTTAGGTGGATGCACAATTCCAAATAGGGAGGTATAAGTAGTTCCCCATAGTTCTTGCTCTTGATGGCTTGCTTGATCAAGCCCATGTGTTGTGTGTATGATTTTTATTGCAGTTGTGAACTGTTGTCTTTGTTTGGACTGTGTATTTTTTTGTGTTATGCATGTGAAAAGAATGTTGTTTGTTGAGATAGAAGCCTTGTTGCCATGTGTTGATGTTCATACTCTATTTCAATATGGTTGGGACTCGAGGGCCAATGGGGAAGGATGGCTTCTCATTTCCCATTGAATGTCTTGGTTGGGTGTAGAGGGTTGCCTTTCCCTCTTCCTTATTGTGATCAAATGAAAAGATGAAGAAATCAGCATGTCGCTGTTTTGGAGCTTGGAGAAAATACAGTTTGAGAGTCCCTTCTTTCGGGTGATTTCATTGTTAGCTTCCCACCTTGAAGTGGATGAAATGTATTATTATTGTAATGTGAAGGCACCTTGTATTGCAAAGATAGATTGAAATTCCTTGGAAAATGTAAAGAGTTGTTATTTCATTCTCTGTTTTGGAAAAGAATGTCATACAGTTTGTAAATTGCATATTGAAATTCAAAGAAAGAAATAGGTTGTTAAGTTACTGTTGGAAATCAATAATGAATTACATCCCTTTCTCAACTTGCATTGTTGTATTGCAATTTAATTATTGTTGTGTTTCTAATCTAAATTTTGGGAAGAAAAACAAGTAGGAAAGAAATGACAATCCTTTGTTCCTTTAAAGTGAGTTTTAAAAATTGAAATTAACTTTACATATTGAAGGTAATGTTGTTGTTGAAATCAATAAAGGAACTACATTCCTTTCTCAAATTTGTATTGTTGTTTTGAATTGGAGTTGTTGTTTCGAAATGATACCTCTATGTGAAAAGAAAAGGTGTATGAGAGGAAAGGACAACATTTTGTTCTTTGTAATTGATTAAAATTTGAGACATCAAAAGTTGTCTTGATACTCTTGAATGATAAGATAGATCAATTAATTGTTTAGACAAAATTCGGAATGTGTTTCCATAGCTGGAAGTTGTAAATTGATTGATAAATTTGTTAGTAAATGACCTCTGTTTCATTCCAAATATGGCACTTAAAGTTATCTAATAAATGTACAGTTTGGATTTACAACTTAAATTAAGAAATGAAATAATGAAATTTAGATGTAATAAGTCCTAATGAACTTAATGGGAACTCAACATTTAAGAATGACCATCAAGAACTTCAGCAAAACCAATTTCAAACTTGCTTAACAAATTTTCTGTCATAAGTTGAAAAATTACAAAATCACACTCAATTGACAAATTGAACCTTGAAAACACTCCTGAAATTACCCAAGATCAAGTCTCCATGTTCAATTGACATGTTGAGAAGAAGAAAATCAAAATTTGATCAAAAACTTACAAGTTCAAAAATTGTCAGTTTTATATTATAAAGCTTGCAGATTTTTTTTACCAAATTGACCCTTAAAATTTCATCAAAATATAAAATTTATGATTTATATGCAAAGAGTACTCTGAGAGATTTTTGGAAAGTACTTATTTTCCCAAAACTTACTTTTCTATCAAAAGTTATGGCCATTTGAAGTTTTACTTCAAAATGACCATCCAAAAATTAATCTAACTATATAAAAATCAAAATTTAACTTTTAGAAAATTTTCCCAAAAAAGTCTGCAGCCCTGCAACCCTCACAACCAATCATATGTTTCCATGTAGCTCTTCAAAGAGCAGACTCATTTTGAAACTTAACTTTTTGAAAATTTGACCTTGGGAAAATTTTCCCATTTTTCCCCGCAACCCCGCAGCCCCGTAGCCAATCACGTGCTGACACGTGGCTTGGAGGGCACGCGGAATAAATTTTAAAACTTAATATTTTTGACTCTTTTGGAAAATTTTCACTTTTTCCTCCGCGGCCCTGCACCCCCACAGCCCATCAGGTTCTGACATGTGTCTTAACAGACGTGCAGGCCTGTGCAAGTCTTTTTGACTTTTAAACCCCTTTGGTTCAAAGACTTAAACCTCTCCGTCGTTCCGTCGGCCCGCATCCAATCATGTGTTGACACGTGGTGATTTGGACCTCGGCGGGAGCACGGAGTTTCTTTCTCCATTAGGATTTTAACTTCTAAAATCTCAATTTTCCTTTTTGCTCTGTCAGTCTGCGACCCTCTCGACTAATAAGAACTTGACACGTGGCATGGGTTTTCTCCTTGGTGGAGGTGCACGATGGATTTCACCCTTGGAATTTTGGCCTAAAAACTCTAATATTCTAACTTGCTCCGCCACTCCACTTTTCCACACCCCAATCGGGAGGCACCACGTGTCTTCCCCATCGGACCCATGGGCGCATGGAGGATTTTTGCGCTCTTGTGCTCAAGGAAGGAAAATACTCAATTTTCCTCCCCGCTTCTCTGACCCGCTGAAGGCAAAAAATTTCTCCCTAAGCCTGCGGACTCTCCCTAGGGAAAATTTCTCCCCTAAACTCCGTTGGCCCGTAACTTGAGATTTATAGGGAGTTAGGAGGACTTTTTTATATGGTTGGAAAGGTGAGAAAATTTCCTTTCCAATGGGCATGATTTAGGAAAGTTTTGACAAATCTAAGTGTGTGAAAAATCAATTTGAACTCTATAATCCTGTTAGAGCAGGGTTGAGTGAGAATTTACTCTCCTAACCTAAGTGATGAATTTAACCTCTTGTTTTGACATTGGGCCGTGTTGTTAATGGTTGTTAGAAGTGCTTGTTGCAAGTTAGTCTCGATTGTTAATCTTAACCATGTTTGTGTTAACTGTGACCTTGTAACCTTATTACAAACACTCTTAATTGACAAAAAAATTATTCCATAATTTTCCTAGCTAATCCTAGTTTGTTTCTTGGTCTCAAGTGGTAGTTTGAAGCTAACATTACACAAATCTTTAAAAAGCATTAGATGAATATGAGAAAACATTAATTTCTAATAAGAATATAATATTTGGACCATTATACCAAGGTTTTGAACTCTGTACCTCTCCAAGATCAATTTCATCTCTGCACTACCTTTCTCTTTACATGTAGACATTGCTAGGCATTTGTAACTACAACACCTGACAAAATCTTCTTTTTAGCGCAGGCTAGGAGAAAGTTGGAATACATTCATATTTTCAATATGCTTTGATGGATGTCCACCTGTACTAAGCCAGCAATTTACATAGGAAGGGAGGTTACTTGAAGGTTTCTAAACCTTTTTAACAAACCCATTTTGTGTTTATCCTGCAGTCAAAGCTATCCACAAACCACACAAAAAAAATTTGAAATATTTTGTAACATATTTGAACTGCCTAATCTACACTTCCTCATTTAGAAAACATGATAGCCAAATGATCTGCGAATACAACATCTGACAAAACTCCTCCATATTTCTCTTTGTTGGATGCCCACACCCTACTCTAGAGCTCACATTTTTACACATAATGGGAGGATACTGGAAAAGGTAAACTAATCCGGTTGGATACCTTTTAATTGCATAGGCTGAATAGTGAGATTGTTGCCTGAGGAAACCATGTATTATGTGGACTGTAGGAAACGTATTCCATGAGAAGTTGTCCCTTATTTCATTTGATCAGACATTTTGATAACATCAATGTTAATGCCATCCACCGCCAATCTCTAGCCACATTGTCCTACCTAAAACGAATTTGACATGCCTACACACTAGCCCACGTGCCTTCACATGGGATCCATGATTTCCTACAACCACTCCCACCTACTCCTTCACTTTCCCACGCCATACTGGTATTTTAACTTATCATTATTTTATTTTATTTTAATTATTTTACTTTTCTT
This sequence comes from Taxus chinensis, assembly GCA_019776745.2. Classification (NCBI taxonomy): domain Eukaryota; kingdom Viridiplantae; phylum Streptophyta; class Pinopsida; order Cupressales; family Taxaceae; genus Taxus; species Taxus chinensis. The sequence goes on from CM034148.1 coordinate 682,285,534, forward strand.
TTGGTTGTTTCATTGGACACTATAAATATAATTTGTTCCCTACGCTTGTGTGATGTAGATGAACCAACCTTGTTCTTGTGATGGAGATAATGGATGCAAATGATCTCCAAATGGATGCAACTCTAGGTGGATGATAGTAGTGACTAGCGCTTGGTCCGTCATTATTATCTCATATCTTTATATTTATAGGGTTCTCTTGATATCATTTTGTAATTAACCTTGAAATGGTCAAACACCAAAAAGATAAGAAGTTAAAATGTCTAGAAAGATCCCAAAAATGGGTGGTAAAATTCAAAAAGGATCGGGGTGCCCCTAGTAGGACGAGGGTGCCCATGGGCACCCCCGTACTAGCATGTGCATCCCAATCAAAGCTAAAATGATAGAGGATGATAAAAACCGACTGGGCATGTGGGTGCAAGAGGTCATAAATGAAGAAAGGAAATACAATAAGATGGTCAAAATATGGGGGTTAATTAGTACTTTCTTCACTTAAAAACCTTCTAAATAGTAGTATGAGACCGAGACTAAATAATGTTTAAAGTGCATGATTGTGTCTACAGAATAATATCTTTCAAACATACCTGGAAAAGTTTGTGTTGACATCTTGGATGATATTCTCATTTATTCAAAAAGTGTTGATGAGCATAATAAACATCTTAGGATTGTCTTAGATGTGCTAAGGAAGAGAAAATTGTTTGGTAAGCTTTCAAAGTTTTCGTTTTACTAAAACAAATTTCAATATTTTACACATAATAAATAAGGATGGAATTTTTGTAGATCTATCAAAAATTGCAACAATAACTGAATGGCCAACACCTAAAAATGTACATGAAGTTATAAGCTTCATGGGGTTAGTTGGATACTACCAAAATTTTTTGAAATATGTTTCAAAATTCACTTCTCCAATTACCTCACTACAAAAAAAGGATAAGAAATTCATTTGGTCTGAAAAGTGTGAAAATGATTTTAATTTTTTGAAAGATAAATTAACTACAACACCTTTGTTGAAAGTTCCATAACCAAATGGGAACTTTACTATAGTAACAGATGCCTCTGGTGAAGGTTTAGGAGGAATCTTTCTGTTAAATGACAATGTGATAGCGTATGAGAGAAGAAAGCTCAAAGTATATGATTTGAATTATGCTCCCCATGACTTAGAGATTGTTGTCATTGTGCATGCTTTGTAAGTTTGCAGACATTACCTTTTAGGGAAGCCCATTGAACTAAAAAAATATCATCTCAGGATGAAATACATCTTCACATAGCCAAACTTGAATGTGAGGTAGTGAAGATGGTTAGACTTCTTATCGTAGTATGACTTCGATATCAGCTACATAAAAGGTAAGGAAAATAGATTGGCTGATGCACTAAGTCGTAGGAAGCATATTTCTGCCCTTATAAATTTGAGAAGCCAATTCAAAGATGACATAAAGAAATAAATTTTGGTTGATTCTTCTTTTCAGTAGGTTAAAACAACACTTGTTGCAAATCCTAATGATAAGAGATACCAAGGATTCAGATTCGATAACAAAGGATTCCTAAGGTTTAAAATTTGATTTTATCTAACCTTGGGGAATGAACTAAGGATGAAAGTGATAAAGTAATTTCACGATGCTCCTTATTATGGACATCCCGGAGTAACTAAGATGTTTGCTGATGTACAACAATAGTATTTTTGGAAAGGGATGAAGAAGGATATAGTAAACTATGTATCTCATTTCTTAGAGTGTCAGTGAGTTAAGGCTGAACACATGCATCTGGTAGGATTTTTGTATCCTCACAACATTTTGTGGTATAAATGGTAAGTAATCAACATAGATTTTTTGCAAGGGATTCCAATGTCAAAAAATAAACATGATGTGATATTGGTTGTAATTGACAAATTAACAAAAGTAGCTCACTTTATACCAGGGAATATGAAATATGATTCACCTATACTTGTAAGGAGATTTTTGCATGAGATATTCAGATTGCATGGGGTACTTGAACTAATAATTTTAGATCGGGATCTTAGGATGACTTCTCATTTTTTGAAAATTTTGAATTCGGCCTTAGGGACAAAGCTGAATTTTAGTTTTGCATACCATCCAAAAACAAATGGACAAAATTAAAGGGTAAATCAGCTAATGGAAGACATGCTCAAGATGCACTACATAGATCAATAGTACAAGTGGTAAGAACACCTTCCACTGGATGGGTTTTCCTAAACAACATTAACCACTCCTCACTAAAAATGGCTCTTTTTGAGGCATTATATGGACAAAAGTGTAAAAAACCTTTCATTTGGGACAACATGGAGGATAGAGAAGTAGTAGGACCTAAAATGTTGATAGAAATGAAACAACAAGTTAAGCTCATTCATGAGTGATTAAAATAATTTTATGATAGGTAGAAGAGCTACGCTGATTTAAAGAGAGTTAACAGATAATTTGAACTGGGAGATAAATTTTTCTTAAGGCTTAACCCTAAGAAAAGTTAAATTTTATTTGGTAAATCAACCAAGATATCACCTTACTTTGTTGGACCTTTTGAAATTATTGAAGTAATCATCCTTGTGGCATATTGGATAGTGTGTCCTCTCTCATTGTCCAAGATGCATGATGTTTTTCATATCTCTTTGCTTAAAAAGTATGTATCTGATTTATCACATGTACTTAACTGGAAGTCTTTACAAGTTTAAGATCCCAGTGTCATCACAGTGGAATGTGTTAGGGTGTTGGAAAATCTCAGGATGCACTTGCAAAATAGAGAAAAAAAAGTAATGCAAGGTCTAATGGGACCAATTTTCTGAAGAAAGCACAACTTGGGAGAATTTAGATGAAATAAAAGAAAAAATTCTGCACCTGTTTCAATGATAAAACATATAATTTTATATACTCCTATTATTCATTATTGTTTGAATGACTGAAAAACGTAATAAATTTTGTTGTTTTAGAAAAAACTTGGTTAAAAAGGGGTTGTTACAACCAGTAAATTCTATTTTTAAATCTCTAATAACTTAATGTTTGCAAGTTTCAGTTATACTTTTCCAAATATTTGATGTTTTAATAAGTATATTCTTATCTAATTTGGTTAAAATCTATGCATGAATGGAATTAATCATCAGGACGATGATTCTTAAGGGGGGAAGTATGTCTTACCACTACTGGTTTCATTTTGGATGATTGATAAACGAGATCCAATATCAGGCAGTTCGTAGGACATGAAGACAAGTTTCAGTATACTAAATGTTAGCACGGAAGCATGTCAGCACTTACCATCATGTCCTACAACCTGTCGGATACTGAAACTCATCTAGTATACCCTATGAGTATATATTTTACTTGTTGTAAGTAATAATATTTTTGGTTATCTTACTTTTACATGATTCTTGGACTAAAATCACAGTTATGCTTGTGGATATTGCAAATAAAGTGATAAAGCTAACCTATTGACAACGAGTTTGTTTGTAGTCAGTAATATAAATTTTATATACCTGCTGATATTTTTACTACTACATGTTATAATACTCTAGATTCAAGGTCATGAAATATATTGGAATTGTGATAATAGCAGTGTCAGTTGATTTAAGTTTCTTTAATAAAGTCATACAAACATTTCCGTTGTTTAGGAAAAAGGATGAAGCCTTAATAAATTAGGCTGGAAAGAACAACCATGGTAAGGGTAAATTAGTATTCCTTTGCTGTATAGTTTGACTGAGTTGATAATAAAAGGTGATAGTGTTGTTATGATCTAGAGATCATAATACTTGTGCAAATAAAATTTATGGTCATCGACCATATAAAGCAAGATTACTTTATTGGATTGGTTATTGACTTATCGAGTTATTATGGGAATTCAATAATAAATTGCAAGGTGGAATTTATAAGTGGAATGGGCTTATGGACTATATATTATCTAATTTTTTTAAATGGTCAATCGACCATGCTAAGGATCTTTGCATTATCAATTAAATCGATATTAAAAAGAAAGATAAGGTTTACACATCGACCTGAGCATAGGTATAATAATAATTTTATTTTATAGGCCTTTGATACGACCACCTAAGCTATATTTTAATGTATAGATTTGATAGTTTGTGGGCCATTGGACTGGCCATGCTAAAATTTAGTTATTTAATAAAATATATTTGAATTTTCGATGCCTTCACTCCCTCCATTTGTATGGTCTGGATCAAACAATAGAGTCATTGGAAACTATAATGGTTATCAGTTAGTTGCTAAGTTTATTCGGATGTTTTGGTGGGAAAATTTGGTGATGTAACTGGCAGTGGTTCTGACATGCATTCAATGAGCATTTTCTCTTCTTGAAACAAGGAATAAGTTTCTCAAGGAAGCTAACGGAAAGAGTATTGGTATTTTTGTTTTCATTCTTTCAGTTATCTTTTTTTGGCTCTATTGAGCTCTGCATGTAAAACAATTATGGAGCTATTTTCATGATGACTATAAATGCACTTCATGCATTGTCCAAAACTATGCATAAACTATTTTTGAGATTTTTATGGGCTATTTATGATGGTTTTTATGATAATAATGGGGTTTCTCGGTTGATTTGGAGATAGTTCTTGTCTTAATTTTTTAGAGAACTTGTGAAATTTTGCTGGAAAATATTTTGGTTGCACTCATTCGCCTTAGGGAGAAGCTTGAAGGGATTCTAGGCAATACGTTTCAAGCCTGAAATCATTCTTCCCCTATCTTTATTATTTATAGCATTCAAATGTTTTAATGGCCTATGGTTTTGTAAATCATTCTCATGTGTTACTAACTTGGATAAAGAATGATTTACGAATGGGTATTTTCTTAATATAATATTTGTATTATCATCTTTGATAAAATGGTTATGGATGTGTTATGCTGTAAATATTCAGCCATGGCCATTTGACATGCCTAGGAATGGTCATGTTTATTGCTTTGTGACTATTTGCACTTATGATTTTACTCTGTGAATTTTGGTTCAATACCCAGTTAGAGTTACAGTTTGGTCTTAGTAGAGTATATCCTTTTTATGTATATTTCATCGTAGAGTCTAAATGAATGAAGTGTTGTGATAATAGTGTGGTTTTTTATTTGCAAATAGCTTTGTTATTTTCCTAGATCTTCCATGGAAAATAAATGAAGAGTTTGAATTTGATATGGTTAAATAAAATAATATAAACCCATATGGTTTTAAGCAATACATTTTTGCGTATTTGTTTAGGCGTGTATAGACAAATATAGTCGATGTATTCATAGGATAACTCTCAGCCTTCATGTCTAATGGTTTCTGAGTGTAACAGGTAGGCCAAACATTTTCATCCTTGGCAGATGGTTGAGAATGATAGTCAGGTTCGTAACCCATTTGGTATTTGCTTTGTATTCATATCTTAGTGTAGGTTACATAGTTTTATTGTTACAATGAATTTTCCCATTGTTTGAGATTTGAATCTATGAATATATTTATATTAATATATAGATGATTTAAGAAGGGAATCATGGCTTGAGAAGGGTACGAGCTATTGCTCTCTGTTGAACCAGTATATAATTTTTACTATCTTGGAGGCCATTGTGACAATGTAATGGGAAGGATCCAAATTCTTAAGACCCCTAAGGTTGACTATTTGGCTTAGTCAAATCACTCAAAAATAATTGTGTTGTGGTTATACTACATTGTTTACTAGGACAAGTTGATGTGGTTCGGTTTTGTTAAGGTAAGTTTGATAATTTTAAGGTATTAATTATCAAATAATTATTTTATTGGGACAGTATTATGATTGTTATTATTACTAATTGATTTAGGTAATTCCACTCTTCTTCGAAAGGTAAATGAATGGTCCTTATTTATGAAGGTTGTTTGGATTTCTTAGAATAGATTAACTTCTATTGACTTATCAAAAGATTACATTAGGATGATTGAGAATGTAAAGAAATTCCTGGTAAATAGTTCAATGATTACTTCATTGTTTCTTGCACAACTATGGTGGGTGGAAAACATAGTTAATATGTTTGTGGAAACTAGTGATTTATACTTATGGTCTATTTTTGTATCCCATCATGATCACTAAAATATTGTGTGTTTTGTGAAATCATAATAAATATATGTTTCCTTTCTGTAAGGTTATTATGAAAGATAGGAAAAAGTAAAAAAAAAGGAAATGGTAAAATAAACTCATTTATTTGATTTCAAAAAATGATTGTACAACTAGATTTTGATCATCGAGATATTTTAGTGTTATAAATTGAAGGTTCAACTGGATAAATTTTTCATGCCATTTTAGTTGGAACTGATTATGTACAATTTTGTACTTCAACATTTTTAGAATGCAAGTTAAAGTGCAACGCAAAAAGAATAAAGGGTTGGATCTGATATAAGGATCTGACATATTTTTTGATGTTAGTCTAAGTTGTGAAATATCACGAATGTGTTATGTTTTATTATGATTTTAATTTGTCTTCATTTGAAAGGCATAATTGTATAAGTGAGAAAGAGCATCGTTGTTTTATTTTTTGAAGGAAATTTAGCCTTTAATGTTATTGTACTATTCTGAAATGGAATTAAACTTATATTTATTACTGAATTATTATTTTTAAAGTGAATTTAATTTTTTGTAAGCTATGTTGTTGTACTTACTGAGTTCAACATTATGTGGCATATGTTGAATTAATGTTATATGGATTTAATGTGTGATAAATTACAATAATAAATGATTAAGTATTAATCATGATATAGTTACATATATGGAAAATATACAATTATGAATGTTTTGTAAACTAATTCGTTAACAAGTTCACTTAAATATGTACTTGTGGATTAGTACGACAATGTCGTAGCTAAAAAATTTATGGACTTCGATAATGATGCCACGGTTGTCTTCAATTATATTTAAGATGCATAATTGATGTAAGTAAATAACTTATAGAAATGATTATGATCTATATCAAACTAAGTTATGGACTGTAGGAACAGGTTCATAGTGTGATAAATATATCGGTGCGATATGAAGGGAAACTTGTCGTAAAACTAGTTCTCTTATAATCAAATAATTTAAGTGATATAATGTTCCTAGTTAACGGAACTCGACAGGCCAACTTCGGATGGCTTCTATAACACAATATCCATTTAATGGCGTAAGTCGTTAAGTGAATACTACTATATATCAGATATCCTAAGTTGTCTTATCAAGTTTCACTAATTATGACTATCGTAGTTGGATGGAATGTGTGATATGCTAAAGATATGAAATTTTTTTATCCTACATGAACAAGTCACATCAGTACCAACTTATGTTGGCTAAGGGGAAAGAAATGGTTGGGTAATGATGCTATTCATTAAGTAAGCATTTTCTCTCCCATAGGAAATCTAAGTTGGCACATTTGTGCTTCTTCACATGGGTTGAATAGATTTTGTACCTTGGCCGTAGCTTGCAACTAACCTATCTCAACTAACTAGTTAAATTTTGATAATTGAACAAAGTGATAAGGTGATGGGACATGTTTTTGTTGACTAATTTTCCATCTAGAAACTGAGCGTGAAAAGCATGACTCTTAAAATTTAGCCAAAGTAGTATAATTCCTTACACAGTCAAGTTCACAAAGTTCTAAACAATAATGTGATATTTTGGATGGGATTCGATTGACTGAGTTCCAGGTAGACACTTAGAAAACATCACTTGTAAATCAATGCTGAGAATGGTACCACTTGTATACTTTGTATACTAGCTCGAAAGAGTATTCTATGGGGGATCAGGTGGATCTAATCGACACATATTTACTCACATGATTTATTGATTTGTAATCTGATGAATTGTAATTATATAGTTGTTGGATTTAAATGTAATGTTGTAATTTTAAATCATTGAAGGAAAAAGTTAGTTTGGGAAATTAAAAAAAATCTCGTAATTTGAAGTATTAAAAAGTAGGTGTTATAAGCTATGTCACTAAGGTGTCGGGGGGAATTCAATAGGGTGACTCGAGTATGTAGTAGTGTAGTACTCAGGGGGAGTGTGGAGGGTTTTGGTCGATTCATGACTGTGTCTCAACAAGGTGTAGGGATAGTAGGGGATTTCAATATGATTTGGGGTATCCATCTCGTAAAGAGGTAGAGGTGGAAGTGGGAGGGGTGGGATATGGGGAGGGGAGGGTTGTGAGGTCTAGGGCATAGAACAAGTTGGGGAGATAAAGTCATGAGGTTGGAGGGGAGTTATTATTTTGACTTAGGGGGTATAGCAAGTGAGTTGGAGGAGGATGGTGAAAAGGAAATTCGGGGCAAGCTCAGTCCTAATAGCGACCAAGCTAGGGAGAGTAGATCACAAAGGCTATTTTACACATTTGAATGTAATGGTTAGGAAAGGAGGATGGGTTTAGGGATGAGGGGAGATGGGAATTGAGTGGGACAAGGCCAAGTTATAGGGGTGACTCGATCAAGCTAAGTAGGATATGGGAGGAAGCAAGACGATTCGCAAGTGCAACTTGGATGGATAACTAGGGACATCGAAGATGGGAGTAGAAGCATGGGGTAAATTTATTAGGTCTGGTGCATGGGGTGAGCATAATCTAGATGGTGAGTCATATGGATGAATCTCTGGGGTGGGGAAGTAGCTATAGTCACCAAGCAGGGTAGGGGTGAGTTAGGAGAAAGGGGGGAGCGCGACACTGGGATAGCATAGTGGACGGAAGGGTGGTCATATTGAATCACTATAGTGAATCACTTATTTGATGTGGGAGAGTGGTTTGTGAGGTTTGAGTATTTCAATGAGTCACATGTGTAACTCATCGAGGTAAACTAGGAGGTGAGGGGTGTGAGGAGTGATTTTTTGAAAAAAAAAAAATTTGAATTTTTTGGAATTTTTTGAAAATGGTAAAGGTGAGAGCAATGGTGATTATGTACAAGAAAATGTGATGAAATAATTTGATGATAATGTCAATTCCATGAAAAGGAAAATGACCACAAAGGCATGTAAAAGCAAAGAATGCTCTAGGATGTTCGTTCCAAATTGTAGTGGATTGTAAACATGTAAATGTACTTATTGCAATGAGTGAGTGTAAGAAATATAATTGTGCCATAAGAGTTTTCATGAATTCCTGATGATCTTGAAGACACTAAATATGATACAACAAGTGAGCTAATATGATAGCATGAACAAGGTCTAAACCACACAAAGAGACCTACTAGCCCTACGACTCATCAAAATTTGCGTGTGCACACGAGATTTAATTGATTGCTTGAAGTGAAGACCTATGAGAGATTGAGTGAAAACACAATCCAATGTGAAAATTTTAATGAAACAAGCATTTTGTGAGTAATTAAATTGAGGGTAATTGTAATTCGTGCATTGTTGTGTTGTCAGCTAGGCGTCCATAGCCCCGATGAAGATATGTTTGATTCTAGTCGCAACATTTATCTACTACCATCCAGGTGTTTATAGCCCCAATAGAGATACTGGAAATACCCCTGAGAGATGGAGATTGTTATTTCTATTGTTTTTTCTTCTTTCTTCTTTTGCATTTTGAATTTTTCTTGATTTTTATTTCTTTGATTTATTTTTCACATGATATTCAAATCTCTCGGCTTTCTAAGAGGTTTATAACCACGAGTGGCTTGATGGAAGGAGTGGAATCTATTATAGAGATGAAATTTGGAAATCATCAACAAATAATGCCTTGCGGTCTTCACAACAAGTTGTTAAGTGTATAAGCATACATGGATCTCAAATATGACAATCATTCTTAATTCACCAAGTAAGGAGAGACCAAGTTCAAGCAGTTATAGTAGAGACTATTGACTCACAAAACATGACAACAAGATGATCAAAGTGTGCAGAAAAATTTGTGAAACAAACCAAAACATGGAATGTGAATGAATTTTGTAAAAACAAATGAATATTTGAAATGAAATATGAATAACGAAAATGCGAAAGAGCATCCATGGGAAAGCATTTTTTTATTGTAATTTTTGATATATATTGATTTTTATGATTTTTGAAATATGTTTAGCTATATGGAGATGTACCAAGGATGATAGAACAATATTTACATAGAATCAGATCATGTTTTTAATCTAGGCTGGATGAAGAGAAGAAGAATGTATGGAACATGCATAATGTGGTAGTAGAGACAAATGTAAGTCCCTCAGTCCATGTAGGAACTAGATGAGTAAGAGACATGATATATAAAAAACAAGTGATAGATGAGGTAAATTATTGGATTGGTAGGGATGAAGTTGATGATAAGTGAACCAAGAATGTATAATAGAAGCCACAAAATGGTGGTGGGTGAAGAATGTTAGTGTAGGGATGAAATGCACAAGAAAGGTGATGAATGTGGTGGATATGTGAGAATGTCTAGTGGTCGAGGACATGAGAATAAACTAATGGTATATAATGGAGTGTTATGAAGCATGGTTCTAGTGATGATATCAGGTGGATGAGGTCTAGAGAACATAGTGACATTTTAAGGAAGCATGAGAACCAATGGTGTGAACTTGATATGAATTGGTGTGATGATGGGATGATGACATGGAATAAGAGAGAGAATGAAAGAATGAACGTCAAACAAATGAGAATGTGGGAGAAAATTAAAAGGATGTGGAAGCATAATTGAAGGTGGAGAAGGATTGTAAGGCCCTGTGGGTAAGAACTAAGGGGTGTTTAGGTGTGAAAGATGATGTGAATGGAGGAGGAGGAGATGATAATAAAAATGGTGCTTGAATGAGAGGTGATGGAAGTGAGAAAATAAATGTGGAGAAGTGCTCTAAAAATAGAGGAAGCAATGGGAGAATGAGAATGTGAATTGTGAGGAAGATATAAAAAACACATAGATATGAATGATGGGGAATATATGTGAGAGGAGAATAAATGACCTTGATAGATGGTAGAGGATATAACAAATGCACCGCAAGAAAGAATGAAGATTGAATGAGTGGTGAGGAAGGAAGTGAGACATATGTTGAAGAATTTTGTAAGGTAGGTGAATTGATGTGTGGCACCCTATATGATGAATAGTGGAATGCAGATGTAGTAATGGGTTGTGTGATAAGTGGAGTGGATGTGAGTGAATCAAATGAAGATGTAGAAGCCATGGTGGTAAATATGGAATCACATGATGATATAGATGGTTGAGAGTTAGATAGAGGTGGTGATAATGTGGAAGACTCCAAAAAGGATGAGGATGTGACCATGGCCATAGTGGAAGTACATGATATTAGAGGTGGATACAAAGATGATGTATATAATGAGTGATTAGGTGAGAAAAATTTTGTTGAGTCCAAGGTGGAATCATGTAATGGAGTAATTTGGGAAGTTTTTGATTTAGATGATGAGACACTAAGTGTGCATGATGATTGTGATGTAGTGGGAAATGATGGGTTGGATGAGTGAGACACAACACATGGAGAATAAGTGGGAATAGGATTGTGTGAAGTGATTAGTTGTGAAAAATTAGTATATGAAGGCAGAGGAGATAGTGGTTTAACGAAAATGTACCCCTTGTTGAGAATTTCTTCAATGATATTGTGGAGTTGGGGACATAATTCAATGGAGTGATCATTAGTATGATGGTAAGCACATGTTTCATGGGTGGAATGCCACAATGATGGAGGTGGTTTGAGAGGGAGTGTGATGAGGTTGACGTCAAACAACTTTTGGAGAATAAAGGAAAGTGGCTCAGTCAATGGGGTGAATTCATGAGGGGGTTAGATGAATCTAAATTCCCTAGGGGAAAATAATCAATGTGAAGATATGGGTGTAGAAGGTGATGAAGTGTGAGGAGGATCCAATTTGATGACATTGTGAACATGGGAGTGTAAGGGTGTGGTAGTTGGAGGAGCTATGGAAACATGTGGCAAGTAGGGAGGACAACCAAGATGAACATCCTCGAGGCATTGTGCCATGTGAACGAACTTGTCAAATGTGTATAATTGATGAATTTCTAAGTTGTTAGAGATGTGAGGCATTCATATTTTTGGAAAAGATATCAATGACCTTAAATTGGGGGAGAGGAAATGAAAGGAGATGAATAAGAGCATGCCAATGCATGAAAAATTCAATGATGGACTCATTATGGGATTGGTGAAGCATGATAAGATCGACAAGCATGGCTTTAGGTGCAATATATATAGAGAAGTGAGATAAAAACATATTCACAATTTTTGTGAAAGTAAAAAAGGCAATATTTTGGGAGGCATGAATACCAATCAAGTGTGTAGCCAATAAGTGAAAGTGGGAAATTGTGAAGAAGGAGAGCGTCATCATGTTGAATAAGTCGGGATGTGTAGCAAAAAATATGCAGGTGATGTTGAGGATCATTAGAGCCATAGATTTTTTCAAAAGTGGGAAATTTCAAATGTGATGGATAGGGATGACATCATACCATGGGATGAATATGCTCATTATAAATGGAATGATAAATAGGTGCAGGTGGAAGACCCCCCAAATGTTAGGACTCAAAATTAACAATGTGGTCAAGAAGGTGTTGATGAATCAAAATAGTATGAGAATGGGAATGGAAATGTCTAAAAGCTATGTGAAATGATAGTGACTAGGACTTTGAAACATGAGCGGAATAGGTCAGCAAGATTTCATGACCAAAAAATCGTAGGTCATTCACAATTGTGATTAGCTCTAGGGTAAATCAAGAATTAAAATAGAATTTCGAATGAATAATTTGGAAGGTGACTGGTTAGCTACATTTACAACTGACTCTAGGAAAAATATGGGGTGGAAAAATCATAGCACAATCGTATTTGCAATTGATCCTAGGAAAATTAGAACTCAGAAAGGATGAAAAAAATAGATACGATATTGTGAGAATGGTCTATGAAGAATAGAAACATGACTCAGAAATATTATTGTTTATTTATCTCAAGGTGGAATAAGGGCTCGGTTTGATGGCTTGTTATAAAAGGTTCTCTCCCTATATACAAAGAGTTACCCAAACAAGCGTAGTACACTAGAAAATTTCTAGTTGCAGGATTTAATCTACCCCCTTGATTAACCAAGCTATATTTTACTCCACTCAAGCAATCAAACCGGGGCCATCGCTAAGGATAATTTTGGTGCTAATCCTCAAGGGTGTACTAGTTAGGTAGGTGGGGGTACCTGTTTCATTGGTTAGTTTCCTCAATGTTCCAACTACTTTGGGGTTCCTATAGTACTCCTCACAATGATTTTATAGGCTTATGCACATGAACTTCCCATAGTTGTGTGGATGAGTATTTACCCTTATCCGGACCTGCAATAAAATGTATATTTCATTAACAATTCACTCCTTTAAGAAAAATATTTTTTGTAGGTTTTTACAGAAACAAAGTTACAACATAGTTGTAGTTGTGACATCCTTAGAACCACATTTTATGATTTTTTATGTATTAAAAATCGCAACCCAACCAACTTGTAACCTAATTTTTTGTTTTTATATTTTTTATAATTTTAGGATACCTGCAAAAATCATATGTTAGATCTGCAACATAAACATTAGAAAAATAGTAAAAAAATTTTGAAAAGAGTAAAAATATCCTACATAAAACACTTTTAGATTCATAAAATAAAAAGAGATACCCACAACCAAAATGGTCCCACTTTAGTTGCCAAAATGTATGCCTATATTTGGATCACCTATAAGATGGATTATTTAACATGAAAATTCCAAATCATCTAATAAAAAAATGGGCTTATGTTGTCATTGTGAAGAGAGGAACAATTGTAGTTTCTTTCATTGATTAATGTGGATAAAACTCTTCATATCTAAATCTAAACCTACACATAAGCACACTTGAAAAATGTTAGTTATTTTTATTGGTTAGGGAAGTTGCCTCAATCAGATACCTAACCATTTTAAGGAGATAAAATACATTTTATTGATGTTAAATGATAAAATAGTAAATGAAATGATAATTATACCTAACCTAGGTCGCAGGATAATCGCAATTGTGTTTCACTGATAATCGCACGAATATCACAATCCAATTATAGTTGTGATTCCCGTCTTTAATAGAATTTCACTAGGACACTGTTGTAGCAAGTTAGATCTATACTTTTTTCTTTGCCTTTCCTTCTTCAAGACTTGCAAAACTGAGATATGTGAGCAAGAGAGAAATAAAATTCAAGAATAGCCTTTGTGTACTAAGAGCCAAGGGTTGTAATGAGGGGGGTGATGGTGATTTTTATATATTTGGAGTGTATAGGGGAGTGTGACACACATGGGTGTAATGATAGGATCCATATTTCATTGGGGATGTGCATGCAGTGGTGGGATGGATAAAATTAAATATAAGTGGGTGAGGGTTAGTAAATGAGTGGTGAGTTGTATTTTATCCTCATTTTGTGGGGTTTTATGATTTTTTGGTGTTTTATGATTTTTTGTGTTTTTGAATAAGAGACCTTATGCTCAAGGTGTGTTTTATGGTGTTTACATATTGATGATAAAGAATCAGTACTAGAAGAGGAAGAAGAACCTTGCACACTTGTGTGCATAAGGTCAAAATAAGTGCACAAAAATATGAGAAACGTAGAGTACCACATATTTATATTCTAGTTTTTTATTGTCAATAATAGATGGTGATGATCCAAAAATAGTGCATGAATACCTCACCTTTGAATAGAGCATGATTTGGAATAAATCCATGGAGGAGATGAAGTATCTAAATAATAACGAGACTTGGGATTTGGTTAATCTACCTCTTGAAATAAATTACGTAGGACACAAATGGGTGTGTAATAAGAAGTGCAATATGACAGCTACATTGGAAAAGTATAAGGTTCACCTAGTTACGAAAGGGTTCACTCAATTTTAAGGGGATTGAATTTTTTGAGGTGTTCTCTCCTATTGCTAAATTGACTTCCATATGATTTATTTTAGCGATTATAGTTGTGTATGATCTGGAGATAGATCAAAAGGATGTTGAGATAGTTTTTCAACATGGAGATATTGAAGAAGAAATCAACATGGTATAACCTAAAATTTTCAAGGTCAAAGGAAAAGAGGATTTGATCTGCCATTTGAAGAAATATTTGTATGGATTGAAACAATCACCAAAGATGTGGAATCAAAATTTTAACATCTATGTGTGAAAAATTGGTCTTGTGCACAATGATATAGATTTTTTTGTGTGATTAAAATAATAAGGAAATAATTTTTTCATCATATAGTGTTCTTTGTTGATGACATGTTAATGACTATAAATTACAATACAATCATCAAGTAGGTGAAGTATCAGTTGTTTTTATAGTTCAACATGAAATATATTGGTGATGAAAAACTTATTTTGGTTATGGAAATTTTTTGATATCATATGAACAATAAATCATAGTTGATTCAGAGGAAGTATGTTGAGATGGTATTAGAAAGGTTTGAGTTACAAGATAGTAAACCTTTTAACACATCTTTCTTTGTTGGTAAAAAAAATATCAGCTACAGAATGTACAGAAACTAAAGAGTAATTGAAGGACATGGTTAAATTATTGGATGTAAGTGTTTTGGGAATCCTGATATATGTAATGGTTTTCACAAGACCTAATGTTACACATGAAGTGGGATTTTCTAGCATATATATGTCAAACCCAAGACATGAACATTTAGTTGTTGTGAAAATCATTTTAAGATATTTGAATGGAACATTTGATCATGTGATTTTCTATCTAGGAAAACTTGGTTATTAAAGTAAGGTATTGTGTCACATGGATTTGTGGAATTTTACTGGAGAGAGGATATATATTTTTTTAGAACCACCAATGGGTACTTTCTCAACTTGTTTGGTGGAGATGTAAGTTAGATGAGTGACCATCAAGAAAGTGTTGTGATAGCCACCACAGAAGTAGAGTATATGGTAGCTACTCATGTGAGATAGGAAGTAGTGTGGCTTTAGAGACTGAGTTCCACAACTACATTTTTCAAATAACAATAAGGATAGATTGTGACTCGCAGTGCAATCTATCTAGAAAATAACCATGAATATTCATGATATCATTTTTAATGGAAATGATGGAGAAGAAGCATATTTTATTGGTAAAATTAAATACTAATATGAATGTTACATATTCAATAACTAAGGCATTTCTTACTAATAAGTTTACATGGTGTAAGGAAAATATGGGCTTAATTTCTCGAGTCTATTGAGGAATTATTTGATGTTCTTAAGCTTTTCATGGCATTGTGAAAGGTATATTTCATCATGGTTTAATTTTGTAATGACTATTCTATAATGGTTGGATTGTGTGGAAGTGTGTAAATATGATGTGTAATATAGGATTTGTGAATATTTGCATAATATTTTCAAAAAAATGTGTGCAATCATATGGGAACTTTGGAATCGTGAAATAATCTTTAAAATTTTGGGTGCATGGTTTGAAATTTGTGGAACTATGCACACTGCCAGTGCACAATGGGGGTTGCTTTATGGAGTGAGGGAGATTTTTGCAACATTAAAAAGTAATGGTTATGTGTTGAGGAAGGATTTGTCCTATTTTGGGGGTTTTCAGTCCATTTTTTTACTTGGTCAATAAGAGGAAGGATAGATAGAAATGGGTGTCACTAACCATTTGAACAGTTGTATCTAACATCCCTGAAGACCTAGTTTGTTATTATTTAAGGAAAGGGAAGTAACCCATATAGAAATTTCCTAACAATCTTGAGGTATTATTTGTGTACCTAACTACATCATGTGATGAAAAGAGAGAGGAGTCAAGAAATGCATAAGTTAGACATTGACATAAGAAATATATGTTAGGTATGAAAAGGGAAATCAATAAATTAAGTATAAAATTACTAACATTAGATGCACAAAGGAGTAAAGAGAATTTGGTAAGGATATAAACACCAAATGTTGAGCATAAAAATGGAAAACAAGAAGTAATTTCAAGAACATGATTATTAAGAAAGAGGTTAGTGTAAGGATTATGTTAGTATTTATTCCATAGATCAAGTGGTGAAGTTATATTCTAGATAGGCTTGATGATGCACTATGCAAGGTATTTTTTATACAATGGTTACACAAAAGTGGGTACCTCATCGACTAGGTCCCCTCACTACCATCTATGTGGAGGAATTGGTACAAGTGGAGTACGTAAGATAAAATTTTTGACTATGAGGACCATTAATAAGGTTAAAAACCAATAAATGACAAGAAACAAAATAAGAGAGCTATGTTTAGTTAGTGTTATAAATATGTAGTGTAGGTAGATATGAACACATAACCAAGTGATTGATTGTGTTTAAGGAAATGGGTTACATATAAGTATGTTCTTTAGAAGTTTAAAATAGTTCCTTGTGAAAGAAAGGGTGTTAGGATTGGTTAAATATTTGCATAAAAGGATGTAGTACAAGATCGGAAGATGGAATAAGAGAATTTCTATTAAGTATGGGAGAGAATGTCAAGAAATAAAAATGGGAAAAACAAGAGGATCCAATTGCATAGAGATGGCGGGAGTCATAAAATAATTAATTGCCTAAGTAAATTGGCTTAAATATAAATATTGTGAGGAGACTATGAAGTATAATTTACATTAAAAACTATCTAGTTTCCCATAATAAGTCTAATGAATAACTCAAGATATGTGTTAAAAGAGAAGAAAACCAACTTCAGAGAGAAAAAACTTCTACGAAGAGCAGAATCAATGCTACTAAGACTTATATTACATTACTATAAAAAATATAGTGTGGGATGCATGGTAGACACTTAGATCATATGGGAGATCTCAATTGGGAGTAGGATGCAAAATGGTTCCTTCATAATTTAGGAAGACTCTAGTATAGAAGAAATAGAGGAAGAATTGAGAGTGTAGAGAAAAAGAGATGAAGGCTCACTAATAAGAAAGAGTACTAGTAGGAGAGGGAAGAAAAAAGGATAAGATTGGAGGAGTAAAGGGAAGCATAAGAGGATATATGGTGACAACAAGAGCAAGAAGAGGATCATATTTTATTAATATATTACCTATACACCATCGCCATTAAACGAAAAATGTAGACACAAGTAGATAATTGTGTCATAATCACGTTAAATCATCATACCATGCCCTCCAATGTAGGATTTTAAATGATTAGGAAGGAAATGCAGGTAGCGACTAAACTATAGATGAATGCCTTGTAAAAAATAAGAGTTTCAAGTTTATTTAACTTGACATATTTTGAGATCCTGATCAAATTATTAAGGATTTATTTGAAAATAATACACAAAGATAAAATTTTCATCACATGAAGAACAACCCCCCTCATTGCAAAAAGGTTATCTCATGTAGTGATATTGTCAAATTAAGGGGAGAATCTTGCAAATATAGTACAAAATATAGATATGCATTAGAAGATAGTGTGAATTCTGTAGTTAAGAAGACAAAGTTAACTAACTAAGGCTAATTTCATTGAGAATAAAATGATAAGGGATGACTAAAGAATACTATCCATGAAAATTTTATGAGGAGATGATATTATTTCTCTCTCTCAAGGAACCTTGTACCTGACAGTGAGAATGGGGGTACATAAGGTAAAATTTAATTTGTAGAGCATATGGAGATTGAGATGAATGAAGTGATTGACTTGATGCATGAACGCAAAATAAATTTTAGATGGGGAAAATTATTAGTGTTGTTGTTGTTTGATGTGATTGACATCCCAACTTCCACTAGATTTGAGAAGAATAAAGTCATGGGAACAATTACTAATATGGAGAGTTTTAGGGCATATATCCTCAAATATTTTAAAGTATGTTGTATTCTCCATTATCAATATAAACTGCCATAAGATAAACACCTACAAGATTTCATACATAACAACTTAATGAAATATTAAAGAAAATACATAACATATATTTACCAAGGGTAGCATAACTATTAAAATTTTATTTAGAAGTTGTGGCTTGAATTTGACAAAGTGAGAATAACTCTCTTCCATAATGTGATCCAATAATACTAGATATTTATGCTTTTATAAAAACAAGTAGATGATATTATTAAGGTTGGGAGTTAGTTATCTTGCAAATAAGGTTTGTGTTAACCTATTAATATTGGAAGTAAATCAATTTGATTACTTGGTTAATACACTTCTTTATTAATAGATATGGATACATGTTTATTATTGGGGGAGTTATGCATATATTAAAATTATAATTAATATTAAAAATGCATCTTAAAATCATACAACAGTGTATGGAAATTATATAAACTAACACCCCCCCTTGATATGTATTTTGATGAAGGGAAGGATGGAGGAACATTAAACTATCCCATTCACAGTACCCTTCCTTCACTCCCAAAAGTTTCTTAAAATGAAAAATTTGGGCCTCAAGAAAGGGGATTTGTGAATATGTTTACAACCTTTTTTTGGAAAAAACTTAAGAGATCAAATACTTGTCTTGGATTAGCTGTTGGAATATAATACATGTGTATCTCAATGTGATTTTTGTATTGGTGATCCACTAGGTTTTGAGGAGATGTGGATGGCACTTTGATCATCACACTAAAGTGCTATGGTTTGGGACTATGGAAAATTCAATTTAGAAAGCATGCATCATATCTATATTGACTCACATCTCATAGTAACAACTCTTTTGTACTCTACCTCTATAGTAGACATAGTAATGGTGGTTTTAATTTAACAAGACCAAGTCATGATACCTATCTCAAGATGATAGATATATCTTGCAAATGAATTTTGATCAAATGGATTCCATGCCCAATCACTATATAAATACTCGATAAATTTTATTTCATAAGGAACATGATACTTTTCCACTTTACCCTTAAAGTGTAACCATAATTTGAGATTGTGTTGCCTAGCTTATACGCAATCCTATAATTAGTTATATTGTGAAGATATTGAAGAATTTGTTTTACATATTTCAAATGGATTTCATTGGGTCCTAAACAATAGTGTGATATAATATTCACAACAAAATAAATATCAAGATTTGTATGAATTGATTCCAACCAACTACCTATATGAAAATTGGTATAAATCTTGACCCCTCAGTATAAATCTTGACCATTTTTTTTTCTAATTGGTATAAATCAACTAAATGAGTACAAAAAATTGTATAAATATTGACCCTTGATTGAAAAATAATTTGTGCGGACTTTTATTCTTCCATGTTGAAGTGATGGACAATGTCTTGATAATTTTTGGATCATTGGGAAAATAATACCTTTGTGATAATATAAAATCTAAAGACTAGGGAAGAAATGTAGAAGCCCCAAATCAGTAGTCTCAAAAGACTTCTTATTGTGCTTTCAAAACATGAATTTATCAAGTCGAATATTTTATGATAATCTATTCATCAACATATAGGACTATAATGAGGATATTTCCATATAATTTCTTACTATACACTATAGTCTCAAAGGAACGTTGTGTAAAACTAGAATTGATAAGAAATATATAAATATTTTTTATACCAAGTTCAAGGATCTTTTTTCAATCAGTACAATGAATTTTTCAAATTGCACACATAGTTAGAGTTATCACTATCAACAGAAATTGGAGTTTATTACATGTATATTTATTCTTACAAATCACCGTTGCAATAAGGTACTTTTCACATCCATCTAGTGGACTTAACATCCCTAAGTCACAACTAAAGAGGAGTTCTAGTTTAATAGGCTTCATTTTGGAAAATGGAGAAAATGTTTCATGATAATAAACACCTTCAAACATGTGAAAAATATTTTTCTTCAAGTCAATATTTGTACCCATTAATGGACCCATATATTTATTTAGTTTTGTACATCCACTTTTACCTCAACATTTTATTCCTTTTAGAAATGTAACCAAATTCCAAGTAATGGTATTTTTCAAAGAAAATTTATTCTTTCATAGTTTCCTGCCATATAGGATGTTTAGAATCTTGATGATAAGATTTTAGGATTATGTATTACTACCAATTGTGGAAAATGTGTAACACCAAAATTACATTGGGATCCCATCCTGCATAGATCTCTAGGATATCATATCAAGGAACCATCCTCAATGTGAACTGGTGCAGACCCATTTTGGTTGATATTGTGTAGTTTGAGTAAGTGATTGTATAATTTCCTCTTGCACTAGTGGTGGAGGTAATGGTTTTCACCCTAAAACTCGTCATATGAATAATATGAAATCATTAAATGGGAGTGTTAAAAACTATCATGTTCATCAAAATAAGGTTAGAAGTGATGTCTGTATTGATAAAAGGAAATGGAAAAGGTGTAGGTGATAGCCCCTAAACTTGAGAATGTTAATCAAACTCTACATCATGCTAAAAATATATTAGTGGTTCCTAGAACTAAATGATGATATATGTTCACATATTTGTGTGGTGACCAATGAAGATACAAAGGAAGCCCTTATTTTTCATTGCTTTTGACTTATCATCTATGATAAGTTCCCAGGTATCACATCTTAAAACCATGATGCTATATACATTTCGATTAACATTAAACCCTTTTTTTTTAAATTTCATATCAAGAATTGTTGAGTAGGAAGTGGGATATTGAATTTTGTTTTCACACTAGATAGTGTTTTCCAAAACTAAGGAGGAATATCTTTTTAATGTAGAATACAATTATCCATTTACTTGAGTGTGTGATTTTTTCACTTAGCTACGACATTTTCTTGTTGGTGTAAGGAAAAGTGTGTTGAATTTGAATTCCTTTTTGCTTACAAAAAATAATAATCTAGTTATTAATAAAATATCCTCCATTATAAGTTCTAAGAAACTTTGTTTTCCATGCAAATATTTTCTCTACAAGGGCCTTAAAAAAATTAAGTTCTCAAAGACTTTACTTTGTTTTTTTAGAAATTAGACTTAAGTTTTGTGAGAAAAAGTCATCAATGAAGGTACATATATATTTATGCTTCTGAAAAGAACGTGGGGAAATAACATGAGGTTTATTTGGACCAACTAAATTTTTTCATTGGATATCTAAGATTTCCCTTTTAGAAATGGATCCATATGTTCTTTTTCAAGTGTACACCATAAAAAAAATCCATCTATGAAGGAAACCTTTGACAATCCAAGAACCATATTGTGCTTCTTAATTTTTTTAATGAGATATAGTTAATATGACCAAAAAAATCATGTTAAAGTTTACATAAATCATTTCATGGGAAATAATGACTTCTGAGGGTAATGAAACACAAAGGACTCAACCTTGTATAATGTATCTTGATGATAAACCTTGTCGGTAAGCTACAATATCATGTTGTTCTTTAGTTTTTTTATAAGAACATTGTTGGCAGTAAATTCAATGATTTTTCCATCATGAGAATGAGTGATCCTATAAATGGATAGTAAGTTCACAAATAGAGATTAGGAAATTTAGAATTCTATTGAACACGGGCATTCACTATATCATTGGACCCGTCACCTTCAACACTAAGAGGAGTTGTGTTTCCCACATAAGTTTCAATTTTTTTATTATTCAAGAGAGTTTAAAATAAATAACCCTTATTTTCCATGTAGTTTGAAGCCCCTGAATTTAATATCCATTCATTTATTGTTGATCCACTAGATTTTTCAGAAAGAGAAACACATGTCTTAGAGGGGAGGAAGCTACATTTTTTTATCTCTACTTGCAAGTATTCCATTTTCTTGAAACATTGATGTTTGACACAACCTAATTTACCACAATAGTTATAACATTTTTGTCAAATTTTCCTTTATATTTCTATTTTCCTTTGTGATGGCAGGAGGATACATTTTTAAGGAACTCAGGCTACTTCTCAGAGTCACACAGTGGATTCTCACCCAAACATGGGGTTTTCTATTTTCTCAAATCCTTACAAAATCTACAAGATAAGTGTGGCTCGACTACAGAGATCACATAATCTTACATAGTATGGTGTAATTCCTATAGACCTATCTCAAAATGGATTTCGTGGCTCTCTTTTCTTCTCTATTACTTCTATTTTTCTTTTTCTTATCTCTTTTCCTCTGTTACTACCCACCCCCTTTTAGCCCTCTCATCTTGGTCTATTTATATCCAATTCTAGTCAAACAGTTTAGATAATAACCTTCCCAATGGGTCTCCACTTCCCACTCATTCTAATTTGAAATGGATCATTTATTTTTGTGCCATCACATTATCCACCTATATTTGTCTTCCACTCTATCTTATTTACAATCAGATTTCGTATTCATCGAATTGAACCTAGTCATTTCCTTATCAAACACCTCATCAAAAAATATTTACTCACTCAAATGGTATGTGTTCATGGGTGGTTTACCCTCTAACTCCTTTATTACTTAACTAGGTTATCGACATAATATTTGGCATACATTAGCCCTAACCTTTGCATTCTCTCCTTCTGAGTGAAACATTGTCTTCTTTTGAATATTATTTCCACACTAACCTTCTCACTCTTGCATTCATATGGCCTCTTATGCACAAGTCCAAGCATTTTTCATTGTTATACCTATTCTTTCTTTTGCGATGCTTATTTTTCACACCTATCAAAATTGTGATGCAATATTTGCATTAGTCCTTGGATGCTCCTGCATCACTTTTTCTTGAGTTGGCATAGAGTTTTGATTTTCTAATTGATTTCTTGTAGGTTTAGGATTTATTTTTATTTTTTCCTTGACATGTAAGGTTTTCCTTTTCTAGTGTTAGGTTGTGGACTAGCATTATATTCATTGAATATCAATGCTTACTTTGTAGTATCTCCATGTCAAATATCACTAATAAAAATCAAATTTTCCTATTCTCTTTGAAGTTTATCATAAAACTTATCAAAATTTAGTGCCACATATCCTACACCTAAAGAATATTGTTGTGTGTAGTAGTTGGGGAAAAAATAGAGTATGGGTGGCCTATTTTAGAAAAAAATATTCGTAATGATATTTTCATCATACTTTGTTTCCTCACCTTCAACAAGGATAAGTATTGAATGTTTGGTCTCAATGACGAAATCCTCAATCCAAGGAAATTTATTTGGCCTGTAAAAATATCATTTTCCAATTGGTATGTGCACATATTACTGTTTTTACTTAGTATATTTTCTAATTTATTCCAAATTGTATAAGGATCCATGTCACCCTAAAAGTGAACCTTGAGTTTAGGAGACAGTGATTTACCCATAATATCATGAGCTTCATCACATTGGTTTTTCCATTTTTTAAAGTTTAAAAAAGTCAAGAGGTAAATATTATTCACTCATTACAATATAGTAAAGGCCACTTCTAAGAATCACACCAAATTTATATCATCTCGAACTAAAATAATTAGAACCATTGAGAATTACTCATTTGACATCCATAGTGTGAACTAAAATTTGTTGTTGGTGAAAAAATAGCTCAATTTTTTTTCTGAAAATCCATTTATAAAAATAGCTGTTAAAATATTTTCCTTGATTAGAAAGTCACAATGGTGTAATTTTCTTATGCGAAAAAATTTAAAATATATCATAAAAATACCTAAAAATTAATATTTGTATGGTAAATTTTTAGTTGAAATTGGATTAGTAGTTAAAATGATCATCTCAAAGAGAAAATCATGATGGTCTAAGTCCCTAGCAAGGAAGTTTTTTAAAATTTATACTTTTTTAAAATCGTGTCGAAATGTTGTTTTGAAATCACACACATCCAAAATCCAATCAAAATCATAAAGTTACACTTGATTCCAAATATATACCCATTTTTGATATTCTAAACACACCCTATGCAGTGCATGATCATTGTTATGTGACTATAAAAAATAATATTTTACCACCTGCACCTAAAACTAAGGTTCTTACAAAAATAGAGATTTAAATTGTTCCTAACCAAAATCCTAGAATGGATCTATGATATAATCTATAGTGTAACTAAATAGAGGATTTGAACTAAAAATGAAATAGAAAATCCATATTGTGTCTAACTAGGGTTTTATACTGATATTTCTAGAAAACATCGAACCAAGGTTATAGATAAAATACTATGTCTGAACAATTATGCTAAACTTCAAGATAAACCTAATGGATTCACTAGGTCGTGGTGTGTTTATTTTATATGTTATATGATATACTTATCATGTTCAAAAATAGTGAACCATACCACTATTTTAGGCGACTGATTTGGAGGACTCTATTGTTGATGTAACCACATTATCACATCTTTGAGGTACATAGAGAGTAACTTCCCAAGGTTATCCACTTATCGGTGCACCGAAGAAATAAATAAACAAAAGGCTTCTTATTGGTAGAACAAAATCCTAGTAACTTATTATACATCATGAAGTATTTGGAATTTAAAATATATACACAATGTTGTATAATGGCTTGAGTATTGAGGAAATACCCCTCACACAAAAAATCAAGTAAAAATAATAAGTGTTTTATCCATAATGATAGTTTCTAATATTTTAAACTATCAAAACAAGGTTCTACCTAGGGGAGATCTAAAAAATAACCAGGTATATACCCTAATTAACCCATCCCTTTTACCAATTTCTAATCAGCCTAGAAAGGGTAAGGTTAGAACTTAAGATTGGTTAGTTGTAATAAACCACTAGATTTGGATAAAATTTGCAGAAAAGTACTGAAATGATCCAACATAAATGAATACTTAAAAAATGAAAAACTTGTATTCTCTCTATAAACATGTATGTAGCATGAAGTGAATATTTTATTTCTCTAATACCATATCAAAGTATGTTTTATTCTCTATAATCACCATAAAAAACCATAATACAAACAACCATAAGCATTCATATATACTAAATCAATGAAATCTTAAAGTAAAGTAATAACATAAATTTACCATAGGTTAGCATGACAACCACAACTTTATTAAGAATATCTCACTTTAAGTCACCAAAGCGAGAATAAATTTTTTTGACAATATGATCAACTTATACTACCTCTCTATGCTTTTATAAAAGCAAGTAGATGTTATTATTAGGGTTGGAGAGTAGTTAGCTTCAAAAGTAAGTTTTCCTTTATCTATGAATAGTTGAAGTCAATCAAGTTAATAACTTTTTTGATATTATTGTTTATTAATATATGTGAATAAATGTGCACCATTGGGTGAATTATCCACATATTCAATTACAAACAATATTACAAATATATATTATATCCTACAATAGTGTATGGAAATTAAATACACTAACAGAAAGTACTATGACTCCAGTGGTACACACAAAAATGTGAGAACAATGATTCCATAGAGTTAGGAAATGTTATAAAATGAATATATGATACCAAAAGGACTACCAAAGGATTATTTTGACCTTACAAATTTTAGGGTCATGAATAAAATTATTATCTGGAGAAGGTTATTAAGAAAAACATGAATCCAACACTTTAGATGTTGTTTCCTTATGCTTTAAACTCAAATTATTGGGAGAGGGTGTTAGAAAAGATTAGTTATATTGAAATGCTACAGGTGCATAGATTTTTTATCCAACAAATATTCCAATCAGACAACTATAAACCATGGTAATAAAAAATTTCACAATTTTTTTCATGATGTGTGAATATAGAGAGGTTGAAGTAGATGAATTCTTCTCATATATCTTGGAGTATAGAAAGGATAATGAAAAACTAAGGCTCCTATACAATCCCTAACTAAGTAGATAGAGGAATCTTGTGCGAATTCATATCCTGAAATCTCATTATGTTCATTACTTTTTTGGATAGTTTTAAACCTATGGATAGGTTAAAATTCACCATTGATTAAATTTTGAAATAATTTAATGATGAGGATAGGATGGATGAAGATTTTTTCACAAGATTATGGACCAAAACTGAAGAGGATTTAGATTATATAGATAGTATATAGTTTTACATAAAGTAGGAAAATAGTATGATCATCTATTTTAGCTACCGTGGGGATTATATCTAGAATAATTCATGGAGGGGAGACTTTAACCACACATTTTTAGGATAAAATTAAAAAGGGAGATGGTGTTGAGCAGAAAAATCCTTTGTGAAGAAACTTGGAGAAAGGGGAAGATATAAATTAGAATAGAAATGAATATGATGCAATCCTCAATTAATTTGTAGATTAGGATCGAGAGGGATGTGAGATGATCGATAAATTTGTATTGGTTTTTCATAAAGAATAAAGATGCTCACAAAACATGACATGATAAATATCCCAAGAGAATGTGCAATGTTTTTTGATACAGTAATCATATAAAAATATGACACACATAAGGCATTTTCCCAATGGAATCAATACCCAATGAATTTTCAAGAAATTATACCTAAATTAATGATGCCCAGGGATAGATATCCAGAAGTGGAATGGAGGAGTTAAACATATTGCCTTAGAAAAATGAGATATTAATTATGAGGAGATATTTATAGGGGATTTGTTAGAATCAATAAGAACTACTACATGGGTGAGACATGAGAAGGAATAAAGCAAAAACGAAAAAATCTTCATGCCTGTAAGAAAATTAAAAGGGTATTCTATAAATGTGTGATTGCATAGGATTTGTAGGTCAATGAATGATCAACGATTGTAAATGAATGATTGAGCATGCTAGATAAGAGCTTGTGGAGAAAGGAAAATATCTAAAAGGGAAGCATAGAATGATCCTTTGAGAGTATTCTAGATCTTGCAAAATCTATGTAAAGGAGAAGAATTATAAAATAAGGGGAATTTTTTTATGGTTGGGGAGAACATAAGATAATTTTTGGAGAGTGGGAGAGTTACTATTTGAGGATAGTGATTATATACAAGATTTGTAACATGTTAATATTTCAAGGTCTTAATGTAATAATGATATAATATTACTATGAATTCTAGATTTTGTGAATAATTGTAACATTGTTCATTTCTTATTAAGTATGATGAGAATTGAGGATTTTGTCTATGTTTTGTATATAATTTATGTATGCATTTAATTATAATGTGTTGTCATATTATTTTTATGGTAATATTTATTTTCTTCCCCAAAAGATCATTCATTTATCTAATTCTCATGTAACACTCTACACCCTCAAAATCATCATCTCCTTTGTTATTATACGGATGATACTTTTAAGAGAAATATTGATTGAAAGGGTCAACATAAGAAAGGTTGAGATCTTTCACAAAAAATCCTATAGTGATGATAAATAGGCCAACACTTTCCATGAGATACAATTATTCATTATAAATGGGAATAAGGATAAACTTAAGAAATCTCACCATTGAAACTCTATGGACATTAGTGTAAGGTTCTATTGTTCTGGTGGATGATAGTTTCCAAAAGATAGAAGTTGTTATGGAATTTCTAGGAGAGGTATGACATGAGGTAAGAGATGTTCACGAGAATTTAGATTAGCCATGTAAACATATAAGAAATAGAGTAAGAGAATAAATATTTTTAAGCCTTAGGAGATGAAATGATAATGCATTCAAGCTCTTCTTATGCCTACAATTTATAATTAAGGGATTAATCCAAACCAGTAATTATTAAGAACCTATTTACTAGATTTAGGTGTCTACATTTTCACCCCCTTTAATATAGTAAATGAAAATTTCTAGGTTAAATAAAATGTGTATCTGAGTGTGTAAACACACTTTATCTTTACTTGATTTCTTTTTTTTAGATGATTTACTATGACCCAAGAGTGAGACTTGTTATATAAAAGTGTAACTAATGTCCATATAATTAAAATTGAACCTTTAAATTTTAATATTATTGAAATTTCCATTTATAAGAGTAGAGAGAAGCAAGTAAGGAGTAAAAATGTATATTTTGAGAAAAATTTAAGATGGAGAATACCATTCCCCCTTTTCCAAAGGTGTAGGGAGATGCAGATTATAATAGCATCCATGGAGAACTGGGAGGTGACCAAGTCCCTAATTTGAAAAGTAATAGTAAAATAAAATAGGAGGTTGATGTGCAATATATCCAACACATGAAGAAGAGTGCAATCATATTATCCCACAAATTGCAATTCCCTATAATGTTGGGTGTCAAAAACCTACCACGCTATAATATTTTATCTTCATGAACTCTTGCATAAACATTATTAAGTATCTATGTGGGCACATTTATGTGTGGAGATTATTGATTTTACATTATATTACTCCTTGTTACGGGCATGACTATAATGTATTGTTGCTAAAAAATGGGAAGTTATTATAATTTAATCATATGAGCATTATAGATCATTATATTAAGATTTCATTTATATACATGTATGTACTTGCTTTTGGTACTAATGTGATTTTAGGTCCTCAAAGGCACTTATGAGAACTACATGTTCAGTATTGATATGGTACTATATTTATGAGTTTTAATATTTTATTCTAAATATTTATATTATTTTAGTATCATTCACTATGACACTTTGGATCCCATTTATTTGGTGGGTGAATGACCACTGAAATTCAAATAATGTGAGCTAAACCCCATTGGTAGCAGGAAACCCATGCAAGGTTTCACAAATACAGGAGTCCAATTGTACATTATTTTATTTTCTCTCTTGTTATGTGATTTAGATTACTCATAGTTACATTGTGTTAATATCACACCACGTAGTGTTTTTTTTGTGATATGATTTATATAATTTTATAATCATGTTTTTCATAATAAGTGAATTAAGATGATCCACTCTTAATATTTAACATAAGTTATATTTCTTGGATGAGTGAGCACAGCCATGGTAGGATAATTAAAATTTTAAAAAATGAAGGTTGGGAGGTTGTTGTCCTATTTTTTTACAAGGGCAAAATTCAACTTAAAAATAGGACAATTGTACCCTCGTGTCAAAAAATTTCATTCTGAACCTTCCTTAACACCCCTCTAGGTCATTCCATCCCCTGTATTGGGCCTATCCAACCCATTAAATGTATCCTATGTGTTGTGTCAACCTTTTCTATAGGTTATTTAGGCAAAAAAGTTCATTCAAGTGCTTCCGGGACAGTACCTTTCAAGGCAAACTTTTCAATAAAATTAAGATGGGCTATCTTTATCCTTTTTGAAGCTGGTGCACACCATTTGGAGTGGAATGGAAGGCCAAAATTCATCAAGAAGTGGTATTGAGAAGCTAGGAACATTTTGAAACTGATTTTGTAATATTTTGGAAAGTTTCATAGGTTTTGGGACAAGTTCAGCGAAAGAGGGGTTTTGAAGGTGAAGGAGCTTACAACCCAAAACAACACTTAGGATTAGAAAAGTGATTCTTGGAGATCTGTAATGAATTCAAGGTCAAAAAAATATAAATGGAAAGGTATTTCTATGATATAAATGATGGCGGTTTCATATTTTTATCAAGACATAATCATTTCTTCCCAAAATTTGTTTTATGCATGCACAACCTACAATCCCAAGAAAAAAGGATATTTTTGATGAGGTTTCAAGCATAATAAAAGCATGATATCCATTCCATTATTCTCAAAATTATCTTTCTAGTTAAAATCATATAGATAAGTTCCTGAAAATACCTCTGGATGCTCAAGATATGTCTCTATCAAGCTTCTCTCCAAGGTATGCATTGGAACTTAACCAATTTTATGGGTGGACACATGTCATCACCATGTGATGGCACAATTTCTTACACCAACTATCCCATCCCCTTGGGACAGTTGGAATATAAAAAATTTCCCATATCCATTTAATCCCTTTAGACCCTCATATGACCTTGGCAAATCTCAAACATGATAGTTAATCCCCTTTGCTTCCATCATCAACTCTTCCCATCATCGAATCCCTATGTGCCACTTTTCATCACCAAAATGAGGTGCATTTTCTAGCACCTTTTTTCCCATCCTCTTGGGACATTTGGGACACAAAAATGTGCCCCATTCCCAACATGGCCCTTGATTCCTCATTTGACCTCGAGAGGTGCTCCGTAGACCATTTTTTAGCCCCCTTTCCTCTCTGTCTCTGCAAATCAAAAAGTGACACTTGTCATTACCACAATGAGGTGAAGTTTCTTATTAATTTTGTCTCATCCCCTTGGGAAATTTGGGGGAAAATTTTTCTTAAGACTAGCCCTTTCTTTGGTCCTCCATGTGACCCAATTTCAACCCATGTGTGCCTAGGGTGTAAGGAGAAGGCAGTCAAAACTGGTACCTGATTTGTCACGGATGATTCTAGGAGATTTTTAATGAATTAAGAGGAAATTAAATACTCATTATAAATCTTATAAAAAATTACATACATGATAAAATATTCAAATCCTTCATAAGATATATGTTCTTCTTTTCACAGCTTAGTTTTGGCAGGTACACTTTGTTATACCAATAAATGAGTAATTTGAGGGGTTTATAGGAATAATTGAATCTTTATACCCATCCCATTGTATTTATAATTATATTTTGAGTCAAAATCATATATGGTTTCATCAAAACTGACCTCATGGCGCTCCAGAAACGTCATCTTCAAGGCCTCTCTCAAAGTATGCTTTCGTAGTTAGAAATTTTCACCTCCTGGAGCATGACACATTTTCTTGCACCAATTGTCCCATCCCCTTGGGATATTTGGGACAAAAAAAAATTACCACCCCATTTATTCCCTTTTTTCCATCATATGATCATGGTGAAGCTTCGTGATGCATATTTAGCCCTTTTCACCTCATTCTAGCCCTTCTCGTTGACTAATGCAACAACGCCACTTGTCAATTCAAGGGTGAAGAGCACATGGATGATTTTTCTTACTGTAAAAAATTAAATACTTCATCAATGTCTGCCTTGATACATCATAAAATGGAATTTAGTAACCTCTCCACTTCTCAAGGTTCCAGTGGACGGAAGCTCAAAAATGGGAGGAAATTATCCCTAAAAATATAGTTTTGAGTGAACTAGTTTTCGTGCTATAAAGTTCCTATTTTTTAGGGATATTGAGGACTGATTTTTTCATAAAAATTATCCCTTATCAGATGAGTAACATGCATACCTAAAAGTTTCTTTTTCAAATTCATAAATATCAGGACGAGAAAAACCCTTGAAATTTAGAGAAAATGATCCCTAAAAAATCTAGTTTCGTGTGAACTAGTTTTCGTGACATGAAGTCCCTAGTTTTTAGGGATATTGAGGATAGATATTTTCATTATAATTATTTATTTTCATACAATTAACACACATACCTTAAATTTTCCTTTTCAACCTCATGAAGATTCGAACGAGAAAAACCCTTGAAATTTGGAGGAAACCATCTCAGTGAGAAGTAGAATTTTTCAAGACCTTTTTGTTGCAATATGACACCCCACGGTACACTTACTAAAAATATCATATTATATGCCCCTCCACATGCTAAAAATATTAAATCCCTCAATTTTCAAGCTCTAATCATCTAGAACAATCAGAAATGCTGCAAAACGAAAGATATGGCAAAAATGAAAATTTTCCCAAAATAGCATATCCTAAAAAAGCAACCTACTAAAAATAAAATGTTGTTAAAAATAGCAATGCATAATGAATGGAATAGGATGGAGTGTTTCAGAAGGTTCAAAAGGTCATGTTGGAGAAAAATGGAAGATATGTTCCAAAATAGCAGGACCCGGTCCTATCTGTTAAAAATAAAAAATCTTCATTTTGGGTGTAAAAGGTGCAAATGACTCAATTTTTACTCATCTTTCAAATTTTTAGACTCTCCATGGGAATGTAGTATGACCTCATGGTTCAAACAGAGAAATGAGAACTTCATGAGGGTCCTGAAAACACCATCTTACAGTATAGTGTATAGAACTAAGAGGCAAAGTGTTCAAGGTGAACTTCATCGGATCTTTCTATTAGTGTAGTAGTGTGTGGAAGGTCATCAAGGGTCAGTTTCCATTTTCCACTTTCTTGGATTATATTTTCATTGGAGGCGGATTATTCCTCATGCATGTTTTGGAGTGTTCTTTCTCTTCTCTCTTCATTCTTTCTCCTCTTCTCTATCCCTTTTCTAATTCTTTGTTGTGAGTAATCATGATGTTCATCTTATTCATTTAAATGTGACTTTAGAAAACATTGTAATAAGTCATCCTTCATTAATAAAAGGGAATTTAATTTCACTCCTAGGAATATCAAAAGTCACATGTTAGAAGAACAAATGAAAGGTTGCGTGGAGGGTAGGTGAATATCCTTCTCAAAGTCTATAAATTGTAAAGGCACCCTCATTCTTAGGGGTTATCAATTTGGTATGCTCATGAGAGATTAGTACTTAGAGTAAATAAAAAGAGATTAAATTTTCCTCTATTCCCTCCTTCCATGTTCTTCCATTTCTCACTATGTAAAACTTTGTCAAAACATTAATGAAGAAGATAAAAGTTTCTTGCCTTTTTTGATGAGATAATTTCTGAGAAATTGTGTTCTAGATTCTATTTTGTCTTGTTGCTAGTAATGAAGTTGTTTTCCTTCTATATATGTGTGTTGAATTACTCTTATTAGTGTCTACAATAATTTGATTTTCTACCTGAGATATTAATCCCCCCTCTCTTGTTTCCCACTCCCTTTCCTACCCTCTGAGAAAATTTCTCCCTCGCAAGAAATTACGAGATTTTCCCTAGGTTTGGTGGAGTGTTCCTGTTGGATCCCTGACCTCTAAGGCCACCAAATATTTTCATTTCATTCACACATAATAAATGGAGTTGAACCATTCAAGTAGAGGGACCTAGATTCTTAGAGCATTGACAAATATCCACCAATTTTTCCACCTGAAAATATTTCTCACCAATAGTTTTTGGTACCCACCGTCAGGAAGACTTGGCATATTCTGCACCCAAAATATGATTAAAAAATCCTAAAAATTATATATTCCAAAAAAACCAAAAAAAATATAAAATTGAAAATCCATTGCTAGAAACCAATTATTTATTCCTGGACGTGACCCTTCGTATTCCACAATATCCTTTCATATTCCCATTGTAGGATTTTCTCAAGCTGGCCAAAAGAAGATACACCAAGCTGAATAGGTTGAGAGGATTTGATCCCATTTTTGAGGCTTTACATAAATCACAAGAAAAAATTAGAGATAACCCTTACTATTTCTCTCAAGCTTCATCTCCATTTGATTCTTTAAGTGGTTCACCTAGTAATCATATCCAAACCCCTGTTGATACTCCCCCTACAAATCATTTTGTTTCCCCTTCCTTCCACCCACCATTAAACATGTAATTCCCTAGTGAAGGAGAATAATAATCAAAACAAGAATTGGGAGAAGAATCTATAGAAGCGGAAGAATAAGCTGAAGCAAGAGAAGTAATGGTGGATGAAGAAAGAGAATTACCCCAACCCATCATTCTATGGGGAAAGAATACTAGTCCATTTTCTCTTGCACCTCCTCTTCATGATCTACCGACAAGTTCCCGCAAGAAATTTCCAAAGTTCAAAGGTCACGACACCTAACTTCCTGAAGAACACATCTTTGCCTTCATCACATCATTCATAATTATTGGAATTGAACACGAAGATTTTTCTATGAGATTGTTCATGGAATCAATCCAAGAAAAGGAAACATAATGGTTATATCTCCTACCAGCTAGATCCATCACCAACTGGGATGAAATAAAAACTAGCTTTGAAGAAAGGTCCAAATCTACCGAATACTGTCAAGAACTCCTAGTCCAGCTAGCGTAAATGAATAAAGAACCAAACAATATTATGAGAGAATTCAAATCTCATTTTAACAAGTTTCTTAAAAGGATACCTCTTGAAGTTGCACCCTCCAATGATAATTTAAAAATATTCTTCATAAATGATCATATACCTAAGGTTGGGTTCATTCTTAGAAGGTCTCAACCTCTAACTCTGAAGGAACCTCAGGACTTCACCATTGAAGTAGAACATGACCTTATTATATTTTAAAATATCAGAAACCCTTCAAAGGGTAAGGCCCAGCATCCCAAATATGAGATAACATATTTGTTGTTGCAGAAATTTGAAAATGAAATGAGAATGTTGAAGAGGTAAGTTTCCCAATGAGGATATCATCAAAGTCCCAAAATAAATTAGATTGTAGGAGCACCCCAAAGGCTTTCCTTGGAAGCTTCACCTTTCAATGGAAGCTATATAAATAAAGAGGAAAAAGAAGGACCAGTTTAATAAAAGGAAGATAATGATGTCCTAGAGATTGAATAGCTAGAGAATGATGCACAAATCAAATTTTGTGAGTATTTTGGAGGTGATGAAGATGATGAATAAGATGCACCCAGTTTATCATGTGTAGTATTCACCCATTATCAGTCTCAAAAGGGATCTTTTCTCCCTATTGATGCAAAGAAAAATAAGAGTGAAGATCCTCCTATGACGACTTTACCAAAAAAATAATCAGTCAAGGATCTCCACTCTTACCTTCCAAGGAGTCTGCATTGGTGAAACCTAATCCTGTTATAAGCAAGAGGTCACCTACTATTCCAAGTAAGTCTTCCCATTCTCCTTCTAAACCTAACTCTACTTCTACAAAATCTAATCCTTCAAAATGCTCTAATATATATTCAAATTCAACCTCATTTTCACAAACATCCACTCCCGCTTCTAAGCCTATCTTGACTCGAAAAGTAGTTCCTTCATACACCTTGTCTGCAACCGCTCCGTTCAAAATCATCGAACATGTGAAAAAAATCAAAGTGCATATTTTTGAAGCCGAGTATTTGTGGACTCACCTGGAACAATTCGAAAAGATTGTCTGATATATTAAGGGTAGTAGTTCAAATCCCAATGTTGTCCCTCCTAGTTCTAAAGGACTATTAGTGACCCTACCTACACTTACATTATAGAACATGCTTGCTTTGAGTGCAGCAAATACTAATAATGTTGATCCTTTCTATGTCACCCTAATCATTAGAGGATTTCGATTGAACAATTGTATAATACATTTGGGTGCCTTTAACAATGTAATTCCCGTGAAGGTTTCCAATTTTCTTTGACTCAAGCTGGTGGATCCTGTTACTCTATGGAGTAAAAATAATTCCCACTTGTAGGGAAGGCCAATGATGCATAGGTATCTCTTGCCAAATTTTTGAACAAGAATGTGTCAATGACTATCTTGGTAGCAGACATTTCGACTTCATTTGGAATGTTGTTAAGTTGAAAATTCTATCAAGACTTGGGAGGAAAAATATAAATGAATTGGTATTTCACAACCATTCCGGTTAAAGGAGATATGGAGAAGTTGTTTCCTATAAAAAAGATGAGATACACAATGCAGAAGTGAAGAAATTTAGAAGCTAATATTCTATATCAAAATAGTTGTAATGCCATAAAAAAATTATGGATTTAAAAGAATGCTTAGCTTATAAATTTCAAATTTATATACATATGCCATCTCATATTTTTTTTTTTAATAAAAATTTTAAAAGTAAACACTACTGAATATTTCAGATGTAATGTATGATGCATAACTATATTTTTTTTCAGATTTATAAACAACCAAGGCCTCCAAATGAAGACATTAAAATAAAAGAGCTCATGATTTCAATATGGTAATCCTTATTTATTTTTCTTTGTTTACAAGATTCTTGCAATAATGAAGGGAAAACTTCCTTAGCAATGACTTAAGTTTACAAGTGGCATCAAGTACAAAATAGGTGTTTTACAAGAAGATAAAAGCTTCAACAAGCCACATTTGTAGAGATAAAATGAAAGTAATGTCTTCAAAAACAAATGAAGATGACCAAGAGGAACAAGATGACAAGGAGGCTCCAACTATCTCCAAATTTGAGTGTTTTTCCAAGGATGCTGAAATAATTACAACGACATACACCTATGCTAGCATGAGATTACCATTATTAAATTCATAAAACTATATCATTGATCAAATCGACCACAAGAAATCAACATCTAACCAATAAATCTCACTATCATGTAACCATGTTAGTGTCATCAATCATCATAAGAAATATATCAATATACGAATCTAGTCCAATTGGCACTACGCACCCAAAATACCATAATGTCCTAGATGATAAATAACATAGCATAATGTCCAAAATATATCAAAGTCTCAGTCAAAACATGTCTATGCATAAAGGAGCCAACAGACAATTGGAGCCATAAAAATGTGGGCACTACAATAGCGGGAGGACAAACCATTTTGTAGCAATCGAAGAGGAAGATGAGGTTCCCATCTTGATAGGACCAAGCATCCCTTTCTGAGAGGGTATTGATCTTGAAGAAGTATTGAGACATTTTGAGTTGTAAAAGGATAGCCCCGAGTTGTCAGATGATGCAAACCATGAAGAAGAGGAAATAGTTCTTGATGAATTTCAAGTAGATAAATCAGATGACATGTTTCCCCATGATGAGGAGGTGTTCTCATTCCCATTTTAAGCTAAAGATTCTCTTGACCATGTTATCCATGAAGAAGAAAATACAACTTGTAACGTACCTTTGAAGGATTTGAAGGAAGAACCTTTGGAGGAAATTCTAAGAATGACAGAAGAAATAAAATATTCTCATCTCAGTATTGAGTTCTTAATGCAAGCCATGGATTTGCAAGACAAATTTGAAGTTGATTCAAAATTCTCAACCAAATTGGATTTTGGTCAAGATGAAACAAAACAGGGCGAAAAAAATAATGAACCTCTTGCAACAATGACTGATGGATGTGATGATGAAATTGTAGTTTTCTCTTTTCCATTAGAAGAGTAAGATTCTCTCCATGAACAAAAATTTGAAACAAATAATTTTGAGGTCCTCAAGGTTGAGAATCCCTTAGAAAAAGAAACATTGGAATGAAATAATAGTTGGGATGGTGAAGTAATGTTTTCGAATGGTTTCCTTGAATTCAAAAATGAAGGTTATCCAAATGAATATAAAGATGAGCTTTTATTAGTTCCAGATAAAGACTTTGTGCAATAAATCTTTAAATCGATAGAAGGCGCAAAAAATATCAAGTTAAGTATTGATTGCTTAGCTCATGTTATGGCCATACAAGATAAGTACAAAGTTATTTTTGATTCTTCATTCGATGTCCAAACACCTCATAACATAATGGAACAAAATAATGAATTCAAGACATATTGTGGAAAAGTTGTCGGTAAAAATAGATGGGAGAAATAAGAAACCTAAATATATCCAAAATACTCTAACAAAAATCAGCCTTGGGATAATGATGAGATGCAAAATGTGAAATCAGCAGTGTGGGGGGACATGGAAGGCAATTTGTAATATGGAATTGATTCCCAAAATAGTGATAACAATGGATTTTCTAAGCAAAGCTCCAAGCATCAAAGAGATCATTTAGGCTCACTCCTCTCAAGTATACAAGTAGTCATGAAAGTACCTAGATTTCCTAAGCAGTTGAGGAAGGAAGGCTACTTTCTTGAACCAGTCAATGGCTTCGTAGAACATCATCGTTCAGTGTTACATGTTTAAAGGTAACTTATGAAAAGTAACAATGCTTCAATGATAGAAGTTTGTCCCTCGCATTGTACCATAGGTGATGTAGGCATGTGTTTTCCTTTTCCCTATCATGTGTGTCTTTCCTTTTCAGTGTGGTGTGTTTTCTTTTGTTGTGTGTGTGTGCACTCATTTTGGTCTATCTCTTGTTTCTCAAAGTGACTTTATAGCCCAATGGATAAGGCACTGGTCTAAATTGTAGACTGATATTTTGGAGTTCCTTCTCATATTGACCTCACTTTGTTCAATCTATAATGAGTCCCTAAGTGAGAGCCAGTTGTTTTCCTGTGTTTTTGCAAGGGAAAATTTCAACTTGAAAACAAGACAACTTTACCCTAGTGTCAAAAATTTTCATTGTAAACCTTCCCTGACACCTCTCCAGGTCAGTCCATCCCTTGTAACAGGACTATCCTACCCATTCAAGTGGTCCTCTATATTTTTTCAACCTTTTCCATAGGTTATTTAGGAAAACAAGTTCATTTAAGTGCTTCTGGGACAGTACCTTTTAAGGAAAACTTTTCAAGAAACTTAATAAGGGCTATTTTTAGCCTTTCTAAAGAAGATGAACACCCTTTGGAGCAGAATGGAAGGATAAAGTTCACTAGTAAGTGGTATTGAGGAGATAGGAACATTTTTTACCTAATTCTAGAATATTTTGAAAAAAAATTAGAGGTTTTGGGACTAAAAGGAACGATAACCAAATCGTACCAGGCCAATAACTCGAATGTTAATCAAACACCACGATTAATAAGATGAAAGCAATTCACCAGAATAACTTTACATAAACCTTTGCAAACAAATGAGTAGCAATATCATACATTATTATGGAACTCAATGAAATACAATGAGAATGGGCCTTGCTTATATAGGTAAGGAATAACAATCTACGAACCAGTCAAGGTCGTAGATCAAGCCATAAATCATAGGAAGAACTAGTCATCAAAGAATTAGTCAATACCATAGATCAAGGAAAGAACTATACCTAATAACTAGATAATATCCCCCTAATATCTAAATAAATAAAAATAAATATCCATATACATAAGTGGGTGAGGGTAAATACAATAAAGGTAAATAAAGTACCTAGGTGAACATGAGCTAAGGTAAATATCTACTCTAAAACCCCCCTCAAGTGAAGCTAGGGTCCAAAATAGAAGTGGCATGTCCAAAGTATGAGTCCCAAAAACTAGGCCTGATGAGGTACTCATGTACAATAAATCCATGAAGAACTCCTGAACCAAAATAATGAAAGAATCCTGCTAGAATACTCAGTGCGAAGGTTCTTTATACAACTAGAAGATTTTTTCTCAACCAAATCCTTGAATACTTTGAAGTGTGAAAAAAATAACTTTTGTACTTGAGAAAATAAACCCAAAGTATGCCTCAAAAAATTATCAATAAAGGTAAGTACATACTTAGCTCTATTGAAACAGGGGGTAGGAAAAACCATCAATGTCACTATGCACAAGCTCAAGTGGTGAATAAGCTCTCTTTAAAAAAATTCCTAGGAAAATGGATCTTGGTGTTTTTTTCCATAATGCACAATCCAAATGACAAACTCCCTCAAGACAGGAAACTCTAGGAAGTTCATCAACCATACCATGAGTGCTCAACTCTCTTCAAATATCCCGTAGTTGAGATGTCCAAATCTTTCATGTCAAATTTTACTCTCATGAATTTTCATAAGTAACCAATCTTGTCCCTATAGAGGAAGTTTCATCAAAACCCTCAAAAGTGATATAGCCTAGAACTATGATCAAAAATACCCCAGGAGCAATGAGGTGAATAAGGCTCTAACAAAGTTCGTACTTCTACCCCATGTGGTGTAAAAGTCACTAGTTTTCCCGTTGACCAGATTGACAAATTTTGATATACATAAAGACAAATTTTTAGTGATGTTATGAACATATAGTGCATCTTGGATACTATCCACCATCAAGTTGTATGTCACATTTTCCTTTAACAAAAAGAAAATAAGAATCTCGAACCTCAATTTTTGAAGTAGAACTCAAACCTAGAGAAACAAAAGACTCCTTGGAAGAAGTCATGTGATGAGAAGCACCAAAATCTATAACCCAACTATCTGCAAGTGG
Source organism: Taxus chinensis (assembly GCA_019776745.2). Taxonomy (NCBI): domain Eukaryota; kingdom Viridiplantae; phylum Streptophyta; class Pinopsida; order Cupressales; family Taxaceae; genus Taxus; species Taxus chinensis. The sequence goes on from CM034148.1 coordinate 682,325,805, forward strand.
TGACTAAGATCTCCCAACAACATTAAGTACTTTTTCCATGCTAATTAGAAGGAGGTGGAGTGGAGATTAGAAATTTTGTGTTTCTTGACTGCATCCTCTAAGGTTTTCATTCACTTTATAATACCTATGTTCTTCATGTCCACCTACTCCCACAAAAAGAACATGAAAGAGCTAGGACTTATTCTTGGATTTAGAAGACTCGTTGGGTTCAGAGTTGTTTTCTTTAGGTTTTAGGAGCATTTTGAGATGGAGAAGGGATCAATTTGGTTTTACTTTTTTATTTTTCCTTGCCCTTAGCATTAGATGTAACTAATGCCTTGTGAGAGGTGGAAGACTCAAGGTGAGACAATTTAGATTCTTCCCTAGTAATCTCTTGCACAAAATGTTTCTAAGTGAGGCATTTTGAATGTGTCACCTGAGGCATCCATGCTAGAGAAAAAGGTAGAAGAAAAAATTTGGAATGGTCCTCTCAACTTAGATAGAATCAAGTTAAACACACTCTTCATCTTTCTTATCTCTTCCACTGCCCATTCAATTGTGTCAAAAAAATCTTAAACTTGGTAAAATAGTCTATAATTGTTGGAAAATATTCATGTTTAAGAGAGGTGATCTCAATTTCAAGTTGCATGGATCTCATATGATCTACCTTACCAAAAAAATCTTCCAATTTCTCCCATATTTTGAAAGGAGAGTCACATTTTTCGAAATGAAACAAAAGACTATCACTTACATAAGTTCCTATCAAACCCATACACTCATCAAATTTACACTGGTACTCATATCTCTCGTATTCTCTTGTGAACATTGGTTTTTCAGAAGAAGTTAAATCCCATAATCCTTTTTGCTTAATTATTGTTTCCATTCTTGGTTTCTATGTGTGGTACTTATGTATTGTTCATGGTTCAACATGATCTAATGCAAGATGTAGACGCCATTCTCAAAAAATCACCAAAAGAAGTGCAAGAACAAAGCAATGCAACAAGAGCCCCAAGCAATGCAACAAGATCCCCCCCAGATTTTGGCATTTTATAATGAGTGTGTGTTACAATATGGCACTTTATAATTATAGTTGTAGATTCTCAAAATCAATATTTCTAATGGAAAGAACACAAAAAAACTAGCACTTTTACAAAAAATTGGCCAATCAAACTTTAGAGCTAAGTCGACCTACTAGTAAGAATCACAAGCTTTACAATTTTATGCTCTGTTATTTAATTTAGTTGCTGCTAATACAAAATAAAATGACTCTTTTCCTTCACCATACAAATAAAATTTAATGGGCCTGGAGGTATGCTCCTGCTAGTAGGGAATCACAAGCTTTAATCACCTCATATGACCATACCAAATGAGCAAGGCCTACGGATTTTTCTGAAATAGCCAACCGAGAACATATGAACCTACAAAGAGCTTATTGCCAAAATAAGGAACTTACAAGATGTCTTTCCAGATAACAATATCCTACTCTGCATGCCATACCGAGGAATGTTGTAACACAGATCATACTAAGCCAAGAACTCAGTTTGCATAATTGAAACACCTTGATCAATAAGACCTAGAAATGAAGTTTGCCTGGGTAACTTTTCATAAAACATTTGACAAACGGATTTCAAGGACAATACCAGTTTATTATCTCTACAACTCAATGAAAAACCTAATGAGAATCGTCCTTGCCTCATATAGGTAATGAATAACAATTTTACAGAACCAGATCTTAGGTCCGTAGATCCAGCCTTCTAATCCAATGGAAAGGATCTAGTTTTGCATAAAAACACAAACAAAAACATAAATATAGAACAGAATCTTGACATATATGAATATACAGTCAATAACTTATTTACAAGGAATAAAACTTACTCAATGCAAATAGATCAAGGAATAACAATCTACCTAACAACTAGATATTATCCCCCTAATGATTTACCGTCACATAAAAATAGCTATCCACACTGATAAGTGGAGAGAGGATAAATCATCATAAAAGTTAAATAAAGTACCTAGGTAAACATGAGCTAAGATACACCTACCTACACTAATTGAGTCAAGTTTTGCGAACCACGTGAGGATTTTGAAGGTGCCAAGTTCGTATACACCCAATTAAGTCCAACAACATGGGCTACGAGGCAAGTGACACCGAGGAGCTTGTAATGAATTTAAGGTTTCACCCATTCCCAATGGAAATTACTCCAGGTTTGGCGCGCTTAACTGATGCCTGAGATTCATGATTTACCATAAAGGAACAATAACCAGATCATACCAAGCCATGAACTCATATGCTACATGCACAACACCATGATCCCAAGGAAAGATGATATTTTTAAGCATATTTGCCAGAAGAATCAGAGACTGATACCCATAAACCATTATTCTCAAAAAACAAATTCTAGCAAGAATCATACATATAAGTTATTGAATGGAGACTCAATGAAATGCTCAATGAGAATGGGCTCTGTAAAGCTTATATATGCAAGGAATAACAATCTAAGGAACATTAGCCAATTTTCTGGGTAGATACACGTCATAAATCAAGTGAAAGAACTACTCATCTAAGAGCTAGTCAAGATCTCATAGATTTAGGAAAGACATTTGGGACATCAAGGATCTAGTCCAATACCATGTATCAAGGAAAGACTATACCTCAGGACAACTAGATAATGATCCCTCTAACGAATCTCAAATAATTAAAATAAAGATCCACACTTTGCATCCCAGTGGGTGAGGATAAATACAATAAATCGTAAATCCCAATGAGCCTAGGTGGACATGAGCAAAATAAGGTAAATACCTACTCTAACATGGATTTCAACATCCCCTTGAAAAAAATAATTGGGAGACAAATTTGTGCTCCCACTTTGAGCTACTAAAGTTTGGACCTCGATTGGTCATGAGCACCCTAGAGAATTGCTAAGCATATGCTATTTTTAAAGGGATCTTCTCTAAGTCTCCGTAAACCACCTAGTGACACTTGTTGATCACCACAAATGTACTTGAAATTTTATCATACCATGTTTAACATTTTTCCCTTGGTGAGAATTTGGAGGCAAACCTTTTATTTCCCAAAATTAGTCCTTGATTTGGACCTCAAAATGACATAAATTTCAGCCCCTATGTGACTTAGGTGTCATCGAGATTGACTGCAATTCCAAATCTAATACCTGATGTTACACACACACCTGATTCTGGGAGATTCATAATTGAGAGCTATATAGATTAAGTTTTACATACTGACTTTAAATGTTTATAAAATGACCTATACATTGATGACACCTATTTTAAATCAGTTTCCATCAAGATTTAATAATGTTGACCACTAATCCATGAGATTAGTTTTTCTAAGATTCCTACTTACATGTTATCCCGAGTAAGAAGCACACCCGTGTCTGAGGAGGTTACAGGAACAATTTGATGTGTAGACTTCCTTCACCAAATTTCCATAGAATTATATTTGGCATTACATATATCTTATATGGTCTAGAAATCAACATTATGACCCCATGTATGCAATGCCGGATTTTTAATGTCATCTTCTATGTCGTCTATAATGACATTGATTGTTGCACTTACAATTTAATTTTTCCTCATTTCCTGGAGCATGGCACATTTGTGATAAGTGCAACATACTGTCCTGTCCACACTACAAAATAAAAAACAAAAAATTGTGATAAAAGATTGTTATGGAAAATCACATATTACCCTTACCCTTTATTTTCTATTTTCCCAATGGACCTTTGGGAAATTTTATATGATTGGGGTGTTTATCCCTGTAACACTTCATTCCAGCCCAATCCCATTAAAGAATGCAAAAAAATACTTACTTCTCCTCCAATCCCTCAAAGAAAAAAAAAAACTTACATGATTTTTCTCACTATCAAAGATTCAATAAATTAATCAATGGATGCCATAAATTCAAAATTAATGTGGAAGGGAACTTAGGTACTTAAAACACCAAATCTCAAGGTTCCAGATGGGAAGAATCATGCGAATAATTCAATAGATTTGATCCCTGACCTGTCGTAGTTTTACCTCCACCTAACTTTTAAGTTGCCGTGAAATCCCTAATTTTATGGACTCATTAAGCCGCACTGACTTTTACATCAGCATTATTCCTTATCTGATTAGGAACTATACACTACATGATCTTTCTCCCCTCTAAATAAGTTTGCACATATCTAGATTATTCAATATTTTGTTTACTTCTGGAGAAAATTCTCCTTGGAGATTGCTAGTTTTGTGTGAACTAGTTTTCACCGGCATGAATGTCAAACCGAAACTTGACCGGGAAATTGCATTGAGGAGCATGATAGGGTTTAATCATGAATTATTCCACCGATAATCTCTGAAATGAACATGTAAACCTTCGAGATCGGACTATACAGCGGCCTCGTATGAAGCTCCAGGACGATTATAAAAAGCTCGATTTTGTGCGGTTTGGACAAGATCATGCGACAGATTTGAAGTAATTCTTTTCCTACAAGCATCAGGAGTTTTGTTCGTCGAGGAGAAATCGCACTCCCTGTGGTAAAATCTACTAAATACAGAGTTTCTCGATACCTACCAGCTTCACAGGCTAAAATTATGAAACCCCCTCGATTATGTGCAAGATTGGATCATCCAGAATAATGCTACAGACATTGCAAGACGGATTATTTTTCTAAAAGCATCAGGCAATTTTTCCAAAATAGCGAAGTCCTGAAATCACACGCCGGTGAATCATGTTAAAAATACAGAGTTTCTTGAGCATAATAGAAATTGATCATCAATCGCAGAGTATTCAGTGTTGCAGAAGGTGCATAAGATCATGTACGAGAAGGATGGGAGATATGTCACGAAATAGGCAAGGGACCTAATCGTTCACATGTTATTCCCTATTTGAGCGTTGTATCCATTTTGGGTGTGTAGAAAGTTTGCCTATGCCCGCGTCCATTATTCATTTCTACCTTTCTATTTTGCCTTCGACGCCTCCCACCTCCTGCTATACTATTGCTGGTTCCTGTTACCATTTCTTGTCCTCGAACATCATAAATTGGCCATGATGCCTCGTCATGGTACTATAGAATTGACCGTCTAATCTTGTAAGCTTGACATTCATGTCAGAAGCAAGATGCAAAAGCTTAAGATCAAGTATGATCTTCGATCATGTTTTTTTTTTTAAGGTCCTAAAGCTAGGTTCAAGTTGTATGACACGTAATTTTGTGAGTCATTGTCCACTTTTCCACTTCCTCAGAGTATATTTTCATCAAATTTAGAGTATTCCTCATCCATGATTTGGATCATTATTTCTCTTCTCTCTTCATTCTTTCTCCTCTTTTGTATCCCCTTTCTAATTCTTCGTTGTGAGCAATCATGACATTCGTTCTATTCATTTAAATGTGAATTTAAGAAACATTGTAATAATTCACTCTTCATTAATAAAATGGGACTTAATTTTCACTCCTAGAAATATCAAAATTCACATGTTAAAAATGACAAATGAAAGGTCATGTGGGGGGTAGGTGATGAGCCTTCTCAAAGTCTATAAATTGTAATGACACCCTTATTCTTAGGGTTTGTCAATTTTGTATACTCATGAGATATTACTAATTAGAGTAAATCAAAAGAGATAGAAATTTCCTCTATTCCCTCCTTCCATTTTCTTCCATTTCTCACTATGTAAAACTTTTTCAAAACATCAATGAAGAAGAAAGGATTTTCTAGCCTTTTTTTATGAGAGAATTTCTGAAACTTTGTGTTCTAAAGTCTATCTTGTCTTGGTGCTAGTAACAATTTTTTTTTACTTATATATGTGTGTGTTGAAGTACTCTAATTAATGTCTACACAAATCTCATTTTCTACCTGATATATTAATCCCCCCTCTTTTTTTTCCCACTCCCTTTCCTACCCTCTCAGCAAATTCCTCCCTCGCAAGCAATTGTGAGCTTTTGCCGCACGTTCAGTGGAGTGTTCCTGTTGGATCCCCAACCTATAAAGCCACCACATATTTTAATTTCATTTACACATAATAAATGGATCTTAACCATTCAAGCAGAGGGACTTAGAGTCTTAGAGCATCAGATAATATCCACCAATTTTTCCACGTGACAAATTTTCTTGCCAACAGAGGTGTACATGAGTGGATAATTTAATTTTTTGTAGGTTATGAAATATGAAAAAATGTCATTATGGGAACTCCACCCCATTAAATAATTTCTTTTATGTATAATATCTTTCATTGACTTAGGAATAAGGGGCATTATGCATTATTATATGTTTTATTGTGGCATTATAAACATGTTTTAAAATTGAGAATGTTGTTATGTGCCCTTAGCAAGGATTAAAGGATTAGATGTTTCACTATGGGATATGATTTGGTATAGTTATAATGTTACTTCATTGATATTGATGTCAACACCACCAAGGGTACTTGAGTGATATTTTGGTTTCCCATGCACTAGAATATGACCTAATTTTTTATATTGAGTAATTTATCTCTCCTCTCACGAGAAATTGACCCACCCCTAGTAGGGGTTTTCACTGTAAATTATGAGGGAATTAGGGAGAATAAATCACATAGGATAATTTGGAATGGGCTTACAAAATATTAAACTCCCTCAAAATATTATTTCATTTTCTATTTTGGGAGAAAAATGAAATATTTAAGGCCTAAATGACCATGTATGGGGTTACAATGATTGTATTTCCTATATTTTGGGTTTTGGTGAAGTGGAAGAAGCTTGGAAAAGTAAGAAATAAATAAATGGGATAAAATTATGTTAAGATATTTCATCCTCCCTGAATTTAACTACTATTTGGTTTCATATTAAGAAAGCAATCGGTTTATGTTGATGGGATTGAGATTGTTAAGAGGCACTCCTATTTTATTCACAAATGGACATGTCCCTTCTCACTCTACCATGAGAAAATGTATACAAAAAAATATCTATGCATGTTTTTTTTCACTCATTGAATTGATATTCTACTTTAATTGCACTAGATGTGTGGGTATTATTTTCACCCTTACCTTAGATGGAATTTTGTGTCATGGGTCTGAGACCTTTGTTTTTGAATGGTGTTGATTGATTTTCCATTAAATTTTTTATTTTTCTTGTTAAGAGATTAATTTCCATTGACCCCTATAATATGAAACCACATATGTGGTTCATCTCCTACCATCATTACTAATCAATGGGGAGGATAGTGCCACACATGAACTTATTCTAAGGGAGGGATCATTGTTCCCACCCAATTGGTGTGGAGCCATATTTGTTTTAGTTGTGTAAACACTTTCATTAGTGTGATTTAATTTTTGTTTCAAGGAACCTTCAATGGTCTCCAAGTTTGAATACATGTTGATGATTACGCTGGGTCATGATCTTTCTTGGGAATCTAAATGATTTAATCTATGCAACTCTTATTTATTTTCTCTATCATACAGTGATTTTTTTCATGAATAATCTACATGTAATAACATTCTTACTCTTAAAATATTCTTAGATATAATTTCTTTATAGTTTGTTCATAGTTGAACTTTGACACATGGACACCCTTATAAGGGTTGAGTATATTCAAGCAATGTGTATTTTGGCTTAGACCCTCTCTATTAACATTTATTGTATATAAATATGAATATCCTAGTTCTCTTATTTTAGAATTGTGTAGTGAACTATGATGATATTACTTTTAGAATTTGAATCGGTTTTATGTGGATAATACATTACAAGGTCTTAGGGCCTATAGTACTCTCTTAAACTATTTATCACTCTAAAATTTAATATGGAAAAAAATTGCATGAATAAAAGGTTTCGTACAAAGGCACAAGCATTGTCATTGTTTATGTTGAAAAATTTTGATACAAAAATAAAGGTCGTCTCCTCACTATTATGGCACAAACCTTGTTAGGTCCTCTATGGCCTAAGCCTAAATAGTTCAAATGTGACTAGGTTACAACCTTATAAGAGAAATTTGAGTTTATGTTTTAATGTACACTTTTATTAAGAACGAATAAGGGCATGTAACTTAGATGTTATCTTGATTTGATCATGGATGGGGGAGTGATATTTATATAATCATAATATATTGTGGATGTGCATGAATTAAGTTATGAGAGTTTATCACTCTTCTCTTATGGCCTTCTTAGGATCTAATATAAACCTAGAATATAGAGAAATATATGGTTTTATAAGGAAATTATTTTTCATATTGTTAGTTGGTTTCATAATAACTATAGTGTTCTATTATAGTCAGATAATCTTAAATATGATGGTATAATTAGTAGTCATTATAGTTGTAGCTTCCTCTTATGATTTGATTGGGAAATCAGGACATGAGCACTCTTTTATGTTAGGCGATTTTTTTTCCATCGTTCATGGATGATATAAACCTATGATTGTGTTCCTTTTTACATTAAAGAATTGAATTGATTTGAATTCCTTGTCTAGAATATAGTATATTATGCAAGTTCAAGACGTTGTTCTCAATTATCAAAGGGAGAGAGAAAATTATGTGGGATAATTGTTGCTCCAGAGACACTATGGGAAATATTAGTCATGTCACCCACAGTTAGTGGTAATTATTGTAAGGTTCTGAGAAGGGTGATATGGTACTAATTTCATGGTTTTTTTATTTTTGTAAGGATTTATTTACATCTCTTAATGTGTCATGTATTGTACTAAAGTCACATATATATTCTCATGTTTATTTCCCTTCAACTTATGGATTCCTTCATGGCATTATAAATGGATATTTTTTAGGGACCTTTATTCTTACCATATTCTTCCATTATGAAATTATTGTTAATAGTTGTTGGTGTTGATACTTGTGAAGGGAACATACAATATCAACATTATAGCTCAGTCACATGGATTGGAATATACACACACATACATACATGCATGCATATACATAAACATATACATATACATATGCATATACATACACACATACATATACATATCCATATGCATATACATATACATATACATACACATAAATATACATATACATATACATACACACATGTACACATGTAAATATAATTTTACTGTAGCTCTGTGTTGAAATTCTCTAATATTCCTTAGGGTAGAAGGTAGAGATTAGGAAATGTTTATCAGGATGGCATATGGTTTTGGATTGTCTCTTATTTTAATTATTTTATGTTTACCTTGCATTAATTGTAATCATGAATCTAGAAATGGTTTATTTTCATCTCTGCATTGTACAAGCTTGAGCAAAAACTGTGGTTGTGATTTGAAAATTCCTTGAAGAAATGCAAATAGTCTTCAATTTGTCTCTCTTTCATGAATTTTTCAAGGTATTAAGGGTAATATAAAATTATATGTATGAATATTTGTATATTTATCTTAAGTATTAGATAGGAAATGAAATTTTATATCTGCATAATAATTATTCTTGTTCAATAATTAATGTGAAGAGTATGGTTAGTATTCATCTCTATTGGGTGGAAAATAGATGATGACATGATTTTTTTACTTGGGCTCTATAACATTATTGTTTTGGTGTGTTTAACATTCTATATTGTATAAATCCAAACCAATATGAGCATTCTCCTAGTGTAAAATGGTATTTATAACTTAGTCACCAAGGACTAATTGTGATAACAATAAGGCATGTGATATGGTGATAATGAGATGTTATATATATGGGAAATAGGTGTGCTTATTGTGTGTATATGTATATAATTTGCATCTTTATATTCTTTGAATTTCATAGTCTCGTGATCTTAGTGTACACAGTGTCTAAGTAGTTATCTCTATCCATTACTTATCTCCTATTCTTTTGACTATGGATGTTATATAGTACCATTTCTTGGTGTGTTTTATTTACTCTATTTTAAATTTTTAATTGATTTCATTGATTCCTCTTTTAGTTTCCATAATTTATTATGAATTGTTATTAATATAGGCATGCTCTTGGTTGACAACATGTGAGCCATGTGTTATTTGAATATTGATATTCAGTGAAGAACCATGGTTAGTGTGTGTGTGTGTGTGTGTGTGTGTGTGTGTGTGTGTGTGTGTGTGTGTGTGTGTGTGTGTGTGTGTGTGTGTGTGTGTGTGTGTGTGTGTGTGTGTGTGTGTGTGTGTGTGTGTGTTGTACGCGCACGTGTGCATGCATGCGTGTGTGCGTGTGTGCATGCATGTGTCTGCATGTGCATGTGAACTTGTGTGTTTATACCAATCATTGGTACTATAGATGGTTGTGCAATATATAAACAAGGTGATACCATTGTAGAAAGCATAATTGATTTTTCTAATGAAATTATGGGCTCTTTGTGACCCTATGATATGATATCTATACTTTTGGCTGAGTTATTCTCTTTGAAATATGATAACATTTAATGCTTCATAGATCTACTCTAAGGTTTTTGGTTTTCTTGATTGTTACACATGTTTATTTAAGATATATATACATTTGGTTATGGTTGTCATGATTTTTTTTTAATGAGTAATTAATGACATTTGAAGAAACATATTTATATTATTTAATTTTCTAGAAGCACTAATGGAATCACTTGAATAAAATGTCATGGAATCTACTATCTATAACATGTATGAATTTTCGAATTATGCATTAGAAAAATATGTCCTTTCTCATCTCTTAAATGAAGTTGGAAAAAAATGAAGCTTAGTTTTTAAGGTGGATTTTACATGCACCTTAGCTAATAAACCACAACATTGTATATGGATCTAGTTTTTTAAATTCTTAAAAGTCTTCAACTTTTTAAAAATTCTTGAAATAGAAATAGTAGTATGTGATGTATTTATGCCTTATGCATATTAAATGTAGTGAATTTTGGAATTATATCTACCATAATAATGACACCCCTTAAATTTTTTAATAAATATATTGAATATGTAATCTGTAAGTGCCATAGTAATCATGACTTTTTTATATTCAATAAATTCAATGGATCTATAATATAACATTTATCTATAAATTTATATATAATAACCCCATTGAATGTACCATATTTTGGGGTAAGTGAGATAGATTATATATCACTCCATGCAAAAGAATGAAGTATATCCATGTCTGATGTAGAAAATAAACATCATATAGGTGGTGGTTGTAGGTAGCCACATTGTAGCATCTATCCTGCTAAAGAGAGCATGATAGAAATCATGGCACATAGAAGTAGAAAATAAACAAGCATACAAACACATAAACACAAAGTCATGTAAGGAATATAAGAAGGTGACATGACCACATACAAGGTATATTATATTGTGACATGTGCACAATAGGGAAAATGGCATACATGAAAAAGATACTAAGGATGTAAAAAGAGACATCAAAGTGTTACATGCACATACAATAGGCCAATAGCCATACACACACAAGATAATCAATAAGAAAATAATTGGAAATTTTTAGGTATTCAATGATGACAAGCAAATTCTAGAACTCCTTTATAATTTAAATTAAATTTAGTCTCAAATCATAAATGAGGTTGGTAGGGAAGATTACAAGTGGGATGTGTTGGGTTACAAAATAGCACTTTAGCAAATAACAGTTAGGGGATAGCAAGTCCCTCCTCTTTATGGGAGAGGTTCCCTTATTGAAAGTGAGCAACAAAGCTTATATACAAATGTACGACTTTCATATCAATGAGGACTCCTGATACTTTGAAATGTTTTATGCCAATAAAGATTGCCAATACATAGAAAATAGAAGAATAAGGAAACATGAAAGGGAAGAACACAACAGTAATTTCAGGTAATATAGATAACAGAATATAACCTTACATGTACTTATCAACGGAATATAGAATAGAATAATTCATGTGATAATATCAGGTATAATTCCATAGACACAAAGTTCCAGAAATCATATCATAAGAACACAAAGTTTCTTAGCATGAAAGATTGATGATTCGTAAATCTTAGACAAGGAAAGGAAGAAAAGTAGATAGAAATAAGAGACAAGAGAAAATCTTTTGTATTGATCACTTTCAAATCTATTACATTTCAAGAATATCAAGATCCATCCCTTTACAATGGCATGGAGAGCCCACTTTATAGCTTACAAAAATGGTTACATTCAGTTACAACTTCTTTTAATCTAAAGATTAAAGATCACTTAACAAATCTATTAAAAGAGTGTCCTTAATTGAATATTACATCATGGGTTTTACAAATCAAAAGAATAAGAGAAGTGTCCTAGGACCCAGAAGTGTAAACATCTGATAGAGACTTAGAGGGGCCCACTGTCTTGAGAATTCGATGTCTAAATATTTTTAACGCCTCAGCTATTTCCATGCACTTGGGTATGGTGGTGTTAGAAGTGGCATGGGTCCACATTCCAAGGCATTTATCCATATCCTTCTCGAACTTTGTGTTTTCCCAAAATTCCTTGTTGGCCTCGATGATAGCTGACTAAAGAGAGCATACATCTTTCATCTTCTGTTTAGACATGGAATCTTCCTTGAAAAGATCTTCTTTGATGAAGGTGTTGAACTGAGCCTTGATTTCCTATATGGAAAATTGATTACTTGTGGCCTCATTCTAGATTTGACAATGAATATCTTGGAAGGCAGAAAAACAAAAGTCTTGAAAGCTTCCCCTTTTTGCCTCATATTCTTCAGTTCTCCCACAGCTTCTTCTAAAACCTTGATCTTCCAATCAATACTGAAAACCTAGGATTTTGATAGATTATTCTTGGCTTCATCAAATACTTTGCTTGCCAATAAAATCTTCTCATTTGTCTGGCTCATTGAACAAAGATCTTGAATACATTCACACAGATTTTTAGCTCTTTCTCCAAGCCACTGAGTGTTGTGCTGAATTTCAGTTGTAATTTGGATACCTTCTCATATGACTTGAAGGCCTCTTCAATAAAGTTTAATCCAACTATTGTCATATCATTGACCAGTGATTCAATGGCCTTTCCATAGGTGACATGTTTATGAATATCCTTAATGGTCTGAACTTCATCATTGCTATAGAACTAGAGGAGGTGGAAGAATAGTTAATGGAGTAGGATCCAAGACCTTATCCTTTACCAATAAGGATTTTTATAAAACCTGAAAGAATTAGATTTTGTCTCTTCCAATTTCTCCAAGGTCTTTTTGTCTTTTTCAACTCGTTCAATGACTTGAGTGACAATTTATTTGAGGTTATGAACCTCACTTTCAGGTGTTGATTCTCCAAGTGGAATCCTTGTGAATTCCAAATCAGACACCAAAAGATCTCTCTCTTCCTTGTCCTCTTTGGGCTTTGATAATCTCCATGAATTGCTGACCTTGTGAATCTGATACTAGCCTTGAGGTGATATTTTCTTTCTTTGCTGGAGGAGGGGGAGTAGAACCGAGCAAGGCTGCCATAACATCAAACTTGGGAACCACAATTTGGGAGGTAGACTTCCTTTTCCTACTGTCAACAAAAGGCTGAACCCAAGAAAAGGAGGAGGAAGAGGCAGAAGGAACAATGGGCCCAAGTGCAAGTGAACTCATCGCACTTCAGTGTCTGCACTACTGATGTCTCCAGTGGGGAAGTTGTTACATTTTCAGAAAGATCCTTAGAAGAAGTATCCATCAAACCTAGAGGTTCAGTCATTTGACATTCATTCTCTATCTCAGTAGTAATGACAGGGGTTATTTCTTCTCCTTCTTTCATTCCTTCACTGTCTTCCTCACTTAAAACAACAATATCTTCTGATCCTATAGGGACTTCTGGCTGCTCCAAAAGAACTTCTTCTTCAACATGTTCTTGTTTGATGTTTTTACCTTTCTTCAGGTATACCTTTGTTGAGGAGGATGGAGTAGATTGCTTGGGCATCTCAACATCAAGTGCAAATTCTTCTTTCCTAGGAGAGGGAGTTTCATGTGAAGAATATTTAGCTCTGTTCATCCTAAAATTTTGCATCTTATTATCAAAATAGAGCTTGGTTCTCACAATAACCGGGTTGATCACTTCTTTCAAATCATCCTTGCTCCTTTACAAACCAATCAAGGGTTTCAAGAGGAGAGTGTTTGATGGTTCTCTCATATTCAATAGATTGCAGATCTTCCTCATCATCCTAGAGATTTTTAGGTACTTTGTAGAGATTAAAATCTATAATTTTTTGAAGGGAAAATCTGCCAAAGTACCTTCTCCTGGCCTCAAATTCATCTACACAATCAACCCAATAATATTCAGTATCAGCATAGTGAATGAAACCTAATATGAGATTCTTAGCAATATATCCCTTGATGTCAAAGTAGGTTCAAGACTTGAAATGATGAAGAGTAAGAGGGGCAACAGTTCTATCAATGTTTTGAGCATCGAGGGTTGTTCTGCATGTATAATTTCCCAAGGTGATAGGGAAATGAATGCCAGCAATCTTCTTATCTTTGCAAGTCTAATGAAGTTTATCCAACTGCCTATAAATTTCAACCAGGGCCATTTTATCATTGCAAAACATAGGAAGCCTTAAAGGGGAACCATCAAAACCAGCTAGCCTAATATATGAGAATTTTCTAAATTGGGTGTAGAAACTCCCATATTCAGAGATCAAAGTCTTTTCTTCTTCAGAAAATATCTGAGCAGTATCTCCTTCTAAAAGCCTCATAATGTACATGGTGAATGCATCATTAACTCTCCTAAAATTATAATTGCTAGCTTTGAGGGTTAACTGAGGACAGTATTCATATATAGGGGCATCTTTCTTATCCTCAATGAAATTGAAACCAAACCATTTCTTGGATGTTGCGATGGTGTACATAAGGTAAGAAGTCATGTAGAAGGTATTTGTTCTCTGAATGTTAACCAGCTGCTCCATTAGGTTTTCACAGATTATCTCACCCCAATTCAAATTCTGCTTCCCCTCACAAATAATGTTGATATATGGAAACATCCAAAAATTAAATTCATTTGTAGAAGGAATTCCCATGATTCTATCTAAAAGAGTGATGATGTCTGAAAGTTATTCATTGAAATTGACTTCTGAACAATGTTTTTTGAAGTCAGGATGCTCCTTTTTTAGGGTTCTTCAGCCAAGACTTGGCTACCCTAGTCTTGTATTTCTCACTATCCTAGTCAAATAGTGTTTGTGCTTGAGCAAGAGAGAGAGTATTGGCACCTTCCACCATTGGGATGCGCAGAGCAATACAGATAGCTTTGGAATCTAATCACGTAATTACCTCACCATGTACATTAATAATTTCCTTTGATTCCAGATTGAAACAAGCCCCACAAGTGAGCACAGTATTAGCACACTGAACAGAGATAGGGAAACCACCTGCAAATGCAATCCCACTATTTTTTATCATTTGAGTGATGGGATTAGGGTTATCACATTCAAGTCTGCTCCAAAAATCATCAAGGTCAAGATGTAGAGCTTCATTGTCACCGATGTTAGGCACAGAGGTTTCTAATGAGGAGAGGTGTTTGTGCCCTTGGTACTGCATCTTCATCAGTGATAGACAGGAAGAGAGAAGATATCCTTTAATGGAGTGTCACCACGAATCTGAATAATCCCTGCAAGATAAAAATACAAGAGTACGAACGAGGGAAATGAATTTCTTTGCATAAACGTGAGTGAGGAGAAAATGAGCTAGGCAAGTGTGAGGGAGAAATAATAGTTATATTCCTTATATTAGTCACCAATATTGAATGGAGGAGAGATAAAATAATGAATGTGCAACAAAACAACACTTGAGCTAACTCAAAAAGGTGATCAATGGGAAACTTCGGAAAAAATTGGCCTAGACGATCCACGGGACATGTGGGCTATGCAGGAGCCGATATACCCGATATAAGAAGAATGTAGATAAAATCAGGTTTGGGGGAGCACAAACAGTCCATGGGACATGTGGGATGTGTAGAGCCAATTTAGCTGATATACAAGGCAATGTGCAGGAAAGTTGGTGAATCGGCGAATAGAGGGCTCGGCAGTACTTGGGACATATAAGATGTGCCAGAGTCGATTCGACCAATGAGTAAGTGGTGCAGGTAAAGTAGGAAAATCAGTGAACAGAAGGTCGGGCAGCACATAGGACATACGGGACAAAAATACCTGACATAGCTGACTAGAAAGGAATGTGGGTAAATCAGAGAATCGGTGAACAAAGGGCCCATGGCAGCACTTAGGACATAAGGGATGCCCAAGGTTGATTTAGTTGTAATACACTAAAAATGACCTCAAAGAGTGAAATTTTCTAACTTATTGAATTTCACCGCTTACCAGAACACATTCAAAGGACACTGACTCAAAATTTGAAAATTTTCCTTTTAAAACAAGAGGGAATTTTGAGGGTGACAACAGGATGGAAATGAAATGTTGAACTTGAAATAAATGATATACCTAGTGGTGTCGTAGCCTTAGAGAGGATATTTTATATAGATCGTTACAAAGAAAAATTCAAAGATGCCTCACATGTAGATGAGGATTAGGATTCCCATAACTTGGGGGACCAAGAAGATCCAAAGAATGTGTTGTTAGGAAAGTCTTGCACTACATAGGAGAAATAATACCTTATGTCCACACTTGATAAATACCAAGACATCATCATATTGAGACCTAATTTTGGGTGAAGTAATTTATCTCTAAGGATTTGGGTGGAAAGAAATATATATGAATTTATTTATGATACCTTCTTTAGTGAACTCCTAACAAGTATATACACTTCAATAGCTACATATTTCTTGAACAAAGGCTTGAATCTAGGAAATAAGTACAATTAGAATCTTGAGTGCACAAAGAGACTCATGAAGCATGATGTGAATTGGACAGATGCCATTGATTTCTAATTGAAAGGAATAATTCATAGATACATCATTAAATATGTGGTATCTACATTTTCCTACACCAATGAAGTAGAATTCAAATCTTTCATGATCTATGTAGATCCTATCTGAATTAATTTCCCTAGAGATAAATATTTTAATGATTGACATGGGAATTGAAAATTTCCATATAAATAGATAAATTTCCTACATTCATGATTGGAATAATAGTTTAGGGGAGAGGAGTAGAATTTGGTTGTGACTTGGATCCATCATATGAATGAATATTGAGAAGGATGTGTTATAAAGAAGCTTGCACAAGGCTATAGTTGAGAAGGGACTTCTTCTTGAGGATGAATAAACCTCAAGAACTATCAAGGAAAACCAAAAGGAATGGTTATTGTAGGAGGGAGATATAATCAATGAAGAAAATCAAAGCAAAAAAGAGATACACGCCATAGAAATACAAGATACAAAAGATGATGAGGTACATTCCAACATGGATGACATCCTTTCCCAACATATCACATGCATTTTCTCTTGGATCACATGACATTGAAGGAAAAGTGCTTATATAAATTGATAGTGAAGAGGAGATAGATAGGGGGAAGGGAAATTACATATTGGATAATATTTTTCCATTTGTCTTGCAAAAAAAATTATTGACACCAAGAAGAATATAGTTTTCACATAATCTAAATAATCCAAAATTATTCATATTGGGGATGATGAGTGGTGGAAAAACAACTCACGAAGTTAGGAGAAAGTAGGGAGGAGCAACTAGGAGTTTCATTCTAGTTCAATAAGTAGTAGTAACTCAACCAGGTGGAACATTCACGTGCATAGTCACAACAAACACTACTCCAAATGTAAGCAGTAGAATTTTTGGAACACCAATAGTAAGCATAATAGCCCAAGGAAGATAAAAAATTTCTATGCCACAAATGTTTTCACCCAACATCTTCTATGAGATGTCTTTGTACCTCCTAGAATATCACGGTGCTAAAAATGTTGTTGAACATGTCTAAAAATGTGAGATTGTTTAGCATCCCAAAGGGGCCACTTTACCTGAGCATAAGAAAATAAAATTTGTTATTACCCTATTAGATCATGTATATACATGGTACATAAATATTAATATACAACACGATGTTGTAAATTATGACCAAATAAATGAGGTTTTTCCCAAAGAGTTTGATATTCCATAATTTGAGCAACAATATATCTCACAAGAGTTGACTAAGGCTGTACATACATATTGCACATAATTCAAAATATTGATCTCTAAGTTATCTTATGATATCCACACTACATAAAACCTATAATGATTTGTTGGAGTATTTATCATGCCTTCAAAAATACCCTATCCCACAAAACCTTTACAGACATGAGAGAATCACTTGATGCAAAACTAGCGTAAAATTAGTCAGAAGTATTGATATTAGGATTATGACATTCATGGAGGTTCAAATAGCATCTATGACAAACCAATTGGAGAAACTAATTGAAAATCATTCTAGGGAGATAAACAACAAAATATGGTGCACAAAATGTAAATTAGAAGGCCACACAAAGGAAACATGCCCTTATCACAGTGTGAAATCCATGTTATTAGCATGTGAAATTTTTAAAGGAATCCACAATATGGAAAATTTCCCCTTACTTTAGCACATAGTCCAAACAAAATTGTTGATGTATTGTAATATGTTAGGTGCATACACACAATACAGAAAATTATCATGTGATTGATCATATACATGAGGATCAATCCCTTGGGCTAAGAAAAACTACAATGGGGAATAACCAATAAGACCATGATAGAAACACATGAGGACAAGGAGTTCATAGAATATGTGGACATGTGGGTGGAAGATTCCCTTTGACAACTTGTTAAAAGTTTGGCTCAATAAATGATTTCCAACAATATTCCTGACATTTCCAATATGTTTGCATTGTCAAAAATATCAGAAGGTAGAGGATTTCCCAAACCTTTGTGGGATCATGAAACAAAAAATTTAGAAGGGTGTAGGGATGATAAATATTGTGCATAATGTTCCATAGGATTTCTAAACAAATTTTAGTGTTCCAAAAAAATTCATCACTTAGAGTCTCGTCCACATCACGTGGTGAGTCATCTCGCTTAACGAGATCATAGGTATTAGGAGTTATATGACACATGGTAGATTCCATCATATAATCTTTCATCATCATATGTGTTAGTGGTGTCACAGGAGTTACATCATGTAGTCTTATTATTTCACTAAACAACCTAAGGTGCGTTGGCCCATCACCCAGGAAAAACCTAAGCGCTCACTCAAATCATGCAAGGGTACTAAGTTCCTCTTTTATGGAAGATTGTTCAAAGAGTTATCATGATCATACAAATATTCCATATCCATAATATCCATTCAAGAATAAAGCACAACATGAACTAGATCTAGATCTTAACCATATGCAAGATTAACTCATACAAGAATAAAGATTAACTTTACCATGCAAGAACCATTCACAGATGTGTTTACAATCAATATCCAACCACAAAGATCCATTGTATTAATTGCTGTAAAACACAGAAGCTTGAATACATACATAATAATGTCACCATAAGTCATGTGGTCACATAAACTAGCAACATAACTCTACAAAACATGGATGATGATACCTAAACCATGCAAATAAATACATATTTATAGGTAGTGGGGACTTGCCCTTCACTACTCATGCACTCTCAAAATAGGCTACATGCTAAGAATAGCCATGTGCCACTTATAAGAAAAATAAAAAAGCATGCAAGTACTTCTACTAATATTTCTTCTATAGATAACTCTAGTTTACATCTTATTATTAGCTCAAAACTATGCATGTCGCTTTATATTCCTTTGCATGAGATCCTTCTCCCAAAATAGACCTTTCTTGAACTGCAAGTCTTCTTTCTTTAATCTTATCTTCAAAACCTTGCTTGGCCACTACTCCAAGTGTATATTTATCTTTTCGTTCCAAAACTGGCTAAGTGTTTGGTCTGTCCATTCTTCCTCCTACATGCACCCTTGTCCAACTTAAGTGCACAAACCCTGTTCTCCTCGCGTGTGCGTCCTCATGTGCCTTTCTTTTGCAATGCCTCTTGCACATGCTAACCTCTGTTCTCAAGGACTTAGTCATTTTCCATGCTCAACATTACCCCACACTTGCTTCATTTCCGCCCCCAGAAATGGGTAATCTGATTAATTTCTCCATGAATAAAGAATAAAGAATCTTACAGCCATAAAGAATAAAAGAATGTATGTTGTCACCAAAGAATAAAATAATTTTGTCACTGTGTAAGGAGGATGGGAAAATCCTTATTCAATGATGCTTCAATTGCATTCCATCCCTCCACCTCACTCTGCGCTTGTTTGAACAGATCCCCCATCATTGTACTAACTTCTTCAAATGTTAGCTCTTCACCCTTGGCTTTGAATGTGTCAACCAAATTTTCCAACTATTTTCCAAGGTCTGTTAAAGCATCCATTGTGCACGTTACCTGGGGATAATTCCTTGAGATTATTCTTTATAGAGGTCCTTAATATATCAATAGTGTCACTCTTCTTCTCGACCTCTGCAAGGATCCTATCTCGTTCCACTTGATTTTCTTTGTTCTTGGTATGGAACTCCTTTAAATATTCCTCATGAGTGGTAACCAACATGCTTGCCACCCGATCCCTATCTTCATAGTTGTCATAGACAACTTCGGCCATATGAGCCATAGTCTTAACTGACGCAAGAAGCTTAGTGTACTGAGTTATGGTCACCTTGATCTGTTCCTTCTCCTATTATTTCTTGTCATGCCATAACTTCTTCTGCATAACTCTAGTGTTAGGGGTTGCTTTTGCATCGTGATTATGTGCGTTAAATCCTCCAAAAAATGGATGGTCATCTCATACGTCTTTACATAGGGGTTAACTCTGGGCATGCTAGTATGATAGAATCTGCTATCAACTCTTCCTTTTTATAAGCCTGACACAACTTTCCCTTTTCCTCCCAACTCAACCTTTAACTACACAATAATATGTTCTTTTCCCTTGATCTCCCTATCTCTCTCGATAATATCCTTATTCTTCTCTTCTAACTCCTTTTCCAACACTTTTATTTGTTATTCCTCCCAAAAAAATTGGCCTCTACTTCCACCGATACCTTATTTAGCGCATTACATGCTTGTTCATCAGTTAATTGTTGAGAATCCACTACTGGATTCATCTCCTTGGAACTTGGTGAAGTGTGTGTATCCAACAATGTCCTGTATTGACTTCGAAACTCAGGTTCATCAATGTGGGACTCAAACACCTAGGAAAACATCTTTCTCATGTGTGGAAATGCACCTTCCTTATCAAAATATGACCAACATAGAAAATTTGGTCCACTGGTATTGTACTCTAGTAATGGGTGTGCAAAACCTTGTTAGGATTTGCATCATAGGCCATATATAGGTCCTTGAGGAATGTACGCATGTCTTGCCACTTTTGTGCACACCCTTTGGGAAACCTACCACCAAACTTTGTTTCTCCTCCCAAGACTCCACCTTTCTCTTTTTCTTCTTCCTCTTCAGCGTTACACTCCACCTCCTGATCGACCAAGGTTTGTATAATCCCTGTGAATTATCGTTCCATAATGGTCTCTATCTCTAGGCCAGATACACGCATAGTATCTTGCACATTTGTTCCAACTTCTTCTTCTCCATCCACTTCTACTTCTCTAACCTCCTCTGAAGGCATGCTCTACTCCTCATCAGACTCGTGCACATTGTACATGGGGGGGGGTTCTTCTCAGGATCTCATTCTTCCTCCTCCCCCTTGTCTCTTCATGCTTCAAGCTCTCCATTTCTTCAGATTCAGAACTTTGAACTACCCTTGTTTCTTCTTCACCAGAGACTTTTATTTTACTGGGGACCTCTTCCTTTGAGTATAAGTACTCATACTTACACCTTTTTCCTTTTCCCTATTGTCCTGGCCTTCATGCGCTTGGTGCCCTGCTTGTTGTAGGATTCTCTTCTCTATATTTCTTCTTTGTCTCTACCTTATTTCTCCCTGAAGGGTCCTTAGGTATACTTACATCATCCTCTACATACGTTCCTTATTCAAACTTAGGCCACAGATAAATATACACCCTTGTTGCAGTGGCCCCAACAATCGGTATTGTAATAGGCTTGATCATATGTATGTCATGTGAGACATACCTTTCCACATATGTGCACTTCTTTGGGTAGAAAAGTGTTTGGGATAGCTTGTGATGCTCCTGATCTACAATACTTAGATAAAATCTCAACTTCTTTTCCTCTTTGAACCTGTTAACTGCACTTTGGAAGTACTACGTTATAAAGGAAAATGGTAATTTGCACCATGGGCTCTTGGTGCCATCAGTAAGAGTGAACCTGCCAATGCAAAATTGTTGGTAAACTACAAATTCAGCCTCATCTTTTACCAAGGGTTATCAGTTGCTCTGGGATCCTCCACTCGGTGCCAAAGGCATCATGCATCCACTTGTACCATTTATCTATGTGCCTTGTATGTGGTGTCATAGTTATCACAAGTATAAGCCACAAATCTCTTAGCAGGGGAGGGGTCTTCTTCAGGGTACTCCCATATGTTATTGTTCAGGCCCATCAAGCACCCCAATCTCAAAGAATAAGATCAAGAGAAAGATATTTCCATACATTATCTTTTCTCCATCTCATGGACATCAATTATATCTTCTATAATGAAGGCCGAGATGTTGTAGATGGTCCCCTCAGCTATCTTCCTACATACATTCAACCACCTCTTATTAACTTGGGTCCACCTTTCCTGTCCACTTAATTTGGTAAGCAGGCACATGGCCATCTTCATCACTAGATTACTAATCTTTGAGATATCAAAGGCATGCCCACCTTTCTTATACTCATATTCCTTAGTTATTTCTTTGACAACCTCATTATCACCCAAGTCATCATCAAATGACTCCCCAGTACAGATGAGTCCAGTGAACTTTGAGATTAACTGTGGGGTTATGTGCATTCTCCTTCCAGTGAAGTAAAAATAATCTTCATGTACGCGTGACATTAGCCACTGGTACAATCTCTCAGGCTTGCCAAAAAATGGTAGTTCATACAGTTGTAATAATCCTGGCCTTCTCCAAAGTCCTCTACACTGAGTCATCATACACTGGTTTATCATCGGTCATCCTCTTTCCTGTAGGTCGAACCAGTTCCAAAGTCATGTCCTTCTCAGTCTGATCGGTTTGATGGTTATAATCACTTATAACCATTTTCCTTATGTGGGACACCCACTCCATCCCCATCAATACCCCATCTGGGTATTGCATCTTTGAATACCACTCCTCATTGAAATTTTCTTCTGCACTTGGTTTTTCCTTGCCCTTTCCCCTTTTCTTGGGTGAAACGGTTATTTCCCTCCTTGGTGCCATTCTTGGTTGGGTACTTGTTAGTTTTACCTTGTGCTTTGGTTTCCTTGATGCCTCAAACCTTTAACCATAACTCTCCTATGAAAATTATGCAAGTCATGCCCTAGTTTTCAAAACCCTAACCAGAAAACCTTCCTTTCTTCACACTACACCATTCAAACCCGCAAAATTATTTCAAAAACTCACTTTGTGCACGGTCATGTTCTTCTTCACAATCTAGTTCTCAAATATTTACCTTTGCAATCGATCTTTCGCCAATACTCTTGAGGATTCCCTAGTTCGCACAAGCTCATTCACAAATTTTCACAAGGTAAAAATGATTTACCATGACCCCTTATTTATAGTTTTTCAATTTTTACCACATTAATTACAATGCCACCTACCACCGTACTACCACAATAAAATTTTCCTACTTTTCCAAGTGTTTCCTCTGCACGTTCAATGTGCATAACCTCTGCAACCTTTGACACACATAAAACTACACTAACCATAGACCTCCTTACGTGCGCTCTCAGCGCTGAAGTACATCAACCACTGTGTCCTATTCCAAGTAGTTCTCCCTGTTGTTGCCTACCTCATGTTTCCCTGCAGCGTTCATTCTTGTACGTGGATTTTTCCTTTGGCATCATCCTTATTATCACCATCTTCCTTATGACACCTTATCATTTTCCAACAACCATTATCACCACCGCTACATGCACCCCTCTGGTACTTAGGACTCTATCACGCTGCTCTTGTTTCCTTTCTATTCCTTCAACCTACCCCACACTAAAGGTATGTGTAGTCCTCTGTGCATGAATGTAATTAGATAGTAATCAGCTCCTGGTGCGCAAGTGCACTTATTACACAAAACACTGAACTAAATTGACAAAGCATAACAACGATGAAAGGAAACACATATAAAGAAAATGCATTAAGGAAATCTAAGCTAACTGGAAATACTGCCTTATTACAAACACCAAGAAGACTTATTTATAGTAGGGCTTCAGCCTACTCCCGTTGAAATAACCAGGAAACTGTGTCCCATCCAGCACCTCTAACTGACAAGTGCTTGAATCAAGTATGTAAGTCACAACATACGGTCCCAACCAATGCACCTTCAACTTCCCAAGGGTGGCACAAAAAACTTTGAATCATATAGAAGAACCATTTGTCCAACTTCAAGCTTTTTATCCTTAATATGCCTATCATCCATGCCTTCTTCCTGGCCTTTTCTATCTTCTGACTCCATCATGTTATAGAGCACCTTTCATCCAACTGCATCAGTTTATCAATGCACTCTTCAAGTGCTTTCTCATCATCCAAACCTCCTGCATGCATAATACAAAGAAGGTAACATGAATCCACTGGTAAAAATAGCCTCCATGTGCCAAACACCAACTGAAAGGGTGTGGCTTTGTTCAATCTCTTGTATAAGTTGTCATGTATGCCCAAAGTACAACAAAGACTTTATCATCCCAGTATTTCCTTCCAACATCACAAATCTTAGTCAATGTATGTCCCAATATCTTGTTGAAAGCCTTCAAGTAGTTCCATTTTCCTATGGGTGATAGGGTGTTGTTTTATGGTGTGCCACCATAAATTCTACCAATAGTATCCTGATAGTCTCATTAAGGAAATGAGTACCCCTATCACTTGTCAAAACTCAATGGGCATCCATACCTACTGATAATGTTCTCCCATAGAAACCTTGCTGTCGTAGTTGCCATGTGCAATCCTTTGTAGGCACTTGCTTCTGCCCACCTTGTAAGATAATTTGTACAAGTTATAATGTAGCACGATCCAGTCCTATGCGTGGGTGGGGAAATAGGACCCACAAAGTCAATTTCCCACTTTTCAAAAGGTTTGCACTAGCAATAGGCCTCAAAGGAATTTCATCTCTATGCCCAGGCTTTCCAAGGCACTGACAATGGTCACATGCCTTACAATATTCTTTACAATCCTTATACAATGTTTCCCACCATAGGCCAGCCAATAAAATCTTGCACATGGTAGCATCTCCTGCATAATGTCCACCTACAATCCCACCATGAGCTTCCTCCATAATAGCTTCGCACTCATGCTCAAGTACACACCGGCACAAAACTTCATCCCGACCTAGTTTGTATAAGTCTCCACTAATCAACATGTAAGGCAATGTGTATGGCAAGTTGTTTCTTCTCTATACTCTTCATCCCTTCAGGTGCCACACTAGTATGTAAAAAGACAGCAATATCTTCTAAGTCAGAGGTGCGTGGTTCAATCTGAATAGTTGTGCATCTGGAATTATATCCTCAATGCTCTGTGCATGTCCTCACCTGAATTAATCCTTGATAAATGATCTGGTCCAGAATTACTCTTTCCTGGCTTAACCACCACTGTAAAGTCAAATTCCTGAAACAACAGAATCCAATGACATATGTGCCCCTGTAAAATGGGCTTGTTCACCAAGTACTTAAGTGCCATGTGATCTGTATAGAATATAAATGGGTGTAGCCAACAAGTATTGTCTAAACTTATGCAAGCGTAGATCATGGACAAGGCCTCACACTCTGTAGTTGTATAATTTTTTCAGCTGGGTCAACTTCCTACTTGCAAAACAAATAGGATGATCAACAATACCTTCTCCTAGGCTGGGCTAATACCTGCCAATGGCCATGCCAGAGGTGTTCACATGCACATGAAAAGGTTTGGTCCATGAAGGAAAGCACAGAATAGGCATTGTAGTAAGCCTTTCCTTCAATGTCTCAAACATGCACGTTGTTGCGCTTCACCCCAATGGAACTTCCCTTTACTCTTCAATAATTCCTCCAAGGGTGCGACAATCTTAGCATAACCTTTGATAAAATTCTGGTAATATCCTGTGTGCCTAAGAATCCATGCACCTCACTCTAGTTAGTAGGTTCCTCTAAGCCCAAGATAAAATCAACCTTAGCAGGATCTACTAACAAGCCTTCTTTACAGATAATGTGCCCCAACAAAGTCCCAAAGGGTGTAGCAAAAAATGCACTTCTTAATGTTTAAGGAGATGCTCAACTTCGGAACCTCTCAAACATAAGTCTTAAATTATCACAATGATCTTTCACTAGCCCATAAACTATCCAATCATCCAAGTAAACCTACAAAACTTATGAATAAGTTCTGGAATGCTTGCACAACAATGCACAAAAATACTACAGGTACATTCTTCAATCCAAAAGGCATAACTGTGTATGCAAAACTTCCCCACTTAGTGGTGAAATTTTTCTTCTCTTGATCCTCTTTAGCTATCCTCACCTGATGATATCCTAGAAAATCCATCAGTGAAGGAGTAGATCTCACGCCCTACAACGCCTTCCAAGAATCTCTTCAGTAAAAGGTGTGGGAAAGGATCTATTACACATGCAGCATTCAACTCCCTATAATCCACACAAATTCTTATCCTTCCATATTTCTTTATACTTATCACCATAGGGCTAACCCACTCTGACTCCTCAATGGGCTCAATGATTCCCATATTTCAACATCTTATCAATTTCTTCCTTTACCTTGATGCGCAGATTAGGATTCATCCTGTAAGGCCTCTTCCTAACCAGGTGCACCTTCCTTTAGCTTAATCCTCATCTCACCCAAAGAGTGATGTACCCCTTTCAATTCATGATAGCCTCTTAGGAAATAAGTCTTGGAAGTCACGTGCAACAACTCAATTATCTTTGCAACCTCTGAGTCAGACCAATAATCACCAATGATGGCCTCCTTAGGTTCAACATCTGTCCCAATGTTGACCTTCTTCATTTTCATAGGCTCATGATATGTGTGTGCCTTCTCATCTGCACTGTCTAAGACCTCACGCGTACCCACAGTATGGTCAACATCCAAATTCTCCACTTCTTCATCATCAATCATGTAGACCATTTTACCTTTTTCTTTTTCTAGGTAGGCGTGCCCAAGTTGTTCTTCATCTGTCTCTTCTTCTTCAAAACACGCCTCCAGATCTGACTCACCTAGTAACTCCTGAATAAGTTCCTCAGCCTTTGCACTATCTCCCATAGTCAAGAACTTCATAACCTGTAATGCCTCATTCACTGGAGGTTTAGTGGAAAAATAGTCAAAGGTCTGAATCATACATGCAGTCAATTCTTGCCAATTCCCTGTGTGTCTATTCAATTCTACATAAACATACCATGCACATGCAACCTCACAAGGTGAAGTAGAACTTGTGCACCCATAGTGAAGGTGGTAAGGCCTCCTGCCCCTCTGTCTAGAGTCTCTCACACTGTTGAACATGATGTGAAGCAGAATCCTTCCCATGGAATTCACATGTCTTGGTAGGCGCATTGCTCTAAAGAAATCTAGCAGAGAAGGTGATTCTCACTTCTCACCACTCTAAAAGACCATATTATGTGTACCATCCACCAGTGTGGTGTTGTCCCATGCAAGGTATACACCAGCATATTCCTTCTTTCCACTTGATTTGTCCACTTGGGCTTCCATAGCGTGCAAAATACTTTAGGATTTCCTTCCAGTGTACCTTGGTACCTAGTTACTGCCCAAACACCTAACACAATATGGATTACTTACGCACGTAACTGCACTTTTCATCTCACGCCCAATCATTTCATAAGTCCCATGTGCCCAGTTGTCACAAGCAATGTTTGTTGTATCACTCATAGACTGTGCATCATCCCATTGAATAACTCCTTCCTTTGATGGCTCAAGTACTTCAGGATCTCTAATGGTGCACACATAAATTCTGTTCAAATCCTCTTCACTCAAAGGTTCTACATAAGGTGCAAATTTTTCATCTGTCAAAGGAATGATGAACACTCTTCCTTGTTCTCAAAACTGATATATCCTTTATTAAAGCAGATCAACATTATTCACATAACACCAAGGGCACCCAAGAAATGCTGGAAAACTATCTGCCTCTGCAAGCGTGCCAAGACCTCAAAGTCCCCAGTAAACTTGGCCCCTTGTATAGTAATAGTAGCATCCTTCAAGACTCCAATGGGTGTGGCTTTAGTCATGTTTTCCATAAACAACACATTTGAAGATGGTTGTAATGGTGGCCTCCCCATCTGATTCCACATGTCCAAAGTGAGTACATTCACTTCTACACTTGTATCAATCAAAATGTTACTCAAAATCCATCCATCAACAACTACATTCAGAGTGATCTCTTTGTCATAATCCAAGACTGTGAGGAGGTAAGTTAGCATGTAAAATTTGTCTCTCACACTCAACTCCAGCACGTGACATCTTCCCCCTTAACCATTCCCCCAATAAAGGAATGATGTTTTCTTGTCGCAGCATCTTACAAACCTCCTTCAAATCATCAACATCCTTCTGAGGAAGCTCAACTACTTTTTCCTGCTCCAACTTCCATGACTGCTCTTTTAAGCATTGTATCTCACCCTGCAAGTTTCTAATAACTTCCATGGTTTCTTGATAAACTTCCTTATGATGAGTAGGGTCTGGATACTTTGCATGCAATACCTCCTCTTTTGTAATAATAGGCTTCTACTTTGGAACTTCCCTAGCACACATAACCTCAAGCACGTGTAGTGACTAACATAGGAAACATCTCAGGATCAGGCACTACTTTTGGTAGCCACTGATCTCCCACAACGTGTTGTACTCTAACCATTCCCATGTGCCCTTATCCTCTTTTTTGCTTCTTACTCAGGTGCTCATACAAATCTGGGCATTCTTCATAATTGTGGTTCTTTCCACAAAAGGAGAAAATAACATTCTGAGGGCATTCGTGCTTATAATGATCAGGGGATCCACATGTGTAACATGTTCCACATGAGGGAACTCACTTCTTCACCACTGTGACCTCAAGCCTCTTGAATCCTCCATGGTAGACCTCTACCTCTACCACTTCCATCAGAGCACCCTTCATTGTAATTATGATCATGATGCTCACCTTGCTCCTTGGAATTATTTGCAACACTAGTCTGATGTACACCAGTATCAATGACATCATGAATATGATCAATCAACCTGCAGTTCTCTGTATCATGAGTGGTAGACCTAAAAATCTTGTAGTAACAAGACATGTTCTTCCTTATCATGCATTGCAATAATGGGCACCTACTTGAATCATGATCCAAGTGACAGATCTCACAATCTAACAACATGGCATGCATTGATTTACGAGGGAAACTATCCTTAGTATGTCCTTCTACTTCACAATTATGCACCAAATACCACTACACGTCTCATGAGCTGAATTATCTGACAAATTTTCCAACTATTTTTCCATAGCTGCAATCTGAGCCTCCAAAAATGGGCTAACTCCAGTGTCTATGCTCCCAACTGCCTCTTGCATGCAGAGCTGCCTCAAGCACCTCACGTGGGTCTGTATAAGTCTTGTGTGAGAGTGCCCTTCTGAAAGGTGTGATCAAACCTCCAACAAACCATTGAGCATGCTGACTCGGGTGAATGTCATAAGATAACTTTGATAATAAAGTTTTAAAGTGGGCATCATACTCCCTTACACTCTCAGCCATGCCCTACTTGATGTCCTTCAGTGTGCTGATGCTCTTCTACTCAAACTCAGGTATGTGAAACTATCTAAGAAAGCATCACGCAGTGCATGGTATAGTCCACACAAGTCTGGTTCAGATCATATTTCCTGTACCAACTATGCACGTGCCCTTACAAAGTAGTTGCAAACTAACTTTCCTTATGCTTTGGAGCTGTAATCCCCTTAATGTGCCATAGTATTTCACACATATGCACGTGCTCAGTTACATCTTCAATTCCTCTATATTCTGGGAGATGAAGAGACATCTCAAAATATAATTGTTGGGGTTGGTGTGGACCATGCCCACCAGATCCAGAACCTGTATTACCTCCATTGTGTTTCCTTCGCCTCCAGAACCACCAGATCCACTAGATCCTGAGCCACCTGATCCTCCTGATCCCCCTCCTATAGTAGGAAATAGACCAGAGGATGCACTACCTTATGTTCCAATAGTTGTGCTAAATTGAACTCCCACGGTCTGCAAAGTTGTACTACTTCCAGACGTGATACCAAC
This sequence comes from Taxus chinensis, assembly GCA_019776745.2. NCBI lineage: Eukaryota > Viridiplantae > Streptophyta > Pinopsida > Cupressales > Taxaceae > Taxus > Taxus chinensis. The sequence continues at coordinate 682,355,938 of CM034148.1, forward strand.
ATTCTGCGTGCCCACATTTCTGTGTTGATGACGTGCCCAGAAAATATACCTCCAACCAGACCTCCAAATAAACATAGATGATTGATTGTGCCACCATAGATGAATAAGCTACCTGATTAACTCCTGAACTTGATGGAAAATTAACTCTATCTGTTGCTACTCTACTACCCACACTAGCTTTCTTACTAATGATTGTCGTAGAAACTAGAAAACCAAGCGCAAGGGCTAGGTCACCAGGAGGGATCAAATGCAGCCGCATGGTCCTTGTAATTTCCACCAGGTGCACTCTCATCTGAGGTTGAAGAGGGTTCTCTACCATGCTTACCCAAATGGGGGAGTTCCAGATGCTCCGGCTCCATGTCCTCTACATGAGCTCCAAATCCTTTCATGAGCCATCTCTCTCCACAATGCCATTTGTTCTGCAACTTCATGCTGCTTCTCCAAATCCTCTCGTGTGCCTCATTAAACTTAGCCTCCTTTCTTCTCTCTACCTTTCTACCACTAGGTCCCATATTTCACCACACCTGCTCCTTCCCCCACGCATGGTGGGGTTTAGCTAGCCATAGGATGTTGTTCCAAATCCAGGGTCATGATCAAGATCTTAATCACTAAAAGGATAATGCGCAAATAAGATCCTCTGGGTTTGCACATAGGAACTAAAACTCAACAACCTCTGGACAAGAATAAGTAGAAATTACATACTCCAAAATGTAGCTATTCAAAACACCACTCCACCAATGATCTACAATGCACGTGTCCAAGTCAGATCAGCATCATGCAGAGCCTAGAATTCTTCCTGTGTCCAAACAAGTGTTTGAAACCTCCAATTTCTCTTTGATGCATAAGCTACCAGCCACTTGTACATCTCTATGGGAAAATAGGAGAAAAATATCTCATAGAGCTCGTGATACAGATTTTGTTCAACCCACGTGCACGTGCATCAAAATTAGGTCCAGTGTTAAATCTGTGAGCATACTCTTCCTCTAAATTGTCTAACCAATCCTCAATACTGGCCAAAGTCAACTGATACATTTTCATCATGCAACATCCTGGAAAACAACTGGAAAAGAGGTCCCAACAATGGAACCAAAATGTAGTCATATTATTTCACCAAACAGCCCAAGGCATGCTGGTACATCACTCAGCCAGAACCTGAGTGCTCACCTGAAATGTGCAAGGGTACTAGGTCCCTCTTTTATGGTAGCTTGTTCAAGGAGTTAGCATGATGATACAAATATTAAAGATCCATAATATCCATTCAAGAATAAATCATAACATGAACTAGATCTAGATCTATAACCATATGCAAGATTAACTCAACAAGAATCAAGATTAACTTTACCATGCAATAACCATCATAGATATGTTACAAACAATATCCAACCACAAATATCCATTATATTAATTGTTGTAAAACACAGAAGCTGAATACATACATAATAATGTCACCATAAGTCATGTGCATCACATAAACCAACATACATAATCTTACAAAACAATATGATCCCTAAACCGTGCAAATCAATACATATTTATAGGTAGTGGGGACTTTCCCTTCACTACTCATGAACTCTCCAAAATAGGCTACATGCTAAGAATATCCATGTGCTGCTTACAAGAAAAATACAAAAGCATGCAAGTACTTCTACTAATAGTTCTTCTATAGATAACTCTGGTTTACATCCTATTATTAGCTCAAAAATATGCATGTCACTTTATATTCCTTTGTATGAGATCCTCTCCCAAAATAGACCTTGCTTGAACTGAAAGTCTTCTTGCTTTAATCTTATCTTTAAAACCTTTCTTGGATGTTACTCCAAGTCTATATTTAGCTTTTCGTTCCAAAATCTGCTAAGTGTTTCGGTCTATCCATTCTTCCTCCTGCGCATATCCCTATCCAACTTAAGTCGCATAAACCCTATTCTCCTTGCGTACATGTCCTCATGCACCTTTCTTTTGCAATGCCTCTTGCGCATGCTGTTAACCTTTGTTCTCAAGGACTTAGTCATTTTCCATGCTCAACACATCCCTATTTGGAATTGTAAATCCTCTATCTCTCTTTAAGGGAATGATTGTCCAGGCATGAGAGTTACATGACACTCCTATATGTACCCTTGTTTTTCGATCTATGAGTATGTTAGACCTATTTTGTCTCACACATGAGTTTCCATTATTATTCAATTCTTTTTTATTACTTAGAGCATCTCGTTACCATTAGAGTATAGCCTCTATGATGTGCACAGGGTTCCGGATTAATCCTCGTAGCACAATCATGCATGATTTTAGAGATCTTATTTCGTAAATGTGCACTCATATTTTTGGTTGCTAATTACTTCTGGTTTCAATTTTTCGCTTCTCATACAAGTTTTTCCATTGGTTTTATTTGGTATATTGCTAACTAGTATTAACAGCTTATTGTTTGGTGTATATGCATTTTAAGGGTTTGTACATGTGTAGGTTTAGGAATTTCACTGCCATATTTAGCTAGCTGCAGTTCTATTTCGTGGGAAATCATTTATTATATGTTTTTTCTTCATATTTGGTCTTATTAGTATTTTTAATTAAAAGTGATTTTTAAAAAAAAACTCTCATTTTTTTACTTGTTTGGGCCTATCTTACTACCTAGGTTTCCCTTTTTTCCCTGATGCCTTCTCTATTTTCTACTCATCTTGGTGAGCCCTATTCTTGATGGGCTCCCTCCTTAAATAAACTCTATGAGTTGATCTCTAATGCAAGATGGCTCTCCCACTTAGTTGGCTCTCTGTTTTCCTAATCAAGTTGATTGATGATTTTCTTTTGCATGTTTGGGTGTCAATTTTGTATTGAGCTACTCATTTGTATTGCATTATTCTTTACACAGTTCTCAGGTTGTGTTTTTTACATTACTTGGTTGTGTTTTCTTTTCCGTTGGGTTGCATCACCCTGCCAGCTTGGGTTGTTGTCTATCTACACATCGAGTTGCATTTTGCACTGCCTCTCCTTGAGCCCTCGACCCTCGTGCTCCTGATGGGTTTAGTTCTCAATCCTACGCTCTAACCCGTTTGTTCTCTTTGCGTTGATCCATTTAACCATACCTCCTATATTCCTGGGTCTTACTTCCTTGAGCCCTACACTCACCTCGACCTTATCTTAAATGGCTTTCCCACGTGGAGTTGTATCCACCTCCCTCACCGAGTTGCATGTCTACCCATGCATCAATTTTTGTCTACTCAACCTGTCGCACTCTAGAACGAGCCATCCCTTTAATTGACCTCACTTTTCAAAAATCATTCTCCCTCTTAAACCTTCTTTTTGACCCTATTCATTAGAGTGGATTTTTTTAAGTGGGGTTTAAATTTTATAAGGGGTTGGGTTTTTCATTTGAGTGGTGGAGTAAATATAATATAAGGTTAGGTGTTAACAATCATTATTAGGATCTAATACTTTAATTAAAAGGTGGATTAAATAATTAATTAACTTTAGAGATTTTATTTTAATTAGTTGGGCATTTAGTTTATTTAAATTAATCTTTTTCTTCTCGATTCATAGTAATTGTATTGTTTAGTAACATTTTTAATCACCTTTTGCCCCTTTAATCTCTAAAAATAGACTAGTAGGGCATTTTAAGTGCATTTTTATAAAGTGCTATTGGCATTTTTTCTACTAATCTTGTGTTGGAGTGTGTAGCGCCATTCCTAGCCATTTTTTGCCTTTTGGAAGCCTTCACTGCATCCTAGAGGTCCTCTGGACTCATCTTGAGTCATTTTTTGCATTATATCATCCTTGTTATTTCTTGTGGACTAGTTAACACATTTACCACAGTCTTGTTGCAATGGGGTTTTTGTTGTGACATGAGACGTTATTTCTCACAAATGAGTATGTTTTCCCCCTTCTCTTGTTTTTTTCTCTTTTTTTACTTGTTTATGGTGCTACATTGTCGTGATCAATGAAACTTGATTTTGGTCTCCACTCTTGCACATTATTACATTGATTTCAAGGTGAACTGACTGACTTTTTCATGACACACATTCACACCTAATTGTAATTAACACACTAACCTATAAAGTGTATAATTTAGGGGGGTGTTAGTATTGTTTTGGGGTGGTTATGTTTCTTTTCTATTTCTGCATTCCTTCTTTATCTCTCTTCATGATGGATGCTCTTTCTATTCCTTTTCTCAAGTTCTTCAACTTCTTCAAATGGAGATCAAAAATAGTAATGAAACTAAGGGGTAAAGGGTTATTTCGCATCACCATGGGGGTAGAGAATGAACATGATGATGAGACTGAACAACATGAGTGGTTGAACCAATGTGATGAAGCCTTAGGTCTTCTCTATATGTCCATTTATCCTAACTTGCTCTTCCACATTGAGTTGTCTAATACACCTGATGACGCGTGGAAAAAATTGAACATCATGTTTGAACAACAAGATAACATGAGAGCGCATGATTTGGAAAACAAACTACTATGATTAAATCATCAAATTGATCACTTAACACATTTCCTTGAGAATATTAAAATAAGTGTTCCTAAGTCTATCAAACAAAATGCTCTGAAGGCCGAGTCTTCTAAAGCAAAGGAGTCTAAATCTAAGAAGAAGAGAGGAAATACCTTTGTAGCTAGAACAACTCCTTCATCGAAATGGATTGTCGATTTTGGTGCCTCCCACCACATGGCCTCTTTCGATGTTGATTTTTCAACATCGAACCATGTGGCATGTCCCAAATCATGTTAGGTGATGACACTACAGTGTCATTTTCTGGTAGTGGATTGGTAGTGATGGATGGTGGAACATTTAACCAAGTATTGAGTGTTCCCAATCTCTCTACCAATCTCCTATTAGTTTACCAAATCACTCACCTTGGTGAAGGAATGTGAGTGGAATTTTGTCCTAACTTGGTGATTATACATGAGCTTAACTCTGACTCTACATTAGCTAAGGGAAAGGAGAATTACCATCTATGGTTGTATACCTTTTCCCACTTTACTTCTGATTTAACGCCTTCTGAGGTTATTCTTCTCCCTGATTTGGATTTTGACTTGTCAAATAATGATTTTTTTATTGTTTTCCTCCTATTGATGATTTTAATCATCCCGATCCTCTTGACCCTCATACTTCAGAGTATTTCGATTCTGAAAGTAGTGATTATGAGGAATTTTTCCCTTATCACTTGAGTGAAGAATATTTTGACTCAGGGCTTGATCCTCCTGGACCTCGTTGGGCTAGATAGACTCTACAGAGTACTAGAGAGTAGATTGGAGATACTTATGAGATATGTACTCTCTTGGAGTTCATTAGATCCCACTCCTTCTTTTCCTCCACTTTGGATCCTCAGTATTTCTGGGAGGCTTCTAGGATTCTTGAGTGGTATTCTGCCATGGATGAGGTGTATTCCTCACTCATGAATATTGATACTTGGGATATCACCCCACTTCTGAAAGGAATAAAAATTGTTCGGTATAAGTGGGGGTACCATAAAAAATATGGGGTCGATGGAGAAGTCAAGAATTATAAAGCATGACTTGTAGCTAATGGTTTCTCCCAGGTAGCTAGGGTTGATTACTCAGAAACCTTTTTTCAGTTGCAAAGATGACTTCCATCTGATTAACCCTTGTCGTCGCTACCACCAATAAATGGGAAATCCCCTAGATGGACGTTAAGAGTTCCTTCCTTCATGGGGACCTAGAGGAAGATATCTACATAGACAACATCCAGGTTATGTCCATGATCCCTCCCTTGTTTGTAATTTAAAGAAGGTCGTTTACATACTTAAACAAGCTCCTCAGGCTTGGTATGCCAAGATGGACTCCTTTTTACTTGCATCATGGTTCACTCGGGGTCAATCTGACCCAAATTTATACATTCTACGACAGGATGACTCCATTCTCATCATTTTTTTGTGTGTTGATGACTTGTTAATCATGGAAAATTCTTCCTCTATCATTGGTTTTTTGAAGATCACCTTGGCAAATAAGTTATCCATGTTTGACTTGGGAATTATGCATTACTTTCTTAGTATCTAGATTTCACAATCTGACTCAGGAATTGTGATTTCGTAGCTTAAGTACTCTCTTGATTTTATAGTTCGATTTCACATGTCTGATTTTAAGACTTCTCCTACTCCTTTCCTTTCCAAGGTTAATTTGGTTTATGATTACTCTACTCCCTTTGTTGATGGTACCCTTTATCCATAGTTGGTTGTGAACTTGATTTACCTTACTCAAAATCGGTCGGATCTATCGTATCTTGTTGGGATCATGTCTAGATTTATGTAGGAGCCACATGAGTTGCATTGGAAAGTAGAAAATTGGATCCTTCACTATGTTTGTGGAACTCATCTACAAACAACATTCACTACTTAGGAGGCATAGATATTGACTTGGTTGTATTTATAAACTCTGATTGGGCTAGTGATCTAGATCATCAGAAATCTACCTCAGGAAACAATTTCTCTCTTGGTTTGAGTCCTGTCATTTGGTCTAGAAAGAAGTAGAATTTGATTGCCATATCATCTATAGAGGTATATTACAGAGGTGGATTTAATGTTGCCACGGAAGTTGTTTTCTTACAGGATATCTTAACAGATTTTGGTATTCACTTTCGGTGGCCTACCATTATCTATTGTGATAACATGAGTACCATCTCAATTTGTCAAAATCTAGTTCAGCATCAGTGGACAAAACACATTGATATCCACCTGCACTTCATACAAGAGTTGATATATGAAGAAATCATTGACTTGCAATATTATCATAAATCTAATCAGGTTGCAGACATATTCACCAAGCCCTTCAGTGAGGTGAATTTTCTTCACTTGCGGTCTCTTCTTAGGGTGAGGTATGTTACAGCATCCATCTTCTTTGGGATTTCTATTCCTTCTTCTTCTCCTCTTCTTCTTTTCTAGATAGATGTTGTTTGTACATCAGTACCTTATCAGGCCTTTAGTTTCTGGGGCCCATTAACACATCTTTCTTAGTGTTCTAGGGGATTTCTCTTTCTGTTCTAAATTTCCATGGCCTCTACCTCATCTTTGATGAAGGGGGGTGTTACTATGTGTGAATTTCCTCATCATCACTTGGGATCTTGTCCACATCATGTGATGAGTCATCTTGCTTAATGAGATCATAGGTATTAGGATTTATATGACATGTGGAAAATTCTGTCATAGAATATATTATTGTTGTAAATGTTTGTGGTGCCATAGGATTTACATTACCTATTTGGAATTGTAACTCCTCTTTCCCTCTTGAAAGGGATCATTATACAGGAACGACAGTTACACAACACTCTTATATGTAACCTCCTTTTTCGATCTATGAGTATGCTAGACTTTTTTTTTCATCACGCATGATTTTCCATTATTTTTCAATTTTTACTAATTACTTGGAGCATCTCATTACCATTGGAGTGTAAACTCTTCAATATTCACAGGGTTATGGATTTATCCTTGTATAACAATCTCACAATTATGACTAATTAAATGAGGTTTTTCTCAAATAGTTTTATGTTCCATAATTTGAGCAACAAAATATCTTCATGCTCAAATAAATTCAGCAAGAGTTAACTCAGATTGTGCATACATATGACACATAATTCAAGATATTGATCTCTAAGTTGTCTTATGATATCCAGGCTACATAAAACCTGTAACGATTTGTTGTAGAATTTATCATGATTTTAAAAAATACCCTATCACACAAAACCTTTACAGACATGACAGGATCACTTGATGTGGAACTAGTGTACAAGTGGTAAAAAGTATTAATATTCAATTAGTGGCATTCATGGAGGTTCAAATAACATATATGACAAACCAATTGGAGAGAATAATTGTAAATAATGATAGGGAGACACACAACAAAATGTGAAGTAGAAGGCCACAAAAAGACAACATGCCCTCATCACAATGTGAAATTCATGTTATTATCATGTGAAATTTGAAAAGCAGTCCACAATGTGTGAAATTTCCCCTTACTTTAGCACATAGTCCAAACAAAAAAAAATGTGTTGTAATATTTGACGTGCACACACACAATACAGAAAATTATCATGTGATTGATCAGATACATGAAGATAAATCCATTGGGCTAAGAAAAACTATGATGGGGAATAACCAATAATACCATGATAGAAACACATGATGACAAGGAGCTCATAGAAGAGGTGGACATGGGGGTGGAAAATTCCCATTGAGAACTTGTTATAAGTGTGGCTCAACAAATCATTACAAACAATATTCCTGAAATTTTCAATTAAAAAAAGTAGCATAAGTTGGAGGATGTCCCAAACCTTTACGGGATCATGAAAAAAAAAGTTAAAAAGGTGTAGGGATGATAAATATTGTGCATAACATTCCATAGGATTTCCAAGAAAATTTTAACGTTCCAAAAAAAATCCATCACCTAGGGTAAAAATTACCACTAGAGGAGCTGCAACACACTTGAAATATTTTGCATGTCCCTTGGAAGATATTAGGCATGAAGAAATCCATACAGGAAAAGGGTACCTTGTGGAAAGGTAGAAAAAATAAATTCTTCAAGAGACCAAGGAGCTTGTCCAAGATCTCCAAGGATAAATTGAATTCCTTAAGAAATATGTGGAATTAGGAATGAGTCACTAGGGATCTCAAAATTTGACAAAATAGAAAAGAAATTTTTGGAAAGTGTTAGACCCTTGTGCACTGTAGGATTTATTTTGTTACTTGGTCAATGGTTGTCTCGTCAGCTCCAAAATTTGGCACTCAAAAAATAATAGGTCACATGCACAAGAGGAATATCAAGGAAAATAAGGTCGAATAATTTGATAGGGAGATCCTTGTTGATGCATGTGTAGATGGTTATAACATAAATCGTATATTGGTAGATATTGGCGTAGAAGTTAACATATTAATAGTTGATGCATGGAATAAAATGGGGTTCGCAACCTTTCATCCCTCTCCACACATCATGTTTATTTTTAACAAGGCATGCATCATACAAATAGGAATATTGAAGAATGTCATCAGTAGTATTATGGGAGTCATATTATGTGGAAAATTTGAAATAATTTGGTTGGTTGAAGAGGATAATTTCCCAACGCTACTTAATAGTCCTTTTTTTCTATGCCTAAAATGCATATTTGTGATTTAAGAAACTTTGTATCATCTTTATAAATAGCATCCATTCTATGATCATACCCATGGATGTCATCCAAAGGGTCCCCTATATTGAAAATTTGGAAGAACATGGAGATTTGAAACGTCTCTTCAAAATACAAATTAAAGGTTTATTGGACTTTGACACAAATTAAAAATGGAAATTTCAATGAAATGACGTGCAATCAATATCAGATACCACAATCACATAATGTGACAATTGGGCACATGGATCTTATGAGTTCATTGGAAGAGATTACGACATAATTCGATCACACAAACAATAGTTGATCAGTGTGGCACAAAAAAAAAGTGATGCATGTCAAGCAATTAGGTAAGGAAAATAATATGGATTTCCATAATTCCAAGTTGGAGAAGATTCTACAAGAGAGAAAATTACACGTCACTCGATAAAATGCACATAAATTGTATGGTCTACACCATACAAGGAACAACAACATGGTGGTGGGAAACTCGCATTCCATTTATAAAAACATGGGATCGAGACCATGAGGTCTTGTGCTCCATATTTGATTAAAAAACAATATTGCTCACAAGCTACCCAATTATAATGGAGTCATGAAACCAAATTATCATCTACAAGAGTGTGAACCTGTTTAGAAAGATGTCATGAAATAGTGTGAACAAATGTGGCTCTAAAAATAGCGATAATCAAATACTATTGGTCTGAAGATGAGGTCGTTAATATAACTGATATTTTGCATGACTATGAGGATTTTTTCCCACACAAATATCAAGAGATTAAATGAGAGCATCATTTATTTAGGAAGATTATATCAATGTGATTGAGGTCACAAAACCCATGTGTAAAAGAACCTACCGTATGAACCCCAACTTATGCACCAAGATAAAAGAGGAGATCTATAATATGTTGGATGCTAGATTTACTATACCAATGCAAGAATATTAGTGGGTTAATCCAATGGTGATAAGCAAAAAATAATATGGGAACATCCATATTTATATAAATTATACCCAATTAAATTCATTATGTGTGGTAGATCTTTTCCCAATACCCTTTATAGAAGAAAATTTGGATGGTATGGCAAGGCGGGAAATATACACCTTTACCAATAGAATTCCATGATATCATCAATTTAAAATAGCATAGGATTACCACTCAAATACCACCTTCATGATAGAATGGGGATCATTTTCATATACAATAATGTCATTTGGCCTTAAGAATGTGCCATCCATTTTCTTATGCATTGTAGTAGTTGTATTTGAGAATTTCATCCTCAATTTCTTATAAGTCTACTTGGATGATTTAACAGTATATGGTCTTGTCAAATACCGCTACAAAAATTTGTGCCTCATGTTTGAACATTGTAGACAACTAAAAATTTCCTTGAACTTAAATGTGTATTTTCAACCCCATTCATATATCTATTAGGGCATATCATATGCAAGGATGGTTTTCTTGTAGATAAAAAAAATAGTTTTGATTGTGCAATTAGAGGTTCCCCGAACACATAGAGATACATGTGTTTCTTGGCCATTGTGGATATTATAGGAATTTTATCAATATATATGAAAAATATTTTGTACCACTTGATAAATTGCTAAAAAATAAGGAGATTTTGAGTGGGGTGAAGAATAACAAAAGATGTTTGATGAACTAAAGGAGAAATTTTGAGCACACCCACCTTGCAATTTATAGATTGGAATACCCATTTTCATGTGCATGCATACCTATTTGGAAAATTACTTGGGGTGATTCTTGTGCAATGAAAACATGAAAACATGGACCATCCAATATTCTTTACAAGAAATAAACTAATGTATGAAGAAAACAATTATACAACCACTAAGAGAGAGGAGATCTCCATAGTCTATGCACTCCAGAAAAAATCTAGTATTTATTGGAAACCCCTTTTTTCTTCCACATAGACCACATTACATTGAATCATTTGGTAAACCAAGTGGTATTACATGAGCACATATGTAGGTGGATGATAATATTTCAAGAGTTTCAGTTCTTGGTCATGGTGAAGCTCGGGAAAAATAATGCAAATGTAGACCAAATATTGTACATCAAAATGGGTGAGGAATCTCATACTATTGAATATGGGAATCTGGACACATAACTCCTACAAATCAAAATCACGTTGGATAATATTAATGATAATACGTAGTTACTCCAATATGGTGTCACATTGGAGAATTAGATCATACAAAAAAAGCATCTAGTATTAAAAGAGGTTTCGTATCAAAAAATAAGTGGAGAATGGTATAAAATGGGTAGAAATGAGGTGTTGTCATGATGTTTCATAAAACATGAGTAACAGGAGATTATCTAAGAGTCACATGAAGGAATTTCAAGTGGACATTATGTTGGAGCTGCAATCGTAAGGGAAATTTTGATGATAGGTCTTTGGTGGAAGAATTTGTTTAAGGGTGCAAAAGAATATGTTTGGGCATGCGAGCATTGTTGGTGCATCGCAAGACCCAATAAGTGGTTTGAAATTCCTTTATGCATTATCATTTTATTAGAGAAGTTACACATATCTACTATCTCCAAGAATGCACAGGTGAATGATGTGAGACGTGAATTGTTTCAAGATAAAACAATGCAAGCATACAAGACTGCAAACTATGAAAGTACAAGAGAGATCATTTTAATAACATAAAAATATCTCCAACTTGATACAAATAAAATAGAATAATACAAGAGATGTACATATAGGAGGTGAATGTGTAAACTCCTCCTAGAATCATGGCAATCTCTACCCAGAATAGTGGTAACCAACAACTAGAATGGTGTATTCAAGTGGTATCCAACACCTAGAATAGTGTATTTAAGTGTACACCTAAGCAATAATATCCCATAAGTGTAGGGAAACTTCAAATGAGGTGGAATATCCCGAGTAAGTTAATACAAATAAATCGAGGAAAATAAATCCTACACTAACACCCCCCCATAAGCACAACTTAGGTGGGTAGTGAAAAATGAAAGTGGGTCCCGTAAAAAAGGCCTGATGAGGTACCCACATACAATGCAATCTCTCATAAGATAGATTAAAAGGAGAAAACCTAATGGGAAAAACTCCCCCCAAAAAGAGAGACATGAAGAAGTGAAGAGGTTATAAGTCCCACCTTGAAGATGATGAAGTTGTTGATGTAGACCGTACCCCAAGAAGAGCTCATAGATGAACTTGATCTTAGTGAAAGGTTTGGTGACGATTTCAACAACCTGCTCTAAATACTGGAAGAATATCAAATCAATGACATGCTCATGAATGATCTTCCAAATGGAGGGCATGTGAATCTCAATGTGTTTGGTCCTCTGATAAAGAACCAGATTCTTGCATATCTAGATGGTGCTCTAGTTATCACAAAATATGATTGTAGGCAGCCTGATCTGGATACTAAGCTCAAAAAAAATCCCCTAAAGCCAAATAGCCTCAGTAGATAAGTTAACAGCTCCCTTGTACTCTACCTTTGTGTATGATAGAGCAATAGCATTCTACTTATTTCTCGACCAACTGATAGGACCAGAACCCAATGAGAAATTGTAGCCTCAAGTGGACTTACAATACTGAGTATCACCAACCTAATATGAGTCTGAGTAGCCGACCAAGTCAATGTCTAAACCAACCCTGTAGTGAATCCCATATCTGTGTGAGTCTTGAATGTAGTAAAAAATCCTCTTAATTACTTTCTAATGTAGCTCATTAGGTTCTTGCATGTACCTCAAAACAATATTGACGGCATAGTAGATATCAAGTTTGGTGTGAGTCAAATAAATAAGGTTGTCAACAAGTTGTCGATACAAAGTAGCATCAACCAAGGGTGTGGAACAATCATCCTCAAGATTGATTCTAGATAAGAAAGGAGTCAGAGATGGCTTGCAGTCAGCCATGTGAAACTAAGCCAGAAGATCGAGAGAGTACTTGGGTTGAGTAAGAGAAATCCTTGAATTAAACTGTTTGATCTCAATGCCAAGGAAGTAGTGCAGTAGACCCAAGTCAATCATGGAAAATCTATCCTAAAGAGTTGTCTTCACTGCTAATAGTTGATGAAGTACTCCTATTGATCAAAAGGTCATCAACATAAAGTACTAGTATCAGTAATGAATCATCCCGCTACAATAGATATACATTGGACTCTAAATGGCACTGTGTAAACCAGAAGCTAGGAGGAAGGAATCCATCTTGTCATACCAATCCTGAGGGGCTTGTTTGAGGCAATAAATATATTTCCTAAGTCTAAAAACTAAGGATGAATCTTGAAAAAACCCTGGTGGTTTCTCCATGTAGATATCCTCCTGTAGGTATCTGTGAAGAAAATCACTCTTCACATCCATCTGGTGCACACTCCAACCATATGTTACAACTAAAGAAAGTGTGAGTCTAATTGAATTCATCTTGGCTATGAATGCAAAGGTCTCTAAGTAGTTTATGTCGGCTACCTATGAAAAATCCTTGGCTACTAACCAAGCCTTGTACTTATCAACTGACTACAAATTTGGTCTAATATCTCCATTGCCATCAAACCATCTTCCTTCCCTTAGGAAGTGAAGTCAAATCCCAAGTGTGATTACATATTGAGGAATTATATTCCTCATGCATAGCACTATCCCACTCAGGTATGTTTGATGCCTCTCGAAATGTCTGTGGATCTTTCACTGAAGTATAGAAGGCATGTGGCCTATTCTGATAGTTTTTCTGAGTATCTATGTCATCCTCTGGATCCCCTTACCAAGTGCCTACACTCTAAAGTGTCTACCTAACCCAAAGAGGGTCTAAAGTGGGTGATTCATTTGTCGAATCCTCATCCTCTGAAGTATGGATAGTAGTAGATGAGGATGAATCCTCATTACTTTGATCACTGTTAGAACTCAAAGTAGTAGAAGATGTTGCCTCATGAACCTATTTTGGATTATCTGAATCCTCATAATGTTCATCAAAACTGATTGAAGCCAAAGTAGATGAATAAGTGGAAAGTAAAAAGTCAGTGGGACTCTCCTAAAACTTAACACTTATCTCAGTGAATTACTCATTAGTATTAGGATGGATAATTCTATAGCCCTTGACCCCCTCTAGATACCCAACAAAGATGTAAGGTTTGGATTGAGGAATCATTTCCTTGCGTTTCTTTTTGGGAATGTATGCCATCGTCGGTGATTCGAAGACCCTAAAGTTCTTAAGTTTTAGTTTCTTGTTGTGCCAAGCTTCAAAGGGAATTCTGCCTTTTAAAGTTTTTGGGGAACCCAGTTCTGCATATAACAGGAATAATTTATGGCTTTTGCAAAAAACCGTGGAGTCAAAGATTTAGAGTGGATCATACAATTTTTCATCTCTTTCAAGGGCCTATTTTTGCATTCTACCATGCCATTCTACTAACACATTCCATTGTATATCAATACCCTCTACGGTGCAAAACTTCTCAAATCTGTTACTAACACACTCCTCCTAATTATTTATTCGAAAAAAATTTATGCTTTTCCAAAATTGATTCTCAGAAAGTGCCTTGAAGTCCCGAAAGTAATTGAACACTTCATAGTTTTTTCTAAGTAGACCCATGTATATCTGGAATATTCATCTATAAAGGTGAGATCATATTTGACCTTAGTGAAAGAAGGATGGGGAAAATCCCTTGTGACATCACTGTGAATCAACTCTACAGGTTTTCCCTTGTCAAATTTCTCTTCAAGGTTTTTTCCAAGACTACAATCATAGCAAAGTCCCTTTGAGAAACTAACTCTAGGAAATCATGTAACCATGTCATGCTTACTGAGCTGCTCAAGGTAGTGGTAGTTAAGATGGCCAAACTACTCATGCCATAATCTACTAACTCCATCTGAGTGTGTGAGAAATGCAATAGGGGAAAAATCAGGTGAAAATTGTGAGAAGTTATATAACCTAGCATGGCGATCTACCCTTCCCATTGCTACTATAGTGTCGATATATAATTCCCTTAGCTCAACTGAATCTGGATCAAATAGGACTTACATGCCCTTCCCTATATGAGTCATCTAATACATTGACAAGAGATTAGTTGAAAGTGAAGGTACACTAAGAACATTTGTGCATTTTCCACCTTTGACTTCAACAGACCCTCTCCCTAAAATTGTGGCTAGAGTATCATCACCCAAAGTGATGGAGGACAAGTTGTAAGGCTCTAAGGAAGAAAACTCAACCTGTGATGAACCCCTGTGGTGTGAAGCACCAAATTCAATAACCCACGAAGGAGTATATGAGGATGTAACTGTAACTAGTGCTTTTCCCTTATGTTTATCTTTATCTTTTTCCTTTTCCTTAGTAGATTATTGGGTTGATGAATAATATTTGATAGATTCAGGGACTCCTATGTTATTCTTCTTAAGGAGATTACTAAGGTGATCAATCTGCTTCTTCATACATTTGTGCTCATCATGCCCAAGTTTACTGTAATAGGCACACTTAACCTTTTCCTTTTTAGGATTCCCATTTGAACTGGAGGTTTTCAGTAATAGACTTGGAAGAGGTAGTGGATTTCTATTCTTTCTTCTTTTCTAGATCCTTACTCTTTTGCTTTTTTTCTTGGTTGCTAGAATATTTTTGTTTCCCATTCCTGGTAATGAGGGCTTGAGGTTTGGATGACTTCAAGGTACCCATTTTAATTAATGTGTATTGTTTCTTAGTCAAATCAGTAATGAATACATCTAAGGATGTCATAGACCGTGTGGGTCCAAGAGCCCTCTTGGTAGCATAAAATGTAGAAACAAAGATAAGAGTAGTCAGGACCTAGTTTGAAAAGCACTAAAAGAACAAGTTGTTACTCCTTATTTTTATTCCACATTATTTTAACTGTAATTATAAGGACTTGATCTTCGTAAATAAATATTCCAATGTGTTAAATTTGCTAGGACTTAAACTGATAAGTTCTATTTCTAGCTCATGAACCCTCATAGTGTTAACTTTTCCAAATAATTTTTCTAAGGTTTTCCACACCTCATTGGAAGATTTGTCTGACTCTATGTGAAAAAAGAGTTCAAGATACACTGAAAGAAATAAAATACCAAATGCTTCATCGCACTTATTATACCACTTAATTTTTTTTGCATCTGTACTAGGCTCTAGTTCTAACCTCATTGTGATACGGTAACACCCTTTACTCCTTAGTCAAATGGATATTTTTTATTTCCATTCATGGTAATTAAAATGTGTAAGTGGGTTAGTTGCACTTAGATCCATTATTATAGAAAGAAATATTGTGGTAGTTGTTGCAGAAAATAAAGAAATGTGCGGAAAGAAAGAAGAGAGGAAACACCTTGTACACCCCCCGGAAACTATATCAAGAAGCCCACCCCACAATATTGGCATTTTACAACTTAGTGAATTTTACAAAAATAAATAGGTCCAGTGCTTTGGGAAATGAAAAATATTTAACTTTTACAAAAAAAATGGCACTCGATATCGAACTACCAATCAAAAGTTTTACAATAACTATTTCCTATAAATAAGCCATATTTTAAATGAATTTTCACTAAACTTGAAATGCACCTTTTTTACTAAAATATAATTTTAGCAAAAGGATGATGGTTTGATGAAAAAAAATTGAATGTATATAGGATGTGACCATGTTGGATCAATAATATCTTCACAACAGCCTTGAAATTGTTGTAGATATGAGTGTAACAAATAGCACTACCTCATGACTCAAAAAATAGCAACTGAATTCATATTAGAAAAGTGTGTATGGGTTGTTGGAAACTCAGTTGTAGGTCTGAAATGTCTCTTTATCAAAAACACGCCCTTTGCAAGTCTGAACATGCATGCAAAGCACTACCACAGGTGAAAATTCCCTTCACAAGTCTAAAAACACCTAAATCTAGATAAATCTTCAAGGGATCCTACAGAAATGATTTAGGGCCTACAAAAAAACCATCTCCAAAACTGTATATGCACTATGTGGGCCTGTAAACCTCAAAAGCCTGCAAATAGGCTATATACCCACAAACTAGGCAAAACCAACACCAAATAACACCTAAATACTTGCAAATAATGATCTCAAATGAAAAATGAATTTGCAGAATAATAACCAGACAATCTCAATACCATCTTGGCTCTGATACCATGTTGAAGAAGTGCCACATATCTAATGTTTCAAAGAATGCACGGGTGAATGATGTGAGATGTGAATTGTTCCAAGACAAAACAATGAAAGCATATAAGATTGCAAAGTATGAAAATACAAGAGAGATAATTGCAATAACACAAAAATATCTCCAACTCAATACGAATCAAATAGTATAATGTAAGAGATGTACATATAGGAGGTGTAGACAAAAAATCATGCACTTTAGGCATTATTTAGTTCCAGTCTCATACTATTATTTAAAATGTTTTTGAGTGAATAAAGTACTAATTAATCCCCATCTTTTGGTCATCTTACTTTATTTTTTTCATCATGCACCTACATGCCTAGTCAAATTTCTTTGTTTTTCATCATTTTAGCTTTGACAAGGGCACACAGGCTAGTAATGGAGCACCCATGGGTGCCTTGGTCCCACCAAGGGTGCACCCTGATCCTTTTTGAACTTTCCCACCACTTTTTAGGCAACTTTTAGCTGTTTCAGATTCTTATCTTTTTGGTGGTCGGCCATTTCAAGGTTAATTACGAAATTAGATCAAGAGAACCCTATAAATATAAAGTTATGAGACCATAATGAGGTACCAAGCACTAGTCACTACTATCATCCACCTATATTCTCATCCATTTCGAAACCATTTACATCCATTAGCTCCATCAAAAAGGCATAAAGATGGTTCATCTTCATCACACTTCATAGGAGGGGAGTCTATTGTATTCCATGCACACATTCTATTACATTTTCTACATCTAGTTATTGTTCGCTACTTCACAAAGTGTGACTGACACAAGAACACCTAGGACACATGATGCACACATACACTAGAACTACATCTGGGTCTGAAATGTAGTGCATCACTCAGTTAGTAAGACCACTATTGTGGCAGCTAAGGTCAATCTGACCCATTCATTTTCATTCTTATTTTTTTAGGGTTTTGATACTTCTTGTGTTCTTTAGTAGGACTTCCTTTCATCTTATATTACCAACGACACCTGGTGTAGTGCAATGAACCTGATGCTATACACAACGAGGGTTTCATGGATCACCTACAAAACCTATGAAACTCAACTTCAAACCTTTTACACAGACCAGAGCACCATTTTCTAGACTAGAGTGCCCACAATGCCAGTCCTTCTCAGGATGCTCTCAGTCCATAGAATAGTCTAGATCCTTCCTTTTTGGGACCTTTACATAGTCATTCCTGCTTCTAGATTATTCTGTTTATTCTACGACATAGTCTCAATGAGCTCCTTTAATCAGCTAATTCATTTCCGTAACTTCTCTTGCATATTAGGGTTTCTACTTTCATTAGATTAGTTGTTTGGGTCATGTTTCATATAGTCATTTACTACATTTATTTACTATATTTACATGTCGTTCTAGATTAGATTAACTACACACATTATCCCCAATTTTAGTTAATCATTTTGGTGAACCCCATGTCTTTCACGCTTAGGATCCTCATTTTTCCTCTATCATGGGTCAAGTTTCTTTATCTGATTTACTTAAGAGATATCCTAATTGCCATGTTATTTTGCAAAAATCCTTAGACACCAAGTATTTTGATGACAATACACCACCACACGAACTAAGTCCTATGCTTGCTTGTCTATTTACCAACCCTAGTGATCCTCCATCTAATCAACCCCTATTGGATTCAATTCAAGCTTTACATTATTTGTTTCAAGACAAGTTTATAGCTATGGAATCCATAATCACATCTCTCAAATTTGAAATCCAACAGCTTAAGGATGCTTCTCAAGCTCATGTTTGTTCTCCCTCTACATTTCATCTTTAATTATGTCCACTACATGTCATATAGTTGAACCTCAAGTCATGCCATTGCCTGAGCCTCTCATATTTGAACGTAATACTAAGCAACATGACATTCATCACTCAACTCCTTAGTCATCAGTTGATCATGCTACTACCTACTGATTACTATCCTCCTTATCGATTAGAAAAATATCAAGGTCGTCCATATTGTAATTATCATCGAATCAATGGACATAATGAAAATGATTGCCACACTTTGCAATGAAGAATCAACTATCTTGAGTTTCAAGGATTTATTTCATTCGTTGCACAACATTCTATTGTGTCCCCATATACAAATGCTACACCCACATGGGCTCCTAAATTTTCTCCTTCTTCAACTAGTCACGAGCCACCTAAACAACCACCTATGGCATCATCAAGTCAACATAATCAACCACATATCAAAATTAGTTCACCACTTCCTCCTACTAAGTCGTCTATTGTATTACCAAGTCAACTTAAGCAACCTATTTTAAAACTCTAGTGCAACTTGGCCTCCTCTCAAGTATAAGCTCCAATCAATTAATTTCATCAAAGAAACTAATCCTCCTACTAGTGGTCATGACACATTGCAAATTCCACCACAATCGCATACTATTACTTTTTCCGACCATGGTTCCACCACTAAACGCAAACTTGGTCTTTGGTAGGTGACTCTTGTCACTCTACCCTCCTGATGACACACTCATATTCTTATGGTTCTTATATGACTGTTGAGGGGTCTACTATGATTAAGAACCTTGTTTCGTCTTACATTCACATATCTATCAATTACATAACCACTCATACCTATATACATCTACAATCATCTATCACTCGTCACACATACTATACAATTTATCATTATTTATCCCATTACTGAATCAATCTTACAAAATTTATGATACTTCACCACCTTCATACATCATTTATCAAACAATATACGCACCAACATGCACTTAGAGGCATAACATTTATACACCCCCTTCATATTAACGATCAACTCATCTTTCATTTTTACATAGTTATACATTCATATCCTCGCATATGCATATTCATCACACGTTTTAGCATCATTATTATACGATGACACACTCTTTTGCTTCAGTTCACACTTGATTGTTAAGGGCTTACTAAACATGAACCCCACACACTACACTATAGTTACCAACATCATTACTTTTCATCATACATCTCACATCATACATACTACATTTAGTCTATCTATCTCATACATCTATATATTTTATTCATCATACATTACATCTTGCATCACATGCATCTTATCACATTATACATATTTCTACTCCTCACATGGTCATCTTTCATCATAGCACATACTACTATTTCTTTCTACGTGTTGTACTCACTACCCTACGACACACTTTAGTTCCTCGGCCAATACTCGACTGCCGAGGGTTTATAAATCAAATGGACCTTACATTCATCACGCGTTTATAATTCGACCTTTTATCATGCAACATTAATAGAATAATGCCATATGCTATAGGATAAATGGTCACTTACATCATCTTGTAGTGGTATACACTTTAGGCTACATCACCACTCCCTATTATTCATCTTGTACTGGTATATGCTTTAGGCTACATCACCAATCCTTACTATTCATCTTACAATGATACACGCTTTAGGGCTAACTCATTCACTCATACATCCATTTTGTCATGATATCTACTTTGGCTATAAGGTTCACGCACATCTCTTTTATATATCACATAACATCATCACTACGCATACATATACTCATCACACACACGTTAGACACAACACACACACTTCGACCATTTCTTGATGACGCACTCTCGTTTACTGTCCATTCTTGACTACTAAGGGGGAAAACGAAATGAACCTCATTGTGCACATTTTAATTCACTCGAGGGGCACGTGGCTGCTGCCATCTATCTTGCATTTCATTCCATCCATCCACAACATACAACATTTTATGGTTATTTTTACTCTGGCTTACTTTTACTTGTTCATGGTCACTTTATTACACATGCTAGTTTGATTACTTGTATGTCATTTATCTATCTCATCCACACAAGTGCATTCATGTATTTTCATAGTATGATCACAAATACAAGTCTCTTACACACAACATGGATGCTCACCTTCTACCATTTCTACACTAGTCGTTAGGGGAATCCACTTTCGTCTCTAACATGTGCTATTACTTCATTTTGTACTTAGCACTTCACATCACTTGGTTATACATATTTTTAACATACTAGTTATCTTTCTAACATGCTAACAGGTGCTTCATGTCTAACATTTGTTTTGTAGGGATATTTTCTTGTATACTTGTTTGTTACATTTTCTACTCTTGTATGTTGGCCTTGCCCTTTGTTTGGTGTGCACTTGTTCGTTGTATGTGGCCATGATGGCCTCAAATTTCTTGACATCATGAGTGATGTCCCATGTTTGCAGCCGACTTTGTGTGGATTACTTGTCTTCTTGCGTGTTTACATTACTTTACTTGGTATCTTATACACTATTCGCATAGATTACACATTACTTTATACATGCACACTTGTTCATACTAACGTTTGTCTTTGGCTAGCCTCTTGTTGTGTGCACGCTTTGGTTTCTATAAAGTGTATTCCCTTCCCCTATAAGGAAGAGTTTTAGAGTACATGCGGTTGGTCCTCTTTTGGGGTCTGCATTCTCCTATCAGCAATGTTGCATACACCCCCAAAAGGGGGGGGGCATCATTTGGGGTTTTACGTTCTACACAACGCTTCTACACCAGTTCAGTTTAGTACAATTTATGACCCTTGGCATTGTGGGTTACATACAACAAGTGGGTTCAGACCAACCTGTGAACCTCGTACACAACGGATTTTATAGGACATGGTAGTCCTTAGCATTCTAGGGAGCATTTAAAGGTTAGAGGATACAAAGAATTCCTCCCTATACTTCTTCAACCAGTGGGTGCATGGATCACCCAAAAAACTAGGACGTACAGAGATCTCTTCACAAACATTCAGGGAAGTAGTTACAGGAAGGATATAATGCAATTTCTCCCTACACTTCTTCGGCCAGTGGACGTGAGATCACCCAAAAAACTCGTAGTACAGGATATCATTCTACACTCTCTTTCTCGACATGGATCAGGTGCACATGTTCCATTTACATTTTTTCATTTACGTATTTTGCATTCACATGCTTTTTACATTCATATACATGTGTCTTTTACATTTCAGTTTTACACATACATACATACATATTTGACTACTTTATCATTTTCTCCTTGCAGGTCCGGCCATATGGGAAACAAATAGCCAAATGGGGGCAAAACAAACGATGACGACGAAAACAACACTTGTGGCAACACACATATACTAACCATCACATTTTCATGTACATCACTACACATCAGCAACTATACACACATTTTCCACCCTAGGTTCACTCTCATCACTTTTTTGCACTTTTTCATCTTTAGTTTCCACGCTCCATCATCTTTTGTCATTCCACACTTTTGTCTAGTCCTTCAACGTATTTTCTACTACAATCTTCATGGACATTAGGTACGCATCTCTATCTACTTTATGTTACCAAGATTTTCGCTCACCAACATAAAGTGGGGGTAAATGTAGACACAAAATCATGTACTTTAGACATTATTTAATCTTGGTCTCATACTACTATTTAGAAGGTTTTTGAGTGAAGAAAGTACTAATTAACCCCCATCTTTTGGTGATCTTACTTTATTTTCTTTCATCATTCCCAACCTCTTGCACACATGCCCAATGCTTTTGTTTTGCGTCATTTTAGCTTTGACTGGGGCACCCAGGCTAGTACATGGGGCCTGGTCCCACAGGGGTGCCCTGATTCCTTTTTAACTTTCCCACCACTTTTTGGGCACTTTCTAGCCATTTCAGTTTCTTATTTTTTTAGTGGTCGTCCATTTTGGGGTTAATTATGAAATTAGATCAAGAGAACCCTATAAATATAAAGTTATCAGACCATAATGAGGGGCCAAGCACTAGTCACTACTATCATACATTCTAGAGTTGCATCCATTTAGAGATCATTTGCATCCATTAGCTCCATCACAAAGGACAAGGTTCGTTCATCAGCCATCACACAAGAATAGGAGGGGCTTCTATTCTATTTCATGCACCATTCTATTACATTTTTACATCTAGTTATTGCTCGCTACTTCACAAAGTATGACTAACACAAGAACACCTAAGGCACATGATGCACACACACACACCCCAGAACTACATTTGAGTCTGGAATGTAGTGTAGCACTCAGTGAGTAAGCCCACTTGTTGTGGTAGTTGAAGTCATTCTGACCCATTTATTTGCATTCTTTTTTTTAGGTTTTTGATACTCCTTTCGGTCTTTTACATGTCTTCTATAGATCTTGGATTATCAGCGACATTTAGCACGGTGTGGTGAATCTAATGTGACACATAACAAGGGTTTTAGACCATCCACCAAACTAGTAAAACTCAATTTCAAACCTTTTACACACACCAGAGCACCCATTCTGCAGACTAGAGCACCCGCAGGTGCTCTAGTCCTTCTCTAGGTGCACTAGTCCAGAGAATCAATCTAGATATGTCCTTTTTAGGACCTCTACACAGTCGTTCTTACTTCCAAATTATTTTGTTTATTCTACAACACAATCCCGTGAGCTCCTCAAATCAGCTAAGTCATTTCCATGCTTCTCTTACATATTATTCGGGTTTCTAATTTCATTAGATTATATGTTTAGTTCATCCTTTATATTCATCTACTACATTTATTTACTGTATTTACATGTTATTCTAGATTAGATTAACTACACACATTATCCCTATTTTTAGTAAATCAGGAGGTGAATGTGTAACCTCTACCTATAATCATGGCAATCTCCACCTAGAATAGTGGTAACCAACAGCTAGAATGGTGTAGTCAAGTGGTAACCAACACCTAGAATAATTTATTCAAGTGTACACCTAAGCAATCATATCCAATAAGTGTAGGGAAACTCCAAATGACGTGGAATATCCCGAGTAGGATAATACAAATAAAGCAAGGAAAATAAATCCTACACTAACACATTTCTCAAGATCCCTTTAAACAATGGGAAATTGACTTTGTCTAGCGCATTAATCCTTCCACACTAATAATAGGTTTGTTATATATATTATAACAACAACCAATTACCTTACCTAATGGCCCGTTAAATATTGCACTATGGAAACCACTGCAATTTTTATGTGGGAGAATATAATAAGTATGTATCAATGTCTACTAAGCCTTACCAATGAAAGGGGAACACATTTTCTCAATGATATAGTGCACATTCTATTATTCAAATTTATGATTGTGTATTATAAAACTACACCATATTGCTCATAGGTCGATTGACTAGTGGATGCCTTTAACAAAATTCTAAGAAACATGCTGAAAAATATGTGTGATGTTGGAAAGAAAATATTGGAATGACAAAGTTTTAGTATTTTTATGGGCATATAGAATTTTATACAAGATATTAAACAAAGTAACTCCCTTTTAACTAGTGTTTGATGTAGAAGCATTGGTACCCAATTGAACTCATGGTCCCCTCCTTATGAAATACATGCATTGTAACTTTAGATGATGAAGAATCTATAATAGATTGACTCACGAAAATTTTACAACTTAATGAATGAAGGGTATCGCACATGATGAATCCAAGGAATGGAAAAATCATGTCAAAAATCTTTGATGGGATAGGCATATCGAAAATAAACTTTGTCTAAGGGCACAAAAAGTTCTGATTTATTATTCAAATTTTGTGTGCCACCATGAAAATTCAAAGATGCAGTGATTGGAACCATATGAGATTGATGAGATCTTGCCCACAGGGGCATGAAATATTGAGATATTTAAATGGAGAAATATTCTCATATCACTTCAATGGGAGTAGGATAAAACTAATTTACTAGTGAAGGTCATGTTTGTAAATGGATAATGTGTATGCCATTAGATTAGAAGTTATTTCATTCTTAGTTAGTTATGTTTCATGCATTTGTTATAAGAAGTGTACATTATTTTGTACATTTTTTTAATCATTTTTTTTCATTTATTGCTCTCATATATTTTGATGTTTTTAAACATGTTTCTAAAAATATTTATTTCCAAACTATTAATTATAAAAAATGTACATGCATAGGAACACGCACTACATTTATTCTGGGGGGACAAGGGTCTACGCACCAAAGTATTACAAGAGTTTATGCACCACAGTTTTACAATTTAAAATATTCACCATATTACATCATATGTGCATGTTTTGCAATCTATATTGAAGTCTCTCTTTAGTGTGGGGTGTGATAGAACATGGTAGGTTTGGGGCTTGAAAAAAAATAGAAGGGAAAATGGTTCAATCTATGCATAGGAAAAATGATAGATAGTGTGTTGTAAGAATAGTAAAATGTTCGGAATATTAATGTTAGTATGAACATTATCATGTGTGTGTTGAATTATATTATCTAGAGGATGATATACACATTGTAGTAGTTGGTTTATAATAGTGAGTTGTGATAACAACTTGCCACCTTTTATAATTTTGTTAGTATGTAGTCTACTAGTTGTTGAAACAACTTGTACTACTTTGATACATGTGTTATATGTTAGTAAATCTATATATATCTATGGTTGTAAATCTGTATGAAAAATTGAAGGAAGTGTTTATTGTGTTATTATTTTGTGAAACTTTGATCAAATTATCATTTGGTATTAGAAACAGTGCAGTCTTGGAATGCAATATGACATGTTAGATTCTTGAAGGGGCATTTCCACAATCATGTTTGCCCCAATCTGATGAGATTTTATTGTGAAAAAAAATTAAAATTAATTAGTATGTAAATTTGATTTACTAATAATTGTTGAGATAAGAAATAACTATTCTGCATCTTGTACATCTATTATATACAAATGTCAATCCATGTGCAATGAAGGACATATAGATCAAGGTGAAGATTGCCAGTGTGAGAAGGTGTTTATCTTCAGGAGTCCCCAAGATAGTTGTTTTTCAATTTTATTTATGTCAGCCACATGCTCAACTTCCATGAAGATATTTGTTTAGTAGATCTCATTTACGTGCAACCCTACAACATTTATTATTATAGTATCCAAACTTTCTCGTTCAATGATATTTACAATTAATTAATTATTTTAATTAAAATTTAATTTAATTTAATTTAGATATTAATGTCCACAAAAGGCCAAGAATGACCTTTGGGATAGAAAAGGAAATACAAGGACTAATACATAAAGGAAGTGCTAAAAGCATCTCCAAGAAAAATAGAAAAAAAAATAAACAACAAATAAACAATGAGTAGGTTGAAGAAATGGGAATCAGTAGAATGTACATTGTCTAATAGATGTAAACCAACTTTTCTACATATGAGATCTCTTCATATTCCTGAAATCGGTTATTTGAAAGTAAGAATTGATATGCCTATAATTATTTGTATTTGAGGTCCTCAATTTGAGTGTTCTTTTCCGGATTTGAAGTGTCTCATGAATAAATAAAGCCTACACATTTATGGCCTTCATATCGAATGAGGCTCCTTAAATATCCATTGGAATCTCTAAAAATAAAATGGTATCATTTACCGAATTTCATAGTAGATGGGACACTTGAATATAAAATGCTCTTCACTTTCTGGCTCTAGAAAACACAACTGAGATATACACTTATGTTGTGGGAGGATATGATTAGATTCCATCTGAAGCAGGTGCTATCCATTTTTCCCCTAGGAAAAAATAGACAGCGGGAGTAAATTGGACCCTGGGACCAAAAAAAAGTCTTCATGAGCATTTCTAGTCATTTTGGGTAGATTCTACGTTTAAGGATCATTTACGATGTCATGAGAAGGTTTGGGATCGTCTTGGATCATTTTCCCCCTTTTCTAGGTCTTGCAGGCTTAAGGTTTGCTCAGAGCGATAAAATAGGCCCCAATGGGCCCACTTTCAATCAATGTGAGAAAAAAATGATCAAAATTGGTAAATCATTTTTAAGGGGTCTCTCTATGTTTCCACAACTCTCTTATTTCAAGAGAAACCCCTAGAGAACCAAAATAGGGATCGAAATCAGGTTTGAGAGGTCAAAGTGGGCACGAGCTTAAAATAGCTCGCCGAGTAGCTCGGAGAGCTGCTCAGTGAGCTAAAGGGAAAGCTGAGGTGAATCCATTGTGAATCGAGCTAGTAAAGTAGCTCAGGAGACAACACTAGTGGAAAATTCAATGGCTCAGGTGTAGAACGAGATAGGAACCTGGGTATATGCATTATAGGTGGTGAGTTTTTATAGATCAATCATGGAGGTGAATAAGCCAGGGTGAGTTGAATATCCAAAGTTAAAGGAATGAAGCTCGCGGAAGCCGAGAGACGTGGGAGATCCATCCTAGACTGAGGGTCACTATGTACCTACGAATGGAGTAGAGTCAAGCTAGACACAGAGTTGGTGGAAGGGTTGTTACAAGCTTACAAATGTTAGGTGCAAAGAAGGACCGAGATACTTAGCCATAGCGACTTTGGTGCAGCCACGATCGGAAGGAGTCATGTCTACTCGATTTGTAGAGCAGTGTCGAATTGCAAGAAGATATCGAGTGGTTGAGTAGAGATCATGGAGTTCAAATGAGTGCACTAGGTCATTTTGGAAGTCAGACGAGTTGGGGTCGCGGATAAGAGGAGGCTTGGGCTATGCATGTGGGCTTAGCGAATAAGGATGACCAGCTCATGGCTTCAGGGAGCTCACAACTTGGTGATTGGAGGAAAGGGATCATAGAGGATAGAAGGGAGACTAGCTTCGATGAGCTAAGATGATCCATGGCTGGTTTGAGTGTTCCAGGGCATAACTCGTAGCTAAGGTTCACATAGAAGAGGAGTTCGGCGTGTTCGAATCAAGTCCAGGAGGGTTTGATGAGAAAAATTAGGTTCCGCGAGGGTTAAGAGCTCGGGCTGAGCCGATTCAATGGCTGCACCAATGAATGAAGCTGCAGTGAGAAGGCATGAGGAGGATCTCATAGAGGAAGTGAACTTAGTGACGATGGGTTCTTTGTCAGGTTAGAGTCGAGACATTCGGTAGGATGGCTTGAGGAATACATAGTATTGCACGTGGACGGAATTCAGAGGTAATTCGATCAGATTTTTAGAGAACAAGATTTCAGGAAAAGGAGGCCACATTGGAATATTAGCGAGCTAAGATGTCTGAAGATGTGAAAACCTGAATTCCGAAATCCAAGGTGTTCAAACTTTCGTGGATTATTTGTTTCAGAAATATTGGGGTGTCACTGAGTTGGAAAGACTTAAAATCCCTAAGTAGAAAATTCTGAAGTTGGTGAGTTCTGAGACCAGGATTTGTTTTTAGGGATGCATATCAGATGTGTCAGGGATACAATGGGTTCTAAATTCTGAAGAAAGTTGTCACCGGCTCAACATGGTAGTCACTTGGGATCAAGCCAGTCGGCGGAGTAGGTGGGGAACCAAATAAGCAATACATGCAGCGTGGAGTATTGGAGGGATCGGTGATTTGAGTGGCAAGTTTTTTTTGGGTGCCCAAGCCAATGCAAGGTAGTGTTGCATAAGGAATGAGTCAAATTTCTGAGATGGAATGGGACACATGGTGATTGAGCTAGCTCGGAGTAGAGAATAGTATAAGGATATATTGTTGGGCCTCAGCAATTTAGAACATCTCACCCAATCAGTGAAGCTCATGGCATTAAGAGAACCAAAAAACTCAAGGTGAAGGGGTCTAGGTGTTGTGATGCAAAAAAAACATGAGCCGTGTGGAGCTCAAAGATAAGGTTTGTGAGGTTCAAATGGGGTGCACGTGGCGGGGAACTCAGAATGCTAAGACCGCTAGCTCAATCAAACTACAATATGGGGGCGGCCGATAAAATAAAAGCGCAAAGTGCCCAATACAAATGTGAAGTACCTGTGTGTAATGTAAGAAAATAATGGCTTGCAAACTAGCTCATTGAGCTAGTTGGCGAGCTACCAGGTACACTCTCCCAAAGGCCCTCCTAATGCGGATTTCAACTTTTGGCGGCCCTAAGACACATTAAGGTGCTTTTAAAAAATTATTAAAATATTATTTTGTAATCAAAGGAAAAAATTTAAATTTTTGGAGGCATGGTGGGGGAGATATTTTTCCGGGTACAAGAATGATATAATCAAGCATGGAGAGATGCAACAGAGCATGGGTAGTTACAAGGAGACCATGTCTTGTTACTATTATGCCTAAATTTTAGGGAATCCTTTTTTTCTCTCACACACACTCAGCAATTCTATAAAATGAAAATGGGGTGCATTATTTCAAAGAGTTAGACAATTTTTTCCAAGATTCCCCTCTTCTTTCAAGCTGAGTTGTTGTGAATTTAGAGGCTTTCAAGCCTTCCTTCCAAAATATTGTAATGGTAGATTTTTCCTCTTCCTATTATAATGATGCACTGTGCATGGTCTTAGAGTAATAAAAATGATGTCTTTGTGATTGATTGTCTATCCTTGCATTGTTGTTTTGTTTACTCTCTTTTGCCTCTCTCATGTTTTCAGATATATTGTGCAACCTTGGTTTCCATTGCAATGTTTTGGGAAGTTATTGTGCGTATCTAGGAATGAAGTATATGTATGTAATTGGATTGTTGTTGAATGTCCATCCTTCCCATGCTCATCCTTCTTCATTGGTAGACCCAAAAATTTTTCTAGCAAATCCCTTTCTTGGTGCATCACCACTTCTAGTGTAGGTTTTATTTCATGCAATCTCTTTCCCTAATCTCCCTAGAAATGTTAATATAGGTCTAGTTAGTTGTTTTACTTACATTAGGAGTAGTGTAGTGCTTAGTTTAGGAAGAGGAGCTCAGCCTTCTCTGTTGGTTCACCTCAAGCCCGCAATTCCCACAACTTGAGAGGTGATACCTATGTTACCCAATCACACCAAATATCCCATTCGCAACTTGGTCATTTGGGGGTGTGTTGTGATTTAGTGATAGCATTTTTTGGCATGCCCGGTGGGACCACAAGAGTCGGAATTTTCACAAGTATGTGTATTTGTGTTATTTTATTTCATTAATTTTTGTGCTCTTAGTGAAATTACAGCCTTAGGAGGCATACCCAAGCACAACTGGTGACTCCATTGGTCTAAGTAACCCACTCTCTGAGTTGCAGACTTTCTTTTTCCACCCATTTCCATCCATTTTTCTTCCACATCTTTCCATTTTTCTCCCATTCATGAAGCTATGAAATCATGGCTTCATTCCCACAATGGAATTCCCACTTGTAGTAGTAGCAATACCAGTTCACTCTACCTCAAAGCTTGCAAAATTCATTCCCAGATGATTACAGTCAACCTCTAAATTTGTTCTATAGTAAAAATCAGTATAACATGCATATCCCTATGAGAAAATTCATGGTCAGTTTGGTTATTCACCTAACTATGTAGCTTTTTAAGAGCATTAATATGAAGATGATGGAGGTAATACCCTAAATATGAAGATGTAGAGTTACAATTTAAGATGTAAAAACTAGAATCAAGTATGGTGTAGTCTAGAGCCATAGCTCAAATGAAGGCATTCAGGATTGGCTTCAGGACACCTTGTCCGTGGGTTGGCCTTATTCCAAATCATTACATCCTGTAGGAAAATCTTGGTTTCATGGTTGAAATACTGCCTCAACTTGAAATATGGGTTGAAGAGATAGAGGCTCATGAATACAATGTCAGTCAATCCTATGTCAATGGGAAATTTCTACATTACCATTTCAGAGTCCTCTTTCCATTCCCAACCAACATCATTTCAGCCTAAACCTCAATTCCCAAGCTTCTCACCTAATTTCCACATGTTGTGAATACTCATTTCTTCATCTCTTATCTTCACATCCCACAATGAATCTTCTACACTTCTTTCTTCTAAGGTTCCTTCATCTTCCACAAAACTCCATGAGTTTCACCTTTCACCTCAAACAGTGAAGGAACTAGTTCAGTCCCCAAGCCATCCCTCCTCCTGCATTCCAGAATCCATTTTGGGAGGACCAAAAGTATGATATTAGCGAAGAAGAGGAGGATATGGTTAAGGATACTAGTCAAAGAAGAATATTGACAAAGAATCTAAAGGAGTGGGTTGACAAGACTTAAACATCAAAGAAAATTCCTCTCCTAATTAAGCCTCCTCCCAAGGTTAAAGCTCAAAAGAAGGTGGTGAATATTGAATGTACACAAGAACAAGCACAAGTAAATGATGACCAGCAGTCAACTTATTCAGAATGCAGACATCCATTTTGGTTCCATATCATGGAAAGGAGGTTGAATTATCCATAAGTTACAAAGTCCATTTTATAGAAGAGCAAGAGTTGGCTCAAATCTTCAAGCAGAAGAGGAGCATGTGCAATGCAAAAGAATGAAAAGTCTCTCAAATGTGCAAGATGCTTCAAGTGAGTGTAGTGATCCTAATTGTCTCGCATGTCAAGAACTTGCAGCACTTTCTAGAGGGTTGCATCAGTGAGTTCCAAGAGGTCATCATCAATTATTGCAGATCAGTCTACCAAGGATCTCCATAGTTATATAGAAGGAAAACAAGGTAGATTCAATGGTTTTGAGTGCAGAACAGGATCATGCTCAGGAGGTTTCAAATCCTTCTCCCTTCTTCATTCTTTTCAAAATTTTGATTTTTTAGATGAATTTTAGATCTTTCAAATTTCTTGTTTGAGGATGAAGAAGATATGGTGAACAAAGTTGTTAATCTGGAAGAACACGTCATAGGTGGAAGTTAAATCTCTTTGCATAGCCAAGTAATGGAGAGGCTAATTATTTTTCAGATTTGGAGGATTGTTTTGATGGACAAGAGCCTATGGAACTTGACAATTTTTCTATTCCATCATCTCTCATTTTCCAACATAAAGGGCCTGTTGCTTTTGGAGGAAACTATAGGAGAACCTATAGTTCTCATAACCATCTTCTTTAGCCAATATTGGAGGAATTGAATCTTCCATATGGCTCATTAAATGAATAGGAAAAGGAGCACATGGGAGAAGCTAAGTTATATTCATAAGCTTTGAACAGAGATGATATCATTGAGAGTTTATTTGCTATCAATATGGAACAAAATTTGGTTAATGCACTGGCAATGGAGGAAAAGGCCAAGAAAATACTTGTTGCCCCTAATAGTCCTCAAGAAAAATAGAATGAAAGAAGTTTACCTTGCAATGTTTCATGTTGGATGAGGAGGTTAAAAATGAAGGTTAATTTTGTCTTCCTTCAGAAGAAGAGTAACTCCTACATGAGCAACAAACTTCAGATCACTTCGCAGTGATTCATCAATGACTCCATTAGAAGTTGCAAGCAATCTAAAGGAGCTGCATGTTGTGGAGGAGATTCTTGTCGACAAGGAAGGGGAAGGAATGAAGTAGACATCACTTATACCATTCATCCAGGTAGAAGATCATTTTTTTATAGATGAGCAACAAAGCCAAGATCATCTCACAAATAACCCCACTTTCTAAGAAGGTTTGCATGAGGACTTCATTATTAAAGTCATATTCTGGAGAAATGGTAAAATTTAATGGATCAAACTGTGTCCCATTAGATATTTGGCTTCATTTGAGCCAAAGGAGGAGCCACAACCAGTCACATTCACTTTGGAATGTGAGGGTGAGTTTCATAGCCCCAAGGATCAGTTGCAGTGCCTCTACAAAACAAATGTAGAGCAACTAAAAGAGGCATGTATTCTCTTTCTAGTTGATGCCTTGGTGAACCAAATGGAGAATTGAGCTTGTTTCAGTTTTTCACTCTCAGTCTCATCCACAACCATTGTCGAATCATCTGCATGGCTTCCCATTGTGAGGAAGGGAAGTTATTTTGCACAACCAGTTACAAGGTTTGTTTAGCTTACATGTGCCTCTGGTTAGAATAGGGTAGGAATAGGTTTATTTTCAGCAAAATAAGTGCTTGTGCACACTCTACATGTTTCACTTGAAGCATGTATGATTTTTCATTTTAGTGTGTTATGTTTCGTCATTGCTCTTGCACAGTGTGTCGAAACAAAGAGAAGTGTTCACTATTCATTTGGAAAAATTGATTAAGAATTTTAAAGAGAGTTCAATGATGCCAACTCAACAAATGTTGATCAAATCTCTTTCAATGTATATATATGTGAATCATAGTTA
This sequence comes from Taxus chinensis, assembly GCA_019776745.2. Classification (NCBI taxonomy): domain Eukaryota; kingdom Viridiplantae; phylum Streptophyta; class Pinopsida; order Cupressales; family Taxaceae; genus Taxus; species Taxus chinensis. Next base: position 682,389,114 of record CM034148.1, read on the forward strand.
AATGTGCTTCATACTTTTTAATATATATTTTGGGACATAGGTTTGTGTATTATCCTTCAAGATATAACTAGTTTGGCTAGAAGAATGAGGTATACAAGAGTATTTCAAATCAAGTGTATTCCACTCATTACATTTCAAAATTTCTTATGAATAGTTGGGAATTGTTGGAATGAATCTGTGTAAATAATTAAATAAAGGTAGCTCAGGATAAAAGAACGGTTAAATTTGTTTAAGGTGAGGAATAGAGTACTATTTCGTACCTAGATCACAAATTTTATGATTAATTAATGACCCCTTTTAAAAAATGACAAAGGTACATGAATAACTAGGAGGAAAATAGTAGAAGATCATTAAAAAAGAGTGTTTTATCCCTTTGATAAGATATTAACAAGGAAGTGGTATTAAGACATTAGAAAATATTTTGAAATTCCCGGTATCTTTGTTTTGATTTTGATATTAAGAACAAGTAATTGGTCTGAAAGAGGCCATTTGCCTAAGTTGAGAGGTAGCTGTAATTTCACCGAAGTGTAGGTGTAGCAGTAGGAGAGCACTTCTCATGAGGCTCCCATCCTAAAGTTGAGCATTTCTTGATTAAGGGGCAGAATAATTGGAAAAAATGAGATATGATCACAGGGAATGAGGATGGAAAATTTCTTCACCACTAGACTTCTGCTCGTGCCTTCTCCAACATGCAACAAAGAGTGGATGATGTGAGACATACACAAGCGCGGGATGATAAATCTCTCTAATGTAAGACTTGAAAGGGTAGGATGATGCTAATCGGAACTCAGGGATTGATGATTCAAAGACTCAGAGGACATGAGTTTGGTCAATCCTTACATGGCGATCGGGATATCCCAAATAAAATTTTGAACTTCAGGGATCAGTTTAAAGATAACTTTGGGGAATATTGCGGAGATTGGATTTCAAAGGAAATCAATGGGAGATCAAGTTCTTAATTCTAAAGGGGGCTAGGCATTTCCCAAGTAGAAAGGAATTGAATGCCTGTTCATTGGAGGTCAAAAGGAAGTGATTCTGATCTAGATTAATGAGATGAAGAAACCCATAAAGAGTCAAGCTAGGGTACTTCTTAGGGAAACAAGATTTAAAGTCCCATAGAGTCCAAATATGGGACATGAGTCAAACCATTAAGCAAGGTTGAGCTCAAACCAATGCATATAGAATCATGCAGATGGTGTGGAGAGTACTCAGAACTCCAATTAATGGAGATTCCATCTAGTTACCTCATGTAATATGTGGGAGCTTGGGGAATACCGGTGGAAATAATCAAGAAGAGTCACCCAAGCCGCTAACAAAAATAGAAGGGTAGTATACGTGAAGGGAATTGTTTAGGTCAGAATTTATCAGTGGTGACCATGTAGAGCTTGTATGGGAAAAGTATTTTTGAATGCAATAAACAACCAGATTCAGTGTGAGAATTTGAAGAACGTTGGGTGATCATTTTGGCTACAAGGAACCCAATCAGGTTTTCAGGTGATTAAAAGTACAGAAGTCAACTCGGTGATGTGGCTAAACAATGCATTGGGGTCCAAAATGTAAATCTAGTTAAATTTGTAATGCCCCGAGCAATTTTGTATAAATAGGTTTTGTTGCAAAAGAGTATCGGCATGTTGGGGAGGGTCAATTCCCAAAATGAAAATAGGTGAGCTCAACCAACTTCAAAGTCCAAGTTGGATGTTGTGAAATTTCATGTTTAAGCTGGGAAGGTAAGTCCGATAAATCAACCACGTTAACCTAGAAGAAATGGAAATAGCCCACCACGTAGGAAATACAAGAAATTTTGGGGTGGGTACATTTGAAGGGCTCAATGAATTGCTTAAAAACATGGTGCGGGGAATGTAAAATGCTTATGAATCCATAATTGCAAAACTTAAAGGATTCAAGGTAAAAATGTAAAGTTGCGGTGATAATGTTATGTATAGCAACTGATTCGTGTTTGAAAGACTAATAAACTCACTAACCAACTATCAGTTGAGCTAGCGAAATAGTTGACGAGCCATTTAACCAAGTCAAACACTAAGACTCCACGAAAATCAAGTTTTTGGCACCCATGGGCCCTATAAAGGTATTACAGGATGATTTTTCAAAAAATTATTAAAATATTATCCTCTTTGTAATTAAATGGATGATAGGCATTTAAATTTTTGAATTTATGGAGGCATGGTGGAGGGGAGAATTTTTCCTAGGTACAAGAATGAGGCATAGATCAAGCATGGAGTGCTCCATACAGAGCATGGGTAGTTACAAGGATACCATTTGCACTACATTTATGCCTAGATTTTAGGGATTTCCTTCTTTCTATCTCACACACTTAGACAATTCTATAAAATGTTAAAGGGGTGCATTATTTCAAAGAGTTAGATAATTTGTTTCCAAGCTTCCCCTCTTCTTTCAAGCTGAGTTGTTGTGAATTTAGAGGCTTTCAAACCTTCCTTCCAAAATATTGTAATGGCAGCTATTTTCCTCTTCCTGTTGTAATGATGCACTGTGCATGTGTCTTGGAGTAATAAAAATGATGTTTTGTGATTGATTATCTCATCCTTGCATTGTTTTTTTTTATTCTCTTTTTCCTCTCTCATGTTTCGCAAGTATATTGTGCAACCTTGGTTTCCATTGCAGTTTTGGGAAGTTTATTGTGCTTATCCAAGAATGAAGTATTGTATGTAATTGGGTTTTTGATGAATGCCCATCCTTCCCATGCTCATCCTTCTTCATTGGTAGACATGGAAATGTTTCTATCAAATCCATTTCTTGGTGCATCACCACTTCTAGTGTAGGTTTTATTTCATGTAATCTCTCTCCCTAATCCCCTGGAAATGTTAGTATAGGTCTAGTTAGTTTTTTTCCTTGCATTAGGAGTAGTGTAGTGCTTAGTTTAGGATGAGGAATTCAACCTTCTCTAGAAGGTTAACCTTAAGCCCGCAATTCCTCATAGCTTGAGAGGTGATACCCAAGTTACCCAATCACACCAAATACCCCATTCGCAACTTGGTCATTTAGGGGGTGTTGTGATTTAGTGACAATAATTTTTGGCATGCTCGGTGGGACCCCAAGAGTCATAATTTTCACAAGTGTGTGTATTTGTGTTATTTTATTTCATTAAGTTTTTATGATCTTATTGAAATTGCAGCCTTAGGAGGCATGCCCAAGCACAGCTGGCGACTTTATTGGTCTAAGTAACCCAATCTCTGAGTTTAAGACTTTCTTTTCCACCCATTTCCATCTATTTTTTTTCCACATCTTTCCATTTTTCTTCCATTCATGAAGTTTTGCAATCATGGCTTCATCCCCATAGTGGAATTCCCACTTGTAGTAGTAGCAATACCAGTTCAATCTACCTCCAAGCTTGCAAAATTCATTCCCAGATGATTACAGTCCATCTCCAAATCTATTTTATGGTAAAAATCAGCATCATGCATATCCCTATGAGTAAATTCATGGTCAGTTTTGTTATTCATCCAAACTATGTATCTTTTCAAGAACAGTAATATGTAGATGAGGGGGGTAATACTATATATGAAGATGTTGAGTTACAGATGAAGATGTAGAAATTGGAAGCAAGTATGGTGCATTCTAGGGCCACAACTCAAATGAAGGCATTCAGGATTGGCTTTAGGGCACCTTGTTTGTGGGTTGGCCTTATGCCAAATCACTACAGCCTGTAGGAAAATCTTGGTTTCATGGTTGAATTGTTGCCTCAACTTGAAATATGGGTTGAAGAGATAGAGGTTCATGAATACAATGTCAGTCAGTCTTGTCAGTGGAAAATTTCTGCATTATTATCTCATAGTCCTCTTTCCATTTCCCAACCAACATCATTTTAGCCTAAACCTCAATTCTCAAGCTTATCACCTGTTACCCCACATGGTGAATCCCATTTCTTCATCTCATATATTCACATCCCACCATGAATCTTCAACCCCTCTTTCTTCTAAGATTCTTTCACTTCCAAAAAATCTATAAGTTTCACCTCAAACAATGAAGGAACCAGTTGAGTCCCAATCCACCCCTCCTCCTACATTCTCGAATCCATTTTGGGAGGACCAAAAGCATGATCCTAGCGAAGAAGGGGAGGATATGGTTAAGGAAACTAGCAAAGAAGATCTTGAAAATAATCTAAAGGAGTGGGCTTAAGATTGAACATCAAACAAATTTCTTTCCTAATTAAGCCTCCGCCCTAGGTTAAAGCTCAAAAGATGGTGGTGAAAACTAAATGTGTGCAAGGACAAGCACAAGTAAATGATGACCAATAGTTTACCTATTCAGAATGTAGTATCCATATTGGTTCCTGTTAGTGCAAATTCACAGCAGCCCCAAAATGACCCATTGATCTGCTTTTCTAAGGCAATTTTATTTAGTGTGAATGCACAACATTGAGCTTTCCCAAAGTGTGGGACCTTTGCAAATGGGGAAAGCTCTCCAGAGAAGGTTGGCTCATCTTCCTAAACTACCTACCACAAGCTATTCCAGTGCAGGCAAGCTAATATAATCCTAATCTAACTATGCCAAGGAGACAGAGAGAGAGAAAAGAGGGAAAGATAGAGCCTACATTAAAATGGTGATACACCAGAGAAGGAAAATGTTGAACATCTATCAAAACTGCCATAGAACAAGAAGAGGTAAGCAATGGAAAGGATGGACAAGTGCATCACAAAACCAAGGGTGGATTTCACACAAAAAATGTTCCAAAACTCCATGCACACAGCTCCAAAACCTACAATGAACATTCAAACATGCACGAATACCTGCAATGAAGAGAGGCAAGAAGAAAACAAGCAAAAACGAGGAAGGATGGACAAATGCATCACAAAACATGTTTTTATTACTCCAGAAGTTTGCACAATACATCATTTCACGGGTAAGACACAAAAATGCCATTACAGAGTAGGGGAGGAGGTTCAAACTCCATTTTTGACCCTGGCGAAGAAAAGATGGGGGAGGCAGAGAATAATGATGAACAACTTTTACAAATGAGCCAAAACTGGCTTTTAATCATGAAGCAAAATGGAAGAAACGTGAAAAATGTGGGAAAATTGATTTAGAACTCCAACCACTGACAAGTCCCTTCAATCTCACCTGCAAAGTGATGGGCTTCATGGACAAACCCATACGCCAACGTACATTGCTCTGCAGAGCAAGACTCCATTAAATCTGTTAGATGGAAATATGATTTTTTACCTTTTCCAGTGCAAAAACGTTTTTCCAATTTTATCCCACAAATCTTCATCAAAAATCAAAATTGAACCCTCCATCATGTGGAGAATTTCACAAGATTTCCAATTATATAAAGAACATGAAAATCCGAACTCTAGATCGAAAGATATGGCCCTCTGAAGATTTAGAGCAAAAATGGTGAAAAACAGAGTCAAAATTGGGTCAGCGGGATCAAACTTTAAAATTTTCCCTGGGAAAATTTCCCAAAAATTCCCCATGCCCTGCCGCTCCACTGCCACGTGGCACTTTCTCATTGGTAGCGGACTTGTCTAGGGAAATTTTCCCCAAAAACTCCGCCAAGCCATAACTCAAAAATTACAAGGAGTTAGGAGGAAAATTTTACCTTTCTGGAAAAATGAGAAAATTATCTATCTGATGAAGTCATTTCTAGAAACCTTTGAGTGCTTGAAATGTGTTAAAATTGAAATTGAAGCACAATGAAGGGAGGAATGAAGGCAAGTTAGCCAAAATAAGCAGGGGGCTCATTTTGGATAACAATTCCATATCATCAGAGGAGGTTAATTCTCCACATATTACAAAGTCCATTATAGAAGGGAAAGAGTTGGCTCTAAGTTCACAAGAAAAGGAGCATGTGCATGTAAAGGAAGAAATACTCTCAAATGTGCAAGATACTTCAAGTGAGTGCAGTGATCCTAATTGTCTCGCATGTGAAGAACTTATAGCATTTCTAGAGGGTTTCAGCAGTTTGCCAAGAATATCATCAAAAATTGCATCCGGTTACAAAGAGCTCCAAGCCATGAGGGAAAATCAGTTAGATTCAAGGATTTTGAATGTAGAGAAAATCACTCAAGAGGTTTCAAATTCTTCTCCCTCTTCATCTTCTCAAAATTCTGATTTTTTAGATGAGTTTAATCTTTCAAATTTCTTGTTTGAGAAGGAAGAAGACCATGGTGAACAAAGTGTCAATCTGGAAGACACATGATGGAAGTTGAACTCTCAGCATAGCCAGGAAATGGAGAGGCTAATTATTTTTTGGATTTGGAGGAGCATCTTGATTGACAAGAGCCCATGGAAATTGACTGTTTTTTCTATTCCATCACCTCTTTTCCAACATAAAAGGCATGTTCTTTTGGAGGAAAAATTAGGAGAACAACTTGTTTCTCATAACCATCTTCTTAAGCCAAGATTGGAGTAATTGAATCTTCCATATAACTCATTATATGAAGAGGAAAAGTAGTAAATAGGAGAAGCTAGGTTAGATTCAGAAGCATTGAATGGAGATGACATTATTGAGAGTTTTTTGCTCATAATTGTGAAACTTGATGAATCTTCCATGGAGAAAAGACAAGTAAATCTTATTGTCGCTAATAGTCCTCAAGAATAATAAATGGAAGAGTTTGACCTTGTAGGTTTCATGTTTGATGAGGAGGTTAAAAATAAAGGTCAATTTTGTCTTCAATCAGAGGAAGAGGAACTCCTACATCAGCAAAAAACTTCAAGAATTTGCAGCGTTTCACCAATGGCTCAAATAAGGGCTATAAGCAATCTAAAGGAGTTCCATGTTGTGGAGGAGATTCTTGTTGACAAGGAAGGGGTAAGGAATGAAGTAGACATCACTTATGTACCATTCATCCCAGTAGAAGATCAGTTGTCTGTAGATGAGCAAAGAAGTCAAGATCATCTCACAAACAACCCCACTTTCTAAGAAGGTTTACATGAGGACTTCATTTTTGAAGTCAGATTCCGGAGAAATGGTAAAATCCCATGGATCAAACTATGTCCCATCAGATATTTGGCTTCATTTGAGCCAAAGGATAAGTCACAACTAGTCACATTCACTTTAGAGTGTGAGGGTGAGTTTCATAGTACCAAGGATCAACTGCAGTTCCTCTACAAAATAAATGCAGAGCAACTAAAAGAGGCATGCATTCCCTTTCTAGTTGATGCCTTGGTAAACCAAATCGAGAATCGGGCTTCTTTCAGTCATTCACTCTCAGTCTCAGTCACTACCATTGTTGAATAATCTGCATGGTTACACATCATGAAAAAGGGAAGCTATTTTTCACAACTAGTTATAGGTTTTGTTTAGCTTACATGTGCCTCTGGTTAGAATAGGGTAGGAGTAGTTTTTTTTCAGCAAAATAAGTGCTTGTGCACACTCTACATGTTTCACTCGAAGCATGTATGATTTTTCATTTTAGTTTGTGTTATGTTTCGTCATTTCTCTTGCACAGTGTGTCGAATTTGAAGTGTTAAGAAGTAGGGAAAAATTCAAGTTTTAATAGAGTTCCATGATGTCCCAAACTTAGCAAATGTTTACTCAAAATTATGCGATGAGTTCCAATGTGCTTCATACTTGGAAATATCATATTCCAAGACAATTTCAAGGTATTATCCTTCATCTTCTTTGTCAGTTTGTAGAAGAATGAGAACAACAGAGGATTCCAAACCAAACAAATTTTCACCCTTAATAATTTCAAGAATTTCTTGTAAAATTTGGAAATTTGCAAGCAGCAGTCTACTCTGAATCCAGGATGCAGCAATGTTCAGGTCGCTCAGGAATAGGAATCTCACAGTTCAGGATCAATTTTGAGATATTTGATAGTGATTGTACATACCCAAAATTTTAAGTTACTGTACTGCCAGAACAACGTGACAAATGCCCCAATGATGATACAAGTCTCCTCGCAAGGTGTTTGGAATCCGGAAAAGATCTCCAAGTATGTGTTAACATCCCGCATGCCCCGCTTAGTCCCTGCGTCCTTTGTTTTTCCCTTTTCCCCTCTTTTCTTGGCCTTTTGCTCTTCAGTGACCAATAATCGCCACCCTGCATGGGCGGCGGTCTCGTGACCGCCACCCTGATCAGGGCGGCGGTCCTGTAACTGCTGCCCTACTCAGAGCGGTGGTCCTTTACGTGTTTTCCAGAAAGCGTTTTAACGCGACTCACGTAAAAATCAACGATTCACCAGCTTTTTTTGCCGACTTGGGCTTGCATTTATGTTTTTGGTCCCCTGGAATAGTGTTTGGCCATTGTTTATAGTTTTAGAGTTCAGTTTGGTTTTGATCTTTGGGTGAATGAAAAGCTATAAATAAATGGTTTGTGCACAAACAAATGGTCTGCCCCTCATTCACTTTTCATGCTCTCATTTTCAATAGTTCAGTCTATTATTTTGCTTAGAAGCCGTAGTTTCAATTCTTTGCATGTTTAGTTAGCATTGTTCAGCTGTTGGTAAGCCACATACCCATCTTGTGCAGGCAGTACTGTTATTTTCACCCAATCCATTAGAGTAAAATAGCTTAGGAAGCCATTAAAGTTGTAGGTTTTACTCCTCAAAACAGGATAGTTTCAGGTTCTGGACGCTTTATGTTGCATGACTCGCAATAAATCCCGCTAGGAATTGCATAAGCCAAGCTCTGTACTCTTGCGCTATCCCTCTCCTACTCGTATTATATTCAGTCTGCATTTTGAGTTGCCCTTGTCCCAATATCTACTTCTGTTGATGCTAAGCATTACACGCTTTTCTGGATTCACATGAACACAAAGGAATGAGGAGATCACACTGAGGGGACAAGATCATACGCACCATTGGATTCGCCACTGTTCTGCAGAATCCAGGTTCTATCTTTCAAAGTTCTAAAGTTAGAAATATATCAAATAGAGTAGATAGTCACTTCTTTTCAGTTAAGTTTACTTTCGATATTGCCAAGGAAGCTGTAGGGATTGATAGTTTCTGAGAAACTATGATTCATTCCTCACTTCTGAGGTAGGATCGAGAGTCTGGCAAATAGATTAAGCAAGTTATTTCATTATTTAGAATAGATCTACAAATTGCATAGACAAATAACTACACTCGGTTATTTTGTTTGTTTTAAGTTTTATCTTAGTTGTCAAATTCTAGATACGTTTAAATAGCTACTTTCTTAAATTCTTAAAAGTTTCTCAAAAAATACAAAAATAGAAATTATATATATGTTCTAGGTTTATTCCACGTAGTTAAAATTTATTTTGTTGTAGTTAGATTTACATTATTGTTTTGTATGACAATCACGGGACCCAGGGAGCCCATGGGAATACGTATTTGAGCCAATTGTGCCTCAACCCAGTCTCGTCATGGAAATAGTTGACATAGACCAGAACCTTAGAATACAAATCTTCCAAACAACAACAGATTTACGACAGATCAGCTCTCAGTTGAGGGGATTAAATATAGAAGACGACCAAGCACACACGTTTTGGTCAAATCAACCGAACTACAGATTACCCTAGGCAAACATACACATGACTGTAGAAGGGTTCGAAAGAGAACAAACCTTTGGTTGTGATCCTTTGGTCCCACAGCCAGATGCAGGAGACACTCTTCTAGATATAGATACCAGCCTAAGAATCCAGGTTGCAAGAACGCCTGTGAGGTACTCTGAGAAGATCGCGCAGTTATTGATCCTAAATATAGAAGCTAAGAAAGCATATGATTATTGGATACTAGGGATTAGGACTTGATTTCGTACATGACCATAGTAGGACCACAACAACCAAGAGTCTACGGTTGTGATCCACAAATCCTGAAACCTAACGAATCCATAAGTCAATCAGACATAGACACTAGCCTACGTATATTAGTATTCAGATCTACCCCACTTCCACCCACCATCATCGAACAGTTATCCTTACTGGATATATAGCGGCTAACAAAGCTAGAGAAATCTGGACTAAGCCAGAGAATCGTCCGTAGAGTCGATTGTATTCATTACCCACCATATGACCTTATCTGGAGACATACACGAAACTATCCCAGGTCATTTTCCACGTATTCCACAACCCATAGATCGAATCACGCCAGAGCTCGATATTGATTGGAGCCTTTGAGCAGTCATCCTTGCCAATCAATCTATCACACCAGTTCAGGTTAGAAGGGCCTTCTTTGCCTTAGATTCACAAATTCCACTAGTGCGTATTGAAGACATTAGATTGCCTAACTAGTTTGTCTGCATACCATGAATATTCCATCCCCACCGGCTGTCTCGGCTCGGCACGACCTCGGGAGGTCGGGTACGCGGAAGAGTTACCTATAGATTCCCACACTCGCTTGTCACTTTTCCGGCGTACAGTGACTCCATGCCCAATGGATACACAAGGCTATTGGACTAGTGCTCGGTAGGAAAGCATCTCTGTGAGTTGCCAAAAATGTTATCCATTTTTACCCCTATGCAAAAATGGACAACGGGAGTAAATTAGACCCTGGGACTAGAAAAATTCTTCATGAGCATTATGGGTCATTTTGGGTAAATTTTACGTTTAAGGAGCATTTTCAGTGTCACGAGAAGGTTCGGGATCGTATTGGATCATTTTCACCCTTTTTTGGGTCTTGCAGGCTCAAGGTTTTCTCAGAGCAAGAAAATTGGTCCCGATGGGCCCACTTCCAGTTAATGCGAGAAAAAAATGATCAAAATTGGTAAATCAATTTTAGGGGGTCTCTCTATGTTTCCACGACTCTCAAATTTCAAGAGAAATCCCAAGAGAACCAAAATAGGGATCGAAATCAGGTTTGGGAGATCAAAGTGGGCACAAGCTTAAAATAGCTCGATGAGCTAAAGGACGAGTTGAGGTGAATCCATTAAGAATCGAGCTAGTAAAGCGGCTTAGGAGTCAGCACTAGTGGAAAATTCAATGGTTCGGGTGTAGAATGATCTTAGAACCCATCGTGGAGGTTAATACGTCAGGTTGAGTTGAATAGCTTGAGCCAAAGGAATGAAGCTCAGGAATTCGAGTGACCTGGGAGCTCGGGCCTGGACTGAGGGTCACCATGTACCTAAACATGGAGTAGATACGAGCTACACATGAAGTTAGTGGCAGGTTTTCTATGAGCTCACAAAGGCTAGGTGTAAAGCAGGACCAAGATACTCAGTCATAACAGCTTCAGCATGGCACGATCGGAAGGGGCCATGTCGGCTCAATTTGTAGAGTGGTGTTGAGTTACAAGAAGACATCGGGTGGTTGAGTAGAGAGCACACATTTTGAATGAGTGCACTAGGTCATTTGGGAAGTCGACCGAGTTGGGGTCATAGAACAGAGGTTTTTTGAGCTATGCATGTGGGCTCATCGAACAAGGATGATTGGATCATGGCTGCAAGGAGCTCGCGGCTTAGTGATAGGAGGAAACAGCTCATAGAAGACCAAAGGGAGACTTGCTCGGGCAAGCTAAGATGATTCATGGTGGGTTTGATTGTGTCGGGGTATAACTGAAAGCTAAGGCTCATACAAAAGAGGTGTTCTATGTGTTCGGACATGGCGAGTTGAGTCCATGAGGGTTTGATGAGAAAAAGAAGGTTTCGCGAGGGGTAAGAGCTCAGGCTGAGCCGAGTCAATGGTTGCAAGAATGAATGAAGCTACAGTGAGAGGGCATATGGAGGATCTCACAGACGAAGTGAACTGAGTGACGGTGAGTTATTTGTCGGGTTGGAGTCAATACATTCGTAGGATGTCACGGGGAATACACCATGTTGCGTGTGGACAGCGTTTGGAGGAAATACGATTGGAGTTTCAAAAAATAAGCTTTCGGAAAAAGGGGGCACGTTGGAATATTGGCAAGCTAAAATTTCCGAAGATGTGAAAACCCAAAGTCTGAAATCTGGGGTAATCGGTCTTTTGGGGATTGTTTTTTTTGGAAATATTGGAGTGTTACTGAGTTGGAAAGACTCTGAAATCCCGAAGCAAAAAAATTTGAAGTTGGCTAGTTCCAAGACTAGGTTTTTTTTTCGCGGATGCATTTTGGATGTGTCGGGGATACAATTGGTTCCAAATTTTGAAGGAAGTCATCACTGGGTCAACACGGGAGCCACTCGAGGATCAAGTCAATCGAAAAAGTAGGTAGGAAGCCAACTAAGCAGTCCGTGCCACATGGAGTATTGAGGGGATCGGTGATTTGAGTGGAAAGTTTTTTTGGGCACCCAAGCCATTGCAAGGTAGTATCACATAAGGACTGAGTCAAATTGCTGAGTTGGAAAGGGACACATGGTGATCAAGCTAACTCATAGTGGAGCGTAGTATGAAGAGATATTGTTGGGGCTCGGCAATTTTGAATGTCTCTCGCAATCAGTGAAGCTCTTGGCATTAGAAGAACCCAAAACTCAAGGTGAAAGGGTTTAGGTGTTAGGGCGCCCACAAAGCATGAGTCACATGGAGCTCAGAGATAAATTTGGCGAGGTTTAAATGGGGTGCACATGGCAGCAAACTCAGAATTTTAAGTTGTTAGCTCAATCAGACTACAATGTGGGGCGGCCAACCAAACAAAAGCGCAAAGGACCCAATACAAACGCAAAGTACCCATGTGTAATGTAAGCAAAGAAGGGATCACCAACCAACTCGTCAAGCTAGCTAGCGAGCTACCAGCTAGACTCTCCCAATGCAGATTTCAACTTGTGGGGCCCCAAGGCACATCAAGGTGCTTTTAAAATATTATTAAAATATTATTTTGTAATCAAAGGCAAAAATTTAAATTTTTGGAGGCATGGTTGGGGGAGAGTTTTCTGGGTATAAGAATGATGTAATCAAGTGTGAAGACATGTAACAAAGCATTGACAGTTACAAGGATACCATGCTTACTATTGTTATGCCTAGATTTTAGGGAATCATTTTTTTCTCTCACACACTCAGCAATGTAATAAAATGAAAAGGGGTGCATTATTTCAGAGAGTTAGACAATTTTTTCCAAGCTTCCCCTCTTCTTTCAAGTTGAGTTGTTGTAAATTTAGAGGATTTCAAGCCTTCCTTCCAAAGATTGTAATGGCAGTTTTTGCCTCTTCCTGTTGTAATGATGCACTGTGAATGTTCTTAGCGTAATAAAAATGATGTCTTGTGATAGATTTCCTATCCTTGAATTGTTGTTTGTTACTCTCTTTTTCCTCTCTCATGTTTACAGGTATATTGTGCAACCTTGGTTTACATTCCAGGTTTTGGGAGTTATTGTGCTTATCTGGGAATGAAGTATTGTATGCAGTTGTGTTTTTGACGAATTTCCATCCTTCCAATGCTCATCCTTCTTCATTGGTAGCCCAATAATTTCTCTATCAAATCCCTTTCTTGGTGCATCGCCACTTTTAGTGTAGGTTTTATTTTATTCAATCTCTTTCCCTATCTCCCAGGAAATGTTAGTATAGGTCTAGTTAGTTGTTTTCCTTACATTAGGAGTAGTGTAGTGCTTAGTTTAGGAAGAGGAAGCCAGCCTTCTCCGGAGGTTCACCTCAAGCCCGCAAGTTCAACAGCTTGAGAGGTGATACCCATGTTACCCAATCACACTTAATGCCCCATTCATAACTTGGTCATTCGTGGGGTGATGTGATTTTGTGATAATAGTGGGTGAGAAACAATGTGAAAATGAGCTAAAGGGATCCTCAGGCATGAAGGAAATGACTTCTTCATGTATTCAGGAAATTTAATTTTGATCTTCATGGAAGCAAGAATAAAATCAAAAATATTGAAGAAGTTTTAGTTTCAAATGATCTTTTGGAGAAAACCATGTAGCTTTCAAATAAGACTCGGTGAGTTCATCATGTATACCCTTGTTAAACTCATGTTTAGTGAGTTGAGGAGCATTAATGGAAAACCCAAGAGGAAGAAGTATTTCTATATCAATATTCACCTTCTAAAGGAGATTCATAACTCTTGCATACCAACAAGATTTTCATCCTTTTTTGACAAGTTGCGGAGAAGATTGGAGTGACAAATATAGATATCTATTCTGACCAAAAAAATAATTTGTCATGCATCGAAGCCTATGCAGCATAGTGGTAATATTGAAAATCAAAGTGATAAAGAGTGGACATACCCCTAAATCTGCAAGAATAATTGAGTGAGGAACTGGTCTTTTGGCTCGAATATTCTTCAATAGCATGGAAATGAAAACTCTTTCCATACGGTTGAAATCATTCAATCTCAAATATGGACCCCAAACATCACATCCATATAATAGTGTTGGTGTAACCAATGTATGAAAAAATCAAATATTTTCTGAATATCTTGAAATTGAAGCTGAAAACATTGTCTTTCCAAGGTTGTCAAAGTTGCATACCCTTTGCTCAGTCTTTCTTCTATTGTCGGAACAAATCCAAAACGCGGTCCAGAGAAAACCACATCCAAGTAGGTGTAGGAGTATGCTACCTCAATCCGTTTTCCTTTGTACATCAAATTCATTGTAGATGCTACTTTCTTGGTTATATTGAATACGATGATTTTTGTCTTTGCAAGATTTACTTCAAGGCTTTTCTTATCACAAAAATTACTCAATGCATTAGGCTGATTTTGAAGTCTTGTAATTGAGTTTGAAAGAAAAATAATGTCAATTACAAACAATAAAATAGAAATGTAGATCCCAAAGAGGCTACAACCATTCATATTACTTGAGCCTATGCAGATAAGATCCTCTAATTAATCAATATAGAGCCCAAAAAGTGCAGGTGAGAGTGGACAACCTTGTTTCACACCTATGGTACTATGGCTGTTATTAGTAGTGCCCATTTTGGTATGAATATGTCCAAAACTTTTCTCATACAAAGTCATGACAAGAGAAATTACCATGTCAGGAAGACCCAACTCTTCAAGCCTCTAGATCAAAAGATGCCTTGGTACTATATCAAATGCCTTTCGAAAGTCTACAAAACAACAGTATACCTTCTGCTTGTTAGCCTTTGTTTCCCCTATAATGGCACCCAGAGTGAAAATGTAGTCATTTGTTCAGTGATTCCTTCTAAATCCTACTTGACCTTTTGCTCTAATCCATTTTTTCTCTTCCCATTGTGATATATAATCATCAAGCACAATAGGAAAAATCTTAACCAGAGTATGCCCAATCATGATGGTACAATAGTTCTTAGGTTTAAGAGAATCTCCAGATTTGAAGATGGGGTGTATAATATGAGATGTCTAAGTGGGGGGGGGGGGGGGGGGGGGGGAAGACCATAAGGAATAATAAAATTAAAAATATTAGAGATATGGATAGCAAGAACGATTAGGCTATGATGGAAGAATTTAGCTTTTAAATTTTCCACATCTTGGGCTTTCACTGTGTTTTCCTGCACTTCCGCAATTTGTGGCACCAATATTATCCAACAAACTTCAGTCATCCTTCTATAAATTTCATTTTCATTTGTTTTTTATTGGGTCATTCACACGTATCCACTATGTAATTCTCACATATGGGATTATTCTAGTGTTTAATGATATGTGTCTTAGTTGAGTCATTTAGATTATAAATGTTTATGAAGTTTTGACTTTTAATCAAAAGTAATTAAATATTACTTTTTATTTGATTTCTAGTAGACGTTTTTTTAATAACCAAAATTGCTTTTTAGTGATATAGTTATTAGGTTTAGGTGATTAGGAGCCTTGTTACTAAAAGATTAAAGTCGTGGTTTTTTTATCATAAGATATTTTAAGTCTTTGAGTTAGAGTCCATAATTCAAAATGTATCAAGGAATTATATATTTGAGACAAGTAAACTTGTGTTTATATATAATTCTATTCAAAATTTTGTGTTATACTCATTTGGAGAGTTGTCGTCAAAATAACTATCTTGTCATAGTTAATAAAATAGTCCTTTTGTCAAACGTGTCTAGTTTAGATATTTAAATAATAATAATTAAACACTATTTTTTTAATTGTTGTCTTTATTGTCAAAGTTTTGTAATTGTAAAGTCAAGTGTTATTCATGGGTAATAAACTCACTTGTCAAGTGTCAAAAAGTTTGGGGAAAAAATTGCCTCACTTTTAGTCGAATGCGCTATTAGTGGAATCTAACGTTATATGAAAATAAAGTGTTTCACATTGTGGGGGGAGAAAAGTATAATCACAGTGTGGAATAAAATATGCTTCAAGGTCGTATTTGTTGATTAAGTAGCATGTTGATAGAAGGACATAGGCATCAGAGGATGGAGGTCATTCAACAAACTCTCGTCAGCCGCTAATGATGAGGTCACATATTTGAAGTAGTGGCACATTTTTTATTTTTAGTTATGTGTGTCTGTGAATAAGAATAGAAGATCACTCATGTTACTCCATTATTTTCGCTTGAATGTGGTTGTGATATGTCATGGAAAGTGCAGAAATTTAAAAAGAGTTGTAAAGGATGGCAATTGACTACAAAGTTCCTCTGACTGTCAAACTTCTTAGAAGTGTGATCTATCGGTGATAAGTTCAATATGGTGAAGCGGGTGATCATGTGAAGCAAAATATAGATAGTAGTAAGCAAACCTAGAAGTATGATGTGGCATATGATTTTGTTTTTAGTGTTCCTTGCCCCATGTTCACACTAGGCGGAATGTTAGGAATATTAATGTTAGTATGAACATTATCATGTGTGTGTTGAATTATATTATCCGGATATAATATAATATTGTAATAATTGGTTTATATTAGTGAGTTGTGATAACAACTCACGCCTTTTATAATATTGTTAATAAGTAGTTGTGAGTTGTTGAAACAACTCGTACTACTTTGATATGTTTTTCATATGTTAGTAAACCTATATATATGGTTTTAAATCCGTATGAATAATTCAAGGAATTGTTTATTGTGTTATTGTTTTCTGAAACTATGACCAAATTATCATCAAATGCTTATGAATTATAATTTGAAAACTTGAAAAGGGATGATGGAAAAAGGCATAAGGAAAAGTGGAGCACGCGAGAAGATCTAAGTGGAGATAAATAGGTGCTTGTAGGAAATCTATGGGGAAAGGAAGCACACACAAGGAAAGGAATGTGATGCATCCCAATAATTAAAGCTACCAATGAAGCTAAAGGAACCAAAAGAAGGAAACACAAATCCATGAAATTTATAGCACAGACATGCAAATTGATGGGATCATCACCTAGTTAATTCAAGTTTAAAATATGAATAAAAGTGTGGAAACAAAGAGTGGGAAGCAATTGGAAGCCACTTAGAAATAATTGTGGTTGGTAAATAAGTGATATTTCATGCATTTGAAGAAATTAAATATGGCATCATATACCATTTTAAAGGGGAATAAATAGGGTGGAGGAACTCATTTCATAGTTAGTTGCACTCCTTAGGTGAAACTAGACATCAAAGATAAACAAAAATTGATTTTAACAGTGATATAAAGCACAAAAATAACCCTTTTTAAGACATTTTTGAAGAATTCAAGATTTATATTGTACAAATAATGGTGGGAAAAAAAGAAAGAAAATTCTAAATTTCAAGTTTTTATGGCTTCTTATTCAAACCTTAATCATCATTAATGTGGGGGATAAGTTCTTCCAATAGTAAAAAAAGAGCTTTGGGGCAATGAATCTCCCTAGGGTAAATTAGTAGGGTTTTCAAACTGGATGATTGGATAGAAACTAACGAGATGAGGCACATGAGTTTTGGTACCGCACAAGAATCCAGTTTTTTTAGCACGACTAGTTTGAGAGATTTGAGTGACTCAATGTTGGGAGAAGAATAAGTTGATCGAATTATAATCAAATATCTTGAGGAAGATGAATCCAAAGCATACGCCAACACATCCATGCAAGTAAATAATAAACATGTGTGTACCATGACACCAAGTAGGAAGGTGAAAAATAAGGCAAAAACTTTTTTGCATGTTCTAACCATAAATCTAGAGATGTAATACCCAGAATCCTTCATACATGGAGAGGAATGGAAGAAAATGGTACACACATGTAAAATAATAGATGTTAATCACTTCAAATGCTAGGACTTAAGGCTACTTTTTCATAGCATTATATGTGAAAAAAACAAAAAAGAAAAATGAAGGACGAATCATATTTGGTGATAACATAAAGTAGACACTTGAGAAAGTTGGAGTTTTGTAATTATATGAGTTATCTTGTTTTGGAAATCTAGCATAATTAGTGCAATTTTTGTTATCACGTGTGCATGAAGGATAATTATACTTCATTATCTAAAGAATGAGAATAAATTCCATGTGCATCAACAATGCAACCTTGGTATAGATCTGTGTGATGGTAAAGAGGTTGATAAAACAGGAGTCCTATTGACATACAAGAAGGTAGGGCACACATTCCCTATTGAAAACATTATATATCTAACAACAAGGGTTGTATAATATGTGGTCACCTCTAAGCTATCTGGCACTAAAATATGGGTTGAGATAAATAAATAGTTTTTTGTACATTGCACATGAAATGGCCAAAGGTACACATTATAATATCATGCAATACATTGAAGAGATTTTAGAATATGATGCAAAAATCATGCATGTGGTAGGAGGAAATATGTGTGTGTGTGTGTGTGTGTGTGTGGGGCATACTTTTAATCATGTTGGTCTTCAATGATATTTTCATGCTTAAAGGGGATGGGAAAACAATATGGAAATACCCTATGGTGAACAAGTATTTTGCAAAGCACTATAAGGACTACCTCAACCTAACTACCCTCACCAAAGCATACAAATCCAGGTTAGATAATTAGCTAAATAAGTTGAGAAATGCCTTCAAAGATGAGTGGAATGATCCTAGAGTCCTTCCTAAATTGGTGAAGTGTAGTCATTTTTACACCCACCAAAGAACAAGGGAATCCCATGTGCGCTGGCCTATCACCCAACGGATGTTAAGTACTCACCCGAGGCACTCACAGGTTTCGAGTTTCTCTTTTACATGAGTTGAGTGGGAAAACATCATCTATGATCCAAAATTTAAAGGAAGTGAGTGGGAATGAAACATGCGAACATCATAGAGCTCAGAATGGCTCTAGATAATTGCAGTCATTACAGACAGAGATACTTTAACAGACTTTAAAGAACTAAATCAAAACAAAAAGGGAGATGCATAGGAATTCATATTCATCTTATAAACATACATGAAAAGGAACTATGAAGAACCATGTATGAATCCAAACCAAGAAGGATCATATTCAATTAACTTGGTAACCTCATTACATTTATTAGGCTTACTACAAATCACCACATTATGGCAGACCAAAGTCATGCATCATAACTGGATCCATATCATTTAGCTCTTAAAAAGAAATTTAAACCCCAAGCCCTTGATACATCCTTCTCCTATATTTCATCTACCCAACCCAATATGACTCCTTGCATCATTTCTGCAAAGCTCCGCTCTCTATTGATTTCTCTCTATCCTCGATCCCACCACACTTTTCTTATGCAGGTGATTGCATATATAGGTATCCCAAAGTGCCAACTCATCCTTATGCAGCCTCAGATCTGGAGCCAAGTGTTTGAATGTGGACCTCCATGTGAGCATGCTCCTCCAAGCCTAGGCTCTCTACTTTTTGTCATGATGTTTTCTAGAAACTTCTATCACAGGGCATATTCCTTCCTAGGCCAACATGTCGCCAGGATGGCACCTTATCCACTCTGCATGTGCAGTCAGGTCACGCTTTTCTCATCTCCTGGCCTGATACACCAAATATGGCTAAGTCCCAAAACCTTGTCTTCCGGTGTGCAACACGGCCCTTCTAAAACCCTCCTAGAACCTTGCCTTGCATGCATTCTCCTTGTGTGCCCATCCTTTAACCTAGGCCTTGCGCACCCATGTGCCTTTGTGTACTTGGCCAATATTTTAGGGGCCCAACATCACCCCACACTATGCCTGTTCTCTGCCCATGGGAACACTTCTCCAATGAATAAATAATTACAGTAGACTTACGTCTTGGGAAAAGAATAAGGGGATGAAGAATTTGGGAAAGAAGAAAGAATGGGGAAGTGATGGCATTATTGCAACAAGCTAGGAAAATATTTTTGCAAGTTGGCCTCCAACTTGTTCCAAGCATCGACTTTGTTTGGCACTCTCTGGCAGAGGTCGTTGACTAAAATGCTTACCTCCCCAAAACTCAGTCCATCTCCTTGAGCATTCATAGTGTCAACATTTTTTTCCAACTCCTTGCCTACGTCCTCAATCGTGTCCATCCTTCTAGTAATCTGTGGGTATAACTCTTTTAGTTGGTTCTTGATTATACCCCTTAGGGCCTCAATAGCTTCTGACTTCTTTTCAACCTCAGCCAAGATTCTATCCCACTTTACTATGTTACATTGTTCTTCTCTTCGAACTCTTTAAGCTCTACTTCATATTTGGCGACCAGGATACTCGCCACTTTATCTCTATCAACGGAATTTTCATATGCAGCCTCAATGGTATGGGAAGCAATCTTTACATCAGTGAGGACTTTTCTGTATTCAGCCATGATTGCTACTACCTTTAATTTATCCTCCTCCAGGCACGTTGCTACTTCTTCTGCGGATTTTAAGGCTAGGGGTTGCCTCTCCATGGTGAGGATGCACGTTAGGTCTTCAAGGCACTCAAGGGAAGATCCATACTTTTGCGCGAGTGGCATTAAATCTAGATGCTTCAAAACAATGCCATATGTGATGGATTCTACCTTCTTATGTACTTCACACACCATTGCCTTTTATTCCCTGAGCTCACGCTTTAGTTGGGCACTAATTAACTCCTCCTACTTTAAATCCTTGGCCTTCTCTACTAGCTCTTCCTCCTTTTCTAACTCTCCCTCCTAAATATTCCAAGTTCAAATCTCTAACCTGTGAAGAATACTCTTTTCCAACCCATGCCCTAGCTGCCAAACCCTAACTGGAATATCTTTTCACAAGACGATGCTTCTCCACAACTCTTCCCACGTCTGTGAATTACTTCCCCCCTAGTTTGCAGATCCAAACTAGTTATTCACGATTAAAATCTTCCAATTTTTCTTCGCACGGATCAACTTTGGAAACCCTAGTTTGCAAAATATCTTCCTTCTTCGTAGTAAATAATGAAGTGCCCAACCCTCTATTTATAATTTTTCCCAGTTTTTAACATTAAATGTTATCTTACCTACCACTGTAGTTTAACACTTAATGCGTCTTTTTCAAACAAACCCGACTTTAGCACTTTAACTCACGCGCCCAACCTTGCATGGACAATTCCCCAACCTTCTGGCATACAACCAATCCATATTGACAGGAGACTCTTACGTGCGCATAACCAATGCCGAAGGCACTTCTTCTGTCATGATTTTTTTGCTCTCACCTATTTCGTGTTGTGTTTTCACTTCTTCCTCTCTTGTACGTGGATCCCCAATGTAGCCTTACCCTGACACCAACCATCCTTTTTCACCTTTCCTTGCATGTACTTCCTTCATAGGGTCATTCAACCAGGATTTCCAATGCAATCCTTCCTAGCGCTTCACACTCCAATTTCTTCCACCTTACTCCATCCCACACTAAAATGATGCGCAGTCCTCTGTGTAGTTACAACCTTCAAAAAGGAATTAGATTACCGGTGCCTAAGGCGTAGCACAAAATAGCAACGAGAAAGGGAAACATAAGAAAATAAAATGCACTAAAGGAAATCCTAAACTAATTGGCAATATTGCCTTATTTACAAACACCGAGAAGACTTATTTATAGTAGGGCTTCATCCGACTCCCATTGAAGTGTCCTGGAAATCTCGTCCCATCTAGCGCTTGTAACTGGCACGCGCTCAAATCAAGGATGTACGAGATGATGTAGGGACCCAACCAATGCACTTTTAACTTCCTAGGATGGCGCAGAAACTTTGAATCATGTAGTAAGACAATTTGCTCAACCTCAAACTTCTTCTTCTTAATGTGACGATCATGTCAAGCCTTTTGTTTTTCTTTTTCTGTCTTATGGATCCACCTGGAAAGTAATCCTCTTTAATCTAATTACATTAACTTGTCAAATTTTGCTTCCAGCACTTGTTCATCAGCCAATCCTCCCGCGCGCGCTATACGCAAAGAAGGTAACATGAACTCAACTGGTAGGACAGCGTCCATGCCAAACACCAATTGAAATGGTGTGGCCTTATTTAAACTCTTGTAGGTTGTCCTATATGCCCAAAGAACAGCTGATACTTTTTCATCCCAATCTTGTCTACAAACATCACAAATTTTAGTCAACATGTGGCTAAGTATTTTGTTAAATGCCTCAGCAATTCCATTTTCCTAAGGGTGATAAGGAGTAGTTTTTAGATGGGCCACCATGAATTCTGATAGTAGAATCATGATCATTTCATTGAGGAAGTGCATACCCCTATCACTTGTCAAACTCAATGGGCATCCATACCTATTGATTATGTTTTCCCATAAAAACCTAGCAGCAGTAGCCAATGTACAATCCTTTGTAGGTGATGCCTCTGCTCACCTTGTCAAATAATCAATGCAAGTGAGGATATACCACGAACCAGTCCTTTGCACCACTGGCGAGGTTGGTCCAACAAAGTTGATAGCCCATTTCTCAAATGGTTCCGCGCTGGCTATTAGTCGCAAGGGCACTTCATCCCCTTTTCCAGGTTTGCCAAGGCACTGGCAATGGTCACAATCCTTACAAAAATCAATCCAATCTTGATGAATGGTCTCCCATCGAATCCCTGCAAGTATAATCTTCCGTGTGATTGCATTTACCGTATAGTTTCCTCCTGCAATCCCACCATGCACTTATTCCATAATTACAATGCGCTCATGTTCTAGTACGCTTCGGTGTAGAACCCCATCATGACCCATTTTGTACAGGTCTCCACTAATTAGCATGTAGGGCATGGCATTTATGGTCAACTTCTTCTATTCCAAGGCATTCATTCTGTATTGCACCACACGTATTTTGAGAAATACTACAATATCTTCCAAATCCGAGGGTGTGCGCCACAACCTAAGCAGTTACGCGTCTAGCATAGTCTCTTCAATACTTTACACGTCCTCCCCTAAATCAATCCTAGAAAAATGGTCAGGTTCGGAATTACTTTTTCCTAGTTTGACAACCACCGTGAACTCAAATTCTTGGAACAACAGTACCCACCAACATATGCGCCCTTGTAGAATGAGCTTGTTCACCAATTATTTCAATGCCATATGGTCAGTGTAAAATATAAAAGGGGTTGCCAACAAATATTGTCTAAATTTATGAAGTGTGTAGATCATTGACGATGCCTTGTGCTTAGGCGTAGTGTAATTCTGCTCCACTAGTGTCAATTTCCTGCTTGCAAAGCACAAAGGATGATCAGCAATCCCTTCACCAGGATGTGCAAATACTACTCCAATGATTGTTCTTGAGGCATCCACATGAACATGGAAAGGCTTATCCCAAGAAGGGAAACGTAGGATTTGCGCGATGACAAGCCTATCCTTCAAAGTGTCAAATTCCTTTTGGTGTGCTTCTCCCCAATGAAAGGCACTCTTATGTCTAAGCAACTCTTCTAAAGGCGTGGCAATCTTGGCATATCCCTTGATGAACTTCCTGTAGTACCTTGTATGCCCAATAAATCCACGCACCGCACTTTGACTAGTAGGCTCCCTTAATCCCACAATTACTGCAACTTTTGCAGGATCTACTAGTAGGCCCTCCTTACATATGATGTGCCCCAATAATGTTCTAAACGGGGAAGCAAAGACACATTTATTAATGTTAATGGATATCCTCAACTGCCAACACCTTTCAAACATCAGCCTTAAGTTGTCACAATGGTCCTTCACTAACCCATATATTGTCCAATCATCCAAGTAGACTTGAAGGAATTTATGGATAAAGTCCTGGAAATATCATACCACAATGCATGAGAACACAACAGACGCATTCTTCAATCCAAATGGCATAACCGTATAGGAAAAACTTCCCCACTTAGTGGCAAATTTTTTCTTCCTTTGGTCCTCCTTCGCGATCCTTACCTCATGATAGCCCAAGAATCCATCTGTGAAAGAATAGACCTCATGCCCTGCCACTCCTAAGATTTCTTCAGTATATGGGGTTGGGAAAGGATCAATGATATATACTACATTTAGGTCCCTGTAATCAACACATATCCTTATCCTTCTATCCTTCTTGATGCTAATTACCATTGGACTTATCCATTTTGACTCTTCAATAGCTTTAATAATGTCTAATGCTATCATCTTATCTATTTCCTCCTTAACCTTCACGCACAGGTTAGGATTCATCTGGTATGGTCTTTTTTTGACTAGGCACGCACCTTCCTTCAGCTTTATCCTCATTACCCCAAGGAATGGTGGACGCCTTTAAGCTCATGATACCCACGTGGGAATATATCCACAAACTCACGTAAAAGATCAATGATCTTGGAGACTTATTTCTCCAACCAATAGTCTCTAATGATAGCCTTTTTAGGCTCTTCATCTGAGGCGATGTTAACCTTCTTTATCTTTAAAGGCTCATGGTAGGCACACGCCCATTCATCAGCACTGTCTATGACTTCGCGCTTCCCTACAGAATGGTCAACATCTAAGTTTTTCACTTCTTCACCATCAATAACATACACCATCTTCCCATTTTCTCTTTCCAAACACGCGCGCTCAAGTTGTATCTCTTTTGTTTCTTATTCCTCAAAGTGCGCCTCCAAGCCAGGTTCACCTAGCAACTCCAGTAGCCTATCTTCTACCATGGCACTATCCCCAATGGTAAGGTGTTTGACAACCTGTAATGCCTTATCCAACAAGGGATTTGTACTCTAATACTTGAATGTTTGAATGAGATCAGTTGTTAACTCTTGCCAATTCCCTATCTGACGGCGTGTCTCAGAATGAATGTACCATTCACGCACACAACCATGTAGGGTGGAATACAACTTGTGAACCCATAATGATGGTGGCAATACTTCTACGCTTCCCATCCAGGTTGTCTCACATGCTTAGATATGGAAGGAAGCGGTCTCTTTACCATGGTAATATTTTATAGCCGTGGGCACGTTGCTCCTGCAAAACCTTACAGAGAAGGCAATTCTCATCTCGCGTCATTCTAAGAGATTATCCTAATGTGTTGCCCACCAACACGCAATAGTTCCAAGTAGGACGTAATCATTCTAAGAGATTATCCTAATGTGTTGCCCACCAACGCGCAGCAGTTCCAAGTAGGACGTAACTTAACATCCCCCTTCATTCATTTTCCTCCTTCCACTGAGCTTCCATCTCCTACAGAAAAGACCTCAGGGAAGGCTCGTCCTAAGTACTTAGGTAGCTCCTTTCCACCCATGCGCCGGACCGTATGCACCTTTGTCACCGATCCTCTCAAATGTCGTCTGATTAACTCATAGATTTCATGCGCCCAATTATCACATGCTATACTGATGGTGTCACTTAGGGACTAAGCATCCTCAAACTGGATAATTCCTTCGTGGGATGAATTATCTCTGGATCTCTGATTGAGTGCACATATATTCTATCCAAGACCTTTCTCCCAAAGGTTCAGTATAGGGTGTTGACTTCCCATCAACCATGAGTATGATGACCCGTTCCTCTTCATTTTCAAAGCTTATGTATCCCTTGTTGAACCGAAGATCCACATTGTTCTTAAAGCACCATGGGCGCCCAAGTAGTGCTAGGAAATTGTCTACCTCGGCGAGCTCCAAGACTTCAAAGTCCCCAGTAAACTTAGCCCCTTGAATGGTGATAGTTGCATCCTTTAAGACACCGATGGGCATTGCCTTCATTTTGTTTTCCATATATAGCACATTTGAATATGGTTGTAATGCAAGCCTTCCCATCTGATATCATGCATCCAAGGTGAGAACATTGACCCTCGCACATTTGTCAATGAGGCTATTACTAAGGAGCCATCCATCCACGACCGTATTTAACATGATCTGCCTATCATAGTCAAGGCTGTGAGGGGGAAGGTTTGCATGCAAGACCTTCCTCTCACGCTCTTCCCCAGTGTGTGGTACCTTCTCTCTCAACCATGCTCTTAGCAAGGGAATAATATTCTCTTGCCTTAGCATTTTACATACTTCCTTGACCTCATCTAGGTCATCTTTTGGCACCTCGACCTTCCTTCTTTGCTCCTCCCTCCTGGACTGATCCTTTAGACACTGGATTTCTTTTTGTAAGCTCTGAATGATGTCCATGGTTTCTTGATATACCTCCTTTTGATGCGCAGGGTCTAGGTACTTCCCATGTACCACTTCATCCCTTGAAACTAGGTTCTTCTACCTTGGTATTTCCTTTGCGCGTGTGGCCTCTACTCTTGTTATTACCATAACAGGTTCCAAGCTTGCATCATGTGTCACCCATGGAATCCATTGTGTGTCATCCTTCTTAATACTTACCATTTCAGCGCCCTTGTCTTTTCGATGTTGTTTATTCATGTGCTCAAACAACTTAGGGCACTCCTCATACTTGTGCTTCTTCCCGCACCATGAGCATTGTAATAAGTCTGGGCACTCACGCTTGTAGTGGTCTGTAGACCCACAATTAAAATAGGTTCCACATGGGAATTCAATTCTTCCTCCTCCGCAGTTACCATGACCACAGAATCCTCTGTGAAATCCCCTTCCGCGCACACCTTCATTTGTGCGCACCTCATAATGGTAGCCATCATTCTTAGAACTGCTGGCAAGGCTGGTTTGGCGCACACCAAGATTAATGGCCTCATGGATCTTATTAATAAGCCTACAATCCTTAGTGTCATGGGTCGTAGAGGTGCAGATCTTACAGTAGCAAGACACATTCTTCTGAATTGTGCTCCGTAACAAGGGACATCTACTTGCATCATGGTCCCCATGACAAATCTCATAGTCTACTGCTACGGTGTGTACTATCTTCCGGGGGCAACTATCCTTGACATGCCCCTCTACTTCACAATTTGTACACCATATACCGCTGCGAGTCTCATGGGCTGAGTTCGCAGACAACTTCTCTAGCTGCTTCGCCATATCAGCGATTTGAGCCTCCAGAAATGGGATAACACTAATATCAACACTTCCAATAGCTTCAGCACACAGAGTAGCTTCTAACGCCTCACGCGGGTCTATGAAAGTCTTATGAGATGAAGCTCTTCTAAAAGGTGTTATCAACCCCCCAACAAACCATTGAGCATGTTGTGAAGAGTGAATGTCATATGATAATTTTGACATGAGGGTTTTGAACCATGCATCATATTCCCCCACACTCTCTGCCATTCCCTGTTGGATCTCCTTCAGGGCACTAATGCTCTTATGTTCAAACTCATGGATATGGAATTTTTCCAAAAATATGTTATTTAAATCAGTATAATCCACCACCATTTGATGAGGGTCATATTTCATATACCATTTATGTGTGTGCCCTTGCAACGTTGTTGCAAACTGGCTTGCTTTTCACTCCGGACTAGTGATCCCTTTCGCGTGCCATAGCATCTCACACTTGTGAACATGTTATACAGCATCTTCAATGCCTCTATAATATAGAAAATGTAAATGCATTTCAAAGAAAACTTGAGGAGGTGTCTGGGGCCCTTTTCTTCCTGATTCAGAGCCTTGGTTTCCTCCGGTGTTTCCCCCGTTGTAGGATCCACCAAATCCATCAGGTCCTGTAGTGGTCGTGCCAAGGGTCCCAAAAGTTACATTGAATTGTGCGCCGACAGTCTGTGATAATGCCCCACTACTAATAGTGTACCCCACGCCACTCCCAGACTTGAGACCGAAGGCTTGTGTACTTGCTCCTTGTCCAAAAATTCCTCTGAATACTGGAATAGTATGTGTATCCATAGAAGTGGGAAATGAGAAATTGTATCTCCTAGGCATAGATCTGTCATTTCCAATGATACCAAATGGGTCAGCTATACTCCTTTCTTGATCTAGAAAACCAAGTGCTAGGTTTGGTCACTAGGTGGGTTTAGATTCATGCCAACGAATCTTCTCTCTCCACGCGACAAACTCTCATCAGAAGCCAAAGGGGTCTCTCTTATGCGCTTGCCAAGATGGGGTAGCACAAACTACTCAGGTTCCATGTCCTCTACATGAGCCTCAAATCCTTCTCGCAATGTTTTCCTCCATTTATCCATCACACCTGTAACCTCACGTTGTCTAGCAATCTCCCTTTCATGTGCTTCACTATACTTGAGTTGTCTCTTCTCCCTTTCTTTCTCTGTCACAATATCTGTCATCTTCCTCCACCCTAGCTTCCTCGCCTAGTGCTCAGAACAGTTTAGCTGACCATTGGAAATGCCTCTAAACTCAAGGTAACAATCAAGATCTTCATTGCCAGAGGGATATCACGTAGAAATGATCCTTTGGGATCCTGAAGAAACTCGAACTCAACGACTTCTAGACAAGAATATGTAGAAATAGTGTACTCCAGAGTGTAGCTAGCTAGTACTCCTTTCAACCAATGATCCACAGCAAGATTCCACGTCAGATCTGCATCTTGTAGCCTCTGGTATTCTTCTTGGGTCCATGCACATGATCTATAATACCAGTTTGATCTAGACACATATGCCGAGAGCCATTCATACAGTTCTACTAGGAAGCAACAGAAAAAAAAATTCATACAAATCATGGTAGAGGTTCTCTTCTACCCATCTACATCCATCGAACTCGGGTCCAGTGTTGAATCTCTGAGAAAATTCATCCTTCGTGCTCTTAAACCATGATTCAACACTTTCCAAATTTAAACGCTCTGTCATCACTCATTGCACAGATCATGATGCATGTCATTTCCCACTACAACTTCGAAAAGAGGTCCCGGCAACGGAACCAAGATGTAGTCATTTTTACACGCACCAAAGAACAAGGGAATCCCATGCGCACCGGCCTATCACCCAACAGACGATGGGTGCTCACCCGAGGCACGCACGGGCATTGATTCTCTCTTTTATGTGAGTTGAGTGGGAAAACATCATTTATGATCCAAAATTTAAAGGAAGTGAGTGGGAATGAAACATGTGAACGTCATAGAGCTCAGAATGGATCTAGATCATTTCAGTCATTACAGACAGAGATACTTTAACAGACTTTAAAGAACTGAATCAAAACAAAAAGGGAGATGCATAGGAATTCATATCCATCTTATAAACATACATGAAAAGGAACTATGAAGAACCATGTATGAATCCAAACCAAGAAGGATCATATTCAATTAACTTGGTAACCTCATTACATTTATTAGGCTTACTACAAATCACCACATTATGGCAGACTAAAGTCATGCATCATAACTGGATCCATATCATTTAGCTCTCAAAAAGAAATTTAAACCCCAAGCCCTTGATACATCCTTCTCCTATATTTCATCTACCTAACCCAATATGACTTTGTGTGTCATTTCTGCAAAGCTCCAATCTCTATTGATTTCTCTCTATCCGCAATCCCACCACACTTTTCTTCTACAAGCGCTTGTATATATAGGTATCCCAAAGTGCTAACTCATCCTTCTGCGGCCTCAAATCCGGCGCCAAGTGTCTAAATGTGGTCCTTCATGGGAGCATGCTCCTCCAAGCCTAGGCTCTCCACTTTTTGTCATGATGTCTTCTAGAAACTTCTATCGCAAGGCATATTCCTTCCTAGGCCAACCTGTCGCCAGGATGGCACCTTATCCACTCCACATACGGAGTCGGGTCACATTTTTCTCGTTTCCTACCCGATACACCAAATATGGCTAAGTCCCAAGACCTTTTCTTCTGGCGCGCAGCACGGCCCTTCTAAAACCCTTCTAGAACCTTGCCTTATGCGCCCATCCTTCAACCTAGGCCTTGCGAGCCCATGCGCCTTTGTGTACTTAGCCAATATTTTAGGGGCCCAACATGAAGGGAGAGGCATAGTTTTCCATGGTGAAGCACTACTCTCTGGTACATATCACCATGCTAACCAATGAACTATCTCTGTGGGCCAAGCTTCCCTTTTCCTTCACTATAGAATATTTCTTAGACCTATCATTTGGATCAAGGATACAAAAAAATAAATTGAATGCAATATGCATAGTTGCCGACACATATATCCTCTACAAAAAATATGTATATACCAATAATAGCATGTATGTGGAGATCCAAGAAACTAATATATGTAGCATTGGCCCTCAAAAACTAATTGTGGAAAACAACTAGCAATGCCAATTGTTTTTCTATATTAAGCCAAAGAAAAAGGTATAAGGGAAAGCACATGAAGGATAATAGGTGGATGAGGAGATGTACAAATCAAAAAATCAAAATATGATCCTACAAAATAATTCCAAGAGGACAAAGCTCTTGAATGTTCATGCTAAGATACCCAAGAATACAGAAGGGGGTGAATATGAAGAAGAAGAGAAGGATCTATATCATGTCCCTCTTGTAAGAAATAAAAGGATATTCTTTATCTCATCTGAACAAACTAGAACTTCCGTGCACCTTGAGATCACAATAGATCCTGAAGCAAGTGGCTCAAAACAAACAAAAGAAGAAGAACTTTAAGGCTTAATAGATTCAACTACACCAGAGAAAATGTTGATAGACACTTATGTAGATGTCAATAAATAAGACACACACACCTCTGAAGAAGGATAAAAGGGAGAAGGTGAAGTGAAAAATGTTGTGTCACCTCCAAGGGAACCATCTCCACCAAAAAATTCCATGCATGTGGAGGTCAAACAAGGTAGTATCCAAGATCATGAAAACTCCAATGCAAGACCCACTTCACCTCCAAAGTCGCATCCAGAGATTATAAATGTTGAAGGGGAGGATGAGGAGAAGAATAACATAGAGGAGGAAGAAAACCAAGACCATGTACACACCAACAAATTAGAATAATAACATCATGATCGCCACTTGGATAAGGGAAAGGGTGTATAAGATGAATTTGAAAAAGAAGATGAAGAAATGGATCTAGATGAGAAAGTGCCCCTGAAGACTTTACATTCCCAATTTAAAACAGGGAAAAGATAATAATTCTTTCCTTTTGAAATTACTTAGAGGATACATTGGTCATCTTCAAGAAAAATAAGTCACAATTTTCACTTAAAACGTGTGCACCAACAAGATGCAATTTAAGGTCCCAATGTCAAGCTTGCACAAAAATCTAGATGAAGACGCCAAAGGATTGGAATTGCCCTTCATGGACACTTTTCAAATGTTAGAGACATAGGTTGGTTATGCACCGTTAAAACTTGTTGGAGAGGTTGTACAAAAAATCTATCACATAGTTTCTATAGTCACGTGTAAAAGGAACAAGTGCGGGATTTGAAAAAGGAACTCCAAGAGACTAAAAAATAAATTGCTAGCACAAGAAAAGGAACAAAAAGAGATGCTAGAAAATCACACATGTGATGATTTGAAGGCTTTGAATCTTTGCAAGCATATCCAGATCAATGAACCTAAGCTAGCTAAGGGTGTGTCATTAATTCTAGGGGGTGTGGATAAATTAGAAGAATTGGTTGGCCCTATAATAAAGAAGAGGGAAGCAGAAGGAACCCACGTGCAACAAAGAAAGGAGGAAAGAGATAAATCATAACTTCTAAGCATGGAAAAATTAAATACTTGTGTGGACTTGGCCACCAATCTTACTAAAAAGGTTGTGTATGTGGACACTTTTCTCAAAGGGTTTATTAGAAAACCCAAGATCATTGATGTGTGTGCACTACATGAGATACAAAAGAAGGTATGCAAGTTTATACCACAACCACAAAAAAAAAGCAAGCAGAGATGATTTTCTCCAAGACGTTGAAGATATGGAGGATAACATCACAAAGAAGGACACGATAAAATAGTGTATGGGAGAGTTGAAGAAACAAACCTACAAGGAAGAAAGCATGGTTAAAAAAGATAGCATATATGTGGGGAAGACATTGCAAATCTTACAAACTAAGGCCCATGATCCTCAGAAAAGTGCAAAAGCAATGAAAGATCTAACTATGTGCATCAACATGTTAGGTCGCTCTCGCAAACATCGATAGATACATGAAAACACATGAAGATCAATTGAGGAAAAAGGTGCATGAATTTTTTGAAAAGGAAAACAAGGGGTTACCCAAGGGTGGGAAACCAATTGAGTGTGGGGTAATGTTGAGTCCCAATTTCGTAGAATGATATATACAAGTTTTGGTTAAGTCTTGAGTAGACACCAACTTTGGAGGGTGTGCACCTTTTGTGAAGTTATAATAGCTCTATGCACCTATGTTTTGAACCAAAGCAACAATCCTAAGCATGCAAAGATAGAAAGATGGGACCAAGATTCTATACACCTATGTTATGAACCAAAGCAACAATCCTAACCAAGCAACTTCATTGGCATCATAGAAATTAAAAATAGTATTTTTCATGACATTAGAAAATCTCATATCATACACCATCATAGATTATATAGGATTTTGTTTGATTTCCTTTAAATTTTGAATAGTCTTCCCTACACACATTTTCCTTTCAAATTCCTTGGTAAGGGAATCTCACACTTCCTTTAACGTTTTCCCACTGAAGTTCATAGAATATGTGAACTTTAAGGCTCTTCCTTGCAATTCTCCTATGATTTCACAACTCCATTGCATTTCACAAGTTAGTAGATAAAGTTCTAGGTCATTTGACCCATCATATGGCTATAAGCTTGTGTAAAGGTTAGGAATATGAGCCATTTTTTTTACACCTAGTTATCCTCTTAGATTATTCTATGCACCAGTTTGTGTTGAGCCATTATTGGAGTTAAAGATTTGTATGCGCACCTGGATTATTATTGATTGCACTTGTACTCACACTTTTACTACTAGATTTTTGCTTCACCTCTTCAAAATCTAAAGATTCATTACTGAATTATGAGGATTCCGTAAAACTTACTCTATACTTAGGACTCGCAAAGTTATTATTACTACACTCTCCGCTTCTTTCTTTTCTATTACCAAAAGAGAGTTTGCACAAAGGATTTCTACTCATGTTATGGTATGTTTCCCTTGTAATCTCTTCCACACTTATAGATACCAAAACTATAAGTAATGTTTCTTGCACTACATATGGATGACTCAAATTTTCTCAAAATTATTGCAAAATTCATATCTGATCCCAATCATTCAAACAATCCCAAGCTATCAATTCCTTATCTGGCTCGAGGGACATATATCCCAGAAGAGGGTTATTGTCATCTTCTACTAGCCTATGTAGATCCTGTATGATTTCTCCATTATGGACTTCTTCTTTCCTGTCTGCGTAATACCATGACATCCAAGTTGACTTCTCTAGGTTGAGCTCCAACTACTTCCTAAACCTACTCCTAACTATTTATAATCCTTTATCGTTAACTTCCTCTTTCCCTTCCTCTGTCATCACTATCCTTTCCTCGATTCCACAATCAAGTTCAATGGCTCCTTATGCACCCTCTCTTTCACTTCTCTCATCCTCTTCTCCCATCTCCTCAATTCCCTTAGGAGGATCCTTTCTTCCTTCCTCAATCTTTCTACCTACTTTGCTCCTACTAGAAATCAATTTCAATTTCTCTGCTATAGTACATGAACTCCCCCATTTATTATGTTGCCTTGCTTTTCTTTGCAGTGGTTATATTATTCTATTTTTTTTAATCCTTTTTCGACCCTTCATAGGCTTGCTTTAGCTCTAGCCCTTTCCCCTTCATCTCCCCTCTTCTACGACTGCGTCCCTTTGACGTCTACCTGACTTACTCCACGTTGCATAGAATTGGCATCATGGCCTTTTCCACATCTAACATTTTTACCAAGAAATGAAGTTGGTTGAAAATTTTACCTCGCAAACCAAAAATGAAATGTTCTTCTGCAAAATCAAATGAACTTGAATTTCGCACAACAATTTCAGTTACATACCCGTCAATGGTAGTTTGCATCTAGTACTTTACATCTCGACTCCATTCGGTATCCAGTTTGTGTATTTTCTCTATCTTCTCATCCATCCATTTGTACTTTTCTTTGGTTTTGTGCCTAAAGCAGTAATGTTCCTTGTGAATGTCTTCATACATGTGTTCTATTTTGATTCTTTTTACAGGGATTTTAATTACATCATCTTCATATTCTGTAAAAGAGTTCTTCTCTTGTAGCCATCTTTCCACATCTTGTTGTCCTAGTAGCCATCTTAACATTTTCAGGTCCCAGCAACATAACCATTGTTAGCAATATTCCCTAGAATCACTCATCAGAACATGCCATAGGTTGTAGTCTAGGAGAAATGTAAACTATTCCATTTACTACGATTAGCACAACACATAATAACTCAAATCGAATTTTAAAATGTGAATGCACAATTTCTACATATCATAGACAAATGAAGTAAAATTACATATAAGAGAGAGAAATGAAATAATAGACTGGAGTTATATTACTGACCCAAAAGCATGGAACTAAATTTAGAGTAGAATCAAGATCAACCTTTTGTGCAATGTGCTTACATTGTTTATACATTTATAGGTGATTGTTAGCTTACTAGGTCCTTCTTCCATTTCATGTTAAAATAGACTCTTCGTGTTCTATAATTGTACTTAGGGAGTCTTATATATCCTCTATTTTTTCCCATCTAAGCTATGTATATACCTTATGTATTGTGCAATATACAACAAATTCAAAATACAACAAAATCATATTTTTGAGCCCTATACACTTCCAATACTTTCCCAAACTTAAATAGTTGTCTCGTCCTGAGACAAAAGATGCTTCTAGAATTTGGAAGGTGTTATGTCCTATTGTTTCAGCGTTTGTCGGATGTGATTACATTATGCACTAAGATATTGTGGTCACAGTCAGCACAAGGGATGTTGTTTACCCATTTTCATCCTTTGCGCACTATTTAACCACCCTAGTAGGTTCTCAATTAAGTAGAATTTCCAACAGACTGTCTTTCCAAGTTTTCAATCTGTGAAAACTCCCTCATAAATCACCCTTTTAAGTTCCCAATCTTTGTAGACCTACTTATAGATATCTATTCAAATTTTTCGTAATATACTTCAAAACTATACCTGCCACAAAATTAAGTTGCATGTGAGCCTATTTCTATTTCCATGGCTACTAAATGAGGCTAGTTGGACTTGTGCAATTGGAGTGGTGGATGGAGATGGTAGTGCTTACATTGCCTTGATCTTACGGAGCATGAGATTGTGCATGATGTATTTTGGAGTATTCTTAATTGCTTTTGTAGCTCGGAGGAATATTTACAAGTTTGCTTTGTATACATTCCAATATGTGAGAGAGCTTCATTCACTTTGTTGAAGTATAGTTGTAATTTTATCAATGCTTAAATGACTTCAAACAAATCATCTAATTTTGTCTTCTACAATTGAGTCTTGAAGATAGATGAGATTTTGTATGTCCTAGATTAACACTTCTAGATGATCCCTCATTTGATGTGCTTGGACTTTGGCAAAAGTATTGTGTGACATAATATGCTCCCACTCTCACAGTTTGTCACAAACATCATCTTAAGCCTACAAGGATGCTTGTAGAGTCTTGTCTACCTCTTTATCATTTTTCTCCACTATCTACACATGCATCAATTTTCCAATGTTGGTGTTACCCTGGTTTTCACCCATTGCAGTCTACAACAATGCATTCTAATCAAATAGCTCAAATTTGATTTGTTTCATCTATGCTTTAGCTTGTTGGAGTAGATTGATTTATTCACACAATATAAGAATTCCATCTTTCACTTCTTTTTTGAACTGAATTACTTGTTCTTTCACCTTCATCGCAATCACCTACTATTTCTAATTGTCCTTAAGTTTATCCACCAAAGTGGTCAGTTGCATTTTCTCAATCCTGAATTGGTGGTCACCTATGGCTTCCATCTTTTGACTAACTCCCACACTTTTGTCAGTCTTCAATTTTATCCATGCTTATAGTAACATCCATTACTTTGGCCTTACTATCAAATTTGGTTTCCACAATTGCAAAATGGATCTTACTACACAGTCCCTCCACAAACCAAACAAATTTGTTGGCATCATCAAAATTAAAACTCCACAAAACAAACAGATTTGTTAGCATCGACAAAATTAAACCTTAATCTTATTCGTGATATCAAAACACCTCATATCATTCTCCTACACAAATTATCCGGGCTTTTGTTTGATTTCCTTTAAATCTTGAATAATCTCAAGATGGACAATTTTCTACTAAATTCTAGCTTCAATCATCGTGAATTTGATCACAATGTTTACACCTTGAAAGAAGGTGAGGATGTATTAATCTTAGGTTCGATATGTTGACAATCTAACCGTCACAAGGAGTTCATATTCTTTGGTTCAGGGCATTACGCACAAGTTGAAGGCATGCTTTGATAGGATAAATATGAAATTGTTATACTAATTACTTCGCCTCTATGTTCATCAATGTCATGAAGGTATTTCTTTTGGACAACAAAAGTATGCCACAAATCTTCTTCATTGTTTTTGCATGGTTGATTGCAAGGCTTCTCCCACACTATTTATCAAAGATTGAGTTTATTGTTGACTACAAATCTAAACCGGTTAATCCCATATATAGACATGATAAGCGATATTTTGTACTTGACACGCACATTTCAATATCCCCCCAATGCACCTCATGAGAGTCATTGGGAGGCACCTAAGCGTATTTTGTGCTAATACTCAAGGCACTCTACATTTTGGAATTCAATACACATCAAAGAGTTCTTCAAAAATTGAGGGATTCACAAATGCATATTGGAATAGATGTGTTGATACCTAGAGCTCTACTTATAGATTTGTTTTTCACCTTCACTCGAGTCCCAACAAGATATACTAACTTCGACACTTTGTGGGTTTGATTTTCCTCAATAAAATCCACTTTGATTTCTTGTGATATCCAAAGTTCTATTGCGATATCATGCAACCCTATAGAACATTAACAAACCAGGCACATATAAATTCAATAGAACATTAACAAAGCAGGCACATATAAATTCAATGCCCTTCTTTCATAAGTTGGTCTAGGATGGAATTGTTCATTTGGAATTTGTACCCACTGCTTAACAGGTTGCTAACGTCTTCACTATCCCTCGGCCTCTCCTCATATCTTCAATAGTGAGTAACACTTAAAGGTGAAGAAAGTTGTACTAGGTGGGATTCTAATTGAGTCCTTTTTCGAATGTTTGTACATGCTATGTTTTTTAAGACTGTGTTAGCATTGTGCTTTACACTAGATGTGTTAAGAATGGGTTTGAGATATTTCTAACTGCTGGTTAGTTTGTGTTCACACTTTGGGAAAAACTAGTTACAGGGAATTACGTAATTAATTTGCAATAACCAAGTTGTTATTGTCAACTTGGTTGCACCCGTATGAATTTAATCAAACAATTTTTGTTTGAGCATCATTGTAAAAGCCCATTTACCAGACAAGGATGTAATACATTGATGAATCTATGTTCAGGAAGATTCGAGAGTGTTTGTGTCAGATTGAAAAAGCTTAAACGGTCATTGGGTCCTGCCTTAGATCCTCCTAGTTACTCTTATATAAGTGACACATGAACTGTACTCATCTACCAAAGGTGTTCATCTTGCTATGAAATTCTGAAGCTTACATTTCACTTTTTTATTATTAAAACTAAATGCAACAGAACAAAAAATGTTATTTTAATAGGAGCAAAAGCCCATACATCTTGCAAGCCTAATGTCATCTAACATTTCCTATAACTTGTGTAGGGGAAAGACATAATTGCTAAAGGAACTTATCAAGTGGGCCTCATAGTAAAGGAAAGCCTATCAGCATTAAAAAAACGAGACAACATTCATATATCTTAAACTTCAGACATTCAGGATTGCCAAATTTTCAAATCTTTGGTTGAGACTCCACAGTTAAAAAAACACCTGCTAATTACTGTCTTCATATTTAATATTATGCATGTTCAAGTTAATTTCATATATTAAAAAAAAAATAGACCTGTTCATTTCATAGTTTTAAAAAAAAATAGTCCTGTTCATTTCATAGTTTTAAAAAAACTAGTCTTGTTCATTTCATGTTTTTTTAAAAACTAGTCCTGTTCATTTCATATTTTTTAAAAAAACTAGTCCTGTTCATTTCATTTTTTTTTAAAATAGTTCTGTTCATTTAGACCTGCAGGAACCCACAAACACAAATGTCATGAAAACCCAGGCATGCACACCCAAAAAAATGTATCTACTCCTCCCCATATCCATGCTTGTGCATACCACACAGCTGCAGAGAACAACGTAAGGATGTGGACCAGATTCTTCTCCAGTATGTTAGTCTCATCTAACAAATGTGCCCTTCAATTTTCAAGGCCAGCAACATATATGTGAAACCCAAATAAAAATAATTTTAAAAACTAAAAAAATACAAATGGCAAGAAAGATTTGGATACTTACAAAATGGCACCCACCTGCTGACATATAATTCTTTTCCAAGGCAGCTGGGCCAATACTTAACCTGTGAATTATTATGCATCTATACAATTATCATTGGATAGGATGAACAAGAAAATTAATATGGTCATCCATCCTTTTTGCAAACTCCATTATCATTAACACTAGTCAAAACTTAAAAGCTCGGTGGTTTAAACATTCTTAAACCATCTGTACGAAATTAAAACTCTTAAACCCAAGAGAAAGCTAACCTGAAAATACCAAGTATCAAAGAAGGGCCGAGGAACAAAATAACCAGAATACCATTAAATATGCATGAGAAGGCTTTTAGCACAGACAAAAGCACCAGTCAACTTCTGTTTTCCTAACAGATAACCAAGAATTAAGAATACCATCAATTCAAACAAAATCTCATAAAATATCTTTGTTACAAAGGAAACTATCTGTCAAAATTGCAGTGAATGATTTTGCATTTTAAATCCTTCAATACTAAAATTATATAGTTCAATGTTTCAAGATCGAAGAAATCAGATTATAACTTTCTGGATTATGTATCCGCAATCGTAACCTCGACCTCAACTCCAGGTTCAATGGTAATTGAAGTTATCTGCTTCACGACTTCAGACGAGCTAACAAGGTCTATTATTCTCTTATGAACACGCAATTCAAATCGATCCCATGTGTTGGTCCCTGAAACCAACCATTTAATCCAAATCCATTCAAAATAAACAGTGTTAGCCTGGACAAAAAATAAACTATAGCAAATGCTAAAAAGGAACAGTAACCATATAGAAATTTAAACCAAAAATAATAATTAGGATCATTTAATTATGATGACCTAAAAAGTTTCAAACATGTGTGATACACATCTTCCCAAAACAAGCATTGTCTAATATCTAATAACACCTCAAAACATGTAAATATCACACTTCTCTGTCAATAAATATAAGTTATATTATTGAGTCCCAACTTTTCATGGAATCATAAACACTGCTACATGGTTAAACGACGACTTGAACATGGATATGAATATACACAACACTGAATAGACAGTGTCAAAACTTCTATACATGGCTTATAGATGCTGAGGATTTATCAAGTGTCATCATTTCTTAAAATAGCTCGGGAAAGAATTGGCAAGAACAGTAAAATAAATGACACATAAACTAAACAAAAATTTGCTGAGACTCGATCAGAAACACATTTTTAAAAGGTCTTAATATAATCCTTCCTTACAAAGTCCTTACTGTACCAAAGACTTGGTACATCTAAAGACTAAAAACATTGGAGACAAGAGGAACTGCAACAGGATAATGAATACTAAATAGTGCTTGAAAGTAGACGAGAAAGATACACCTGGAGTTTTTCCCATGGTAAGTGATTTCCTTTTAGAG
The DNA here is from genome assembly GCA_019776745.2 of Taxus chinensis. NCBI lineage: Eukaryota > Viridiplantae > Streptophyta > Pinopsida > Cupressales > Taxaceae > Taxus > Taxus chinensis. Next base: position 682,428,713 of record CM034148.1, read on the forward strand.
AACACATATTGTAGGCATCATTTATAACCAAACACTTGGCACGTATATTTGTTCATTGCATGTAGCTCTGTAGCTCATTGCTCAACAAAAAGAAGGCTAATCCAAAAGACTAGATTTTCAAATAGTCCACCACACTTTCTAGCTATGCAAAAGTCTTTCTAAGGACTAGAATGCTCTTCATAATCTACAACACTCATAACCATGGTTGACTTTTCAAGTACCTAAGGAACAATTTCATGATCTATTATTCAACTTAAAGGCACTTTAAAAACTTTAATAAACTGTTCTCTTGTCACTGTCAGGGCATGTGCCCAGGCCTGAGATTTGAATCCTGATAGGGCTAATAAACATACATAATTATATCTATTTATTATGGCATTAATTCTGTCGTGGAAGTGAAAACACACAGGCATTGCTTACATTTAAGCTTAAATCCTTTTCCAGAATCAACATTCTGGAAACTCAACAGTGTCGGTGTGTAGAAATTATTCATAGAAATATATAAATGAATATATAGTATCTATAATCTCTTACGAAATACCAGCAAAATCAGACAACACAATTTTCAAAAACTTTAAATTAGGGATGGAATATATTGCTTACATTTAAGCTTAAATCCTTTTCCAGAATCAACATTCTGGAAACTCAACAGTGTCGGTGTGTAGAAATATATAAATGAATATATAGTATCAATAATCTCTTACAAAATACCAGCAAAATCAGACAACGCAATTTTCAAAAACTTTAAATTAGGATGGAAAATATTTCTACCCATCAAATCTCAACCCTGACTGCACCTATCAGATTTGTTTAGTTCACACAAAATCAGGCTGCTGATAACTATATGTTCCATCAATTCTTTAATTTTTTGCCAATCACTTGAAGTTGAATTTGTATTATATTATGTTTCTTGGTATTTAAAAATAAGATGCAGCTCGTATTCAGTTTCACAGCAGATCAGAAAGACAGGCTTCAGATTGCTTCACAAAACCCAAATTTGATTGGCCCACTGGGAAATGGACATTGTAACATTTACTTAGTATGAGACTACTCCATTGTCATGACCCACCCTTGACTACCCCTGACCCAAAACATCCTGTATTGAGACTATGCTGGATTCAAACTAATGCTCTAGTCAAATGACCACATGTTTTGCTTTGATATTCTATTTAAAATAATCAGTATAATAGTGTCATTAAATGAACAGATGTGAAACTCTCTACTGTTCCATCCATTCTGCAGTTGTAAGAACTGTTTCATTACATAATGCTAAAAGGCACTCGCTGCCCAAACTAAGAACTGCAAGTCTGTGTGTTCAAATTAACTACTTGAAACTATCAGGCCACCATGAATATCATGTCGGCCACAAAGACTCTTAAGAAATATCATACTCGAAGTCTAGAACTTTGCATGTTCTTGTGAATATTTACAATCTCAAACACGATACACACATCCATCCAAGCAAACTATAGCTCCCCAAAAGAATCAGGAGGCTCCAGCCAGTGTACCCATAGTCGACAAATCATGCAACATTAGACCCTGAAAGGACACACACTGCATATTACGTACAAACTTGTGAACCCGAAATTGTACCACATCCCACCACTTTATGTTAAAAATTTAAAATCATTTCATGTGTTAATTTCATCCCCGAAACAATGTAACGGGAAGTTCATTAGATTCCAATCGCCATTGCCCAGAACTTACTTTCAAGATGACAAACATTGCTCTGAACCTAAATAAGGATGCACTTAAAACTCTGTCTAACTGTAATCTGGCAGTAAAATCGGATTAAAAAAGGACAAGTATCCCTGTGACAGCCCATGTCCAATACTTGGCAGGCGAGCCCTTTACCTTGAGTTATCACTGTGTTAAAACAAATCATTTGAAATGTCTCATGAGCTGACTTTCAATGAATCCTTGCTTCAGCGTTTGCATCAGCTCCAAATTGATGTTGTGGAGAATCCCACTTGGTGTTACATTAAATGCACTGGGAAGGCTCCGTTGCACATTATAATGAGCGAAACACCCCTTGTGAATGTGCATTTCAAGGCCTCCGGCTATATGCTACAGCCCGCTACAACCTGTTGCATGGTTTTTGTACTTTTTTTTGGCTTTTCCCTTTTAGGACTATTGCTAAGCTAAATCGCATCCCACTTTTAGAATTTTATATTTGGAAGTGTGATAGAATACGAAAAAACAATGCTTTTTAAAACTATGTGATAAAGCTTGCATTTAAAATTGTGTGACATAAGCACTGTCTGACAACACATGTTCATATACTTTTTAATTAATGGATATTGGGCTTTCAAGATTTTTTTAAAATTTATATAAACACAACCACATATCTAAGTATAATGAGTTATGGAGATTCTACAAGGGTCGTAGAACATGCACTTAAAAAACTATGGTGATTTTAAAGAACCTACGAAAAGTCTGTAAAATTTGTAGAAAAATCATATATATTTTTTTATTGTAAGAATCCATTTCTCATTTGCAACCTTCACAACCTCATTTCTGATAACATAGATCCCATTAGACCCCAGAATGCCAATTCCCCAAATATAAACACGTCTCTTAACCCCAAGATAAACAGTTTGAGATTGAGCAACAGGATGGGATAAGATGGGGCATGCCCTCTTAGTAATTCAGATTCAAAACTCAACCGGCATGCCCTCTTAGTATCTGTGTTAATGCGGTTTGGCGAATGTATGGGAGGAGTTAGCTCTCATAGAATCCTTGATCCAACCTCTATAATTATGCGGCCTAGGGGCAGAATATTCATTGATCTTTTCGTGGTGTGATTATGTGGATGGATTAATGGGCACATTTCAAAAGCTGTAAAAAAGAATATCAAATAAAAAGACAATACCTTCTCCGCAAGGAGACTTCCTGGTGGTGATGTGAAGCACTTTTGTGGGCATCCTGACAGGCCCCTTAACCTTCAATCTCTTGTCCTTGGCACCCCTCACAAGATCAGCACATACTGCAAAAATCCCAAAAAAAAGGCACCGACTGAGATCTCGTGCTTAAAAAAACACCAACTTAGATCCAATGCTTTACCCTTCGTCAGCTAGCATTAAATAACAAGTCCCAATACCCCCATAAGATTTGAATTCTTGTCAGTCAAAAAAAATACATTTTTTTTATTTAATCAAATGTGGACCCTTTTTTGCTTTAATCAAAATGAATTATGTGATGAATGAGACATGAGATTCACACCTTTCTCAAGATTTTTGACATTCTTAGAAGAAAGAGTGATCCTAATGCGGTGCTGCTGTTCCTGAGATTCCTCAAGACCGGCCTTCATAGGTTTCATCATACCCATCGCCATGCTTCTTCTAATACTAACAAAAACAACCAAATTATCAAGGGTTGAAAACCATACCCACTTCAGACAAACCTAAAAAACTATTAAACCAGAAAACAATCAAAGGCGATTTACGGAAACTCTTGTGTTCGCAGAAACAGAAACCCTAGAACTTACCTGGTATTCGGCTCTACCTACCCCTTTGGAAGCTTGGCGTTTAATAAGAGATTAGGGTTTATCAAAAGGAACATCCAAAATGCTTTATGGTTTGGGAAAAGTTCGATCAATAATGTCATGAATTAACTTTCTCTACGTGGGGAAAGTGATTTTTCTCTCAATAAGCCCATATATATATCTCATAATCATATACCTAATTGCCACAAAAAAAGGAAAAAAAAAAAAACTTATAATAGAAATAAATGAAATGTTAAAAAATATTTGAGAATTTGGGTTTAAGGGGGGGCTACATTTTGTTATAAATTATGAGACAAATGTTAAAAAAATAAATGGTGATTATGATTATTAATGATCTTTCTTTTGGTATTCTTAATGTTTATGTCCCTAATGATGGCTCGGAAAGAACCACTTTATGAAAATGGTTAGGTGATAACTTACCTTTCGCTTATTGGTTGGTGTGTGGTGACTTTAATATGATTGAACATCTAGATGATAAATGTGGCGCCCTTCTTATGCGTTAGTGTGTTGGCGAGCGTGCGGCCTAGTATTTCTTTAAAAGTCGTTGGGGACTTTCTCATCCTCTATTTCGATGGCAGCAGGAATTTAAAGCCCAAGCTTGGTATACTTGGACCAATCTTCGAGACAGATATGATCAGATATTTAAAAGGCTCGATCATGCACTTCTTTCACAGCAGACTTTTTTTTTATTTTGACACGTAAGGCTCATATGTTGTCAAGGTGTCATCTGACGTGCTTTTGTTAGATCATCTCCCAGTCACATTTACGGTTGTTTGGCGAGGGAGTTTTTAAAGTTCCATCAAATCAATTCCTTCTTAATGTCTCTTTGTTGAGTCATCTTGGAGTGGTCCCGCTTATTGCCAAGATTTGGAACATGGCGTCAGGTCCGTCATTTGTTGTCAGCTAGATCATATGATGGGAGGCGACAATACAACGCACCACCTGTTTCCTCCATTGTTTCGGCAAGTAGGTGCCCCGAGTCCGTAAACGTGTTGACTCAGCTCTGCACAAAGATTTCAGACAAATCTCGTTGTTGTTAGAGGCCAATCCCTTTGACATTCCTCTCCAGCTTCAGGCAACAAACATCAGGCACAACCTCAAACTCGTCGAGTCTCATTCGCCCCGTGGTGCTCAGATCCAGTCAAGGACTGCATTGGCTTAAAGTGGGAGACAAAGCCTCTAAAGGATTCTTCAAATCCCTCCGAGCCAAGCATGCTCGTCAACATATCAAAGTTATCCATGATTTGCATCGGCGGCTCATGGAGTTGCCAGAGATCTCAAATGCCTTTGCCAAGCATTATCATCTGGTCTTTCAAACTCGAGAGGCTACTAATGAGCGAGTTGTCGCTCTACAGCGATGTATTGATGTGGTGTCAAATAAGCTTTCCCCTAAAGAGCGGGATTGTTGCAATGTTTCTCTTACTTTGGAAGAGCTCCATGTTGCCTTGTTATGCTTATTGGATGACGAATCCCCTGGTCTTGATAGTTTCTCGTGTGAATTTTACAAAGCCACTTGGTCTTTTGTGGGACCTGATCTACTTTTTGTCTACAATGAAGCTCTCCAATCCAATTCTCTTGGGAGTTTCATCAATCAAGGCAACATCAAATTCATCCCTAAAGTTGGTGATCCTGAGCAGATAACTAATTGGAGGCCCATCACCCTGCTCAATGTTTCTTATAAAATTCTTGCTAAGGCTCTAGCTCTTCGTATAGCAGATCTTTTGCCCAAAATTGTGTCGCCCTGAACAAACCAGTTTTGTTAAAGGTTGGTACATTTTGTATAATCTTATTATGGTTTGGGAAGGAATGGAATGGGCCTAGGTGTCTCTGCAACGACCTTTATTTCTCAATATTGCATTCGAAAAGGCTTATTATCGTATCGAATGACCATTTATTTTGGCTATGTTCAAAGCCCTTGGCTTTGGTGATTTCTTCAAGTCGATAGTCAACACTTTGTTTTCTAATGCTTCGACTCACCTAACCATCAATGGTCATCAATCTACTACTATCAACCTCTTCCACTTTATCAAACAAGGGTGTCCTGTTGTGTCAGCTTTGTTTGTTTTAGTTGTGGATGCCTTAGGCTATCTTATTGCTCATCATGTTGCTCAAGGTCACATTCAGGAGATTTTCCTTCTCAATCATGCGACACAACTCATCAATGGTCATTTTCCTGATGATTCCTTTCTTACCATTGTTGAGTTCGAACAGAATGTGGCTAAGGTTTTTGATTGCCTTGATACATTATGTCTCACTTCTGGATCCAGCATTCAAATGGCTAAGACATTGGGCTACCGGAAAAGTTGCTCACCTATCCCGGACTAGTTAAAAGGTTACCCCTAGAAATGGATTGGAAGAGGCAATCAATTCAAATTCTTGGGCATTCCTTTCACTTTTAATAGTGACTCTGCCACGCTTTGGCAGTATGTTATTAACATAGTAGAGTATAAGGTTTCTCGGTGGTCGTCCAAACCTCTCTCCCTGGCTGGTAAATTCTAAGTATGTACTAAGATTCTTGTTACTACTCATGTGTATTATTTTGCGTGTTGGTGCCCTTCTCGTGCTTCATTTGCCAAGTTGTTGAGGAACTATCTTTGGTTTAAAAGTTTTGGTTTAGCTGGTTTTTACAAGGTGGCCTGGGAGGTTTGTTGTCTCCCTCATGATCAAGGTGGTATGGGAATTATTGATGTTTACAAGCAAAATGTGGCTTTATGCTCTAAATGGGTTGTGCATTGTCTTTCAAACGATCAAGCCTAGAAAATTATGTTACGGCACTACATTACTTCTAGAGCTCCATTTGGAAAAAAATGTTGGACCAATATTAGGTTACACACCCTTATTATCACCAGGGCTCCTGTCAGAATTACTGGCACCTTTGTTGTTGAAAGCATTTAGAAAGCTTTTGAGATAGTTAAACCATTGATGCATTGGATTGGAGATGGATTTCGCACCAAGATATCTTTCAATTTTCAGAATCTTTGGTGGTCTCCCACAATCATTGGCGATAATCTTCCCCTTGCGAAAAAATTAGGCATCAAATCTCTTCGACTTTCTCACAAAGGCATTCATACCATTCAGGATTTGGTCACCTGCAAAGACTGGGTAACCTAGACTGAGCTCAAGATGAAATCCAATCCTACTAATTCAAATCTCCCATCCATCTACAAAATTTAGGAACTTATGCGTGTTGTTATCCTCCAAAAGTTGGGACTTAAACCCCCAGATGCTTGGTGGTGTGATTGGCAGTGGAATCATGAAATTTCTTTCCTCCGCTCCAATGTTTGAACAATTTATCAACTTTTGTGCCCAGTATCACCTACCATTACCAAACTCAATGCCCTTTGCGGTTTGCATTATGCGCATTCCACTTGGCTTCCTCGGCTTTCCCGTGTTTGGAATTTTCTTCTTGATCCCAAAGTTAATCATTTCCTTTTGTGCCTTATTTGTCAAGGTCTACCTGTCGAAGAACGTCTTAGTCACATTGGCCTCCCTAACCCTAAATTCCCATTCCATTCCAAACCTGAATCGTTTAAGCACTTATTTTGGTCATGTCCCTATGCTCAGACTATTTGGACTTGGATTCATTGTTTATTCCAACCCTATCATCCAGAATTCTTTCACCAATGTTTGGCTTTGTTTAGAGATTTCAGTCATTGGCCTCATTATATTGATACTTTATGGAAATTGTTTAGAGTATGTATCCTTTTTCATATTTGGAAAGCTCGAAATGCTTTGATATTTCAAAATGATCAATATGTTGGTTTCTTTTCCACTAATGACAAAGTAGTTATATTTTCTATTGTGCACACACATATTCAAGCTCAATCGGAAAAGGTTGCCCTGGAGTTTGCTCACTTACAAGATTTGTTCACACACTGGGGGAGTGTGCACTGTATGATGATTTGCGTCCCTCCAGATCCTTTGCCACTACTACCTTGGCCATCTCCGCTTTGGCGACCACCATCTGCAGGACCACATTGCAGAAGTCACTCTTACAGTCACCGCTCTACCTCTCCTCAGGGTCACCCTTCAGCTTTGTCCTTGTCTGGAGCGGGTTGGAGCCCTCCTCCGAGGGGGAAGAGCATTGCTAGTTCTTCATGGTGGGTCTCTGCGCTGCTTGACATACAGACTATGGCTAGTTCTCTGCCCCTAGTTGGGGAATTATTTTTCCTTTATGGATACAAATACCTGACCTTGATGGTTGGCAGGTGGATCCTCCCTCAGCCAAGTCAACCATTGGAGTGTTTATCCCTCCCCGGGATGACCCTCATCCTCCTCCCGAAGCTACAACTTGTGCTTAGTGGCTTCTAATTTGATTTAGCTCTTGTGCTCTCTACTTTCCCTTTAGACATTTTTTTGTTTCCCACGTGGCATTTTGATGTAGCGTGATTGACTTTTTTTGTTGCCTTCGTGGCGTTTTATAGGACCGTGAGTTTTTTCGGTCGCCCCTACTAATGTAACTCTCTTTTATTAATAATAATATAAAGGGAAATTCCAATGGTAAAAACTAGATGGTGGAAAATATGTCTAGATGGCAATGTAAAACAAACTCAAAAAATTACGGAAATGATACAACTTGACCATAGCTATAAAGATCCTTTAGTGGCATAGCCAAAACCATAAAAATATAGTGGTAACAACTATCACACATCATAAGTATTATTTGACGACATTGTTACTTCCTTCTTAAGCTCTAAAAATGTCACTATTATTTCCAATATTAGCTATAATTATGGGAAACAACTCTCCTTCCTTAAAATCATAGGGTAACAACCCTGTAACACCTTACAAAATCATTAAAAATTAAAAGGAGTTAATGACAATTAGTATTATCCTGGCATTATTATTAGGCCCCTAGGAATTTGAATAGTCTAGCAATCAATACACAAATATAATGCAATTCAACAAGTAGTCTAGTGCAATGGAAGTGTCTCAACCCTTATCCTTTCAATGAATGTAACATGTAACAATGTTAGATGTTCTTCATTAAATGCTTGAATTTTGCTCTCGGCAGGGGAATACTTATGGATTAAATAAATCATTTTTTCTTACAACTTCAATAAAATGACTCTTGCATAAATGTCTTATTGTGTGTGTCTTAGAAGCAGTAATGTACTTATTTATTATAAACTCCTTGAAATTAAATTATGATCTTATTGATATGCATACCAACACACAATGAGTGGTAAAATCTGACAAAAGAGGATAGAGAACCACGGGGGACCCAAAACAAGGGTCAGAAGGGACCACTTAAAAGGTATCAAAACTATAATGGTATGGTTCTAGCATAAAGGAACAGTACTAATATGGTTCTTATAAGAATCTTGTAATAATGAAAAAATAAGGGGAAGTGTAATGTCCCTTTCTAGGGTTGAAACTCAAAATAAGGGTTTTCACTCAAACCCAAATGACAACTTCTAATTTTTATTACAACTACCAGTCAATCACTTTCACCTTAGACGAACAAACTAAAAATGGCATTAACAAAAAAAGATATCTGAATATTTATGACAACAAAGGAATTCATATGGAAGCCAACAATATCACCACTTAGCTCTAGTCATGAACTTGATTTTCTATTTCCCATGGCAACAATTTGTTTAGGCTTTTCAAGACAATATTCACATGCAATATAGATTGTAAATCAATATAGAAATATCCCAAACACTTCATAAGTCTAACAAAATGAAATATGCACCAAATGTATATATTATAATTTTAATTTAGGTGCAAACACTACTGAAACTTAAAAAATTGATGACTCCATCAATACTTGGAATTTCAACACAAACAAATGCTCAAAATGATCTTAGAGAGACTAGTTCTCAAATAAAAGTGCCCTAGCTAGAGTAAAAGTGCCTTATGCACAAATAAACACCTTGTTGTTTTGGAAATCTACCAATGAAGTCCACTTGTGACTCCTAAATGAAGCCATCAATGTAAACAAGAGGGTTTTTTATCCCTGAGTGTGATCCTATTGAAGGGTTTCATCCTCAATGGGTGGCCAAGGAAGGGTTTTTGTCCTTCGGTGGCAAGAAAAGAAGATACGCTAGCTCCAAATCCAAGTAAATGTCAAAATAATGAATGATAATGATCCCCCAACTCCATTTGAACCTTGTTAGACCCTTATTTGGTTCCAAGGATGAATTATAAGATCGATCTTCATGACTGACCTCTTAATGAAGGGGGAAGTGCACTTTTAATCTTAACTTAAGAAGACCAGCCTCATAAAAAACTGAAAGAGTATTTATTTATCTCCAGTGTAGCTCTCTAGAAGACTGACCTTAGTGAAGGAAAATATAGAAGTTCCTTTTTGCTCTATCATTCACTTATCACCTAATCAAATCATTCCAAACCATAATTAATAATCAAATAAATAAGGAAAATACAATCACTTACAATTATGATAATGTTCAACCTACTTGTTTTCCTTCCTTAGAGCCCATAGAAGGTGGAATGGGCCTAATGTTTTCATAGTGACTAGCTTGGAAAAGGGGACATTACAGTCCTCCCTTCCTAAATTTTCTTGCCCTCAAGTAAATGCAAACTCATATGTCCAAGTATCATAATTTTAAGGTGGAGGAACATGTTGTAGTGCTCCCATAATATAGATCTCGTGTCTTTTGAATGAAGGAGCTTCAACCTAAATGAACCCATACCTTTGTTGCCCCTCTCTTCATTGATGTCCTCTTCATATTCCACTTCAAAAACAAAAGTGACACTCGCTCCTTTGCATACTCAGTTGTACAAAAATCCTTCCAAACAGTTGTTGTTTCCATCATAGATAAATAAATGGTTGAATAATCAACTTGATAAGTTATCCCTCTTATTACAAGATGCAAAGCAGATTGTGGATGGGATGGAAACAAGTTAAATCAGCCATGAAATACTTGGGACCTTATCCAAATCAAGGCTATCGGGTTTGATTTATTTGTTTCTTCCAGCTATAACCCTCTTTCCACATCATCCAATGATGAAATCCTTCCTAAAAGTAAATGCTTATTGTTACTCATGACTACTAATGGCAGCCCCAAATCTTAATTTTGCATGCTCAACCATATGAAAATGGTATAACTATCGAACTAAAATCTTGCTGGAAGAGATAATTTTATGAGTAGTGTAGAAACCAAAAAATTTCTTATACAAATTGAAATTTTGAGAACAACAGATCTGTAAGGGAAAACAATAAATACATTGGTCCTTAGTTCAAGAATTTTACAACCCACACTTATCCTAACTTGATGTAGAATATGGATTTCAACAAGAAAGCTCATGTTTGCACATAATTATTCAAGTGTCCCCCGCAAGGAAGTAATACCATGCATGCTCGGAACTAACCAAAAATTATCACCATGAAGTATTTTACCTAAGAGTAGACCCTTGTTTATCTTTATGCCTTCAGTGCTCTGAACATGTGCCTCTTCCTCCTTCATGGTAGCCATGCTTGGAACTCGACCCATTCTACCTTGAACTATTGCCTTCTTCCTTTTATCCCTGAGTTCCAACATAAGATGTAAACAATCCTTGCCTTCTTCCTTTTATCCTTCTTACTTATGTTCACCTCCTATGGATGGTTGTTACCTTGCTAGTTTGGAATTCCAATTGTTGCCTCCAATTTGCCCCACTAAAAAATCTTCACAAATTGCTTTGGATCAAAGCATAGGGGTGCGGATGAGGGGTTTGAATAGCCATGTACAACTCTATATTTATTTTCAAGCAATATGTCAGGATGTTGGTTTTACTTAATCTCAATGACTGAACCCTCTTACAAATCATTTTAATTGGAAATAATGTCTCCAAAATTGCCCATTTCTTGCTTCCCATGGAAGATATGCACTGATGAGTCTATAAATTGACTCATTAGATCATAAAATAATAATATATCCTACAAACATTAAGCACACCCATTAAGACTCTATAAATTGACTCATTTTACCCTACAAACATTAATAAATGCATTGGATGGTTCGATTGATCAAGTCCAATGTAGGGGAACAGTGCATATTATCCTTATTAAAACTATGTGGACTAATGATTGAGGTTTTTTCCAACTAATTGTTGTATACACCTAAAATTTGACTCTTTCTATTTTCATACATGTTACTAACAATTCTCTTTTCAGGTTAGAGGTCGTTAATGCATATATCTCTGGAACATGTGCCTTAAGGGGCTCATTCTAGGATAGGGTTATGGTTATTCACATAACCATTGGGTTAGGGATGATACATGGAGAGAGAACAACTTTTGGTCCCATTCATGTATTTCTTTTACTTTCATCCTCTTATTTTCCTCACATTCTTTTGAAATCTTGTTTGCTTGTGACCCCTCTTCTTTCATTTTACATCATTCTTATTCTTCATGATCCTTTGCACATCTCCCCTTACTTTTTCCTCCCTTGCTGATGTTATCGCCTGTGGGCAATTGCCTCAGTGTAAATTCAAGCTCCTTGCCAATGCCTTCTCCCATAGGAGATGGTGTCAGTATAAATACCCCAACTCTCATTTTGACATCATAAGATCTTTCAATTGCACAAAGGAACTCACCATTAGATTTGCTCTCTTGTGCCAACTTGCACTTACTCACTCAACTTCTAGATTTCTTAAATATTGACTCTTGGCTTGGAGCGTCTTCTTTCTTGGATTGGTTTTCTTGAACTTTTGGGTCATTTATAGTGAGCTAGGACTGGATTGCTTCCCCTTCTCCACCTAAAACTTGTTCTCTCTTGGTGTATGGTCCTTTGGGAGATAGACACATCAGTGATTGCCCCTAACAGGTAAGTGATCTAACTTACTTTGTCATTTTGTGTAGAGCAGTTCCTTACATTTGATACATACTCTATGTTAGCTCAGTATTTTATGTGCATGTTAGGTTAGCATATTATATCTCAGTTCCTTTTATGTTACATGTTTTCCTTGGGTTAGCATAGGTTTTGCATGCTTATCTTATTTATCATTACCCCCATAGTGTTGATACGTCCATAAGGTTCCTTCCTCTTCTTCAACCTAAGGCCTTAAAAACCTTAGTTTGTCCTAGTGTAAGGGTTACTTCCCTTGGGGCATGTGGTCATAGCGGTCCTTGTAACCCCTTTAATTTTATTTGTTTATGTGTCGGTCTTGGTGTGTCCCTCACTCGTTTCCTTGAATACCCTGGTTGAATGAATGGAAAGAGTACATGGTGCCTAAACACATTTTTACCTGACATACATCCTTGGTGAACCCGATGTGAATCCTATTTTATCCCTTTTGATCGAGCATGGCTCGTTAAAAGCACCCAATTTTCATTTTTGTCTTGTTTTAGTCTTTAAAATTCCAAAAAACTTCAAAAATCAGTCTTTACAGACACCATCGACCCTTGTGTCATTTTTATATAGGGCCAGTCATATTTGTTTGGGCCTAATCTCTCCATAGATGTCATTGGGCCCCGTTTCATTGTTGTATAGCGTCGATCATGTCTATCCTATCTAATCTTTATCACAGATCCCTTCGGCCCCTGTGAAACACTTTTTGCACAACCGATTGTGTCGGTAGCCCATTTTTCTAAGCTTCTTCTTCATCAGATCAACACTCCATCTCAGAGTATCTTGGCTTGGGGCTTTCCAACTCCAGTGAGTAGTCAATTTCAGGAACTAATTTTCCAGCATCAATCTTTGCTTTCTATTCAAACTATTATATGATGGGAGTTAATAGGAAAAAGTATAACACCTACAACAATAATGTCTCAAGTGAGAAAGAAGAAGAGAATCAGATTGAGGACAAATCTAATCTCCCACTTGAAATCTAAAAATTCCTTGATATGTTTCCTCAATAGAAAGGGGAACCTGAGTCAGTAATTCATAAACACCTTTTTGACTCTATCTCTGAGTAACTTGAAGATAAGGTGGATAATGGGAAGGTTGTCATGCCAGACTCATCTATGAATGCCTCTAGTTTTGATCCCACTAATCTTATCCTATAACTCATGGACAAGATGAGTCAGCAACAAACTGCCACTATGACCCAACTCCTTCAAATGCAAACCAATATGGTCCAGATGGTTAACCATCCTAATATGGGCTCTGGGGGTGAAATTCCCCTGCCCTTACCTAACAGACCTAATGGGGCGCCTATTTCTCTAACAAGAGTCGCCAACACCTTACATCACTAGTATGGATATTAGACGCATTTCCCCTTCTATTTCATATAATGGATCAACCAATCCTACTTTACACATTAAGGCCTTTGCCAATCTTTACAAAGAATGGATCAAAGTCAATTCTTATGTCGTCACTAAACTTTTAGCTAAAACTCTTACTGGAGTATCACACTCTACCCCCTAACTCTATAGTGGAGTTAGAATCTCTAGTAACATCTTTAGTCAACGAGTTTCAATATCATGACTTATTTGAAAATAACATCAATTTTTTTATCAACTACAAGCAACATGAAAATGAATCATCTCAAATGTTCATCAAGAATTGGAAGACCTTATCTACTAAGGTAGAACACAATATGTCAAACGATGGTCTTTTCCAACTATTCCTTCGACCCTTAGAACCTCGCCTTTAATATAAGGTTGGGTCCTTTTCTCCTACCTCCCTAGATGGGGATTTTTAATAAGCCAGAAGACAAGACTACCTTGTAAGGGAGTTTGAGAAGGCTCCTCACAGGAACCAAACAACTAAACATATACAAATCCTTCAAAAATAAAAAAACAAGAATGTTGCGGATGACAGGATCTTAGATACCTTTCCCCTTATGGATTCAGCAAATAGAAATGTTTATGCTATTGATCAATCATAATAATAATAATAATAAGGGCCAACCTGCCCATTATCAGCCATCAACTAAGGAAGAATTGAGAAAGTGTATACCTAAATTGTTTAGTCAAATCCTAGATCCTTATCAACCCATTCCCCGATGGCATGATGAAAATAAATTCTTTTAGTGGCACACCAATTGGGGTCACTCTCATGAAAACCGTCATGTCCTCCACATGGTTGCATGTGGCTACCATCACTTTTTTTTTAGGTCCTCAATTTTTACATGAAGCTATCTCTAGAGAGCACTTGACTGAAGCAGTCAAGTCTTATGACACTCAAAGATAGAAGGATTGACATAATGCCCTTAATCAATCCAATGAAGAACTTAATTTTTTCTCTAATCCTATGCCAAATCATAGCTCAGGTGAAATGATTCAAGAGAATCTTCATAAGGCTTGTTGGACATAAATAAATGGGAAACAACCTTCTTCATTCATGCAAATTCATACTACTTGTTAAGTCTAGTTTCCCTCCTAAAGTCCAAATTTAAATATTTGTGTTGTAAATGGTTTTTTTCCATGGTGTAAGAGTGAAAAGTGAATGTATGGGTGAGTTTGTTGGTCTTAGGTGGACATGAGTTGTCTTAGCTACGTTTGAGAAAGTTGAAACCTTCTTGGTCAGTTTGTAATAAGTTGTCAAGAGGTCGAATAGGGAAGTAGTTCATAATCCTAAGCTATTATGAAGGGATATCACTAAAATAAGGGAAGTTGGATCAAAATAAGGAAAAAGAGATAAAAAAATATGATGATAATAAAATGGATCTAAGAGTGGGAGGTCGGAGACAAACAAAGAGAGGATATTATAAAGAAGAAAAGATGGGGTTCTAGCATAGAGAGGTAAGATGGAGCCAAATATGAAGAGTGATACGGTGTTGGTGTAATGTAAACTTGTATTTCAGTCATGAATAAAGATTTAATTGTGTTTCATGAATGTAAAAATGATTTCTAAGCTCTTTCATGCAAGTATGTATGATTTCCATTAAATGAATGTTTAATCTATGCATTTGAATGGTTTATTTGATTATTTTGTATGGGGTGTGCTTAAGGATTTGACAGGGGCAACAAGGTAGAAATTCTTAGTCCACCAAAACAAGCTCAAATCCTCTGACTGGAAAATGAGGAAGGTGCCCCAGGTGATGTGGAGTATGAGCATATTTTTTATAACTCTTGATGATGCGTATTAAGATTTTTATAGCTAAATGTATACTCACTACCCTAAACTAGGGCAATTGATAACTTCATTTTTACTTGGTGGAATGAGCCCAAATTTTGGAATAATCTTTTCCCTATCATAAATAAGGAATCCCCAAAATCTTAAAACGAATGGGCAAGTGTACGATGAGCAACAAATGACAAAAAAATTCTAATACGTGGGAGCAAAACAATCAACAAGTAAGTGAAATGTAATGCAAAATTTGGCAAGTCATTATACCCATGGGCTTAAGCACAACAATGGGGATGTGTTTTAATGATTTCAACATCTACATGATGTTTATTGTTGTGTATGAAGTCCCTTTGACTCAGATGTTACAATACAGTCCCAACTCAAGCATGTAACAAAGATTGCATAATCGAAATTTCTTCAAATTATGACTAATTTGTTATCCATTTGATGTTCCAAAGTTTAAGAAGGAGCTGAAGGGAATATGGGAGTGTTATCAAGGTATTCATAATGTGCTTCAGGTATGATAATTCTTTTATTTGGCTCATAGCTCCAAGAAACAATCATGATTTAGATTGCATGATACTATTAAATTTGGGTTTAACCATGTTTTTGGTGAAAGGGCTACAAGGAGCCTTGGAAAGAGTATGAATAAACACGATGAAAATGAATTTATGATCAACCATAGGTGAATAAATCATGCTCAAATGATGTCACTATCCTGACGAACAAGGTATGGATGATTTACTAAATCCTATGTTTCAATATGACTACATTTGTGTCCAATGCATGAGCCCAAGGTTCTAAGTTACATGTTTACGGGAAGTAACATGATATTCGATTGTATGGTAACACATCAGTTGTTAGTGAAATGAGGGTGATAGTCATAGAGTTATGAGAGTCCAATCTAGAAAAACTTGAAGATATTCTAATAAGCTCACCTGCCTAGAAGACAAAATTGCTATATTCTTGAGAGACAAGACTTTGAATGCATGATCTAAAACATGATAGGAAATGGTATTATATGGTTTCAATTGATAATATTTGGCTGCATGCATGTGGAGTAGGGTTATAAGATGTAGAATTGGATATATTTTTCATATGAATGGAAGATACCAAGGTAGCCTCCCTCACGTTTCTTCAAGATATAACTCATGCAAGTATAGACAAGTTCCTGAGGTCTTAATACTGTAAGAAGAGTTTGGTTATGCAGGTATGAAATAGATCAGTTGGATTTCATGATGAATGGTGCATAATCTAAGGTATGAACTCTCTCAAGTTCTCATTCCAAGTATGAATCCACTTTGAAACTGTGAACAAAGCATATATTATATTAAGATGCAAGCAAGGTAGCTAATGCACGTGGCATATGAAGAAGGTAATAAAACAAATCATATATGGTCTTAATGGTTAAATGCCAGTGATATATAATTGTGAATACTTCTGCACAAAACTTGTATATAATCTAGTAAGGTGGATACCTCTTATAGATGGAGTCAAGATTGAACATTGAGTTCCCTCACCTTATCATATAAATACATGAACTTGGTCATATTTTGATATGCAGGGATCTAAAATTTGTTTGATGTCTTAGAAGGATCATATTGAGATATATGTATGGTGCATTAAGGGTCAATAGTGAACATGTTGCCTCAAGGAAGGCCCGTGGGTTAACAAGAAGGATGGACCTGATCAAGATCATCAAGCTAAGCTAAGATGGCGCACCACAAAAGCTCCAAGAAACTAGAAAATGCCACAAAAAATGTGGTTGATGTTGACTATCCTCTTGAGAACACAGTGGTCATAAATAATTTATGTGTGATAGCATATATTGAGCCAGAATACCCGCTAGCAGTTCATCCCAGGACTCACATGATCATTTACCCATGTGTCCTCCAAAATCAGGCTCCTAAATTTAAAGTCCCATCGTCCACAAACGTCATTGGCCCCTGTGACAAAACTGCTAGAGGGTCGAGGGTGTCTGAATCTATTTTTCCAACCACATATGCCTTCGATCAGGCCAATGGTGTCAACCATAAGCAAACAAATATTTATGAAATATCTCTAATCACTCCTCCCCCTTCTAAGCCTATTTTAAGGGATTCTAAACACTATCAATGTGCTACCGATTGAATTTAATTATGAATTAAATCTAAATATTGGAGAGGAACTTATTTTATAAATGCTAAAATATAGAAGTGACACAAGCAAACTAATATTTAAAGTATGAAACCCTAACCAAGAGAGGGAGATATAAGAACTTAGTTGATATACATGCAATATTGAAGTCATATAAGTAGAGAGAAGTGATGAATAGGATGCAAGTGACGTCATAATTAATCTCTCTAAATTATGCAACTCACAAACAATGACGGATAGGGGCGCTCACGATAAGACAGGGATGCCTAGGTTGCTGGTGACTAGATCTAGGCACTGGTGACTATGCAAAAGCTCCGAGTCTAGTTTATGTTGTGTCACAAGGGTGTCATAATTATTCCCTTTTGATCATCTAATGTTTGCACTGTGATCGCTGAAGGGTACCTGTATCCTACAAAAGAGATGTTCACTTGTAAAATCCCACAAACCACATCAAACCTAAAAATGAAAATACATAATGGGGGTTCGGATTGATCCCGACGGTCACCCTGAGAGTGAACTTAAAACTGAGCACTACATTATATCTCAAACTCCATGTAGTTCTTGTATGTGTGTGTAGGAATTGTGCTCTAGGATGCCCTTATGCAAGATGCACTTGATAGCGATGTCAAAGAAAATACATAATGGGGGTTCGGATTGATCCCGACGGTCACCCTGAGAGTGAACTTAAAACTGAGCACTACATTATATCTCAAACTCCATGTAGTTCTTGTATGTGTGTGTAGGAATTGTGCTCTAGGATGCCCTTATGCAAGATGCACTTGATAGTTATATGGGGCTCACATAGGATGCCCTTATGTGTATCAATATATGCAGAATAATACCCTTAAGGTAGGGCAACACCATACAATGCTCCTTAAGGAAGGAGTAACTCCACAATCTCCCAAGATGGGAATCCACTTCGAGGGGGACACCTCCAATATATCTCTACCAAGTAGAAGACTTAACTCATACATACCTCCCATAATGATACTCACATCCTTTAAATAAGATGGGTAACACCTAATCCCAATGTAGGCCGACCCATTCCCCAATATAATTAATTCCTATGTGAGCCCATATAACTAACTAAGGGGATGTGTGCCACATGTCGGCATCTCCATCAACCCATATATATTATATTACCATATCCCAAGGTACATAGCATTGCCTCCCTCTTTGACATGTTTTGTCCCCGAAACATAAGAAGAAGCCATATAATGAGTGCGCTTTAAATTATTGCACACTATATATATATTATCTTATCATATTGATAAGAATATGATAAGATAATATATATATATAGTGCGCAATAATTATATGGGCTCACATAGGAATTAATTATATTGGGGAATGGGTCGGCCTACATTGGGATTAGGTGTTACCCATCCTATTTAAAGGATGTGAGTATCATTATGGGAGGTATGTATGAGTTAAGTCTTCTACTTGGTAGAGATATATTGGAGGTGTCCCCCTCGAAGTGGATTCCCATCTTGGGAGATTGTGGAGTTACTCCTCCCTTAAGGAGCATTGTATGGTGTTGCCCTACCTTAAGGGTATTATTCTGCATATATTGATATTAGGGCATCTTGGCCCCCCATATCTCGTGTGTTGTGTTATCTTCTGCAATTTATTGATTTATGATATGCAAGGTTCTTATCAAGTGGTATCAGAGCAGTGATCCGGGCAAATTGTGGGATGAAACCCTAATGTTGGTGATTCGTCTATATCTAGAGATCGACTTGGAATTTTTCAAATATGTTTTGTGGGCAGTGGATAAATAGTTCAATTGATCTTCCCTCAAAATTTTAGATTTTTTGGAGCTGATTTGCAAAAGTTGTGTCCGTTTTAGGGTTGAAACCCTAATTCTAAGGCCGCAATTTGAGGAATTTTTCTGAATTTCTTACATTTTTGGAAATCTCTCAAAATTTTAGCAGGGGTTACTTCTTTGTGCTTTCAGATTTGCGGCTGACTGATTAACGAAATCATCAGGTAAAATATTGGTCAAAGGAGTAAGTTTGTGAAACCCTAATTTTTATGCATCATGGTTATACCAATTTTCTATGGTAATGGGGAAATTGATGCAAAAAAATGGTGGATACAATTTAAACAAATGTATTGTGAAGAATGTTTAGTATGGGTTAGTTTTTATCTTCATCTTGGTGGGAAAGCGCGACATTGGTATTCTTATTTGGATATAGATCTATTGGATTGGGATTGGGAGGAAATGGAGGATATTTTCTTAGCTAGATGGGCAACAAAAAAGAAACATTATTTTTTTGAAAAAGAAGAAGCAGAATCATAAGAAGAAGAAGTAGTAGTAGAAGAAGAAGAAACAGAAGCAGAATCAGAAGAAGAAGAAGAAGCAAAAGAAGAAGAAGAAGAAGAAGAAGAAAATGTTGATGATGAAGCTATTACACATGATAGTGCATCTCCAAAGAAGTAAGCTTCAATATTTCAGTTTGAAGGGTGTATTCAAAGAAAAAAGGTAATTGTTTCCATAAACCCTAGCAGCAAATATAACTTCATCAATATGGATGTAGCTCAAAATCTACAGGTGCAAGCCAAGCATATCAAGGAATCTCAAATGGATGGTAAGCAGATTCAGGTTTTTGAAGATTTAAAGCTTTCTATGGATAAATATGTTTTACATTCAGAT
This sequence comes from Taxus chinensis, assembly GCA_019776745.2. Taxonomy (NCBI): domain Eukaryota; kingdom Viridiplantae; phylum Streptophyta; class Pinopsida; order Cupressales; family Taxaceae; genus Taxus; species Taxus chinensis. The sequence continues at coordinate 682,448,972 of CM034148.1, forward strand.
TTTTATGCTTTAAATATGGATGGTATGGATATTGTTCTTGGATATCCTTGGTTAGAGAGCTTGGGAACAATTAATCTTAATGTACAAAAGAAATTCATGAAATTATGGTACAAGAGAAAGAAAATTACATTACAAGATATCACACTTAACAAAGAAAAAAGTAATGTAAAATTGGATCATGAAGATGAAGTTGAAGATGGTGAAGAAGGGAATAAGGATGAATCAGAAGGTGAGGATGAAGAACATAAAGTCACAAATAATTTCTCTACTCAAGAGAAAAAAGAAGTAACAAACAAGGTGGAAGAGGACAAGAAAGTTGAGGAAAAGGTTGATAAGGTTGAGTATACAAAGGTGGCACCATATCGACACCCACACCATCATGAGAGGAAAAAATTATGGAGACATGTTAGGACACATGAGGATAGAAATCCATATGGACATACAAGGAATCAGAGGAATACTTTTGGCTACACATGGAATCAATGGAACAATAATTATATGACATGGAATCACAAGAATAATAATTATGGATATGCATGGATGCCGAGAAGGAACACATATGGACCAGTATGGAACCAAATGGGCACAATGGAGTATGGAATCATGTTTGGAGCAGCATCACCCAGTAGGATTTCATATGGGTGGTTGGATGATCAAGCATGGCGACAAGTGTGCAATAATTTAAAGCGCACTCATTATATGGCTTCTTCTTATGTTTCAGGGACGAAACATGTCAAAGAGGGAGGCAATGCTATGTACCTTGGGATATGGTAATATAATATATATGGGTTGATGGAGATGCCGACATGTGGCACACATCCCCTTAGTTAGTTATATGGGCTCACATAGGAATTAATTATATTGGGGAATGGGTCGGCCTACATTGGGATTAGGTGTTACCCATCCTATTTAAAGGATGTGAGTATCATTATGGGAGGTATGTATGAGTTAAGTCTTCTACTTGGTAGAGATATATTGGAGGTGTCCCCCTCGAAGTGGATTCCCATCTTGGGAGATTGTGGAGTTACTCCTTCCTTAAGGAGCATTGTATGGTGTTGCCCTACCTTAAGGGTATTATTCTGCATATATTGATACACATAAGGGCATCCTATGTGAGCCCATATAACTATCAAGTGCATCTTGCATAAGGGCATCCTAGAGCACAATTCCTACACACACATACAAGAACTACATGGAGTTTGAGATATAATGTAGTGCTCAGTTTTAAGTTCACTCTCAGGGTGACCGTCGGGATCAATCCGAGCCAATTTATTGATTTATAATTAATTCCTATGTGAGCCCATAGACTAACTAAGGGATGTGTGCCACTGTCCGCGATCTCTCTCTCCTCAACCCATATATATTAATTACCATAGTCCCAAGGTACTATAGATTGCATCCCGGTCTTTGACATGTTCCCGTCCCCGAAACGATAAAAGAAGACCATATAATGGGTGCGCTTTAATCAGAAGGTGAGGATGAAGAACATAAAGTCACAAATAATTTCTCTACTCAAGAGAAAAAAGAAGTAACAAACAAGGTGGAAGAGGACAAGAAAGTTGAGGAAAAGGTTGATAAGGTTGAGTATACAAAGGTGGCACCATATCGACACCCACACCATCATGAGAGGAAAAAATTATGGAGACATGTTAGGACACATGAGGATAGAAATCCATATGGACATACAAGGAATCAGAGGAATACTTTTGGCTACACATGGAATCAATGGAACAATAATTATATGACATGGAATCACAAGAATAATAATTATGGATATGCATGGATGCCGTCAAGGGCATGTCTCATGTACCTTGGGATATGGATTAATATAATATATATGGGTTGATTGGAGATGCCGTACATGTGGCCACACATCCCCTTAGTTAGTTTATATGGGCTCACATAGGAATTAACTTATATTTGGCGAATGGGTCGGCCTACATTGGGATTAGGTGTTACCCATCCTATTTAAAGGATGTGAGTATCATTATGGGACTGGTATGTATGAGTTCAGTCTTCTACTTGGTAGAGATATATTGGAGGTGTCCCCGCTCGAAGTGGATTCCCATCTTGGGAGATTGTGGAGTTACTCCTTCCTTAAGGAGCATTGTATGGTGTTGCCCTACCTTAAGGGTATTATTCTGCATATATTGATACACATAAGGGCATCCTATGTGAGCCCATATAACTATCAAGTGCATCTTGCATAAGGGCATCCTAGAGCACAATTCCTACACACACATACAAGAACTACATGGAGTTTGAGATATAATGTAGTGCTCAGTTTTAAGTTCACTCTCAGGGTGACCGTCGGGATCAATCCGAGCCAATTTATTGATTTATAATTAATTCCTATGTGAGCCCATATAACTAACTAAGGGGATGTGTGCCACATGTCGGCATCTCCATCAACCCATATATATTATATTACCATATCCCAAGGTACATAGCATTGCCTCCCTCTTTGACATGTTTCGTCCCCGAAACATAAGAAGAAGCCATATAATGAGTGCGCTTTAAATTATTGCACACTTGTCGCCATATTGGATTAAGTGATATCCCTCCAAGCACTTGTTTACCACCTCTGTTTGCCCATCAGACTGGGGATGATAAGAGGAACTACGAGCTAGTTGTGTGCCCAAGCATGAGAACAAGTCAGTCCAAAAATTACTAGTAAAGATAGGGTCTCGATCACTTACTATAATCTTTGGTGTCCCATGTAGCTTCTGAATTGTATCCCTGAAGGCCGTTGCTACTGTACTCGCAACAAATGGATGTGATAAAGCACAAAAATGGGCATATTTGGTGAGTCTATCCACCACCACCATGATTACATTTTTACCTTCTGATTTAGGCAATCCTGTGATGAAGTCCATAGACACCTCTTCCCACCTCTGGCTAGGAATAGATAGAGGTTGTAAAAGACCTGGGGACTTAATTGTTTCACCCTTATTTTGCTGACAAACCATGCATTCTGCCACAAACTTTTGTACATCTCCTTTTAACCCTTCCCAGAAAAAATCATGCTTGATTCGATGATAAGTCTTTAAGAAGCCCGAATGACCCCCTACTCGAGAAGCATGGAGCTCAGATAGAACCCTATTTTTAAGGATTGAATTCTTACATAGATATAATCTATCTTTATACCATAAAACATCTCCTTTCCATAAAAAAATTTCTGACATGTTTGGATCTTGTTGGAGATTTTGTGTACCTAGGTCATTTTTCCATTCAGACCTTGCATCCTCTATCCAATCCTCCTGTAATACAGATATGGCATACAACAATGCCTATGGAGATTCATCCTTCCGAGATAAAGCATCAGCAACTACATTCTCTTTCCCTTTCTTGTATATTATCTCAAAATCATACCCCAACATTTTTGAGACCCATTTTTGTTGTTCTTCTGATGATAAGCGTTGCTCTAAGAAGTATTTCAAACTATCATGATCTGTCTTTACTTTGAAATGTCATCCCATTAGATATGGTCTCCATTGTTTCACTGCATGAAGTATTGCTAACATTTATTTCTCATAAACTGGTTTAGAGATATTCTTACCCTTGAATTGACGGCTCTCGAAAGCAATGGGTCGCCCTTCTTGCATGAGTATTGCCCCCATACCATACCCTGAAGCATCACATTCAACAATGAATGTTTTTGAAAAATCTAGGGTGGTTAGAACTGGAGTGGTGCACATGGCCGCCTTCAACTTCTCAAAGGCCATAGTAGCTTGCTCATTCCAATGGAAAGAGTCCTTCTTCAATAAAGTTGTGAGTGGTGCTGCGATGCTGCCATAATTCCTTACAAATCTACGATAATAACCTGTAAGCCCCAAAAATCCTCGGAGATTTTGTAGGGTTTTGGGAACCTTCCATTCAAGCATGGCTTTTATCTTGTTAGGATCCACTTTAACACCTTCACAAGAGACAATATGACCCAGATATTCAACCTCCTTGACACCAAAAGAACACTTAGAAGGCTTTGCATAAAGTTGATGTTGTTCAAGAGTTTCCAACACTTTATTTACATGATGCAGGTGTTCCTCCCATGTTTTACTATAGATTAATATATCATCAAAGAGCACTAAAACAAACTTTCGAGGAAATGGCTTAAATATTGAATTCATCAAGCTTTGAAATGTAGAAGGTGCATTTGTTAGTCCAAAAGGCATTACCAAGAACTCATAGTGTCCTTCATGTGTCCTAAAGGCTGTTTTATGAATATCTTCATCCTTGATTCTAATCTGATGATATCCAGAACGAAGATCAAGTTTTGTAAAGTAAACAGCACCATGTAACTCATCTAGCAAATCATCAATTACAGGAATAGGAAACTTATCTTTAACTGTGTACTTATTGAGTTCCCTGTAATCTGGACACATGCGCCAATTGTCATCTTTTTTCCGTACCATCACTACAGGAGAAGAGTAAGCACTTTGACTATCACGAATAAGTCCTGCTTCTAACATCTCTTGAACTATCTTCTCAATCTCACTCTTTTGCATATAGGGGTACCTATAAGGTCTGATGTTGGGTGGTTGAGTCCCTGGTACTAGCTGGATGGCATGTTCATGGTCTCTTTTTGGAGGCAAACCCTTGGGCATTTCTCCAAAAACCCTTGAGTGATCATCTATAATTGCTTGCATATCTGCGGGTATAATTGTATTGGAATGATGTGCTTCCATTGAAAATAGTTGTGCCACAAACCCTTCTGCACCCTTTCTAAGCAATTTTTGCATCTGATGAGAACTTACCATCTGCGGGGATTTTGCTCTTAGTCCTTTTAGTTTAAAATTCCTCCCTTCCGACTGAAATTGCATGAACAACTCTTGGAAATTCATTTCAATGGTTCCCAAGGTGGTAAGCCATTGAACTCCTAACACAATGTCTGCTCCTCCCATGGCAATGGCATACATATTGCTAGTTAGCAAGTAATCTCCCATGGTGAGATTAATGTTATGGCATTTTCCTGAACAACTAATAGTTTTCCCATCAGCAATCATGACTTGACATTCTGGAGCTGGATAAACAAAGCAGTTCAAGCGTACCGCTAACTTATGATTGATGAAATTATGAGTACTTCCCGAATCAATCAATACTGTTACCCTCTGTTTTTTTAAGAATCCAACTACTTTGAGAGTTTGGGGAGTGCTAATACTAGAAATTGCATGGCATGATATTGTTGGTTGGGAATCTCCTAATTCCTCCTCTGGCTCTACCTCTTCGTCTTCTTCATTTTCTTCTTCTTCAGTAGGTCCTTCAATGTAGAACAACTTCTTTTCCGCACACTTATGTCCTGGTCCAAATTTGTTGTCACAAATAAAACATAACCCTTTGGCTCTCTTTTCTTCAATTTGTTGAGGTGTCAATCTCACTGGCCTAGGGAATGATGGTGGAAGGGTGCTACGATCTCTGATAGTACTGACAGTTTGTTTCCGACTTGAAAGAAATTTTTCCTCTGCCCTACGTGCCATGATCATAGAGTCTGAAACCTTATGAGGATTAAACATACGCACCTCAGTCTCAATTTGTTCTTTAAGACCCCCAAGAAATAAGTCATTCAAATTATCTTCAGGAATATTTTCCACCCGTAAGGAAAGGTTTTGGAATTGATGGATGTAATCTTTGACTGTTCTTGTTTGTCTGAGTTTTGCTAATTGGCTGAAATAATTCTCTGACACACTAGAACTATAGTGCAATTGCAACACTTCGGTGAATACTGTCCATGTAACATTGAGGCCACTCTTTTTCCTTTGAGCACATAACCATCGATACCAAATGAATTGGTCAGGTTCCAGATACAATGATGCCATGGTAACCTTTTGTCCCAATGGAATATGATGAAGATCAAAGAAATTCTCCATCTGGTTAATCCAATTGAGTGGATCCTTTCCATCAAACTTACGCATTTCCACTTTTGGAAGCATGTGACGGGCTTGTAGAGTGTTTGTATTTGGATTGGTCATGTTTGCAGATCCACCATGGTTAGTGTGAGTATGATTGAGTTGTGGCTCATTAGGAATGATATTATGACCCATGATATTGTAGCTAAATTGTTGAATGAAATCCTCCAATCGTTGTCCAATCTTTTCTACATCTTTTTTGCTGGCCACTCTACCTTCAAGGTTTCGCAACTCTAACTCAAGATAGCTGACCTTATGGTCAGTTGAAGTAAACCCTAACCCTGAGGACTCTATAGCTACCTCTTCTGACTCTAACTCCTCCACTATTATCTCATCCTTATCAGGGGTTTTACCCGGAGTGATGGAATTCTTTTTTCCTCTTGTCGAAGGCCCAACCATGATGCCCCAAAAAAGTAAGATTTAAGGATCAAGGTCGAAATTTAGGGTTTCATATTTCAATAGGAATTCGGCCAAATTTTATAAAACTCAAAGAATGAACTCAAACTTATTTTTAATCTTCTTTCTGGAAATGTAAATAACTTTGAAAAATTCCACAAATTGCACCCTATGTAGCCGAATTATGAAAAAACATAAAACCGCTATAACTTTTGCAAAACAAGTCAAAAAGTACTAAATTTTTTAGGGAAGCTTACTTGACTGATTTCGCCACACCACAAAAAAATTTGTAGAAAAATTCGCTATTGATGTTGAGATATTGACGAACCTTCAAAATTAGGGTTTGACGCAATGCTGGCCGAGTTCAAGCTCTGATACCACTTGTAATGAAATTACTTGTATAATTCAGATCATAAGCAGAAATATAACACCCAATAACACAATATTCCAGAATAATGATCTCAATATGCAATAAGAATAGCTACGCCACTTCGAGGGGGCAACCTCCAAACCATACAATAATACTCAAATGCTCCAATCCTCCTCAAATACTACCTACTAACCTCTATATATACTATTCCTATGTTATGGCCAACACCAAGGCCGACCCACTAATGAAAATATAACATATATGAAATAAATACATAATGATAAGAAGTTATGATAGCCACAAGTCGGCTATATACATCCAATATAAGATATATGATTAAGGGCGTAGCATAATGTAACGAACCGTTGCACCAAAACCTCGAGGCATTAGTGAAATCCGCACATGAGGATCATAACATCCCACCACACTTCCGTAGCCCGGACCCCGGGCTAGATTTGCGCCCATATAGCGGGACCACACCCTGCCCTATACGAGCCCCGGGCGAACACTGCAATGCTGACGTAGCTACCCGTGCCGAGACTCGAACCTAGGTGGTCGCTCTGATACCAAATGTAACGAACCGTTGTACCAAAACCTCGAGGCATTAGTGAAATCCGCACATGAGGATCATAACAGTAGTTCTTGTATGTGTGTGTAGGAATTGTGCTCTAGGATGCCCTTATGCAAGATGCACTTGATAGCGATTGTAGCTAGAATGTAGCAATGTAGTAGAATGTGTGGATGGAATAGAATGAACTTCCCCTTACTATATTGTGTATGTAAAGTATGCAGTCCCTTGTCCCTCTAATGGATGTTAGATGAATTTCTTAAAGTGTTTTAGGTTCCTTTTGAATGCAAACTTAGGTGATGATAGTAATGCTTAGTTTTTGGTCCCTAATTTTGAACACATAACTATGTATTTATATGAATCAATTGTTTGAATTTCATAATTGACAACTGAAAGGGTGACCTATGAGTGAAAAAGATGCCCAAAATATAAAAGAGACATAAAATAAGTGAGTAAGGTGAGAAAGGGTCAACGACGCAGAAACGTTTGGGTGCTATTGTCCCGGCTGGGTTGTTGGTGTTTGAAGCCATGAAAGATAAATAAGTCAAATTTTGACTGGGATGTAGGGTGTGTAAGACCAAATATAAAATAGAAGACAAAGAAAAAAAGGCCAAAGATAGTTGTCACTAGTTTTCTTGATTGGGAATCATATCAATACTAGTATGCTTTTAGGATCTAGAAATGTACCCAAGTGTGTGATTTAGTGTTTACATTTGCCCCCACTTTATATTGTTGAGTGAATACTTGACAACATAAAGTAGATAGAAGATGCGCACCTTATGATCTTGTAGAGTGTGCAACGAAATATGTGTTGAGTGGAAAAGTGAAGCATAAAATGATGCAAAGTGAAACGTGGAGACTAGAAAAGGAAAGTGACCCTAAGGGTGAAGTGTATGTGTTGTACCGTGTTGATATAACTTGTGGTTACTGCTTCATGTAAGAAAAGAACTACAAAAGAAGAGAAAGAATGTAGTCAAAGTCGTATGTATAATAAATTAGAGAAAAATGTGAATAGTTATGTAAAAGCATGTAAAAGTGTGTAAAGGAAAGTGTGCACCTGATGTATAAGTGCAAGTTTTTTGGGTGATCTCACGCCAAAGAGCAAGTGTTGGGGAGAGAGGTCTAGTTTTACTTTGTAACACCCACTTTTTTGATGCACAAAACTCAAGACAAAAAACTCAATACTTAATTAGAAAAACACGGAAGATTTTTTTTTTGTTTAAAAGGGTTGCAGCAAGATACCATCGACTAGGATTAAATATTTCTCGATAAATAAATTCTACGTATCTGAAAGGTTATTGGAACTAAATTAATAATTAATATTATTAATTTATTCTAAGATTATTTCGGGTTTAAAACTCTTGTAGGGTTTCCGTTAATTCCCATTTAAAAGTGTTGGCTAATTTAATCTCTTTAATTTTCCTCATATAAAATTCCACTTAATATCATTAAGGTCTAATACTCCCTAATTTGATTAAACCTAATTCCTTCATATAGTTTACTAACATATATTTAAGTTCTCATTAATTTAACTCTCATAAATCCTTATCTAAGTTACCCCTTTCACAAAATTATTTAAGTTATTCTTGCTAGACCAATATCATTTGTTTATGTACAAATCTAACTGAGGGTCTTAACTTACCCTAAGCCATTAAGTGGCCCCATTCATTAGATACCCATACTTTATTTAAAATACCCAACCCCATAAAATTTCACAACTTGAAATGTGTAGGGTTTATCCTCAACCCTTAGATTAAATTGGTATGAACCCTTAGATCTAGGTATTTTCAAAAGAACCCTAAATATCCTTATGAGGTCTTCTTATTCTTTCTTTTACCCTAAACTCATTCATTTGCTCCATTTTGATTTGCAGGTTAAGGCAAAATGGAGGCCATGGAGCCAAGGAGAGTGTGTGAAGGACTTGCTTGGTTTGGAAGGATATACACACATTTTTGGTTGCTTATTTTCATTTGCATCCCTCTCGTAGGGTTTGCAAAAATTATTATTTGTGTAGTTTTTGTTGAGTTTACCCTCTTCAGGTATGGGAATTTTGCCCCATTTTATTTCTTGTTCTATATGAGGTATATACACAGATCTAGGGCTATATATATATATTGCATTTGTTTTAAAAGTTAATTTGGAAATATCTGCTTAAAATGTCAATTTTATACACCATGCGACCGGATTTATGACTGTGGCATGTGTAAATATGTGTGTGTGTAGGTATGCGGTCGGCCAAATAAAAAAAAGTGCAGGTTTTAAACATAAGTTGTGACCTATATAGTAAATAGGATTTATATTAGTATGGGTGAGGGTGCTGTCGCACCCAACCCACTATGCACTCCCACCATAGGGTCGCGCCCCAATATACACTGTCCGTTTAATATAAGGCTATTACTTCATACAACATGCGGTTAGGTTTATATTTGATTTATAATATATGATTTTTTTAAATTTACACACACACACACACACACACACACATATTAAATCTTTTATTATTAAATTATTTTAATAATATATTTATTTAATAATATTTATATATTTATATTATTGAACATTTTTATAAATATTAAGTAAATATTTTATTATATGTTCAATTTTATGGTTTGAACAATTAAATGAGTTTATATAGGAATTTATATAATTGTACATATTTGAACTTGTGTATTATTTTTTTGTTTTAATTTATTTTAAATAACCTTTCAAATCCAAGCTTAGTTGTAAGACAAATTATAAGGCCTAAGTTGGTGTAAATTTTATATATGTACTTGACTATGTGAGACAATGAGATTATTAGCCTTTTTATTCAAACTAGTTGCAAATAAGGAGATGAATATATATATTTCTTGATTGCACACACTAAATGTATAATTTTCCCCTCTTAACATTGTATAAAATTAGTCTACAACACCATGACTTAAATCACTCCATTTTACATTCTAAATCGAAGGGAAATAAAGTATAACATACTTGAATAGAACTTCCTTCTTTTTTTCTTTTCCATTCAAGTTTGATAACAATACAAAAAAAAGGAATCAACATACACTTTCCTTACAAGAACAATATTCTTTTAAAATGAATCCATAGTACAACTTTTGAGTTAAATTTTAAACTTTGAAAATAAACTTTTCCATTCCATATAAGGATAATATCCATTTATAAATCAAATGCACTCTTGGTATAAGTTTACAAGTTGAAGGAGGCATCATAACAACAAAATGCAACTTCACACGCCTCCTTTCCAAAATATGCATTTTTGGATAATCAATACAAATCAATCTTATAAGAAGTTGAAACTTTTTAAAATGCAAGTTACAAAGCCCTCCACTTAGGTGGAAACAACATGGCACAAATTTACAAAAGTAGGAATTCTTCCATGGGCTCAACAACAATAGTCTTCACTCCAAGAGCAACCCTTCAACTCCATAGTTTTTCCTTTCTTCAAATCAAAAAACAAGGGAAGGGGTGTAGGCAACACTCACCTCCCAACCTTTATTCGAATAGTTTTTCCTTTCTTCAAATCAAAAAACAAGGGAAGGGGTGTAGGCAACACTCACCTCCCAACCTTTATTCGAATGAGGGGAAGAAGCCATTCTCCTCATTGCCCCCTGAGCCCCAACCATAGTGAAATAAACAATGTTTGCAACCAATGACAACTTTAACAATTGCTTCCACATTACAACACACAAACCAACAATATTTTTAACATGTGCAAACAACAACAACAACATGCAACTTTCAACACACAAGGCTTGAACGCAAGCCAATGGAGCAAGGAAATATGGGGAAATCACTTATGTCTCCCAATGGCATTTAGTTCCCATCTTGAATCCTCCAAATACACAAAACACACCCAAACAAGACTCTTATGCCTCCCTCAAATCTCTTATAGCTCTCTTGATCTCTTATGCCTCCCTCAAATAAATCATACAAGATAAGTAAGAATTTCTCTTATCTAAAAGGTGGGACACCCAACCCAAATTACCTCAAAAATATGCAACAATACTCTTATGCCTCCCTCAAAACATCCCCATAAACCTTCTCTGTACACCATACTTAAAGACATTCTACCCAAGGTCCCAAAAAAAGCACACACAACCATTCATTCACATAAAACACACACACACATATATATATATATATATAAAAATTAAATTGCATGGGTGTAGTTCCTACCTTGCCATTACAAGAACTTGATCCCAAAATCACAATTCCAAGCTCCTTCCAAGCTCAAATCCAATTCCAAACAATCTCCAAGACTCCCCAAGCAAGCAACTCAAGCTAAAACTCTAAAATGCAAGTCAACAACAAAATGAAGTAACCCCAAAACCATCAAATAAACTTGTATAAATAGAAAAAGAGAAGAGGAGGGTGAGGTGGCTCCATGTAGGATGCCACATCACTTCTCCTCAACTCCACATCACCAAGTCAAACCTCAAACCCAAGGCTAAAAAATTGGTGGGTGAGGATATGACAAGCCTCTTACACACACTAACCCTCACTCCATACCTCTAAAGGACACAATCAAAAACTCATGTAAGAAAGTGCAATAAATTTCACCTTTTTACCTTCCAAATCACATAATGGGGCCTAATTTTGACCCCTTATACCATAGGTATAGTTGGTAGGTGAATTTAAGAGGTGTGGGTCCCACAAGCCTCCAAAAATGGCTTAAAAGTCAAATTTCAGATTTTGAGAGATAGGTTGAGTACAAACCAACCAAAATCAATTAAAATCAACTCAAATAAAAAAGGTTACAAAGACCATCTATCCCTAATAAATGCCCTTTTGTCACATCCCAAAATTAACTTAATTAATATAATTAATTATTAAGCAAGGGTGCATTAAATCAACAATACAAAAGTGAAAAGCACTGCAATAATAAAATACATACTCACAAATTAATCAAAAGAAAGGAGAAGGAGACAACACATATCCCACGGTCACAATTGAGGTCATCCCCCCATGGGGACCTCATAACATCCTAACAACATACAATAATAACATAACACAAAGTTGTCATGGTGACAATCAACCATCAAATATTCTACTACGGTTGGTCTCCTAACCCCCTTTTGTTTGTTGTGATACAATCACTTGCAAAATCAAATAATACCTCCTTCGGCCTTGTTGCCGCATTAAATACATCAACAATAAAATATATGCACATCCATCAATAAACATCATCATATCATGAAATCATCATCAAGCTATGCAATGCTATCAATCATTTACAATTTTATAGACCTTTCAATTTTACCATTTCATCAATATCAGTGAGATCATAAGATTAGTTTGGACACCAAAACATGGTCAAAACGACAAGAATTCAAAATTTCAGTATATATATAAGCCAACAACACATCATCATCATCAATACAGAATGTTCATCCATGCCTCTAAGAATCCATACAAACCATAATATGAATCACAACATATCAATAGTCAGAATATCTCTACCATATAACAATCATGCTAATCCAAAATAACATAATAAGGTCCTGTTAGCATATGGATTTGCACACATGCAAATGACATACAACAGTGTGGGAACGAAGTCCCTCTTTAATGAAGGTGAGGTTGCCTTTATTTAAAACCAAAATTGTATTTACACCTGTACATTCAAAATTGTATGTGGGGGTGTTTTGGAACATCAATGGAAAGAAAAGTGAATGAGGGAGATGGAATGGAATGAAGGAAAGGAATGGAAAAGAATGAATGAAAGGAACATGTAAGAGTTAGGTAAAATTAGAGCCTAATATTGCATGGAAGAAGAATGATAAATAACTAACACAAATAAAATGAGAGTTTGCAGTTAGCTAAACAAGAATGAGTAAAAGGGAACACACATGAGCAAGTAAATAGCAGAGCTTGATCACTATGAACTAGAACAACATATTAATAGCGTTGACAATAAGATCAAAGACAATATTTACATGCAAGATTTAAACATCTAACATCTAATGAACATAAGAACATCAAATGCTAAAAGAGACAATGAATGGGACACAAAGTTCATATTTCATTAACTCCAAAATGTCTTCTCAAAAGAACACAAAGTTTCTTTCTTTGAAGTAAAGCTTGCATACAAAAGTATTTTCTTCTCCTCTCTCAAAGTCACCCTTTACAAATGAGCCCCTGACTTCCTTTTATAACCCAAAAGTTGGTTACAAAGTAGTTAGGGTTTACATGAACATTAAATAGGGCACTTAAGTGACTTTGAATTTTTCAACCAACTTTATTAAAAGCTACCAAAAATAGAAACCACTTAAGTTATCCACAGTTTTTTGAAAGTAAAATTCAATAACAACATCCCTTTTTTTAAAATTCCACTTTTAAAACATATGACCATAACCAGTGCCTTATCCATTGAAATGGGGTCCGCCTATCTCAAACGTATGAGAAATGGACTCTCCCACTTCGTTAGATACCAAGAAAACTATCTCCTTGAACCATCGGTGAAATTAGGATCTGCCGCTTTCACCAATTGAAAGGATCTGAACCTTCCCAATGTTTTGAACATATTTTCTTCTTCTAGAGGTTCATTTGGTTGAAGAATAGCCTCACAAAATACCTACAATTCCAAAATCCTACCTGGCATATCATTCAGATTGACCATCTTTGATTGAGCATTCTCAAACAAGTTCTTTAATTTGATGCAACACTCCATTGAAGCTGAAGAGAAATTGATGGCAGGAGTATACATGTCCCTAAACAATTGTGAAAATTTCTCTTCCACATGTTCCGATGAACACCTTTGATTTTTCTCATTTACGAGGTCGCAAGGGATCTCAGCTATGAATTCTTGAATCAAGGTGAGTGAAGTGAAAGCTTCATTGCATACACTCTCATAATGGATCATAGAATCCTCGAGAAGCGTCTTTCTTGATTTGAGATGCAGACACCAAAGAAAATGTGTCCCTCGACATTCAAATTCGAGAATTCCTTCAATGGCTAAAACTGAGGACTCCATACTTGTCATCTCCTATAGACTGGGCAATATCTCATCCAAATTTGATATGTTAGAAACAAAATTTTCCTTGAAAGAAAGAATTGGATCAAGATATGCACTGACATCTTCATGGAGCTTAACCGTTGTTTTGATCATCTCTTGGCCTAAAACGAGAATCTCTGAAAGCCAAGTTTTAGTGACATGGCCCAATGTGTTTATTTCTTTTGATAAATTGAGAGTTTCTTCATCAGGGGTAAGCCACTGCATTAGGTATTGGGAAAGTGGATGATATGGGATTTATCAGATGTTGAACATATTCCACCAATTGATTCTTTTCAGCCTTGAGCTGAGAGTTCTGAGACTTATATTTCTCAAGTCTCTTTAGCACGATATCAATTGAATCTCGGGCCATCACCATGTCACTTTCCAATGTGGAATTCCCAAGTCCAAGTCTGGAAACTTCATAATCAGTAGATGTCATGGCATCACGCTCCTTGTCAACTTGTGGGATGGCAAGATCCACAAATCTGTTTCTGTCATATCCACCATTATTCGGGAGAGCACTTTAGGCTTCTTGGGAATGACATCATTTGAAAGTTTGAAAAGGGCATCGAAGTCAATGTCAATTGCCTTGACAACCCTCTTCCTTTTCTTGATTTCGCAATCAACCCAAAAAGGAGTATCATTCACTACTTCTGCATACAGAAGCTTGGAGCCCGAAGCAACATTCTCATTGTTCTCAACATCATGAGATTCTACAAGAATCCTTTCCACGACCTCAATTTCAAGAGAAATAACCTCGATATCCACCTCTTGATCATTTGGGAGATTTTGGGAAATCTCTTCGTGAACTATAGGTTCCGAAGTGTTCGATATTTGGACTACCTGCACTTGAGTGGACTCTTGTGCAAGGCATGGCTGAGGATTATTTGTCATGAGCTTTGAGAACTATCAACAATGTGAGTAGAAGAATCTCTACTTGAAGTGGAAAATCCTGATACACACTCTCTTCCTTCGCAGGGGCTAGGACCCTTAGATTATTCACCTCGTGACACATTCTTCGGTGAAGTGGATTTTGGCAACCACTCCTTTCTTGATTGTTGCGTATGACTGGATGACACAGAGGTTGATTGAGAAGGGGCTTTGGTTGACTGGAGACCTCCTCGAGTTGGAAATTTTTGTGATCCTGAAGTATGATCTTGAATTGATTGTAATTTGGCAAGTTCTCTTTCATACCAAGATATGCTTCTTTCAAGAATCGGTTGATTCTTGCTATCAAGAGAAAATTCATCTCTTTTGGTCCAATCAATTCGTGGAAATGGGGTAAAAGCAACTGCATCATATGAAGGATCAATAACATCTTCATCATCATTTACAAATGAATCTGGAGGGTTCCTGATGTGAAAGGCCTTGATCTGAGCAAGGGTTAGGTAAGAAAACTCTTGTCTTCTTACTTCATGTTCGTCTGAACAGGCAGCCCAAAAATCTTCCATGGTAGGATTATGTTGATACTTTGCTCCAAGAATCTTCTGCATATATCCATTGATATCAAACTGAGATCTCTTCACATATGGATGAATAGTGATGAGGGAAAACTCTTTTTCCATGAGTTGTGCACTGAAGAGATTTGGACATTGGTATTCCCCGATTTGGATTGGGAAATGAATTCCTGAGCGATGTTTGTCACTAAGAAGACAATGAACTTGGAATAATTGTCACGCAAGCTCCATTAATGCCCACCTGTCACTGACGTACTTAGGAAGCTTCCATGGAGTACCCATACAAAGCCACTTACGCGAATGTAGGAAAAGGATGAAAATTGAATAAACCATGTTCCCCATTGGGAAATGACATCCATGGATTCTTTAGAAAATATTTCCTCTGTATTCCAATTCAGGTTTCGAATCACGCAGAAGGTGAATGCATCGTTGACTCTTCTGAAATGATGAGAGCTATTTTTGAAACTTAGTTGTGGATAATAATGGAAGACACTATTTGATGGACCCATGACTCCTCTTGTTTTGAGTCCCAAAAATAGCTTTCTTCTTGCCACTGCATAAGTCAAATATGATGTCATGTAGAAACATCCAGTCATCTTCACTTCAATCAATTGTTTGTGAAGGGTATCACTGATGATGGTGGCCCAATCCACAAACTCTCTCTTGGAAAGGATGATATAGATAAACTGATACATCCATGGGTGGAAAATCCTGGCAGAAGGTAAACCGAAGACTCGACTCAAGAGAGTAATCATGTCCCCGATTTCTTCCACGAACTCAACGTGGTACAACTCTTTAGGAAGTCGGTCAACTCGAGGCCTCTTGGTCACTAACCAGTTGTTATTAACCATCTTGCTCCATCTGAGGGGCTCTTCATCCCAAAATTATTGTGTTGACTTTCGAGTGATATCTGCATTCTCAGGGAAGTCAGGTATGTTGAGAAACTCCTCAATGTGCTCTGGTGTGATTAAGAGGAAAGGCTCATGATTATCTTTAAAAATTCCTCGTCTCTCAGGATCATAATGCTCCATGCAAGCGATAACCAGCTCTGAACATTGCACTGAGACAAGAAATTTTGTTGCTTGGGGTAGACCACTATGGTAAAGCCTATATGAGAATATGGTTTTGCCTTCAGCTTTCACCCGATCGCAGAATTGTTGCACATTGATGTGACCCAGATTTGTATCAGTGATATTGTCATATGCCGACTTGATGGAACTGGGAGGAATGATTCCTTGGAATTCATACTTGAGTGTGGACTTATTCGATTTCTCCACTGGCTTCCTCGATCTTCCTGCAGATTTATTAGATTTTTGGCCATTATGAATTTTATAGAAAAATGACTCAGGCACGCAAAACAATGCAAATGGGGCTGGGTCTCAGTCTCTGAAACCCCCGTCAATGCAAGAAAAATATGACTCATTTTAATATTATTATTATTATTATTTTTTAAAAATAATAATAATAACCAGTCCCGGTTACAAACGTTTTTTTCGATACATCACTGGTGACTAGGCTCAATTTATTTGATTTATTTATAATGAAAAATAAACAAAATCACCCGATTTTAATATTTCTGGAATAAATTTTTTATTTAATTTCCTGAGAAAATTTTCCCTTGGTATGTGTGAACCGTAACTTCTTATTTGCATGGAAGTTTCCTTGATTTTAATGAATGCGTACTTTGAGATTTACTTCTTCCTTGCGATCTTCTAATTATGCGTGGGTATACTTGCTTAATCCTTCTGCAAATGTTTGGAGAAATCAAGTGCATGCGTTGAAACTGGTTTCATTCACCTTCTTTCTTTCTTGTTTGTTGTTTGACTTGATGAATGCGTGAATACTTTTGGACTGGTTTCTCCTTTAGTTGTTACCTTTTCAATATTTTATTCCTGGGTGAATGCGTGATCCTTGGGGAATGTGTGGAGATCCTTTGTTGCTTTGTTTACTTTTGAATTTTATTTTCCTGTGGTTTCTTTTTTATTTTGCTTTCCTTTATGCATAAAACAATGTGTGGTCTTCCTTTCCCTCTGCGTGGTGGATTTTAGATTACGTGGATTTCTTCTTCACATTTTATGTTGAAAATTCCGTGGATATGTGGAGACTTTTTTACCCTGCATGGTTTTTCTTTAAGACATTTTTCTCTTATTGGACTTCCCCCCCTTCTTTGTTTGGAAGTGAATTCTTATTCTATTCTTTTATCCTTTATTTATTTCTTTCTTGAAACATGTGGGTTGTTGGAATGCTCTTGTGTGAATGTTTTTCTTTACCTCAGGTGTGGATCTTCCTTTCTACCTAATGCTTTCCCTCCTAATGAACACCTTTTCCTGCTCAAAATTTGCAAGAAAACCAATGCGTTTCTTGATCTTGTTATTGGTATCCTTTTGTAGTTTGGACTTCTAATTTGTTGTTTCCCCTCACTCCCTGCGTGCCCAAGGATCTTCCTGGCTTTAAAACCTCTAGAAGATCTCCTTGGCCAATGCGTGACCAATGTACTCTTTCCCTTTGGTTCTTGTAAAGCACATGTAGTTTCCAATTTTGGATTGAGTTTACGTGATGAATACTTTGACATTTGAAAGCTTCAGAATTCTCCTTTCATGAAAATTCAATTTCTCATGGGGAAATGGTTACGAGGAATTAAAGAAGCTTCCCTGTAACCATTTCCCCTTCCTGTTGAAATAACTAACTCCTCTTCCTTCAGGTAGTGGCATTAATTGCTAGGGGAAAGTGGGAAATAAACAACCATTTGCCAGTGGAAATGGCAAGGCGGGCTGAAATCCCCATTTTATTTCCCCATGTGGGAAATCGGGATATTTTTTTCCCGTTTCCAATCCATTGAATTGGCAATCAGTGGAAGAAATCCCACAAGTGGGGAATTAAAATAAATTTTCCAGGAAAGGGGAAATCCGGGTACGGGAAGCCAATTTGGCATCCCCGGCAATGGGAAGCGGAAGCTTATTTTCCCCTCGACAATTAAAATAAATCTTGTCGAATGAATTTTAATTAATATTTATTTAATTAAAAACCCAAAAGTTATTAAAAAATTGATTTTATCAAACAAAGGGTAATTAAATTAATTAAATATTAATTAATTAATATTTAACGCAGTTTATGACCTGGCGGGAGGAGTTCTCACCCGAAATGGATGAAATGAAGACCAGAACGATCACAAAAATGAGATGATCGCGATGAGGGTGATAAATCATGCAAAGTAACACTTTTGAAAAATTTCAAAATTTCCATGTTTATTAATTTTGCGAAGTCAAAATTAGCTGATAACAACTGGCTCTAATTGGGGACAAGGAATTTATGGACGCAACAACAGACCCAGACCAAAATATTAATGAACATGATCCCAAAAATGATGGTGCACAAAAATGGGATGACAAAAGAGAGGAAACCGAAAAAATAGGGAAAAGAAACAAACCAAAATCCTAATTACCTATGTACATACGGGGGACAACCCATTTTCAATTTTGATAGTGCTTGAGATATTGCCCACTATAGGGCAGAGGCAAATGAGTTCCATCAGGATATGCCAAGTAATAGGTGTTATCTCCACAAAATGTCTGATCTTGAAAGGACCTAGCCACAAGTGAATCAAACTTCCCATGCTTTCCTTTCGGTTCACGTCTCTTATCCCAGAGAAGAACTAAGTCATTGATTTGGAATTGCCTCTCTTTAGTTTTCCTGTCGAACAACCTCTTCACTTTGGATTGATGTTCCTCGATCCTGTTTGCCACTTGACTTCTTTGTTCTTCGAGCTTGCTTAGGAACATGATCCTTTTATCTAACGCATTGGCAAAGCATTCATCATCAATTGCTTGAGCCAATCGTAATGCTAGTAACTCCAATGTGATGGGAATTTGAGCATCAGTTCCATACAAGAGTTGGAATGGAGACATCCCGATTTCTCTTTTGGGAGTTATGCGGTCAGCCCACAATGCATCATATAACTTTTTGTGCCAAGTTCTTTGATTTTCTTCGACTAACTTGTGCACGATAGTAATGATGTTTTTGTTACTAGATTTTGCCTGACCGTTTCCCTGCGGGTAGTAATCTGACGAATGAGACAAAGATATCCCATACCCATAACAAAAACCTATCATCTCTGCAGAAGAAAAATTGGTGGCATTGTCTGTCATGATCTTTTGTGGAATTCCATAACGAATCAATATATTCTCTTTGATGAAGTCACAGATTAATGCAATAGATGTTTGTTTCACTGGTATAGCTTCTACCCACTTTGTAAAGTAGTCAGTTGCAGTGAGCACGTGAGTATGACTAGCACTGGAGTTTGGATTCAAGACCCCGATGAAATCTAATCCCCATTGTTGAAAGGGTTCTTCAATGACAACTGGCTTCAAAGGAAAAGCCACCAATTTAGGTCTTCCAACAAATTGCTGACAAGCTTCACATTTTGCTACCCATTTCTGAGCATCGGAAAACATAGTGGGCCAGTAATAATGTGCTCGCAAAATTTTATGAGCTGTCACTGGGCCAGAGAAATGACCACCGCAAGCATGATATGAAAGGCTTCAAGCAACCTAGGTTGTTGTTCCTTATCAACACATCTGAGGAACATGCCATCAATTCCTTTCTTGAACAAAGTGTTGTCCCAAATGACGTACCTGAAGCTCTTAATTTGATAGCTCTCTTTTCCTTAGCTGTCATATTTTCAGGACATTTCCATATGTGAGAAAGTAGGCTATATCGGAATACCATTCATCTGTGGTACTGACGAAAACTACCAGTGGTAAAATTTCTTCAACTGGTTCTTATTCAGAGTCATCTCGTGGCTCATTCTCTGTGATGAGTTGGTAGAGTCCTCTTCCTCAAACTAACTTGGTAGGCTTGATATCCAAATCATATTCCTGGATCTTGGAGACCCAGTTACCTCTTTTAGATCTTGGTTCTTGTTGTGTCAACATTGATTTAACTACGGTGTTCTGGTACTAAGACTTTGGTGTGAGAATTCAACACATAGTACCTGAAATATTTCAAGGCTCTCACCACCACGTATGCATGCCTCTCAAGGGGAGTGTAATTGAGTTCATGTTTCTTGAATCTAGAACTCATGAATGCAATAGGAGATTTGATTCCCTCTTGATTGTGTTGAGTCAGGATGGCAGAGATAGTGTGTGGTGAAGCATAACAATAGATTATAAAATCCTTTTTAAAATCGGGACACACCAATGTAGGAGCTTTTGCAATAGCACCCTTGATTTGTTCAAATGCTTCTCTACCTTCCTTCGACCATTTGAAGGATTATTTTCCTTTCATCATATCAGTGATTTCTTTGGTCAGCTCAGCGAAATCTGGCACGAACCTTCTCAAAAATTTACCTTCCCAAAGAATGAGTGGAACTCCAGGCTTACTTGTAGGCAAGGAAAGATTCTTGATAGCTTGAACATGCTCAGGATCGATCTTAGTTCCTTCCTTAGAAACAATATGACCTAGGAGTTTCCCTTCTGTAACTCTGAACACGGACTTTTTTTGGATTCAGAGAAATCTTATGAAGTCTACACCTTTGCAATATTTTCTCTAAATCTCTTAGGTGATCTTCTCATTTCTTTGAGAACACTGTCAAGTCATCTAGGTATATCACGATGATCTTGTCTTTATAATCTGCAAATGCCATATCCATAGCCCTTTGAAAATTTACACTAGGCATTGATCAAACCAAAAGGCATTCTTCTATACGCAAACGTACCCCAGGGGGTGGTGAATGTGGTTTTATGTTGGTCTTCTCTAGCCACTTCAATCTGATTATAACCAGAGAAACCATCTAGCATAGATAACATTTCTGATCCAGTTACTGCCTGCAGAATATGGTC
The DNA here is from genome assembly GCA_019776745.2 of Taxus chinensis. NCBI lineage: Eukaryota > Viridiplantae > Streptophyta > Pinopsida > Cupressales > Taxaceae > Taxus > Taxus chinensis. The sequence continues at coordinate 682,470,500 of CM034148.1, forward strand.
CATGACTGAAGTGGATAGTTATCCTTCAAGGAAGCTTGATTAAGATTGTGGAAATCCACGCAAATCCTAATTTCTCCATTTTTCTTGTGAACTGGTACAATATTAGCTATCCAAGTTGAATGTCAAATAGGAAAAACTATTCATGCATCTAACATCTTTTGAACCTCATGGAATATTGTGCCCACTATCTTGGGATTATACTGTCTTTGCTTCTTCCTGAATGGAGTTGCACCAGGTTTCAAGGGTATGGCATGCTCCATTTCCCTAGGTTGGAAAGACTTCAAGTCTTCATATGAGTAAGCCAAGACGTCAAAATATTTGGTAAGGAGGCTTATGAATTTCTTGCGCTCCTCAGGTGAGAAACACTTACCGATGTTGACCAGGCGAGGTTTTTCCTTGGTACCAATGTTAACTTGCTCATAGTCAGCAGAATTTGTAGGTCCTGCTTGCTCTTTCTCTTTGATAAACCTGTCATGTTTATCAAAAATTTCTTCAAGTGAAACCAATCCTTTTGGAATTTTATTTCCTTTGAGTTGAATGATGCCATCACTAGGATATTCATTCTCAACTCCTTCTTGAATGGGTGAGGTCATCGATTCACGAAATGTAGAATCACTTCCTTCAAAGTACAATTGTTCAAAATTATCCCTCTTTTCCAAGAAGGCAATAATTTGTTGATCATCATTGAATACTTGCCAATTTTCTGCATTGTCAGGAACACTTGGCCTAAAAACCATTTCAATGGTGTATTTGTCTTGATCAAACTTTGAATGAGGAATCATTAATGAAGCTTGAGACTGCTAGAGAATTTGTACTTTTTCATTCTTTTCATGAGGGACAGATTTTATGGAAAAATCATCGAAGACTTCTATCACATCCCACACTTTATTTCTGTAGTGTCTCAAACGATCATTCTTTACTTGAAACTGATTTTTAACTTGTTTCACGATCAATTCCGCATCTCCAAAGACTTTCAAATTTTTGATCCCTTTCTCTTCTGCAACTTGGAGGCCAAGGATTAATGCCTCATATTCTGCAGTGTTGTTAGTATTTGAAAATTGGAGTTTGTAAGAAAAAGGAAATATTTTACCATTCGGAGATATGAGCACCACTCCTACGCACCGAAACCTATTGAGCAACAACTTCCATCGAACTCAAGAGTCCATATCTCATTAGGGTCTTGGAAAGTGACCTCAGGTGCATGAACCTCTGTAGTCATCATATAATTACCCATACTTGAGTTTTGAAACAAGACCTATGCATGGGGATCATCGGTTTTTGTCACCGTGAATTTTTCCTGAGTTTCTGGCATTAGCTTCTTCATTTCTCCACTGATAGGGATCATAGCATGAGACCAGTCCATTTGAATCTCACCACCTAGATCTCTGCAAAATTTCCTGCTCAACAACATACCATATGAAGCAGGAATGTCAGCAACTAGAATAGTTACCTTAACTCGCTTATGAGGAAATTGGGCTAAAACCATCTGAGCATCTTTAATCTTCCCAATCAGAGGAACTTGTCTTGTCTCCATGGAGTAACAAGATCTGAATGTTCTCGTACAAGTCAACCCAAGAGCATGTGCTACTTTCACAGGCATCACATTATCTGAGGCTCTAGAATCTATAATGTAATTACTTAATTTGCATCTGTTGATCAAAAAGGACACAAAGAAAGGTTCAATCTTTTCATTTGAAGGTGTAGTGGCTGCCACAATATTTTGAGTCTTCCCATCTTTGGGAGTTTTCAGAATTCCTTTGGAGGAATGAACAGTAGAGTCACCTTTGATAAACTGGACCAATTTCTTGAGTTGATCCTTATTGGACTTCAAGTACTTTGCCTGTGACATGGAAATATTTGTTTTATTGATATGATCAATGATATCAAATTTGGCAAAATGACCGTACTTGATGTCTTAGATACTAGTTCTTTCAAACTTGATGATGGCACACTTTTGACCTTTGCTTTAGGGCTTGGTTGATACTGATGTGGAAGAAGAAACTTTCTTCGTAGCTGATTTATCAACTGATTGACTTGACAAAGGCCCTCCTTTCTTTAAGATAGTTTTGACCTTGGAAACCTCAGTCACCTTGGACTCTTTAGGAGTCTCATTTGTCTTGGATTCTTTGGAAGTTTCCTTAGTCTTAGATTCTTTAGGAACTTCCTTGGAGCTCTTTTTATCTTCCACCTTAGTGGTACTCTGCTCCTTTTTCTGAGAGCGTGTGAAGACAATGAAGGATTGACTATTCATATCTTCTATAATTTCTTCGTATTCATCTTCTTCTTCTGAATGGTACTCGAAGAAATGATTATTACTTTCTCCTTTAGGCTCTTCAACTTTAGGTTTAGATGTTCCAGAGTCTGGCTCTTCTTCGTCAACCTCGATGACCTCAACTTCATCATCACTTTCTTCAATGACATCACACTTTGAGTTAGTTATGGGAGCTGCTTCAATAGCAAGCCTCGTTGAGTGCCTACAATTCTAGCTTTGTTGGGAACATAGCCTTTTCTTGGGATGTCTTTGTAAGGAGCAGGTTTACTACTTTGAGCAACTTACTTTTTCAAAGCTAGCACATCATTAGCCAACTTAGTGAGTATAGCCTCTGAAGCATTGGGGGTTTCTTGACTCTTTCCCTTGAGGGAAGTTTTCTTGAATTTTCCCGCCATGATTAAGTCATCCTCAATTTCTATGGCCAAGGATTGAGCAAGTTCCAAAGTAGCCACTCTAGCCCTTCTCAGCTGATAGCACACTTCTGGTTGTTGTGTGTTAATAAAGAAACATTTTTGTCCGTCAGGGTTTGGAAAAATCCCGATAGGAACTTTGTTCACCATTTTGTTGAATTTAGCCATGAAATTCCTCATGGGTTCTGTTGGCTCTTTCTTCACCTGAGATAGTTGGGCAAGAAGGGCATGTTCATCTTCTTGCCATCTTGAATCGGTCTTCAAACTTAGTTTTCATATCATTCCAATTTGTAATGCATCCATTTGGAAGATGATGAAACCAATCTGTGGCAACATCATGCAATGTTTCAATGAAGAGGTGAATAACAACATCTTCATATTCCACTGAAAAAACTACACATGCAACAAAGAAGGAAGAAATGTGGTCATCTGGTGATGTCTTCCCATCTCCATCGAACTTGGGAAGAATCTTCCTCGATCCTCGTGGGAGGTCATGTCAAGCTGGTAAGGCCAATGGGCCTATGACATTTCCCCATGGTATGTTAACTTCCATCTTGGGAAAGGTGGTATGTGAAGGCAAAACAACGTGAGCAAGGACAAGTGCTTGACTTGTAGTGATTCCTTCCTTGCTTGCTCTTTCAGGACTTGATGCAAGACTTACAGATCTACGAGGTGTGTTCTTCTTTGGAGGAGATAACTTGAAACCAAACTTTCCTTGAAAATAAAAAATGGGATCAGATCGACCTTTAGCTTTTTCTCCTCGTGTAAACCTCTTTCCTGTCAGTTTGAAATCTTTACTGTGAAGGGATCACTGACATGTTCTGATCAGCTCTAGCCTTTTCTCTTCACTCTCTTTCTTGATTTCTTTGTGCCTGAATGACTCTAGCAACTCTTGCAGCTTGATCTTCTTCGTTATCTAGTACTAATGCAGTGAGATGAAAATGATAGTTTTTTGTGCACTTTTCCCAAATAGCTTGCCTCAAATATGATGATATGTCTTCTTGAGTATCTACAAAAAGAAGATTTGGTTGCAAGATAGGTGAGTTACCTGTAATAGTCATACAAATTATTTTCCTTGGTGGAAGAGGGCCGTGTCGGTGAACAATGATCAACACGTGTCCAGGAGGTCTTCTGGCCACAAGTGTGGGTGCTCTTCTTCTAAGGTCTTCAATGTAGATTTCTCTGTCAATGGCTCTATCAACAGCCACAAATTCTGCAAGCTTTTCATGGTTTTCCCAAGCTACTATTTGAAGGTTGGCAGCAATGTCTCCTTGAAAATATTGTCGGGCACAAGGTTCGGTTGAAGAACTGGAGCTTGTGCAGAGGGGATAGTCATAAAGATTTAACCAAGCACTGGTTAACGATTCTATGAATCCCCAGTAGAGTCACCAAAAATTGTTAGCATATGGATTTTCACGCATGCAAATGACATGCAACAGTGTGGGAACGAAGTCCCTCCTCAATGAAGGTGAGGCTTCCTTTATTGAAAACCAAAACTGTATTTACACCTGTACATTCAAAATTGTATGTGGGGGGTGTTTTGGAACATCAATGGAAAGAAAAGTGAATGAGGGAGATGGAATGGAATGAAGGAAAGGAATGGAAAGGAATGAATGGAAGGAACATGCAAGAGTTAGGTAAAATCAGAGCCTAATATTACATGGAGAAGAATGATAAATAACTAACACAAATAAAATAGAGTTTGCATCAGCTAAATGAGAATGAGTAAAAGGGAACACACATGAGCAAGTAAATAATCAGAGCTTGATCACTATGAACAAGAACAACATATTAATAGCATTGACAATAAGATCAAAGACAATATTTGCATGCAAGATTTAAACACTAACATCTAATGAACATAAGAACATCAAATGCTATAAGAGACAATGAATGGGACACAAAGTTCATATTTCATTAACTCCAAAATGTCTTCTCAAAAGAACACAAAGTTTCTTTCTTTGAAGTAAAGCTTGCATACAAAAGTATTTTCTTCTCCTCTCTCAAAGTCACCCTTTACAAATGAGCCCCTGACTTCCTTTTATAACCCAAAAGTTGGTTACAAAGTAGTTAGGGTTTACATGAACATTAAATAGGGCACTTAAGTGACTTTGACTTTTTCAACCAACTTTATTAAAAGCTACTAAAAATAGAAACCACTTAAGTTATCCACAGTTTTCCAAAAGTAAAATTCAATAACAACATCCTTTTTTTAAATTCCACTTTTAAAACATATGACCATAACCAGTGCCTTATCCATTGAAATGGGGTCTGCCTATCTCAAACGTATGAGAAATGGACTCTCCCACTTCGTTAGATACCAAGAAAACTATCTCCTTGAACCATCGGTGAAATTAGGATCTGCTGCTTTTGCCAATTGAAAGGATCTGAACCTTCCCAATGTTTTGAACATATTTTCTTCTTCTGGAGGTTCATTTGGTCGAAGAATAGCCTCACAAAATACCTGCAATTCCAAGATCCTACCTGGCATATCATTTAGATTGACCATCTTTGATTGAGCATTCTCAAACAAGTTCTTTAATTTGATGCAATGCTCCATTGAAGCTGAAGATAAATTGATGGTGGGAGTATACATGTCCTTAAACAATTGTGAAAATTTCTCTTCCACATGTTCTGATGAACACCTTTGATTTTTCTCATTTACGAGGTTGCAAGGGATCTCAGCTATGAATTCTTGAATCAAGGTGAGTGAAGTGAAGGCTTCATTGCATACACTCTCATAATGGATCATAGAATCCTCGAGAAGTGTCTTCCTTGATTTGAGATGCAGACACCAAAGAAAATGTGTCCCTTGATGTTCAAATTCGAGAAAATGGCTAAAACTGTCCATACTCGACATTAAATTCAAGAATCTGGCTAAAACCAAATTTGACTATCTCATCATCTCCTATAGAAATATCTCATCCAAATTTGATATGTTAGAAACAAAAGTTTCCTTGAAAGAAAGAATTGGATCAAGATATGCACTGACATCTTCATGGAGCTTAACCGTTGTTTTGATCATCTCTTGGCCTAAAATGAGAATCTCTGAAAGCCAAGTTTTAGTGACATGGCCCAATGTGTTTATTTATTTTGATAAATTGAGAGTTTCTTCATCAGGGGCAGCCACTGCATCAGGTATTGGGAAAGTGGATGATATGGGATTTATCAGATGTTGAACATATTCCACCAATTGATTCTTTTCAGCCTTGAGCTGAGAGTTCTGAGACTTATATTTCTCAAGTCTCTTTAGCACGATATCAATTGAATCTCAGGCCATCGCCATGTCACTTTCCAATGTGGACTTCCCAAGTCCAAGTCTGGAAACTTCATAATCAGTAGATGTCATGGCATTACGCTCCTTGTCAACCTGTGGGATGGCAAGATCCACAAATCTGTTTCCGTCATCATCCACCATTATTTGAGAGAGCACTTTAGGATTCTTGGGAATGACATCATTTGAAAGTTTGAAAAGGGCATCAAAGTCAATGTCAATTGCCTTGACAACCCTCTTCCTTTTCTTGATTTCACAATCAACCCAGAAAGGAGTATCATTCACTATTTCTGCATACAGAAGCCTGGAGCCCGAAGCAACATTCTCATTGTTCTCAACATCATGAGATTCTACAAGAATCCTTTCCATGACCTCAATTTCAGGAGAAATAACCTCGATATCCACCTCTTGATCATTTGGGATATTTTGGGAAATCTCTTCGTGAATTGTAGGTTCCGAAGTGTTCGATATTTGGACTACCTGCACTTGAGTGGACTCTTGTGCAAGGCATGGCTGAGGATTGTTTGTAATGAGCTTCTAAGAACTATCAACAATGTGAGTAGAAGAATCTCTACTTGAAGTGGAAAATCTTGATACATGCTCTCTTCCTTCACTAGGGGCTAGGACCCTTAGATTTTTCTCCTCGTGACACATTCTTCGGTGAAGTGGATTTTGGCAACCACTCCTTTCTTGCTTGTTGCATATGACTGGATGGCACAAAGGTTGATTGAGAAGGGGACTTTGGTTGAATGGAGACCTCCTTGAGTTTGACAATTTTTGTGATCCTGAAGTATGATCTTGAATTGATTGTAACTTGGCAAGTTCTCTTTCATACCAAGATATGCTTCTTTCAAGAATCGGTTGATTCTTGCTATCAAGAGAAAATTCATCTCTTTTGGTCCAATCAATTTGTGGCAACGGGGTAAAAATCAACTACATCATATGAAGGATCAATAACATCTTCATCATCATTTACAAATGAATATGGAGGGTTCTTGATGCAAAAGGCCTTGATCTGAGCAAGGGTTAGACAAGAAAACTCTCGTCTTCTTACTTCATGTTCGTTTGAACAGGCAGCCTAAAAATATTCCATGGTAGGGTTATGTTGATACTTTTCTCCAAGAATCTTCTACATATATCCATTGATATCAAACTGAGATCTCTTCACATATGGATGAATAGTGATGAGGGAAAACTCTTTTTCCATGAGTTGTGCACTGAAGATATTTGGACATTGGTATTCCCCGATTTGGATTGGGAAATGAATTCCTGAGTGATGCTTGTCACTAAGAAGACAATGAACTTGGAATAGTTGTCGTGCAAGCTCCATTAATTCCCATTTATCACTGATGTACTTAGGAAGCTTCCATGGAGTATCCCGCAAATCCGACTTACGTGAATGTAGGAAAAGGATGAAAATTGAATAAACCATGTTCCCCATTGGGGAAATGACATCCATGGCTTCTTTAGAAAATATTTCCTCTATATTTCAATTCAGGTTTCGAATCACGTGGAAGGTGAATGCATCATTAACTCTTCTAAAATGATGAGAGCTATTTTTGAAACTTAGTTGTAGATAATAATGGAAGACACTATTTGATGGACCCATGACTCCTCTTGTTTTGAGTCCCGAAAATAGCTTTCTTCTTAGCCATTGCATAAGTCAAATATGATGTCATGTAGAAACATCCAGTCATCTTCACTTCAATCAATTATTTGTGAAGGGTATCACTGATGATGGTGGCCCAATCCAAAAACTCTCTCTTGGCAAGGATGATACAGATAAACTTATACATCCATGGGTGGAAAATCCTGGCAGAGGGTAAACTGGAAGACTCAACTCAGGAGAGTAATCATGTCCCCGATTTCTTAAATGAACTCAATGCGGTACAACTCTTTAGGAAGATGGTCAACTCGAGGCCTCTTGGTCACTAACCAGTTGTTATTAACCATCTTGCTCCACCTGAGGGGCTCTTCATCCCAAAATTATTGTGCTGAATTTCAAGTGATATCCTGCATTCTTAGGGAAGTCAAGTATGTTGAGAAACTCCTCAATGTGCTCTGGTGTGATTAAGAGGAAAGGCTCGCGATTATCTTTAAAAATTCCTCATTTCTCAGGATCATAATGCTCCGTGTAAGCGATAACCAGCTCTGGACATTGCACTGAGACAAGAAATGTTGTTGCTTGGGGTAGACCACTATGGTAAAGCCTATCCAAGAATATGGTTTTGCCTTCAGCTTTCACCTGATCGTAGAATTGTTGCACATTGATGTGACCCAGATTTGTATCAGTGATATTATCATATGCCGACTTGATGGAACTGGGAGGGATGATTCCTTGGAATTCATACTTGAGCACAGACTTATTTGATTTCTCCACTGGCTTCCTCGATCTTCCTGCATGATTTATTAGATTTTTTGGCCATTATGAATTTTATAGAAAAATGACTCAGGCATGTAAAACAATGCAAATGGGGCCAGGTCTCAGTCTCTGAAAACCCCCGTCAATGCAAGAAAAATATTACTTGTTTTAATATTATTACTATTATTATTTTTTAAAATAATAATAATAACCAGTCTCTGTTACAATTTTTGATTTTGGCGACAACAATTTATTTATTTATTTTTGTAAAATAAACAAAATCACCCAATTTTAATATTCCAAATTCTCCTTGGTATGCGTGAATCGTAAATTCTTATTTTCATGAAAATCACATAATTTTAATGAATGCGTACTTTGAGATTTACTTCTTCTTTGCGATCTTCTGATTCGATGCATGGGTCTACTTGCTTAATTTTTCTGTAAATGCATGGAGAAATCAAGTGCATGCGTTGAAATTGGTTTAATTCACCTTATTTCTTTCTTGTTTGTTGTTTGACTTGATGCATGTATGAAGACTTCTTGGACTGGTTTCTCCTTTAAACTACGTCTTTTCAATATTTTATTCCTGGGTGAATGCGTGATGATCCTTGGGGAATGCGTGGAGATCTTTGAGGAATGAAATGGAGATGCTTTGTTTACTGTTTGAATTTTATTTTCCAACGTGGCTTCTTTGTTATTTATCTTTTCTTTTATGCATAAAACAATGTGTGGTCTTCCTTTACCTCTACATGTTGTTTTTTAGATTGGCAACATGGTTAAAATTTTCTTCTTCACACCCCTAGGTGCGTGGAAACTTCCGTGGAATGCTCTAGACTTCTTTACCCTGCGTGGTTACTCTTTAAGACATTTAACTTATTACTTCCCCCCCTTCTAGCTTGTGTGGAAGGAGTTCTTATTCTTTTGTTTTATCCTTTATTTATTGACCTGCATTGCACATGTGGGCTGTGTGGAATGATCTTGTGTGAATTTGTTTATCTTTACCTGTAGGTGCATGGAGACTTCTTTCTACCTCATGCGTTGGAAAACACCTTTTCCTGACCTGCTCAAAATTTGTTCCAAGAAAACCAATGCGTAGATTCTTGATCTTCTTATCTGGTATCCTTTATACTTCATTTGTTGTTTCCCCTCTCCCTGTGTGAAGGATCTTCCTTGCTTTGGACTGGTATTTCTCTCCTTGGTCAATGCTTGACCAATGTAATCTTTCCCTTTGGTTCTTAAAAACCCACGTGACAGTTGTTCAATGATCTTGGATGAGTCTGCGTGATGAATACTTTGGCTTTGTCTTAGCGTGAGAATTCTCCTTTCACTGAAAATTCAATTACTCTCATGGGGAAATGGTTATGGGAATTAAAGAAACTTCCCCGTAACCGTTTCCCCTTCCTGTTGAAATAACTGACTCCTCTTCCTTTGGGTAGTGGCATTAATTGTCAAGGGAAAGTGGGAAATAAAAAACCATTTTCCAACGAAAATGGCAAGGCGGGCTGGTCAATCCCCATTTTATTTCCCCATGTGGGAAATCAGGGGATATTTTTACCCGTTTGTCCAATCCATTGAATTGGCTATCAGTGGAAGAAATCCCACAAGCGGAGGAATAAAAATAAATTTTCTAGGAAAGGGGAAATCCGGGTTGGTAGACAAAAAAGGGGTCATAAGTGGATGTGATATTGCAAAAAACAATGAAATCTCAACTTGTAGGGATTATTGGCAATATGCACACTCAAAATTAGAAAAAAAAAATATGAATATGAATCATAGAATCCGAAATCTAGTTTCTAAAATACTATTTTTTTTTTAAATGGACAAGTTTAGCTATATTAAACAATTAAAATTATATGGCTTGGTTTTTGTTTTTTGAAAAAACCTATAATATTGTAGTCCGTTTGCCCACGATTTGGATGACCAAATCTTGTTATTTTTTTTTCCTTTAATGAAAAGTTAGATGTAGTTTTCTATCTTGGGATGGATTTTATTTTTGATATTTTTTCGTGCAATATTTTTTTTAATGATTTTTTTCCTGTGAAAGTGGTCTGAAGAAGATTTAGAAAACGGAGCGCTTTCCGTTTGCCTGCCATAACTATATCAAAAAATATCGAAATCAATTTTTTTTTTAATGTGTATAGAATTTTTCCACGCTTGGGATGGTATAAGTTTTATCACATTATGATAAGAGAAACAAAAGTTGCAGTCTTAAACGTAGACATGAACATTCACAGGAAAAATGTCTTAAAGACCTATTGTTAGTAAAAAATTATAAAATGACATTTATCTTATTCTATTCACTTTAAAATCAATATTTCTAGGAAGCTAACAGTCTCCCCTATGTGATGGCACCATTTTTGTGAAATGTTTTCAAGTTTTTTCAGCATGGTTCAAGTCTTTGGAATAGAAAATTTGAAGTTTTTTTACCCTTTACACTTCATAATGACCTTTCATAGCTTTGGTTGGGGAAAAACAAAGATTTCCTGAGCCTTAGGGTCAGATTTGATGATACATATAGAACCGTGATCGTGGTTTACAAACCACGATTGTGGGTTTTTAAACATTAACCGCGATCGCCGCTTTGTAAACCGCAAACTCGGTTTATAAAGCATGACCGCGGTTCGTAAATCATATTTATACGTATCCCAATGTTCTAATTACCATGTGATTTTTACTATTTGACTTTACCATATGAATTATTACGAAATTATATCTGTTATTTTCTGCACATTTTTCTTATCACCCGAAGCATAACATCATGGGAGACAAGAAACGAAGTCAAAAAAGGAAGTCATTAAGTAAAAAAACACCAAACGAATTAAAGGCAAATAGATTTCAAAATGCTGAGCGAATGCGGAATCTTCATGAATCAAGAAGAGGTTCATCTTCAACCCGTACTATTGTAAGCAATGAGGAACCATGTAATGTTTCTAGTGTCAATGTTGAAGTTGAATTAAATACTCGTGATGAATATGTTTTTACTATCAATGTTGAAGAATAATTAAATACTTGTGATGTAGCAAATGTTGAAATTGAAGGAGACAATGTAAATGTGAATAAAGAAATTCAGGTTGAAACTGTAGCCAAGTAAAATTTGACAAAAACACCTCCTAGGATTTTCCGTAAGAAATCTAATTATTTTATTGAAATTGATGAAAACATTTTTAAACTAATGTGTGAAAAACTTTTTGAATGGCAAATCAGAAGAAAATCCACTGAAGGTTGGGATAATCATTTTGAAATTTTAAATGATTCTCAAAGATGTCAGTTGTTGGTTACTTTGATGAAATTGAATAAAATGAGACCTACATTAAACACCTTATGATTGACAACATCTAATATACGTGGTCAAACCTCTAAAATTGTTGAAAACCTTCATGATGTATATCACTCTATTGGTGTCAAGAGACACACTAGGGATAGTAATATTGTGTGTCGTGTACTTGTTACTAGTTTTGTAAGTGAATCAATAAAAAAATAATGTTTGATTACGCAAACAAGTCAAATGTTGCAAGTTAAGTCTAAACACTCTAATGAAAGTAATTGAAAGATGTAATATCCTTCAATCACTCAATAACACTGATTTTTGGGCATTTTCTGCTAGAGCACCACATAAGGACAAATATAATACTGATGCTATAAGAGAAGTTGTTATTCAATTTTTGGCATGATAACACTAGAGTTTCACCTAATACAAGAGATGTTGTAAAATGGAGAGTTGGCTTCTATTAATCACAAACCACATCCAAAGCATTTCTTAGATATGACTCAAACTCAAATTTTTCATAAGTTTGAACAAGAGCATCTGGAAATTAAAATTAATCAATATTTTTTTGAAATGTTTAAAACCATTCTATGTAAAAATCAACCACGCTTGCCCCACTTGTTGTCGGCAACATGTTGAATTTGCTATGCATTATGCTAAATTTTTATGTATTCATTCTATTTTTCATTCTGAAACTATATTATCAGAATGTGGTGTTCAAGCTCCACCAATATCTTCCAGGAGATTTCATTCCTATGATATTTTGTGAAAAAGAAGTTGGACATTTTTTTATAGCCAGGATTGTTTAGATGGGAGTTGTGGTACGTGTGGCGGATTACTTAAATTGGAAAGTTGCATCTATGAGCAAATTTAAAGGTGCAACAAGAAATAATTTAGTTAAGTTTGATAAATATAAACTCAGTTGTATACTAGTTGAAAGATGAAAAAGAGTCTAAATGGTGTGAGCTAGTTACAGAACATATGCCTATTTTTCAATTTATGAGAAAATTTAAGAATGAAATTATTTATGAGTATGTTAGGCATAGACACAGAGCTTGATGGTTGGATGAACAGTTCAAGATATTCAAAGACACATTTCCTATTAGTACTATTGTTTCAGTGGTCGATTTTGTAGAGAATTACACATTGCAAGCACAAATGGAGGTTCAATCACAATATTACAACTTAGTACAAGTTGCCATTTTTGTGCATATATCATTTATACATTCTCCTGATAGTACAAAGAATGATCAATTTTTTTAAGAGAGTAACACTTTTATATTAGTGATGATCGTACTTATTCTACTAAATTTGTGTAAGGGTGTTTCCAGTTATTTTATGGAAACTTATCTGATAGGGACATCCACTTCAAACAACATTATACTATGGTTAGATAATTACACATCTCAGTTTAAGAATGCACGAATGTTTTATTGGATGAGCAGGATGCACGTCAAGATGGGTGTGCAACATATTTGGAGTTTCACTGAGGCTGGACATGGAAAAGGAGAGCATGACGAGTGCATGGGCATGTGTGAAAAGAGCTCTTGCAAGAGAAGAGTTGAAGTACAAAGATGGTGCTAAATTGAAAGATGCAAAGAGCATAGTGGAATGGTGTATTGACAACATGGCCCGAGGTTCTCAAGAAATTTCCACGGTTCGCAGATATTTTTGGTTGATAGAGGAACAACAAATTGCTAACTACGAGGATTGTATGACACTCACTGGGTCCAGTGATATGCACTCATTTTTTAGCTCAGACGCTACTTCATGGGCCACATGGACAAAAAATTTGACATATTTTTGTGCATCTTGTATCGAATTTGTCACTGCTGAGTGTGATTCACAAGAATGTGTGGATGGATGGATTTGTAGGCCTCTAACTCCACTTCCTAGTTATCAACCTCCACAAGCATTACGACTTGTTTCTGTAGATGAAGTTACAACATCCAAGGACTTTGATGAAATTTTGATTTTGGTGCGACAAGGTATTTATGGTTATTTACAATTTTTGTATTGAGTTGTCCATTGAAATTTTAATATGTACAATTTAAATTTGAGTTGAAACCTTTTTTTTGTAGGACATGTGTTTGCAGTTATTACGACAGAAGACAATGAAGAAGGAACAAACTATTTCTTATGTCGTTGCATCGAGGAAAGAAAGAAGTTGACTTCTCCTGTTATAGATGGCGAAGATATTGAGTACCCTATAGGGTCAGTGGTAGTTACTGGAACTTGGCTTCGATGGTATCCATTAAAAAAATCCTCTGTTTGGGTGTTTGAAGACTTTGAGACACACAGGAAAATACTCTTATATTCGCATCTAGTTCTAGTGACAAATATTCAGCTGTATAGATATCGAGGAAGGCCTAATAACAAGATTCTTTGGAAGGTTCGAGAGTCAGATCATGAAGCAATCTTGTCCGCTATTCAGAGTAGATCCAATCCTGATGGTTCATTGGAATGAATTTACAATGCTCGTGTCTGGTATATATAATTTCTTTGGTATATATAAATTTGTTAGTTAGATAAATTTAAGTTCATATATTTTATTAAATTTGTGTATTTTGTATATATCTAGTATGGTTTTGATTTGAAACTTAAATTTCTTTGACTAACACTTTTATATGCAGGTTAGTGGTGCCAGAAAAGCTTCCACCTTCATAGTGGTTGGCACTGTTAGTAGAGAATTATAAATTCTCGAAGCTAAGAGAAGCTTTCATTGTTTTACAAGAAAAGAGAAGCAATTAACAATGATTTATGTACCTGTGGAGGGGGTTCTTGGCTCCGAAGGAGGTAACCCAAAAGAACCTGGAGCTTAGAGAACCAAAACGACGCCTCCCCAAGTGTTTACAAGACCATCCCTACATGTGTGCACAGTCAGTTCGGTGCCATGACCCACCGTTTGTCAAAATATACCATTTGACAACCTTACACTGTCTCAAACTACACTATTAGGTGCGTTTGCAAACAATAGGGCAGTGAGAGCACCGATTGGAGAAGGAAAAAACCGAGCCAGGCTATTGTAGAGGGTCCCTACACTGAGGTGTAGGATCAGACGAGACATCTTCTAGGTGCCATGGAGTCTGCGTAGCCACCCGTCGAAGTTGAACGGATTTTTTGGTCTCAGGGCTCTTAAGGGACTATGCCCGAATGAGGTAGCCTGGAAGCAAATGACGTTGTCACACACCAAAATGACACCACCTCTAGTGTTCACCTGGCCACCCAGACATGTCGATCGTGCACAGTCGGTTTGGTGCCATGACCCACTGTTTGCAAAATATACCGTTTGACAGCCTTACACTGTCTCAAACTACACTATTAGGTGCGTTTGAAAACAATAGAACAACGAGAGCACCGATTGGAGAAGGAAAAAACTGATTCAGGCTATTGTAGAGGGTCCCTACAATGAGGTGTAGGATAGACGATACGTCTCTAGGTGCCATGGAGTTTGTGTAGTCACTCGTCGAAGTTGAACGATTTTTTGGTCTCAGGGCTCTTAAGGGACTACGCCCAAACGAGGTAGCTTGGAAGAAACGACGTTGTTGCGCACCAAAATGAATGCCACATCTAGTGTTCACCTAGCCACTCAGACGTGTCCGGTGCAGTAGGTTTGGTGCCAGGACCCACTGTTTGCAAAATATACCGTTTGACAGCCTTAAACTGGCTCAAACTACACTATTAGGTGCGTTTGTAAACAATAGGGCAAGCGAGAGAACCAATTGGAGAAGGCAAAAAATCCACTATTATAGTCCTCATACCAAGGTTATTGTAGAGGGTCCCTATGTCATCGAGGTGTAGGATCAGATGAGACATCTCTAGGTGCCACCAAGATGTTCTACGTAGCCACCCGTCGAAGTTGAATCCAATTGTCTCAAATTTTTTGGTCTCAAGGGCTCTTAAGGGACTACACCTGAGGTGAACGAGGTAGCCCAGAAGAAACGACTTTGGTTGTCTCATGCAGCCAAAACAACAAAAATGACACCTCTAGTATTCACCTGGCCACCCAGACATGTCCATACAGTCGGTTCGGTGCCACAACCCACCATTTGACAAAATATATCGTTTGACAGCCTTACACTGTCTCAAACTACACTATTAGGACGTTTGCAAACAATAGGGAAGCAAGAGCACCGATTAGAGAAGGAAAAAACTGAGCCAAGCTATTATAGAGGGTCCCTACGCCAAGGTGTAGGATCAGATGAGATGTCTCTAGGTGCCACGGAGTGCGCGTAGCCACCCGTCGAAGTTGAACGATTTTTTGGTCTTAGGGCTCTTAAGGGACTCTGCTTGAACGAGGTAGCCCAGAAGCAACGACGTTGTTGTGCACCAAAATGACACCTCCTCTAGTGTTTACTGGCCACCCAAATCCCATGTCTGCGTAGTCGGTTTCAGTGCCACGACCCACCGTTTACAAAATATACCGTTTGACAAGCCTTACACTGTCTCAAACTACACTATTCGACGCATTTGCAAACAATAGGGTGGCGAGAGCACCGATTGGAGAAGGAAAAAACTGAGACAGGATATTATAGAGGGTCCCTACGTCTGAGGTGTAGGATTATACAGAGACATCCTTAGGTGCCACAGAGTCTAACATAGTCACCCGTCGAAGTTGAACGATTTTTTGGTCTCAGGGCTCTTGAGGGACTTCCGCCCTGAACAAGGTAGCCCGGAAGCAATGACGTTGTTGTGCACCAAAACCAAATGCCTCCTCTAGAATTTTCCTAGCCACCCAAATGTGTCCACATTTGGTTCGGTGCCATGACCCACCGTTTACAAAATATATCATTTGATAGCCTTACACTGTCTCAAACTACACTATTCGGTGCGTTTGCAAACAATAGGGCAGCGAGAGCACCGATTGGAGAAGGAAAAAACTGAGACAGGATATTGTAGAGGGTCCCTACTCCTGAGGTATAGGATCAGATGAGACATCTCTAGGTGCCACGGAGTGCACGTAGTCACCCGTCAAAGTTGAATGATTTTTTGGTCTCAGGGCTCTTGAGGGACTCGCTCAAACGAGGTAGCCCTAGAAGCAACGACGTTGTTGCACACCAAAATGACACCTCCTCTAGTGTTTACCTAGCCACCTGGATGTGTTCCGTGCAGTCGGTTCAGTGCCACGACCCACCGTTTACAAAATATACTATTTGACAACCTTACACTGTCTCAAACTACACTATTCGGCGCATTTGCAAACAATAGGGTAGCGAGAGCACCGATTGGAGAAGGAAAAAACTGAGACAGGCTATTGTAGAGGGTCCCTATGCTGAGGTGTAGGATTAGATGAGACATCTCTAGGTGCCACGGAGTCTGCGTAGTCACCCGTCGAAGTTGAATGATTTTTTGGTCTCAGGGCTCTTAAGGGACTTCTGCCCGAACGAGGTAGCCCGGAAGCAACGACATTGTTGCACACCAAAACGACACCTCCTCTAGCATTTACCTAGCCACCTGGACATGTCTACACATAGTTGGTTTGGTGCCACGACCCACCGTTTACAAAATATATCGTTTGACAAGCCTTACACTGTCTCAAACTACACTATTCAACGCGTTTGCAAACAATAGGGCAGCGAGAGCACCGATTGGAGAAGGAAAAAACTGAGATATGTTTTTTTGGTCTCAGGCTATTGTAGAGGGTCCCTACACCAAGGTGTAGGATATAAACGAGACTATCTCTAGGTGCCACAAGGATGTGCGCGTAGCCACCCTAGGTCGAAGTTGAATGATTTTTTGGTCTCAGGGCTCTTAAGGGACTCCACCTGAACGAGGTAGCCCTAGTGAAGCAACGACATTGTCGCGCACCGAAACCGATTGCCTCCTCTAGCGTTCACCTAGCCACCTACAGAAGGAAAAAAAGACAATGCCTATCGTGCAGTCAAAAGGTTCTGAGGTGCCATGGACCCACCCATTTTCAAAGGGATTTTCAACAATTACAACTTTTTCAACAATTACAACTTTTTTAACTTTTTCAACAATTACAACTTTTTCAACAATCTATCTATACTCATACTTGGCTCTGCCCTCTCTCACTTATATAAAGTTGGCTGGTTCACTCGATTCATCTCCCTATCTTTACTTTACCCTATACAAATCAGATGGCCTGGGAAGAGAACTACTAACTACAGAGAGTCTGCCCTTCCTAAACTACCAACTATAGAGAGTCATTCTCAAAACGAAGTTAGTCAAATTTATAATATGCATATCTTTACCTCCCTCTCTCTATATGGGCATGGGCCCACCGACCTGCCACTCAACCCCCCCCCCCCATATCTAAATATTCACCCTCTAGATCTAGATAGCCCCCCTCGGTTTTCCTTGCCCCTAAGATCGGATTGTCTCAACAAAATAAATAGAATATGTCAGGTCATATCCGACTTCCCCTATCTATAATTTTTAGATCAAATCATCCCCCTCTATATATACAGAGTTCAACATCTTCCCCACGAGTATAGCATGATGAACTCGAGTTATGACTACTCCGGAAAAGGAGAATAAGTGTATTAAGAAAATGTATTCCCTAGGGATTCAAAACCCCAATCCTTTTTAGGGGTCAGATACCTCCAATATCTACTACAAGTGCCAAAGAAGAATGAGAAAAATCCTTTGAAATAAAGCAAAGAGGAACATGACCTTGATACGACTATTGATTCGATTACAACTACAACAACAGTTCTATATCATTTAATTGTTGATTCAACTACAATAGCTACAGGTTGAGCCCTAACTTCCCTGACTGATTGATGGATTGGTCATACACCACCATACTCATCAATGGTACAAAATGAATAATATCCTTCTGATAAATAAAATTAAATACACAGTTCAAAAACCAAATGACCCAAGGGAAGACATCTTATTTCAAGATTCAAGGTATGAAATATTTTTTCATGACTTAAGAGGAAAATGATAAGTTGCCCATGTTGATGGAGGAATACACATGCATCCCTTAATTTCTTAACAATTGTACCATGCAATGTTGCACCATAGTAACATTATATTCATATATGTTGCACCATAATTTTTTAATTTTAAATCAAACATACATATATAATTAATATACATAGAATATACATACATAGAAGGATATCATGTGCAATGAATTTGAATCAAACATAGAAGTAATATCGTTATGAAAACCAACACATGGATATATAATGTATCAAACTAAGTGTGCTGAACGCACATCTCTGAAAATATAAGTTCATAACATGTGTACATCTCGAACCAAGTGTGTCATACATATAAGACCACATGCGCAGTCGCATAAGGCTATATATACAATGTCCTATGAAGAATCATGAACTAGGACCAACTGGCCCATATATATATCTATGTACATCCACGTCCTATGAATCTAATCATGAAACATCTTCCCTCTCTTCGCCCTACTAGAAGTAGCATGTCCACGACCTGGGGATGTAGTGGAGGGAGATGCCACTACGGATTTCATCCATGTGGTCCTAGGTGTCTCTAAGCAGGCCTGCAACCTAACCTACACATTCATAAACAACAAGTTTTTAACACCCATATTTTTAAAATACATTCAAAATTTAGAAACTTAGAATTTAGTTAAAATGCATGTGAAATCTTACCGCAATGTCATGATCCCTATCAATTTGTCATTGACACATGGCAGGGACAACAGTAGACTCATGAGAGGTAAGCTACATATAAATAATTAAATTTCAAATTAAATATTTCATGTACAAAATTTGATATTGTAGATTTAAGTAATAAGAAATAATTCCTAAATAAATTTAACAAATTTGAAAAATTGTACCTCAGTTAGTGGATCTGCAGATGTTATGGCAGTATCTACAGCAGCCTCCACAGTCTGCATATATGGAGGAGTCTCTCTAGTAGTCATAAGCTATACAAAAAACATGTACAAATCAATATTAATCTACATGACTACCACATAACAGAGCCAAAGCATAATCCACGTGAACTTCCACAATTAGAAACAAAGTGTAAAGAGAAACTAACCTGCATAAAAGTCACGTGAGGCATGCCAATAGCCTCAGTTCCCAGAGCAAATGATGACCCGTCAGGCTCCTGCACGTATAAAAGACAAACATATATTAATATGTACATGTACAGGTGAAACATTATAATAATAAAAGTGCACAATCAAATGAAATTCAAAATTTAAGTACAACTTGAAACTTATGTTTGTAACATGCCCAGCTGCAGTAGCTAGCATGTCGACGCTCGGATGTTTCCTTCACCGGCTCTTGCTATTTAAAATAAAATAAAAAATTAGTTTTTACATGTATGTACATAACGTACAATGAAATACATATATATTAAAATCTCAAACATGAATTAAACTATTGTATATATATATATATATATATTAAATATTTATTTGACATTTACCTGTGAAAGACCAAGATCCTTTGCACCAGTTCCAAAAACATCCACCATCATCTCATCTAGAGAAAAGAAATCATGTGATCCAACAAATGATGTCTTGCCCGCAGTACATACGGCACCACATGATCCACAGTGGTGTGGTGCGCTAGAACTGACGCCTCCACCAACATCACCAGATACAATCTGCTCACTATACTGGGTCAGAGTGTCAGTGAGCTCCCTCAATGCATGTAGTGTGTCAATCTCCACAACCTCCTTCATTGTAGGAGGGATAACTGAAGGCAGTGGGGGTTTTGGGGCATGGGGGATCCTTGGTTGACCTACGTGTGCACTAAGTCTACTCTGTGCAGAGCCACCACCTCGCCCATAAAATTCAGAAAAGTCAAAATAATTTGGGAACCTCATTAAGCACGAACTCGCAATATAATTTCTTCAAAAAATAGAGGGGAACCTCATTGTTGTTGCATGGTGGATAATCAAAAACCATCCACCATCGGTCCCAAAAATGTGTTCTTGATTTGGTCATCATGGCACCAATGGATTGGGAACCGTTTGCAAGTAACTGCGGGGGGGCCATTGGTTCTTGGGTCAGTAAATAATGCACAAATGTGGTCTTTTCCATTTTTTTGTCTTTTACGGCCGCATGGGATAATTTATTTACATACCACTACCTACAATCACCTCTAAAGGTATTCCATCTGTCTATTTGGTTGGTTGTGGAGTCAACTTCGCCAATCAATGTTTGCAATGTGTTGGCTAAAGTCATGTGGGACGAATTTGTGGCATGATTTTGTCTTATATTCTGAATAAGGTTCTCAATGGCAATTTTATTTTGTCATATTTTTCCAATGATATCAGCTTGTGTTCCTGTTGGTTCCGTGGGGACAGAAGGAGCCACAGGAGACGGATCTATGTTTGGAGGAGGGTTTTGCGGAATGTTTGGAGGGTTTTGAGGATTGTTTGGAGGGTTTTGAGGAATAGTTTGATGGTTTGCAGGATTACGAGCTTGCCGAGCAACTGACAAAACAAAAAAAATGTATACATAAACAAAAAATTGAAAAACCCATGAAAATCACAAAAAAAACCTAAAATGCAAACAAATTGATCAAAATCGAGGGCTTACCTCTTTGTCTTGGCGGCATGGTTGAAACTATCACGATCCACAAGTCTGAAGAGTAATTTTTAGGGGGTATTCAAAGTGCGAGTGCCAAAGGTGTAGGAGAAATCGTGGTTGGAAAGGAAAAATGAGGGAAAATGAGGAGTCACAGGTCTGTATTTTTTGTCTCAGAGGACCGCGAACGATGGTTTTAGGTTCGGAAATTACCGAGCCTATAAAATTTTTTACGCAAGTGCAGTTTATAAACCGCGCTCGCGATACCTAAATTCGGGTTTGTATGTCCACCATCTTTGTGCACTTACCCCGCAATGGGAATCGAAAGCTTATTTTACCCCCGACAATTAAAATAAATCTTGTCAAATGAATTTTAATTAATATTTATTTAATTAAAAACCTAAAAGTTATTAAAATTTGATTTTATCAAACAAAGGGTAATTAATTAATTAATATTTAACTCAGTTTATGACCTAGCGGGACGAGTTCTCACCCTAAATGGACGAAACAAAGACTAGAATGATCACAAAATCAAGACGATCGCGATGAGGGCGATAAATCACGCACAGTAACACTTTTGAAAAATTTCAAAATTTCCATGTTTATTAATTTTGCGAAGTCAAAATTAGCTAATAATAGGTCCTTGTATATAGTCCATGATAAATCAAAATCATAATATAATACGTGTCGAAGATGAGTGGGCACTACATACTCTCCTTTCATGAATTTTCCCGATAAACACCACTAAAGATGGTGCATCCCTGATTTGTTCATGTTGTCCCGAATTGTACCGATTAAATGAAATAAAATGCATTTTGTTGTTGGAGGATTTGTGTATGTAACTGTAAAACTTCTCTGAAGACTATTGTGAATTGTGTTGTATTTACAAACTAATTATATGTTCCCCTAGGACATTAGTGGTGAGGGGAGGACATAGGCACATGCGCTATTATCTAATGTTGGGTGTTGGTGTTTGTGTTGTGCTGAGGAGCCAAGTCAAATTCTGGGCCATTATGTGACTGTGTTGTTATTCTATTTGTGTATTATGTAGATCTATATTGTAGCTCTAAGTTGTTATGGTGGAGATTTGTTCACCCAGTGTATGCCCCCCTTTTTTGGGGTGCATGTGACGATTATAGAAGTGTGCAACCCAAAAGAGAGGAACTAATTCTGATATGAAGTTGATACCTGCAGTGGGTAGGGGATGTGCATGGTAGAGACCAAGGCACATGCAAACAAGATGGCTAAAAATATGTGTTAGTATAAGCAAAACATGTAATAGAAACATAATGTAACAAGCAAGTGTGCAGATAAGATAGACTGCAAAAAGTGAGTTTTAAACATGGGACATCACTCACAATTTCACAAGACAATCATGACTGAAGTGGTAAAAAGCATACAAACAGTGATCAAACAAGACATAGGGCATAACCCGCAAATAATGGCATAAAATAACAAATAATGGAAAGCAAAATGTATCAGATAACCATGGTGGCATGTAGTTATCCAAAGAAAACGCTACACATCAAGCACTCGTTAGCATGTTAGAAAGATAAAAAGTATGTCAAGACATGTATGTATAAATGGAAAGTAATGTGCTAGTAAATAGAAGTAGTAAATGATGAAACAATAACACCTGGAATGTGTGAAAGTAGTAAAAGTAGATGCCCCCAGGAGCCTTGGTGGGACTGGAAAAGGATATAGTGTCAGGCATCATTGCACTGTATGAAAATATATAAGAGATTTGAATTCACTCCAAAATACCAAGTGAACACACATGTTTGTATATAGAAAGATAATGACATATTGAGAATATGACTAGCATTGTAAAAAAAAGTGCATCATGTAAGTAGTATAGACAAGTAAGAGTTAGTGCAACCAAGATATGCAAATGCATTGTATGAGTGCAATGGAATGGTACGTAATATGTGAATGTGATAAGAGCAGCGTGCCCCCCAACGAATGTGTATGAGATGAAGTTCATTTATAAAAGACCCTAAACTTCCAAGAATGAACCATAGAACAAGAGTGTCTCATCGGGTAATGTGAGTGTTGTGTGAATATATGTTAGAAAGATGTACCATTAAAGCACAAAGCATGAAATGTGAATGATGTGAGGTTCATTTCTGAATTAGACCCTCAACAGTCGAGTATGAATTGTGGAACTAGAGTGCGTCATATGGTAATGTGTGTGTTATGTGAATAAATGCTAGAATGATGTTCCATGAAGCATAAAGCATGAAATGTGAATGATGTGAGGTTAATTTTAGAATTAGACCCTCAGTAGTCAAGTATGAATTGTAGAACTATAGTGCGTAATAGGGTAACGATGATACAAGGTGTGTATCAAGATGTGTGAGAGTATTGAGAGTGATTAAGTGTGAAGCACAAAGCATGTTAGTAGATATTATAGACAACAGATGGTGTTAGGAGGGGGGAAAGAAAGTGTGATGCCCTCCAAGTGTGATAAGGATAAAAGGCTATCCAATGATAGTGAAGGACAAGATCCCTCCACCTGACATCTGAGGAGATGAAGGCATGTGACGATGCTCTAAGATTGGTGGAGTATGAGAATAATTACATACATGTGAAGGAGACCTATGTGGTGAAGGAGGTAGTGAACACCTATGTGAAGGGGTTTCCCGAGTAGGGGACTGAGGCCAACGAGATGGGCTAATGGAACGATTAATACGATAAGGTCGTGTGTAAATAGGAGTTAGGTGTAGAGTGTGCCTTAGATTTGAGAGTCCCAGGAGGCCTAGATGTTATAATTAGTGGAAAGATATCATCAAGACAAAGCTTATGCAATGGTGTACATGGTGGACCACATTTAATAGTGACAACTTGCTTATTGTAAATGAACTCAAGACACAAATGATTCATGGAAGGGATGTTTTTGGGCAACACGGAGCCAAGGAGGACCTAGGAGTATGTCACAACCTTTGATTGAAGATGCTATAATTAATGGAAAAATCATGGTAAGAGGCCCAACTGTAATGGGAAGTTTGATATAACCAAGAGAACTAGTAACTGGATATGTGATATTTGATAGTCATGAGAAGTGCAATGGAGCACACACTGATAGGAGCCACTAGATAGAACTGTTAGCCACTGTATGATTGTGTTGTGATTGGTTTCAACCCCCATTGATGGCAAAGGGTGTCATGGTGATGTATGAGTCTCCCTATGATGTTATTCAGATGTCAACATGTTGGTTGTCAAGTTTGGTGAGTTGTCATGGTGTCCTAGAGCATGTTTGAGTATGCCTACTCATAGTATGAGTCTTCTTGAGGTGATTGGGTGATGTCATGATGTAAAACATGGATGGTATGATGTGTTATGAGTGTATATGGGTCTGCATTGAGTCAACATGGTCAACTCATGAGGTTTCATGGTTGAGTCAAGTCATTCCACGCTTGTTTCTAGCCCTGGAACATGCAGAATGAGGTAGAGATGTGAATTTTGGACTAAACTAGTTTTTTCCAAGCATGGTAGTAGTGTGGTAATGGTATACAAGGAATGTATGGTGAGTTTCAGGTCTACATTCAGTGATTCAGTGTTTTTATGAGATTTTTGGGAAGCTACAGGTGAGAAATAGGTAGTCTAGCACATGAAAGTCTTAGTGACTAGAAATATTGAGAGGTAAATTGAAATTATGATGATTGGTGATGTTAGAGGGATGTGTCATAGTTTTTTTAGAAAAAAATTAGGTTCCCGTGATGTGTATTCTGCAAGATACGACAATTTATGTGAGACAGGGTCAAGAACAAATCAAAATCCATCTCGAATTTCAACTTCAGATGCTCATTTTGAATAGTGAATTTTTTCATAGGACATTTTTCCTTTTATGGAATATTCTATGGCGATTTTATAAGGTTTTTAAAAAATAATGAGGTTGTTTTATCGATAGGATTTTATGAACGATGTTAAGAAGCTAAAGAGGTCTAAAACCCTAGTTAAACCCTAGCCAGGAGCAGTTTGTAAAAAGTGAAGTATAATTACCCATTTTTTTATTGTTTTAATCAAAAGCGATGATTGAATATTGTATAGGACTATCTTATATTTTCATAAATGTATGGTTAAGGTCATGGTGATGATGGGGCCCTGCCTAAAAATAATAGTTTCTTAAGAAGAAGGTTTTAGGACAAGATGGTCCAAAGAAGTAACATGAAAAATTGATGGTTCATGATTATTGGGAGTGTTTCCTCATGTCCATGGAGGTTTTAGGAATATTTCATGCAAGTACATGGTGTTTTGAGGTCCAAACAGGTTGACCTCGTCAAAGGTCAATTTTGGGATCTCAAATAGCAAGGTTTAGTAAAATGGCTATATCTTGAGCTACAGGTGGAATTTGAGGATGATTCAAGTTGTGTTGGAAAGATGATTCAAATATATATCCAATTATATGTATTTTTAATCATGATTAGGTCATTTTATATGGTTTCTAGGTCATTCTTTGGATAGGAATATTTTTGGCAGTTCAAGACAACATGTGTTCTGGTGAAAGTTTTATGTTGTTTAAGGCATGATATTGATTGGTTGATACTTTATATCACCTATAATGTTAAGAGGGATGAATTTTGAATATATTTAATCCATTATAAGGTATTTAATACATGTATAAATTATTTTATGATCTAACCTTTGGAAACAACTTTTTTGGCAGGATGTTTTAGTGAAGGCAAAAGTAGTTGTGGTTTTAAGATATGGATGTTTCATGGCTTATAAATCTCTTATAAGTCTTCTATAGGTTCTTACATTTCCATAATTTTTTTACATGACATGTTTTTATCATGTTGAAGTGATTTGGTGATCAAATGAAGTTTCAAGGGTGTTGAACAGTGCAAGAAACAACTGTTTTGAGAATTGCAAAAGGAATTGGACCTAGTAAACGAAATAATTTGATTAGTTGAGATAAATTTGCGACCATATATGGATTTAAAATGTTAGTTTACTTGTGTGTAAAGTTTTATGGGTCATTAATATGTATTTATTTGATGTAAGGACATTTTTAAGAATGTGCTCATGGGGTTTTGAGCCATTTTTGGCACATGTAATGAGGTTTTTAGCTAGGTCGACCTATTTGGGTCATATGTGACTTTTGTAATGAATGTAATTGTATGTTATAAATATTTATGGGTTGAAATTTTCATGAGGGAACGACCTCCTTTGGGTTTGTGAGTTGATTTGCATATTAAAATGAAGTTTGAGCTCATTTTGTGAGCTAGTCTTGCATGGGGAAAGTAATGCGACCTAGAGGAAATTGAATTGCAGGTATGAGGGAAGTTTTTGAGATCTGGTTAGATGTATGATAGGTTGATGAATTATTGAGAGCATGTGTGCAAGAGGTTAGAAGCAAAACAAGGTAGAAGGAAGAAGATAAAGCAAGATTGAAGACCTAGGGTTTGTGAGTCGAATTTGTGATCTCAATCAATTGTGGTAGTAAGAATATCAAAGATCAAACATATTTAGGTGGCTGAGTTGGTTCTTGGTAATATTTAGGGGTTGTATCCTCCTTGTGGAGTTTGTGCTTCACTGAACTACGGGTTGGTGCTCCTTGTAGGGTTATTGCTCTACTAAACTAGGGGTTGGTGCTTGTTGTAGTGTTGGTGCTCTACTAAACTAGGGGTTGTTGCTCCTTGTGGGGTTGGTGTTGTCACTAAATTAGGCGTTGGTACTCTATGTGAAGTTGGTGCTTCACTAAATCAGGGGTTGGTGCTCCTTGTGAAGTTGGTGTTTCACTAAACTTCTTTTCTTTATGTAATATAAGCAGATTCTCAGTGGGTTTTCTTCCCCATGAAGGTTTCCCACTTGTATATGGTGTACATTTGTCTTCTTCTTTGTTGAATGTTCTTGTGAATGTTTAATACACACCTAATATGCATATGTGGTTGTGAATGATAAATGGATGAATGATATAATGAAAGTATGTATTTGTAAATGAAGAAAAAGTTTAGTAGGACTGATTCACCCCCCCTCTCAGTCCATTATGCTTCCAACAATAACATGGTGTTATTGACAATGTATGAACCAATATAAGTGTTGATATGTAATGAGTCAGAAGTGAATATAACATGGTAATCGTGATCTAAAAATGAAATGGCTAGTGGCGAGGCATCGAAATATGATCTAGAGAAAATTTTAGAGGACAAAAGTTTCAGAGATCTCCCAAAACCTGTTCAGTACGGTAGATGCCTTTAAGAGAGTTCCAACGCATTTTGAACAAGTTAAAATTGACACCATGGGTGTGAGATACCATGAGTTAAATTTTGGTCAACAATTAGTCAACATAAAATGGATGATTTTGAAATCATCTAGAGTTATCACCGTTGTGTAGAGCTCGCAAGAACTTTTCGACGCATTTTAAATGGACTAAATCCAAGTTTGTATGCAAAAGTTATGGCCAGTCAAAGTTCAGTCAATTAGTGGGCAACGAGAGTCAACAAGTGGAGGACGCACCAAGTGGACAAATGAAATCTTGACACGTGGTAAATCTACATTTGATCATGTGGATTTTTTATTTGGACATGTGGCATTAAAAAGGGGGTTTATGTTTTACCCACCTAAAAAGGTTTTCAAATCTTTTTAAAACTAGTGGTTACTCCTAGAGGAGTAAGTCTACGTTAGTTGGGGTTTACATGGGAGTAGTTTTGTAGCGTGAGCATTGTTAGTTTGGTTTTTTTTGGTTGGTGTATTTTAAGTTAGGGTTTGGACATGAGGTAAATCTTTCAAAGGTGAACTAGGTGGGTGTTACATGCAGTTGTGTTTTGTAACCGAATCAGGTGGTGGTGGATACCAAGGGATTCAAGTACATTAGAATTTAGAATATTTAGTGTGTTTATAGTTTGCATGTTTATTCGGAAGTTATTTGGTTATGTATGCATTGGAGCGTAAACAGTGAATACATGCATCAATGTAAGTGTGTAATAATCGATTCGGTTTGTAATGATTTTTGTAATTAGATATGCAATATTTGTATTATGTGTTACTGTTAGCTTTATGGTAGGATCGTAGGTGTTGTGATGATTGAGAAAGATGTTGAGTAGGATGTTTGGAACATGAGAAGATGTAATTATGCTATAGTAGATCGTGGTGGTATTGTGGCAAGGAGGAGAGCATGTAGTAGATCGTGGTTGTATTAAAAAAAATGCATTTGTTTACCATTGTCATTGGGTGCAACGAATTGTATATATATATATATATATATATATATATATACTATATATATATTCTTGTTTGGAAGTTGTTAGTATATACATGGGAAGGCTTGCAAATGTGTACATTGTTTGAAGTTGGTTTTTTAGGGGGTGAGGTTATAGTACTATGCATATAATTCTTCTCTAAGGATTTTTTGGGCATCCTCAATTGCAACGACTGCTTGTTGTAGTACCTATTGTGCCTGCTCTATTTTTTTTACATGAGCAGCATTTCGTAAATTATATCTTCATCTACAGGCGTGCTTCATTTGTAGTGGTCTTGTACGCATTTGGATAACAGGTGTTGTACGCGGATACAATCATTGTTAATTCTATTAGAGTAGGTATTTACCTTAGCTCATGTTCACCTAAGTACTTTATTTACCTTTATTGTATTTATCTTCACCCACTTATGTGTGTGGATATTTCTTTTATCTTATTTAGATATTAGGAAGATATTATCTAGTTGTTAGGTATAGTTCTTTCCTTGATCTATGGTATTGAGTAGATCTTTGATGACTAGTTCTTTTCTTGATCTATGGTATTGACTAGATCTTTGATGACTAGTTCTTTCCTAAATCTATGGTCTTGACTAGTTCTTTGATGACTAGTTTTTTCCTTGATTTAGGGCTTGATCTATGACCTTGACTGGTTCTTAGATTGTTATTCCTTTCCTATATAAGCAAGACCCATTCTCATTGTATTTCATTGAATTCCGTTATGTAAAGTTATTATAGAGAATTGCTTTCATCTTATTGATCGTGGTGTTTGATTAACATCTGAGTTCTTGGCTTGGTACGATCTGGTTATCATTTTTTTTATGGTATCAGAGCAGGAGATTGTTGTTGACATCTATTTGTAAGTTTCATTTTGTAATTTTTTGTTGTGTGCGTGTTTTTATGCAAAACAGAGCCTTCCATTGGATCTGAAAGGTGGGAAAACCGTAAGATCAATTGTAAACTCGACCATTTTTAGAGGCAATCATTTTTTTGGTTTTTTTGTTGTTGTTGTTGAGACATGCGCAGATTCACATCGGAATCTGCGTTAGTAGAGAAAAACCCAGAAAAATATTTTTCTAGGTTTTTATGGATTTTTCGAGATCCAGATTGGGTATTTTTTATTTGTGATGCAACTTTTTTGGGAGACGTGAAGCAAACTACTTTCGGAAGGGCGTTTCTTTCCTTTTTGGTAGGGGCCTGAGAGGTATTGTGTACATTTTGCCAACAAGCTATTTTCGGAAGGGTGTTTCTTTCTTTTTTTGGTAGGGGCCCGAGAGGTGCTGTGCACATTTTGCCAATTCGGGAAATTCCACAAATAAATAGCGGAACATAAACTTGCAAAGCTTGTATCTTTTGATCAGCAACTCAATTTTGAGTGTCATTTTTTGCAAAAGTGCTTGTTTTTTCGTGATCTTCCCATTAGAAATATTTATTTTGAGAATTGCACTATAATTTTAAAGTTCCATATTGTAACACACACTCATTATAAAGTGCCAAATATGGAGGGTGTTGTAATCATTTGTGGACACAATTTTAGTTGAGTCCAACTTCCTAAACTTTTGGGAGTTGCATTCTTGTATCTACCATCGATTTTGAGAACAATATATTTTTCTCTGAAGTGTACGAATTTTAGGAGGATATTGTAAAATTTGTGGAAGAAAATAGATCGCTCAAGAAGCAAAATTCTCTTATACAAGCACTCATTCATGATAAAGATACACTAATACACTCCTTGAGGCAAAAACTTGCTAGCATGCAACATCGCCATCATATTGTGGACAATCATATACATGCTCCTAGTCCACTTGTAGCTATTACTCTTGTACCCACTGACCTTGATTTGTTATTTTTTGAGCCTACTCCTGCTCATGATGCTCCTAAGCATATTAGGCTTGTTACTGCATGTTCTTCTACATCTATGTGTATTGTAGTTACACATGTTGTGTATCCTACTTCTACTCACATGCATGGCTCTTTTGAGAAGCACACCACTGCATTTGGTTCTTGCATTCTCCATTCTATGGGTTTCATTGGTGGAGGTATTGATAGATATTCACAGGGTATTGTTTCCCCTATTCCACATTTTAAGTAGAATTCTCGCCATGGCATTGGTTTTCGAGCAGGTACTTCATTGGGATCACACATTGACAGATCTCCTATTTTTGTTTGCTCAACTCTTTACAAGGATCATGAGTAGCACATGAGTTATGCACCTTCACTCAGGCTTGAGAAACCTGAGATTTCGACTGTCCTACATGATCAACCTAACACACATTCTGATGTTCCTTTGCATGCACCCATTGTGCATTTTGCACCAAGTCATATGCAACCATCTTCTTCATCCATCTGCATTGATTTGGGGTGGATATCCTATCACTCGTGGCAGCGACATAGGCTTCATTAAGAGGACTCTATAGGCATGGCTCCTCCACCATTCGACCTCTTGTTCCACTTTCTATACCTTCTGCATTGTAATGCTCCTTGTTTTGAGCATTTTTCTTTAGTAGGTGTAGTGTATCTCTCTTGTTTGTTGAGAGATTTTGTATCTGTATTTTCGACACTTTTGACATGTTGACAGTCTCTCTTGTGGGGGAGCTATTCTGGTGAATCCCAGTGTTAGTTTTTCAGTGTTTGAGTAGTTGTTTTGACAAATCATACAAATTTTTAGTGTCACTCCACCTATTCAGGAGTATGGAAGGGTGTGGTGTTGATCCTTCTTCTTCGGGTTTTATGTCATTGCCTTGTTACCTTGGCTTTTCTTGGATCATGACACTCTAAATTTTGTGTCCTTGCCTTGTTACTTTGGTTATTGTTCTTGGATCGTGGCACAACTATTTGTAGCAGTTGATCTAATTATGTTTGGTGTTTTTTTGCACTTTCGACATCACTTCGTTGACAATTTCTTTATATCCAGAGCTATTCTGGTGAAGCCTAGTGTCAGTTTTTTTTGAGTTTCGTGATCAAGCAGTGGATTCAGACCGTGGTGCACAACAAACTTCTTCAGCATTGTACGAGTGTTTTGAGCTGTGCTTCTTGGGATGCCTTGCAACGGGTTTTTGCTCTCTCTACTTTGTTGTTATTAGTTTTGAGTACCTTGTGGCATCCTTTTTTCTCAATTATTGTACATGAGTACCTCATCAGGCCTAGTTGTCGAGACTCATATTGTAGTTATACCACTTTTATTTTGGGCCCCTAGCTTGACTTGACATGGGGGTGTTAGAGTAGGTATTTACCTTAGCTCATGTTCACCTAAGTAATCTATTTACCTTTATTGTATTTATCCTCACCCACTTATGTGTTTGGATATTTATTTTATCTCATTTAGATATTAGGAAGGTATTATCTAGTTGTTAGGTATAGTTCTTTCCTTGATGTATGGTATTGACTAGATCTTTGATGACTAATTCTTTCATTGATCTATGGTATTGACTATATCTTTGATGACTAGATCTTTTCTAAATCTATGGTCTTGACTAGTTCTTTGATGACTAGTTCTTTCCTTGATTTAGGGCTTGATCTATGACCTTGACTGGTTCTTATATTATTATTCCTTGGCTATATAAGCAAGGTCCATACCCATTGTATTTCATTGAGTTTCCAATATATAAAGTTATTCTAGCAAATTGCTTTCATCTTATTGATCGTGGTGTTTGATTAACATCTAAGTTCTTGGCTTGGTATGATTTGGTTATCGTCTCTTTTAAAACCGTGTATGTATGTTGTAGATATTGTTTTCCATCTTTAGTGTTCCTGCATATGGATTAGAAAGCATTTATATATTAATGTCATAATATGAAAATTGAAAGCATAGTTATGGAATTTGGTGTGCTTTGATTATGACTTAAAGCTATTTTGGAATACAACATTGTAATACATCTCCATATTATTTCTATGTTGCTTTCATTAATATCCTTTGTAAAGTTTCGTAACTGCTTTTCGATTCCATATACATGAAATTTAAATGTAGTGAAATAATAATTGTATTTGTAGCAAATATGAAAGGTCAAAGCATAGGTCTTGAAAAAAGAATGTGGCTTGAAGAGTTGTTAGTGATGTCTAGCCATTATGTGATATATTTTGTTAATTTTTGTGGTGTAAATGTTATGCTTGTAATAGGGATTGTAGGTGTCAAATTAGTTATACATAAATTATTAAAGGGAGTTGTGATAGGCCATTTCATGTATTTTATTGTATTTGTTTAAGTTTACGTAGTATCAGGTTGTAAACTTCAGCAACTACAATGTAACTTCTTCCAACGTAATAAAATGACATATATGTAAATATCTTAGTGTGCCTTCGAAAATCTGTTAATTCTCTCTCTCAAATTGTACACAGTTAGAGATAAATTTTATTCTGTAATTTATTAATTTCGCTAGATTTTGTAGAAGGCAGAAGTTTCTAGATTAGTTTGAATACTATGTGGTAAATAATTTTATTTTACAAATACTACTAAAGTATTTGTTTTGTTTATATGAATAGGTGGTTGCAGTTACCATTTGAAGAATGAACTTACATTTTCCAATACATAACTAACCTTTTACATTATATTTATTCATTTTTTTAGGGAAAGATTAAAACAAAATTTACTGAACAAGTTCTGATATATTTTGGATGTTTACATGTAACCTATATTTTACTTTATATAGCCAGAAGCTGAATCGTAGGTATTTGACATATTGTTTTATAACACACCATAAAAAGGTATCAACGTTGTTACAGAAATGAAAGACATGATTACAAGTCTAATAAAGGAAACATGAAATTTAATATAAACACTGGCAATAAATCTGTGCAGGGGTATTTCATGACCAACAAGAATCCTTATGGTTCAATACATTTACATATAAAAAAAAGAAATAGCTCAGGCAATAGAGCGTAAGCAGGTTGTATGATAGAATTACACATCAACATGCAGTACTAACAACTTAGCTGTGGCAACACTCAGTTATAGTGTGATCTTTTTATGGATTGCTTTACTTCACATGGCGAATAATCTGCACAAGAGCATTACCCATGCTTGGGACTTGGTTGGAGTATGGCAGTCCCCAGATACTCGAAGGTTGTTGTATCTGAAATATACCATGATGCCTTCATTTGTGTAGGTCTTACGTGCTTGATGACCATCTATGACTATCAACAATTTTTCTGCAACTATAAGTTGCCAATGTGACTCTTCAATTTGGTTACAGTATTATTGGTATTTTAATATTTTCTATAAAAACTATTAAACAAACCATTAATCCACTTCATGTGGCTACAAATGAATCTGGTCAATTTCAAGAGGGGCTTGGTCTGTATGATTCTTCCATTGGGAGAAAATGTGTACCTTGAAAAGGTCAGTGCTAAATATCATTCATATGTATAGTCACAGAGGTTGGTTGTCTTGTTTCAATTCTAGTGAGATGTGTGTTGCATTTTTCTAACTGTATGACTATACATTAACAACACTTTCAATAGTAATTATTTAGTTGGCCATCCAAACATTGTACCATTCACTGGTCGTTTTTTGCAATTTAAATTTCCCAACTTAATTTCATGTATTGAGGATATTTTCAGTAGTGTGCAATTCAGAAAAAAGGACATGTTTATATGAAATCTGGAGAATACAAATATATAGTTTGGAGAATTTATTATAAGATTTTTTGTATGTTCGTGAATGTGAATTCAACCTAAAACAATGAATTTATAAGTAGTTATGGGGAAAGGGGGTATGATAATATATTAATGTTATATGGAAGTTTTGAGATACGAGATTGGACACGACATTCTAACTTTTTATTCCCTCACTGAAATGTTCATCCCCCATTTTTACCCAAACATTTACATCCATTTAAAAAACATTGTTCAAGTATCATCTCACTTTTAGATTATTGTTATGCATTTTTTACTTTCTTTTTAGATCTTTTTCATTTTTGAATATATTTTACTTTCTTTCAAAATCCTTTCGTTTTTGTGAATATATCTTTACACTTTTTTCTTTCCCTTTAAGCATAGGCCACACTATCTTTTTGGAAAAACCTTCATGTGATATTACATGTGACCAGAGTGATTTAGACATTATTTTTTTAGATTCTTTTAGATGTCTTAGTTTTATTTACTTGTGAATGATATACCCTTCAAAAAGGAATAATTGTTTTTATTTTATTTTTTTAATTTTTATTTTTTTTAAGGATGTGGGGTTCTTATACGTACTATGTCACAAGAAATAGACGTTAAAAAATGGTATTTAACAAATTTTTACATGCGCGAAATTCTTTTTTACTATCCATATAAGTTACATATAGAAGTATGCATGTATATATAAGAACATCGACATGAATGTCCAAATCTGTACATTGCTTAGATGATTCTAGCATGCTTTACACATGACAAAATGTTCTAAATATATACATCATATTACAAGAGTGTTGAGTGTTATTAGGCATGTGTACAACATATTACAAGGGGCCGTTATTTAATATATACATATATGTGATAGTTACAAGGCTTGTTTCTATTCAGAGGATTCCATAAAAGTTGCTACTAATTCTGCATGATTTGTTTCTTGTTTGGTAGAAGTTGTGCTGTGTCATAGTACAAGATATTTGTTCCTTAACAGTATAGGTACCTCCCGTGAAATGGAGAAGAGAAACTTGTACATATGGAAAAGCATGGGCTTGATAATGTGCCATAAGTCATTGGTAATTTTGTTTTGTTCTTTAAGGGCATATGCAGATAAAACGAGAAGATCTTTGGTTGCATCGTCGAAATTTGTTGCCTTTATAGTGCCAGTACGGTCCTTTACCATCATGTGTAATACATATTTATATCTATATGTAGTTAAATCCCAGTTGCATTTGGTACAATGCCTAGTCGAGTCTGCATTGTTAGTTAGTTTTTTGCAACATTTTTTACCATTAACCATGAGAGAATAAGCAGGGTAACAATAGTTGTCCATGTTGATATGTATAATGGTAGCGACAGTTACAACTTGGTGGGCGGGGTTCGGGGTACTGCATGCATAGATATCAACAATGGTTTATTCCATCGTCACTTCTGCACTGAGTGGGATTGGCATACTTTGTTTCCTCTAGGGTTGTTAACCAAATTTGAAGTGCCTTCACTTCTGGTACTCGCAGGTGTGAGGGATAACTATGTATTAGGCCATGTAGTTAGCCCTCTTTCTCTAAATGTTGTAGCTTTGGCTTTTCTGATAGCTACAATTGGCATGTGTATGACAACCTCATCTTGTTGTGGTTATAATTATTGTATGGCTTCATCACATAGTGCTCCCCATAAGGTAATGGTTATAGAATATCCTGTGTGGTCCTTTATGCTTATAGTAGAGCACTGAGTGGAGCTCCCATCTTTCGGGTAATGATAGAAATATATGACAAAGAGGAAACCACACCAATAACATCTACTATGGACTCAAGAGGCACCTACTGCATTGCACTGATACTGGTGAAGTGAAAAGAAAATTTTGGTATTACGGGGGTATCATGTATGCATAGCTGCAGAATGGAATCCATGTTCAAAATCACCTCCCATGGGTTGTTGGAGTCTCTGTATGTTGGCTTCACATATTTTAGGGTACCCTTGGAGATTGAATAAGTTATGCCTACCTAAAATTTATCATGGTAATAAGTATCAAGCATTGCCGAAGCACGTTACATTCATGTCATCACCTAGAGCATCGATCACATTGAAATTAAAAACCCGACCCTTGCCTTTTTCATTGACATAGCCATGTATGTTTCCTTTGTGAATTACCCTGCCTTCAAGCACCCAAGACATATGGTATGTATGCAACTTGTTAATGATTGTTGTCGTAACAAGTTGTAACAATACAACACTGGTTGCCATTGTTACTAGTTGTTGGCAAATGAAGAGAGTAATTGTAGTGTACGCACAGTGGTAAGGGAAACATGGAGTTGGGTAAAAGATAAACTAGAGTTCAAACATGAATATAAGCAACATGAAAGACAAGCTCAATAATATTAAAATTCAAATGTATAACCAATTCAAGTAAGAATGTGAGGTGTTTTATAGGCTATTTCCTATTATAAGCAATGGAGTGTAAATTGCAAAAACATATAAATGGTATAGTTCATATCGATTGTATGTTAGTTTTTTTAGGCTTGTAAATTGGTCAAGTTTAGGACCTCAATCATAAGGTTTGACATTTGGTTCTTTGTCAAGCTTCTTTAGAAAAGGTTGTCATAAGGTAGAGCCCAAAGTGTAAATATCCCAAAGTTTGGTACAAGATGTAAGTAAGAATATACTATAATTTATACTAAAGTCTATTTGCATAATACAAGTTCTAGCTTATAAATTACAAAAATTGGCATTTCCACTAATGCTCTACCAATGGTAACTATAGTATGGTTTTACTCCCTCAGAAGGGAAGGAGATACACAACAATTTTTGACATACTTTGAATTCATTTAAAGCCATTTTGTTTTTTCCGAAAAGGGTATTTAGGTACTCTAAATTTAACCTATAAAGGTAATTATCAATTGTTTGAGCTGCTTTGAAGTGTCAATTTACCTACCTCTAGCTACCTTTTGGGTTGTTTTGAGGTATCAGTTTAGATCTCTACCAACTTATGGGCCCAGTCTGTACCATTGGATTATGTTTACTTCGTGGCTTGTTTTTTTTGTTTTTGTCTAGGTTTCAATTTGATTGACTAAGGATTTGGGTGTTAGGAAAATGGAAGGGGTGATAAAGATTATTTGAAATCATGATGGCAAAATTATAATGACCTACACCATGGAATTTGTATGCAAAAGGAGTGTCAATGTTGGAAAATGGGTGTCTTGAGGCTTATATGAGGGAGTGTACCTAAGAAACACATGCTTTGTTTTTGAGGTCATTTCAAGAGTTGTTAGTCAGTCAAAGCGTGGTTATAGTGGGTGTCACAATGAGAGTTGTGTAAGTTGGTAGTCTTATTAGTTGTATTTGAAAGGAATTTACAAACATGTCAGAGAGCTCTAGAGTGAATTACTTGCTTTTACCCTGAAATTTGTACTAAAAACAAATTAACCCAAAAGAGACACACTTTTAATAATTACATAGTATTAATTAAGACTTTATAATCAATAAAACAAAATATACATAAGACAAGACATTACGCTCGGAGGTTATCAAGAGAGGCTCTTACGATTGTAGAAGGGTCCATAGAAACAAGAACTCTTTCTCAGTCATCATTTTCTTGATTCTTTTTTTTAACTAATTCAATACCAGAACATTTTATACTCTTTCTACAAGGAAAATTACATTTTTTTATTAAACCCAATTAATATTTTAATATAATAAATTATCTTTGTATTAGCTTCTTTGTTCTATCTAGGGACCCCCAAAAGAGAGAATAATCAATGGGAAAAGTGGTGACCAATTCCTTCCTGAGCAGGGAAAGTGGGATCTCACTTACCAAAAAAAAGAAAGACAATGTGGGAAATGGTCGCCAGGTCATACCTAACTGGTCATACCACCTTCTCCTCCATTTTTTTGTGGACCCATTTCTTCAATGTGCAGCACTTTTTCACAAATTTTGAGCCTCTTAATATTATAATTAAATAAGAAGTTTTTAACGTAGTTTGAATTCATTCAAAATAGTTTTTTTCTTCTGAAAAGGGTATTTAGGTTCTCTAAGTTAAACCTATAAAGGTCATGATCAACTCCACTCTGTTTTCTGTAATTTTAGAAGCTGACATATATTAACCTGGAAGGTATTTACATTCTGTCGCGACACATTGCATTCAATTGGTACTGTGATGTATAAATCGAGCTTAATGGGTTTGACGGTAGCTAGGATAAGATCGATCAACCACTATAAACACACGACTGCAAAAAACTCGAGTAAGAGACATCTAAACAAGGCGGAGATGATAAACACAAGGTTTTTACTTCAATTCTAGAGGCTATGTTGCAGAGCTAACAAAAAAACAAATGTAGACATTCTGATCAATTCTCTAAATTTGATTAGTTGTTTTTTTTAATTGGAATCAGGCAACTACAATGAGACATTAAGTTGCAGATCTTTAACCAATTATTTATCACAAAATTATTAAAGTATATCCTCAATATAGAGAGAGCAGCTGGAATCATAAAAAGCAGGCAATATTTACTAATCTCTGTTGACACCAAGTCTAGAGCGACCCATAAGTTGACAACAAACGACAAAAAGGATAGTGGCCTTTTAATCTAGTTATCAGTCTGGCAAGGTATTCTTCCTGCTATTAGAGACCAGCTGAAAATGGAATAAACAAGGGTCCATGTTGAAGGACGAGACCAAACTATAGGGTCACAGACTACCAAGTACTAAAGCCAATATACTATTCAAGTTAGTTGCATAGAGACAGAACAAAAGCTTAAAGCCAAATTCCACGAGCAATATTTTCCTATTTTGGTAGTGAAGCCCTAAAGCTAAAGTGAAATTGAAACAATCTAAAATGGTTTTTTTTGAAACATATATGCCAAGTACCGAAAAAAAAAAGAAAATACACACAAAGTTTTTGAGTAAATGCCTCATCCAAACCCAGTATTATGGATAACGAAGAACATAAACATGTGCTAAAGACAATCTAGATCAAACTCTCCATATACACGGTGAAAAGAGATATTTGTGAAAGTGCCCACAACATTTGAAGCCTTCTCTAGAAGGAATTTCAATTGCCAATTCGATATGGGTTAACTTTTTTTCTCATGGCATTGATAACATTTTTTGAGTCCCCTTCCACTCTCACAATTTTCAAATCTTAATAGCTCCTAGGTGGTTTGATGAATCATAAGGTTTGGCAAAACAATCTATAGATAAAGAACAACTGAAAATTGTTCATTCAAGGTCTATATGGATTAAAATGAGTGTGTGATTCATGTTATGATACTTATATGACTGTTGTTGTGGCATGTCAAAGAAGGATCTACATCACTGTGGCAGGGTACTTTACCAATGAGGGCCTTAGTACACAGTTTACTCGTATTTCGCCCAAATCACAAACTTATTTCGATGACCTGGTAGCCTAAGGTTAGGTCTTGAACAAACATAATTACTATTCTAAAACACATGAGCACAAATGATCCACTACTAAAAATATGCTATACAAGCGAGTTAATCAGAGAGAAAACATGGAAAAAAAAACCAAAATACCATACCAGGAATGTCAACTGAGACTATTTGTAGAGTTTCTGAAGTAGCTAAAAGAAAGTGCCTGAAGCAAAGTCTATTTTGTAAAGCATGAAATGAAAGGAAAACCAGATTTAGGAATATTCTCTGCATGCATGGGGAGGTCAGTGAGTGGGGAATCAACACACAGATAGGAGGAAAACATACATGGCAGGAGGAGCAACAAAGCAGGTGAGGCAAGACAAGTGCTAGATATGCAAGAGGATGACAAGTAGGTCAACCTGCAGAGTGTCGTCGTAAAGACCCAAGCCAAAGGAAACCAGGCCTCTAGTGTAAAAATATATAACTAGCGGTTGCTCTTAGGGGAGACAGTCTACACCAGTAGTGGTGCAGTTAGGGGTAGTCTTATAGTTTGGGGTTCGGGGTTGTGTATGTTGCTGGTGGTTATGTTTTAGGTTTGTTACGTAACCAATAGTTGGGGGTAGTCTTGTAGTTTGATAAAAAAAAATTGTTACGTAACAAATATATCTTTTCAAAAAATTAGATCCGTTACCTTTTTTTAAAAGGAATTACATTGAAAGGAACATAATTCCATAAGTTGTTTTATGTATGAACTCAACAAAGCATAGAAAATAGAGATTATGTTTTGTTTAAAAGGGGAGAAAATTATAATTAGGCAGTGTTTAATGTGAGAAATCATTCTAGAATAATGGTGGGTCTATTTATGGTAATTATCTGGAATCAAATGTAAGGCATTGGTTTAGGTTGTAAATGCATGTAACACAAAAGAAACAAGTTTACCTATGTTTAATCAGAAAGATTTGTTGCATTTACAAAATTTTAAGTTGAATCAATTTATTGTTATGTTATGTCGGCCTACAAAATACTATTTATTGCTATGTTGGCATATTGGGTTACTGTAAAATCTGGTGATGATTCAATACAAAGTATAACAACATATTCCGGAAGTCAATATGATATGGCTTGGGGAATATCTGGTGTGTATATGTTTTATTAAAAATGTAGTCTCCCCCATTTGGATGATGATTACGGTTTGAGGGCCATTGTCATTTTCATCAAATGTTGATTAGTTAGCGAGATTTTTAAAGTGATTGGCTTATTGTTATTGAATCTTTTACACTTAGTCTCATTGGAATTGTTTATGATGTTTATCTAATTTGCTAAAGGCAAAAATGAGGCATTATTTCTCAACATAATTTATGGGTCACTTTTGAGGAATTGGACCATTTTTCTTGAAAATATTTTGTTAGTAACCATCTTATTTGGCATATTTCTTCTACAATCTAAAAATTCTTTCCGGTATGGTCATTTTTTTTATGGTACTTGTCATTGTAAGGTTTGATCTTTGTCATTTACTTCTAAAAGTGTGTATGCAATTGTACACTATGATTCGATGTTTGTAGTGGGTTTTTTTAAAATTTTATTATCTTATTGAAATGTTTATATTTGCACCATACTATCTTGTCTTTATATTTTGAAGATTTTGTCAACAATATCAACATGTGTATAGTTATAATCGTAGTGACGAGGAGATGGGTACTTGTACTTAGAGCTGGAGAATAAATATATAGATGGTGCCTGGAATAACCAAAATTAGCAAGATATGATGTAAGAGAATTAAAAACAACAAGAAGACGATATTAAATGTGAAAACAACACCTAGGCAAACAAGAGCAACAAGGAAAGAGAGATATAACGAGATAAGAATGAATGGGATATTGTGCTCAGCTTAGAAGTAGAGATATAGAGCTTAGAACAACAAATAATGTGATACACATGGTGTGTGGAATAACCAAAATTAGCAAGAAAATATGTAAGAGAATAAAAAACAACAAAAAGACTGAGTTCTATAAAAAAGATGAAAAGAGGGTGCAGGGAAAGGAAAATGAGGTTAAATGTGAAAACAACACCTAGGAAAACAAGAGCAACATTGGAAGAGAGAGATAACGAGATAAGAAAGAATGGGACATTGTGATGAGCTTAGAAGAAGAGATATAGAGCTTAACACAACAAAGAATGTGAAGAGTGGAGCAATCAACCAAAAATGTGAAGAGTGGTGCAATGAAGCAAAAATGTGAAGGTAGAACTTTTGTCAAACAATTGGAAAACAAGTTATCCAAGACTAAAATTAACCCAAAAAGCAAACGAGACATTTGAAAGTAAATCAATAAATTTCAGATATGAGTCTTTAGAGAGTCTAAGGTAGTCAAAGTGGAGGTACACTACTTATTAATAGAGAAAGTTGAAAATGAAAGCACTGCAAGTTAACTCAAAACAACCCTATAATCCTCAAAAAAATTTGTTAGAGATGCTTTAGCTAAAGATAAATTGTATCTAATGCAGCAACCTAAATATGCAAGTCTAAGTTAGTGATGAAATGCGATAAGTTGGAAAGTATTAAGTAAATGATGATCAAGCAACATATTATATATAGGAACGTCATAGCGAACTGACCAAATACACTGCAAGAAGTTGAAAACAAGCAAGAGAAGAGCCAAAAGTGATGAAGACACAAAAAACCTCTCAAGAAAACCTCAAAACAATGACAATAACACTAAAACACATCAAATTGATTCAAAATGTTAAATTATGTTGAAGCAATATGAAACCAATTGTAAGAAAACTTAAGGAACCTGAAACCAATTTGAAATTGTAAAGAAACATGGTAGAATCACTCAAGACAAAAAGAATCAACAAACTGTAGAAGTTGTTAAAGTGCTTGAAATGTTGCCATTGTTGCCGAGCAAAGGGTAGGTAATTTATGTTGTTGTGTACCATACCCATACCAAAACCCATGGACCACCTTATTCAGAAAAGCAACCCAATCAACAATGGATACGAGATAGATCATTCACTATTTCAGTCTTCAGCAAAACAAGTGAAAGCAAGTTACCAATAACGTAGAAAAGGAACCAGAGGAAATTTCAGTATATAATTTACAACTCTCTCTCTCACACACACACTCATGGCCATTATTCTATATATGAAATTTATGAAGGAATAAATCGTGTTTTTGAAAAACCTGAATATTGACAAATGCTCCCCAAAATTTTCCGTTGAAGTTCCCAAGAACTGCGCCTTTTGGAAGGTCACATTCAAGTGCATGGCTCCTTGCAGCAAAAGTAAGGTATGTTCCCTGTAAAAAGAATAAGAAGATCATGAAAGTGCCTAACCAATTCGTATTTGGAATCAATTATCTAATATTTTTAATTTGTTGTGACATTTATGATCAAAAGGGTTGTATTTCAATTGGCGTAGATGATGGTGAATGAGGTATTCAAAAATACCATTCACATAGGTACAAATTCATGGTGGAATGGACACCCCTCAGCCCTTGGCACCTAATTTAGAAGGTTCGAGCTTGAGTTCATGTTAGATGAGGATAAGGTTCATTTCAAGTTCACCAAGGGATAAAGTTCTTAAAAAAACATCTTTAAGTTTGAATAAAATACTTCTTTCTATTTTTTTTAATTTTCTAAAAAATGCATAAATATGTCAGAGGGATAGATTGGAGAGAGCTTTTTTTCCTCTGCATTCAGTCAGTATATGTATATATACACACACTTATACAATAATGAAAAATCATGTGAAAAACGTCATGTGTAAAAAAATGGATAACCTTTGAGTTGATGTTCAATAAG
This sequence comes from Taxus chinensis, assembly GCA_019776745.2. Lineage (NCBI taxonomy): Eukaryota > Viridiplantae > Streptophyta > Pinopsida > Cupressales > Taxaceae > Taxus > Taxus chinensis. The sequence continues at coordinate 682,513,540 of CM034148.1, forward strand.
AATAGAATTTGGGAAACTCAAACATTTTTGATAAAATTACATGTAACTTGTGACATAGCTTGGCACTAAGGAAAAGGAGGTTGATTAATCATGCACCCAAAATGGGATGTTTAGCTTTCAAACAAAAAAACAAAATTTGGACTTATATTCCCTAAAATCATATATATAGAGCACACATATAGCATGGTGAATTACCTCTGCGACCCAGATTATTAAAGTTGTAAATCCAAGATACAAAGATGTTGGTACCATGGTATATATACCTGTTACATGAAACACCAGAATTAGGATCATTTTCCACCTACTGACAAGCCCTTCCATAATTTATATATTCTAGCTGCAACTCTATAGCTCATACTACTTTTCATAGAGAACAATCGCCTCTCAACTTAGTTGAGTTGCAACTATTCAAGCTAGGCTAGTTATAGCCATTCAAACAGGACTTGGTTTTGATTTTCAAAGTTAAATACAAGTGTTTTGGCAAGGCTTTGTCTCTTAGGGATCAAATATTGGCTTTTCTAAATGTAACCACGTTGTTCATTAAGGTAATATAAGATGCACTACTAATTCCTTGCATTTTCATTATTACTCCCTAAAAATCCTATTACAAGATGCTTCAAGGCCCAAGCAAGTATTTGCTCTTATTTACTTTCCCATAATTAATTGTTAATTTTTAAACGATGTTTAAAGTCAACCCCACCATTCCCCAAATTGGATCTACAAAATTACACTTTGTAAAGACCTTCAGAAGTATTTATTAGTATTATTCATTAACAAGCTTATTCCAGGCCCCAGTGATTGTAAACAAAGTCAATAAGATTAAAAAGTTTTTAAAAAAAACATCTTTAAGTTCGAATAAAATACTTCTTTCTATTTTTTTTTTCTAAAAAAATGCACAAATGCGTTAGAGGGATAGATTAGAGAGAGCTTTATGTCCTTTGTTTTCAATAAGTATGTGTATATACACATACACTTATAAAATAATGAAAAATCATGTGAAAAACTTCTCATGCAAAAATAATGGATAACATTTAAGTTCATGTTCAATAAGAATAGGGTTTGGGAAACTCGAACATTTTTTATAAAATTCTTAGTGTACCTTGTGACATAGCTTGGCACTAAGCCAAAGAAGGTTGATTAATCGTGCACCCAAATTGGGATGTTTATCTTTCAAACAAAAAAATAAAATATGGACTTATATTCTCAAAATTCATATATAGAGAGAGCACACTTATAACAAGGTGAATTACCTCTGCCACCCAGATTATTGAAGTTATAAATCCAAGATACAAAGATGTTGGTACCATGGTATACCTATTACACGAAATACCAAAAATAGGATCACTTACCACCTACTGACAAGCCCTACCATAATTTATATATTCTAGCAGCAACTTTATACCTCATACTTCTTTTCATAGAGAACAATCGCCTCTCAGCTTAGTTGAGTTGCAACTATTCAAGCTAGGCTAGTTGTAGCCATTCAAATAGGACTTGGTTTTGATTGTCAAATTTAAATTCAAGTGTTTTGGAAAGGCATTGTCTTTTAGGGATCAAATATTTACTTTTCTAAATGTAACCATGTTGTTCATTAACGTAATATAAGATGCACTACTATTTCCTTGCATTTTCATTATTACTCCCTAAAAAGCTTGTTATAAGATGCCTCAAGGCCCAAGCAAGTATTTGCTCTTCTTTGCTTGCCTGAAATTAATTATTAATTTTTAAACGATGTTCAAAGTCAAACCCACCATTCACCAAATTGGTTCTACAAAATATTGCTTTCTAAAGACCTTCAGAAGTATTTATCAGTATTATTCATTAACAAGCTGTTAGCATATGGATTTGCACGCATGCAAATGACATGCAATAGTGTGGGACCGAAGTCCCTCCTCAATGAAGGTGAGGCTGCCTTTATTGAAAGCCAAAACTATATTTACATCTGTACATTCAAAATTGTATGTGGGGGGTGTTTTGGAACATCAATGGAAGAAAAGTGAATGAAGGAAATGGAATGAAATGAAAGAAAGGAGTGGAATGGAATGGACTGAAAGAACATGCAAGAGTTAGGTAAAAACAGAGCCTAATATTGCATGAAGAGAAAAGATGAATAACCAACACAAATAAAACGGAGTTTGAGTTAGCCAAACAAGAACATGCAAAAGGGAACACACATGAGCAAGTAGATAGTCAGAGCTTGATCATTGTGAACTAGAACAACTGATTACTAATGTTGACAATAAGATCAAAGATAATATTTGCATGCAAGATTTAAACACCTAACATCTAATGAACATAAGAACACCAAATGTTACCAGAGACAATGAATGAGACACAAAGTTCTTATTCCATTAACTCCAAAATGTTTTTCACAAAGAACACAAAGTTTCTTCTGAAAACAAAGCTTGCACAAAAGTATCTTCTTCTCCTCTCTCAAAGTCACCCTTACAAATGAGCCCCTCACTTCCTTTTATAACCCAAAAGTTGGTTACAAAGTAGTTAGGGTTTAATATGATCATTAAATAAGGCACTTAAGTGACCTTTGACTTTTTCTAACCAACTTTTAAAAAGTGACTAAAAATAGAAACCACTTAAGCTAAAAGGTCATTTAAGGAAAAATACATAAATAAAAGAAATGGGTACATGTGGACCCCACTTAAATGACTTGTATGCACACGTAGACATCCTAGTCAGCAATGTGCCACCTAGATCAAGACACCTAAGATCAGTGCCTTATCTATTGGGCCAAGAGTCTGCCTATCCCGATCGTACGGGAATGAACTCATTGACTGTGCTCTGCAATCCTCCAAATGAAAAGAGTGCTGAGTTTGAAACTTGAGCAATTCATCCACCCCTCTATCTGAGCAATATCCTGGTGTGAGAAGATTTGTCTTCATTCGTATTCATATTCACAATTCTCCACATGCTCAAAGTACCTTTCCATGGTGAATTATTCATTTGTCACGAGACCGTAGTCGTTACGCCACCTTAGTTTATCAAAATCCAGCTTCTGGTCTTTCGCCATTGGGAAGATCTTCAATAGCCAAAATTGCGATTCACTGCCTGGAGTTATCTCCTTTTTCTTTGTCACCATCCCAAAGTGTTGATCTCCCGAGCAGAATTCGTGAGACTTCAGAGTCTTGGAAATCCATCTCCTTTTCCCCATTGTGAACGAGTGGTGTTGAAAAATCATCGAAGTGATTTATGAATTCGTTGACACACACCTTAGCGTAGTATTTGGTCTTTTTGGAGTGATGGATTCTAACATTTACGCAATCGCTTCCAAGTTTATCACTATTGGCTTGATGACCCTCTTTCAATTCTTCAGGGTATCATGTAGCCAGGTGGGAACCTCTCCAAGTACCTCATTGTACATGGTTCTCGTGTTCGTTGGGAATCTTCATCACGCTGAAGGGGATCACCTTCGGGTGTTGCTGAAATTGGATCTTCTTGTTGTGAGAAAGATGTTGTCGCCATTTTCTCCATTTGTGATGATTCTTCAAATGTAGGCAGTGAAAGAACCAGATCATCAACTTTTGGTTGAGAAGTTGTGACTACTCCCACAAGTTGGGCTGGTATATTTTGAAGTACTTCATCAACGAGTTCCACCTCTAGAAATTGTGTGATATAGATTATAGGTGCTTGCGCATGAACCAATGCTTTGAATTATAGTGTTGTGTTGTTGATTAGGCCTGAAGAATTAGGGCAATCATGCAAAGACGAATGATGACTGGAATGAGAAATTCTCGAGATGTGCTCCTTCTTCACTTAGGTGTTTAGACGACTCAACTCACAAATGAGCCTTCAATCATATCACTCCTAGCTTGATTGCGAGCTCATGCATTGAAAAGAATGGTTTTACCACAATGCTCATGGTTCTTCCTTATTATATAACACTTGTAGTAAGAATGTTTTGGCTTTGCCATAATAAGCACAATTGTCCCTTTCAAACGATGAGAAAATGCCATTACCAATAAAGACCTAATGCTGCCATGATGATGACCCAGGTTCAAGACCTCGGCATGTCGAGAGACACCCTTAAGACTGATTCTTGCTTTGCTGTCCCTCGGTATTTCGGCAGTGGATTCTGCAAACAAGTTTCTCTGAACCTGATAAAAGAATACTTTTTATTGCCTGATTGGATGTACATAATGGACGGGTATAAATATTGCCTATTGCCCTTTAGAGTTTCTTAAAGAGATCATTTACAAGTAACAAGGATGTAGTACACGAAACGGCCAACCAGGTATTTTCAGAGTCGGCCTTCACATTCAATTCATTTCCAGGGGAAAAATAAAAATAAAATGCTGAGCAATATGAATCGTTTCATTTTGCACCGTAATAACCTTCATCTCCTGATTCGGGGAATTTTTTATGAAGCCTTGAATAGCGTGACTCCAATCCATCGCAATATTACGCATTCTTTCTGAAGGCCGATGAAAATGCAGAATATAACAAGTCGCAAAAACAATTCATTTTTTTCAAACATACTTGCCCACGGTTCAGTTGGGTCGCGTTTTTTTTTTTTTTAATTTGAAAAACTACAGGCAAACCAAAATAATGCAAACAGTAAAGACAGTATTGGCGCAGGATCAATCGATGATATTCTTCAGAGTATGGATCACGCACTGTCCCGTATGTTTCCCGTTTCTGTCGCCGCGCACTGTTGTTCCGTCTGCTTTCCAAAACTTCGCGCCTCGCACCACACTGTTTGCATTATTGTAGGATTGCCTGTAGCTTTCAGGAGCAAGTTTCTTAAGCAGTGCGCCGTAATAGTGCTAATATTGAACAAGATGAATAACATTCAACATTTCCCAGACTGTGCGTGTCCTGTCCCTAGCACGTGAAGTTTCTTGAAAGTATGGGTCGCGCACTGTTCTGTATGGTTCCTAAACTTCATTGGTCGCGCACTGTTATGCATGGTTCCTAGACCCGCGCGCGCACTGTTTCGTGTGCTTCTTAAACTTTGCCTTAAACCACGAATGCTTGCCTGCGCTCCATCAAATGCTGCAACGGATGAATGGCTGGTGCGTGTATTTTGGTTTGCTGGCGCGGCTTGCACTTTCTACAGTCTTTTCCTTCAAACAATGCGCATGTATTTGCCTTAATTCCTTTTTTTTTGCTGTGAATAATTTCTTTTGCTCACAATGGCGTGGGTTTCGTTTGCATAATGTCAAACAAAATATTTTCTCTTTCTGAAGAAAAAGAAGCTTCCCTGACTTTTTCCACCGGGTTTGATGGAGGAAGTTACGAGGATTAATTCGACTTCCTCTCATCTCGGGTAGTGGCTTAACTGCCAGGGGAAATGGGAAAAGTAACGGGCAATTGCCAACGGGAATGGCAAAATGGGTTGGCAATCCCCGTCTAATTTCCCCATGTGGGAAATTGGGGAATTTTATGCCCGTTTGCCAATCCATGATTTGGCAATTGGCAAAGGAAAATCCGCGTGCGGGAAATTTGAAGGAAATTGCCAGGAAAGTGGAAATCCGGGTTTGGGATGCCAACCCGGCAGTTGGAAACAAAAGCTAACTTCCCCGGCACCAAAACTTGTCGGATGAATCTTAATTTATATTTATTTAATTAAATACTCCTTAAGTGATTAATTTTAATCAGACAAGGAGCAATTAATTAATTAAATATTAATTAATTATTTTAATGTATTTTAATACGTTTTATAGCCTGGCGGGAAGAGTTCTTGCCCGAAAATCACGAAACGAAGACCGAAACGATCACAAAAATAAGACGATCGCAAGGAGTCCAATGAACCATGCAAAGTAATACTTTTCAAAATTTTCTCATTTTTAATTATTTAATTGTCTTTTTTGACAATTTTGCGCAGTCAAAATTGGCTGATAACACAAGCTTATTCCAAGCCCCAGTGATTGTAAACAAATTCAGTAGGATTAAAAGCATACTATGTTGGATACAAATTGACTGCAATGAATAACCAATAACCTAAAGTACTAAGAATAAGTGAATTCTTTGAGCCAAGCCTTCTAACTATAGGTGTTGCCAAAAATGAACATACTATGAATGAAAGATAAAGAATTTCCATCCTACCAATCAAGTTCCAAAACAAAATCATAGATCAAATTACCACTAAAACCATAATAAACCAATAAAAAAAAATTTATAGACAAAAAGTAACCCACAAGCTATTTTTCATAGATAACGGGCAACCCATTTCACAAAAAAATTGTCCAACAATTTATTTCTTTAAAAACCTAGTACTTTTCAAGTAGAAAGCAATAACACTCACAAAATTTAAGGAGCTTTCCAAATTTTGAGTTGTAGAATAGGCCAAGAATATAAATAGAAATGTGAAGCTCAAAACATAAATATCTCTCAGATGCCGGTTGGAGCTCTTTGAATGGAAATTGAGCCTTTGAAGCTCTGCAACATTCCCTGTCAACAAGCGTAGAAGAGTTTATTAAGAGAGGAATACTTTCAATGGCCATCTCTTTGATAGTATCTTGACCTTAACATGAAATGGGTATGGATCGAATACCAAATGCTTTGAACCCAAAACATATTTGCATATTTATTCCAAAACACCAACACGAATGGGCGCAGGAACAAAAGGGGACATGTAAAAAATAAAATTTAAGTCACACTAGCCTCTTGATATACTCTTGTGTTGGTTGTCGTTCTGCTAAAAACCAAATGGGTTACATATTATGAAGGATCGACTCTTTCTTGCAACTTTTTTTTTGTCATATATAATGATCAAATGCCAATTAAAATGAGTTTTTATTAGATGCCCATGAACTCAATAATAGATCCATTTCAGCGGTGAATCAGGGTGCCAATCGCCCATCTGACTGGCTAATTCATTTGTTGTCCATGTCTACCTGTGAATTGAATATTTACTCAGAGGTACTTAAACATTTGTTTTGCCTCCGCATGTTAGAAAATTTCTCACCAACAAGGCAATCAAAGAAAGAATGGTTATTCTAAATTCAAAAATATGCACGACATGAAGCAATTACAGGAACATGGTGGCAATAAATGACACGACATAAACATGGATGACACGAAGGAGGTGAAGCTCAACGATGATGTCGAGGAGCCTGACCATAAGGTACCATGCCTTTGGCATAAATATATTTATTAAGTCCACGTGAATAAATGTGGTCAAAGCCTTTAAAAAGGCTAAAGTGAAGTCTAAGTCCATGAATTTGAACTAAGAGATGGTTAACACCCATGTGGAGGGGATATGTATATCCTAAGCGCTTGAAATGGAGGCCCATGTGGCATGTGGGTAAGCGGGAGTGGTAGAGGATTAACATGGGGACCAGTCAACAACCCATTTGGAGGGCACTTAAACAAAGTGGTCAAACATTCCCCTAACTGCCAAATCGACCACGTGGAAGGCGCTAAAGAGGTCTAGGTGGGAAACCACCCATTTAAGGGGCATCCGAGTGGATAAATCATATTCATAGGCTAAGCAGGTGGACCGCTACAATATGTTGCATCCTCATTAAGGCTCGGAGATAAGCCATTATCCAAAGAAGGCCGCAAATACTATGGGAAGGGGATTTGAACCCCTAACCCATTGAGCAAAAATATTTTCTCGAACCGCTACACAACCAAGCATAAAGGGCCTCACTCCTATTTCAGGTTGCCCGAGCTTAAAGGGCCTCACTCCATTGATTCAAACACAAGCCTCCCTCTCTCCATTCAAGCAAGCTCTAGGGGGAAAGAGGAGAATGAAGGGAGTAAGAGGATATCAAGAGGCTTTAGAAAAATATAAAGGCCATATTGGGAGCAAAAATATATAGAGGCATACATTATTATTATAGGCGATAATGAAGCTTTGAGCTCTCTTCGTCCGAAAAGCAATTCTCCAAGCCTGAGCAGAGAACAACAAAAGGCAAAGTTCAAAGGCATGTTTGTGGTGATATTATGGAGGAAAATTATAGGCATTATGGATAGATGAAAAGGCTTATATCATATTAGTATAAGCATGATGGCCTATATTGTATTAGTATGGGCATGATGATTAAAATATGACCTATATTGTATTAATATAGGTGTATGACTCATGAGGGAGAAGAAGGCATATATTGTATTATTATGGGCACGGTGGTTATTTGATGACCTATATTGTAATAATATAGGCATATGGAGATAATGTCCTATATCGTATTAATGTAGGCATCTTCATCATTGTTCATCAAGGACCGATTATTGTTATCGACAAGATGAAATTAAGTCCTATTATTTTATAGACACATGTAACAATATCGGGAGTTAGTATTTTAACTCACTGATTAGAATCTTCTCAAGCTAGATCGTGAAGATGCCATGGAGCCAAGGGACATGAAAAAGCAACAGAGAAGCACTAGAGCTCAGATCCTTAGTACGTTGGATGAATTGTTAGATCGTTTGTTTCAGAGGAGGTTCATTGTTCATCACTGAGCTCGTTGGTGACACTGGATCAACTTAGCACTGTACAGAGGTTATCTTGCCGATAATGGAGTGTAAGGAGATCAACGTCAATAATAGACATCAGATCAGTCATACCTTTACATAGTAGAGTAAAGGAGCATCCTTGTTGTCTGATCATATCCAGACACTTGGCACCGTACAACGAAGGTGTTGGGGTCTTTCGAAAGGAAAATTAGCACTGTACGACAAAGTTGTTGGGGTATTTATTATTACAAGAGTTATTATCAACTCACCAAAACTATTGCAAAGCCAGGATTTTGACTTAGAACTAAATGGCATTTCACACTGAAGATCGAATCTACTACATAAGCTGGGGAATTATCACTTTGTAGTCATGTATAAGGTTCTTCTTCTTCAAGCACCATTGGAGATCAAATTTGCTGCATAAGTCGGGCTATTATCACTTGGTGGTCGTGAAGGAGATTCTTGTTCTTTTGGTAACATTATAACTCCAATTGTGATTTTGTACTAGAGTTGCAATTTAGAAGTGAATAATAAATCGGTTCAATATTCTGAACACGGAGAGGTAGGCATTTTTCCGATCTTCATTATCAACTTGTGTGCACTGTAATTCTAGTTTTGCATTGCTTTCTTTTAAAATTGATTTACTTAAATGAGGTGAATTTGATTAAATAATTAATTTCCTATAAGGGTTTATGGTCAAGGATAAAAACAATTGACCAGTTTTTAGATCAGCAGAGGCGATAAGAAAGTCAAGGGGCCCTGATTAAGGAAGGGGCACAACTCGATATGTATGATTAGAAAAATAATTAGGAGCTTGTGTGTTGTGCTTAGGCAAGGGGTCATTTAAGATTTTTAGCTTTTTATTATCGTTAGCTGACTTAGAAGTAGATGGCTCAGGGAGATCAAGTGAATTACTGTCAATAATATCTTAAATGAGATGCATGAGTGTTAAGCAACGATCAATAGAATGCCTGATGCATTGGTGATAGTCGCATTTAGCATTTTCATCATAATTGTGGCCACGAGGGCGAGATGAATTAAGATGGAGTGGCTGTGGAAGAGTGATTAGATTGTTGTTGAAGAGTTAAGGCAATAGAAATCAAGGTGCATAGGGTAATTTGGTGAAAGTATGCTTTGGAGGTTGTCATTGAAGCTTTTTAGGTGGAGAGCCAACATTAACAGTTGCCTTTGCTTTAGTGGGATTAGGAGATGCCTTGAATGTTGATTTAGCTTGAAAACTATTAGAATATGATGAAGGGGCATCTTGATATTTGAGTTTTCCCATAGATAGAAGTTTATCTTCACGCATTTTGAGGGTATCATTGTAATGTCCCCTTTCCTACGCCAAAGGCCTAAGGGCCAATTCGAGTCCTAGCCTTGTTCATACCCAAGGGGCTAGGGACGCTGGGAGCTATTGGGTGTGAATATCTAGTTCATTTGTTATAATTTTTCGTTGACATGAGCATAAAGTGATTTGGAGGGACTAGATGTTATGTTTTGTCATTAGGGGGGGACCCCATAACACTTTATTATTCTATTTCTTCATTGGGGTCACTTACGGTACTTTATTATTGTATTTCTTTGTTTGGGTCACTTAAGTCATTTTTTAGTCCCACATGGAGCGCCCAACTTGGAAAAAGGTAATGAGATGTTATAAAAGGAGGTTTGGGGGAGTGATGGAGGACATTCTTGCATACATAATTATTTTCCTTCATGTGCAACTGCTACTTGCAAATTTACAACTTGTGGAGTGAAATCCCACAGGGACCCTAGCTTTGGTGGTGAGAGATCTATCCCTAGCTAGCAGGGCATTCTTCGGTAGTGAGAGATCTACCCTAGCTTGTCATTTTTTATTTATTTTTAGAGCTGTTTTACAGAGGTATTTTCAAAGGTTTCAAAGGAAGGGCTTGAGGGTTTCAGTGACATTTTGTGGAGATAATCCATGGGTTTTCAGATCTGATTTGTGGCAGCGATTAGAGAAGATTTTGGTGCCATATTTAGAGACACTTTGAGGGTTTTTGGCCTCTTCCCACGGGGAGCGACCCACTTTGGGATTTTGCAACAATTTTTGGAAGGGTTTCAGTGTGTCGCTTCCAGATCTGGAGGACGGGATCTCTTCTATATCAGTGGTAGATATTATTTCCAAAAATTTAGATTTTTATCTATTTTCTAGGTTTTATCTACTCAGTTCCAGATTTGCAGTATTGTTTTATAGGGATTCCCAGTGTCCATTTTCAGTTCTGGAGGTTGGGTTTTCATTCTCACTATTACTAGATGTTATTTCCAAAATTTCATAATTTTATCATGCCTACTTGAGAAGATATGAATTTTTGAAGTTTTTAGGGCTTTCTATAATTTTCTGGCTGCATTATATCATTCCAAAAATTCCAAAAATAATTTTCTTATGTTCTTTATAATATTAGCAAGCTCTCCTAAAAATTTCAACTGATTTGAGTGAGTATTTTGAGAGATACCAATTTTCTTCAGTTCGTTGCCCTAACTATTAAAAATCTGCAAAAATCATAATTTGGGTTTGCTACAATTTCTTATTTTTGGTATCCCACAAGGGATATTTCAATGGCATAATTGATCAAATGAAAAATAGGTCTCAAAGACAACACTCTCCTGAAGTGGTGGTAAGAGGATTTGAACAAAATGATCTTGTAATTCCAAATCAACAAGCACATTAGTCATCTTAGCTAGGTTGTTCTTATAACATAACACATAGTCTGTTAGATGCTCATTAGATCTTTGTTTGATTTGAGAAAGTTGTGCATAAGAGATCTTGGTGTCAATATTGATTAAAAATTGAGCAAGAAAAGCATCAACTAAATGCATACAAGAATTTACCGAATGAATAGGTAGATTATAAAACCAATGCATGGCGTAATCTTGAAGACTTCTAGGAAAGAGCTTAGCTAGAAATTTATGATCATCCGCATAATCAAGACATGCCACATGAAAATATTTGAGATGCTATTAAGGGTCACAATGGCCATTTAAGGTGGGTATCTTAGGGTGAAGAAGTTTATAGGAAGTGGATAAGCAAAAATGGAGGGTATGTAAAAGGGGTGTGAAGGAGCAACGAGGAATCAAGAGATAGAGAAGAGCATGAAGTAGCTTGTTGCAACTAACAAAATTGAATTTGTAGGTCCTAATATAAGAAAGTTAGGTATTGAGTGCCATAAAAGGAGACTTGTGGTGTGTGAGAAATAAGAGGCACGGTAAAATGGTTGGTAGGAGTAGGAACAAACATGGTAACGGTAAAATTAGGTTGAAGGGTAGAAGAGAAAGGTTGTGTTGCAATAGGAATTGAAGCAGTATTAAATGTGGGATGGTTGAGCTTAGCTAAGTTGGTGGCCTTCTCACGAGAAGCGAATAAAAGAAGATCTAATTCTTGCCAATGTTTAACAATATCAGTTTGGAGATCATGAAGATCTTCATCAGTAAAGGGTGGATACGTTTTAGCCATGATAAAATTCCCAAAAGAAAGATTAGGTTCGAGCGACAAGGTCACCAAATGATTTAATTTAATTTGAATTAAATCTAAATATTATAGAGAAAGTTATTTTATAAATGATAAAATACAAAAGTGACACGATCAAACTAAGATTTAAAATATGAAACCCTAAGAAATAGAGGGATGTAAAAGAACTTAAATGATATACGCACAATATGGAAGTGATCTAAGTAGGGAGAAGTGATGAATATGATGCAAGCAACGTCGTAATTAATCTCTGTAAATTCTGCAACTCATAAACAATGACGGAAAGGGGCGCCCACAGAAGGACATGGGTGTCTAGCCAATGGTGACTTGATTTGAGCGCTCGTGACCACATAAAATTTTTGATTCCAGTTCATGTTGTATCGCAAGAGTGTCATAATTATTCCCTATTAATTGATCGATGTTCACACTGTGATTGCCAAAGGTACCTGTAACCTATAAAAGAGATGTTCACATGCACAAGCCCACAAACCACATCAAACCTAAAAAGGAAAATGCAAAGTGGGGAGTAAGAATGACCCCGATGATCACCCTGAGAGTGAACTTACAACCGAGCATTGCATTATATCTCAGACTCCATGTAGTTCTTGTGTGTGGGGGGGAGGGGGTAATTGTGCCTTAGGATGCCCTTGTGCAAGTTTCACTTAATAACAGGCTATAACTTGAATGTAGCAATGTAGTAGAATATGTGGATAGAATAAAATAAACTTCCCCTTCCTATGTTGTGTATGTAGAGTATGCACTCCATTGTCCCTTGAATGGATGCTAGATGAATGCCTTAGAGTGCTTTAGGTTCCTTTTGAATGCAATCTTAGGTGATGATAGGAATGTTTAGTGCTTGGTCCTTGATTTTGAACAGATAACTATGTATTTACATGATTCCCTTATTTGAATATCATAATTGACAGCTGGAAGGCCGACCTATAAGTGAAAAAGATGCCCAAAATATAAAAGAGACCCAAAAGGAGCGAGTAAGGTGAGAAAGGTAGGGTTCCCAGAGGGGATATGAACATCTGGGCACTGCAGTCTTGGCTGGGCATTGGTGTCTGAAGTCATGAAAGATAAATAATTCAAATTCCGAATGGGTTGTAGGGTATGTAAGACCAAATAGAAAACATAAGACAATTAAAAAATGCCAAAGATAGTTGTCAATCACTAATTTTATTTCTTAGGAATCATATGAATACTATTATACTTTTAGGACCTAGAAATGTACCCAGATGCATGATTTAGTGTCTAGAACTACTCAAATCAACCACGACAAGTGGGATCCTTTGGAATCACTTTCTCAAATTCTCATACCAATAGCCTTTTTAGATCTCATGCGAACATCACCTCGCCATTGTGAGTGTCCCATGACTGCGATGTTTGACATGAACATTCCCTTCCCTCCTACTTTGGGGTAGTCTCCTACGCTGCATGGCTTGGAAGAGAGTATCTGATGTCAGTGCAAGGAACTTTCCATTTTAACGAACCATACCATTGATGTCCAAACCTGCAACTATTTTACCGCAGTGGCCATGATTCCAGACGAATTCCTGTTGCGAGTGAATGATCCTCCGCTCTTTATTTTCATGTAAATTGTTCAAAACACAGTCAAGTGTGCCCTCATTGACAAGGGTGTTGGTACTTGTGTGGCCTCTTTAAGCTCCATCAAGGCTATAAGATATTCAATAGAATATCTCAAGACCACACATACTACTTGTCAAGGGTATGATCGTCGGAAAATGTTGCCTATGCGTTATATTTGGTTACCTATCACTATCCCTCCCAGGATAGTGCATGTGAAGGTTATGGTATTCAATTTTCCTTTATCTTACAACATTTTCCTTAGTCAACCTTGGACCCATCACATGCATGTGGTTACCTCTTCAACATATCAATGTGTTAATTTTGCACACCAAGGGGCAATCTATCAAATCCAAGGTGACTCAAATCCCTAGAATTACGATACTCTCCAACAAAGGGGAACTTATAAGTTCCTTGTACTTAAAAAAATATCACCTATCCCATTCCGAAAATATCAATATTGCAATTATCCTATTGAGTCACTTCATGGTAATGCGGGTCATCCAGATTTGGTGGTGTAGCACCAATGGGCAACAAGGTCTCTTGATTTAATGTTCCTTCTATTTATTTGTGTTACATACACCACTCAAGCCTTATAACCCTTAAGAAGAACTTTGTACTCAACAAATTTAGTTCTCAAATGAATTATGGGAACAATAAGTTTTATTCAAGCACATGTTGGCCTTCAACCTACCTTTCAAATTTGAGTCTCTAACTCCTCTGTTTGATCCTTGAAATCTGTCTCAGTCCTTGGTCAACTAAGACTAGTAAAACCCTGACAACTTCTGTACCTGATTATCCATATTGTACAGTGTGGAAAAGGTCTAAAACCTTAAAAATCAGGTAGAGCACTCTTCAATCTTTATGTCCACTAATTTTTAGAAATTTTCACTAGTTAAAATGATTTCTATAGCAAACTTTCTCTTCCTTGCCCTAATTTAAGGTTTTAACAGTCATAATTTACATGAGAAGGCACAAATAGTTATATATTGAGTTTAAATTCATTTAAAGACCTATTGTTAGGCTCAAAATATTTGAATGGGGTTCCTTTAACCTCTCAAATGCTTAAATTCTGATGGTCATCCTTCCTTCAACTATTATGGCAAGATATATAGTCTTATATGTTTTAAGGGATTGTAGATGAAAGCTAAAACCCTAACTCACTACTTAGACTCAGTTTCAAATTTATGTGGCTTCAGGAAATGGGTTCTCACCTCCTGAAAAAAGTGAAAACATTGAAATTAATCTCCTTTCAATTGTTACAAGTTACTAAGGCCTTAATCCTAAAAGACAACTCTGAATTTGGTCTAGAAACAAGAATATTTGAAACCCTACAATTTAATACAAAGAGAAATCAACATGTAACTTATATTCTTCACAATTATCAACACTCTACCATTTTAGTATCACAGTTACAAGGCAATATACTCTACGTTATTTCCACGTTGACAATATACAATGCTCTTGCATAACTTTTTTCGTCAAAATTAGTCATAAATGCTCAATGACAATCCATGGTTTTTGGAGAACCCCTGTTCTTACTCTTGCATTCAATGATGATGATCATTCCTTGCATGATGGTGATTAAATAACCTCACTATTCAAATACTTATTCTTCACCAATCCTTTACACACACAGTCAATGAATTCTTAGTGTATCAGACCAAGGCATTGTCTTCCCACAATAACACCTTCCAATTCTTGGAACAACATAACAATCATATTTACAATGTAAAAATATTATAAGATTAAGCTTTACACATTTGTCTTATGTCCACACATTCAAAATACCCGCTAACATAGTTTTATCATCATCCTACCATATTTGCATCAATTTTAAGCAAGCAATCAAGACTTTGACTCTTTGACATAGGTCCTTTCTCAACAATAACTTCTCCTTGAACCCAAGTATGTTTAATTTATATATGCGATGATCTTAAACAATATTTTCACACTTGTACACCATTTTTTTGAATCAACACAGTTACAATGGCTAAGAAATATTCTCACCTGTAATGAAATCTAGCATAGAGGGTTTTCCAACATTGTCATAAGCTTCCAACATCTGAAACATGTCTCCAACAATCATTATAGTGATCATAAGAAAAATACAAGGAGGATAATCAACTTAACAAGACTAACAATCATCAAGAATGTCCTTCAAAATAGAGGTTACATCATATTTTTTCTAAAACATTACAAAAATGTATCCTCTTTCTTCATTCTCTGCTCATGCTCCTCAAGGAATGGCCTCTACCTACCTTCCAATTCGAGCTTTTAGACTCACTTCATCTCCATATATATCCCTAACTAACTTGCCCCTATGACTCACATACCCAACCTTAGCTAAAATAATTATGTAAATAACTTTATTACATAATTATTTTCAACATTTATAATCCATACCCTCACTTAAGGCCTATTCCATAAACATATACTCTCACACCACTCTCCTCAACCTCATATACACCTTTACTCAAGCTAATAAGCCAATACCCTCATTATATGTTTTCCAACTTTTGAATTCATAAAACGGAGGGAGAAAGTACATTTTAATTTTTTTTTGAAGTTTTGATCCCCAAAATATTTTCCACATGAGTTCTATACATTGACCTCATAACTATATATGAATGAAGGATTCTCAGTCTTTAATGCATTTTTATGCCCCTGCATCAGTTTGGTTGGGCGCACACCTCCCAATCTCTTGGATTCTAACAATGATGAGCCTAATGAGATTACTGTTTAGAATTAATACTTTGGACCTATTAGATCTTGTCATCTTGCAACTTCTTCCTAACTTGTGACCTCACAAAAAGGAGCCATCAATTCCCGTTGTTATTTCTCAAACAACTAAACCTACACCTAAACAAAAGGTTCAACTTGAAACCGCAGTTGATTCTTTCATGATAGATACTATCACCCATGACTATGATGATGTTTACACTTTGGATGATCTCCATTTGGCTAGTTACGCCTAAATTCGGGGATAGAGAGGTCTGACATTACCAAAGCTCCCTCCAAAGCATGCTTGCCTGTGATGTGAATGTTATTTTTGTACAAGAATACCCTTCACATTTGATTGAGCCTCCTCTTAGCAGACTGGTGTTTGGGCCTCAGACAACTTTGCCATGCTCATCTTCTCCCCATAAATCCAACATTATATCACCCAATGTACTTCCTCATCTAAATGAAGGGGAGTGTATACATGATTTTGACTATGAATTTGATGATCTCATGGGTGACGAAGCACCAAATGTGCCAACATCATCTATACTGACACACACTGATCATTCACATCATCCAATCCAAGTGTCAAGATGTAAGAAATCCAAAGGCTGAGTACAAAGGATGTATAGTGGGTAAAAATGTGTTTAGGCACCGTGCACTCTTACCATCCATTCAACCAGGGTATTCGAGGGGTAACGAGTGAGGGACACACCAAGATTGACACACAAATGAATAAAATTAAAGGGGGGTACAGGGACCACTATGATCACATACCCTAAGGGAAGTAACCCTTACACTAGGACAAACTAAGGTTTATAAGGCCTTAGGTTGAAAAAGAAGAAGAAACCCTATGGATGTATCAACACAATGGGGGCTGATGTTAAATTAGATAAACATGCAAAACCTATTTTAACATGAAAGGAACTGAGATACTAAGGAAAGAATATAACATGAAAGGAACTGAGATATAATATTCTAACCTAGCATGTCCATAAAATACTAATCTAACATAGATTATGTATTGAATGTAAGGAACTACTATATAAAAAATGACAAAGTGAGTTAGAGCACTTACCTGTTGGGGGTGAGGTCGTTGATGCATCTATCTCCCAAAGGACCATATACCAAGAGAGAACAACTTTCAAGTGGAGAAGGGAAAACAATGAAGTCCTAACTCACTATGGACGACCCAAAAGTGCAAGCAAGAAGAAGCTCTAAGCCAAGATTCAAGATGTAAGAAATCTAGAAGCTGAGTAAGCAGATGCAAGTTGGCACAAGAGAGAAAAGTTAATGGCAAGTTCAATTGTGTAATTGAAAGAGCATATGATGTCAATTTGAGAGTTGGGGGTATTTATACCGATGCCATCACTCGTGGGTGAAGGAATCAAAAAGATCTTGAATTTGCATCGACATAAATTGCCCATGGGCAATGGCATCGACAAGGGGCAGAAAAGCAAGGGGATATGTGCAAAGAGTCACGAAGAATAAGAATAGTGCAAAATGAAAGAAGAGCGGTAATGAGCAAGCAAGATGTCAGAATAATGTGAGGAAAATAAGAGGATGAAAGTAAAATAAGTACATAAATGGGACCAAAAGTTTTTCTCTCTCCATGTAGCATCCCCAACCCAATGGTTATGTGAATAACAATACCCCTATCCTATAACAAACCCCTTTTGGCACCCGTTCCAGAGATAGATGCATTAACGACCTCTAACCTGAAAAGAGAATTGTTAGCTTTAGGTTTGAAAATATAAAGCGTAAAATTTTAGGTGTATACAATTGCTTTGAAAAGATGCGTGGTGATATGTGCAGGTCAATAAATTCATAATAACTTCCAATGCAAGGTGTCACAATCAAGGTTGGACTTTCTCTATTCCATTATGAAGACTATTTTGAAGGAAGTTAAGGAAAAGTGAAAATAAGGAATACGATTCCTAGTTATTTTAGGAGTTACAACCAACTCCCAAACTATTTTCAGATCCAACTGCCTAGATTCCTGAGCATGTATTAGAAGGAAGTGGCTATTAAATGCATGTCTTGACTGATATGACAATGTAATAGAATAAAAGAAATAAAAGAACATAATAATAAGATAATAGTAGATATATTTATATCTAGTTTGTTTGATAAGAGACTCTTTTTTGAATTAATAAAAGCATGTTGTTCTAAGAGGGAAAATGTGTCAACAATCCAATCCAAGGGAAAGCAAGTGCCCACTCAACTGAGGAATTTGATATTGTGGTATTTATGTTCATGTTTTTTTATAGCATTTACGAATTCTAAAGTGATCTTAACAGCAATCATTTCCAACATTTGCAATATTTCAATTGAATCAACATTTCTCTTTCAGTAGTTATTTGACTATATCTTATTTTTAATTCCAATAAGTTTCATTTCAAAGTATCCTCATTTTGTAAAGCATTCTCTTCTACACGTTGATTTCAGTAGACTAAATATTGTTTGTGTTACTCTTTAATTCTAAGTAGCTTAGAGTTTGTTGGCGAGGGAATTTGTTGAATGGACAAATTTGTGAATTCCTTGCCAACGCTCTGGGAATCTAAGTCCCTCTACTTAACCGGTGTAGCTATCGTGTATGCACACGTGATAAAGTGTGGATTTTTGTGGTGGCCTTTCAGTTGGGGATCCAACAGGGGCACTCCACTGACCCTGCAACAAATGCTTGCAGTTATCTGCAAGGGGGAATTTGCTATGAAGGTGGGAAATGGAGTGAGAAAAGAGGTAGGAGAACTACTATTGTAGGTAGAAAATCAGATTCCTACACACATTAATTAGAAACTTTAACACATGCATTTATGAGAAGAAAAAGCCCTGCAAATGGAAACAAGACGAGATAAGATTGCGAACTCAAAGTTTCTAAAATCTCCTCATTAAAAAGGCTACAAAATCCTTCTTGTATTGATGCTTAAACATAAGTTGTACATAATGTGGTAATGGAAGAAATTTGAGAATGGAGGGAAGTAGAAGAAAATGGCTCTCCTTTGATTTCTCTAAGTACAATGCACTCATGAGTTTACAAGATCAATTGCCAACCCTGTACAATGGCGTGAAGAAGCCATTAAATATCTTGCAAGAAACAATTACAACTTCTTCTTTGTTAGCAAGAAATGATTTACAATCTTTTCAGTTATTCATGTCCGTTTAGATTCTTGATTCATGAAGAAACGCCAATGGCAGAAAAAAACCAGACTTTTCATAATGCAGCTATTACACTTGTTTTGTAACTTTGAATTTGAACTGTTCATCTTACCTTTGAAACTTTTAACCAAATTCATCCACATGGGAGAAATTTATTGGAGCGGGCGTGGAGGGATGCCTTTTGTTTTTTGTGACTTTTGGAGAAATGGCGTTTTGGAACATTTTTGGCCTGGTCTCCCACTTTTGATATGGTTTTGACATGTGGCCTTACTTGAGTGGAGACATAATTGCGGGTCACTTTTATAATTTTAACTTTTTTCAATGCTGGGCTCAAAAACACAAATTGCTCCGCTGACCCTCCAACTCACCTCCCCACTTTGACCTTTTGACGTGGGCTTAATATTTGACTTTTTACCAGGCATGGGCAGGGTTGTAGGTCACTTTTTAACTTTAAGCCCATTCAATGAAAAAAGGCTCAAAACCTCAAAGTTCTCTGCCGACCCACTTCCCCACTTTGACTTTCAATGCGGGCTCAACATTTGACTTTTTCCTCATAGCATGATCAGAGCTGCGGGTCACTTTATGACTTTTAGCCCTTTTTACAAAAAGGCTCAAAAACGTAAATTGCTCCATCGGCCCACCTCCCCGCTTTGACCTTTTGACATGGGCTTAATATTTGACTTTCTCCCTTTTGTTTGGCGGGGCCGTATATCTGACCCTGGACACGTGGAGAGCTAGCGCTCATTCAGAACCTACCTTTGGATTTTTCCTTTTGAAGTTGCGCCAGGCTGACACGTGGAGGCTTTTTCTGACCCACTTCCCTGCTTTGACTTTCGATGCAGGCTTAAGATTCAAATTTTTCCTCATCATCACAATTCCTCAAAATGCAAAAAGGACCCATTCTGCCGCATCCAATTAGATATGTCCACATACCCATGGATAATGGGGCCACAATTTGATGGGGAAGAAAATGCCTGTCATTCACGACTGTGGAAAAAATGCAAAGAAGAAGAAAAGTTCCACCATTTCGCGTCCGAATTTCAAATTTCTTTCGCAAACCAAGGCATTGAAAAGAATGCAAGGTTCGACGATCCATGACCATAGAAAGATTGCTAATTTAATTCAAATGAGGACAACAATAAAATTTTCACATGTCCAGATAGGAAAACGGAAAATTTATCAAAACGTGAAGACTGGAGAGTTTAAACAACTTCAAAGCATGAATTTCTCTATCTTTTCGGACTTCCAACTTTACTTGAACACTTCTGGAGGGCGTGAACTCAAAATTTTTGAATTTGACTTAAAAAATGAGGGGGGGATTTTGAGGGCAACAACAAAGTTATTTCTTGCAGTACTTTCAAAAGTTAACTACTTTCAATAGTTAGTGAAGTGAATAGATAGAATCAAATAGGACAGATAAAGCCCCCCAAAAAAAAACCCAGAACCATCGTCACTAGTTATATGTTTATTGTCTTCATTGCATACTTCTTATAACACCATCCCTGGTTAAAATGACATCACTTTAGACTGATTGATAAAAATGATTGGATATCACAGACGACCCATCATGCACCACCCCATACTAACTTGGGAAGAACAACCCATTGTAGCTATAACATAACACTTCCAACTCAAAAATCTTGGATATTAGTAACATAAGAAAGATGCAACAACTACAATACTTGAAATCCCTTTTACACATCATGTTAAACCCAAAAAGCTTCATCATTTATGACAATCTATAGTTTTCCAAGGAGGACACTATCCATTCAAAATATGAATTAAGAAAGAACATCTTACCATTTTCCCACACCAAGCTTCTTGTTGTGACAACTTTTATTATCTTGATAACCTTGCTTTAGAGTGTAGAAGTTGGCTTCAAAGAACACTCCAAGAGTAACTCCTTCACAACTTTGATGGGATACATAACAAGTTCAAAATGATCCTTCATAAAAAAATATTTTTAGCCATATACATAGAGTAGCAATATTGAATTTAACAAGGACTTCCTCTTTCTTATAAATAAAAGGATCAACTGGAACCCAAACATTTATGTTCACATAATCTTGAACTTGCGCGAAAAGATTTATGTGCCCTTTATTACTATAAAATTTCTTCACATTATCACCAATTATATGATGAGGCATCAAACATGACATATAATCATTATTTTCAACAAACTGCCCATGATGGCACAATTATGGCAAGGACACATGAGTAGATAAAATGTGATCATTTCTATCATACCTTGGGATACCAATAAAAATCTCACCCTTATTTTATTGGTACTTGCTTGGAACATCTTTAGAACTCTCTTCAAGGTTATGAACTCCATCGATCTACCCAACATTAACTGTTGTTTGGGAAATTCCAGTGAATTGAAAGTAATTACAAAGAACTGGGAGTGCCCTTCCTTCATGGACATACCTTTCCATAATGTCATCATCATATACTTCATGAAAAATTGATTAATTAAAATTAACTAAATATGTAGTTTATGGGGATAGTTAATCTAAGTTATGAATAACTGTAATAAAGTAAATAAATGCAGTAAATAAAGTGTGTAAATGATTTAAGTAAAGTTCTATGCAAAAGAAAATGCTAACCCTAATGTGCAAAAGAGAAGAGGAAAGAACTCAGTTCAATAACATTTTCTTGTGGGACCGCGTCGTAGAGGTGACTGGAAAATTTGGAGGTATCAATGACTGTGCAAAATCTCTGAAAAGGATGGATCTGGATTGATTCCCTAGACTAGAGCACCTGGGAAGGGACTAGGGCACCTATGGGCACTCTGATCCACAATCTGGGCACCCTAGTCTACGTAAAAGCTCTGAAATTGATCTTTGCATGGTTGGGAGGTGATCTAGAACCTCCATTGTATGTCACATCATATTCATTGTGCTCCTTCAGATGTCGCCAATAATCCAAGATGAAAGGAAGACATGCAAGACCCCAAAACGAGCATCAAACCCTAAAAAAAATGCATATGAAGGGGTCAGATTGACCTTAGCTGCCACGATGGTGGACTTACTAACTGAGTGTTGCACTACATCTCAGGCCTAATGTAGTTCCATGTACAAGTGTGTGTGAACATGCCCTAGGTTGTTGTTGTGTTAGTCGCAGTCGCACTTTGTGAAGTAGCGAAAAATAACTATGTGTAGAAAATGTAATAGAATGTGTGCATGAAATGGAATAGAATCCCTGCCCCTATGAAGTGTGATGCAAATTTCCTAGCCTTGTGCTTTGTGATGGAGATATATGGATGCAAGTGATCTCCAATCTAATAAATGGATGCAACTCTAGATGGATGATAGTAGTGAATGATGCCAGGTTGCTCATCATGGTCTCATAACTTTATATATATAGGGTTCTCTTGATCTAATTTTGCAATTAACCCCGAAAAGGCCAACCATAAGAAAGATAAAGATCTCAAAACAACTAGAAAGATCCCAAAAAGTGGTGGGGAAAGTGCAAAAAGGACCGGGGCGCCCCTGGTGGGACCAAGGCACCCACAGGCGTCCCAGGTACTAATATGGGCACCCCAAATGAGGCCTAAAATAACGTGGGATGAAAATGTTGACTAGGAAAATGGGTGCAAGAGGTCGGTAATGGAGAAGTAAAATAAAAGAAGAATGGTCAAAGGGAAGGGGGTTAATTAGTACTTTCTTCACTCAAAAACCTTCTAAATAGTAGTATGAGACTGAGACTAAATAATGTCTAAAGTGCATAATTTTGTGTCTACAAAATCTGATTTTTTCTTCTCCATTTTTTTGCAACATGCCATCATTAGAACTCAATGAATCATTATTAAATATCAAAAGGATTTTTTACCTTCCAACTAGTGCTTCATGATTTCCTTCTATTCCCTAGGCTCGTGCTTCAAGATTTCATCAAACCCCTGACCCTTCATATTATTGTTCTGAAAATCAGTTAAGGGCTCATCCTTGGGGAAAATGATAGGTACTTCTACCTCTTTATTTGTAAATTTTGTAGCATCAAAAACCCTTTTTGGTTCTTCATCTAGGCAACACCTTTCCATGTCCTTCAAGATGGTCTTCTTAGGACTCATCAAAACCTAGTTACGGATTTGATTTTTCTTTATCTTCTTTAAAGAGAAGCCTCTTTAGGTTTGTCTCTTTAGTGCATTCTTAAGGTTTAGGGTTTAACCCTAATATCTTCATCCATGCTCTGGTTGTCCCCTTGTTGGAACCATCAAATGTGGAGAGTGTCACCTTCCTAAAGGCATGTTGAAGATCCTCATGTGGCAGTTGAGATCT
This sequence comes from Taxus chinensis, assembly GCA_019776745.2. NCBI lineage: Eukaryota > Viridiplantae > Streptophyta > Pinopsida > Cupressales > Taxaceae > Taxus > Taxus chinensis. The sequence continues at coordinate 682,537,189 of CM034148.1, forward strand.
AGGCTTAGGCCTTGACCTACCCTTACTCAACCTTATAAATTTAGCAAATGAAATAACATCACAGATCTCATTCAAAAGAGCCATATATTCTTCATAGATAGCCATAATGTTATTACCCACGAGATGTCATGTTTCTGCTCCTCCCGAATGAATTATTTCTTTGGTAAGAACCTAGGTTACCAATCCATATCTGTATTATTTGTCACATCCTTGCACAAATACCATCAAGTTTGGAAGATCGATGCTCTCATACCACTGTAATGTCCCTTTCTAGGGTTAAAACTAAAAATAAGGGTTTTTGGCTCAAACCCAGATGACAACTTTTGATTTTTATTACAACCACTGATTAATCACTTTAACCTCAGAGGAACAAATTGAAAATGGAATTAGAAACAAAGAGAAGTCCAAATATTTATGACAACAGAGGAATTCATATGGAAACTAACAATATCAACACTTAGCCCTCGTGATGAACCTAATTTTCTATTTCCTAGGGAAATGAATTGTATGAGCTTTTTCAAGACAATTCTCATGTAATATAGACTACAAATCAATATAGAAATATCTCAAACACTTCATAAGTATAACAAGATGAAATGTGGAGCAAATATATACTTTATAATTTTAATTCAAGTGTAAATACAACTGAAAACTTAAAAAATTCATAACTTCATCAATACTTGGAGTTTCAACACAAACAGATTCTCAAAATGATATCCAAGAGATCATCTATCAAATAAAAGTGAAATCATAATATTTCAACCATGAAAACCCCACCAAAAGTGATCATGAACTTCCCAAATGGATAGATTAAGTGGAGGAATGGTGTCAATACCCTTGAAAGTTCCCTAGCTGGAGTAGAAGTGCTCTATGCACATATAAACACCTTGTTGTTTTGGAAATTTGACAATAGATTCCACTAGTGACTCATGAATGAAGCCACCAATGTATAGAAGAGGGTTTTTTTCCCTAAGTGTGATCCTATTTAAGTGTTTCATCCTTGATATGTGACAAAGGAAGGGTTTTCATCCTTCAACGACAAGAAGAGAAGCTACACTAGCCCCAAATCCAAGTAAATGTCAAAATGGTGAATGATAATGACCCCCCTCCTCCATTCGAACCCTCCTTAAGTACCCTTATTTGGCACCAAAGATGAATTAGAAGATCAATCTTCATGACCAGCCTCTTAATGAAGGGGGAAGTGCACTTTTAATCTTCACTTAAGAAGATTAACCTCATAAAAAGGGAAAAATCATTTCTTTATCTCCATTGTAGCTCTCAAGAAGACAAACCTTAATAAAGGAGAAGTTATAAGTTCCTTTTTGCTTTGTCATTCACCCATCACCTAATCGAATCACTCTAAGCCATGATTAATAATCAAGGAAAATACAATCACTTACAATTATGACAATGTTCACCTCCCTTGTTTTCCTTTCCTTGGAGCCAATGGAAGGTAGAATGGGCCCAAGGCCTTCACAATGAATAAATTAGAGAATGGGACATTACATGAAGAGATAGAACATTGAGGATGAGAGAGAAGAGGAGAAAGGGGAGTGAAATAGGCTCAAACAAGGAAAACCAAGAGTTAACAGGCACATATAGAGTTGCAAGTGTCAAAAGTCAAATATAAAATAAGAAACATGTCAAACATCAAACAAACAAAAGGAACACATGCCATTAGGATTCTAATCTAGAACAATAATGAATAAACACAAAAAATACACTCATATCGTAGCAATTAAGTAGTCTCATACAAAACTTAGGTGTCTACATAATGCCCCACTTTGATGTGTTTATGCTTTCATATCAAAGTAAAACCAATCTTATGGATATAGAGTAGTTGTGTTTGCCTCGCCACCTACAAAGAGTTCTTGAAGTTAGTATGGGAATAATAATACAATTGAAATTCAAAAGGAGATATATAGATATCACTTAATCTCTATATTGGAGGGCTAGAAAAATCATAGAACTAACATCCATATCCTTATGTATGGGATATAGAAAGGTTAGTGTATGTAATCAACCATACACTTTTATACATGATTACAAAATAATGATATTTAATTGTAATAAAATTCAAATAAGAAAAGAGTGGTGAAGAATACCAAAGCAAATGTCTCAGAGAAAAGCAAGGTAAGACCGAAGTGTATGGGGATGACCCATAACATATTGATATTATGGCCCATTCTGTACGATTCGGTCCATAAAACTCAAAAAATAAAACAATTAAGACATGATAATTGGGATCCCTATAACACGACCAAAAGTGGAGAATTCCATAAAACCATGAGGAATCACAATCAGATAAATCAAAAGTAATCGAAAACAACAAATTGTGTCACCAATGTCTAATCTTCTTGATTAAAAAACCATGTACATAATAACGTACTAAAAGTGTAATGTAATAGTAATAAGTGCATATTTTGGTGTCTACTTGATGTGTTGGTAAGAAATTTGCTTATCTTTTATGGATAATACATTTACATAGATAAAAATTTATTTGTCGTGTTTAAATTTTGCACCTCCTATTCACATTTTTTATGAAGAGAACTAAATCATTATGGGAGTTAAATGTGAAGGGTAGAAATTAGAGGAGATATCCACTTGGGAAGAAATAACATGAACAACTAGTTACAAGTTGTGTCATTTTATTTTCCTTCTCATATACATGTTTAAAGTGGCATGTTTTTTTTAATTTTCTTGTAACAGTTCCAATGATGGGTAAAGAGATTCTTCAAATCAGTGTTTAAAGGGACATACACATTCTTTTTTGAATGTACATTGACATTCTTTCCTTCCATTTGAAAATGTATTTTGTTATACATGTGTAGTGATTTAAATGCAAGTTTGTAAGACCTTATATCATGTAACATTTGTAATGGAATATTATTTTAAAATCTATGTCTATTTTTAGTTGATAGTAAGACCCCATTGAAGGGAAAATTGTACAAGTAGATTCCAATGTAAGATAAGGATGTTAACATACATTCATAAAGTAACCAATTTTATTACTATGTATTATTTGCCTTTGTTGATAACAATGTACAACAAGGACGAATATAAGCATCCTTTATAACCTATAACAGTGCAATGACTAAGAGAAAACTCTGCTGAAAGAGACCAAGAAACTGAGAGTGCAAGGGGTCAGATCGCAAAGACATGAACGAGTTCGTGAAAATTCTTCATCACCTGGTTGTAGGTTCTAGTTTGGGATAGTTAGATTACTTTAAATTGAGAGACACAATTCTTGTCATTACATACTGAGGACACAACCCCTATTCGGAGAGATTGCCTCCTATGATCATGTATTAAGGAGAGAGACTTTAGAAAAGGGTTGTCATGTAACTTTTTCAAAAGAATATGCCTCGTGTCGGGAGATAGCCTCATAGAGAGAGAGATTACCACCAATGATATGTGATCAAGGTGAGAATAATGCCTTCTGTTGATTTTGCTCCCAAGTTACCATATGGGTTGCAGGAAGAGTTCATGTTTGATAGAAGAGAGAAATAGCCAAAAATGAGGAATTTGTACCTTCATTTACTGAGAATGAAGTTCTTGGTGGACCAAAATCCTTCCTAATTGGGATTGTGTGATCTGGAGGATATTCATACTTTGGATGTTCCCCTAAATATCCCCAAACTAGTTCCTTATGGAAGAGCTCATCGAGAGCTTTTCGATGCCTTTTGAACGAGGGTAACATGGAGTCCATATGGGGAGATACAGTCCATTGAAGTTCAGATTCAATTGTTAAAAATAAAGTGCAGGTTTGCACAATGATGATGTGGTAGAATGAGAACATGTCAAGTGGTAAAATGTGAGAAAAATAATGGTTTGCAGCCTCCGGTCTTCGATGGTCAAGATGGGTGCCACATAGTGTGCCAACTAGGGGCCCAACAACTAGTGTAATCCTCTCTTTTTTAGGAGGGGGATCCTATTGACTTTCTTCACATTATATTACATGTGATTTTACTTATCAACCTCATTATTGTTCATAATATGGTGCATGTGGGACTAAGTCCCTATATTTCTCAAAATTCTCTAAGTTGCTCGTCAAGTTGGAATTGAGCTAGGAGTCGAGCTGAGGGGTGAGCTAACAAAGCTCCTTATCATGCCAAGTCACATTGCCATCTCATCAAGTGAGCGATACACCTTATCTTAACAAACAAACCAAGCCCATTGAGTTCATTCCAACCGCCTCATGGCCAACTCATGTTGCACTATAAACCGAGTGACAGGACGAGCCATGAGGGCTCGCATATTATCCAACTTCCAACTCACAGAGAATGAGTTCAATATAACCAACTTTCAAGTCAAGGAAACACTTCAAACTAACCAGTGCCGAGAGCTCGAGAAACAAGCTAACTTACATCCACATGGAGTTAGTGTCGAGTTGGACAATGAGTAGTTGGGTTAGCCAACAAAACATTTACAAGGTGTAGCTAAAGTCACATGCATATCCACGCATCAAAGGCTATTTTAAGCCTTGGATAGTTGTATTCCCGCAACATGCGGGATAATACATCCCCATATAGCAATGTCAAGGTAGTGATGAGGGAATTTGACCCCCTTACCACGCGGTCCAAAATTATATGCTTTGACCAATGGGCCACACAGTTTGCAAACAATACTAAAGGTGGTATATTGTATTAGAGGTAGACCTTTTGCAGGATTGTGTATAGTCTTAGGTCCTCTCATGGAGAATTAAGCCTTTCTTAAGGAGATTTTTCTTGTTATGTAATGTTTTTTTGTAGGGATTATGTAGAAATGACATAATAGAGATATATTTGCCTAGTATGAAGACTTTTTTCCCATTTTGGAGAGATATTATGCCTTTTTAAAGAGATGGTTATGCCTTTTTAGATAGATAAAAAGCAGGGTGGAGACCATTTTGTGTAGAAAGACGACACTGTAAAGCTGAGAGCTTGTTGCAGAGACTTCCTAGAGTTGGTTTGAGATACTTGTAGGTCATATTTGACCTTAATTGGAGAATTGATGTAAGAATTGTGTTTATTTTTACATCATTAATAAGATCAGTTCGTGTTTTTACAAACTCAAAGACGTAGTTCCTTACGAACGAATTTTGTTATCAACTTTAGAGTTTTGTGTCTCTGGTTTTCCTTCATTTACTACTATTTTAATAAGTTACGATATGATTTTTAAGTTATAAGCCAATTCAACGTAATTTGCATATATTATGAGAAATTGAGAAATAAAGAGAATGAATGTGGAATTGGGGGTACATGTTAAATTTACTAATTACATTTCAATTTCAAAGTTTTTAAGTGCCAAATTTAACGTAGTATGTTAATTTGAGATAATTCAATAAGTATCCATAAAAACAAGAAAATTGAGTCAGTTAAAGTTCACCATTTTTGGATCAAGCTTGAATAGTTTCTTTATACTTTTTTTAGACAAAAAATAAGAGGCAAATAATTAAGGTGCCTATGAAGGTGAATTCCTTAAGGCATGTGTTCTTCTATAAAAAAGGTTATGATCCATTTAAAACATTTTTTTTAATCATTTTTAATAGGAAAAAGTTTCATACACATAATTATTGTTTGAGTTGGTTGTTTGTAAACATGAAAAGTGGTTTTATGTTAACCATGCATTATAACTAATAATAAACATTACAGTTTAGATGTTCACATAAATAAACTAATAAATGAATCTTATTTCATAAAAGAATGATTAATGAATTAATTATAATATCAATGGGGTTATCTTTTTCTAATATTATGGATACTCATGTTTTAACCCTACTATAAATAAATTTAGCCCTCTAATGTGAAGAATAATATGCTTGACATGTGGGCAGATGAAACAAACATTGTTTGCACTGCAGTCTTTTACATGATATACATTTTTACAAGTTCCCATTTTTGTGTGTGTTGAAGGTTAGGAAAAACCTTAGTTTTTCAATAATACATCTTCCACCATTATTGCCTATTTGTCATTTTTTCTATAACATTCTAGAGATCAGAAGGTCATTGTGAAGGAAAACTTTGAAGCAGAGATGAGTTGATGCTATTGTATGCAATATTGGCAGATTATCTCCAGAGTTGTCCTATCTTTGTAAGGTAAGCACTATATGGTCAATGAAAAAGGTAACATGAAGATTATTTATCCTTGATGTGCTTAGTATTATGTAGAATACTTTCATGTTGAACCACAACTGCTTAAACATAGAGGTGAGCGTTGGACCATGTTGATATCTTACATATTCCCATATAAATTTGGTATATTAGCATCAAATACTTGGTTAAGTTCTAAGCTCGCTACCTTTCAATCTAAAATTTATAAGAAAAATGCAACACTTCAGATATAATTTAACTACATGCAATCTCTTGTGTAAATATCACTACATTTATAGTGAATATACTCCTGAAAGAAAACTCTCGTGATTTATTTATGTCAATCCAGAGGTCTCTATCTCACATGTTCTAAGTAATAACAATTATGTTCATGAAATGAAATCTTTATCAAACCCCAACTGCTAATATTTATTTTTTAGGAAATGATTTGAGGTTTCGATTCCATCCTAGTCAGGATTTTGATCCTCACAACCACTTAAAAGTAATTTTCTAAGGGTTTCAACTGTGAGCAGAGACCGAGATATTCAATTGTGAGTGTCATTTCTAGCTATTGTGAGTGGGGGCCACTTACCTTGTTATTCAACTATGAGTAAAAGACCATGCTTCTTTGTTATTCCAACCACTAGGGAAGCTGGGACCCAAGCTTCTTCCTTCTCTAGACGATCCAACAACATTAATAACTTAGACGTGGAGCAACCAAGAGCATTAGGGTTTCAACAACAACAATATTTTTTGTTTAAGTGTGGATATGGACATGAATTTTCATCCCTCTCCTGAGAATCCTCTAAAGTAGGGTGACCCACCTCTAACAATGAACACCTCACTATATAACAATAATGACCTCCATAAGAAGGTAAGGCTTTTGAATTTTATCTACCTGATGAGTTTGCCAAAAAAATTGCAGACATTTCCCAATGTAAAATTGTTCTTTATTTCCTTAGAGGCATTTCTCCCCGACGGTGAGTTTTACAAATAGACAAGGTAAGTCTAGGAGGAAAATAGAGGGTAGAAAATTGAATATGTAAGTGGGTTAGGTAAAGGGTATGTCTCTGTTTCTCTTTGCCTTATTTGATTTTTTCTAGGAAGCCCAACAATATGGAACATGGGTTATTTGTGGTCATGTATGTTTTCTTCAAGGTTGGAAGCTCAAATTTCATCTTGAAGGGTCATCCCGATCACAATACCCCATGTGAGTTGAATTCCCTTTTCTTAGCTTAGTTGTTAGAGATTTTCTACATGAGCTTGCAAGTCAGTTGGGAAATGTAGTCACAAAATCAAGCACTTACTATTATATTTATACTGCCAATATGTTGTTTTATATATGGATCTCGTGTAAGAAAATTATTCACCAATGGCCTCGTTGTCAGTTAGTTGGTTCTCATCGTCATTTGTCTTGCACAGTCGTCAGTTGTTTGCACAGTTTTGGTCATCTCTTAAGGAGTATTAGGTGTCATAATTTGCTTGATTGTCATCTTTAGTCTTTGACTAGGGTGCCTAGGGTAGGATTAGGGTGCCCATGGGTACCCTGGTCCTTACGCGCTTTGGTCCCCAATGCACTTGGGTCTAATTTAGAGTTTCAAAGTCGGTCTTTATAATTTTCCCTCCCATTCTCCTAGGTACTAGTCGGCATGTCAGGTCATTAGTGTCGAAATTTGAGAAAGATATCCCTATATAAACATAGCATATTTACTATCTTATGGGAGGACTATCTACCATCTAAGAGCTAGCTATCTACTAAGGCAAGGGACTGCATTTGGGCATCATTCCATCACACACACTGCATAGGAAAAGGAAAATCTATTCTATTCCATCCACCATTTTACATTTACATGTAGTTATTGTCATCTATCTTTGCGTCATTAATGCGGTTAGGGAACCCTAGGCACAAAATTGCACACAAATCACACAGAAATACATTAAGGTATGGAATGTAGTGTGACACTCAGTCAGTAAGTCCACCATTGTGGCATGCTGAGTTCAATCTAACCCTATCATATGCATTTTTATTTTTTATGAAATGATGCTTTGTTTAGGGTTTTTTTGTGACTTCTCATTCATTGTTGATTACTAGTGACACATTGGCGTAGTATTGTGACAATCTGATACGACAAATAATTAGGGTTCTGGAAGACCTGCCAGACACTTCCAGATTCAGGTTTTGGACCTCCTGTACAGACTAGAGCGCCTATAATGCAAACTAGAGTGCCCCCAAGCACCCCATGATCCTCCTCCAGGCACCCCAATCTAGTTGGATCTTCATATGTTGCTAATTTCTTGAGGTGTACCATCACACTTCTGCTCCATCCACATCATCACATTGTTTAGTCCCGATCACATAGCAAGGTAATTCATTTTCAGGTTAGTACCCTTATCCCTCCTATTTCAATTATTTCATTTCATTTAAATATCAAATAAAAATAGTTAGCATTTGTATTTCAGTTTATATTAGTTCTTACATTGTTGTACCTATTTAGATTAACTCATAAAAATACATATTTTTAGTTAATCATTTTGGTGAACCCGTATAATAGAATATTTTTCCCTAGGATCCACTTCAAACCCTAATGGCTAAGAATAGTTCATCTTCTTCGCCCATCATGTCTCATTTTAGTGTTAGCCCTATCTACGATGAGGTTGCCATCGCTAAGCTCACGAATTTCTATGATAATCTTATTCCTATGACATCTCATATCAAACAACAACTTTTAGATGGTCAACAATATGTGCCTACTCATTTTGAAGATTCATCCCATTAGCATTAGTATCGTTGAGGATCCTATAGCCTTCACTCATTTTACACCATGTTATACGACTACTAGTGATCCTCCTTCCAATCTCTCTAAGGAAATTTTAGATTATTCTCTTATTGATTACATTCTTGGTATTGATCATCTTTCACATTCTCCTTCTACTCAACATACCACTATAGTTCCATCTCACGATTCTCCTGCTTATGATATTGCTTCTCATCATTCATCACATGCTAGCTCTCATTCAATTTTGTATTATATTGATGGTCCTATTGATAGTATCCTTAGTGACATTCTCATTTCTGAGTCTTTGTCAGACATGATGAGGTGATTGATAGTCACGTTTCTCCTTCTTTTCATATTGCCGAGAGTGAATCTCCTATTCCACCACTACCTTCTCGTGATATTTCATCTAGAACTATGCATGAGTGACCTCCATCTATCACTTCTTCTTCTCCTACTATTTCTTCTCCTTGTTATATCATCTACACGTATTAGTTCATCTTCTCCTATCATTCCATCTCCATCGGTCACCGCATCTCCTAAGGATGTTTCTGATGCCACTCCTACCATTTTTATACATATCCCTTCTACATAATCTGCTATAGCTTCTTCGACACCTACTACTAGTGTGCCTTTCACATTGGAATCTCCTTTGTCACCTCTAAATATTCCTATGATCACTCATAATGGAAGATTACAACCTCTTAATACATTTTTGCCATCTTCCATTATTCCTTCACAGGATATTATCTCTCACATGCATTCCATAGGTCAATTACAATCTCAAGTTCAAGCTCTTACTCTAGCAAGTAGGGTTTACTTGCCTCTATTGATTACATATCATTACATGGTAATCCTATTCCCAAGAAGATTCACAATTCTACATTTCCTATATACTTTATAATGCCTACATTCACATGTTTTGATGGTACTGGTGATCCTCATGCTCATCTTCTACATTACTTGCATGGCTATGATCTCTTATTCTAATGATAGGATATTACTTAAAGCCTTTTGACATAGTCTTATTGATGAGGCTTTACAGTGGTATACTCATCTTCCATATGGGTCCATTACTACTTACTATGACATGGAGGACACTTTCCTCCATCATTTCATTCTCAACAATGGCCCTAGGGTTACTTAAGACCACCTACCTACTTTACATCAGGGCTCATCAAAATCTATTAAGGATTACATTTTATGCTTTAATGCATGTATACATCAACTAATATTCCAACCTATTGATCTAGAGATGCAATTCATTTTTTGTTGTAGTTTGGTTCCTGCGCTTAAGACAAATATTACAGTATGATACACGTGAGTCCTTCATTCTTCTATGCTACAAATTCATTGATCTAGAACAATACCTTCTTTCAACACATGTCACACATCCTTCACATACCTCTACTACTGTTGTACCATCTAGTTCTCCTCCATTGACATTGGTTGAGTGTCCTACATAGTCTCCTCCTTTTCCTCACAAGTAAATACAACAAGCTCAATCTACTCCACCACCACAACATACTTATTCTCCTTATTTGTAATAGGATCATCCTCCTTCTACTCCACCTATGCTACATGTGATTCATTGCATTTTCCTCATCACACTCGACCACATGATGTGTTGCGTGCTTTACTTGATAGACATATCATTCGCTTACCTCTAACCAACATCATCCATAACATCATTTGCAATGTCATCATGATCAAAATTACCATAACTACTATCGTATAAATAGCCATAGGGACAGTAATTGTCTTTCCTTCATGATAGACTACAACAATTAGAGGAACATGGCATCATCTCCTTTGACTCTCACTCACGTGAGCGGTCTAGCTCTCCTTTACCTCATCAGCATGTGTATACTCTAGTTGAGTCTTCTTCTCCATCAGGTGCTCAGGTTATAGTTCATCCATCATCATCATATGTTACTCAGGTGTATTGTCTTTCGCATCCATCGCATCCATTGCATTCCATCACATCCATTGCATTCATCGCATCCATGTCACATTCATCACATCCATCACGTCCATTGCATTCATTGCATCCATCACATTTATTATATCCATCACATTCATGTTATCCACCGCATAATGTTGTTCCTTCACAATTTCTTCCATATCCCTCTCACATATCCCATTGTTGTTCCATATGACATTTAGTTTGGCACATATTCACACACTACTTTCATCCCACTTGCTCCCACTACTTCACACCACCTCAGTCTCTAGTAGGTGATATTTATCACCTCACCCCGATGACACACTTGTGTTCTTACTTTTCTTACACGATTGTTGAGGTATTTTTTATAAAAACCTCTCATCACGTGCTTTGTTAATTTCATCCAGCACACTCAATCATTTTCCAATGACGCACTCTTGGCTTTATGCAACTCATTCTTGACTACTGAGGGGTCTTAACTAAATGAACCTATCATCTATACACTTGGGGGCATCACTAATATTCCCCCCTAGTTTCATCATACTAACATTTTATAATCACGTCACATTATCATTCATCACAACACGTTACTTTTGTAATTATACATTTTCAAATCTATTCTACTATCACATTATACTAATTATGCATTACAAATTCCATTTCATACACATTTTTATTAACTCACATCAATCGTATTCCACATTTTTTTTCATTATCACCATCATAGTGCAACTATACATCAATACAACACGAACAATATGTAACACATTACATACACTAACAAAAATACACATCAAATCATACATGTCATCAATCACATTGTGACATATATACATGATAAAATCAGCTCATCATTATATCATTAACATGTGTCGATATACATATTAACTATAATCATATTAAAAAAATGTCTCATCACTGGGGGAAACGCCCCTACATCATACACAACATAGTACAAATAAAATTTCATCATCATTATCACTCTCGGGTACTCTGAGAGCCCTAGAAATTAGATGCCTCACCACCAACTCTGCATCATTATTTATAGCCTCGATACCTCTCAACCTGCTTATGTAGTAGTGTGACCTTATAGACTGCTCCATGAACTGACCCTGCAACTCAACATAATGTATGAACACATCATGCACTAAGGGACCACCACTTGTTTCCTCTATGTTTAGTCAAGTCTCCTCACATACCTCATCCCTCTTACCTAGCAACACAGTGTACATGTCATTGCTGCTACGAGCCACTGGCTCAAACAAATGGGCACTCACCCGTAATGTCATCCACACACTCTAGTATCCCTCCACCCAAGTATGGGCACATTCGCATCAATGTGTGGATGGATGTGTCCACTATCAAAGACCAATACGCATCACCTACAAAACAAATAGAGCAGTGCATTAGATAACCATATCGTTATCATATAAAAAAACAATGACAGAACATAACATATACACATGTATACTCACGCTTAGCTATAATCATTGCTACATTGTTCGAGGGCATGAGCTTCCCCCTCCTCCTCCTCCTTACGGTAACCCCTGCTTGGGCCTGTAAATAAAGAGAACAACAATACCCATGATGTCTCCCACCATGCACGTTACTCCTCTGTGTAACCCGCATCATCTTAGTCTATCATCTCTATCATTACATCTACCTCATCTGGCCCAGGAGGTACTAGATGCTCTCACTAAGGGCCCTGGTCTAGCTCCATCCCTCTTAGGTGCTCAGATAGCTCTCAACCATATATATGGCTTTGGGGCACATCTTGAGCCATGTCAAACTGTTGTGATACTCTCTCCACCTGAAATATCTCTACTACACCCAGAAATCGATCCTCCAACCACACAGTCCTACAAATACACCACAACTCTACAACATCCTTGGGCCATCCTCCATAGTCGTGGTATGGCCTCCATGTAACTGCCTCAGGCCCCATCCTATCTATTGGTCCCATGTAGGTATCTGTGTCCATCCTACACCCATGAATATTAATCCACCTCCTTGCATATATCTCTGGCCTGCCCACTCTCCTCGGGGACCTCCAACTGGCCTCAACACACCTATATGCTCATATGCCCATACATGTAATAGTGTAGTAGCTCCTATCCCACCACCATGCTCATCATGAGTAAATCGGTATAAATCTCTATATAGGTGGGCCAACACACATTGTGCCCACGCGTATCTAGTATCTCTCCTCCTCTATCCACTAGCATATATCATGCATCTTATACAAGATTCCTACATCCTCCCTCTAACTACAATAGATGAAGCAATCACAATGGCTATGAACTTCCGCAAGTGTGGAACCCCATACCTTAAGATAACATCCAAACTGATATGGGCCTCGGCAAGTACTCAAGTCCCCACAAAATATCATCTCGCAGCTCGCATCTACCTCTCCATATCCTCCAATGGCATAACATGTACTCTCTCTCCAAAAACCAGTAATCCCAGTATGCGATACACATCCTCCAAAGTAACAATCATCTCCCCCGTAGGAAACCAAAATGTACAGTATCCACACACCATCTCTCACATAGTGCAGTCAACATAGGCATATTGTGGGGCACATCCCCCATCAATGTTATGTACCACAGGCCAACATGGTCCATAACATCCCAATCATCATCTAACAGGCCCAATCCAAGCAAAGTACTCATGTGATGACCTCCACGAGAACTCCCTTGAGTGAATATCCCTCTACACAACACAAAACAACAACAAACACAACGTTAGAACACTATACAAGCCTAAACACACTTTATTTTCACATCACTATACTAGAAATCACATTTTCACCATTATAGACCAAATACACACATTCTGGACTAGGGCGCCCAGATGCATGACTGGGGCACCTAGGAGTAGGACACTGGCGCCCAATCTGGGTGCTTCTGTCCCAAGGGTCACTAGCACCCTCACCGCTCTTGTCCAGGTCTAAAAATGCTAAGAAAATTAAAAATCTCAAATTTGTAAAAATTCAACAAACATGACTACTACACCATACATTTTTGAAAAACAACACACTTACCAATTCCGTCAGTCGTACGTGATGCTATAATAGTCACCACCATCTCAAACTGGCTAGGACATGTTATTCTCACTTGTGGCATCTTCACTCACTCTCGTGCTCAATCTCACAATCACATAAACAACAAATGAAGTGACTAAACACTTTTTCACTTCACTACTTATAGTTACTTTTTCATCACCCACTTTACTATGGTCATTATTTTCACGCTTATTCTTACAACTAATACACACCACACCGATTTTTGTCATATCTTGAGCATTTATACTCCAATTTACACCATGTTTGCAGGTGTTCTTTTATAGAATTCCACCTACCACAGTAGTATACACATTACACATGTGTTATCTCTCCTCGATATTATTTTCCATTCAATATACACATTTTTGTGATTTCTATCACTTTCTCTCTATTTTGTGCTTACTTTCAGCTTAGTGTTCATTCTTTTCATCACTTCCCTTTTTCCGAAAGGGGGGCATATCATTGGGGTCATCCTATAATTCCCCTTACATCACCATGTGATCAATCAACACTACCAATTCATCATTTTCAAACATTTACTAATTCACTACGTGACATTTCACCATTAATTCCCCCTAATGACCTAATATGGGGGCAACAAACATACAATTTTTCTATGCAAACATTTCATCACTTCCCCCTAATGACCTAACTGGGGGCAACAAGTGATTAAAATATTTTCCATGCGATATTTTCCTAATTTCTATCGATTTCCCCCCTAATGACCTAACCTGGGGGCAACTAGCATAAACTATCTCTATGAGTAACCATGCAATTAATCAATCCAATCAACGCATTCAAATTTCTAACAATAAAAATCATATCATTCAATCATTACAAATACAACACAATTGGCCTCCTAGATGACCTAACTTGGGAGTTATATGCGTTACTTTCCCAGATGACCTAACTTGGGAAGTTATTATAAATTTTATGCTTTCCTAGATGACCTAACTTGGAAGTTATCATACATTTCGCGCTTGCTTCCAGATGACCTAACTTGGAAGCCATCATACATTTCACATTTTCTTCCAGATGACCTAACTTGGAAGCCATCACATTGCGATGACACCCGTGGAGTGGGGTAAAGAGGGCCTTTCCTATACCACTCCTATATGGGTCAATTGTTTGATCAAAATTATTTGGATCCAAAAACCACAAATATTTGATCTAAGTCCATCTACAATAGCTAGATCTTGAGGATGTAGTTAGAGATTGGAGAATAACACACTTTTCTCCCTACACTCTTCCTCTGTAGCGACAGGACGCCCAAATCCTCTGGTCGATTATTTGTATACACACAATCGGGTTGGGAATTGATCACTCCCTACCCCATCTCATCATCATCATATACAACATTTGAAATCATCAATCATCTAACATTACAATCATCACTCTCATTTAGTGCACTTCATCACGACATTATGATTTTCACTACGTTGCATGGATCAACATGTTGATCCATGGTTTGACACGCTATATGGTTCTTTCGACACATTTTACTACCACATCTGTGTGTTCTACTATAACACTGGGCTTCTCAGACTTCTCTCAGGTACACATCTCTATCTACTTTATGTTACCAAGATTTCTGCTCACCAACATAAAGTGGGGGAAAATGTAGTCACAAAATCACACACTTACTATTACATTTATACCACCAAGTATGTGTTTTATATATGGATCTCATGTAAGAAAAGTATTCACTAATGGCTCATCCCCTAGTCTTGTCATCAATTAGTTGGTCATCATCATCATTTGTCTTGCACAGTCATCAGTTGTTTACACAGTTTTGGTCATCTCTCAGGGAGTCTTAGGTGTCGTAATTATTTGTCATTTTTAGTCTTTGAATAGGGGGCGTAGTATTTGACTAGGGCACCTAGGGTAGGATTAAGGTGCCCATGGGTGCCCTAGTCCTTAATTTTAGGTGCCCTGGTCCCCGTTAGCACTTGGGTCTAATTTAGAGTTTCGAGGTCAGTCTTTATAATTTTCCCTCTCATTCCCCTAGGTACTAGTCAGCATGTCGGGTCATTAGTGTCGAAATTTGAGCAAAAGATCCCTATATAAACACAACATATTTACTATCTTATGGGCAAACTATCCACTACTAAGGGCTAGCTATCTACTAAGGCAAGGGACTGCATTTGGGCATCATTGCATCACACACACTGCATAGGAAAGGGAAGTCTATTCTATTCCATCCACCATTTTGCATTTTATCTAGTTATTTCCCCTATCTTGTGTCATTGAGCGCTAGGGAACCCTAGGCACACTATTGCACACACAATCACATAGAACTACATTGGGTCTAGAATGTAGTGCAACGCTTAGTTGTAAGATCCACCATTATGGCAACTAAGGTCAGTCCGACCCCTTCATATGCATCTTTCTTTTTTAGGTTTGATGCTTTGTATGGGGTTTTGCAGGTGACTTCCTTTCATTGTAGGTTTACTACGTCATCAACGAAGTAGTACAATGCGCGATAAAGATCAAGATATTGTGAAGGTCTCAACGACCTTCCAAACATGTGAGATTTGAGTTTTGTAGACCTCCTACACAAACTAGGGTACCTGCAGGCACCATGGTCCTCCTCTAGGTGCCCCAGTCTAGTTAAATCTTCATCTGTTGCAATTTCCTGAGGTGTTCCATCACATTCTGCTTCCGTCGCACATCATCATTGTTTAGTCCCGACATCATAGAGAGGTAAGTCATTTTCAGGTTAGTACCTTTTCCCTCCTATTTCATTTATTTCACTTCATTTAAATATCAAATAAAATTAGTTAGCATTCATATTTCAGTTCATATTAACTATTATATTTGTTGTACTTGCTTAGATTAACTTAGATAAATAGAATATAACATTCATATTTTAGTTAATCAGGCAACACCCTTTGGTGTAAAAGAGATAAAGATAAATTCTTAGGTCTTCATAGCCATCCTAGAGTTTACATTGAAACGAACCTCTCTGAGTTGTTCCCCACATCAATTCAATTACTTGGTCCAATATTTTCTTAGCTTTAACTTGTTGTATATCTAAAAAAACTTAATGCATGTTTCTACTGTTGTGAACATAGACACCTAATTTGTGACTGCCCCAAACAAAAAATCAGGCAATAAAGGTTTGATGAACTCGATGCCAAGAAGGTTGTTAATCCAGTCTTAATTCTTCCTAAAACACCATCTCCACCCTTGAGGGACCCTAGTTTTATTACTCTTACCCATAGCTAAAAACTGGTGAAACTCAAATTATTTTTGATGACTCAACTCTTGATTTTGTTCTAGAAACTCAAGTAAATGACATCCACTTGCTTGATAATTGGAAGGTGGTTCGCGAGACAGCCAAATCCTCCTTATGAGGTAGAAAATTAACTCGAAATACTAATTTAGTGCCTAAGACTGATGTTGGGGATTCTCATAAGGTGTTTAAAGCCTCAAAAGATGGTAGAGCAAAATATTGATTAAGAAAAAGAGCTGGAAGAACTCTACCACTTCCTCTTTACTCAATTTTGATTCCAATTGATTTTCTTTTCTTGCTAGCAATGAGGTTGAGCAACCTCCTTCTTAGGGTGCCCAACGAAGTTGTCTTTATTTTCATGGAATGTTTGGGGGCTCACACTCCTTAAACGGAAATTCCACGTCAAATGGGTGCTGCAAGAGCACTCTTATGAGGTTATCTTCGTTCAAGATGTTAAAGTTGGTGGTTGTGCTTTATTGGCCAAACTTTATTAAATTCCCAAGCACTTCTCACCTATTTGTACTTCTCATGATGATGGAAGAGGTGGTGCAACTCTACTTCTCTCCCCCTCCCTTTCTTCTCAGATAATTGCCACATGTGAAGACTCTGAACATAGATGTGTTTGGACCGTTATATGTGTTGGAGAACGAATCATTGGTTTCTACTCAATCTATGCTCCAAATACCTCAACAGATTGTGTCACTTTGTGGAATTGGATGTGTTCAAATATGCCCTCGATTGAGTGGATTTTAGGAGGATATTTTAACATGGTTGAACATAAGAGAGACCAAAGTTGGTCTCAATCCTCCCCTCTCACCTCTAAGGAATTCTTCACCCGGATTTGCTATCATAACTCCCTAGGAGTCTTTGACCCTCTTTTTGGTTGCCCCAATACATGATCAAACAATTGGTTCACGTGGTCCAATAATCAAAGTGGGTATCAAAAGAGGCTCAATAGACTCAACCAGTTCTATGTTAGTACTTCTATTAAATCACTTCTCTCCTTTCCATACGTTTCCACAATCAATGACACAAATCTCTTTGATCATTTCCCCGTATCTTGCACCTTTAGTTTGGATCCTTCATCTACCCCCACACTCATCTTCCGTTCAAAATTAATATTTCCCATCTTTCATCCCCACAATGCATTGATCAAATTTTTGCTATGTGTGGGATCTACAACCCCATCCCAATGCATCCATAGGTTGGATTCCATGGTGGGAAGCAGCAGTGGCCATAACTGTTAAGTTTCTTTGTGGTTATGGTAATCTTATGGCCAAGGAGATACGAAAAAAAGAAAACCAACTCAAACAAGAGCTTAGCCAACAATGTCTTGTTCTTGATGAGCATCATCACAACACCGTGCTTCAAATTGTTACAAAAATTGAAGATGATCTCGGGAAGTATGAAAGTTATAGGGTCCAAGGTGCAAGAATGAGGGCTCGATTGTTTTGGATTAGACATGGTGACCGTGACTGTAAATATTTTTTTCAAATATCAATAGTATAAATAAAGAGCTGAACACATTCCAAACATTATTTCAGATGATGGGGTGGAGTCTCACTCACTTGATGATATCAAAGGTTTTTTTTCCAACATTTAAGTTGTTTCAAGAGGAACATGGACTTGAAGAACATGAATCTTTTCTTGAAGAATGGATGCGTGGATGCATCCCTTGCAAGGTAAATCAAGTTTCTAGTCACCTTCTTGAGCAACAACTTACTATTATTGATCTTAAAGCGATGCTTTGGGCGATGAAGACTGAGAAGGCCCCCTGGTTTAGATGGGCTCCAGGTTGAATTTTTCCAAGGTATTTGGCCCACCCTTAATACGAACCTATTTAATGTCTACAAAGAAGTGGAGGCCAACAAATCCTTAGGGGATGTCATTAACCATGGCCTAGTCAAGCTTATTCCTAAAGCTGGTAACAAGAATCAAATATGTGGCTGACACCCCATCACTCTTCTGAATATATCTTACAAAATCATTATAAAGGCTATTGCTATGAAATTTCAAATGATTGCCCAAGATATTGTTTGTGAAGAGCAAATTGGTTTTTTACAAGGCATGTATATTTTGGATAATTTGTTTTATGCATCGGAAATTACCTAATGGGCTGAAGATTCACACCAAGATGCAATATTCGTAAAACTTGATTTTGATAAAGCATATGACTGGATTCGATGGAAATTTATCCTCAAAATGTTTGAGTGGTTGGGATTCGGTCCCTATTTCAAACAACGTATTCAAATGCTCTTTACGGAAGCATGTGCTCAAGCCATGGTTCATGACATCCTCACAACATCCTTTAACATTCAACGTTTAATTCGGTAGGGTTTCCCCCTTGCCCCATTCTTGTATGCGGTGGATGCTGATGCTCTTGGTTATATACTCCTACGAGCTCATCATCAAGGAGACCTTAAATGAATTACTCTTCCCCAGGGAGCTTATGCTCTTAACTCTCATTTTGCTGATGAAT
This sequence comes from Taxus chinensis, assembly GCA_019776745.2. NCBI lineage: Eukaryota > Viridiplantae > Streptophyta > Pinopsida > Cupressales > Taxaceae > Taxus > Taxus chinensis. The sequence goes on from CM034148.1 coordinate 682,556,757, forward strand.
CTCTCCTCTTTCTGCAAAATGATGAACATGAGATTGTTAATTCTTAGACAATACTTAATATTTATTATGACATATCTGGTTCCAAGTTGTGCAACCATAAAATAGAGGTGATATTCATTAAAAATGACTCGAATTTGCCTAGGATTCCCCCAACTTGGAACACGCTCCCACATGGGAAGATTACTCATTATTTGGGTATTCCATTTGGTATACATCTCTCTCGTCGGGATATGTGGGACTAGGTGCTCACTAAAATTTAGAAAAAGGTTGAAAATTGGTCATGTAAATTTCTCTCACTTGCTGCCAAGTTGCCGGTCATTAATTGATTTTTTTGGCTAGTCGTGCTTACTACTCCTCTTATTGGTTCCCCTTCAAATCTGCTTATGGCAAGCTCACACAACTTGTTCAGAGCTTTCTTTAGAACATCAATAATGGAAAGAAAGGGATGACAACAATCTCTTGGGAACTCTGCACTCTGCCTAAATATGCAGGTGGACTTGAAATTATTGATCCACTTCAACAAGGGAAATGCCTTGCTGTGAAATGGGTGCCAAGAACCACTTAAGGTATTGAGCCTTGGAAGATCCTTGTGAGAGACCAAATCCGACAAGCTTCATATAAAGGTTCGTGGACTCTTACCTCATGGGAAGATAAATTCATAAATGCACATTTTATTGATATTTTTGGTTCTCTCCCTCTTCAGCGTAATTGGATAGCTTAGCAGATTATGGCTCCATTTCTTCAATGACGTCATCAATCTCTTCGACATGGATTACATATTTCTTCATCCAATCTTTGGTGGAATCGAATTATTCGCTTTAATGACCTTCCTCTTGTTGTTCAACCCAAATTCAAAGAAAAATCTTTTGCAAAGAAAGGCGTCAATACGGTTAAGCACATTTGGGATAAAACACTAGCAATTAGCTCTCTTGGCAAGTGCTGCGACAAAAGTTTACCCTACCCATCAAGCTTAAATCTGCCCACTCTTTAATTTTATAGTTGATCTCATCTGAGGTTCTTCTTAAAATCATAGACAATCCTTCAACCCCTTGGAAGGATTGGCGCTGGCCAAACTTTGCTGCCATCAACACAACCACGCCACATATTTTGTATCAGCTAATTCAACAACCACTGCCACTTGGCGAATCTCTTAATAACAAGTGGTATATGTCCTTCTTCGACTCTCAGTGATAGAGAATGGCTTACATCATTTCGCAGTCCCCTGTTGAGGCTAAATGTCAACTTTTGTGATGGTGTATTCTACATATGAAGCTTCTAGTTGGCCTCACTTTAGCCAAGTTGGGTCTTGCTGCAGGAGATTGCACCTTTTGTTCAACCCTTGAAAGTATTTCCCACCTCTTCTGACACTACCCATCTGTTGCTCAACTTTGGACTTCCCTCCTCTTCGCTCTTCTCGAACTCTTTCCTAACAATTTCAAGAAAGAGATTGCCTGACTTGGCATTTCTTCCCCTTCTTTCCTTTTTGCCATCTATAATACTTGCCGATTGATTATCCTCTTCCATATATGAAAAATCGCCAACAACTATATGTTGGGAATGACTCCGCTTTAGCTATTCAACAAACTCATATTTTTCTTCTCTATGGTTATAACTATATCAATTCAACCTTAAGAACCAAGAGGAGCATACTACACTTGTGAAGATACATGATTGCCTTCGAAGTCATATGCAAAACAATACTCTCAAGAGTGTTCATATGCAAAACAATACTCTACAATATTCTTAGTTTATTTGTATTTTATTTTAATTCATAGTTTAGTCTCTGTTGGGACTTTTCTTGCTGTAACCGGTTAGTTTTGTGGCTGTTATAACTGTTTTTTATCAATAGGAACATTATCATTTAAAAAAAGGAAAAGTATGGGGCGCACACACACTTCAATCCTCCACAATTTTTACTAGGGAGTCATCTCAAATAAGCCATCCGGAAAGCAACGGCTAAAACATCAACGATAGACAACAATCTATTTCTCTATACGATTTTAGAATAGTATCTCTGGTATTTTCGCCCTCTGCGCAGGAAAAAGAAACAAAACAGAGGGAAGGCACCACTGCGGTTAGAAAAATGGCTCTCAGAAATGCCGTGCTTAACCATATGAGGGTATCAGTAAACCACACTGGCCCTGCTGCATTCAGAGCTCTTGGATGGGGATCGTGGAGCAACTTCAGCCGTTGGATGTCAACCGACGCATTTTTGGACAAGAACGAGGTCACCGAAAGGGTACTCTCTGTCGTCAAGAGCTTCCCCAAGGTCGAGCCATCTAAGGTAGTTTCGAACCAAGAAGTAACATGTTCATAGAATTTATTGATCTGATGGAGGGCTTTCTTGTTCGAAGGGTATGCAAGTTAATCAACCCTAGCTCTTTGAACCCAAACCCTTGACACCCGCTTCGTAAGGATTAGTACCTTCACAGAACATTTATGATCTGATTGAGGGTTCTCTTGTTAGAATGAAATGGGAGTTAAAAAACCCTAATCCTTATAATTTTAAACCTTAAAGACTCAATTCCTTCTTTACTGGACTTGCTTTGTAAGAATTACACTGAGATCTTCAATTACATCTTGAAGGGTTTGAACACCGACTTCTTAAAATGCACCCAAAAAACAGGTATCTTCACAGAATAATTTTGAACTAATTTAGGGTTTTGTTGCTGGAAGGGATATGCGAGTTGTTAGTTTAAGGATATGGGAGTTAGCAATGCTTAAATTTTATAAAATAGTGACCAATTACTTCCTGCATTTTGCATCGCAGGTGACCCCGTCTGTTAATTTCCAGAAGGATTTAGGGCTTGACAGCTTGGATACCGTAGAGATAGTGATGGCTTTGGAGGAGGAGTTTGCATTGGAGATTCCAGACAAGGAGGCAGATAAAATTGATTCGTGCAGCCTTGCAATTGATTACATATCTTCACACCCCATGGCTAAGTGAGATAAGTAGGTGTTTTTGGATACTATGGATATGTGTGTTTTGAGGGTAATTTTTTGCCACAAGTTTTGGGCTTATAAGGGATTTCTGTGCTCTTCGGGTTATCTGTTTAATCCTCGAGGTCTCTGACTGGGGAAATAATGTCATTGATCAATTGTAAATGTCCTCACAGCCCCATCAATTACGTAAACTGTTAAGTTGTCTTTTTTTAATTCACATTTATTGTCCGGAGTCTGTTTTTTCTTTACAGTGCCTCTGTGGAAAATAAGAAATGTGATTGCCGGTATGTGTAGGCCAGAAATGATAATCCTGTACTTTGGATCTAATAGGATAACACAATCAAATGAATGCAAATTAGTTGATACTAAGGTGTAAAGGGTTGAATGTGCGATGGATGATGATCTAATGCCGCACTTGGTTTGAACCTAATGGTTAAAATGGCTCAAATGAATGTAAGATAATTGATATTAAAATCTAAGGGTTTAATGGTTAGAGCACTTAAAGTAAAATACTTGATATTGAAATTCAAGGGTTGAATGTACAATGGATGATGGTCTAATGCTCTACATGGTTTGAACGTCGTAGCTTGATACACTCAAAGGAATGTAAAACATTTCATACTAAGATGTAGTGATTAAATGTATGATGGATGCTGATATAATGAATATCCAAGACTGGTATAAATATAAATGCTTGTAATGTATTTAAAATCTATTTCATGAGGTGCGTCGAACATTATTCAAAAAGTTCAAAATTTGCCAGATTTTATCCTTGTCGAATACGAACCTGAACTTTATACATTTTTTTACGTGGGAAGTTTTTGACATACATTTACATTATTTAATATTATAATAAATAGGACTGTATATATACATATACCAACTGAAAGCAGAGGGAAAGCTCCCTTCACTCTGTACCTCTGACATATTTATTCATTTTTTAGAAAATAAAAGTAATAATTTTATTTCTTTTGTTTTAACTTAAAAGTCTTTTTTTTTTTCCAAACTTTATCCAATGGCGAACTTGAACCGAACTTTATCCTCATTGAACATGAACTCGGACTCAAACCTTGTGACTTACTTTATAACTCCATTAGCTACTTCTTGCCAAACTCGAATATTATTAGAGTGGCTACCTGAAATAGCTTTAGATTTTCAGTCATTTCAGCATAAAGTTGTGTACTTATTGATCATATTTTATGACAAGTTTTTGATTTTGTTTCACCACAGTTTTTCTGTTGCTTTGTGTTTTTGTTCTGTTCTGGTTATGTATTACTTTATTGGAAATGCATGGGCTTCTACTGTCTAATCTCTTTGTTGTAGACCCAATCACCCTTTTTAGTCTCATTGGTCATTCTTGGGCATTAGTGTCATTAATATCTAAATAATTCTATTCATCTGGCCATTTCCATAGGGTATATGCCACATTATAACAGCAGGTCAAGTGCAAATGCACATCAGGACCTGGGTTATTTAAAACTCAATCCAAGCATTGCTCTCAAGTTTGGCTTGACAATCCAGCAAAAGAAGAAGCCCTAAGCACTTTGCCAAGTTATTCCCAAAGTTCAGACAAACAATGAAATTGGCATCAAAATTAGAAATGAAGTTTCAGCTGTTCATAATCAAATCTTTGCTGGGTTATTGCCTAGTCCTAATTCAGTTCTTATGATTTGGTTTGTTGGGTCCTTCCCTAGTCCAAGGCTTGTTGCTATTCTAGTTTTGAAGTTTAATAAATTCAGGCTGCATGCCTTACTTCAAAAACATCCAGAATTAGAGGAAGCATTGTAGTTTGTGGCCAGCTATTGCTTGCGACAACAAACTTTGACATCTTTGTGGTACGAAGTTGTATCTGGTATGGCTTGTCCAATCTTTGACCATTGTTCAATCCAATGATCTTGTTTATAGTAAATATCACTAACTTGCATCCTTCCCATAGGAAATAGATTTTTTTGTCTATAACATGCTAATTTAGTCTGAAGGATCTGGTTTGAGAAAATATCGAGTGTCAAACATTTAGTTTGTTAGTCTTCTCAGCAATCTGTTTTTATTGCGGAAGATATTGAACCTTTGATGTTCTATAATTTATATTAGTTGCCTTAAACAATTTACTAGGAGTTTTGTAACAAATAGGAGTTGTATGCTACACCCTTAGTCCTATAGGTTATATTGGATACGTATTGCCGATTTGTGGCTTACATAATCTCTTTTCTTGTCATATGTCATTCATTTATGCTTTCATATGTTTAGTAGACCGGCCTTGGTGTTGGCCATGGCATAGGAATAATATATATAGCTGGTAGTAAGGAGTAGTTGATCATCATATTGAGCATTTGAGTCTTATTGTATGGTTTGGAGGTTGCTCCCTCAAGGTGGCTAAGCTATTATACTCGCATATTGTGATCTTTTATCTACAATTGGTGTTCCTTGGTGTTCTGTTTTTGCTGATATTCAGATTTATCCAAGTAATTTCATTACAAGTGGTATCAGAGCTTGATCTTGGCCAAAATTTGTCAAAACCCTAATTGTGAAGGTTCAGGTATATCTCAAAAACAGTAGCGAATTTTTCTGCAATTTTTTTTTTTGGTGTTGCAAAATAAGTCAAGTAAGATCCTCTCCAAATTTCAAACATTTTTGGACTTGTTTTGCAAAGGTTATATCAATTTTAGTTTTTTTTCATAAATCAACTTCCTAGGTTGCAATTTTAAGATTGTTTTCAAGTTTCTTATATTTTCAAAAAATTAGCTAGGGTTTGTTCTCTATATTTCTATCTATTTGGAAAATAAACTTACGAAACCCCAAACCCTAAATTTTTACCCTAATCTTTGTATCTCGAGACCCAAACCCCACATCATGATCGGTAGATCAACTCGAGGCCAAGGGAAAGGTCAAGTAACTCCAGGAATGACTCCAAATAAGGAAGATATGGATTTGGAATCTTCAGGTTCTGGAATATCTGAGGTAGTCAATCATCTTCAGGAAAAGGGTTAATAATATGGTGAGTAAGAATGACCTCAACAATGAGCTTCATCTACTAGAAGGTAACCTTAAGGATCAAATGAAGATGGGGTTTGAATCATTGTGGAAGGAGATGATGCTCTCTCTTTCATCCATTAATATTAGCATGAATTCCCATTCTAGTCACATGGGTTCAACGAGCAATGCACACACAGATCCAAATCACACCAACCAAGGAGGATCCTTTACACATTTTGGTGGATCTTCTAACCAATGGCGTGGTATTATACTGAAGGTGGAAATGTGTAAGTTTGATGGAAAGGATCCACTTAATTGGATTAATCAAATGGAGAATTTCTTTGATCTACATCAGATCGCATCGGGACAAAAGGTGACCATGGCATCTTTATATCTTGAACTTGACCAATTCGTTTGATATTGTTGGTTATGTGCTCAAAGGCAGAAGAATGGTCTCAATGTTACGTGGACAATTTTCACTAAAGAGTTGCAACTACACTATAGTTCTAGTGTGTCAAAGAATTACTTCAGCCAATTAGCAAGGTTATGACAAACAAAATTAGTCAAGGATTATGTTCATCAATTCCAAAACCTACCTTTGCCCGTGGAGAATATTATAGAAGGGTATTTAAATGACCTTTTTCTCGGGGGTCTTAAGGACCACATTGAGCATGAGGTGCGCATGTTTAATCCACTCAAGGTTTCTGATTATATTATCATGACATGTAGGGCAGAGGAAAAATTTCTTTCCGATAGACGACAAACTTTCACTAACATCAAAGACCGTAGCACCTTGACACCATCATACCCTCGGCCAATCAGTCTGACACCTCAACAAATTGAAGAAAAAAGAGCAAAAGGGTTATGTTTTAACTGTGACAACAAATATGGACTAGGTCATAAATGTGCCGAGAAGAAATTGTTTTTAATTAGAGGAAGAAGATGAGGAGACATCAAGTGACGAAGTGGAAAAACTTGAGGAAGAATCCGAAGAGCCCCAACCAACTATCTCATACCATGCTCTATCTAGTATTAACACTCCACAAACCCTTCAGGTTGTGGGTTACCTTAAGAAGCATAAGGTGACAATATTGATTGATTTGGGGAGCACACATAATTTCATCAATAATAAGTTGGCAACAAGGCTAAATTGTTTCATCTACCCCGCACCTGAATTTTAAGTAATGATTGCAGATGGTGGCATAGTCCAACATTCAGGTAAATGTCATAAAATCAGACCTATGATGGGTGACTACAAAATGGATTCCACTATGTTCGCTATTCTCATGGGTGGATCTAATATTGTAGTAGGTGTTCAATGGCTTACGACTTTGGGCACCATAGAGCTAAATCTCCAGGAGTTGTTCATGTGCTTCCATTTTGAAGGAAGACAATTTAAACTTTGAGGACTATAGGCACAAACTCCTCAGGTGGTTAGCTCTCGCCAAATGCAGAAGATTCTTAAAAAGGGGGCTGAAGGATTCGTAGAACGATTGTTTTCCATGGAAGTTCAACCAGCAATTACTGTAGTGCATCCTAATATTTAGAAGGCTATTGATCAACTTGAAGTTGTCTTCAAGGATCCTAGAGGATTGCCTCCTAAAAGAGATCATGATCATGTTATTCAGTTAATTCTAGGAATCCAACCCCCTAACATCAGTCCTTATAGATACCCATATGTGCAGAAGAGTGAGATTGAGAAGATGGTTGAGGAAATGGGTATTTTTCGTCATAGTCAGAGTGCTTATTCTGCTCTAGTGGTGATGGTGCGTCGAAAAGACGGAAGGTGGCGCATGTGTCCAAACTACAGAGTACTTAACAAGTACACTATCAAAGATAAGTTTCCTATTTGTCATTGATGATTTGCTAGATGAGTTTCATGGTGCAGTTTATTTTACAAATCTAGACCTTCGTTCTGGGTATCACCAAATTAGAGTAATAGAAGAGGATATTCATAAGACAACCTTCATAACTCATGAAGGGCATTATGAATTTCTAGTGATGCCTTTTGGTCTTACTAATGCACCATCCACATTTCAGAGTTTAATGAATTATGTATTTCCACCATTCCTACGGAAGTTTGTCTTGGTATTTTTTAATGATATCCTAATCTACAGAAAATCATGGGAGCAACATTTACATCATGTAAATACAGTCTTGGAAGCCCTAGCAAACATCAACTATATGCCAAGCCTTCGAAGCGTTCTTTTGGGGTACAAGAAGTGGAATACTTGGGCCATATTGTCTCTCATGAAGGTGTTAAGGTGAACCCTCGCAAGATCAAAGCCATGGTATAATGGGAAGTTCCCAAAACCCTCAAGCATTTACAAGGTTTTTTAGGGCTGACAGGGTACTATCGCAGATTTGTAGAGAACTATGGCAGTATAGCAGCACCACTCACAACATTATTGAAAAAAGGCTCCTTTCATTGGAATGAGGAAGCTTCTAGGGAATTTAAAAAATTGAAGGAGGTTATGTGTACGACCACCCCAGTGTTGGCAAGCCTAGATTTCTCCAAGACCTTCATAGTTGAATGCGGTGCTTCAAGAAATGGGATTGGGGCAGTACTCATGCAAGAAGGACATCCTATAGCATTTGAGAGTTGGCAACTCAAAGGAAAGAATTTGTTGAAGCCCACCTATGAGAAGGAAATGATGGCAATCTTGCATGCAGTCAAACAATGGAGACCTTACTTGATGGCTGGACACTTCAAGGTCAAAACTGATCATGATAGTTTAAAATACTTCTTGGAGCAACGCCTATCTTCAAAAGAGCAACAAAAATGGGTCACAAAGATGTTGGGTTATTACTTTGAAATTATCTATAAGAAAGGGAAGGTAAATGTGGTTGCTGATGCACTATCTAGGAGGGATGAGTCCACAGAAGCATTGTTATGTGCCATCTCTACTCTAAAGGCATATTGGGTAGATCAAGCAAGAAAAGAATGACAGAAAGATGCAGAGACCCACACTCTCATTCATAATCTCTAGCAGGATCAAACCATATCCGAAAAATTTATATGGAAGGATGATACATTGTGGCCATTTGTATCCTATATAATTTTTAGAGCTTCATTCTTCTCCACCAGGTGGCCATTCTGGGTTCTTGAAAAGTTATCATAGAGTTAAACAAGATTACTTTTGGGAGGGATTGAAAGGAGATAGTTTCAAACATTCGTGGCAGAATGTTTGGCGTACCAACGTAATAAGGGCGAGACCATTAAGACACCGGGTCTCCTACAACCTTTGTTTATTCCTAGTGAGAGATGTGAAGAGGTATCTATGGATTTCATCACAGGATTGCCTAAATTAGAAGGGAAAAGTGTCATCATTGTTATTGTGGATAGACTTACCAAGTATGCTCATTTTTGTGCCCTGTTTCATCCTTTCACAGCTAATACAGTTGCCATATCCTTTATGGACGCAATTCAAATTGCTTCATGGCACACCCAAAATTATAGTAAGTGACCGCGATCGGATATTTATGAGCAATTTTTGGACTGATTTGTTCTTTTGTTTGGGTAACCAATTGGCCTAGAGTTCATCTTATCATCCCTAGTCAGATGGTCAAACAAAGGTGGTAACTAAATGTTTGGAGGGGTAACTTCGATATTTTACTTCAGATAAACAAGAATGTTGGGTGCAATGGTTGCCACTTGTAGAATGGTGGTATAATTCTTCATTTCATACTTAATCCAAAATGTCTCCATTTCTGCCACTATATGGATACCATCCTCCATCACTCATCTCTAGCTTGAAGGTCAAACCTAAGGTGCGAGCAATCGAAGATCACATTCAACACTAGCATGAGGTACACTCTAGCCTTAAAGATAATTAGGCAATGGCACAAAACCCAAATGAAGCAACAGGCTGATCAACACATAGTGCGCGGACATTTTGAAGTGGGAGACTTTGTTTTTGTACGGTTGCAGCCATATAAGCAGTTATCCTTAAAACAATAGAAGAAGGATAATAAGCTTGCAACCTAAATACTACGGTCCTTACCAAGTTTTGCAGAAAATTGGTAGTGTGGCATATAAGATGGAGCTCCCTCAAGGAAGTAAAATACATCCAATCTTCCATGTTTCTTGCTTGAAGAAAGTCATTGGGCAACACGTTTCAACCCAGTCAGTAAAACAATGTTGAGCGCAAATTGGTTACTGCTTTCAGGATAGTGAACGCATTAACAATAATTGCAGCCAAAATCAAGGAAAAAAATCTAAAAATGATAATACTGGAGTCTTGTTCTGAGTAATGATGGGGGAATGTCCCCATACGGTAAGGGGTGAACACTGCTACCCAAATGAGTGGAACTAGGGTGCTTAATGGGATGACAAAAAATGAATTCATAACAGTTCCCCCTTTAATTACTGATGTCTTCATTGTATATTGTTATTCAAGGCCTAGCCCCATGCTTAATGTCTTGTAACCAACTTTTCATGACTAATGGGCTTAACCTTGGACGGATATCTACTGCTGTTTTTGGCACACCATTCCCTCCATCCTCACAATGCATCATCCTTGAAGCATATGATGAAACTGAATATCAAATATTCTTTAGTTGTCTGTTCAATTGGAGACATGCCTGATTATCCATCCACCCATTGGAAATGCCTATTCTTTTTGATCATGGACAATCTGTGGCCACACGAATGCTTATTCTTTTCTTCAATGCGACATGATTGTATTTTTGCCATTTTGCTGGAAATGTTTGTTTTTTGATAATATCCTTATTGCAAAGTTGTTTGTTGGACTCTGTGCACATATCTTTGTGTTATTTGGTTTTGTGTGTATGTTGATGCATAAACTTTCAAGATAATAAAGATTTAATATGGTTGATACTGTCTTACTTGTCAACTTCCTTGATCATGAAGGTGTTAATGTGGCTCAATCTTTGCAGGTCTCACTTCTTGAGCCCTTGACATCAAATTCTTTAAAGCTTTTGCTTATGGTTTTGGTTACTCCTCTCTTATGTCCAAAGTTAACCTCTTCTATCCTCATGACGTCCATAAGTCTCAAATTTGTGTTTGTAAAGTTTTTTTTCTTGTCCTGATCTGAATTTAATTGGAAATCTGGTGGATATCACACCAATATTTATGTGGTATAAAAAATAATGAACTGAATCAGGGAGCTGGACACAATAATAACAGAATATTGCATTGTAAATGAAGCTTTATTGAAGTTAAGAGTAATTCACAAGAGGGTAGCAATCTTTAGGAAGAAATGTGAAGGTACAAGATTCTTTTTTCAATTTTTACATTCGGATGACAATTCCTTAATACCCACTTTTAGCAGGAAATGAATAGTATAAAAATAGAAAATGAAGCTATTTGCCTTGAAATTTGAAGAGTCATGTCACAAATGTTTGCCTTGGAATCTGAAGAGTCACGTGACAAGTATTTTGTCTTGGAATTTGAAGTCATGTGACAAGTATTTACTTGAAGTCATGTGACTAGTGTTCCCCAAGAAGCTGAGTTTTTTTTTGTAACTCGAAACTCATAAAAATAAAAATAATAAAATAGGTAATTTCCATGTATTTTTCTACTTTTTTGTAATTTTCAATTTTCAGGGCCCTTCAGAGTGGGGCATGTTCTCTTGGAAGTTTAGCCAGATGCTCTCAATGGGTGCTGTGAAAGATCCCTAAATGGGTCTCACTTGTTTTCCAACAATTCTAGGTCAATAAAAAACACCAAATACTGATCTATGATAATTATGGCAATTACCCTAATGCAGATCTGGATTTATTTGAGAAAATGCGACTAGGGTTTAAGATAGATCTTAATGCAAATGACACCCAAAAGTTATATTTTCGATTTCAGATGATTACCCAAATATTTAGAAACTGAATCATGAAAAAAACTGAATTTATTGCAGCCAAACAACCTAGAAATCAGATCTGAAGTCTGCTTAATATTCTGCCTGAAAACCCTCAAAATATACTTCAGAAAATGATGAAAATACAGCGATTTGGTTTACCATAATATGGAGAATATTTGACAAATAATTTTGAGGGAAATACCTCTGAAATTGCTGCCACAACTACCCACAATAGATCGATGCAACTGCTGCTCAAAAACCACTGAAAATACCTTTAAAAACTCTTCACAAACACTGCTGAAATGAACGTGGGAATCTAATTAACAACGCTGGAAATTTCTGAGTGAAATCCCCTCTCAATCCCTTGGGGTTTTTCGTCCACAAGAGGTAGAATTCACAAGGGTTTTCGTCCCTGAAATTTCTAATAAAAGCAAAAGCTCTTAACAATGCAAAATCTGATAATAAAAATCTGGATTGATAAAATGATCATATGATATCCCTCCTTTAAGTCGACCCTTCCTTTTAAAGGGAAAATTGGCCCAAAGGGACCTCCAACTCAACCAATCACAACAAGTGATTTCTTCTAGACATGTCCCCCAAATTTTCCTTAGACTAGGTCGCATTTTCTTGGGAGGAGTAATAATTTTTATTCTTTCAAAACTCCATTCTTCCTCCTTTGTCCAAGTCGCATTTTTCTAAGGAAGCTAATGTCACATTTCCCTATTTTCCCATTACATGGACAAGTCGTACCTCCCTATGGTAAATACAATTAAAAATAATTGTATTTTTACTTTTGACTCATTTATTTTATTAATAAGCTTATTATTTATTATATGTGCAACTTATAATATTTTATTTTAATATTTGCACAATATAATAAAATAATAAAACTTAGTCACCCTTGACACATCCTTTGGCCGTCGGGTAGACAAAAAGGACCAAAGGTCTTCAATGAGATCTATTCGAAAAGAGGGACATTACATGCTGAGCTACCTATATGGGCTTTGTTTGTGCTCTATGCTAGGAATCCTATTTGTTGGCTCCCTATTTTCTGAGGCAAATAACTTCTCACTACATCTTTGATATCGTATCACGGAGCGGTTTGTTTCTTGAGTTAGACCTTTTCAAATGCTATTCCAATGTCTTCCATATTTATTTGTCAACCTTATGGAAAAAACCATCCTTTCCAGGATTTCCTCTTTCTTTGCTTTGAAGGTATTTCTTCAATTTCTTTAGTTGTTTGTGTGATGTTCTATAGCTGTTCTTTCTGACCTTCCTTTACGAGGTCAATTTTGTATGTTACAATTATGCTAGTTTTTTTCGTAGTTTTTGAATATACCACCTATGATTGATAATATAAGTTACTGGATCTGGCGAACTGCATTCATTATAAGAGAAATCTGCTGAATATTAATTTGAGCCGATTGAATTCGTTGAAATTCGCTATTAAAATTGTACGGACCCATTTCTATTTTCTTTTATTCTTTCTGCCGGCCCTTGGCTCAATATTTTTCACCGCTCCAATTTACCGTAATACCCTAAACACAAAGATTGGTTGAGTTAAGAACATAGAAATTCAGCCATGTTGTGGTCCTCATGGAGAAGCTGAGTAACTGACGAGGTGTGAACTTGTGAAGAACGTGTAGCCTGTAAAAACACCGTGAAGCAGGCTGCAGCTATGTGAGGGTGCGATTGCATGAAGGTTGAAAAGAGTCAAAGAACAATGATGGCGTGGTGGTAAGTTTGTTTTTTCTTTTACTTTTAGGTTTTTTTAATTTTTTTTATAAAGTTATTTTTCATAATTTTACAATTAAAGTATCATATTTTTTATTTTTTAAAAGAATTTTCATTAAATTAGAACTGATTTAATAGTTTTAGGTTTTCAATATAGTTAAAGGTTAATAACTTGTTAATATGGTTTATAAATATAAGTTTTTACAAGTAAAGTATGTTTTTATATAAGTTTTTCTTTATAATTAGTTTTAAGTTATACTTCTTTATTATATAGATTTAAAATTTTAGATTATAGAATTAAGATTATTATTTACTTTCAGATGTTTATTAATTTAATATATTTGAATTATATAGAAGAGATTTATTTATTATTTACTTTAAGATTTTTACTAATTTAATATATTTGAATTATATAGAAGTTTGCATATGATGTCAATGATTTTTTTATAATTTCAGATTATTTATTATTTATTTTTATTTTACAATTCAGACTTCTATCATATATAAGTAATTTATAATAAATGAATTATATAGAAGAGATTTATTTATTATTTGCTTTCAGATTTTATTAATTTAATGTATTTGAATTATATAGAAGTTTGCATATGATGTCAATGAATTTTTTATAATTTCAGATTTTTTTTTACAATTCAGATTGCTATCATATATAAGTAATTCATTCTTTTTTTTGAATATTTTATTTAAAATGTAAGTATAATATTCCTTTTAGTTGAATTTAATGGCTGATTTTTTTAGTGGCAATTATTTTAATGAAACTTTACCCATTAATAAACTTGACACTTTTTTAACAACGATCTAAAAAAGAGGAATCTCTTGTTGTCTTGTCCATTTGATCTTGGTGCCAATGATGTGATTTGCTTTAAGTGGAGTTTTGCAATTAAAAATGATCTCTATATGTAAAGGTAGAAAATAACAATGCTCCACGGAGACGCATCCCCGCCCCCCCAAAATCTGCTGTCCCGGAGACTCTAGGGGGACGTCACCCCATCATGGCCACAAGCACCTTGGGAATGTCCTCGAAACGTTTTCCTCAAAGAGGGGACGTTTTTGAGATGTCCCCATTTTTTGGGGACTCCATGCCATCCTCGAGATGTCCTAGAGACTCCTAGGCGCCCTCGACGACAATAGCTACCTAGAAGTTTTTTTTTTTAATTCAATTTGTTTTAAAAAGTTGGACCTCCAACCCTAAACCTAATACTTAATGGGCCCTAGCCACCCCCGAAGCAGTCCGAAACAAACTATAAATAAGAGTTACACCCTCACTCCAAATCACAACAAAAAAATCAAAGCAAGAGTGAAAGCATTAGCGAGCAAGAGTGCGAGGGTGAGAGCAATACCATTAGTAAGCAAGAGTGAGAGCATTTGCAAGGAAGATGGACAACATTAGCAAACAAGTAACAACAAGAGTTAGAGCAAGTGCCAAATCTTCATTGCATTGAGCCACTGGCTGGCTATATTCGAATTTTGGATGTAATCATCGTTTTGAATATATATATATTAATATATTGATATTTGGCATTTTCACTATTCAATGCAATGTGTTTAATATTTAAAAGTTTCATTTGTTGTTCCTTATACATTTTTTTATATCTAATTTTTCAAGTACTATATATATTTGTGCCACCATCCTGCTGCCTTGCCGCCTTCCCGCTGCTGTCCCCCCGCCATTCCCAAACCTAGGCCCTTGGTCTCCGAGACCCATCCCCCCGTCTCGAGATTCTGTGGAACACTGGAAAATAACAAATTAATAGTTTTGCGTTAAAGATTGGATGTAAACCAAGGTAGGTAGGAAGAATGTGATTGAAACATTTTCGACTTGCTTAGTGATAGTATAGGGTTTGTAACGAATTCGTTGAAGCTTGCAGAAATATCAACAATCTTCCCTTGTGCAAATGAAGCCATACTTGATCACTAACCTTGAAGGTGTGTGGTGTTTGATGCTGTTCATGGTGCTGCTTGTACTAGCATTGGCTTTTTGCAAAATGATTTGCACTTTTTGTTGAATGAGCTCAATGAACTAATCAACTTTGTCAACTTTCTTTTGAGCGCAAGGAGTGACAACTTTGTCAACTTCCTTTTGAGCTCAAGGAGTTGGTGTTGTTGTAGATGGTGGTGTAGGATAAGCTACATCAAGGGGTACCAAAGGTTGAAAACCCAAGCAACCTTGAAAAGGAATGTGTGATATAGAGAGTTGTGCTAAGCTCTGTTGTAGCAATGCTAAATGAAAGGAGGACGTCCATACCATTCGTGTTACTTCCTTGAATTCTACATTCTAAGAAGATGTACAATCATCTTGTTTACGCTTTCCTTTGTCCATCAATGTGAGGATGGTATGCGGTAAGTGTGTTCAACTTTGTGTGCCTCACAGACCAAAGTTCTATGTAGAAATTGCTCAAAATTTTTGGATCTTTATCAAAGATGATAGTGGATAGCATTCCAAAGTGTATACATAGATGTTGTAAATACAATTGACTTGTTTTCTAAAAGTGAGGTGGATTTCTAACAAGATGTGAGAATCGCCATCTTTGAGAATCTATCTACCACTACATAAACACAATCATTGCTTTGGTTGGTAGTAAGGGTTCGTAATGAAGTGGACGAAGCTCGTGGTAAGGTGTTGTCAATCAATCCTTCTGCAAAGGAAGCCACACTCGATCACTAACTTGAAAGGTGTGCTGTGTTCGATGCTGATCACGTGTGGATTGTACATAGTATCGGCTTTCTGTAGAATGGTTTACACTTTTTGCTGAATGTGCTCAATGAACTTAACAAATTTGTCAACTTCCTTTTGAGCTGAAGGAGTAGTTGTTGTAGATGGCACTATAAGATAAGCTACGTCAAGGGGTGGTAAATGTTGAAAACCCAAGCAATCTTGAAAAGGACTGTGTGCTATAGAGAGTTGTGCAAAGCTTTGTTGTAGCTATGATGAATGAAAGGAAGATTTTCACACCATGTGTGTTCCTTCCTTGAATTGTACACTCTAAGAAGATGCATGGTCATCTTGTTTACCTCTTTTGTTTGTCCATCAGTGTGAGGATGGTTCACAATAGACTTGTTCAATTTTGTGTCCATCATAGACCAAAGTGCTTTCCAGATATTGCTCAAAAATCTTGTATCTCTATCAAAGATGATAGTGGATGGCATTTAGAAGTGTGGATCACGATCTCTTTTCCCAATATGTACTATTTCCAATGCTCACATGTTTGAATAAAAGCACATGAATCTCAGTCATATTTGGAATACTTCCTTTTTGCGAGATTGAAGGTTTCATTGTGGCAAGCTACTAGGTGGCCATGCTGACTGAGGATCACCCTTAAGTGCATATTTAGATGCATGAATCACCTTCTGAAATGTTTGTTTAAGATCAAGTAATTGGCACAAACAAAATTTGCTTTGCAAGTCTTCAAATGCTTTTTGTTGTGTGGTTGACCAGGTGAAGGTCGCTTTGGTGCCACCTTTGGTAACTCGATATAGAGGCCATGTGATGTGAGAGAAACCAAGTACAAATATCTTGTGGAAATTTGTTAATCCCACGAAATTGCCAAGCTCTGTTAGCGCTTTTAGTGTTGGCCATTCCTAGATGCTGCTGCTCTTTGTTGGGTCTATTGTGTGTCTACTATGTATCCCATATATTGCATCACCCTCATGGAAAATGAACATGTCTTCATGTTAGCATATAGCTTCCGCTACCACAAATTGTGAAGCTTTGATCTTTTGTTGAAGATTAGGATGTCATGAAGGTAGACTAACAAATGTAGTGAAAGGTCGAAGAATATCATTCATCATCCTCATGGATGTCGCAGGTGCACTAGCCAAGCCAAAGTTCATAACCAGCCACCCAAACAAACCTTAGATTTAAAGGCCATCTTCCAGAGTTGAGAGCTCTGTAATCAATGCACAAGCTCCACGTGCCATCCTTATTTGGTGCAATGGGGCTGTTGCAAGGTGATTAGCTGGGTTTGATGTGTCCCTTATCCACGAGTTCATGGAGTTGTTGCTTGATCTCTTCATTCCCGAGAAATGATCTGCATTACAAAGACACATTAGGTAGAGGTGATTTAGCACAATGCGTGTAGTACCTTCTTAAGGTAGCTGAAATACCCTTTGAACACAATGTGCAACTGCTGTGTGTTTGCTTGAGGAACCGTGTTATGAGTTTGAGCCACAAGGTTGTTCTTATGTTTAGCTCTCATCATCAAGGGCACAAACTTTTTGCTAGAATTGACCAACTTCTTACAGTACTTGGTGCTGATGAGTGAAAGCTTATGACCTGCTTCTGGTACGTTGTATTTGATATCATTGACATAGATGACATTTCTTGGATTTACTTCATAAATTACATGTTGATGTTTAAGATATGGTTGTCTATGTAAAACATCACATAGTTGTAATGGTGTTTCATCTCAAAGGACCACATTTTGAAAGGGCTTGATTTTTGTAATGGTGTTATCTCAAAGGGCTGCATCTTCAAAGGGCTTAATTTTTGTACACTAGGTAACACATTTCTTGCCGAATGAGTATGGTTGTTACTGAGGCATCAGTGGGAAGTTCAGTTTGCGAATTGCTTCAAGAGTAAGCAGGTTCCTCTGACTTCTGTTGTCAACAATGAAGTGTACTGGTTGTCCATTGATCCCCATTTGGGAATGGAATATTGTTTTTCTTCTTTAATTGGAGGAAGAAGCGATGTTTGTGGTACTCACCTTTGCACTAGGTTTAGATTCCATTTAGGAATGGAAAATTTTTCTTCTCGTAATTTTAATTGGACAAAGAAGAGATGTTAGTGGTGCTCACCTGAGCACTAGGTTTAGAGTCCATGATCTGTTTACCTTTGTCTAGTGCCGTAGTGTTAGTATCCAATGCTTCAAGTTGTGCAAGTAGAGTTTTCCTAGTGTGACACTCGTCATTGGTGTGACTGCTAAAATTATGAAATGAACAACACTTATCAGTCTTGGAGTATTTATTCTGGTCATTTGATGACGTTTGCTTCTTATGAGGATGGTGTGAAGGATCATTCCCTTGTCTAGGATTCTACTTGATTCCACGCTTAGAAGTTGTAGACTATGCCTTTGTGATGAGACTTAAAATTTTCTTTCTTTGACTTCAAGCTTGCAAGCAAGTAAATCTGTAGGTCTCTTCTAGAAAAGAGATTTGATAAAAATCCATATAAATTTGGATAAGGGAGAGGAACCATTATTGCACCTTAACTTGGCTTCCATTTGGCACTTAAATAGTGCCACATCAACACTTGAAATTTATCCCATAGTCGAGTTACCATGTGTTTAATATATATTTTTTGTTTTGTGTGTTTAGTTGGAGGGAAAGTCATATTTTGAATTTCTTAAAATAGCAAATCTGAACTGCACTAAAAAAAGTTAGACTTAAACATGTGCACTAGGTATCTTAAAATTGGAAATATGATGTGTTACCATATGATTGAATACTTACACCATTGTTGGTTACAAGTTGTACAATAATGAGTAAATTGTACAACTACTTTTATTTATATTTTTTCAAGTTTTAGGTATTCCCCCTCATGTATCATCACAAGTGTTCGTCCCCTTTCAAATATTGGCTCCTCTCCCTTATATGGTCTCAATCCTGACCTATACTTCAAGATAAGATTTTTCTCAGATTCTTGAACATTCAATTTGACAACCAAAGTGTGGAAGGTGTTTGTATGTTCTTGCACAGATTGATTGCGGTTTAATCTTAGACACATTCATCACAACTTTGGTGCAACTGTGAAAACTTAATGTATGGATCATCATAGTTTCCAACAGGTAATATGTAATTTTGACTCTTGAGTGTTTCTACAAAACCAGTCCAGGTATCTACAAAGGAGTCTAAGTCATTATCTTCAATACAGTAGTTATGCCACCATTTCTAGGCAATTAATGAAACTTACAAAAGAGAAAAGGTACTATTTTATCTATTAGATAATTGATTTACTGCGTAGTATGAACAAATTAGATCCAACCAACCATCTAGGGCATCTGTATTTAGTTTTGCTTCAAACATAGGGATGTCTTGACTGACTTGTACCTTGTATGGTGTTTGACCTCCAAAAGGTGGTTGTGGAGATGTGATGGAAGGAGTATGAACACGATCTAAAAGTTGAACAAATTGATCAATAATATCTACTATTTCACATACATGACGTTCATTTAAATCTTCTTGTTGCCTCTGCAAAGAATCCTCTATTATTTTCTGAAACATTTCTGAAATTGGCATCTCTAAACTTGATTTGTTTGGTAACTGAGGATGTGAAAAGGAAGGTACGATTAAGGGTCATGAGTTTTGAGCCCTAGTTTCATGTAATTAGACCTTGTATGAGTGGCAATACAAACAAAGGAGGATTTCAAATGGAACTCCAATACCACCAGGATATCATTAGAAGTATGCATCCTCTCATACCACTTATCCGGGGCCCAGGAGAGACCCTGTGGATCACCTTACTCAATGGATTAAAAGGGCGTTGCAAACATTGATCTGAGAGGTCATGCATTAGGATGTCTAGCCACTACTGTACTTCATATTCTATCTCCGTTTCCTTTCTTAACCAAAGGCAGAATACACTCATATACAAGTGTAGAGAACAAAGTATCGGTTGAACCGTTAACTATTCCTAATCATTGTTTTACTATCGTTTGTTAACACCACTGTGCAGCTGCGCAGAACAGTTCTGACACTGTCAGAGCTGTGCAGCATCAATGAAGAGGAGTTAGGGTTTTGCAGTATGACCGCATATGCTTGGGATGCTCCCGAAGTTGATGGCGAAGACAGCACACGGTGCGGTGTACTGCAGTTATACTGCAAATTGATCGAAGGCCGAGATCCTCCTGGATTAGGTAGTGCCACATTTCTTTCTTTGTGCAAAACAAGTGTTGCTTCATTAGTCTTTGATATTATTGTTTCTGTTAGTTCTCCTTAATATTTTATTGCAATGCTGTCAATTATTTATTGTTCTTATATATGATATAACGAAGGCATTCTCAATAAATACTTTATACATTTGCCTTTCCCTATGTAATATTTTTGTCTTTGAATCTAGCTATCATCTTTTCTCGAAGTTTCTCTATTAAACATCTTCCTCTTTGTCACTTGCTCCGCAACTCCACAGTATGCAAACCATTGCTTGTGCATAGATTATTTATCTCCAAAATTCATAATCCCCATTAACTGTAATGTACTGCTGCGCTGCCAATTGAAAGGCTAGTTTGTCTGCTTCACTTTAATGTTAAACTTTTATTTTATTTTAAAGTTGTAGTTTGAATCAGAGAATCATTTGCTGATTGTAGGATCTACTTCCCTGCTTAGGATTTATTCTGTTGCCTTGTTCAACTGATAGTGTTTATTAATTTATTATGTGGTGATGTTGCTAATATTTTATTTTTGGGTGATAATTATTCTTCTTCAAAAACCATTTGGAAATCCTTTTGATCTGTACTGTAACTTGTAAATGCAATGCCTTCATAACAAAGATGGAATCGTCTATTTTTTACTTTGAATGTACAGCACTGCAAGTTCAAAATCTTTGTTCCTTCTGGTGACGATTAATTCAGGTAGTTTTTCGGCAGAGGTTGCTTATTCTTGCTAGAGCCACAATTCTTTTGCATACACAATTACTGGCGCTTACTTTTTGAATGATGCATGATGGTAATGATGTTTTATTATTCCCTGTATGTTTTAATGACCCAATTCCTTTTCTGTCCACAATGATGGTAAATAGTGATAACCAAGAAATCTATCATTATGTATTGTCTGTGAGTACATGATGTTTGTATATTCTTGATCTGTACTGTCACTTGTAAATGCAATGCGTTCATAACAAAGAAGGAATCAACTATTTTTTACTTCGAATGTACAGCACAGCAAGTTTAAAATCTTTGTTCCTTCTGGTGACGATTAATTCAGGTAGGGTTTTGGCAGAGGTTGCTTATTCTGACCGGAGCTACAATTTTTTCGCTTGCACAATTGCTGGTTCTTACTTTTTGAATGATGGATGATGGTAATAATGTTTTATTAATCCCTCCATGTCTTAATGATTCAATTCCTTTTCTGTCCGCAATGAACCAGTAAATAGTGACAACCAAGAAATCTATCATTATGTATTGTCTGTGAATACATGATGTTTGGATTTTCTTGGTCACTGTTCCTATTCTAATAAGGCATTGTCAACTTTGTAAACATCCAACTGCACGGTGTGATTTGTCTTCCTTTTGGTTGTGCTGCTTTTCTTTCGATAAAGTTCGAACAGTAAGAACCTCATTTTGTAATTATGGTCTTGATGTTTGTTATGATATGAAAAATTTATGTACCTTAGTACCGAGTTCTTTAGAAGTTAGTCTTTTATTTTTTAAGTCATATATATTAAATTTAAATTTTGTAATGTTATTTAGAAAACAAAACTAATTCTAAATTGTTTGTCACACACATATAAAGTGAAAAGATTCACAAAGGGAAAGTAACTTTTAAGTTATCCCACATTGACGAAGTGAAAAGTTCACAAGAGAAAAAGTATTATTTTTAACAATATCCCCAGGTTGTAAGGAGGATATTTTTTTGGGAAAGAAATTATGTGCACAGGTTAAGGTAGTATTTTGGCCAAGTAGGAACCCATATTGTCCTGGATCTGGCCTGAGTTGGTATGCATACCCTCAAGGAAAGTTTTGTTTATGTTTAGTAATTTTTTTTGATAGATAAAGAGGGGTTATTTACGAGTTAGTGACCATAGAATGTACATGTGCTGCAGCTTATGGCAACTAAACTTAAAGACCTCTCTCTCTCTCTCCCTCTCTCTATATATATGAAACCACCAGGAAACAGGTGTCTACTTCCATGGAATAGTGGGGGCCCCGTGAAGGCAGCCATGATTATAAAGAAACACGCATAGAGAAGATTACATCCATACATCAGGCCACTGGCACACTACTCCCCAGCAATGAAAATCCTTCCCCAACATTTCAAAAAACCAAAGAAAGGCAACATTCGAAACATACCTTGGATTACATACCGTCAAAGATGAAAACATCGAACAAGTATGTTATGATATGATAAGAAGTGTAAATTCAACCTTTGAAGGACAATTCTCAATGATTGCTTGTTATGAAGATCTAGAATTATCAACCATGAGCAATAAACAATGAAATACATGAGCAGACAGGATTTAAAGTGGGAAATGCATAGTGGGAGAAAACCCATTGTGAAATCAATGCACTAAGCTGGACAACCTATCCAATGAAAGATTACAAAGGTCTCAACCTTGTTGAGCACCCACTCAACATGAAGCACCAACTTTAAGATCTGATCAAGCACGTACTTGACTCCTTGCAAGCTACAACTTGCATGAAAGCACCTACTTTCAAAACTTGCTAAGCTTCAACTTAGATTTTACACCAATTTTGATCACTCACTTTACATAGTTGCTTTGACAACAAAATTGTGATCCTAAATTTGCTCATACACCTTTTTCATACACCTTCAATAGTTGCACTAGTCTTAATGCATTATCAGTTCTCTCTCTAGTTCAACCACATTTTTCAAGCACAAGGATGTGTTTTTATCATCAAGGAAGATTCATGCACACGACTTTTGCACTTCAACTCCAATGATTCTTCACCTAACTCGCTTTACAACTCGTACAAAGAGGGCAAGAGGATTTCATAGAAAAACTGCCATTTTGCAATGATTGATTCTAACTGTGATTGCAGGGTAAAGTTCAGATTTTTTAGGTATTGTTCGGATTCTCTGATGCACATAATGACTATAGGAGGGTTCTAAACTCCTTGTCCTCCTATTGACTTTTCTTAACAATATTCTTTTCCTGACCCTGCTCTCTGATTTGTAACGGTCATTTAGTCCCTTGTCTTATTCTCCTATGAGTAAGCCTTGTCTTGTAGCTTAAGGAATACTCCAAGTGTTGTCAACATGATGGAATGTTACAAGAACCTCTAGAAATTTCTTATAACCTCTTTATATTCCTCATTCTTCGCCATTTAGCTTTCAAACTTCATTAGAGCACATAGGAGAGCTCTAAGTGCTAGAACTAGTTAGCACAATCTTGAATTTTAAGGAGTAGACTTATGAACTCATACCAGGTCATACAGTCAGAAGCATTAGGTATACATGAGATCTACAACAACAAGAGCTTGGATATTATCACAAAATAGGGGCACGAAGCAACTTATTCAACTTTTCCTTCACAACCTTCAACACACATCTCTAGTATATTCAAATCATAGTCTTAGATGTGCTTGACACACTACCATCAACAAGTTTTCAAGCTTGAGGAAGTTGGTTTGTGGATTGTAGATCATCTTCAACCAACAAGAAGTAGCAAGGCAACACTATCCTCTTCATGAAGCATCCTTCGAGTAGAGTATTCAAAGATTTGCAAGTACAAAGAGACATTTACAAAGATTGAACAAAACTACGCAGTGACCCTACCACTCATGACTTCAATGACACATTTCAGGAGGATATTGAAGTTGAACAACTCACTAGGGCCTTGTCTTGTTTCCTTTCGTAGCAAATGGATCAAAGTTGCATGATTTCTAGATACTCTAAGATAAGGTTTCGAGGCTTCAAGACCTAGTTCTGCTCCACTTTGAATCTTACACATTGAAACTCATTTTTATGACCAACCATAGTAGGAACACTTCAAACAAACCCAATACACCATCTCCAAAAGCTTGTGTGTAGGGGTTGTGAAGAGAAGCTGACTGAAAGCATCTTTGTTTTTCAAACTTCTGAGCATGGCATACATGATAGTTGAAGGCCAATGAGATTAAGACTTCAAACCTCTTCACAAAGACATGCTATGAGGCTCCAACAAGTCACATTGAACATGTAACAAGTGTCCTTATTCATTTTTCACCTCAATAATAGGCTTATGTACAAAAACCCCTTTCAAACCCTCATGATTGGCTTGACTTGATTGCCCTTTAGCGGTTGGAGGGGAAGGTTGACTAGGTTCACACCAAATATACAAGGAGCCTTCCTGAAAATCTTTAAGAACATCAAGAACACATCCTCCATACAAGCTTCCACAACAAGAGATTCATCTTGGAACCTTCTAAACATTATTGTTTAGCCAAAATCTTGCAAAATAGGGTTAAACATGTACGAAACAATCATGCTTGAAGTACAACAATGCCATCACCTTGGACTAGAAGGACTTCTCTACAACCCTGAGGTGGTTGTCTTAGCTTTCTCAAGTGATTTGAGGACCAAAAACATCATTTCTTGTCCATCGCTTCAGACTTAGGGTTTGGAATGTTTTAGACAGTGCCAGAAAAAATGGATAGAACTTTCTTATCTTTCATCCTTTCGACTTTAGACTTTTGGCATTATCTATGTCTTTCTATGCTCTTCAAAAAAGTCTCTTATGATTTATCTGAATAATGTTTGTCAATTTAGTTCAAATGCGAAGAAGGTCAAGGCACTGTTTTAGCATACCTTGTTTAGCCTGATTTCGACAAAAGTTCAATTTCTTGCACAAAACTCATCCTCCAAACTTCAAATTTTGTCCACACCATCACAACTACCTTCTCCATCGTCTCCAATGGTTGTTTGATCATAGTCCACTTTACAGAACTCTGCCCCATCTCATTTGCACTAGGTTTTGCTTCTTGTCTTGAGAGATCATGCTACACAGACCCACATAGGTACTCAAAATGCCTCCTAAGACACTTGTGAAGTACTACACACATAATCTATTACCATATCATGCCTCACACAATGCTTGGTTAGTATCTACATACCTTGGTTCATCATTTCTATCCTTGTTTGCTTGGAAAGTGGCTTGAATTGGGCATAAGACAGGCAACTTTTGGAGCAAACCAAACTATCTCATCATCACCTCATCATATGGGAGCCTCACACAACCTGCATACTTGACATACACATCATCACCATACTTATTAGGTCCATAATCATCTTGGAACAAAACAATCATGCTAAAAAGGGCTTCAAACACACCAAAAACACAATGGAAAGTCAAAGAGTGACACAACCAATCACCCTTCATGCCCTTGACTGATCTTCACTTCAGCGACATCTTTGCCATCAATGCCATGTGATATCAATGACAACACCAATGCAACAGGGTTAAACAAATTGCCTCCTCTCATGTGTGGATTTTATTAGATTTCATGAGTTGTCCAACCATCAATTCAAAGATAATATCACTTCCTATCAGTTGCGCCAACTTGCAGGTTATCTCCTCCACAATCAGAGTTCTTTGTTTTTTTCTATATTATCAACTTGGTAATTGCGGCCCAAAACATAATTGGATCAAAGCTAATTGTCTTAGGTTGTCGTGTCCCTTTTTTTGGAGACTAGCGGAATTGAAAGACCTTAACCCATTCTTCCTCCTCGTGGGTTTAAGGAAAGAAGTGTTAGGAAATAAGGGATTAAAATATGTAGAATAATTCCTCACAGAATCGCAACAATAGAAATTAATTTGCAGAAGAAATAGTACAGATCTCAAATAAAAAGTGCATAATAAAATAACACAACACAAAGAAACAATATTTAACGTGGTTCACCTAATTTGGGCTACGGTCCACTAAGAATCACTTGCTCAGATTTTATTACAAGCCACCGCTCTCTCAATACATTACCTAGATCTGTTTGGAGTTATGCTCAAACAAACTCTACAGAATTCACACTTGAATTCAAAGCACATCTGTAATGTTTATCTTATATCTATCATATGCACAAAACCATATAAATAGACAATTGCTTAAGTAGTTTTACAAAACTGTGGGTATCAAAACCATGGGCCAAAATCGTCACATAAACATATGGGTAAAAAAAACCGCCCATATGAGAAAATCACGTTTTCCGATATATTGGGCACGTTTTAAAGCCCAATTTTTTTTTTCGAGGACTGCGCTCCCCGAACCCTTGCTACCGAGGGCTGCCGCCCCCAGACCCCCGCTTGGGGCCCGGCTTGACCCCAAACCCCGGCGAGACAACTGTGGAAAGTGTATAGTATTCTTAGTGTACAGACTAAAAACACTTTCTCGCATGAAAACAACCTCCACAACCTAACAAGAAGCAAGGGAAAGACTTAAATGACATTTTTTAAGTAGATATTTTCATTATTATCACGTAGTCCTATTGGGAAGCCAAACACTCCAATAGAACTTATTTAATTAGAATATAAAATATTTTGAGCATCTAGGCTCTAAATACTTTACATTCTAAAAAGAGGTTGCTTGACCATTTGACAATCATATGTGAATTTTCTATTATTTCGGAAAAGATTGTTGTTTGAAGCATCTCTCTTCCTCTCCTAAGGACAAAAACCCTTGGAGAGCCTTTGTGTGAGGACGAAACCCTTCACCAAGACCATGGAAGACTTCAACATGGGAGTCTCCACCCCTTTGAGGAATCTCTTTGCTATTGTAATTTTCATTTTCAGTGCTAGGCGAGTTGCCCTAAGGTGTTTTTTGGTCATCAATTGTAAGATTCTTTGCCCTATTTTTGGCTTGTCAATGCATATTTGCCCATTTTGAGGTGGATTGACCTATTTTGTGGAGTTTCCTTGCCCATATTTGTTGTGTTTGTTCTAAGGTGGAGTGACCCATCTAGGGGAACATTTCCTTACTTTCTTGCAACAATTTCATGGTTTTGAGATTGGAATAATATTCTCTATATTTTTTAAGAGTCAAGTTATGAAGTTTCATGAATTTTGGTGGTGATTTTGCTATTTTTCTAAGCTCATGGAAGTTAGTTACAATTCTGGAATAATTTAATTAATTTTTTGCATTTGGAGGGTTTAATCATAAAAATAACGATTATCCACTTGTAAGCTTGCAAATTCAGATTTTATTGGATGGGATGATTGTTGGGAATTTATAGTAATTTTATAAATTAAAAGGTCGTTGATTTAAAGGTTTTTGAGGGCACAAAAAAATGGGTTTTGAAACCCCCAAAAGGGTAGTTGACCTAGGGAGATGTTTGTCGTCGGCAACAAGTTAACGGTTTTTTATCTATATATTTTAATCACAAACAACCTACTAAAAATATGAAAAGTGTTTTGTTTATCTTTAGTTTTGCATAGTTTCCTTTGAGGTCTCCAAAAAAGGAACATTACAGTGGTATAAGAGCGTCATCCTCCCAGCCTGTGAAACATGGAAAACAAGTTAGAAAGGATCCTGAGAACATAAGAAGGGATAGTTGAGGCAACTGAAGAGGCTTACCCTAATCATCCAAAATATGTAGGGAGGTGGTTCGTAGAAGGAGAAAAGGGTTTTCAAGGTTTGACAAATTGATAGAAGAGTACCAAGCCCTTCTGAAAATGATGCATGATGCACTTTCTTTTGAGGAATTCGTGGAATTACAGAACAAGAGGGGAACATTGGCACAAGGCCTAAAATCGAACCAAACCAAGGAGCCACTCAATCCTAGAAGAGAAAAACCCTTCATAAAAAACAAGTAAAAGAGCATGTGGCGAATCAACTACATGATGGAGAGGATGGCCATCCTTCTAAGTTAAAGAAGGATTGAAGATATATTACAAAAGTTTGTTACCAAGGGGGAACAACCCTTGGGAGTTCTAAAAACCCCCAAACAACTCTTGCCCAAGTGGAACTCTTGACGGATTCTCTGGGCAAACACCACGAATACACAAGGGTTTGAAGACAAATTAGATTTACAAGGTGTTGATAAAGGCTCAATTGCCAAAGGATGAGAAGGCTACAACAATTTATTATGAAAACCACCAAATGTATGAAGATAATTCAAATTTGTTGCTTTCTACAATGTTATTTCAGATTTACGTTCATGGGCACTTTGTTGGAAAAGATGACCTTGGGGCAAATTTGATGCTCCATAGTAAAATCATGGCAAATAGGTAATCGTCATGGTGCTAAGAATGGAGGGAAAATTAGGATCACATGGGGTTAATGAAGCTAGTGTTATGGGTGACCTTATTGGGAGACATGCCCATGTAATGAGGGCTCTCTTTTGACGCTCAAGTTAATCTTTAGCTCATTGGAAAATTCAGGACAACGACCTATGGTAAGCCATTTCATCATCTTCATTCTATGTCTTTACAATGTTTTGGTCATCATAAAGAATACCCTAACCACTAGGCGAAGATGAAGGGTACCAAGTGAGAAGAGAAAGATCACGGTTTACAAAAAATTTGGAAGTGAAATTAATAACATTTAGCTTGTTGGACTATCCCAAATAGTTGCCACCAAGGAGCCAATCAACGAGGATATCAACAAAGAACAATCCCAATTTTGTCATCATCCGAAGAAAGGTAAAAGTCCTTTGATGCTCTATGACAATTTATTGGATTCTAATGGTTACAGATGGAAGTCATACAATGGAGTCAAATCATATTTACTAAGGGCATATGAGGATGATATTATGTTGCAAGATAAGGGCAACATTAGATTATTTTATGAGTACTGTCCCCTAACCTTCAAAAATTTATAGTCAAAAGAGGGTTATAGGAAGCTCGTGGTATTAGAATATTTCAGTTTTGTTGTTTGCCATTATGTCATTTCAGATTTGTTGTCACTGTGGACAACTGATTTCATGCATATTATTTCTTCCTATATCATGGCCATATTTTTTGTCATTAGGGGAAATTCATTAAGAAGCATGTTAGAGACGACTGTGGGCATATTGTTTCTTTTATTCAAGGCCAAGATTACCTTGGCATGGGTAGTCTTCGCAAGATCACGGTAACTATCATTTCTTGCCCTTGGATTGAAAGGAAACTTACGAGCAATCATAGAGGGTTTATTGTGCATTCTAACCACATGGTGAATAAAACACTCTTGGAGGTTAAGTAACACATAAGGAGACATAATTGTTGTAGACACAAAATCATGCACTTGGGTACATTTTTTAGGTCCTTTAAGCATTCTAGCATTTACATGATTCTTAAGCAAAGAAACTAGTGGTTGATAACTATCTTTGACCTCTTTTCCTTGTCTCTTATTTTCTATTTGGTCTTGCACACCGTACAACCAAGTTGTCATTTTACTGATTTATCTTTTATGGCTCCAGACACCAGCGCTCAGCCAAGACAACAGCGCCTAGGCGCCCTTGTCCCCTTCTGGGCGCCCTTGGACTCTTTTTCACTTTACTCGCTCCTTTTGGGTCTCTTTTATCTTTTGAACATCTTTTTCACTTATGGGCCGGCCTTCCAATTGTCAATTACAAAATTCAAACAAGGGAATCATATAAATACATAGTCATGTGTTCAAAATAAGGGACCAAGCACTAAGGCATTACTATCATCATCTAAGCTTGCATCCAAAAGAAACCTAAAATACTCTAAAGCATCCATCTAGCATTTACTCAAGGGACAAGGGCTGCATCAACTTTGCATACACATCATAGGAAGGGGAAGTTTATTCTATTCCATCCACACATTCTAGAGATGTAGTGCAACACTTAGTCGTAAGTTCACTCTCGGGGTTAGTCCGACTCCTCATATTACATATTTCTTTTTAGGTTTGATGCGGTTTGTGGGCTTGTGTAGGTGAACTTCTATTTTGCAGGTTATAGGTATTTTTGGCATTAATTGTAATGACTATCAGGTGATCGACAGGAAGCGACAATGACTGTCTTGCGACACAATAAAAACCCAAATTCTGATTATTTGGGTAGTCACAAGTGCCCAAAACCGGTCTTCAACGCCTAGGTGCCAGTGTCTGGCCTCATTCCTGTGTTCTAGAATTTATTGTGAGCAGTAACGACAATCTGGCGCAACATGTTCAACACTTTTTCCAATTCAGATCAGTCCCAGACTGCGAGGGAATCAACTAAGTCCTCTCTCCTTCTTCATTGCTTAGGGTTTTATATTTTAAATCTTAGCTTGTTTGTGTCATTTCTATATTTCACCATTTATACATCATTTGATTCAATAACGACTTTGAAATATTTAGATTTAATTCAAATTAAATTAAATCATTTGGTGAGCCTGACGTGAACCCATCGCTCGAATCCAACCTTCATTCTAGGATTTTCCTTTTATGCTCGTCACCTGTAGTGGTCGTTTTGGTTCATTTGAATACATTGAGTTTCCTCCCTCTCTTTCGTAAATCATCTAAATCAATGGCTGAATTCGATAACCCCTTTGTTTAACTCACAAAATGTTCCTCTGGGAAATATTGAAACATATGATAGCGAACAATCTTACGATGAGGATACTAATGTTGATCAAGAAGAATTAGAAAAGCTCACTAATTTTCGTCAAGCTTTGCTGTGCCAATCATTCACATCTTCTGCATATTCTCAACATTTTACTTGTTGCCAAACACTCTCGAGATGATGATTATGTACCTCTTTAGGTCCTTTTGGTTGCCATGGCCCTCCACCCAACTGCTCAACATTCCTACTTCCAGTCCTATTTCTACCCTCATCCATACCAATGCTTCTAATGCACAACCCGATTCCTCTTTCGGCACCCATGACTTAACTTCCTTATATCAGGACTTACAAGTTCAAATCCATCAGTTATAGTAGGCTACTTCATGCTTCTCTCCATCTCTTGATTCCTCCTTACTTCTTAACACTCCTTTTGCACCTGCTATTTCTTCTTATTCACTTCCTCTCAATTTCGTTACCCATATGCTGCCCACTTTCAATGGCCATGGTGACCCTCAAGAGTGTCTCAGGTCTTTTCATGTGGCATGTCTAGATTACATCAGATGATCATACATTATTAGCTAAGCTATATCCTCGAAGTCTTCAAGATTACGCCATGTGTTGATTTTTATGATCTACTTGTTCACATCGACAACTTCTTTCACACATCTAGCCGATGTTCTTCTTACTCTAGTTTCAATCAATATCGGCACCAAGATCTCTTATGCACAACTCGCTTAAATCAAACAAAGATCTAATGAACATCTAGCTGACTATGTGTTACATTACAAGAACAATCTAGCGAAGATTACTGATGTGCTTGATGATTCGGAACTACAATATCTTTTTGTTCAAAGCCTCTTACCAACACTACAAGAGAGTGTTATCTTTGAGACCTCTCCATTCATTTGATCAATTATGCCATACGCTTAAAATGCACGAAGTCAAACTTCAATCTCTGGGCAAACTCAAGTATTAGGATTCTCCTTCATCTTCTTCTAATAGATTTCAAGCTAAATCAACATTCAAACCATCTCCTAAGCCTACTGAAGCAAAGGTAACTCATACAAGCTCTTATTGTCAATGACGTCTCTCCTCCTGAAAAGCTTCAATGACAACCTCCAAAGCATACTTTCACCAAGTTACCATATGCACCTCGGTTTCTATTACCTCATCTTCATGAAAGTAATCTAATCACTCTTCCATCGCCGCTCAATCTTGATCCATGTCGCCTTTGTGGCCGCAATTATGATAAAAATGCTAAATGTGACTATCACATTCTATTGATTGCTGCTTCAAACTTAGGCATATCATACAAGATCTTATTGACAATAATTCAATTGAACTCCCTCAACCATCTTCTAATCCAGTCAGTGATAACAAAAAGCTAAAAATCTTTAATGACCCTTTACCTAAGCACGCCACTCAAGCACCCTGATTCTTCTGCTAATCATACATAACAAGCTATGCCTCCTCCCTCATCGGGGCCCCTTGAATGTCTTGTCGCTTCTACTGATGCATCGCCACCAACCATTTCATTTTCAGATCATGATTATCATGCTACATTCACTTCTGATTCATTGCACATCAATGCTTCCATCGGTTTCATATACTATCAAGGACAATATGATCTATCCAACGACTCCTATCAGGGTATGATGTCTATTGCACTTCTTATGGCTATCAAATGTCTAATATCAGCTATCACATATCTAGTTCCTAATTCTTTTGGCTACATTAGGCTGCCCCGTTACAGTCGGTCCTCTTACTATGCTTGTGCCATTCAGTGTGGCATCTTTAATCGAAGGTTGTGACATGTTCTTAGGTCTTCCTTGGCTTGACATCACTCAAGCTATCCCCCTCCATGAATCATTTGTGTCTTAAGTTCATTCACAATAAACAAGTTATCACTATGAAAAGCGTTCCACCATGCACACCATTTCTTAAACCTAGACTTCATGATATCCTTCCACCAACTACAACATCTAGGTCTCAAGGGTCTCTCAAAATTACAACACGTTCAACACCTAGTTCTCCTATCTGCACATGTCCTACTTCACGGTGCTCTCGTCCTCATAGGTCCGCTAGTCCATCTCGTCAGCATAAGTCGCCTACTCGGGCAATCCCTTCACATAGGTATTCACCACCTCCTTCACCACATAGGCCTCCTTCACATATATATCATTACTCTCATACTCGACAGATCTTAAAGCATTGTCACACGCCTTTATCTTCTCATACATTGGGTGGAGGGCCCTTGCCCCTCCACTATCATTGGATAACCTTCTATCGTCCTCACACTTGAGGGGCATCATGTTTTCTTCCCCCTCTTCAATCATTATCAATTCTTTCTAATCTCTACGCATACACATTACGCTCCATGCTTTACAACCTAGTCTCTCTTACGCACATTGATACACAACTTGTATAGTCATTACCCTATGACATACTCTAGTTCCATGGTTCATACTCGACTGCTGAGGGCCTAAATCTAAAATGAAGCTCACCACATTCTTCACTACTATATGCTTAATGATCTATCTTTCTAGCACACATTTTTCAAACCATTTCTCGATGACACACTCTTGTTCTATGGTTCATTCTTGATTGTTGAGGGGTCTTTTATAAATTAACCTTATCTCATACACATCCGCCGGGGGGCATGCTGATCCTACCATCTTCACACATTGCATACCATCCCATTCACACTCACTGCATATTTCATATATTGGTTGCACTTATTCTTGCTTGCTTATACTATTTACATGATGCCCTTTGCTTACTATGTTAGCTGGATACTTAGTGTGTCATTATCTTTATCATATACACATGCACGTTCGCTTGGTCTCTAATTGTGAATGTATATATTTTATAGGTCCTTACACATTGTAATGATGCTTGACACTGTACCTTTTACCAGTCACACCGAGACTCCTGGGGCATCTATTTAATCACACATGTGCTATCATTTAATCATATACTATTTCCTATTCTTACTAGCACACTACTTATTCCATTGATACATAGATGACTTGACATACTCTTTATCTTTCTAACATGCTAATGGGTGCTACATGTGTAACATTTGTTTTGTAGGATTATATGCCATCATGGATTTTTGATACATTTTGCTTGCCATTGTTAGCGGGCTATGCCCTATGTCATGTTTGATTACTGTTTGTATGCTTTTTACCGCTTCGACCTTGATCGTCTTATGACATTGTGAGTGAAGTCCAATGTTTGAAACCCACTTTTCACAGTCTATCTTGTATACACATTTTCTTGCTTACATTATTTTTTTATAACATGCTTGTTGCTTTTGCTACTAACACATGTATCTAGCCTCTTTGTTTACATGTACCTTGGTTTCTACCATGCACATCCCCTACCCTCCCTGCAGGTATCAGCTTTAGATCAACATTAAGTCTTTTCTTTTAAGCCACACACTCCTACAGACATCGCATGCACCACAAACAAGGGGGGCATACATTGGATGAACAAATCGGCCCATATAACAGCTCACAACTACAACACAATACAATAGAACAAAAAATCAACACATGTTATAATTATAACACTGGCTCAAAATTAGACTTGGGTCAACATCACAACACAAACACCAGCACGCAAACTCAGATAGAAGCGCCTGGGTCCTAATGTCCTGGGGGAACACACAGTCAACTTATTAGATCAATACAATTTATAAAAGCCTCCAGAGCAGATTTTCAGTTACATGCACATTCCTCCAACAACAACGTGCATGCAATAACCTACAATCCATTTCAATCGGAATAACCAATACATTCAGAACTAATTTGGAATAATTAGGGATATCAGAAACAAATAAGGGACGTACCATATGCAGTGGTGCTTATAATGCAGAGTCATGGATGGAGAGTAACACTATACCTCTCTCCCAAACACTTTCTCCTTGACGCGAGATCGCCGAAAAAACTCACACTTAAAGTGAGATTGCCCAAAAAACTCGCTCTACACAACATTTTTAGTACATTTTTTCTATCCTTTACACTCTTCTCAATCAGATGCACACTTTCTTTTTTACACACTTGCACATACTTATGCAAATTTTTCATGTACATGAATTTGACTACTCTTTCTTTATTCTTTTGCAGGTCCATCCTTAATACGCAATAAGAAGCAACCTATAACAAAACATACGAGCACAACAATAGGTACAAGCAATGGATACGCTTCACCCAAAGGGTCACTTTCTCTTCCTAGTTTTCACACTCATTCCATGTCTCACTTGTCCACACGACACGATATTCGCCGCACACTCTACAAGATCATAAGGTATGCATCTCTTATATACTTTATGTTATCGAGTATTCACTCAACAACATAAAGTGGGGGAAAATGTAGACACAAAATTACGCACTTGGGTACATTTCTAGGTCTTAAAAACATACTAGCATTTACATGATTCCTAAGAAAGAAAACTAGTGGTTGACAACTATCTTTGGCCTCTTTTTGTCTCTTGTTTTCTATTTGGTTTTGCACACCCTACAACCAGTGCCCAGGCGCCCCTCGCCCCTTTTCACCTTACTCGCTCCTTTTGGGTATCTTTTATCTTTTGGGCATCTTTTTCACTTATGGGTTGGTCTTCCAATTGTCAATTATGAAATTCAAACAAGAGAATCATATAAATACATAGTTGTGTTTAAAATAAGGGAGCAAGCACTAAACATTACTATCATCACCTAAGCTTGCATCTAAAAGGCACCTAAAGCACTCTAGAACATCCATTTAGCATTCACTCAAGGGACAAGGGCTGCATCAACTTTGCATACACAACATCGGAAGGGGAAGTTCAATCTATTCCATCCACACATTCTATTACATTGCTATATTATAGCTACAACCTGCTATCAAGTGCAACTTGAACAAGGGCATCTTAGGGCACAATTTCTACACACTCACAATAACAACATGGAGTCTGAGATGTAGTCGAGTGCTCGGTCATAAGTTCACTCTCAAGGTGGATGCCGAGGTCAGTTCGAATCCCCATATTGCATCTTTTTTTAGGTTTGATGCAGTTTGTGGGCTTGTGCAGGTGAACTTCTAGTTTACAGGTTATAGGTACTTTCAACATTCATTGTAAGACTATCATTCGATTCAGAGGAAGCAACAACAATGATCTTGTGACAATAAAAACCAAATTCTGATCATTTGTGGAGTCTGAGATGTAGTACAACACTTGGTCGTAATTTCAGTCTCGGGGTGACTGCTGAGGTCAATCTAAATCCCCATATTACATCTTTCTTTTTAGGTTTGATGGGGTTTGTGGGCTTGTGTATGTGAACTTCTATTTTCAAGTTATAGGTACTTTCGATATTCATTGTGAGAATATTGGGTGATCAATAGGAAACAACAACGACAATCTTGTGATATAGTAAAAACCAAATTCTGATCATTTGTGCAATCACAAGCGCCCAAAAACAGTTTTCAGCGCCCAGTCGCACCTTTCCTGTCATGAGCGCCCATGGTCGGCCTCATTCATGTATTCCAAAATCTATTGTGAGGGGTAACGACACTCTGCCTAGCGTGTTCATCACTTTTCTCAGTTCAGATCACTCCTAGACTGCAAGGGAATCAACTAAGTCCTCTTTCCTTCTTCATTGCTTAGGGTTTCATATTTTAAATCTTATTTTCCTTGTGTCATTTCTATATTTCAACAGTTATACATCATTTGGTTAAATAGTGACTATGTAATATTTAGATTTAATTCAAATTAAATTAAATAAATTGTAGGGAATGGAACAAAAAAGATAATTCTAGGTGAATACCTAAGGTGTAAAGATGGTAAGCAAGCTAGATGTTATTTTTTGAATTGTATGAAACATCTTGCTATGGTTTTGTGGGACTCAAGTTACTTTTAAGATTGCCACTTTTGGATGTATCTCAAGGTGATAGATAATTCATCCACTAAAAATATGGATTCAACTGCATGGGAGCTTTGAGGTGTAAGTCGTCTTTCTAACGTGGATTAACTAAAAATGGGAAATCTAAACTAATACTATGAGAAATATAGCCACTTAGTTAATCTAAATAGGACGACTAAAACAATATAATAAGTGGACTAAAACAATATGAAATAATTGCAAATAATTATATTAAGTGAAATAAAACCCTAAGTATGCAAGTAAAGAAGGATAAATGACTTAGTTGATTAAAGAAGACAGTTGCAGGTTGTCACATGTCTGATAATAACATCTGGAAGTAGGAATGAACAGCCAAAAGTCATGGGAAGGCTAAATCTGGAGGATCTGAGCTAACTGAGGCGCCTAGGAAGGTACTGGGGCACCCTGGGGTGCCCTGTTCCGCAGATTAGGCGCTGTGGTCTCTGTAAATGCTCAAAATATGAATCCCGTATGGTCGTAAGATGATCTGAAACACCTTCTTTCTATCGCACTGGATTCATTGAGTCGTGCCGAATGTGTCGAATGATGTAATGACGACTTGCAAAAAGAAAGGAAGTATCAAACCCTAGGAAAAATAAAAGATGCAGAATGAATGGGTTGGACTGACCTCAACCGCTAGAGTATTGGTCTTATCACTGAGCGCTTGCACTACATTTCAGACCCGAATGTAGTTCTGGTGTGTGTGTGTGCATGTCGTGCCCTAGGTGCTCTTGTGTTAGTCACACTTTGTGAAGTAACGAACAATAATAACTATAGAAAAATGTAATAGAATGTGTGCATGGAATAGAATGGAATCCCTCCCCCTATGTTGTGTGTGTTGATGCAGATCTCCTAGCCTTGATGCATGACACTATGTGGATGCAAATGATGCAATGGATGTAACTCTAGATGGAGTGATAGTAGTATGTGACACTATGACCTTCATTATGGTATTATAAATTTATATTTATAGGGTTCTCTTGCTTTAATTTTGTAATTAACCCTGACATGACCGACTAGGAAAAAGATAAGGATGAAAAATGGCTAGAAAGACTGCAAAAAGAAGAGGAAAAGTGGAACATGGATTGAGGTGCCCCAGGTGGGACCAGGGCACCCTAGTACAGGCATGGGCACTTGGGTTTAGGCTAAAATGCCGGGACAATTAGGAAATAGGTGGATATGTAGAAGGAAATGTGTGGTAATGATGAAACAAAGGTGGCCAAAAGGTGGGATTAATTAGTATTTTACTCACTTGAGAACCTTCTAAATAGTAGTATAAGATCCGGCTAAATAATGCCTAAAGTGCATGATTTTGTGTCTACACTTGTGTCATTTCTATATTTCAGCATTTACACATCATTTGGTTTGGTAGTGACTTTGCAATATTTAGATTTAATTCAAATTAAATTAAATAAATTGTAGGGAATGGAACAAAAAAGATAATTCCAGCTATATACCTAAGGTGTACAGATGGTAAGCAAGCTAAATGTTATTTTTTGAATTGTATGAAACATCTTGCTATGGTTTTGTGGGACTCAGGTTATTTTTGGGATTGTCACTTTTGGATGTATGTAAAGGTGATGGATAATTCATCCACTAAAAATATGGATTTAGCCACATGGGAGCTTTGAGGTGTAAGTCATCTTTCAAACTTGAATGAGATGAGTTTGGAAAATGTGGATCATGAACCCCAAATCATTATGGGAGCTATTTTATATCTTGTGGTTATTATTTCCATCTAGTTCCACATTCTATTTGTGGCCACCAAGTGGATTTCAATCACAAGGAAGTGGTGCTCTTCTTCTAGTGACATTAACAAGGTAATGATGACTCTCACAAGATGTTTGTTGGCCAGTAGAATTTTGAACTTGAGTTATGAAATGCATTGCTATAACCAAGATGAGGTGTTTTTCTCAATCTCATTTGTTGGGTTGTGCATATCTTCTTGGGACAATAATAGAGGGGCATGTTTGAAGACATTACTTTTATTTGAAATGTTGTGTAAGAGGGTTCACTGATTGAGAACAATTAAGATCAATGTTTCAACATATTTGGTATTGTTTAGGATGAAATTTCAGGCAAGGTATGATTGTTATACTTACATACCAGCACTTATAAGTTTTTATCCAAGCCAAGTTTTAAAGAGATTGGTTTGAGGTAGGTTGGAAGCATATTTTGGAGGCTAAGGTAATCAGTATGACAATTGCATTTCTGTTTGATTCACTATCTGCAACATTTTTGAGCTTCTTACCCACTCTTTTGACAACTAGAGAGGAGTATCCAACCATGAGGTTGAAGGGTTTGTAATCTACTATCATTGTTGATGTGTTTTCAACTATTATAAAAAGGATCCCAACCACTATCCTTTTGATTTTATGGAACAAAATACATAGTTACAACTGTGTTCGGGACAACATGAGGGAAATTGGGAATAACCAATGTTTCGATAGTATTTATGAGGCCTTGGCAAACAAAGAAGAAGAATTGATTATCATATCCAAAAAGCAAAAGTGGAGGAAGAAGGGGACACATTTTTTCTTTAATGAGTTTTATTCATTTGCAAATATATCAAATGAGGAGTAGCTGAGATTTATTTAGGATCTGAGTACTTGTAATTGCTTGGGGACAAACAATCTTGAGAAGGGGGGACTTTCATGTCCCTTTTTGGAGACTAGCGGAATTAAAGACTATAACCCATTCTTCCTCCTCGCGGGTTTAAGGTTGGAAGCAAGGGGAAGACTTAGATGACATTTGCTAAGTAGATATTTTCATTATCATCATGTAGTCCTATTGGGAAGCCAAACACTCCAATAGAAGAATTTATTTAATTAGAATATAAAGTATTTTGAGCATGTAGGCTCTAAATACAAAATAAATAATTAAAAGGTACTTACTATAAGGCCGGCCATAAGTTATGATGTGATACCCTTTATGGTTATAAAAGAAGGTTGCTTGACCACTTGATAATCATCTCTCTTCCTCTTTTTAAGTGAAAAAATCCTTGGAGAGTCTTGTGTGAGGACGAAACCCTTCAACACGAGAGTTTGCACACCCTTGAGGGATATTTTGGTTACTATGATCTTCATTTGCATCCCTATGTGAGTTTCCCTAAGGTGATTTTTGGTCCTTAATTGAAGATTATTTTCCCTACTTTTGGTTGTCAATGAATATTTTCCCATTCTGAGGTGGAACGACGTACTTATGGAGTTTCCTTGTATATTTTTTGGTTATTCTAAGTGAAGCGACCCACCTAGGGGAGCATTTTAATACTTTCTTACAATAATTTCATGGTTTTGAGATTGAAATAATATTCTCTATATTTTTAAGAGTCAAGTTATGAAGTTTCATGAATTTTGGTGGTGATTTGCTATTTTTCAAAGCTCGTGGAAGTTAGTTACAATTTTGAAATAGTTAATCAATTTTTGCAATTGAGGGTTTTATCATAAAAATCAGATTGTCCACTTCTAAGCTTGCAAATTCATATTTTATTACATGAGATGATTGCTTGTAATTTATAATAATTTTATAAATTAAAAGGTAGTTAATTCAAGTGTTTTTGAGGGCACAAAAGCGGGTTGAAACCCCAAAAAGGGTCATTGCCTTAGGAGGATGTTTAGCGACAATAGTTAAGGGTTTTTTTCTATATATTTCAGTCACTTATAACCTACTAAAAATATGAAAAGTGTTGTTCATCTTCAGCTTTGCATAGTTTCCTATGAGTCCCCAAAAAGGGACATTACAGCTGCATTGAAAATATTCATCAAACAATTTTCGTGTTACTCCAAGTTGGTCGTTGCTTGGATAATTGCCTCCTCTCATGTGTGGATTTTGTCAAATTTCTTGAGCCTTCCAACCACTAAATCAAAGATAATATCATTTCCCATCAATTACGCCAACTTGCAGGTTATCTCCTTCACCATCAGAGTTATTTGTTATTTATCCATTATCAGCTTGGTAGTTGCGGCCCAGAACTGATTGGATCAAAGATAATGTCTCAGACATTGAAAAACTTCATCAAACAAAGGTTAAATATTTCTCTTGTGAAGAATTATTTGTGTTACTTTTCCATCTAGCTTGTAATTAAATAAAATCAACAGAGAGTAGAAATGATAGATTGTGATTGAGAATGAATGAGAGGGGGAAGAGAAAGAAGGCTTGTATGGGATGTCAGGATTGACATCAAACCTTAAAACATGACAACCTAAGTTGGACGTTGCTCACAAATATGCCTTATTGCAACACTACCAAGGAGTAGATATAAGGATTTTTGGTAGGGGGAATAAATCACTTTCAGTCAACCGAAATATCTCTTTTGGAAGGGGTAAATTTGTAATTATAGTATGTAATTATTTCCCCTCCATCCATGTTTTTCTTGACATATCCTGCATATCAGTCTTGGGCTTGACGAGATTCTCTTCGGGGCCTTTAGCTCTAGCCTATATTCAAATTGTGAGTAAAAAATATGTGATGGAGACTTTTGGTCATTTTTGACATTGGATAGATTCTAGAACGTCTACATGTGTGTTGGCTTCCATGTAGTAATGACCAAAGCTCTTAATTGAAAGGATGATACTAGGTTCCTAGAGTTCTAGGCAAGGAAAAATACTAAATAATCCATAGACAAAATTTTCCTGAGACTAGTTCCGAAAGGCAAAGAAGTGAGCAGATAAAAACCAGGCAAGATTAACAATTGGGGATGAAGCAAGTTACCCCCTTTAAAGAACTAACGGGATAGGTAGAATGAGATGGGTAATGTGATAAAAGGGGGTGATAACTCTTTCACGTTGTGTTCACTAGAAATGTTTGCAGGGAAAAAAAACAAGCTAACATCACACACAACTTCCCAAATGACAGGTTGGAAAAGCTTAATGCTCAGGAGTTTTGTTGTGTCTGTCTTTGGTCATGGGATTTTGTTCCTAGTAGTGATTGACTATCTCAAGATGTTTGTGGAGGGATTAAAATTGATTGATAAAGAAGTGAGGAATAAGAGTAGATGGGAGAACCAAGTATTGCAATTGCTGGTTAAAAAAGATTGAAGGGAACCCTTTTGACAAGGTTATGTTGTTTGACACGATGGAAACACACATCTTTAAGGAGCCATTCTAGACTGGATATAGCTGTAAAGAAATTATGAAATGAGTAGAATGGGAAGAAAATGATAAATTCATGCGAACCTCTACACAAGACTAGACTGTAAGTTGATATAGAAGGAAAAAGGTAGATTGGCATGCCCTCAGAGTAGCTAAGTGCCTCAAATTTGTCATCTAATCATAAGTATTTAAACTAACCTAAACAACAAATATGCTCAAACACACTACACTCCAACAAATAAACCGAACTGAAGGAAAACAATTAAAAAATAATCTTTATATGAGTGTGAGATTGCTGATCTTAACAAGAGAATGAAAACCAACAAATGTGTGATTAAGTTAAGTCTAGTTCATTCAAACATGTAGAGTAGGACCAGCTGCAAAATTGACAAAAAAGGATGAAGAACATGCTTATTGATTTAATTATATATTTTTTGTTTTTATAATAAACAATAGACAAACAATCTTGGAACTTATCTAAAAACAATCGCCATGAAAACAAGTATGTTTCTAAACACTAGAGTTTACCAAAAAATTTAATAAGATAAGAGTTTTATGGGCTCAAATCACCTTAAAAATGTAGAAATCTAATATAAACTAGCTATGATTAGCAAGTGGTACATTTCAAGAAAGATTATGAGAGTATAATTGGGTGTAAGAAGACTTATGCAAGGCTAATTGCTCTCAAAATCAAGGTTGTTCTGGAAAAATGAGTTCAACTTGCGTAAGGAGTAGGAATGTTAATGATGTGGGTACATGACTAAAGTGCAAAAGTGAGGAAGGATCAGTTGAAACTATTCAGAGACAGAAAATAGAACGATCCTTTAATATTTTTAAACAATGTAAATACAATGCAATGATGCTAAGAGTGCTTATGAAGATTGCAAAGTGCAATTGATAATGTTCTAGACGGATAGAAGTATGCAGAAATCAGCTAGATAAAGAGACTTATGAGTGGTACCAATGTTGCAAGTGCAATGAAAAGAAAGTGACTTATGAATGCGACAAATAATGCAAGTACAATGAAATGATGCTAAGAATGCTTATAAATATGCCAAAGTGCAAATTTTAATGTTCTAGATGGATAAAAGTACATAGATATTGGCAAGAAATTGTGTAGTGTGATTAATGAAACTTGAAGAAATCAAACAAGAGTTGGATATTAAGGAAACTCTTAAGTGTGAAAAGGTGTCCTAAGATGAATAAAAACATAAAGAAAAGAGACCTTTCAACCATATAATGCATTGTGAAGGTTTTGTTGATTGAAGATAGTGATAAAGACTGAATGCAAAGTAGGAAGCAAGAGGAATGATAAGAAAAGTGTTGTTGAGTGTTAGAGAACCAATAAATGAATATGAGACAGACATGCATTTCCTATATGTTTCTAGTAGAAACCACAATAGAAAATGCAATGCAGGCTGAGACCAAATGATATGACATAATAGATGAGAAAATGTTCTCATAGAAGCAATAAACAAATGAAGATGATGTTGTGAAATCCTTTTGAGTGCTTGAAAACGTCTTAGATGCTGAAAATGTGTTTGTAATAAAAATACATGAAGTAATGTGTTTGTATATGGAAGTAAAACAATTGAGATTGACAAGGAAAACTATGGTACGATCCAAGCTTAAGGAGACTGAATAATGAAGGAAAAACTAAAAACAACCTTAAGGAAATTCAAATCTTGAAAAAGAAACTAGTCTTTTAGGAAAAGAGGAGAAACAAGATAACAAATGTTTGCAACCTAGATGCAAGTTAAACAAAAGAAATAAGAGATGTTGCTATGAAATGAATGAACTGTAACAATGTGTAAGAGAATGAAGTATTTTATGAAAACCTCTTAAATCCAAATGTGCAAACAAATCAAAATACTAAAGGATGTGAAAACCAAACTAGATGCTTATAACTTTGTAATCTTATTTTCAAAATAAATAACAAAAACTAAATCCTTAATCCATCGAATGTTTAGTTGGAAAACTTATGTAAGGAAGATACCGAAGTTATAGTATGCAAAAACAGATGACCTCTTGGAGGGTGAGCCTCACACAATCTATCACAAGGAAAACCTATGTGATGGGCCTAAAACTAGCTAGAATGATCTAATGATTGATAATGAAATGAAACAATCACTAAAATAATTGAATGAGATTATAGGATTGCAAAAGTAGCAATGAACTGGCCACACCTTATATTTTTCCATCTGTCATGGCATCAAACACCTTTTTATTTATAGACTTAGGTAGGAATAGGAATTTGTGAAATTTGAAGTGGCATGGAAGTGAAAAAACTTAAGATGGGTATTTATAATTGTTTGCTTCCATTTTCTTGTCCCTTCATTTTCCTTTGAATAATACATGGTAGGATGGCCGTGTTGTATGGTGGAATTTCTTGTGACAATGACATGCCTTT
Source organism: Taxus chinensis (assembly GCA_019776745.2). Taxonomy (NCBI): domain Eukaryota; kingdom Viridiplantae; phylum Streptophyta; class Pinopsida; order Cupressales; family Taxaceae; genus Taxus; species Taxus chinensis. The sequence goes on from CM034148.1 coordinate 682,600,786, forward strand.
TGCGGTGGTTATGTGATTTCCATGATGGTTATATAACTTCCATTAGCGATCTTTCCTTTCTTGTAGAAAATAAAGACAGAGGAAGAGATGTTGGGCCATGGGAATTAGATGCAAGCATGTCAAGTTCAAACAAGCTCATAATGATGAAAATGTTATAATGACAAGGTTAAGAAATTATAGGCTCTAAATATCTCCCCCCTTCTGGAGATTTATTATCTTATGATATCCCTCGAGGTTCTACCATCTAGAATTCCATTGCCAGTAGCCAACAAATTCTGATGACTGGAACTAAATGGCAGTTTGGAAATAGTTCGGCCATTGAATTCTAGAACGATTGGTGGATTGGTGACAAGCCTCTATCAGGTGATGCCTTTAGAGACTTGATTCGCCTTCAACTCTTAGCTATATGTGGTAGGAATGTCAATGGCTACATTGAAAAAAGTGATGGTCATCCTTGTTGGTTCATTCCCTCATGGGATGGATGTAGCTTGATCCATTTGTAGCACATTGACAACCTTAAAGTTATGCTATCCTCTCAATGTATCCAATTCTTTTCGGCTATGGACATGCGCATCTGACCTAGCTCCCCCTTTGGTTGTTTCTTTGTCAAATATGCCTATCTCTCGCACCCCCAAACCCCATGTGGCCCGCCTCTCTGTTAGATTTGGATCCCTCAAGTCCTCCCAAAAATTGGGTTCTTCTCTTGGCTTGCCTCTAGGGATGCTATTCTCTCGAGGAAAAATGTCAAGCGAAGGGGCTTCTCCCTCCCTAGTCAGTGCCTTCTCTATCTTAATGCCTTGGAATCCACTACTCACCTCTTCCTCCACTGCCCATTCACACATTCGCTTTGGTGCCTATTCTTGGAAAGATTTGGGGTTTTATGGGTTCTTCCTTCCTCCCTTTCGGAGGAATTTTCCCAATGGAAGTTCCCTTTTTCTCATCAAGTTGCTTCCCTAGCATGGAATTTTCTTCTCCCCCATGTTTTATGGGGCATATGGAAAGAATGAAATAGGTGCATTTTCAAGGAACTATCTCAAGGTACATGTGGCAAGTATTCAATTCAATGGTTTCTATTTTGTAGGAAAATTTGAATTGCTGCATCTGGGAGAAGCATAAGTAGAAAGTGAGTCTTAAGTCCTTACATAAATTTGTCCTAAGCATCTCCTTTTCCCCCATGTCCCTCCTCCCAGAGTGATGGCTCGATGCAAATAATTCCTGATCACCCCCTCCCTTGGGTAGGGTAAAGCTTAACACTGATGGTGCGGCCAACAGAAACCTGAGATGCCTCTGGTGGGGGATGCCATTCTTAGGGATGACTCTGGTAACCCCCTAACTGCTTTAGTTGTTTTCTTCAGGTTTTGGATCTAATCATAAGGCTCAAGCCCTCACCATCCTTAAAGGTATGGAAATGGTGCTCAGTATTAGTTCCGAGTCAGTTAATTTTTCAAAGTGATTATCTAAACATGATAATGAATTCTCTCCTCGGTATGAGCACCCTCAATGGACCATCCACAACATCATTAAAGATATGAGATTTCTCCCATCTTCACTTTCAGTTGGTTAAGTTTCAGCACATCTACCGGGAGGGCAAACGAAGTCGTTGATTTCTTGGATAACATTGGTGTCTACTCAGATACGTAAAAAAATTGGATGGGAGCTTTCCTATAGGATCTAATAACTCTTGTTTATAATGATCGTCATATCGAAACCATAACAATTCTATTATGGAGGTTGATTTCTTTGCTTCAACCTTCTTCACCGTTGCATCTACTTTTAGTTACAACATCACTAAGATGTGCATACCACCTTTTTAGGCGGGTGACAATAACAAGGATATGGCATGTGTGACTCTTTATTGGCATTTATTTCAAGTGATAAATCATGTTTGTGCGATGGCCCCAGTAAGATTTATGGCTTTTCACGCATACGCGTGAATATAATTGTGATAAGGGACAACATTCAAAGATAAATATTGACGACACGTGTGAGCGGTTTTGATTGATGAAGGGATTTCCTCCTGGACACTACTATTTAATCAGCTTCTCACATTACGTTTTTAGGCATATGTCTTTGTCAAATATTTTACATTTCAAAATGGGAGGAGCTATCAAAAGGATTGAAGCCCACTACTTGCGAAGAGATCAAGTCTGAACTTGGAAGTCTAGACATATTTTGAAGGAAGGTGGTGTTTGCAACCTGCATGGAGAGAATGGCTAGCCACTTCTGTTTGAGTGACTAGCAATATGCTCGCCTCTTGGAAAAAAGGAAAGGTTAAGGTGGGAAGGATTGAAATACTTTCATCTCACCTGAATCCATTGCTAAAGCGATTGGTCTCCCGATGGAAGGAGATATCTATTTCAAGCGCTCTCTCTGGGATGAATTGGATGACTTTCTGTGCAATGGCAATTTTTTTTTGAAAATATCATTCTATATTTGAGAGGGAGTCGCTTTCGCTACTTTGGGATAGAGTGGCTAGAACAACTGATGCGGTATTTTACTGCTTGAGGGATGATACAAGCTGATTTATGGGCCACAATTGTTCCTTCTGGCTCACCTCAGACATGACAAGAAGGTGAATTTCTCTGCTTTTTTATTTCAATACGCTTGAGCAATCTCTTAGGTTGGCTAAGGAGGAAGAAGGGCCTGTTTCTACATCAAGGCCTTATGTAATATATTTTTCATTATGGACGACCTCATAAAAGGACATCTCTTGGGTTTCCTGCTAAGCTTGGGAAACAACGATGCTCCACTCCTCGCCTCTGCTCATCCTACGCCCTTCTATTCCCTCCTGCTTCCATTGCTCTCACCACCCTGTCAATTCCTTCACAATTTCCGTCTTTCTTATGACTTTGACTCTAAATGTCATGGTCATTAGTCTGCGTCCTCCTCTAAAATGGACTTTCGCTATGTTTATGACCATGTTTTTCCATGTTCCTCACAGGCCGATTTAAACTCTAACATGTAAGTTGTTTCAGAGCGCTCTCCTTTGGCTCTCTGCCCTACTATCAATGTTCTAACCTTTCATGTTATCGCTTGCCCCATGTCACTCGATTCTTTGACTTTGCCACTTAACAACATCAAAATTTCTCATGACTGAAGTTGAACATGGATGCTTCTAGATGTTGATGCCTCCTACTGATTCTTCTCCTTCCGCTTCTATGGTTGTTTTCATAGACTCATAGATTCCCAATGTTTTGCTTGGCCTTTCCACATCTATACCCTAATTCCCCCATGTCTGCGAATTTGGGCTCTCCTAGAGTTCCGTACTTCGGATACTAGACATCAATAAAGTTGCAGCTATCTGAGCATCAAGATCTGTTGGACAATTTGGAGACTTGCACACCCGCCAAGCTGGAGTCTAAAGACGAGGACATCATTCTCAACGTATTCTGGGACAAACTTAACATAGAGCCTTAACTACGATTAAGGACTGAAAAATCAACATAAAATCTGTTTGGAAGGCCATCAATGAAGACTGCTAAGATGTCATTAATATGGTTGAAGTGTTGGTTAGTCGAAGCTCAACTGCTGTAACTACAAAAGTAATAGCTATTCTTAAAAATATTCACAATGTGTAATATGTTCCTGCTCGGTTAGTGACTTAATGGATTTTTGTTTTTTTCCACCCACGAGCTTTCTCTCTACTGTTGAGCTTCATTGCCATATCGTATGCCTTAAGGGATTTTTTGTAAAAGGACGTGGGTCCTTTCAAAACCCCCATTTTTACCTCTATCCAAAACATAATACATTTTGTAAAGATAAACGTTTTATTTATCATCAATTGACACAAATGCTGTGTTGTGAAGGGAATTTTTTTGGGTGCATACAAGTTTCTTTTAAGATCTTTTCCATTTGCGGATTGGGAGCTGAACCTTGCTTTATTTTGTTGATAATAGTTTTTTAGTGCCCATCTACTTCCAAGCTAAGTCATTAGGTTCATGTTCGTCTTCGACGAGAATAAAATTCAAAACAAGTTCAACTCTTGTTGAAATTTAAGAAAAAAATGTCAATAAGTTTGAATTTTAGAAATTTACATTTTAAAAATAAAAATAAATAACATATGTACAAGAACGTGAAAATATATAAATGTTATTAAATATCTTAAAAAACTTTGTAATACGATGTCAAAACATAAGCATCATTATAAGTTGATTAAAATAGAACATTACACATGTGAAATCACATTTAAAAAAAAAATCTCAAAATCACGGAGTAGTGGCTGAGATGGCTCAATGTCATCGCCCTCAGATACATAATGAATTCTTCTTGTGAAAGAATGTTGGGATAACTTGCATCTTCTATGTCTTTTGAAACGGTTTAGAGTTCTGAAGATGAAGGATACAAGTGTTTGTTTCTATCTTAATCAACTATAAATTGCTAAGGATATAAACAATATCTCTGAACATCCCAAACATCTTGTTCCACTTTTTTGAGTGAATGTGGTTAAAGAAAATTCTAATTCCTTTCACAAGTTGATGAACTTGCTCATTGACTCAATACTCTAACAAGAAAGCATTGTAGATAACAAGTATCCACTCTAAAGTTATTCCACCATATGTATCCATCAACATTTGGGAGTGACATGTCATACTTGGTTATTAGTGTTCCAACCATATTTTTTTTCTAATCTATATGTTTAATACTAATATCTCATCTTATTTGTAACTTGTGGATTTGGTTCAAATATCCGAATGACTTTGTGAAACCCATTCATGTTTTGACTGTCATTCTATCTATTTATATGGAAGAGTTTAGGCTCCAAATATTAAGATGTTGCATATAAAGGGATGTGCATCATTTTTGATCTTGAATCAATTTATACGATATCTCAATATACTTTGCTTCCAAGTGATTAAATGTTTTTTGAATGGTTTCTTTGCAACGACCGAGTCTCGAACTCAAAGGTGAATATAAGCCGACACATGCGTTGTCCTTGACTGTCATTGGCTCAAAATAAAAATATTTTATAAAACATATAAAGATAAGGTTTTCCACCATTAACTATGCCAGACACTTCAACAATTTCTTAACTCACTTTTAGAACTTTTGTTACACTTTCTTAAAAAAATGTTGTTTAAAATTTTATTCGTTTTATGTTCTTTCTTTTAGGACCTTTTATAAAGAACTAAATTTTGCCACTCAATGCAACACATTTATTTCAATCACTCTCTTCAAAGTGATATAAAATTATGTAAATCTTGTTTCACAAGGTTTCACAACCAATTTAAATATGTGAGCATAGGTTTTTTATTCCATTGCATTATTTTTCCTACATATGTATTTTATCGTATGCTTATGTGTCATTATGATAGATAGAGATTTACACTTATCGCATATTTTTTACGTGACGTGGATACACTTCCCCACTTCCTATTTATACACATTTTGTAAAAGATATTTTCTCATACATTATAAATACAAGTTAATATTTTGGATCATGTTATGGTTCCTCTCTCACGTAACAATAATCACTTTGCACAGTTTGTATTTTATTAGTGTCCAATCTTGGCCCATTTTGTCACATGGTATCAAGATCCTGTTCTAGTAATTGAATGCCATTATTTATTTTGTATTTATTTTGATTGGAATATTGAGACATTTAAAAAAAATTACTGTATATGATCTTTTGATCTTTGAGTATGTTTTTCTCTTATTTCATTTAGATGATCGGGAGAATCAAAAAAGAGTCAAATGAAATAGGTGGTTTCATATTAAGACGATCCTCATTACATGTATATTCATTAGAGAAACAAATCTGTGTCTATTTAGTTTGGATATTTCTCTAAAACCCTAGGATCGATACTAAACTCGAGTATGATTTTAAGTAAGACAAGATTTGGTATTTTTTGAATTTTTTTTATAGATCATCTTTGTCCTATTTGGTGGAATTTTGTACCATTCATAAATTTTGAGCTTTCTAGATTTTCTGAGTTGTTATTCTTCAGAAAATTAGTTCGTGTTTTCTAGTTTTTCAATTCTAGTGGTCAGATTCATTATTAAGGCATTGGTCATTGTATGTACTTGAGTGTGGTGGTTTGTTGTTGCAGATGTCTTGTTATATACCTAGTATTCAAAGTGCGTGTATAATATACCCATTTTTTAGATGTAGGTGATGCATGTACTCGTGTGATAAATCCATGTTAGTTAGTGTTAGGTTGAACTTGATATTTTTCTACGTCCTAAGTGCTTTGTCATCTAGTTATACCTACATTCACGGTAGGTTGCAACATGATGACACGTGTGTGGAAGTGATTCCAATTTAAGTTGTGGCGGTGACTATGCTGTGTTGAACAATTGTTGGAGGTGGTGCGAAGTTCATGACACAAAAATTTACTGAGAGAAACCTTAACACTAACCTATGACAGTGACTTTCTCCTTCCTGGAGAGATAACCCTATCCCTAATTTTGATAATTGCAAGGTAGGTATGATACAAGATAATCACATTAGTGTCCCCTCCCAAGGAGGTGACATCATTGCAGCACTAAAGTGTAGACATCGCTTGGTGGAGAAGGTCATCCCACCATTTTTCTTAGCCCTTTAACCCCTGGTCACATAGGAGTTTATCCCTGTGGTCACTCCCAACCCAAAGGGGCTTAACTCATGAGACGTGGGATATATATATTTTATAATGCATACTCAAACAAGTATTGAAATTTGTAATTGTTCAAGGTTAAGTTCTTTAAAGGCAAAATGAGAAAGCGATTAAAATTTTAAAGTCATCACAGAGTAATTTGTAAGAAGACATAACTATCTTACTTGACAACTATCCTTTTGGGGCACTATTTGTTTGTGAAAGTGTGTATTTTTATCAAGCTCTTCACAACTTGGTGTTACTTTCATTTTATTTATTCATCACGTATCAGATGTTGTTTTGGCCATGAATACTTGTATATGCACTAAATTATAAAGTGTCAAAATCTAGGTAATGTTATTGGTAACTAATTTCAAGGGGTTCTATCTTGGGTGGATCTCTTATGCACTTTATTTTGGTATGATATATTATGTCCTACTATTATCTGATCAAAATTCATAGAACTATCTCTCACCATTTAACTATCAGGGACTACAATAAAATTAGCATATTGCATGATAACAATGCCCAAGGGTTTACACTAGATCACAATGGGTCTTGAAACTAAACCAACACAGATGCAACTTATGTTAAGTGGAGTGCCCTTGGAGCAAACATGGAAAATAGCCTTCTTTAGACTGATTTTGCTTCACTCCTTAACTGATGGATCAAGATCAAGCATCAAACAGATGGGTACTAATAAATTCCCTTCTAAGTCACATGCCCTATTTGATCCAAAAATTGTATTGAAAAAAAGGCTCTCTAAATAACAAGTGACGTTAAGAAATAAAACTAAACGAGACGATGAGAAAAAGAAGGATTTGAAACCCACCACCAAGAACTCCTCCTTATAAAATTAGTCCTAAGAAAGAGAGGTTCACAATTAAGAACTATTGTATAAAGTACCTATTACTACTTCATGAGTCATAGAGTCACTTATGCATAAAGCTTCAAGTGATTGTTTGCACCAGGATCATGACAATGTCAGAGATGAATACCCATATCCAAGGTTCTTAGTTTAAGAGCCATATAGATTTTCGAGTAGATTCCAATGAGTTATATAAAGGCTTAAGATCATGAAATACACCCTACAAGCTATTGGTAAAATAGACTTATAGTAGTTGCATGTTCAGGGCTACCACATGTGGTTCTTTGTAGCAGGATCATATTACTTCTACATTCACATGGATTCATGTCACATATTTTCCTTTAGACATTAGATCCATATTTCTAGAGTCACTTATATTTCAGATGGGTAGATGCACACTTCTATTGAGGTATCAGGGAGAGGTCCTCTGTTCAATATGACTGATCCATCACATGTTTCATCAAAGTTCAAAGTTTCTTCCTTGTAGGGCTTCCAATGATTCTCTACAGCATGAATCTTGTATGTCTTATGGTATCACCTTATTGGTATACCACACCTCCAAGAAATCAGGTTAGGTTCATTGTAGACTCTGTGGTTATCAAGGAGTTGCATAGATGATTCTATAATGGTAGTGGGGTGATCAGATCACTCAATCTTGCAGGTTTATCTCTTTTCACACTTTTTTCCTCAGAGTTGATAGTTTAGTCCTTTATGGATTTAAGCGATATCCCTTCAACATGGTTGACTCCATGTATACATGATCTACTTCAATGGGGATATTATAATCAATGGGTATTGATGATAGTAATGAGGATTTTGATTCACCTAAGCATACCATGATAATTCTTCTTCTAGTGTAGATGATTAGAGTATTGACGATGAGGATTTATATTTCAATCTAGATGATGAGATAACTAATGAGGACTCTCCTCCTTCCTCTCCCAATCATTCTTTAAAGGATGATTACACACATCCTCACCTTCCTCATGAATCTCCTCTAGATTCTCCATATTCAAATCCACTTCCTCCTATCTCTTATGGACCACTTCCTTCTGACAATATGACTTCTAGTCTAATTTGGACTTGACAAATACTTCCGTAGTTATATGATTTTTTTGGTATACATTAGATGATAGGAATACATTATCACAGTTCCAGGATGTACCACATGTTCATTTTTCCTCTTCCTCTGATCCAAAATGTTTTAGTGCAGCATATGGCATTCCTGATTACGATTTAGTCTTCATTAATTCCTCTTCTAACATCATGATTTTGCATCTATGTGATCTATTGGTATTTTATGAGGCATCATCTTCTGGGGGGATTCTTAGTTGTCTCTTCTTCTCTTCTTTCTCTCTTTATTTTTTGGGGTCTTCTCTATGTTCATCTAGAGGCGTATATACCGAGGGAGATTTTCTATGCTACTTATCCTATTATCTCTTTTGGGGAGGATATTTTCCTATGGGTTTTATGTCTTTTCTCTCACTCTATGAGAGATATAATGCTATATACTTGGGTACCTCATTAGGCCTTGTTTTAAGGACACCATTTCTTCTACCTACCTAAACTATGCTTAAGGGGGGTGTTAGTGTAGGTTTTTTATTCCATTGCATATTTTTTCCTACACATGTATTTATCTTGCTTAGGTGTTGTCGGGATAGATAAGAGTTACTCTTCTCCACTTTTTAAGGTGATGGTCGCACTTCTCGACATCCTAATTCTACACCTCTTATATAACTATTTTATGCATTCTGAATACAAGCTATTTTTTGGCTCGTGTTTGGTTCCTATGTCTCATAAATTTACTCCATTTATGCATTTGTATTTTATCACTGCTCGATCTTAGCCTGCATTCATAGTGTTTTTTGATGAAATTTGTAATTGATCTTCCTCTATTGTTTTATGCACCCATGGAATCTAGCGAAGACAAGAAAAACAAAATTAAGGCAATAACCTCCAATATATTTGTAGGTATTTCTCCTTGTGAATTACAAATATTTATTTGATATGGTATCTCTCCTTGTTTAGCCCCGTGCTTTAGTCCCTCTTGTTTGAAATTATGTATTGAGTGGGGCCAACCTTGAGATAACATATATTGTTGTATTTTCATCACAACAATGCCTTTGTTTGGCATTTAAAGTAAAACAATAGAGACCAATGTCCAAACAATCTGTCTTAGAAGGATTTAATGTTTCGACAATGTAGGTATTGTAGGGATGATAATAATTATGGAGGAGTTTGCATTGGAGATTCTTGACAAGAAAGTTAATAGAGTTTTATTCTCTCTATCTTGCAACTCACACACACACACACACACACACACACAAACACACACACACACACACACACACACACACACACACACACACACACACACACACACACACACACACACACACACACACACACACACACACACACACACACACACACACACACACACACACACACCTAACAAGTCTCTAATATCAGTAGGTTATTTTTAATTTTACTCATATTTGTGCTTTTCATTGCATTTTTTATATTGAGTGTTTTGACTTAGGTAGCTCATATGCATCCAGGGTTAGCATATTCACAAGATTTTGGTTTCTAACGAGTACTAGGTGTTTTCAATGTCATGTCTTTATAATAACAAAAAATAAAACAAAAAGCTAATACATTTCAAAAAACCCTCAAAACTTGTATATCAAAAAAGTTTTGAAGGATAATATGGATCAGAGATGCTTTTAGGGTCTTGAAGGAGACATAAAACTTCCATTTACTTTCAAACATACACCTATACATGTAAATATATAATAAAGAAATGAAATAAACAATGCATAATATGAAGATATATCTAAAACTAATGGAACCCCTTACACATGGGATGCACCTTATAGGCTTTAATTCCTTAAATGAAACCAAATATATACTAAAAATATGAAGCTTCTGCCCCGTGGGAAGCTTTAGCTTGAGGGTCCATGGAGGCTTTGTTGGAGTTTAAGGGAGGAGGGACAAACCTTTCCATTATCTTCATCTCCTTAATTCCAAATTTCTCATGTTGCAATTGAGCCTCGAACAAGTTGACCTTTATAAGGAATTCTTATTCATTAGGGAAACTTCTAGGGTTTTCTCAGTCCAATAGTTATGATAGAACCTAATCTAAATGTGGAGATTATTTTCTTTCCTTTTGAAGGGAAAAGTGTTTTTGAACTTTAAGTTATTTTTAAATATGTTTTTAAGTTGATTTAGACTTTATTAAGTTGTGCAACTTATGTTTTCATGTTGAGTTACTTTTTAGAATGAGGGCGTCACTTAAGTGACCCCCTTTGACATAAGTTTATGATCTAAAAATTTACTATATGAAGATGATTTTTAATAAAGTAAAATTGAAATTAGAACCTAAATATCACATTTGAATGTTTTGAATTTTCTTGAATATTATATTTTCAAGTGTTTTATATTTTATGGACTAAAAATAAGCCGCATTATGTATTTTTTTTTATATTTTTATTTTTATAATAAATTGTATGAATGTTTCCATGGCATTTCGTACCCAAGTTTTCTTTTTTTAAAATCTACTTTTCCACTCTAGGCCCATTTTGATTTCATGGCAAGATTTAACTTACATATTTTTCAAAGTTTGTTCTGTGGTTTGGTGTCATGACCAAGCTTGAGAGTAAATCAAACCTGGGAATACACCTACACCTAGAGTACACCTTAGGATTATTAGTCATTTTTTTAAATATCTTATTGGATTATTCACGGGGATTTGTGTTCTGAAGTGGGGATGAAGTAAGACATTCTTGTTCTATATATCTGTTAAACATGAAAAATTCAGTCACCCAAGAATATTTCAGCTATGCCTTGTCGCTGTCATTAGTTACTCATCAATTATTATGATAGTCTTCAAATAAGCAGTTGTGGGAATGCTAGTTAGAGATAATTGTTCCTCCAGTTGGAAAAAAAGAGAAAACAAATATTAATAATTAAAATAAAGCCTTGTTGACGACGAGAGTCATAAAAGGATGTTATTCAAGGGTGTGTTTTTTAGTTGGAAAGATACTGAACCTGAACTTGTTGAAGTGTTGTTTGTGGCCAAGAGCAACATCAATACTACTGTTTGATTGGGCTGAAGTTGGACCCATCATTTATGGAAGGAAGTTTCATTTATTTTGTGTGTTGTCTAAAAATTCTATTTAAAATACAACCAAGTTATCTTCGAGTTAGTTTTAGTTTTTAGTTTTTTTTATATTTTAAATGCAATTTAGATTTCAGAATTGAGAATAAAAATTGATTGAACAAATATTTAGATTCCATTTTAGTTTCTGATTTATGAGATGTTTATTATCTTTTATCATATCCTATGTTGTCACAAATTTCAGCTTCATTTATTATCTCTTTACGCCGAAAGGCGTTGCCCAGTTGAACCTGGATCACCTGTGGTCATCATGGCGACAAGATCACATGGCCCACACCCATATTCATGATGGCCCCCATATGCCCCATCCACATGCATCACGATTTTCCTGAGAGTCACCTGCCAACGTGGAGCCTTACCGATCGACAAAAAATTTGTGTCGTCGGGTTCAGATGAGTTGGTACTTCGCACGTTTTTCTAAGAACCAGATGGGTAAAGGACGCCACCACCTTCTAGTGTCAACTCATAAATTAATTTTAACCTCTCCCTCCCTTAGTACTTGTTGTTCTCCCACATTTTTGTTTTTGTAATTGTTGTTCTCTCCCTCTTTGGTGGAATCTTGTCCCCTCTCGTAGGAGCTTGAAACTGAGCCATTCGGGGTATTTATGCTCCCTTTTCTCTTGACTACATTCAGGTGTATATCGGCTATTTTTTTTTCAGTTCTTGCAGTTTTAGGGATGTTATTTAAATTTTCGCATATCCATTTTGGGTTAGGGTTTTAAAAAATAGAAATATTTATGTAGTTCAAGTTTAAAAAAAAATCGTGTTTATGCATAAATTTTATACAAATGTTTTTTGTTTCCCATCTAGCTTCTGCGAATAAACTTGCAAAGTTCACGGTTTTTGGCAAAAAATACATGTTTTGTTCCTTGTTCTTTGTTTTTTTCCTTATAAAAGGGATTGTGTCCTTATACTAAAATGGAATGTACATCAAATAGAGGAAAAAATTGGATGGGGTGAGCATTAATTTTTGAAATCCTAATGCATTGGGCCCATCCACAGTGAATAAAGTTACAGAGTATAAGGTTTTGGCGCCATCCAAAGTGAATCCTAACTGTAATGTTTTTAGAGAAAACATAAAAACCCAAAGCATGCATTCAAGGATTCATTCGTACCAATAGTTTGATCTTCCCAAAAGCTCTGAAGTAAGTTTGATTTCTTACCATGATCTCATAAAACAGGGTAGCCTCGATATAGATTCAAGCTTTAATATTTATTGTGGATGTTTGTTTTGAGGAGGTTCAACTATTATCCTTACATGTAGTTCATACCAACTCATGAAAAGTATCCTCCATTCCTTCTTATCACTTCCTTGTTTATGTGCATGCACAAAATTTCAGACCTCCAAATTTCTTTTCTTAACAACACTTAACATAAACTTGTCAAGAAGCTACAATGACAAAAAATACAATAACATTTTTCACCCAAGAGGGTAATCAAAGAGTTACAGTCACAAATTTATGTATTTTCTAGCATGCACAGTTATCACCAAATCTAGAAAACAATTACCTTCAATGTTGCTTCCCTTTAAAAAGATTCAAACATACAAGTTACAATCTTGTTTCTTGTTATTTTTACCTAAGGGTAACACTTGATACTCTTTGCTTATGGAACAATGAGCAACTTATCACATACACTTGCAAAAATGATCTCAGTCAACTTTTTTCACATAACAAATTCATCATATATCACAGTTTGCATAATTGAGAATACATTATAGAGGTTTGTTTTAGGCTTGAGTTTACACCTTCCTATCATGCATAGGATAACTTTCCACTCACCACAATGTTTCAATAGTATTTTCACAAATTCCAATACCACTGTACTCACAGTTGAATCAAAGTTTCATAGTTTAATCAATATACTCAACTCATCCAAGAAGCATCAACACACATACAATAACAATTTAAGAGACTTGTAAATAATTTCTCCCATAGATCATCTATAGCCTTAGGTACAAACATGCATCAGATTTCTATGAACATTAAACAAATCTCAAATATGTATACACCATTACCAAGTACCAAAGATTACACAAACACTTTTTTTCTCCTTTCCTGAAACCTTCCTTGATTTTTAATCGATTGGAAATGCATAATTCAATTACATTTTCACAATTTATAATCCTTATATTATTTTCCAACCAAATTCTAGAATTTAGACCTATTGGTCATTTGAAATATCCTTAGGCTTATGCTAAATTCCTTAACCAAAAGGAAATTCCTTGACTTATAAACTCCCATTATGCCTTTCTAGTACCTGATATGGACCTAAGACACCTAATTACTCTTCACTTCATCCCCTTACATGCTTATAGGCTTCAAGATTCTATCAAAACATCCATAACAAGCCAAAATCAAAATTAGGTTTATGTTTCTTTTCTATCAAGATGCTTACATGTTTCTCTTCATTGTACATACACTACTATGTGGCCGAGGTGAAATTTAATTTTCAATACTATGTTTCTAATTTTTTTCCACAATCGAAAGTGGAAGAGAACTTATTTAAGAGATTTTTGGAAAATAAAACTGTGGGCTTATTAACCTTCTTCTTTTCTGATTATGAGTATTAGGTTCTTCATCAATATATTTCTTTTGGCCTTCAAACTGTTTGCCATATTTGCAGAATTGACTCCCTCCGCTTAAAATTTATTGTAATATCATCGAAAACAAGTGGTTCATCACTAGCCTATGTATCTAGCATATTATCACCTAAATTGTTTGATACTTTTGGTCCATTTATGGTAAGTATAGTCTACTTGCTTTGGAGTGTAGTCTACTTGCTTCAGAGTGTAGTTTATTATCACATACCCATGTACATATGGTAGTGTTGTATGTGGTATACACACTGTGTGTATATCACATAACAAAGAAATAACTGTCGATATTCATATGATGGTTGAATAAAGTGGGGAGAAGATGTGATGATTACCTATTGTTGTCATTGTGCTGCCAAATGACACATACAAACAAAAAAAACAAAAAAAAAACAAAAAAGTGTGGCAATTATAATCATAAATAATCATACACTTACATACACACGTACATATGCACACGTATGTACGAGTATACATGTGCATATGTATATGTACATGTCCCACATACCCTGTATTATCATATTGTAGTGTTGTACGTGGTAAACACACTGTGTGTATACCACATAATAGAGAAAAAAACTATCTATACTCTTCACTTTGCTAGGCAATCAAGAAATTTGTTACTGTGATACATACTCAAATACATACATATACATACGTCTACATATACATACACATACACACACGTTATATATGAGTATACATGCACATACACACATGTATATATGAGTATACATGCACATATGTACATGTATATGTCCCATTGAGAAAAAAAAACTGTCTATACTCTTCAATTTGCTGGGCAGTCAAGGAATATGATGTGATACCTACTCAAATACACACATATATACACCCACGTATCTACGAGTAGACATATAAATATGTACATATATATGTCCCAAATACCCTGTATTATAATATGCTAGTGTTGTCATGTGGTATACACACCGTGTGCATACCACATAACAAAGAAAATAAATTGTCTATACTCTTCAATTTGTTGGGCACTCAAGGAATCTGTTGTTGTGATACATACTCGAATACATACATATACATATACTTGCACACACACACACCACACGTATGTACGAGAATACATGTACATATGTATATGTACGTGTCTCAGATGCCTTGTATTATCATATGCCACATGGTAGTGTTGTACGTGGTATACACACTGTGTGTATACCACATAATAGAGAAAAAAATTGTCTATAATCTTCCCTTTACTGAGCAGTCAAGGAATCTGCTGTTGTGATACATGCTCAAATACATACGTGTATACACACACACATATACACTCGTATGTATGAGTATACATGTACATATGTACATATATATGTCCCATTGAGAACTTTTTTGTCTATAATCTTCAATTTGCTGGGAAGTCAAGGAGTATGATGTGATACCTACTCGAATACATACATATACATATACACGCACATAAAACCACGTATGTAGGAGTATACATATACATATGTTGTAAGGATATTACTTGTATAAATCAGAACATATACAGACAGAATAACATGAAAGAACACCAAAATATAGATAAATGATGACAATATGCTCATATAATAGCTTTGCCACTTCGAGGGGGCAACCTCCAATACCACTTCGAGGGGGTAACCTCCAAACCATACAATAACACTCCAATACTCGATATGATCATTAACTACAACCTTCTAACCCCTATATATACCATTTTAAGCTATGGCCAATACTGAGGCCGACCTGCCTAAGCATAATAAATCATAAATGAATGATATAATAAGATAAGAGAATGTGTGCCACATGTTGGCATCTGCATCAATACATATACATCATAACATCATTTCCCTAGGTGCATAACATTCCTTCCCTCCTTGACATGTTTCATCCCCGAAACATAAGAAGAAACCATGTAATGAGTGTGTTGTAAATTTTTACACACTTTGCGCTATGATCGATCATCCATCCATATGTGATCCTGGTAGATGATACATATCTGAGCTAATATCCATATTCCGTTGCGCTACTCTGATTCCATTCGTGACCATAATTTATCATCCTTGGATTCCATGCATAACCAACATAAGGATTCAATGCATAACCATAATAAGGATTCCATGTATAACCATAATAAGGATAACCATAATAAGGATTCCATGCTTCATAATTGTTGCTCCATTGATCCCCTGTATAAATAAAGTGATTATTCCTCCAATTACCTGTATATCTATATTGGTTGGAAATATGATGTGCCCTGGGATATCTCCATTATTTTTTTCTCTCATGTTGACGTGGATTTCCATATGCTGCAGTTGTAGTATCCTCAACCTTATCAACCTGTTTATGAACTTTCTTTCCTTCTTCCACCTTTGCATTTGATATTTTCTTTTTCTCTTGAGTAGATGAATCATCATTTCCTTCTTTTTCTTCATGTTCCTCTTTTGAATCATCCTTATTCCCTTCTTCTCCATATTCTAAATCATCTTCATGGTCTATATTGACTTTTCTTTGATTTCCATTAAGCCTGATATCCTGTAAAGTGACTTTCTTCTTTTTGTACCAAATCTTCATAAACTTATTTTTCATATTAATATTAATTGTCCCCAATGTCTCTAACCAAGGATACCCAAGAACAATATCCAAACCATCCATATATAAGGCAAAAAAATCTGAATGTAAAGTATATTTGTCCATAGTAAGTTTTAAATCTTCAAAAACTTGAATTTTCTTACCATTCACTTGAGCTTCTTTGATATTACTTTCTTGAATATGTAGATATTGAGCCATATCCTTGTTGATGAAGTTATACTTGTTGTTAGGGTTTATGGAAACAATTATCTTATTCCTTTGAATGCATCCATGAAACTGAAATATGGTATCTTCCTTCTTGGGAGCTATAATATCTTCTTCTGCATCAATATCTTGTTTTTCTTCCTCTTTTTCATAGTCTTCTTCAACTTCTTCTGCGTTTGATTCTTCAATATATGCTGCACCATCATCTTCCCTTGAATCTTCTTCACCTTCCTCTTCATCTTCTTTCTCTCTTGATTCTTCAATATATTCTTCCCCATCATCTTCCTTTGACTCTTCTTCCTCTTTATAGTCCCATCTATCCATAAAAAGTTGTTTGATTTCCTCCCAAGACCAATCCTTCCTGTCATTTTTTAACTCAGAAAACCAAATCCATGCAGGACCACCAAGATAATGTGAAAACCAATTCCTTGTCATGAAATATGAGAAATATATATTCTTAAA
Organism: Taxus chinensis; assembly: GCA_019776745.2. NCBI lineage: Eukaryota > Viridiplantae > Streptophyta > Pinopsida > Cupressales > Taxaceae > Taxus > Taxus chinensis. Next base: position 682,618,248 of record CM034148.1, read on the forward strand.
TTTTATCCACCATTCTTTTGCATCCATCTCACCATTTCCATAAAAAATTGTTATCCTCGTGATCATGATTAGGGTTTAGGAATTTTGAAAATATTTTGGTAGATGGATAAAACCACAAAGAACAAACTCTAATTGAAATTTCAAGAGCTTTCCGAAAATATAAATTGTTGCTAAAAAATACCACAATTTACTTCCTAAAAAGTGAATTTATGAAAAAACCTAAAACACCAATAACATCCGCAAAACAGATCCAATGGAGCTGAAATTTTCAGATATTCTGACTTAGAGTGTTTCCAAATTATAATGCAAAAATTGGGAAAAAATTCGATACCCTCTTCAAGATATATTCGAAACAAAAAATTAGGGTTTTTGCCCTAATTTTGGCCGAAATCGCTGCTCTAATACCACTTGTAAGGATATTACTTGTATAAATCAGAATATATATGGATAGAATAACATGAGAGAACACCAAAATATAGATAAATGATGACAATATGCTCATATAATAGCTTTGCCACTTCGAGGGGGCAACCTCCAATACCACTTCGAGGGTTTAACCTCCAAACCATACAATAACACTCCAATACTCAATATGATCATTAACTACAACCTTCTAACCCTTATATATACCATTCTAACGCTATGGCCACTACTGAGGCCGACCTCCTAAGCATAATAAATCATAAATGTATGATATAATAAGATAAGAGAATGTGTGCCACATGTCGGCATCTCCATCAATACATATACATCATAACATCCTTTCCCCTAGGGTGCATAACATATGTATATGTATATGTCCCAAATACCCTATATTATCATATGCTAGTGTTGTATGTGGTATACACACTATGTGTATACCACATAACAGAGAACATAAACTGTCAATACTCTTCAATTTGCTGGGAACTCAAGGAATATGCTGCTATGATACATACTTGAATACATACAGATACATACGTATACATATACACACATACACACATGTATGTATGAGTATACATGTACATATGTATATGTACATGTCCCACATGCCTTGTATTATCATATGCCATATGGTAGTGTTGTACGTGGTATACACACTATGTGTATACCACATAATAGAGAAAAAACACTGTTTATACTCTTCACTTTGCTGGGCAATCAAGGAATCTGTTGCTGTGATTACATACTCGAATATATACGTATACACACACATATATATACACGCACATACACACATGTACGTATGAGTATACATGTACATATGTACATGTATATGTCCCACTGATAAAAAAAAATTGTCTATACTCTTCAATTTGCTGGGCAGTCAAGGAATATGATGTGATAACTACTTGAATACATACACATACATATACAAGAAAATACACCCATGTATGTATGAGTATGCATATACATATGTACATGTATATGTATATGTCCCAAATACGTTTGTATTATCATATGAAAGTGTTGTATGTGGTACATAATAGAGAAAATAAAGTGTCTATACTCTTCAATTTGTTGGGCACTCAAGGAATCTGCTGTTGTGATACATACTCGAATACATACATATACATATGTATACATATACATGCACATACACACACGTATGTATGAGTATACATGTACATATGTATATGTATATGTATATGTCCCACATGCCTTGTATTATCATATGCCATATGGTAGTGTTGTACGTGGTATAACACACTGTTTGTATACCACATAACAAAAAAAAACACTATCTATACTCTTCAATTTGCTGAGCACTCAAGGAATCTATTGTTGTGATACATACTCGAATACATACGTATACATATACACACACACATACACACACATATGTATGAGTATACATGTACATATGTATATGTACGTGTCTCACATGCATAGCTCTCTGCAGGACCCACATCCTCCTCCGTAGCATCAAGTCTGTCAACCTAGTCACCATTCTTCAAAACAGTCATGCAACTCCATTCTCGAGGCTGATCTGAAGGTAGATATGAGTAGAAAAATGATGGGATGAGGAAAGGATGTTAGAAGTTGGAAACATTTAATGCAAATCTTACATGCACCATACAATATACCCGATCAAACAAAGAAAAAAAACATGCATTTGGTGCCAAAATCGTGAATTCTGTAACTTTATTCACAAGATTTTGGGAGAATTGGAAAGAAGGTCCACTCAAATACATACATACATATATACTCAAGGAATATGTTGTGATACCTACTTGAATACATACATATACATATACATGTACCCACACATGTGTACGCGTATACATATACATATGTACATGTACATTTCGCACATACCTTGTATTATCATGTGGTAGTGTTCCGTATGTAGACTTCACTCCGAAGCAAGTATACTTTACTTGTAATAAATGAACCAAAAGTATCAAACAATCTAGGTGATAATATGCTAGATACATAGCCTAGTGATAAACCGCTTGTTGTGGATGATATTACAATAAATTTCAAGCGGAGGCATCAAGTCTGCAATGATGGCAAATAAATTGAAGGCCAAAATGGTATACAAATGTTGTGTATACAACATAACAGAGAAAATAAACTGTCTATACTCTTCAATTTGCTAGGCACTCAAGGAATCTACTGTTGTGATACATACTCAAATACATACATATACAAACACATACACACACGTATGTACGAGTATACATGTACATATGTATATGTACATGTCTCACATGCCTTGTATTATTATATGGCAATGTTGTACATGGTATACACACTATGTGTATACCACATAGTAGAAAAAAAAGTCTATACTCTTCACTTTGCTAGGCAGTCAAGGAATTTGCTGTTGTGATTACATACTTGAATACATACATATACATATACACACACATACACACACGTATGTATGAGTATACATGTACATATGTACATGTATGTGTCTCACATGCCCTGTATTATCATATGCCATATGGTATGTTGTATGTGGGTATTGTTGTCCACTCAAAATTCCCCTGCTTTTAAGAAGTTGAAAATTAAAATTTTGAGGTTAAGTGTCTTTTCTGTTGTTCTGATAATGTGAAAAGTCGAGAAATTGGGAAAATCTACATTTTTTGGGTCATTTTGTGTGTTTTTCGGGCCTGTCGGACATTTTTATCCTGTGTGTCCCAAGTTCATTCGGGCTCTCTGTTCCCTGATCGGCCAGTTTACCCGAAGTCTGTTCTTTTCAGGCCCGTCGGAACTTTTTGTCCCAAATGTCCCAAGTTCGCTCGGACCCGTTGTTCCCTTTTCGTCTGATTCGGCTGAATCACGTATTCCGCGTACTTTCATCCCGCATGTCCCAAAAGCATTTGTGCATCTTTTCCCCGCATCGCCTGAATCGGCCGAACCGCGTACTTCACGCTTTTGCGTCCCTCGTGTCCCAAATGAACCAAGTTCCATTCATGCTAATTTTTCCTGCTCTAACCAAATATCTTGCTTTTCAATTTGGTAGATGTGTATTTAATGCACATTTATTACCTTTCTCTCTCCTAAACGGCTATATAATGAACTACCCCCTATGCATTTTTGCACACTGCTTTCATGCTATCTATTGCTTGAACCCTTGCAACCAAAATTTCTGCGCGTGTATCCATTTCCCTTGTGATTCCATCCCAAGTCTAGCTTGCAGCTTTGCTCTCCGAGTTACTATCAACATGAAGATCAAATTCCAGGGGCATGAACAAATTTCACCACTCGAGTCCGCCGTTTCCGATATCGGGGACAGTGAAGTTTGCCACCTTGACTTTGGGGATTTTTGGACAAGGATGACAGACGCGAACCCTTCACCGATGGCACAGATGATTCATGACAGTGGTCTGGCTTTCGCTGGTGGTTTCCCTATCTCGGTGCAATGCGCAGACACAGTGCTCTCATGCGGGGCTCATTTCAATCTTGATTCGAGTGAGTTGGCAAACGTGCACGGAGAGCTCATTGTGAAACTTGACGCTGCCGCCATTGGCACTACACTAAGGATTCCATGAAATGGACAATGCTGTAGTTATCTCTCAGAATCAGGCACAGGCCCTTTTCGATCAAGACAGTGATAACTATAAGGCGCGGGTGGCGAAGTCCTGGCTAAAAAACCCTAAGAAGGGGGCATCTCGTCTGTCCAAGAATCTTTTCCATGTGGATTTCAATGAAGAATTGTCAGATTTTATAATCCTGCTGGCTCGGGTCATGGGTTTACCCTCTACAAATGAGTTCCATTTCTGGATGTGCCCGCTTATCAATATGGTGTGCGAGGGAACTCAGAATATCAACTGGGCAGAGATCATTAGTATGAACCTAGTAGAGCAATTGTCAAATGTGCAGCAAACAAAGAAATTCTATATGACTTCATACCTGATGTATACTCTAGCAGCATCGAGGCAATGGTTTGGTTTTTCATACATCGATGCTCACAAGGATGACCCCGTGTATGCCTACTGCCACGCAGTTCACCCTAGAAACCAGCAATCACAATTTCCGAAGGGTGAATGATGCTTTCACCATGTACATTGTCTGGCTTCTTGAGAGTGACACAGCGAGAAGATTTTCTGATGAAGCCATGAGTCTGATATCGCACTACGGTGCTTATTTTATCCAATTCAGAAAATTTTCTTATATCAGGCTTGCTGGCTATGAGAGCACTCCTCTCAAGCACCCTATGTTCAACAATGACAAAATGGCCTTGATAGAAGTATGCAGGCAATTGGACAAATTGCATAGAACCTGCAGGGATAAGAAAATTACTGGATTGCATTTCCCCATCTCTTTGGGAAACTACACCTGCAAAACAACCCTAGACGCACAAAATATAGAAAGGGCCCTAGCTCCCATTACTGTCCATTTCTTCAGGCCTAAGAACTTGTTTTGACTTGAAGAATTTTATTGAGCAGAACATCAAGATCACCTATCATCATAGGGCAGACACAGATGGACTATTGGGCTGACTGTGCTGATGATTTTGAAGTAAGAAGGAGTCATTATGGCAGGTTTTCTCTAACAATTAATTCAAGAACTTAACTTGTACCAAGTTCCTGAAGGGCTTCAAGATGACAATTCTGACCTATACTCATATGAGTATGACAATGTGGTCAAACACAACTCCCTTGGAGGACTTGGATTGGTTCAAGAAGGAGAAGGATGATTTGGCTGAAATCCTGGCTCCAGTCTTAGTTAGGACCAAGATCTGGTTTGATAGATGAAAGTCTGTGAGCTTAGGAGGCACTCAAGGGAATCCTCCTCAAAGGATTCCTTCAACACCAAGGAGGGAAGCATCGACACCCATGATCAGAAGCACCTGTGCAAACCCCTCCTGCCTCGTCAACTCAAGGACCTGCAGATCTCTACTCCTTCCTCATCCACCCAGGTGTATCAGAAGAAATTCAAAGAAGTTAAGAAGGAGCCTGTGGAAAAAGACCCCCTGAGGAAGCATGCAGAATTGCCTTCAGGACCAGAGAACATTATTGTTCTCAGTGAAAGTGAAGAAAGTGAAGTGCCAACTCCTGCAAGCACCCCTGAAGCCCCAATGGATAAGGATAAAGAAGTTAGAGCACTGAACTTCCAAACACTGTTGTTTCCTCTGTACCAGGAGCCCCAAGCGCTCCACTCATATCTCAACTCGAGGCAACAGTAGTACAAACCTTTGGCGCCATGAGTTCTCTGTCTCTTGGTCCTCTTGCCCCACCTGCTTCTTCCTCCTCCTCTTTCACATGGGTGTAGCCTCTTGTCGACAGTAGGAAGAGAAAGTCTTCCTCCCGGATCTCAGGACCAAATTTTGATGCTGTGGCAGCCTTGTTAGGCACTACTCCTCCCTCACGCCAAAAAAGCTAGAATTACCTCTAGGATAGTGTCTGACGCTCAGGGCCAGCAATTCCTAGAGATAGCCAAGCCTAAGGCAGATAAGCCAGAGCAAGATTTGCAAGCGTTTGATCTTGAGCTCTCAAGGATTCCCATGGGAGAATCTACCCCTGAAGGTGAGATCCATAATCTTCAGGAAACAGTCACCAGAGTCATTGGGAGGGTAGAGAAAGGGCAGCAAACCATAGAAGTTGGAAGAACAAGCCCAGATTCTTACAAGTTTCATCAAATCTCTTTTGTCCAAGGACAAAGTTTTTGACCCTACCCCATTGACTACTCTTCCACCACCTATAATTTTGAGCCAAGATGAAGTACAGAGTATCAAAGATATGCACAAGTATTCCGTATATGGAAGAGTCTATGGAGGCCATGGTGGATGATATGCTGGTTGCAGGATTAAACTTCATTGATGAAGCCTTCAAACTCCATGGGAAGGTGAGTAATTTGCAACATAAGCTCTCCTCCACTATTGGGAGCATTGATAAAGAACTTAAACTTTGGAGCAGTTGCATAGTAGACCTCCGCCTCATGGGACAAACAGATGAAAACATTTTATTGGCAAGCAAGGTCTTTGAAGATACAAAGGATAATTTGTCAAAGTCCTGGGTCTACAGTGCATGGAATGGAAGATCAAGGTCCTGGAGGAGGCTTTGGGAGAATTAAGGAATAGATGGCAGAAGGGTGAGGCCTTCAAAACACTAGTTATATCTGGAACTTTAAAGATATACATTGCCATCTTCATGATGAGACTTCTGGTGTGCCTCTCACTTTACAAGAAATAAAAGCTCAATTTAGAGCTTTTGTCAAAGGGTGATCTATTCAAGGAAAGTTCCATTTCCAAGGAAAATATGAAGGAGATTATGTCTCATCTTCAATCTGATCTAGAAGGAAGCGAATAAGGATTATCATACTCATGTTGAATTCGACAAGGAAATGGAAAAGTGCCTCGGATTTTGGACTCAGTCTACTGCCAACACATCAGTCCCATGTGGCAGAGACATAGCAGAGGCATTGAAGAGATTCAGACAGCGGATCTTAAAGTCAGTGGGTCCCTCCCAGTCATAAGCACCTGTCTTCTTCTCCTAATTCTTCTCTTCTCTTCCCCTTCTTTCTCTCGGATTTGTTGTAATTAGTTGGGGTATTGCGATTAGCAACCCTTTAACTAATCATTAGTTAAAAGAAGTAGTTACCATGGAGTAACTAATTTGTAAACTATATAATGGCCTCTCCTCGCCATTTTGAAGGAGGAAGAACTTGGCTTATTTTGAAAGTGTAAATAAATCATTAAGAAATCAATACAGAAGGATTTTTCATTCTTTGTCTATCTGGTTTCCTTTATTCTCAAGCTATTCATTTAATTTTATTAGATCATTTGTCTGTATTATGTTGAGAAGCTTTGTATTCTCGCAGATGTTATTTATAGAACTTTGTGTCTTTCAAATTTCATCTTATTAGTGTGATACAAATGATCTTATTCCAATTCGTTGTACCCTCGCATGCATAAGGAATTACTCTGTCATCTATAATTCTAAATGGTGCCTTTCTGCTCGTTCTCACATTTTCATTCCTCAGTCCTTCTGTGATTGATGATCCTTATAGAAAACACTTTCATAATATCCAAGTTCCACAAGAAAATCATGCTTTGTATATGTGTAAATAGGTTCGTTTCTGAATAAGGGAACCTCTCCCATTAAAGAGGAGGGACTTCTTGTCCCCTGACTGTTGCTCTTCTTGAAGTCCTTTTTGACGACCAACATGAATGAGACTGTATGATTTAGGGACATAACAATGATTATAGATTGTTAAAATATGAATCATCAATTTGATGAAGCACTCTTGGAAGTTTAAATTCATGTGACTACTTATTCATCTCGAATACACGTTTACGGATATGTTAATGCACAGGAGAAAACGTATGACAAGGTTGAGTATACATGTATATCACTGAGTTTATATGTACGTGTATCACATGCCTGTGTATGAGGCACATGACATATGGTAGTGTTGTACATGCCATGCAAGTGTGTATACATACCAGAGAAAAAAACATATGTTGTATAGGTCTGTAATTTGGTCAAATGGGCACTCAAGGAATACTGCTATGAATGCATACTTGAATTAGGTAGATATACATGTGTATACATTTCATACAGCTATATAGACATGTATGTATGAGGTTAGCGAGAATATTACCTTGTGTTGCTATATACTTTATATTATCCTATGCTAGTGAATGCAATGGTTTGGAACAGTTTATGTATACCACATAATCTTTAGGGATATTAAAAAATGTATATGCTATTCCCACTATTCTAGAGGTGATAGAGATCGTAAGGACCTAGATAGATACTTCTATGATGGTATGTCAGTATGCCACCATTTATATAATCATACTTTTATGCAAGATATATGCCAACATTGACTATTACAGGACCATGGATCCTTTACTGTTGTTCGATATGGATTCAAGATGAGATGGCACTTACAGTCACATTTTTAGAAACACGTAATAAAGTAAGTTAATTTTACATGTCTCATTTACATTGTGTTATCATCATTGTATTTTAGATGTTGTGGTATAGATGTCAATGTGACTAGAGATAGGTCTTAGATAACAAAGAAAAAGTTAGTCTTGTGGGTTACTTTGATCTTTTGGTTGGGTCGAGTCTTAAGGAATGATGTTATCCTAGGTCGAATGAATTACCATGGAGATATTTATACCATATACATATCAATACATTGATGTCACCGATGTACATTGATGACAACACAGGGCACACTCACACAATGGTTTCATGTCATTATCTAGCTTGAAAGTTGATGTAGTAGTGTCTAGTGTTGTGGTGAAAGTCAATGTGTATGTTGTCTTTGCATGATCTAGGCTTATGTCATGCATATGCGTCTCCATATATTTGTAATATTTTACACATGAGAGTAAAAAATGGTAGGTATGTATATGTCAAATATGTCTAACATACCTTGTATATGGTAATCATGGTATGGTAATAGTGGTATGTCGTGAGTACACCAGTCATAATAGGAAAAAAACTTCCTAGACTCTAGTGCTTTGCTGGGTTGTCAAGGAATTTACTATGAGATCTACTGGAGTTGGTACAGTCATGATATGACATACGTAGGAGGTGTTGTGACAAAACATGTACATTTGTTGAAGCTCAATTTACTTCTGTAATTGCAGAGGTATGCATATGTTGAGTTGTAGAGCTCAATTACTTTCAGTTTAGCATGTTATATCGTGAAACTTACTGGAAAATACAGTAACTGTCATCGGTTATGAAAGGACCGACATTGGTCACCTATGACCAGCATCAGTTAGGCAAGGGAGGAATCGACAATGTTTAGGGCTAATCGGCATGTCGGTTACCTGTGCGAGGATGTTTTAATTAACTCTCGTGAATTAGATCTAATTATTAGCATTAAATTAGATCTATTGATTGTAATTGCATGGCTAAGTTCCCTAAGTTCTATAAATGACTATATAAGCATGAAAGCTAGGGTTTAGAAGTAAGGATTAACAAGAATTAGATAAGAACTTGATAAATAGTTGGTGAGAGAGAGAATTCTTGGTGATGAAGCAAAAGCTTGAGAGAAAGAAAGTACATGTACATCTGAGAGGTGTGGAAGATTGTAAATCTTCATTGTATATCTTGTCAAAGATTTTTGGATAATAGATTGGCTATTGTTTCTTGGTGGGCGTAGCCCACACTGGGTGAACCACGTTAAATCTGGTGTTGATTTATGTATCTTGTTTTGTATATTTCTTCTGGTAGAATATCTGATTTTATTTGCATGTATGCTTAGATCTGATATATTGTCTGTACAACCGGTGTGCTAACCCCAACAATTGGTATCAGAGCTTTGTTTGAGGGTTTTGTGTGTTGACAAATTTACTCATAGAGGGTTTTCTGATTGAGTGGGAGCTACATACAATGGACATAAGAAAACAAATACAAGGTAGAGAAATTTGACGACTGAAATTATCAATTATGGAAGATGCAGATTGAGGATTATCTGTATCAAAGAGATTTATATTTACCGTTGGATGATAAGTCTAGACCTACGAAGATGACTGATGAAGAATGGAAGATTCTTGACAGAAAGGCTTTGGGATCTATAAGATTGAGCCTGGCAGCATCGTGGCTTCCAATATTACAGAAGCGACTTCTACGGTAGAGTTAATGAAATCTCTTGCTAATTTATATGAAAAACCTAGTGCTTCAAATAAAGTTTATTTGATGAAGAAAATATTTAGTTCTAAGATGCATGAAGGTGGATACTACATCTAGTCATTTGAATGATTTCCGATCTATTATAAATCAATTAAAATCAGTTGATATACCATTTGATGATGAAGTGAAAACACTTTTATTCTTATGTTCTTTGCCTGATAGTTGGGATAACTTGGTAATGGTTGTTAGTAATACAACATCTGCTAATAATATTTTGAAGTTTGATGATGTGGTTAGTATAATCTTGAATGAAGATAATTCGTAGGAAGAGTATAGAGGAATATCATCTGGGAAGAGTAAGAAGAATCATCATCTGGAAGTGCTTTGAATGTAGAAAACAGGGGCAGGTAGAAGGAGAGATCCAATAAGTAATAGTAACGGGAAGTCAAAGTCAAGGGATAGCAGATCTAAATCAGAAGTAAGGGAATTACTTGTTGGAAATGTGGAAAGAAAGGACATGCAAAGAAATATTGTTGGTCAAAGGATAAAGAGAACCAACACCTAGAACAAAGGTAAAGAAGAAAATCTTGTTGCATCAGAGGTAATACAAGATGCTCTTATTCTTTCTTTAGATAATAGAATTGAATCATGGGTTTTAGATTTAGGAGCTTCTTTCCATGCAACCCCTAATAAGGGTTATTTCAGAAATTATGTCTAGGGCAATTTTGGGCATGTTTATTTGGGTGATGATGAACCTTGCAGTATTACTGGTAAAGGGGAAGTTCATCTAAAATTACAGAATGGAAATACATGGGTATTGAAAGATGTGAGGCATGTTCAAAGTTTCAAGAGGAATCTTATTTCTACAGGGAAACTAGGTGAATCTGGTTGCATGGTTACCTTTACAGGAGACTCTTAGAAAGTCACCAAGGGTGCTTTTGTTGTGGTAAGAGGTAAGAAGGTAGGAACATTATATTTATCTACCTGTATTACTGATTCCTTTTCTGCATTATCTACTTCAGATTCAGATGCATGCATGTGGCATAATCGGTTGTGACCATATGAGTAAAAAAGGAATGCATAGATCTTAAAGGCTAAGGGTAAGTTATCATATTTGAAAGATTTAGATCTTGATTTCTGTGAGCATTGTATCTTTGGAAAGCAAAAGAGAGTGATATTTCTCAAATTTGGGGTAACTAAGGAGCAAAAATTGGAGCTTGTACACTTAGATGTGTGGGGACCAACTCAGGTAGCTTCTCATGGAGGATCCTAGTATTATGTTACTTTCATTGATGATGCTACAAGAAAGGTATGGGTTTATTGTATTAAACATGTAAATTTGATGTTTTTTTAGACTTTTAAAAGATGGAAAGCCCTTGTTGAGAATGAATCAAATTCAAAGTTAAAGTGCCTTAGATCTGACAATGGTGGTGAATAATGTAGCAAGGATTTCAATGATTATTGTTTAGTGAATGAGATACGTAGAGAAAGAATGGTTCCAAGAACACCACAGGAGAATGGTGTTGCAATTAAGAATGAACATGACAATCATGGAATGTGCTAGAAGTATGAGGATACATTCTGATTCACCCTTGCATTTTTGGGCAGAAGCAGTTGATACAACGGTTTATTTGATTAACCATGGGCCTTCAAGTTCACTAGATGGAGGAATACTAGAGGAATCTTGGACCAGAAAAGAGGTAGATATTTCTTTTCTTAAATTTTTTGGTTCAGAAGCTTTTGTGCATGTTGATAAGGAAAATAGGAAAGAAGTTGGATGCAAAATCCAAGAGATGCACTTTCATTGGTTATGGATCTTGGTGATTTCGGTTTCCATTTTTGGGATTTAGAGAATTCTAAAATTATTAGGAGTCGGGATGTTGAATGGAATGAAAAGAGAATGTACAGGGATCAAATTTTGGTACCCAAGGATGAACCAGTTGAGAAGTTTGTGAATGAAAATGAACTCTCGAGATTTAAAAGTCATTACCAACAGGGTTACACAGTAACCAGTGTCGATTGAACCCCTGACTGACATCGATCAACTGAACTGGTATCGGTTACAGAAGATCCAAACCGACATCGGTTATCAGAACTGACGTCGGTTAGAGGTGATCGGTGTCAGTCACTATCAGATTTAGATAACAAATGTCCAGGAGGTCTAGAATGAGCCTCTGGTACCCCAAACTCCTGTGAGAAGGTCACAAAGGGTAAGTAAACCTCTATAGAAAGATTTACACCTTCTCTATTTTATTTATTATTGACTGATAATGGTGAACCAGAAAGATTTGAAGAAGCAATGTAGGATAAGATTCACGTTCAGTTGGGAGCATGGCATGGATGAGGAGATGGACTCCTTTCGAACAGAACCAGACTTGGGATTTGGTTAAGTTGCCAGTAGGTAAGAGAACATTACAGAACAAGTGGGTTTACAGGATCAAGGAAGAAGAGGGTGGACATAAAAGGTACAAGGCAACGGCTTGTAGTAAAGGGATTTACACAGAAAGTAGGTATTGACTTTGGTGAAATATTTTCTCCTATTGTTGTAAAGATGAATTTCTATTCGTACTGTATTGAGTTTAGTTGTAGTAGAATATTTGCATTTAGAGCAACTAGATGTGAAGACTGACTTTCCTTCATGGTGATTTGGATGAAGAGATTTATATGCAACAACCGCTTGGGTATGAAGTCAAGGGTAAGGAGAAATTAGTGTGCAGGTTGAAAAAAAGCCTATATGGGCTCAAACAAGCTCCAAGGCAATGGTACATGAGGTTTGATAGTTTTATGCATGAGCATGGTTACTTGAGATGTGAATCTGACTCATTGTGTTTATTTCAAGAAGCTTGAAAATGAGAGCTATATTATTTTGTTACTATATGTGGATGATATGCTTATTGCAGGATTTAGTATACAAGACATTGGTGAGCTTAAGGCAGAAATCTAGCTCACACATTTTTTATGAAGGATTTAGGAGCTGCAAAAAGAATCCTTGACATGTAAATACATAGAGACAAGAAAAATAAGAAATTGTATTTGTCTTCAGGAGGATTATATCTGCAAGGTGTTAGAAAGGTTCAACATGCATAATGTCAAAACATGTAAGTACACCTATGGCTGGACACTTCAAATTGAGCAAAGATCAATGTCCATCATCACATGAGGAGGTCAAATACATGACACAAGTTCCATATGCTTCAGCATTTGGGGGTCTCATGTATGCTATGGTTTGTACCAGACCAAACATTACACAGGAAGTGGGAGTTGTCAGTAGATATATGGACAATCTAGGTAAAGAGCATTGGAAATAAGTCCAATGGATACTCATGATATTTGAAAGGGACATATAACATGCATTTATGCTATGGAGCTTCAAATATTTCATTATGTGGCTATGCTGATTTGGATATGGATGGAGATTTGGATGGTAGAAGGAGCACTACTAGATATATTTTCATAATAAGCAGTGAAATGATAGTTAGCTGGATTTCAGAGATTTCATAAGGTTGTGGCTTTGTATACTACAGAGGATAGAGTATGTTGGAGCTACAGAGGCTAGCAAGGAGATGATATGGATGAATAGGTTCATGGAAGAGTTGGGAAAGGAGCAAGGTAATTGTAAATGGTTCAGTGATAGTCATAGTGTAATTCATTTGGAAAAGAACTCAACATTTCATTCTGAGAATGAAACACATTCGGTTCAGGATATCACTTCATATGGAAGGTATTGGAGGATGGACAGTTGAATCTGGAAAAGATTCATATGAGAAAAAACCCTGCAGATATGCTAACAAAGCCATTAGTAAAGAGAAGTTGGAGCTACACTCCGCTTCTGTTGGTCTTCGTATTTAAGACTTGAATAGGAAGAAAAAAGGCTAAGGAAAGGATCCAAGAATGACACTGTACATGTATAATGCAGTAATTTATCTCTACTGGGAGATTGTTGAGTTGCGGAGCTCAATTACTTCAGTTTAGCATGCTATATTAAACTTACTGGAAAACACAAGTACCTGACATCAATTATGAAGGGGACCGACATCAATTATGAAGGAACCGATATCAGTCACCTATGGCCGACATTGGTCAGGAAAGTAGGAACTGACATCGATTAGGGCTAACCGACATCGGTTACCTGTGTGTGAGTGTTTTATTTAACTCACGGGAATTAGATCTAATTTTATTATTTAAATAGATCTATTGATTGTAACTGCATGGCTAAGTGCCCTAAGTTTGTATATGCCTTTATAAGCATGAAAGCTAGGGTTTGGAAGTAAGGATTGTAAGAGTTGATGATTATTGTGGAAATAATTGTTGTGAGAGAGAATTCTTGGAGAGGAAGGAGAAGCTTGAAAAGGAGTACTGTACATTGTGATAGGTGTGGAAGATTGTAAATATTCATTGTATATCTTTTGAAAGCTTTGGATAATAGATTGGCTTGTTTCTTGGTGGATGTAGCCCACACTGGGTGAACCACATGAAATATGGTGTTAATTTACATCTCTTGTTTTGTAAATTTATTCTGATAGAATATATGCTTTTATTGCATGTATTCTTAGATCTGATATATTATTTGTACAACCTTGTGCTAACCCCCAATATGTTCATGCATGCATATGCGTGTTAATATACATTTATAGGTACATGCATGTACGAGTATACATGTGCATATGTATATGCATATGCATATGTATTAAATACGTTGTATGAATGTTTTTTGTTTGAATGTGCCATGTGGCACTACAATGGGTTGATTATACATGATTATAACTGCCACAACTATTTATTGTTTGTATGTGCCACGTGGTAGCACAATGAAAACCACATGTAATCATTACCTCTTCTCCATATAGTGCCATGTAATCGGCCTTGGGAATTGACATGAGTTGTTAACAGAGCTTTACATTAAGTGTTTATAACTTCTAACATCTTTTCCTCATTGCATCATTTGTTTGCTCGTATTTGCCTTCAGATCAACCTCAGGAATGGAGTTGTGTGATTGTTTCGGAGAATCATGACATCTGTGGATATCCTAGCGAAGGATAATGTGCACGCGCTTCAGATGTCCATTCCCCATGCATGCATGCATGTGTGAGGTGGGACCCACCATAGCTGAGGTGGTGCAACTTTTGTTTTAACATAATAAATGTGTTTGAAAACGAAGTGTGCAATGCAACATGTGCTAGGTGGAGTGGTAAGCATGTTTTAGGAGGTCATGGGTTCCAATCCCATATATTTTTGTGGTTTTTGGGATTTGAACCCATGACCTCCTAAATACAAGCATACATGCCTACCGCTCCACCTGACACATGCTGCATGCCACACTTATTTTTCAAACACATATTATGTTAAAACAAAACCTGCACCACCTCATCCAGGGTGGGTCCCACCTCGTGCATGCATGCATGTGGTATGTGCATCCTATCGTTAGAATAGCCACATGTAGACATGTGATCCTGTCGCTAGAATAACCATATCTAATAGTGACTAGGTTGACAGACTGGATGCCACGAAGGAGGATGTGGGTCCCGTAGAGAGCTATGCATGTATGCCATTCGGTACGACATCTTATGGTCATTAGTATGGGGGCCATGCACTCTTGTACATACATATATATCTGTATTTGTATTTGTATATTTATATATGTATATGCATATCCATATTCATGTATATGTACATGTATGTACGAGTATACATATCCATACATACATGTCTCACATACCAGGACATTCATGTTAACCTATCATATGGTAGTGCTGTATGTTGGCAGGTGACTCTTGGGAAAAGTGTGATACATGTGTATGGGGCATATGTGGGGCCATCATGAATATGGATGTGGCTCCTGCAATATGGTGCTGTCAAGCGCTATGTGATTTTCAGATTTTAAACTCCACTGCACATAATTGGGGAGAAACATTAGATCTTAAAAAGAAACATTCAGGCGCTATGTGATTTTTTAGATTTTAAAGTTGTTCATAGATAGACATTATTATTATTATTTTGTTCTATAGATTTATGAAGTTATTTAGAGGAAAACATGTAATTATAGTATCAATACCAATACATATATATGGTATTTTGGATTGTGATATACACATTGTGTGTATACCAGAGAAGAGAGATAAAAATTTTTCTATACAATTGTCTTGGATGGCTAGTTAATGAATGTGGTGAAATAGAAATTATGGATAATAATATATGTTATTAAGGATTTATAAATGTCTTTTTTTGTGCATGATCATGCTTTGTAAATCTAAAATTGTAGTGTGTAAATCCAAAATAGAAGCAAGTAAATCAACTAGGATATCAAACTTATCAAAGGAATAAAAAATTAACTACAATACAAATGCTAAAAATGAAAAACTGTTATATTAAATAGATAAAAAATAGGTTCACCTGTTAAGTATTTTCAAAGTCACATGATGGTTGAACAAAGTGGGCACAAGATGTAATGATTCCCTGTTGTTCTCATTATGATGCCACATGGCACATTAAAAAAACACTTATGACAACTATAATCATGTTTAAATCAAAACAACCAAGAGTATAGACATTGTATTGATTGGATAGTCAACCAAGACAAGATTATATAAACTAGCCACAATCAAAACCCAATCATTTACTTGCAAACGAAGACAAGATTGTCCATTTCTATCATATGTGTGTTTTTATAATAAACAAAAATATCATATGAAAATACAAACGTACATGTATGTGAGACCATCACATATACATATGTATATGTATACGTACATATATGTTTGTATATGGATATGCATTTGTGCTAGAAAAGACTACTTTGCTTTTTTCCAGTAAAAAGATTCATTACATGACTGTAACTATGTGACCATTTAGTCAGGACAGTAGGAATATTGAATGAAGAGAAATTTCATGTGCTTCTCCAACCATACTGGTAAGGAAACCTTTTTGAGAACCTCTAAACATAGCTTTGGGAAAAGTTTTGTGCCATGAATCAAAGTATAACAAACGTTATAGCTAGTTGAAGACCTCTCGGGCCTATATAGTTTGAGGCTAGGGTTTCTATGGTAAAATTTAAATATCTCCTAAATGTAGCATGGGAATTGGTTAAAATTTAGGAATAAGGACTATTTAGATGTGGGGAAGGTGTTTGAGAAGGAATTGGGTCAAAAGGAATCAATTCATGTGAGTTATACTTGACAGTTTTAAGGAAGGGTATTGCACAATTTTGAAGAGTAAGGGAATAAAGTAATTTTACAAGGAAAATAGGAGATAGAAGAAAGGTATTTTATTTATTTTATTTAGAAACCTAGAAGACCATAATGGGTGATAATTTAACCACTTATTGTGCCTTGGAACCTTCTACATTCTGAGTAAAGCTTGAAAGTCACTTTGGGAAAACCTAGTAAGGGTTTATTGTCAAGATTGTAAAAGATGAAGTATCATGAGTTGTGTGCTGAATCAAGTCCTGATAATTTAGGAGCATGTTGGTATGACCAAATATGAACGAAAGGAGCTTAGATAATATTCTAGGAGTCCTTAGAACACTCTGAGCATGATTGAAGCAAGAACCAATGTCTTAAGGTTTAGTGGGCTGTTTTGACAAAAGATGTAGAAGCGAGTATTTCGATTGTCTTGAATGTCTTGTATAATGAGGATAACTGTGTTATGAGTGGTGCATTAGGGGAGAATGATGATGAAGGTTGATAAATAATAAACAAGCAAGGTTACTTGATATTTCCAAGAATTGTCAAGAAGGGGCTTATGACATGCTAATTAATCCTTGTTATTTAAGATAAACAACCATACACACGAAGTCATATAAAAACCAAAGGGGGTAACTTCTGGAACTATAGGTTGAGGTTCCGAAGATATCTCCATTTATTTTGGAGCTAATTCTATTGGAATTGGAAAATACGGAGAACCTTGTGACAAGATTTCTTGAAAGTATATGTTCCTTGACAAATCTGGTAGTGCACAAAAATGATCTTTTAAGGCAAAATACAAGATCTTGGGCAAGGCACAAAGTTAGGGTTAGAACTAAAGAGTAAAAGGATATTTGAAAATATGTACAAAGCATAGCAAGGGTAATGGGTATGTGAAACTTATTTTACATTTGCATAAAAGAGGATTGTTTTCTTTGTATATGCTGATTTGATCATAACCAAGGGCAATTGGGAGAAATTGGCAAAAACAATAAAGGGAGTATAAAAGAAAATGTGTATAAAGTTACTTGATGAAACTTTATAGGGTGATTGTTGCGTTTAATTTGTCCTCAAAGAGTTTACCAGTGAGACTAGATTAAGAGGAAAGCATGTTTTATGCTCAAAAATGCAAATTTAAAGGGCTATAAGGAAGTAAGAGGGCATAAAGTGACTTTAAGAGAATAAAAAATACCAACACTAATCCATGCTTACAACCATTGTTAATATGTGGTATACATAGACTGTCATGTTTGCATTAGATTTGGTTGATTAAGGATGGTGATGGAATTTGGGTTAGAATTATTTTATTAAGGATGATTGATTATTATGATGTTCGATTGATTAAAAATTCAAGGTGATATGATGGTTAGTGGTGTTCACAAGTAAGCAAGCAACATGCAATACAAACCCTAACTAATCAAGTGGTATTGCAATCAAGATATTGCCCACTTTCAATACCACACACTGAGGTGTGCCACTCTTGTCTCACCACCTATGTACCAATGTGGGGTCGGCTAGCGATTGATCTTGGGGAGTGCAATCTCCTTACACAATAGCTTGATATGCAACCAAATTATTGCCTAGACTAGGATATATGAGCTCATTAGGGGAGTACTCGATATACCTTGCGATATGTGGGGCTCAAGTCTATGTTGTAAGGATGCTGTCTGAGGCCTGGGTTTTCAGACATGGAAGCCCCTCACTTCACGTCACTCTTAAAATAAGCAAGCACTTAGCCAATAACAACATCTCTCCAAGAATTTATATACCCCTCTAGAACACGGGGTGTGTCTACATGGGTGGAGGTGAATTCCATGGTCACGAGACTCCTAGGACTACGACAAGTGCATGGATGTCACTTCCACGACACGTTGTCCCTAAAAAAGAAAAAGGGATAGGATAGCCAATTTTTATCCTCAAGATCATCCTAAGACGCGAAAGGAGAGCATACATGGTTTAACCTTCGGGATAAACAAACGATACAAAACACACAATAAAGATGATGCAATGTAATATAATTAAACGATAAATATTTTGTGATTGAGTCTTCAAAAGGAGGCTCTGTGAAACAAATATTAGTAATTTGATTTATAAACCCAAATGTCTTGGACCAATCATCCTATAAAACAAAGGGTTAGTAGTTGGAGCAAGAATAATATAATGCAATGTGTAGGTAAAATGACAATATTTAGAAAAAATTAAAACCATGGATAAAGTATCATATGAATTGCTAAATTAATGCTTTTATTGCATATGATACTAGGAGTGAAAAATTGTGGAATAACAATGTCATAAGAAATTGGTATTCGAAATCTGTGGTATACACAGGGTGTCATGTTTGCACATATGCCAAAAATGACGCATGGCCTCATAGTAGTTTTAAAACGTTTATCTGTGAAGACAATTGTATACACATTTTTTTATCTCTCTTTTGTGGTATACACATAGTGTGTATATCACAGTGTGTGTATTGATGTTGATACTATAAGTATATTACAATGTGTATATTGTTTGTGTATTTTTATCTCTCTTATGTGGTAGATACACAATGTGTATATCACAATCCAAAATACCACACACAGTGTGTATATTACTGTTGATACTATAAGTATATTGATACTATGAGTATATCACAATGTGTATATTACTTATGTATTTTTATCTCTCTTCCATGGTATACACAACGTGTATATCACAATCCAAAATACCACACATAGTGTGTATATCACAGTGTGTATATTGATGTTGATATTATAAGTATACTGATACTATAAGTATATCACAATGTGTGTATTGCTTGTGTATTTTTATCTCTCTTATGTGGTATACACACAGTGTGTATATCACAATCCAAAATACCACACACAATGTGTATATTTTTTGTTGATACTATAAGTATATCATAGTGTGTATATTACTTGTGTATTTTTATCTCTCTTCTGTGGTATACACACAGTCTGTATATTAAAATCCAAAACACCACACACAGTGTGTATATCACAATGTGTATATTGCTATTGATAATGTAAGTACGTGTTTTCCTCTAAAAAAAACTTCACAAATGTATATAACATAATAATAATAATAAATGTCTATCTATGAACAACTTTTAAATCTGAAAATCGCATAACACCTGAATGTTTTTTTTAGATCTAATGCTTCTCCCCAATTCTACGTAGTGGACCTTCTCTTAATTCTCCCAAAAGCCTGCGAATAAAGTTGAAGAGTTTTGGGTTGTGGCGCCAAATGCATGTTTTGTTCCTTGTTTAATCAGGTATACTGTATGGCGTAGGCAAGCTTTGCATTAAATGTTTCCAACTTTGATTTTTGAACGTCCTTTCCTCGTCTGATCATTTGTCTGCTTGTATTTGCCTTCAGATTGGCCTCGGGAATGGATTTTGGTGATTGTTTCGAAAAAATGGTGACTAGGTTGATAGATTGGATGCCATGGAGGATGATGTGGGTCCCACAGAAAACTATGCATGTATGCCATTGATATGGCATCTTATGGTCATTAGTATGGGGGCCATGCAATCCTGTCGCTAGGATAGTCAGCTCCACCTGGATCGGCCACTGCTGACGAATGCCAGAAAATGAAGGGCCTTAATTTGGTGGTGGTAATGCATCAAAATCGAACAAACAAAATTTTAGCACGCAAAAGGGCCCAGACATGGTTTTTGAGGTGTTATGCAGGGTCCAATGAGAATAGACAATGTGGATTGTGATTTTACAGGGGTGCTTAGGGTCATAGATGCGTGGAGCTGATTCGAACCGTCGATTACGAAAACCAGGAGATAACACATGTGGGAGGGAAAACCAAGAATGAAACTACTTGCAAAGATATCTCCATTTATTCAATTTGGTAGATGGGTGGATGAGAGATACAAGGAGAAATAGAGAGTTTAATGTCAACTACTGGAAAACCCGAGTGAAGCAGAGGTAGCTATCTAACTTTTTAGCTTGTGGAGTTTTCTATGCCGCTGATTTTGTGAGAGAGTTGTATTTATTGAACATGTTATCAGTGATGCTAAATTCATATGTACTTTTTCCTCTTTTTTTTGCAGTGGATATGGAGTTTATAGATTGATTAATCGCTTTGCCTGGGGAAATGATTTGGTTCACAGTTGAGGAAATGATATTAAAATCAAATTATCATTTTTTCAACACTAGAAACACAGGAAAATAGTCACATGTTTATCTCATAAATTCATAGAAATTTGAGGTGTGCTTAAATTATTTTTCATTGGAAAAAAATCTTGTCATTACTTCAATCTATCGGTTTCTATTGCTTGTTTCCAGAAGTGTGGAGTTATGAAACCGACATTGTTTGGAGTGTTACGCGTGAAGCTTTGTGCACAAAGATATGTGATGGAGTAATACAAGCTTAAAAAATGTACATAATGGCTGTGAGTTGGAGAGAATTTCTGGGACAAAATCTTTTAAGTTCTAACCTGGAAGATATTTGCTTTCCACTCTTGATGCAAAAACAAACTTAAGTTGTTTTGTGAGCTGTGTTGATGACTTTTACTTTTTACCTTGTTCATTAACTGAGGGAAATAAATAACAAGTAATATGGAGAGAGCACTCTCACTATCATTAATGATTGAACAAGTGTGAACTTGTTCAACAAGCCTTAGAACATAGGTAGGTAGAAATTCTTAAAGTTGTATTTTAATATCAAAGACCTTGAACATGATGATGCAAGAGTTTTTAGATGTATTTTATTAAAGGACCTGATTTTTGTAGCAAGATCAATTTTACATATATATAGTTTATTATTTAAGTTTGTA